>JAWNNS010000640.1:19687500-20937500 GCA_035044605.1 Scaptomyza cyrtandrae
TAAAAGCGTATAGCAATTTATAACATGGGTTTTAAATGCATCGAACATTAATACTGTATAGTGTTGTGTAATAAAAGGTTTCATTGCCAATTGCCAATTGCCACTAATTGTATTAAAAGTTTGATTTCGCTTCGTTGTCAACGGCAGCTTTTACTTTTGCCGTATAAAATAATCGAAAAGCACGCTGTGCAATTTATAATTGACACTTTTCAGTCAATATATCGAACACGTAATTTTTTTTTATTGTTATTTTTAGTTATGCATTTTTTTGTACTTGTGAGGTGGATTATGTTTAATTAAAGCTGCCGTAAAAATTTAAGAATTCTTTTTTCTTTGTTTTAGAAACATTTTATCATATGATTGATTTTGTGTTAAACTCGTATTTTAGCTGCAAAATTAAATTTTTATGTCTGGCATGTAATAAAATTAAATACAAATAAAAAATAAATTTTCTTCTAGCTTTTTTTTCTTTTTTCTTGCCTCAGTCTAGCAACACATTCTCCATACATTTACCAAATCCATAAACATCCTGCACTCCCAAATTTGAGCTTTTCTTCCTTCCACTTAGAACATCTTATGCCTATATTGGAATTATTTTGCATTTTTATTACCGTATACGCGTATACATCATATTTTGTTGCTTGTTGTCTTATTTGTCAAAACAGCTTTTGGGGCACTCAACATTAAAAAAAAAAAATTTAGTCAGATACAATTTCTTGCTTGTGTGTGTGTGTGTGTTTATTATCGCCAAAATGTATGCATACACACACATACTACAACACGTATTTCCATATGTATATATACCGTTAAGCAAAGTTATAAAGAAACACACATACAGAGCGTATGCGTAATTTTTATTCGCATGCCAGACCAAACCAGACCAGACAACAACATCGTCGTCACACCGTCCAACCCTGCGGCTGCTTATCACGTTATTACAGTGTGCGTGGTGTGTGGTCGTGTGTGTGTGAGTGCGTTTGCTTGTGTGTGTGTGCAGTTAAGCCTTGTATCTTTGTTTGTGTAACACTTTCTGCTTTTGTGTATGTAAAGTGTTTTACAAAACGTTTTCGCTTTAATTTCAAAATTAAAAACGACTTTTAATGTACATTTAGATTATTCACAAATTTAATTTCATATATATCGATTATTCTTCTGCTCAAAACAGTTTTAACCCATTACTTTAATTATTTAAATTCAATTTTAATTACTATTTAAAAACGCTGCATTTCAGAACAGACACAATGTAATAAACTTTGCTTCTGTTTTCGTATTTGTGTGTGCATACAACAATTTGTTGGCGAGCGAATAAAATAAACAAGTTGTATGTTATGTGGCCAAGCGAAAGGCAACATAAATAATGCGTGGTGACATTTTTGTAAGTGGAGGAGTTTAAACTTTCAGCTTGAGGGTAGATTATTATGATTGTGTGTGTGCGTGCGTGTGTGTGTGTGTGTGTGTGTGTGTGTGGTGTCGCCTGCCTTGTTGAAAATGATTTTTACTGTTTCCCGACAGGAAATTATTTTCGTTCATTGTTTTTTTATTCTCGATTCATTTCGTCATCGAAAGAAGAAGGAGATATTTGTCGTTTCTTCTGCGGCATCTGTTGCTTCAGTTAATCATTTTGCTGTTGTGGGCAATTTTTCAGCTCAATTAAGCGCAATAAATTAAAAATCACTGAGAGTTGAACTGTTCAGTATTTAAAAGCGAAAAGAAAACAATAAGAGAAACAACCGCAATGCACAAGTCAATAGCCAAACAAAATGCTTAAAGACAAACAAAAATAGGTGAGAAAAAACAAGAAAGCACAAAAGCAAAACTTATTTAATCGACTGTAAAGATACACACACACACACACACGCACACATCCATGCAAAAAAAACATAAAGACACATCCACAGTTCAGTTGAGTGAGACGCAAACAGCAAAAGACAAACATCAATATTAAGAGTGAGGATGAGCGAGACCAGCTCAAAGGCTAGATAAACCCAAAAAGGACCCTGAAGGCACACCAAAGCAAAGCTCGGTCAAAGAGAGAAAATTGAAACGCATGTTAGGAACAGCTTTGCAATTACCCTGTACATTTTTAATTGCTAAAAGTCTTTTTGGGTTAGAGTTTTTTTTTTTATTATTTCTTTATTGCCTAATTGTTGCTTAGTAAACATATAAATTAATGATTTTCTTTTTGATTAACATTCATGAAAAAGATAAAAAATGAACCCTTATATTTGCAATACAAAAACCCTAGTTGTGCTTATGATTCTGTACAGGGTGTATACACGTATAAGGGAAATTAAGTTTTTCTAATTCAAAGTCTGTTAGAGTTGAAGCCTGACGGCTCAGCACTTTGTGATGCAAACGAGTTTTTGGCATGTGTGCGACGCGACGTTGAGTTTCTCTAAATGTAAATTATCTGTATGTAGATGATATGGCAGATATATGTAAAAATACCCAAGCAACAACAATACAAAGACATTTAACATTCACAATAGAAGTGGGCTGGCCAAATCCAAATGACAATGCATTAGCAACTGAAAACCAAAACAAAAATGAAAAACAATGGCGCCTTCGAGCAAATCAATATACATCCTCGTTTGAGCGTCAGAATGTTGCGCCTCCTAAATGTTGAAAGGCGTGTCAAAGTGAAAGCTTTTCGTGTAATTGAATGTACAGCAGCACACGGCGTATGCGCAATGTCTTTCGCTGAGCTGCCTGCATTGTGTTTCTTTGTCTTTTGTGCCATTTAGCATAGATTCGCAGCATCGTAAGCCTTTTCTATGCAAAACCTATCGTCTTTCACTTTTATTTATGCCTCTCGTTTATTGGTTTATTTGTATAATTTTATGGTATTTTTGTGTTCTGTTCCCTTCATGCAAATGTTTTACATTTTTGCATAGTTTGTTGGCTTTTACATTCCAATTGGTTTTCATTTGCAATTTATTCGTTGATTGGGAGAGAACACTTCAAGAACAACTTGGACTAGTTTGTGTTGGGCACTATTGATTTGATTTTATTACGCAAAGGGATTTCTAATCTTGATTTCAAATATATTGTGCTAAAGGTGAGACACAAAAGCGTTTAGCGTACTGCCAGTCACATTAAGTATTCATCTTTTTCTGACTTTTTATTCCAACGAAAAAAACTACAAACCTAAAAATATAGTAAAAGGTAAAAGTTTTTACCCCAAATATGAGACAATTACGTTGTAATAAGCTTTTAACTTATCAAACACAAAGATTATTATTATTAACCTAACTCCAATCTCTATCTTTTCAGGTAAGAAACGCTCACAAATAGCATTCACGTTATCAATCATATCAGGTAATAACCATATAAAAATGCAGTTATTCTTTCGTAATTGAATGATCTATTTCATGCATAAGATATCAATTGAAAACTGATTAAAATGCAAAGCATATCATGAAACACAATTTTATTACATCCATTCCCAGTCTATCTATCTAATAAAAATCAGTGCACGTCTTCTCTGAAAATGGGAAAACTTTTTTTTTTTTTTTTTTTCTATGCAATTAGAAACATATTTCGAACATATTTTGAATATATTTTGCCATTGTTGGCACTCAGACATGTATTTTATTTTAATGGCAAATAATAAAAAATGGCGGCGCCGCAGACATGTTCGTGCATGCACGGCAAACTCTTTAAAGTAAAGGCACAAATTCGAGGGGTAAGGGGTTAAGCTAGACTCAACGGCACCGGAAATCACTCGGATAAGGGTTGCCAAGTGGCTCGAACATTTTTTATTGTTATTGTTGTGCGTACGTGTTGATAGCGAACGAAAAGAAAGAGAGAGAGAGAAAGAGAGAGAGAGAGAGAAATTCGCAAATAACAAGCTACGTCCATTGTTCGCGTTGCTAGCCAGACCCCGACTTTCGTTCAATCAAAAGCATCAATCAGCTGAGCAAGAGTGAGAGAGAGAGAAAGGATGTGAAGGTTGTTTTTTGTTTTTTTTTTTTTTGGACTGCGAACAAAAGGCCTCATGGATTTTCAACATCATTTCTGTCGATTTCGTGGGCAATGAAGCGCAAGAGGCTTCGGTTCTCATATAGCTGGCGCCGGCTAACACCTAACGGCTCCACCTGATGCTGTCCATGTATTTATTATGTCATGATGCTGAATGGAAAGCCATTCAAAATGAAAAGAGCACACAACACTTGAACACCAACACACAGCCCCACGTCCTCATGTCTTTATTATAATCCACAACAACCAACAACCAACATCATAATCATCATCATCATCATCATCATCATCATCATCATTGTCTGCGTATTGAGTTGTGAACTGTCCAGGCTGGTTTTTCATTCATTGCTCAACTGTTTGTCAGCTCTTGTTTTCTTCCTTTTTCTTCACGCTTTCGATTGATTACTTCATCCTTTGATTGCTTTTGTGCATTTTTGAGTGTCCAAAGCGTTTGAGTGTAATTTTTCGCATTTGATGCCATTTACGCATCATTGATTCGTCTTTTTTTTTTCTCATTCAATTGGCGATAAGTGTTCAAACCATTCATTGCGGTTGATAGCCAAAAAAAAAGTTTTAGACTAGGTTTTTTAACTAGAATTTATTTTTTATAGTGATCTGTGTGAAGTGATTTAGAAAATCGCTTGATTGGCGATGTTCAAAATTTGTGAGCGGAATGAGGAAGATTGAATGTAGGTTTTTGGTCAAATATAATATCTTTCAAAATTTTCCATAAAACTTTGTTGTTTTATAACTCATTTATAGAACTTTGGTTCGAGCTAAGCAATCTTTCTTTTCAATTTACTGGCCGATGCACAACTGTGACATCTGACACGGCTCATTATGCACATATTTTTGATGGCATTGTGACGAAGGGTCAGTTTCTCAAGTTCAGTTTCGTTAAAGTTCTCTGTGAAAGCAAAAAAGTTTTGCAACATTTAGCCAAGCTGACCCCAGCTGGCAAAAGCATTTAAAGTTTACTTTATCTCTGTCATGACTTTTGCCAAGCCTAGCGCAAACAATTTTAAGCAAGCAGTTTCAAAACCCGCAGCCGGCGATTGCTCATTAGTTCAACAACTGAATTTGCACACCCAAGAATATTATATAGAGTATATATCTGTGTGTGTGTGTGTGTTTGTGTGTGTCTTGCCTTCGCATTTCAATCAATGTGCAAACTTTTTGCCGCACACAAATGCATACTAAAAAGTCCGCCAGCTGATGACGATGATGATGATAGAAAAAGCCAGCGAGCAAAGTTACGTCAAATTGAATTCCGTGCAAAAGTTCTTGCGTATATTTTCCATCTATTTTTTTGGTTTTTTTTTTTTTGTGTTAGTCAGAAATACTAAAAATGTTTGCACATACTATTGCATTTGAAAGTTTTCTTTTGTGATACCCTGTAATCGAGACAAGAAGGTTAGTGTTTGAAATGGAAGAATATGTGATTAAAGGCTTTAAAAAGTAGCTTGTTATATTTTATGTTCAGCTTAGCTATATTTCTTTGCTAGTTTATAACTCTAAAACTCGTTCAGCATTTTAGTTTTAAGCTTTTTTTTGTATATATTTTATTCGTTTTTTTTTTTAAACTTACTAGGGAATCTGCTATTGCAGAACTTTTAACTAAATCATAACGTTGTTTTTTTTTCTTTCTGGTTTTCCAAACCAATTTTTAAATTGAATTTGCCTGGGCAAGCCATAAACTGCTGTAAAATTATTGATGGCGCGTTGTAGGCGCACGTATACGTATACGTATATACATATATATATATAAATTTTTTTTTTGGCAACAACTTTAGCGGAAACATTATGGAACTGATTTGCAGCCGACTGTTGCCTGCCTGAGTGGCTGCCACATGCAGCTGTCTGTCTGGAACATTGAAAGGAGCACAATAGCCATTACGGAAGTGAAAGTTGCTTATCCAAGCAGCTTTTGCCTGGCGTACGTCTCCCACCCCTATTCCCTCTCTTTTCCTACACTACCACCACCCCGGTTGCCATTTTAGACGCTGTCGCTTACCCTGTTTTATTATTACGAGAACCTTTCTCTTTTTTTTTTCGCCCATTTTCTTATATTTTATTTTTTTATTTTTTCTACTTGTGTAATGCTCGCCAGGCGCACATTTGCATATCAATTTGTTTCATTCGTGCACTCAAAGCTTTGCTGCTACTTCTGCTGCTGCATTTGCAGCTCATTCTTGTTTTCTTTTCGTTTCTTTGTTTGCCGTATTTTGTTGCATACTTTTTTGGGTTTGGCTGGGGATGAAACGCGCTGAGTGCATTCAGCATTCTGTAATCTGCACTGTTGTTGTCTGTGGGTTCAACCATTTCACGTAATCGTACAAAAATCTGATCTGCCCATTTCAGCTCCCCTTCTCCTTCTCTTCTTCTTCTTTTTTTTTTTAGCAAGTATTTTGGTGACTTGTTTATTGGCCATTGTTGTTTCTGTTGTTGCACTTAACGCGTTGACAAATGTGCAAAGGTTTTTAACTCGTTTGTATTTGTAATAAATATATTTATATCTAGTTGGCTTTGCCATGGTATTTTTTTGTCTTTTGAAATTTATGGCATAATCGTTAACGTAAAAAATATAAATTGCTTTTATTTTGTGTTAAGCGTTTAAATTGTAAATTTAAATAAATTTAAACATGTTTTGTAGAAATTTTAGCGGTCTTATCGTTTTTAAATTCATTTTTATTAATTATTTATGAATCATTTTATTTAATTGATGTTCAATTCTTAAGTGTTTATTGTTGAATATTTAACATACAATTTCTTATTTTTATTTCTTACCCAATTTTAGTTTATCATTCATTGATCAAACAATTTTCACAAACTTTAATTAAACCTTGCCGCAAAATGCTCTCGTTCACTGTTAAAAATTAAAAGAGCTGAAAACACAACAAAAGAACAGGATTTGCAGTTTTTTTTTTAAATACACATTTGAATAAACAGTTTAAGCACACACACACACATTTACAAATCCACTCAACACACATTAGGGAAATCACAATCACAGAGAGGAAAAAGGGAAAGAAACAAAGTAGCTAACTGTCCAAGAGAAAATCCGCACTGTCATTTGTTCTGACATTTCGCTTATAACTGAAAATTAGTATTTCCTGTGTCAGCAAACGAAAAATCGTTGGCAATATAAAAGCGGTATTAAAAGAGTCAACAAAACGTTGTTCGCTAGGGATTAAAAAAAAAAAAAATTAACAAAAAAATGGAAATATAATGAAAAGCTATGCTGTGTAGAATATGAAAATCTGCGAGCGGGAAAAAAAATGGAAAAAATTTGAATATAGTGAGCTTAGCAGCTGTACAAAAATGTTCTGTTGATTAGTGCAGTTTTATCCACTTAAGGAATGAGTGCAATACAATGTTGCTTGTTTTTTTTTTTTTTTGCATATGCATGAGGCTTTACTGTACCATGCGAGGATGCGAAGTTGCTAAGCTTCGCACTCGAACAAACTGAAGTGGATTTTGGCATAGGAGTAGCATGTATTTCACATTGTGCTGCATCAGCAACATCAGCACCAGCACCAGCAGAAGAAGAAGCAGAAGAAGGCAACGAAACATCAGGATGCTGTTGCTGTTTCTGAAGCTTTGTGCAAATATGAATAAAAGACGCGACGAGCTTAGCAGGCAATATGCATGGGGATGTTGGATGAGTGTGTACTGGAATCTAACTCATTAACAGCTAAACATTGTGGCGTTGCATTCAACAACAGTTTGAGAGCACAGGGTCAGAGGCAGAATTTCTTGTGTTAGCCATAATGTCAAAACACGGCAGTAACTTTCTCAATTGTTGTTGTTATCACCAAAAAAGGTTGCAACAGCAACAATTTGTCAATGCAAATAACTAAAGCAACATGTAAACTTTCGTTGCAACAACTGCAACAAAACTGAACCATGAAATAAACCGAGTTACCAGAGCGCTAAAAACTTTCTAATTGTTTAAATTGCACACAAACACACACCACCAAGCTGTGTGTGTGCCAGGTTGTTGTTTGTGTTTGTTTATTAGTACTGTGTTGTGGCACAACCTAACATGAGCTTTTCGGCTTTTCGCTTTAATTTTTATTGTCGTTTGTGAAACTCCTCACCAAAACTTTATGACATTGTGTTTGTGGTTAATCTTTTTTTTTTTATTATCGTTTGGCAACCGCTCAGCAAAAACTACCAAACAAATCTAAGGTCGCTTTGGGAACTTGTACAAATATTTAATTTAGCTATTAAATGATTTCGGAGGCATATTAAAAATAAAATAAATACAAGTTCTATGTTTCTAATTGTCTTTTTAAATTCCTCTTCTTTTTAATATAATTAAAGCGCATTACAAATGCACTACTGCTTTTCTTATAGAATCTCTAGCAATTCGCCTGTAAAAGTGTGCATATGTCAGCAATATTTAAGTTCCATATTTGTTTCTGCTGCTGTTGCTGTTGTCATTCTTGTTGCATAATAATGCAAAAATTAATCGCTGCAAAATCAGTGCAGCATGCAAACTGAGACAAAATGGGGCAAAAAAATTCGTTGCATACATTTAGGCGGCAAGTTTAATTGAAATGACGGCGCCACAAAAAATGCAAAAAAAAAAACAAAAACAAAGAACTGTTTGCTGTAAACGCGAGGTGTAAATGCGACGAAGCGTGTAAGAGCTAGAAGGAACATGTCATCCGATGAATAGACACGCATAAATTGTGAACAAACTTCTAGCTGGTCCCTCAACCAAAAAAAAAAAAAAGTGTTCGCAGTACACTGTTTGCATACTAATAACCGAGCCACTTTTTCTAGCAACACTCGCGGGGATGCAAACATATGACCTGTAAGTCTAAAAAAATCGTTCAAGGAGGATGGTTATGTCTAGAAGAAGATATATGAACAAATACACATCATTGATAAAAATCATCAAAAAAAATATATACAAAGTTTTGTTATTATTTATCTAATTGAATGTCTTCAGTTTGATTTTGCTAATCAAACTCTTAATTGCAGGGTATTAAACAGTCAGAACCGTTGTTTATTCTGTTCAGTTTTTGGTTTGGTAACTGATGCGCATCAGTTTTGTGTCTGTTGCTGTTGCCATTGGCGGAAAATGTGCGCATATTAAGTTGTTGATTTGATGTTGATTTGCATTTCAATGCGGGGTAACCTAAAAACGCCAGCACACAAAACTAATGCCACAAAATGTTTGCCACACAGAAACACACTGTGATTCGACGACCACAGCTGAAAAACTGTGATATACCACATATTAGATATGCTGTGGCAACCAAATATTCGCTAGTAAAGAGCAACATTTTCATTTTTATTGTCCTCGCTAATGCTGCACCATCAAAGTAATAAAGCTGTCAAGTGAATCCCTCCCCCCCCACCAAACCAACCAGTGTTGAACAACAAAGTGACACAACGCAGAGCCTGCATCCAAGTGCCTACACTTCCTTATCTATCTCAAACCCCAAACGAGCTCACACTTGTTTTTTGTACACTTAAACAAGCCCGCAGCTTGTGTCTTTATCAGCATCAACAGGGTTAATGGAAGATGGGCTCCCCCTGCCGCATTATTCTGCCACTGCCACTGCCACTGTCGCAGCCTTGTGCCCCTAACAGCTTAGCTCCCTCCGTTTACGTTACGTTAAGGCGTCTGGCATTATAACTTTTTTATGCAGTTTGTTAGCTCGTTTAAGAGATTTTCTTCTTTCGATTTGCACAGACTTAAACTGTTAGCCAATCAAGTTAGCCCTATCAAGTGGCAAATTATTTATTCATTTATAGCATTAACTAATAGTGAATGAAAATGAGCAAGAAAACTGAAACAACAAATTTAATTAAAAAATTTAGTTATATTTTTAAAAACTTATATTTAAACTTTTATATAATATAATGAAAGCAATTTTAATTTAAAATTTGTCGAAGGAAAGTTTGCATATAGCTCGATATGATTGAGATATTAAATAAATAACATAAATCTTATTTTGTTTTTTTAAAAATTCTCCATTAAAATCATATTTTTACTAGATAAACTTCATTTTCCGATTAAAACCGATCAAACATTTATTTTTGCTTATTAATCTTCTCAAAATATAGATCCAACATAACGCAAGTATCTTAAAATATACCTAACCTAAAGATAGAGAGTATTTAAGCAACTGCTTGCTACGTAGGCTCTTTCAGGAGAAGCAGATGGAATAATTATCTTACGTTGTTTATGAGCAGCAGAGTTGAAGTTCAGTTGAGATGAGTTGCGGGCCTTGAAAGGCTCTTTACAAGGCAAGCACTTGAATCAGATGCAGTTGTTGTTGTTGTCGCTTAAGCGCTGCCTTTGTTTTGGCCATTAATTTGAAAAAGACCTGCCTACTGTTTTCTAGGTGCGGACGTCTATTGTCGGGAAGCTCAAGATGCTTGCATTAAGCGTTATTCAACGCCCTGAATAGACAGAAAGAGTTTAGTCCCCTTCTCTTCAGTTTGCCTCATTTTTGTTGCGCAGCTTTTGCAGTTAATTTCGCAAATGAAAGTCAAGACAAAAGGCCATAGCGTGTTGTCTTATCTATCTTTCGCAGTCTCTGAAACAATCTTTATCGCTCACTGTCTGTTTCTGTCTCTTTATGACACATGTACAACAGGAAATGCAGTTTCTGCATTTTATTTTGTGCCTGACCATGGAAAAATCAATTATGGCGCCAAGCCATGTAATGGAAATTGTATTGCATATTTGCCGCACGTTTTTATTTTCACACATACACACTTTTCTCTGTCTTTGCATTCCATTTCCATTGTAATTGCAGTATTTTCCATCCTTTTTTTTGTTGTTTTTTTTTTCAGTGGAAATCACGCAATCATGTTTGGCGCATTAACATGTAAATCCGCTGGGCGTAAGAAATTTTAATTTTAATGAATTACTCGCGCTGTCTTATAGGATAATACATAATACACATATGTACAGATTTCTTATTCACACATATATATACACTCAGACCGAAATCGTGTCTGCCAGATAAACAAAACGAATAATTAAATTTCTGCCTGGTCATTTGCGTAAGGCGATCAAATTCTTAATGCAACGTACATTAAGAGAGAAAGACAGACTTATTGCGATTTGCAGTTATGGTTATTTTGATTGATTGAACAATTTAATACAGAATTAAGATATACGGAACGTAAAATATAAAAGAATTTTTATTGACTTGACAAGTTTTTAACTTAAAACTAAGCATTTAATAGGTAACCTTTTTTATTAAATCTTTTTTGAGCTCTTCTGTTTATGTAATGTTTTATCTTTGAGTCTTGCTTTAAGTGTAAAACTTTACTTTATTTTTGAATACTTAGATTGCACTGCACATAAACTGTATTGCAAAGCATTTTTAAAAAGCGCAGTCTCTTTGGAGGCACTCATAAAAGTCTGCAGGTTCTTTTGTTTTCGATCGCAATGCAAAATAAGTACTTATAACAGACTTAAAACAGTGAAATGTCCTACATTTAATGGGAAAGCATTAACAAAAAATTGTAAAAACTTACGTTCTGAACACTTATGTTGTTATGTGTCTGGAATCAGATTTATTAAGATAAGTCGTAGTTAAAAAAAAGACATTTTATTATTTTACCATAGCATACTTATATGGGTTAAATAATATTCACTTCCTAAGTACATAAAAAATATAATATTATTAATTAAAATATTATAACAAGTCAATATAATGAAACATTTCGCTTAACTAGATAATAAAAATTTATTTGGCAAACAAAATTCATAAAAACTTTGCACATGACAAATTCCCTATTTGATTTAAAGTGTATGAATATCAAAGTTACAATTGCACTATGTACTTCATTTAGACATCTAGTTGAGTCCTGGGTACATTGAAAAACTATCGTTTTGTCCTGACGTCATTCCATTTCTACATGTTTTTGTTTTGCTTGTCGCTGGCACTTTGCGTACTTTACGTGAATGTGGCTCGCTTCGACACACTTCCCATCACCCAACTCCCATCTGAGCGTCTTTCTTCTTAATGTAGTTGCTTTGTTTTTTTTTTTTGCTTTGTTAGTGCCTTTCACCGTCGAAGAGTAAACCAACCAGCAGCCGCTTTTCTGCGGGCGTTAACCGGGCCCATTTGTTGTTGACTTTGTGCTCCAGTTGCAGCCGCGATTGCGGGTTAGCACAAAAAAACAACTGTCGAGTTGCGGTAGAAGAAGAGACTGGGAAGAGACTGAGAGAGACTGGCATATTTGGCTTTGTGGCAAACTATCATTAAACAACTAAAGCAACCACACAGGAGATGCAGCAAAAGTACGCGAAGTAGAAGCTAAAGGAGCAAAATGCAGCTTCATCTATTCAAAAAAACATATTCACACACATTCGCGCACTCACACACTAAAAGCCTTCTCGCAAGGAAAAACAAAACACAAACGCGTCAACAAAAGGCGTCGACCTGCTTTTCTCTCTAACCACTCCCCCCCTCTCCCTCTCTCTCTCTCTCTTACTTGTTCTCTCTGCTGTACACTTGTCGCTGCACTTCTGCTGTGGCTTTTGACTCTTGTAGCCTTTTTAAGCTGCTAACTGCCGCTGCAGGCGCCTTCAAAGGCATCAGCTTAATGTGTTTTGGCATCGGTTTTCAAAGTGTGGACCCGAGGGGTAGGGGTTGACTCGGCCCACCAGCAGCCTGGGTGTTTGTGACCGTCTCTAACGCGGCTTTTATTTTGGATTTTACAGCAGACTTTCCATGTACACTGTAAACAAACCGCATCAATAACTTACATTTTATAAAATTTTAGTAAGCAACTTGTCTTAATTCTTATTTGTTTTGATATAATCAATGTTTTAATTCAATCATTAGTTTTCTCATTGATTGAATTTTATTTGTACCATTCACAAGCAATTTTTTGCAGTGTCTCCTGCAAGTTGCTGAGCTTCTTTCAGTCTGAGCTCTTCTCGTCTGCCAACCACAAAGTCCAAAGCCCAAGCAGCCAAGTGTCGAGCTGTTTACCAAAAAAATGCCTCTAGGCTTGCCTCTGTCTTATGTCAAACTTCTACTCACTTCTAAGCTGATGCAGATGTCTTCTTCTTCTTCTGCTTCTTATATGCTTTTTGCTACTGTATTCAATTTTTGCTTTCTCTTTTAAGATACATTCTCTTTCCTTGTTTTTTTCTTTTCATCAAGCAAGTTTTCAGTTCTTTGTGCTCAATTTGTGGCTTTGGCAATTAGGGGTTTTTTGTTGTGCATTTTGGTCAGTTCTTGATTGATGTGGAAGTCATTCAGACTCTTGATTGTGAATTGATATTCCTTGGCATTGTTGAGGTCTTCAATCGATAGTTTTTATTAAGGTAACACAGGAGAAGTGGTTAAACAGTTGCTAATGATTTTATTTGCTAAAAAAGTTTTAACAATTTCTATGTAGTTTGCATATTAGATAAGTAAAATTAAGAAAATTAATAAACAACATTAAAAAAAAAACAACAGATGAACAAATCAACTAAAAGAACTTTTTTAATAAATTAAGAATATTAAAAATAATTTAATATTCATATATTTGTCTTTAAGGAGAAAACAAAATTTTAAAAATAATAAAAAAAAAATTGATAAAAATAATAAATATTTCACTGTTAGAAATTTTGGTTTAAATCAAATGTATTCAACAATTGATACCTTAATAGTTCTTGTTTGTTATATTTGTAAATTTTAATTTTGTTTTTGAATTTTAGCTAAAGATTCGTATTTCAATAACTGCATTTTCAGCATTCACCTACACTCAACGCGCAATCAAAAACCAATCAATAAAATACGGATCTCTAACAGCTACAGCCAACACCTGAGACTGTTTAAAATGCAACTGTGGTGCTAGTTTTACTGTCTGTTGCCCCTTTGAAAAAAGTCAGGCAATCGGGGAATCAGGGACCACATCAATGCGCGGCGTGTATTCGCCTAGAGCTGATGGAGCAAGAAAACAACAAAAACAACTCAATTTGTCTTCAAGTTGTCAAGTTAGCGTTGCAACACTTTACACTCTTTGGAGTGTTGCAGACGGGACGACGTCATCGCCAACTGTAGTTTGACGCCATCTTTTTTGCCTTTCAGTACGCCCCCTTTGATGAGCAAAATGATGGTTTTATTTTTTGCTGTTTGTTGTTGTTGTTTTTTTTTTTATGTCGTTGACTTTGACACCATTTTGCACTTTTCTCTGGCATGTGAGGTCATGTTACATGTTGCCTGCCTCCATGCGCTCGCTCCCCTTCTGGGCTTCTGGGCTGACAGGCACTTATTTTCTTATTATTAAGTATACGCTTAGTGCGCCCACTTCAATGCAAGTGCAAGAGCTTAATGCGCTCGCGCGCCAAGTAATGATTACTTTGTGTCTGCCACTGACAAATGCCGTCAGTCAAAGTCTAAAGTTTACCAGCAGCAGAAGCCGGCTGCCTGCTGGCAAATGTCGTGTCAGAAAAATTTTTTTTTGCTTCGGGCTCGTGAATGCGGAAGTCAACGCACAAAAGGACCTCATCTAGAGGTGTGTGTGTGTGCATTCATGTGCATTACAGCCGATAAGAGTGCATTAAATTTTGTACTTTGTGTCCCAAAAAAATAAAACAAAACAACTTTTCAGTACAAGTTTTTAATGACTTTCGTTTTTTTCTTTTGTCAAGCCAGGCAGCCAAACTTTTTTTTTGCTAAATGTGTTGCATAAGCTTATGACTTGCAGGTTACTTAATAAAGGATTATTTAACATTTTGCCGAAAGTTTTTGTTTACTATGAAAAAGTGCTTAATATGAAAAGGCTTTGACTTATAAATCAAACTTTTTATTGCGTAACAAATAACACATGTTTTAGTGAGAACACTTCATATAATGAACATAAACAGTATGGAATGCTGTAGCAGTAACTTAATTGTTATGACGGGCAAGGATTGTGTTGCCATCACTATATTTGGAAAAGATGCGGGCGCCAATAACAATAAACTGTATAAAATGGGAACTCACTTGTATTTGGGTATGATTGGATGTCAAGAAGATATAATAATGTTATACAAAAAACTTGTGTTTCGCAAGAATATCCTTGAGGCGGAAAATTGTCGTGAAATATTGCCCGAAGAGCTGGCTTCAAATTTGTCTGCTCTGCTTTATGATAAACGTTCGAATGCTTTACATGTTGAGCTTGTGATTGCCGGCCTGGATTCTAGAACATTGAAACCCTATATCTGCAGCATGGATGCCGTTGGCAGTGCAAATGTGACAAATGATTTTGCTTTTGCTGGCCATCAGTATCAAGGACTAACGCTGAACCCCTATGAAGATCTGTGGCATCCGAATTTGAATCCAGAGCAACTCTATAATACGATTGGAAATACAATGAAAAAATTATGCAACTATAAAATGACAGTCGACTGGAGAGCTTATATTTGCCTTATTGAACAATTTCGAATTACAGAGCGTACACTAAGTACAAAAGCTTAAGGACTTTTAGCTCGAAATCTATGGAAATAAGATAAACATTTCTTAACTTATTGCTGTCGGCAACAGCTACACGCATTTGTTAAGTGTTTGTTTAATTTTCAAGAATATCAAGGCAGCAATATTTTCTCTTTTTTGTACCAATAGCTGTAAAAATTAAAATGTCAAAAAGATATTGAATTTTTTTTTTTTTCGCTTTACGAGTCCGCTGGCCCAGCTGCTAAGCATCAATACTATATCATTCAAATGCGTCACTATTGTCGTATGCAAAATTCAATTTCCTATCCACTTGGCTATTGATTACGTATGTCCGAATGTCGCACGCCGCAACATCCGTTGCCGTTGATGTCCTACCATTGATGCTCTTGATGCTGATGGTGGCGATGCTGTTGCGCATTTCCGTTGTGTGTCCCCATGGCTTTAATTACGCTGCCTTTGCTCGCTAGCTGGCCGACTGGATAGCTGGATTGCTGAATGGCTCACTGGCTGTATGTTTGTAAGCCAGAAAATCCTCCTCACTCAATCACACACAATAGCTGGGCGAAATTATGACAGTTCGTAGTGCTTTTTGTGGACTGTTTAGCCTAGCGGCCATCATCAGTCATGGGCATATTTTCGACAATGGCATTAGTCAAAAGCCAGTCGGCCAATCTCTGCCTTGCCTTGCCTTGCCTCATTTGTGATTTGGGTGACAATCAATGCGGATTTGATCCCTTGGGGCGCATCTAAATGTTTGCCAATATCAAAAACGAATCGAAAATAAGAAATGATATCCCAAATTGGCAACAACTTCTGGCTGTGACTCTTGATGTTTGCTCATAAGTTCTGCTGACGACTAATGAGCGCAGTTTTGTGTCATTTTCTTCTTCTTCTAACATTTCTAGTGTTGTATAGTTGTTAACAAATTGGATATGTCATTTGTAGGCACATAAATTCTTTCTCTCACACACTTTTTCCTTCGTTTTTGTCTCGTTTACTGTCCATGTGCTTAAAGCTTTCGCTAAGAGTTGTTTATTTTGTATACTACTAGTATGTGGCAACATTGGCAAATGCGTTCTATAAGTTAAGTAGTTATTAAGACAGCTCTGCAACTTCTTTTGAGTTCTTTGTAACTAAGGTCTAAAGATAATATCTACAACAAAGAGTTTTGGAAGTTTCTTATGTCGAGTTTGTTATTTGATTATCTGGAAACTGGGATCTAATAATTTTAAACAGGTTTTATTATTTTTAAAAAATAATATCATAAAATGAAGAGAACCAATTAAATTAATGTTGAGCGAAATTAATTTTTGTGTTCTTTCTACAGAACAACTGATGAACTGGTAATATATATATTTTTTTTTTTTTGATATTTTTTTATTATTAATAATTCTGTTCGCCAGTACAAAGCGTAATTTTTATGTAATTTGGTTAAAATTAATAGATTATTTTTTTAACTTATTTAAATTCATTCATAACTATAGCAAAATAAACATAGAGTAAAGAAAATAATATGTAAATAATAAAATGATTTTAATTACATTTCTCTACTGTTTATTTTACCTTACATAAGTCGATAAACAAACTCCTCCATTTCGTATTTACACAGTTCTATTTAAATCAGTCTATTTGCTGCCAACAGACATAAAGAAAAACCTAATGTAAATTTCAATCATATGTTCTTCTATTTGCAGCTTCTACTCAATGCGACAGTAAAGCGATTACAGTAGCTACTCAACGTCAAGAACATAGTTACAACTGGCAATCAGCGCAGAGGAATCACACACAGACAAGCACATAGGGGGGAGAGAGAGAGAGAGATAAGGAAATAGGAAAACAGGAGCGACGTCGTCAATAAAATAAAAGAAAATCGAACGCACAATGAAAAACGACGTCGTGCGATGGAGCAGGCAGCCAAATAGCAACCAAAGCGATACTTGCAACAACAGTTGCATCAGTAACAACAACAGCAACAGCAAACACAGTCAGCAACTTAACAAACACAAACAGTTCCGGCAACATGTTGCTAACAAAAGAAGTTGCCAGCCAAATGCGACACATGCGAATGCTGCAACAACAATTAACTCCTGGCAACAACATCAGCAGCAGCAGCAGCAACAACAACAACAACAACAACAACAACAACAACAACAACAACAACAAAAGCAAAAAACAATCATTGAATGTGATATAACAAATTTTAATTTCAATTGCAATTTATTTAAAACTAGTTTTTTAACGCACAACAACAACAACAAAACGAAACGAAACTATCACAGCAGACATTCTAAAAATCCAACGTCCTTAGTGTTGCTCTTTTTGCAAATTAGTGTCGTAGTTTTTTTATGTAATTTTAATGTCGGTTTCGCGGCCAAAGTCGAATCCGGTCACGCCCGATCGCCACTGCTGCCGCCCTACGTTCTCGACTATGAGAAGGTCAAAACGAACAGAGCTGCCAGCAGCAGCAACAGTCTCAACAGCGGCAGAGATGCTGGCCACTATACGCACACCTGGGCGGTGCATATACCAAACGGTGATGACAACAATATCGCCGATACGGTTGCCAAGGAACACGGTTTCGTCAATTTGGGCAAGGTGAGTACTCAATCAAACAAACGAAAACTAATTACTTGCAAGTATTTGAAGGATATATAAAAATTGCTCAGAGATAAGCAATATAATTGTTTATTTTATGAAAGATGAGTTAAATATATTTTATTGAAATTTAATATGAAAGTAAATGTGCCAAATAATATAAGTTATTTTGAACAAATACAATTATAAGCTGCTAAACTGAACAAACATTTTAATGGCGTACATATATATTTTTTTTATTATTTTTTAAACTAATCCACTTAGACGAACGACTCTTTTTGATAGATTCCTACACCTGTCTGTGTAGTTGTCTTTCCGAATAATTCCAAGCGTTTGCCAGCAAGACAATTTCCAGTTGAAGTATATAAAGTAAACGTACCAACTAATGTTTTGGTTCAACTCTCCATGGTATAGCTGAGCAGCAGCCCGCATCAAATGATGATAAACTTTCGAAATTGTAACAATTTGCCAGAGAGCAGGAAGAGTTGGGCAAGGTAAACTTGAAGGCAGGACCTCTCGTTTGACAGTTTAGCATATCATTAGAACACTCAAATGTTTGACTATTAAAACTTTACTTCACACACATGTACATATCCATGCATGTGTGTGTGTGTGTGTGTGTCTGCTATGTAATCGCACATGGAAATCTATTCAAAGCGCATTTTGAGCTAAACTTTTATGTTATGGGAGTTCAACTTCTATTCAACGATACACCCGGGCAGTTATTAAAGTTGTGTGTGTACTGGACAAAGTTTTATGTCCTTTTTCTCTAATTTTCTCTTCCACTCTTGGATGTCTATCATTTGTGCAAGTAGTGGTGTTGGCCAGTTGTTTTCGTTGTTGTTGTTGTTGTTGTTGCCAAGGGTTAGCAGCAGGTGTTGCCAATATGGCTTTGGTCGACTGCTTTGGCAAACTTTAATCTGATTTCAGTGAAGCGGCAGCAATTCGCACAAAATTCCCTTGACTGATACACTTTGTCACACAATTGAAACACACACACACACACACACACACACACACACAGACCAGACAAGCAATTCACTTGCGTTCTTGTCCCTTTTCTCACTTTCTCTTCCTTTTTCAATCCCTCCTTTATCTGTACACTAAGTAACTGTCAAGTTACTGCAACCAATAGCCAGAAACACACACCAATTGGCTATAATGGCAGCAATGAACAGTAGCTCTATGAAATGTGCGAGGGTGTGATGATAAAAATAAGTAAGAATAACAGCGAGAAAACTAAAAGAAAGTTATAGATATTGTTTGTTAGTTTTCTTAAGGTTATCAAATTAAAATCAAAATATGTAAACCTTTCTTAAACTCACAAACTTACTTCACTTTCTCTTTTGATTTCACAACTATGTTTTTTACCCATCTCTGAACTATACCTAAACCTTTTGTGCCACCCTCTTATATATATACTCGAATTATTTGATTGCTGCATACTTACAAGTCTAAAATTTGAATGTGAAATTCGCAATGGTTGCTACTCTTTGTGGCTTCTAAGGGGGTTAACTGCTGCCAACTTGGATTCCTACTTGGCATTTGAGTTTTCAATTGAGATGCGCTCAGGTGGCGAAAACTGTCAGCGAGCCTTTTGTTTAACAATTTATTTAAGTTGGCTGGCTTTGCTGCCACTCTCACCCAATTGAAATTAGGATTATTCACAATGGACAGCCCTTTGTATTTAAATGTCAGCTACTACAAAGGCCACCAAAATATTCATTTTATTGAAAGAGTTTAGTGTTCAACTGTTCTAGCGTCAAAACTCATTTAACATCTTAACACAAACGAATTAACATTGAAGTTCCATTTACTTACGGTTGCCAGCGATTTAATTGAAAATTAATTTTAAATGCCATTGTGCCAAGTGAAACCCTTCCCCCACTTAAAATGGTTGGCTGGCGAATCAAATGCTACATTTACATAATTAAACAATGCCAAAATGGCTGTAAAATTGTAATAACTTAAGCCGCAACCGGAAACTAGAAATTAATGCGGCTTTTGCACAACTTGACTTCGGTTAATTGCAAATTTATAATAGCGTATACTTAATGTTGATACTTTGAAATGCTTTAAATTTACAAACATTTGTTTAAAATCTTCAAAATAAATGTTTAAAATAAATTTAAAATTCCTGTATTATTGTATTTTGTGTATCTTTGACATTTTTCTCTCTCTTGAAGATATTTTTTTTCTCTTTTTTCCTTTGTATAAACACTTTTTCTCTGATCAGATCAAAATAATAAAACTTACAAGAGTGTTGCTAATATTTCTCCTATTACGGCTGAAATTTCTGCTTTGTTGACTTTACAAGCAACGAGTTTCATTTGACAAAATTGGCAAAACTCAAGCCAACTAACTGGGCAAACAAGTTACAAGTGAAACACGAGTAGAAGTAGCTTACTATACAGCGGCAGCTGAAACAAAAAACAAATTAATAAACATGCAGCTAGCGACTTTTTGCCATTTGCACTACTACTACTACTACAACTACAGTGAAACTCCACCCCCAGTTCGTGAATTATTTGCCCAGTCCTTGTTTTTCTTTCTTTTTATTATATTTAGCAGTGGGCGTTAGTTGTAGTAGTTGCAACTTACGTTTTGTAGCTCTCAGTCACGCCCACCTACATATCTACCCCATACTTTTGGATCCCTGCTGCCAAGCTGACAAACATGCAGAACTTTTAATGAAAACTATGGGAGTATATAATATATATAATATTGAGTTTTATATATATGTGTTTGTTTTGTGTTTATATAGCATCAACTTATATACACTATACACAAAGTTTTGGCACTTAAATTATAATGATAAAATAGTGCATCAAAAAGTTTTCACTCCAAAAGAAGAGGTAGTTGCTGCATGGAATGGGCAATGTTAAGGATAATAGCAATTAAGTACGTTTTAAATTAATGAACGTTTTATAAAATTTGCCGTGGTAAAACAACAAAAGATAAAGTTTCTTTTGACAGTAGATTAATCTCTTATACCGTATATTAAATCAGTGTTGAGTAAATAAAAAAAATCGTACATTCTAAAAATATTTTTCACTGAAAAAATATTCGTATCATGTAATATCATGTTTAAGATATTCTTTATAGAATTAATCGAATAATTTATATTCTTTTTTGTTACACTTATGATATTGTGTATATAATAAATTAAAAGTTCGGTCTGCATGAAATTTCTTAATTAACAAAACTTACAATTCATCGGCTAGATGAATCTTTATCCGCGCATTTGCAGCTCGTGTCATTGTTTTCTAAGACGATGAAGGCACGCCTTTAACTAACTTCTGACAAATGCATATTTGGCGCACAAGTTTTTTTTTTAGAGATAAGCCAAAGGCAATTTATGCGCTGCATTAATTTGCCTGACTGCCCTGCCTCGGGAACCAGAATACACAGGACTAATACACCTCAGCTTAGATCCTTAAGCGTGCGCGAGTTTTTATGTGCTTTTGTTTTGTTGCCTGTCAGTTGCAGCAATTCGGGGCTCCTACTCTTTGGATACCAGCTAAGAGCGGCAGCAGCTGTTTGTCATTGCTTATCAGCGGCTGCAAGTGCAGGCTTCGCTTCCTTCATGACTGCCTTTTGGGCCCATTGTGTGGACGTGGCTTTGTATTTAAACGTATTTACATAACAACCAGCCAGCCATTTCCCTCTCTCTCTCTCTCTTTCTCTCTCTCTCTCTCTCTTTCTCTCTCTCTCTCTCTCTCTTTCTCTATCTCATTCTCTCTTTTTCCTGTGCTCTATCGTTTCAATTGTTCGTGTTGTGATAAATGCTATCTTTGTCCTTCTGTCCAGAGAGAGAGAGAGAGGCAGAGTCTTTGCCTTCGTTCAGCTTTACTCATCAAATTAATTGAAAAAGCCTCGTTGGACTTGATTCGTTCGTCGTTGCTTAACTTGGTTATTTGCCTTCTGCCTTTTGGCTTTTTGCGATTTTTCTGCTTTTTTAAATTAATTTTCTTCGCCATTTTTATGCTTTCGTTTATCCTTTCTTCCTTATTTTTAATGCCTTTGTCGCTCTCTGAAGCCTTTCGACGGGTTTAATTTTACCGCTACTTCGATTATTGATTGTCACTGATGAGTTTTTCTTTCGCGTTCCTTACTGCCGACTGCACTTGGCTGTTATCACCTTACCATGTTTTTTTTTTTTATTGCATTCGCATAATTAAAATCATGGTCAATGATGTGTAAAGCACAGACCGATTTCCTTCCCTCCCTCCTTCCTTTTTTGTTTTACCTTCGCCTATCTGACGGCGAGATAAGAATATTTTCCACTGGCCAAAAGAATATTTTCTTGCCCTTTGGGCTTCTTGATAAAGGTCAACAGCTCATTAATAAGGGGTTGCCTGCAAGCTGCCAAGATGAAAGCGCGACGAAGATTTTAAGCAGCCCCTGAAAAGTATACTACACTTTTTGTACCTTTTTAAAAGGTGACTTTCAATAGAGCTTAAATATGTTGAGTGTCTGCGTGTGTGTGAAAAGGGAAAGCTCTAGAACAGTTGGAAGCGGTTACAAAGTAAGTACTGTTAGTGTGAATATGAAAAGGCTCTCAAAAAAAGGACAATGACGGAGAGAGTTGTTTTTTTAGTACATATATTAATAGGATTTACTACTGTTTTATTTATGATGGCTGCAAAATAGTTGACCATACTTTATTGAGATGGCATATTCAAAACTAGATTTATTTTATCAAAGCTACTCACATCTAAAAAATAACATAAGGCTAAGGCAGAGCTTTACTAAATATGCTCATGTACATTTATGCATTAGTTGCTTCATTGTGTGCGTGTGAGCATCCCATTTCTACAAACCCCTTGCTTGTACTCATTCTCCTTCAAATATTTTTTTTTGCATCCTTGTTTCTCATAGCGGATATCGTTGATAAATTTCAAGTCAAAAACTCGGAAAATATTTATGACTTAACTTTTGTTTAGTAACAAAGCAACACGCGACATACACACACACACACACATACACAAATATATATGCATGGCAAGGCATTTATCTGTCAAGTGCGAAGCAAAAGCTTTTGTGCTCGGAACTGCCTTTCACAATTGTCACAAAACTTGGCTGCTGCTGCTGCTGCTGCTGCTGCTACTTCGCTTATGCAAATAGCAAAAAGGGAAATTTCTGCTAGCTCAGCTGTTTGTCCATGCAGAAGAAGAAGATGAAGAAGCAGAAATACAGGAACCAGAGCGCGATGGAGAAGAGGATTAAGGGGACTTCAGTGTGGAGCTCATGTAAAACTTTAATCACATGACATGGATAAATTTCACAAGTTTCTGTATTTTTTTTCATTGGACCCACAACTTTTGGCAAGAAGACCCCTTGAACTTTGCAATGCAATTTGCTGGAAGCTTTATTTTTTCTTTCCTTTTTCTTTTATTGGGCCTTGTACCTAATTGAATATGCAAACCCGGGAATGCGATTGAGTGTGAAATGACTGGTTTGCACACACACACACGCACACACACGCACAACAAGTCTGAAGCAAAAGTTTCTTGCACAATATAAAAATCAATTTTAAATAGTCAAGAACTTTTTTTTTTTATTACTTGCATTCGAAAATTGAGCTTACTACTTTTGTGCCGCAAATGAATGAAGTAAATCATTGGATGAATGTTTTTGCTTAAGGCAACTCTCGAATATATATTACAAATTCTACACAAATTTATATCGTTGTGTCTGTGTGCGTGTGTGTGCCTTTTGGCTGGCCAAAAACTTATTGCTTTGGCCAATTGCCGAAAAGTTGCAGCTGGCTAATAAATATTTTATAAATTCATTTGAACTTTTTGCAGCCCACACCACAAAAAGAAAAGACAAAAAAATTTCCCTTGAACTTATTTTTCACAATTGCATACAGTTTGAGGGCAACTGCTCTGAAAGTGTTCAATTAACTTGGCCCTGGCGCTCGTTTCATAGCCCCAACAAGTTTCCGGGAAGCCAAAAAGAAAAAGTGAAAGAGAGAGAGAGAATGAGCGAATGAGATAAAGACAGCTTAATGAATTTTCACAGCCTGACACAGAGTTGCCTGCAGCTGGCAATAGTCCTTGGTTATTTTGATGGCTTTCTAACGAGCCAACACCGGCAATTGCCAATCATGATAATGATCAAACATTATGATGATTGTCGTGTCGTCTCGTCTCGTCGTCGTCATTGTGATGAGTAAAACTGTTCTCGGAGGTCAGACAGTTAAATTAATTGGCCAAAACTTGTTACAGCGCGTGCAATTGAATATTTAAAATATCTACGCCAGTGTTGAATAACTTAATGAAAATTGAATATGCAAATTTTGAGTGCGTAAGAGATTAATTGATGAGCAGCAAATGTATTAGATAATTGATTTAGTTTCAAGTTTATACTTTAAGCAAAAAGTCACAAAGTTAAATATGCAATAATCTACATATTTTCCATAATCATAAAATATTTTGTTTCTCAATAAATTTCATTTTACCTACACTCACCTTTCATATGCTAAAGGAAAACTTTAATAAATATAAATCGATATCTATTCATGCATTTTTAAATCGCAATTTAATTTTTGACTGCAATAAAAAAAGAGGCACTTCGCTTTGAATAAATTTTGTCCGTAAATGTTGTCTTTCTCTCTCACCTCTCTCTCTCTCTCTCTCTCTCTCTCTCTCTTTCTCTCTCTCACCTCTCTCTCTCTCTCTCTCTCTCTTTCTCTCTCTCTATCTTTCTCTATTTTGCTTAATACCAAAAACAGTCGAAGCAAATATTTGCCTTTTATAACACAATATTTTCTCTGTAAGCCATTTTTTTAATGCACATCTTAAGGCGTTGCTTTTGTTGGTATTAAAACGAAATAGCCAGTAAAACATGAATACCAAACTCAGAGAAAATGTGTTGAAGTAGATGCTTTTAAATATCCTTCACGAAAGAAAAGGTTAAGAACCAGTGTAAATCTATTCATAAAAATTTCCAAGTTTGATTCTATGCCTCAAAAATGTGTTTTTGAAGGCTTTTTGAAGTATGTGACTAATTAGTCAACTTTCAAGCTGCTTAACAGGATAAGTTCAAGTCGTTGCCATTTCGTTCATTCTCTCTCTACTCTGCTTCCTTTGCATATTTATTTTATTTTGTTCTGTTTGTTCCTGCCTTTTTTTCTTATTTATTTTTATTTCTAATGCCCAATCGCAAAGCATTTTTGTTTGGCTTATCTGAACTTTATTTTTATTTATTTGCTTTGACTGACTTTATTTTAATACGGATTTCCTTTCGCTTCCTTTGCTTCAAAAATTACTAAGAAATAATGAAAAAGAAGAGCATGTCAAACGCATGTTACGCTCTATTAGCTTTTCTTATCTAAGCTTGTTTCTTATAGCAAGTTTGCAGAAGCTTATTAAAAGCAAAGCAATTTTTTCTTTCAAAATAAAAATGTTTAAGGTCATAATTTAGGTGTACTATGTTCATTTATATTTGTTTGCATTATACGAACTTGTCGGATATTTCTGTTTAGTAAATTTGCATTTTTGTTGGGCTTTTGCCTGGCTTTGATAATTTTCTCCTTTTCATGCGCTGAGGGAAATCGTCTCTATTGAAGTGAATAATTGCTTATGGTCACCAGTCGGACGCTATACACTTAAAACGGGAGCCTATTGGCTCGTTTCCTCGTCTTTTTCCCACCGCCTGATTGCCTATAAAATGCTGCTGTGATTTTAATTAAAAGGCTCTCAAAGTGCCTAACTCTGAGCCAGTCTAACTCACTTTCACATTCACATTTGCATTCGCATTCGCATTCGCAGTCACAGTCACAGTGAGAACACAAAACACAAAACGAACCAAAGTCAAAATCAAAGTTGAGTTGACTTTAGGGCTCTTTTAATTGCCCCAATCGAGGGCACCATCAAAACAAATCCAAAAAAATGAATAAAAAAACACAGAAAAATTCAAAAGAGGAATGAAAATTTATACAGTGCTCAATCAAGCGTGACAACTTTATGGCACAGAGGGCAAAGTGAGAATTTGAAACTGTGGCAAATATTTTAGCTGCATAAATATTGGCCATATTTCTGCCAACCGATATTTCAACTACCCTATAAATAATAACACTGGCTATGTTAGAAATATGTCTAGAATAAGAAGAAATCATTAAAGAATATTTTGAATTGAAAATAATATTAGAATGCAATTCATAAATTTAATAAAATTTAAAAACCCTAAAAAATTTTACAACAAAAAAAGGGCATAAAATATTTTTGCGATTCACTTATTTCAATTTCAAGGATATCTGGCCATCGTGCACAATTCACAATTAAACAAATCTAACACAATTTCTTTATTGTATATATATTTTTTGCCGCTTAGCCAAACAAATCGTTAGCAATTGCATTTTTAATAGGGGTCGTTCGCTGTTAGGGGGCTTGGGGGTTCGTTGCTTCGAAAGTAGCATGAAACGATGATTGTGCAATCAAATCATTGCTTTACGCTTGATTAACGGTATGTCATGTTTGCCATAAGCTACCGCTGGCAATTATGAAATGTTTTTCGTTTAATATTTGTCGAGTTTCAAGCCAATTTGTTTCCATGGACCAAACACACACAAATGTGCAAGAAAAAGTAACAATTAAACTTGATGAACCGAAAATAAACACAAATAAATATAAAAACAAATACCAATAAAACACAAAAACAAATCAATTTCAATGAGTTTGCAAAACAAAAACAAAAAACAACTAGTTTTAAAGCTAAGATAAAATAAATATATATTTTAAATAATTCAAATACAGGTAAAAATGTTAAATTCATAGCAAATAGTTATCAAACGGCAATGAATATTCAAGGTAGATATTCTTTTAATATTGTTAATCCAGCGACTTTTGATAATATATTCTTAAAACACACGAACTAAAATTGCCTAAAAATATATCTTCGAAATCATCTACACACAGTTCGTCACCCACAAGTGTCGTCAATAAAATCATAATATTTGCTTTAACAGCCGATTTTAACGTTATCACCCACATCACACTCTTCACACCTGCTTAATTATCGGGCAAATGTTGCGCATACATGACATTCGATAACATTGCACATACGTTGTGTGGGCTCAAACTTTTATCACTTATCAAACATTTTCTTTTGTCATTAATGTTCGCTGCGTAATTGAACAGCAATTAATCGGCCACAACTTTATCCGCAAACGGACGGAGCACAGCTGTAGCTGCATTTTCTGTTTGGCCTTAAAAGATTTTGGTAAACAGCAAAGAGCAAAATAGCAAAAAGCAATTCATAATGTGGCAATAAATCATTGAGTACCTGAGGCCAGCCACACATACAACTGACACCAAGCAAAGTGAGAGCAGGTGATGCATAAATTGAGAAAGATAGACATTGGGAAAGGGGGTTAGAACTGTGGCTGGAATATGCGCGTGTGAGTTATTAGACTAACAGTCATATATCATGGCGTTTTGTGTGTAGATTAAATTGGCATTTTAAGTGCCAGACACTTGAAATTAAACTGCCAAATCGAATGTGCAGCAAGTACAGAACAGAGCTTCAACTTCCAATCGTTCATTTTAACCTTTAACATGCTAAATTTAAATAAACTGTTGATTAACTTGCATTTACCTTTTTGAAATTGCCAAATCGACTAGAGGTTATTATTATTTTATTAATTTGTTTACTTTGCATTTTATCCGTTGACACACTTTTTAAATCAATGAATCTCAGGCATTCAATTTTTGTTTTACTTCTTGACAACCATTATTTATTTGGGAATGTACACACATAAATTATGGCCAAAAGCTGCAAAAGACTTTTGTTACTTTTGTAATTACATGGAAAAAACATCAACTGCATTCTGTACATAAACTAATTGATGGAGATTTTCGAGAAGTTTGCAATAGTTGAATTAACCTTTGGCTTTTGTACATTTAAGGTCTTGTGTTATTTGTTGGCGAAGGTTTAACATCTTTTGCTGAAAGGATAGAACGTTTTTTGCAATCAGAAACTTTGGCAACAAAATGAATTTTATCTTAACACTTTAGTTATAGAATTTCGCTATCCTTTTTTGAAAACACTTAGAAAACAAACACATTCACGAAACTTAAATATTTATATGTAAAATGATAGCTTTGTTTATATATCTTCTTGAACAAAATTGTGCGGCATGCTAAAAGCTTCTAGCAAGGTTTTGGCATGCATTCAAGAAAGAAAAAACTAAATGCGCCAGCATGACATTGAAAATGTTGCCTAGCTAAAAAAATGGACGCACACAAAACGGATGGCAATCAACGCAGCCAATATGTGTGTATTTGTTTGTGTGTGTGTGTGCTGTGTGTGTCTATTGAACTTAGCCGTTGACCTTAGCCTGCTTTCTGCTTTTAGACACTCACACACTGTAGTTTCTCCCCAACAAACCGCCTCGTCATACACTTGGTCATTTTGTCATTTACTTGTTAGGGACACTACAGCGAAAAAAAAAAAATGGGTATGAACATACATATACACATCTAAAAATGGTGTTGCATACTTTTAGGCTGGTGCGGGTGCTGCTTGTGTTGCGTTCATGGCCAGCTAAGCCAGCCGCAACGTTCAACGTCAACATCAAGTGCCCCACTTGGTGTTGCACTTGAACTGTAATGAAAGCATTTGCTGCCACAAGCACATATACACGCAAGCAAAACTCAGAAAGAGAGATAGAAAGAGAGAGAGAGAGAGGGAAGGTAAGACTGAAAGGAATGGGAAAGATAAACAGGCAGAGAATTGCTCTTGGTTAGTTTAACGTGTGTTCGTGTGCTTGTGTTTGGGACATTTGACACTTGTCTGTAGTTTTGCCATTGCACTTTTTCTCGTGCGTTCGTAGATAAAATTCGAGATTATAAACGGTGCTGAAAAATGCATTGCATGTACATACATATATATTTTGCAAGCTAAGGTGCCAAAAGTCCGAAATAAAAGTTTACGAGGACATTTATATCTATATAGATTTAAGTGCTGGTGTTGATTCTTAAATATATTTTCAAACATCCATTTTAAATGGCAATAGAATCTTTTATTTTAAAATATATTTTCAAAGGTTTTAAAATTCAATTATCTCTAATTTCTCTTAAGAGTAGCTTAATATTTGAACTTCCAAATAAATTTACAATTTTTGTAAACTCCAAGCTCCAATCCACAAAAGATATAAAAATAAACTAAATATCTTTCGATTCTAACTGATTTTACGCAATTGACACAAACCTTAAGGCAATCCAATATCATGTATCGATATACGATGTTCCTTTTGCTTGTTGCCAACACAGCTGTGACACATGCCACAAATTCCATGCCACACATGCAAAAAAAATAAAAAAAATAAAAGGTAGCCACCAAATATCATTAACACGTTCTGTCACTGAGCATAAACGAAGTTCATTTATATTAAGCTCAAACCAGAGAGAGAGAAAGAGTAGGGAGAAGCTTAGCCTTGGCCTGGCTCTTAAAGGAACATACTCTAGACATATATACGTACATACCTGAGCAATGTCCGTGTTGCCGTCCAACTTACAATTCAACACATTAACACCTATTAAGGCTCACACACATACGCAAACACACACACGTACACACGAGTAAAAACATGGGGAAAAGTCAACGAGGCGTTTGTGCAAATAGCCACATAAATAAAAGCGAATGTCTGCCAAGTTATGAATAATCACGGCAACAACAATGACCACAAGCTGTATGTGTGTTTGTCTATGTGTTTGTGTGTGTGTGCGATTGTAATTAAGCTTTTGGCTTTGGCAAACACCAAGTGGCGTCTGCATTTGAAATGCCGCCGCTTTGGGCTAATTTTATGGCAAACTGCTGTGCAATGGATCGACAAAAACGTCTGTCTAACAACATTCTCACACACACACACACACACAACTATACAGGTGGGCATGCATTAGAGTTGGCCATAAGCGACATAAACATGGCCTAGATAGGAACAACTACTGTTCGGATAAGACCAACAGAATGTGCGTTTAGCTATACAAATCTCAGACTTAATTAAAAGTCATTAGTGTTCGCCTTAATTGCAGCTAAACGAAATGTGCCATGCCACATTAGAAAAGAAAATCTGGTCCTAAAAAGCAGCAAAGAAAAAGGAAAAAAAATAAAAAATAAAGAAGAGAAAAGAAAAAAAGATTAAGATATTTCTTGAGTGACGAACACATACATAACATTACGAAATTAAAGATTCAGATATGTTGGCGTTTTGTAAAAATCAACAAAGGTTTAAAAAACTAACGTCTTATACATTATTTTGAAGTTAGCAAACGTACCTAATGGAATCTATTTATTTTTTTGCTCCTTTTCAACACATTAATTAACTACTTAACACCTATAATAGTTTAACTAAAATACTATGCGCAAATTTAAAACAATTTCTCTTCGTTCTTCTTTTGCAGGTAAGCATAGAGCAGCAAATTGAACATAATTCATAATCAAGTGGCGCCCTTTAAGCTTATCTTGTAAGTATTTATTTCGCACCTAAAATTTGAATATATACCACGAGCAAAAAGGTTTCAAGAGCTCCTTGAAGCGTCAACGTTGTTAAGCTTGCGTTGTAACACAAAACCTGAGCTTCATAAATCAAACTTAATGAACTAAATATTTAGAGGAGGGAGGGTTAGATGAGAGAAGGAGACCCCAAAAAGTATGCTAATCAAGAATATTTGGCACAAGTTTCATTTTAAAATTTAAGCGACTTATGGCGCTGCTCCCCAAATCAAAAATTAATAAATAGGCTCATTTAGAGCCGAGAGCTCATTACAATGCACTCACTCACTGCTCATTGCCAACTGTGAGTGGCAATGAATAAGTAATAATGCAAATGAATGTTTTGAGTAATCGCACCGAAGTGGCAGCGTGTTTCGTGTGGCAGCGTATTGAATTGTGCTTGCGTTGTCCAAATACTCGGTTCATTTTATTCCCTCCCCCTGTTAAATACGCTTCATGGAATATGCAAGTTGTCGAAAGCTGGCCAACCAAATTGACGACGTTTCGTTCATTCGTGCTGCAACCGGCTGTTGCTGCCATCTATCCTCTTATCTTTTGACAGCATTTTATTCTACATTATTTAAATCCATTCGCATACTTCTCTCAAAATTTCTTTTTCTTTTTTTTTTTGCTTATTTTATGCTGGCAAAACGGCACAGTTCCGGCCAATGTTCATTTTGCTAACTTGGCAAACTTGTTGGCCTCTCTGCCCTGCAAATTACAGACAACTTTTGTTTTAATACTACACTTCGTTGTACCACATCCCGCAAAACACTGCCTGGCTATTTACTTTGGTGGCATTCCATGCCTATGCATATTTTGTAACAAGAAAATAATTTCAACATTTTTTTCAGCTCTGTTTTGCGGAATGCGAATTATGTCAAGTTGTGCCCAGAATTTTATATTAATGACATTACACACTAGAATTTTATATAACAAAAAAAATATAAAAATAAATAAATAATGTGTGTCCTTAAATAAATAATGTGAAAATAAATGTTTTTTTTTTTGTACATAACTCATAGTAGTAAAAGTTTGAATAAATAATTTCTCATATTATGCAAGCATTTTTTTTTATTCCTTCATACTTTGTATGTTGTCAAACTCTGGTTATTAATTAAAATTATATGAATTACTTTGAAATGCAGTTTTTTTTTTGCTGTATGATTTTAGTCGAAAAGAGAAGTTTGCAATAATTTATACTTTTACGAACCTTCTCAAACTACATTTAAATACATATATATTTTTGAAATCTTTCAATGTTTCTTAAAGTCACAGAACGTTATTCAATGTTATTTCCATTAATTATTTGTTGACGTTGCAAAGTGACACTTCCTGTGATTATGCTTTTTTTTCTTTTCTTTTGCGCTAAGTTCACAAATTTAATTAACAACTTCTGCTCTTTCATATTAAAAAAACTTTCTATATTACGCATACGCCACGTGTCGCGCACACATCAAAGCGGAAAATGTTGTCTACGCTCGTCTTAAGTTGAACTGTCACAAATTTTCCGGCTGTTTTGATGTTTTTTCTTCTTCTTCTTCTTTTTTTAAGCAAACATAAATTGAGTTTAGTTACCCAAAACTGACGGCTCAAGTTTCTTATTCTTTTGGCCCGTGTTGCGCGTCTTAACAGGCGCACATGAATGGGATGTGGTGTTAAAGTAAGGATTTGAGGGTTGCCACACTTTATTATTTATTGCCATAATCATGTTAATGGCAGAACACAGGCTTGAAGCTAACAGCAAAGAAAAGCGACACGATAATCATGTTTATTAACATTTTAACTTAATCAACACAACAACGAAAAGCAACAAAATGATGAACAGCAATATTCGACATTTGCTTTTGATGTATGAGTATAAGGTTGTTGTATAAGTCAGGCTGTTCTTGTTAAAGCCTAAAGGCAGAAATTTCTTTTTACTCATCATTCTGTATACATAAATAAAACATGGAAGTCTTTTCTTCTTAACGATACCATAAATACTTAAACATTAAACCTTATCATATCATACTTCTCTCTCTGTGTATCATTACAAATATATATATATATTTTTTTTGTAAGTTTTAGCTTTGCAGCAGTAATTAATAACTGCGTATTAAGAAATAACTTCATAGACTACATAGTTTTATATAGGGTATTGTTTAATTGTGAACTTTAACTTATGTTCTGTTGTTTTTTGTTGTTGTTGTGCTGTTAACGCACACATACATATGTGTGTACATGTGTACCAACTGAAAAACTCACTTAATTCACATTTATATTGCTTCAACATACGCGTTTCCTTAACTTTTATTCATGTAATTTATTTACCGCTTTTGAGTTTTATTTTTTTTGTGCCTTGCCACAACTTTGCTCTTTTCGTATTTTGCTTATCATGCTTGCCTTTTGTACGGAGTACTCCACATACAATTTTATTTATTTTTTCTTTACGCCTTAAGTCTTGCTTTTACATCACATTAACAGATAAGAAATGTGCCAGAGTCTGGTCATATGGTAGATGCAAAGAGTTTCGGTTTGAGGTTGGATGATTTGCTTAAAATTGTATGCGCATTTTGTGCAGTGTAATATAAGCACTTAGGAATAAGCTTTTGACATGGCTAACCAATGTTTAAGTTGAATAATCTTATTTCAGATTTAAAGAATTAATGAATAGAAAACTTTGGGTTTAACACAAAGATGTAATGTTTACTTTCCTAATGAACAATTTAAAACGGGATGTCGACTGACAAGACGAAAAAGTTATTTCAGTGCTATTTATCATTAGTTAGTCAGACCAAATATATTTTATCACAGATTATACCTAACCTCAAGCCAATAAATTACATTAACCAAAAACTTTCTGCAAAAGATTCATGCTAAACTTAGTCTTTGTGTGTGTGTGTGTGTGTCGCCCATAGCGACAAAATCCTCTGGTATTTAACGCAATTAGAAACACATAAATTTTTCACACCCACACACACACACACACACACAGAGTCATAGACATATACACCGACACCGACACCGACACATCCATATGCGGATGGTCTAAAGTGGCCTTCCTGTGTGCTTTACAGTTGTAAATGTGGACCGGGGCAAACATAAAACATTTTCATTTAATTGAAACAAATGCGTGCTGCGTATCAATTTAAGTAAATGGAACCACACCAACAAAAACTACTACTACTAGCATACACTATACTACACAACTATTGTAAACGCGCTGTGTGTGCGTGTGTGCGTGTGTTTTTGTGTAGGTAGTGAAGAGCAATAAAAACTAACGACTACAATAAGATTAGACTAAGCCACAGATTGTTGCCATTATCAACGACGAAAAAGGGGGTTGGCGACAGGCGACCCCAAATGACAAGCAAATAAAACACGACCAGCACTCACTACATGTATGTGTATGTGTATGTGTGTAGGTGGTTGTAGGTGCGTGTGTATGTGTGTGACTATATTTTATATTATTACCTAGTTGGATGTGTGTGTGTGTGTGTGTGTGTCTGTGGCAGAGGATGCTGCAAAGAGAAACACACAAACAAACAGAGACAGAGCAAGAGAACATTTTCGTTGTCAGGTGATATATAGAAACTAAAGCAACAACAACTAAAACAACATGAGTGAGCCGTAAACTGTCGCCAATTGAATGGTCGTCAATGGGACAAGCAAAAAAAAAAAAAACTACGCAAAAACAAAGAACTGCTGTTTTGTGTGTGCTCCCGTCAAGTACTATCAAAATCTATGTAAATTACATACAATCATCATAATAGTGTGCTAGTGTGCGTACGTTTATGTGACTGTGTGTGTGTGTGTGCCATAAAATGACACCAAGCACGAGAGCATTTAGATAGAAAAAGGCAACAACACATCATACAAGTATACAAACTAGGTAGAATAGAACAATTATAGTAAAACTTATTGAAAAAAAGAAAACATTCTTGAATTAAACCAAGCAATTTTTAATGACACAACAACTCTACTTTTCGCATTTTTTTTTGGCAAGCTTTGATTTATTTCCCTTTAATTATGATAGCCATTTGTAAAATGTTCATAAGGCTTGCTGTTGCTGTTACCATTGATGTTGCTATTGCTCTGGGCATACCAAATGCTTTGTGGACTCTGCGAAGAAATGCTCGAACTGCTAGTGGAGGCTGAGGGACCACGTGGACCTTCCCTGCCTCGAGGACCAGTTGGACCCATGGGTCCACGTGGTCCAGGTGGTCCCGGTGGACCGGGTGGCCCGGGGGGACCAGGTACCGGTATCGTAATGTAAGCAGTCTGTGTTTCCTCCTTCTGGAAAGCCGAATCTCCAGGCTGATTGCCAGGCTGGAAATTAAAATTGGGCCAGTTAAGACCCGTCTGACCCTGAACATTGAAGCCCAACTGAACGCGGGGCAATACCACATATGGTAAGCCATTTACACCCAAATTATTGTTCTTGTTGATGTTATTGCTGCTACTGATTCTATTCGCATTTGGAATGATCTGAGGTCCGTAGGCGATGGGAATGGCTGTTAGCTGAGGCACACCATATTTGATGTTCTGTTCGTTGAGCATAGGCATCGTATTGGGATAGAAATAGTCGGGTACCTTGCGACTATCCTTCTCGGGCTCTGTTTCAACGATTTGCGGTTCGTGGAAAGTGTTCTCTTTCTCCTGCTCCTGTTTCAGTTGTTCTCCCGGCGCAAAGAGCACAAGTTGTGGAGTATTTTCTGATACCTCGGATCCCTCAGCGCTGCGACCTAAAGCTGAAAGTCGCAGACTACTAAGCCGCGCTTGAGACAGGCTCAGAAAACCCAAAAGCAATACTAAAATTGAGTATGGATTAATCCTCAATAGCTCTGAAATTGTTAAAGCTCTTTCTTACCAACTAACTTTCCGTTGACTCTCATCTTAGTTAACTGTTTAAATATTGCTTGGAGTTCAGACTTTTTATACCAAAATTCAGCTTAAGATATAATCATTTGCTTCTTGGAAACACATTGCTTTGACTTGGTCACAACTTAAATCAAATTAATATGATTTTGATCTAAGGTTCACTCAACCCTCTTAATTAATCAATCAATTTCAACTACCTTAACTAGCGCTTGACTCATTCTCATTTGATGACTAGGTCAGCTTTGAAACTAAGAAACTGGTTCTAGCAGTAAGCTTATCTATTTGCTGATCTATTTAAATGATCCACGGCTAAAGCATTTGTTTAGATTGCAGATACAAAGTTTGCTTACAACATTTTTGTAAATAAGAAACCCCGTTGGGTTTGTTCTGAGCAAGTAAATCTTTATTGAAAATAATTTGTTCTTAAGAGCTCAAATGGGTTAAGCAGACATACTTAAATTGAGGCAAGTCAGTTTTAGAATTTTTTTTTATTAAGACTAGATATAAATTTATACCATTTCAATTAGGAATATCATTCCTTACCATAGATACTTACTTATTTCCTTATTATTATAACCAATTTCTTAAGATTGATCATTTTGCCATGCTTAAATCTTAAAATGGTTTTAGATATATTTATATATATATAGTCAAACCATATATTTTACCCAACATAAACAAACACTGAAAAATTGAAATGGAATTGACTTTAAAAATAGCTTAAGCTTTATTTCACACGGAGTTTTGTAATATTTATGATTTCTAATCGCTTAAGCAGCGATTTGTTCCCCTATTTTGCTTTCTTTTTTATTCTTTTGAGCATTTTGGCATTTCCTACTTTAAAAAACATTCATTTTCATTATGCTGACAAGTAAACCATAAAAAAATAATTAGAAAAATGTTGAATGTAGTAAAAAATAGTTGGTGCAGCATGGAATGAAACTGAAAGTTTAGCTAAGCTCACACTTATGTAGATTCACATGTATACACAAAAAAACATATATACATATATATATATATAGACAAAATAAAGTATTGTGTAGCGCATTTAATTGAATTAAATCAAAAGCAATGTATACTGGCAATTAAAGTAGCTGACTGATGTTGAACACACAGCTTGGGGCTTCGCTGCCCTCTTTTTGTTTTATTTTTTGCCTTTTGCATGCTGTTTGTGGCACAATTGAAGGGACCCACATCTAAAAACACAGACAAGTAAAACCTGCTGTGATGTCCACTAAAATGAACTGAATTTACAGTTGCAAACAGTTGAGCCAGTTGCGCCGTGGCGTGCGCGTCGTTGGGCGCTAGTCGCCAAATCGAAACGCAACTTAACAAAAAAAAAATATACATATATATCATTCGTGGTGTAGGATTTGGATAGTAGGGATGTGGCTGGCACAGTTGTTGCCACTAACGCTGCTGGTCGCGCTTAGCAGTGCTTCATCAGCTTCATCATCTTCTTCGGCGGCTTCGTCGGGTCAGTTGCGTCGCATTTGGCTAGAGGATCATTGTACGGCAGGCATTTGCACCAATGTTGAGATTGGACGCAATGATTATGTCATACTCTCGCAAACGCCCATTGCCAAGCAGCTGATGTTGACATTTATCAATTCGACCATTGCCAAAATACCACATTTGATGTTTGATACCTTTCCGGATCTTCAGTTGCTGCGCATGGAGAATTGTTCGCTGGAGACTTTCGAAAAACCACAATTCGAGGGTGCCAGCAATTTGATGAGTCTGTTTTTGGGTCATAATCGTTTAAGGGACTTACCCAAGAACATATTTCTTGGCGCTGACAATCTGGCAACGCTGCACTTGGAGCATAATCTGTTGAAAGTGTTCCACAATCACAGTTTTCATGCACTGAAGGAGCTTAAGCAACTATCTCTGGCTGACAATCAGTTGGAGCAGCTGCCAGTTGGAGTTTTTGCTGGGCTACGCAAATTATTAGATCTAGATTTGGCTGGCAATCGTTTGGCAGCGTTGCCACGTGGCGTTTTCGATAAGAATTTGAATTTGACACGTTTAAGTTTGGCGCGCAATCTTTTCGCTGCCTTTGAATCGGAACTGTTAAAGTTGCAGCCACGTCTTACGCTACTGGACATATCTGGGAATACGTTGCAAGAGTTGACTTTGAACTTCTCGCAACTCGAACAAATTGTGGCACATGGCTGCGATCTGCGTCGACTTACGGTTTATGGTGTTATCAAGGAGCTGGACTTGCATAACAATTCATTACGGGAGCTGCCACATATTCCACAGGCTGGCAATGTGAGCAGTTTGGACATATCGCAGAACCCACTAGGCAATCTTCAAGGCAATCCATTGCGCCGCTTTACTGCACTGTTACGTCTCAATCTGTCGTCAACGAATGCCCATGAGTTCCCCGAGGGTTTATTCAAGAAGCAAACTCAATTGCAAATGCTGGACATATCGGGGAATTCCATTTACTCGCTTAAAATCACACTCTTCGATAGTCTGAAGTCGCTGCAGTATTTCCATTTTCAGCAAAACAACTGGAATTGTGATTTTCTACAGCTGTTGATGAGTTCGTTTGTAAAGAAACGGGATATATCATTTATGGAGGATGTAACTGCACCAGAACTGGTCGATGATTATGTAGATGGCATTGCCTGTTGGTATGAGAGCGATAAGACATCTAAGAAATGTGATGGCAACACGGGAAATTCTGAAGCAGCTCTTGAGCTATCAATTGTTCGAAATGAGATCAAAGCTTTTACCGAGTTGGTGGAAAAGAAATTTGTCAAAGTCTATCGCATGTTGGAGGAAATGAAGTTAAGGTTATAAGAAAAACGAACATGAAATCTATTAAATAACCACAAGACGCTCTTAGTATATTAAAAAAAAGTGTGCGCATATTTATATTCAAATCACTTTACCGTAATACAATATTATTCTATTCCATATATATTTTATTTAATCGCATATTAAGAAATTATAATAATTGACACAAGCAAGCAACTGACAAACATTTAAGAAAAGTATACAAACAACTAATAATAAAGCGCGGTACTCTTTGAGAACCAACAACAACAACAAAAATTTGTTTAACTTTCCAATTTTTCAACGAAAGTTAGGTTAATTTAGAGTAAAATGTCAAAAGAATATTTAAAATATTTAAAATATTTATAATGAACATTCTTCGGTTTATTTTAATAATTTATGTTACCCTCTCAAATTTATGAATTGAAAAGAATACAATTAAAAATTATTTGATTTAAAAAAAAAATATATATATTCTAACATTAAATCATTTTTTATTACATGAAAAATGAATATTTTATTAAGCCCAACTTAAATGGCATTTCTTATGCTATGTGAAACGTGCATGTTTTGTAAATATGGGATGCATTTTATGGCCTTTCCAAAAATCCATTATGCATATTTCAACATTTTTTTTTCTGTCCACAAACATCGCAAGCTTTTAAACAGCTTATCATGCCAAATATGTGAGACAAAGTTAATACAATAATAATAACACCACAAAAAAAAAATGGGAAATATATATTTTGCACGCCCTCAATTGAATATACCATTAATATTTACCACCATTGAAGAACACAAACAACAAATACACTTATGCCCATTATAAAAGTTATCAATGGATTCGCACGCCAGCAGATAAAGACAACCATATCAAATATATGCAATGAAAAAGACAGAGCCAGAGTGACACTTTAAAACCAACGAAACTTAATTAAATGCAGACATGCACAAAACAAGCGCTGCTTTAATAAATGCAAATAAAAAACTGACAAACAGCGCATTTTTTGTATCCCAACGAGCTTTAATAAAAAATATATACTGGATATTTTTTAAATACTTTTATTGTCTATTTAAACATGAATTTAAACAAGCAGGCGTAAATTTACTGCTGCTACTAGCTGTGGCAGCTGTAGTCAAAACACAAATTTATTTTGCTAAAAATTGTGATAGATTTGTTAGGCATGGCTTAGTACAAAATAAATGTATGAAAGTATATTTTTTATAGTTTAAAGTGTTGAGCTTTTAAGTAGAAGTTTCGAGTTTTCAGCACACCAAAACTAAACTCTGCTTAGAAACTTTCTTCAGTATTCTTTATACTTCTGTCATCAGTCATAAACTAATATTGCATTTCTTATTTTAAACTTACAAAGCTCGCCACTTTAATATTTCGTTAATCAAAGCACTTAGTATGTAATCCTCACTAAGTGCAATTCGCGAAGAGAGTTCTTCAACTCTCAACTATTCAAATGTTATTTTGAATACGAATAAAAAACTGTAAAGTATGTATGTAGCTGATTTAAAAACTGCATCCACTTAAACGCTTAAGTTATTCCTTCTTGTCAGTTCCTTTGCTGCTAACAGTAAGGATTTTAAGTAGCAACGCTTGTGTACAACTTCCGCTTCCGGTTAGCGACGCCTTGCCTGCTGCTGCGTCTTTGTATATTTGTTGTTTGTTCGTTTGTTTTTGGCTGTGTTGCAAGTGTGGCAAGCAGCAGTTGGTTAGTGTGTGTGGCAGCTGTTTACCCAGTTAGCAAAACGTTACTTTAACAATGTTAACGTGCTTACGTTACGCAACATACGAGTATGCACAACACTTTAGCCAAGACATGCCCTCCAACAACACATCTGCTCACATACACTGCTGCTGTCATAGCGAATTTTGTGTCTGTCTGTCTTCAACTAAATTCATTTCGCCAAGTTTATAAAATTTGTTGTTGCTCTTGCTGTCTTAGCTCATTAGGAACACAAAAGCAGCAAAGAAAACTTTCAGTTTTTTGGTTACTTTTGTTTTTCACTTGCTTGTTGGCAGCCTGTTCGCATTACATGATCTAAGATAGGGTATATTAAAGCTGTGGTGATGTACAAAATATATATTAACGCAATATATCAACCACTTTTCTCTGTGTGTCAGTTAACTGAAGTTTAAGTACAGTAAAGAAATTTATAATTCTTGAAACTACTTGAATTCCTATTTTAAAGGTCATTTGTTAGTCGAGCTTCCTCTTTGCTTAGCAATATCCACTTGATTTTATTGCCCTTGTTATAATGGCGGGTTGATTTTATTAACTGAATTTTACAAGTACTTTTAGTTTTCCCCCAAACACCATTATTCCGCCATCGCGGCCATCTTGTGGCTGCCTGTAAATTTATTGAACTTTTGAGCTTTTGAATTATAATATATATATATATATTGTTTTACACAAGTCGTGCCTCGTTCGTTGTAACAGTTGTGTGTTTTTGTTGGCAACAACAACTGTTGTTGGCCACATTTCAATTAGACAAGCTTTACAGGCTTAACTGGTCTAAGAAATCAAAACTGTTGGAGCTGGCATAAAGACTGTTTGTTGCTTTTAGCAACCACCAATAACATTGCTTTAAAGTTCTGTCAAAATGGTTGCGAAATTAAATGTATTTATATAAATTCGCAAGTTGCTTTAGTTTGTTTGGGGTTAAATTAAGTCGCCTGTCAAGCTAATCCACTTCTTGCTCAGTTTTGTGGAAGCTTAAAGTAATAGACAAGCAATGTGACAAACAAATAAGTTTCCTTTGAGAAGCTTACGTATTAACTGATATTTGCTTCTATTAACTAACATTTAACTCAACTTAAGCTTAAAATGTTTTATTTACTATAGTATTTACTGTTATGCGTGTTTATCTATTCGCTCAAATGCTTCGTTCCATACATAAATAAGTACGCAAAATTTAATTCCTAACCAAAAAAATGTAACTTTTTGTGGTGCTTATGAATTAAGAGATCATTAAATGGATAAAAATAAACCAAAAGATAAGCCATTTAAATGTTTATGATAAGCAGTAAAAAATTCCTTCTTAAGCTTACAAATTATATCACACATTTATCTCACATAATAACACACACACACACACTCACACTGCATGCAATTATGTGTACATAAGCATATCTCTTTCTCTATCTCTCTTTCATTTTTGCTCTCTTTTTTCGCCTCTATTATGTGTGCTTTAACAATTGTGTGCACAATTAGGCATTCAGGCAAATTATGAAAAAAATGGTTGCCTACTTTTTGGTGCACATAAATAAAGCTTAATGGCCACACAAACAGCTGCTTAACTGCCCAGGAGCTGAATAATAAATGCAGCGATTACTGAACAAGGTGCGACTACGAGATATGCTGCTTAATACACATATTAAATATATTATTTTAAATATTATAGATAGTATAATTCTATTCTAAATCCTTTTTATGTAATTTCCAAATGATTATACGATTTTCACGGTTATGTTTTTTATATAAAAACCTACAAATTTATGAAATTGCTTAAGTACACTTTTATATCTTATCATATTAGGGTCCCGTTACGTTGTCCACCCCTTATCTTGTACTTTTACAACAGGGCTATTTTTCTTACGTGTGTTTTCGCAGCATTAAAATTCAATGATGCCAGCATATGAATGTATATATGCATGTTTGTTGAGTTTTTCGCTTTCCCATGTGTAATTGGGCATCCATGAATAATAGATATACACTCATATATTTGTGTATGAATATATTCATGTAGTGTATGCATGCGTGTGAGTGCTCTAAATTATCGCTAGTTTAGAGAGCAAACGAGGCGTATGCGCAACATGCGTATGCATAAATTCACGCTTAATTAGCAACACAACACAGCCACACCCATGTTATGTCGGTGGTGGAGGGGGGGGGGGGGGTGATGAGGCGAATAATTACCCGATTTCTGGCAAAGTACCCTAAATGTGTGTTAAATAATAAATTGTAGTACTCATAGACTACATCGGTGTGTGTTTGTACCAACATTTAAACTTTTTGTTGTCAGCTAATTGCCAGAGGAACAAAAAATAAATAAAAAAACAAGTAAGAAGGCTCTAGTCGAGAAATCCCGACTAGACGATACCCTGATCCCTATACCTTACGCGTACAGTCAGTGTTTGCAAGTATGTGTGTTTGTATGTACGCATATACTGCATACTGCATACACAACTTCAATGTCCCATATCTCCGGTGTTTCTTAACCGATTTTAATAAAAAATTTCATAGATTGTTATTACTTTGATTATTTATTTAAATGCCATCTAAAGATTTTTCAAATTCAAGATTTTGTTGTTATCGATCCCATGTGTATATCGAAAACGGGATGAGTTATCGAAAATCGAAAACAAACTGGAGTCTCTAGCTCTTATAGTCTCTGAGATCGGTTGGCTCATACATACGGACAGACGGACAGACGGACAGACAGACGGACAGACAGACGGACAGACGGACATGGCTATATCGACTCGGCTGTTGATCCTGATCAAGAATATATATACTTTATGGGGTCAGAGGTGCTTCCTTCTGCCCGTTACATACTTTTGCACAACTTCATTATACCCTTTTTTCCCATTTTTAATGGGATCAGGGTATAAAAAGCAAGCTAAATTAAAACAAATTTATTTGGCTTCTTTTGTGTCAAATTAAATTTAGCCACGCGCGACACGTTTGTTTTTCCACTGCCTTATTAACTGGAATTTCGACGCAATTATGTTGCCACACACACACACCATGCCCACCTGCTGGTCACGACCATTCTAAAGCACAGACTGTGTGGTACGTGTCTCTTTTGCTGCTTTGGGGATTCATGCTCTCAAGTGTTTGACTGCTGCTGCTGCTGCTGCTGCTGCTTCTGAGGATGCTGCTGGTGGTGCACGCACGTTTTGAGCTCGCAACAAGGAAGGAACAAGGAAGCACCAGGCGATAAGTTCACTAATGTGCGTGCGTTTTGTGTGTGTGTTCTCAAAACTTCTAACAAAATTGTTTAACTAAGTTGCAAAAGCGCATAAGCGTGCAACACACGAGTTCGTGGCACTAAGCTGCAAGCTAACTGCATTTTGTGCGTGGTGCAACCAAAAATCGACCATGCATGCGTGCAACTTCTTAAAGTTTGGTCTAATGCCACGCAGTAAACTACTTTCTAGCCATTTATGCTTACAACAATTGCAACACAAAACATGTGTAAAAACCCAACTTTGTCATTTTTTCCCAATTTAGTTTTTTGTGCAATAATGTTACTTTATGTTATATGTAATTGAATAATCATTTGAAAGTCTCCTTTCTTTATTTTCAATGAAATATTTATTCAATAGTTTTTGAAACCTTTTATGTAATTAAACAGCATTTTTAAAAACTATATTCTATTTGCTTGAATTCATCGATCAATTTTTAATTAAAGTACATTTTATTTTAGTAAAATGTTTCGTTTACAAAATATTTGAGGATAAATATTCAGCTGCATTTATTGAAAACACCGACAAAGAGCAACAAAATTTATACTGAAGGCAGACACAAATCCGCAAATCATTTGAGCTGTCCATGCAACTAATGCTTATAGCTAAATGAAAAGAAACGAAAACGAGATGAACATTATACGGCAAAGTAAACTTTTGTATTTATTCCTAAAAGCAGTGCACTAATACATACACATAGTCGCCAGACAATGCCACACAGCGAACAGTATTGTTGTCGTATTCAAATTGGCATTCGCTTCCCTTGACAAATAAGGAAAACACAATGCATTAGCATTTGATATTGCAATTGCAATTGCTGCGCTTTGCGCAATTCTCTTTGAAATCAGCATAAACTATTGCCCAAGGAGCTAACATGACAAATCATTATACGATATTTTGCAATGCATTGCCAAAACATTGAAATGCAAAAGTAATAGAGGTCGGCAAAGGAAGAGAGAGAAAGATTAGATAATCGTTTTCTTGGTTAGCTGGGTTTTAGCTCTGGTTACTCGCTTACCTTTCCTTCGCTGACAGTTGACCAAGCACAAGAAAAGCGTAAAAAAGCATACACAAAAACACTCATTCATACATATACCATAGGTATATTCCAGAAGAGTGAACAATGCTCGATATAGCTCGACCCCATCCACACACACACGCACACACACACACAGATAGAACCCAAACTTAAACGAACAATTCGCTTGCTTTCATTGTGTTGCAGTCGCATGGAATGCGCAGCCGGCATTTGCCCATTGCCATTGCCTGGAACAATTTATAGCATATATCGCCTTTAGAGGCCAACTTCAAAAGTGTGTGTTTGTTTGTGTGAAGTAGGAGGATTGGCAAGCCAGATAACAAGCGTTGCTTTTTGCTGTTGCTTGAAAATCTTATAAATTGCAAATTGAATTTAACGATAAACATCGAAGCACATAGAGCAGACATGGAAAACATTGAGCATTAAGTGCGACTACACTGACAAAAACAAGGATAACAAAAAAAACAAAATAATTTCTTACTTCAACAACTATTTAAGGAATATTTATTTATATAATATATAATAGTTATTCTTTTATTCTTATTTCTTCCAATTGGATACAAAATACAATATTTTTACTCTTTTTTAACAGTTTTATTAAATGTAAACCGAACATTTCTTACTTTTTAAAGAATATCATTTAGATTTTACCAATATCTATTGTGGTGATTATTATGTTTACGATCTCCCAGTGTATAAGCTACGATATGGCTTGTTGAAATTTATTGTTTGCATTGTTGTTCTTGGCCAGTTGCATCTCCTTATTTTTTGTATTGCTGCAATTGACACTGATTGTGTGTTGGGCTGTAAAGCTGTCATCTTTTTAGTCAGGCTTGAAAGCACTTGCTGCAATCTATAAAAGTGTTAACAAATTTACTATCTAAGATAACTTGCGTCTAAACCAATCTTTAAATTGATATTAATGTTATGTTCTCTTTTCTTTTCATTGCAGGTGAGTTGTCCATTTGAATGGATTTGCGAGATGAACATTATAATTCCAAAGGCATTTTGTAAGTCAGTTTGCATGCCACTCAAAGATGCCACAAGCACTTTACTACCCCCATAGCAATAGACATTACACTTACACACATACGCACACACACAAACTCACGCATTGCAGACAAGCAATTATGTTTGGGCAACTTGCTAGCCAAGTTAGCAAACAGCAGCAGGGTTCACGATGCCACCCAGCATTTTGTTCATAATTTATAAGCTGAATGAATTGCCAAAAGACCCGAAAAGACCCGAAAAGCCCAAAGCCAAGCGACAAAGCCAGACAGCGTGGCGTTGTCGACAACACGCCCCCTTTTACCGCCCTACCACCTAGTATGCCAAACAGAAACTCGGGCTAACAAAATAAAAATAAAATAAAATTATAGAAAAAGGGTAACACAACACCATCAAGGAAATTCCAAAAAAAGTACATAAGAACAACAAAAATGCGGCGAGCAAAAGTCAAAAACTAACTGGCTTTTGTTAGAGTCGTGCCATGTGGCCATTACGATTGTGTGTGTGTGTGTGTGTGTGTGTGTACGTTGGGTGGGTGTAACGACCCGAGAATGTAAATGTTAAAAGAATCTGTATGCATATCCTGTAAAATTCTCAATCGAGGTGGATGCATTATCAAATGAACTCTTTATATTCATTGAGGCAATTGTTGAGAATTGTTATTTATCGTATGTACATTACAGAGTATCTGTTAGTCAATCGATTCTGGTATTTTGTAGCTGTCTACATTTATTTGTCCCTTTGCACATTGCCATGTTTAACCTTTTTGGTTTTTGGTTTTTTTTTTTGTTTTACTCCCTTTGGCCATATTGTTGCTGCTATCATTGTTGTTGTTGCTTCTATTGTTTTTGTTATTATTGTTGTCGTTAGCGCATAAATAATTCTGCACACAGAGACGCAAACATTGTTGTTGTTGTTGCTCTTGCTGCTGTTTGGTTTTCAAGCCTACTTTTAAGAGCTTACGGTATTCCTGTTGTGCCTGTTGTTGTTGTTCTTGTTGTTGTTGTTTCTATTGTCGTGTAGGGTCAACTGATTTGTGAACATTTGCGTTTTCTCGATTGTCTCATTCTCATAGAATTTTTCGCATTTGGCATTTGCCAGTCAAGGTTTTATGCTAACTTTTCGCTGGGATTTTGTCGAGGTTTTTCAACTGTCTTAAAAATGTTTTTTGATTGTCGCCCAAGCAACATTTAAGGGTAGCTAATTACGAAATTTGTGTAAAAACTCGCCAAGAGGCATCAGTTTCGAACAACCTTTGCATATTCCAAATGATTTAGAGACCTATCCGAATACTCAGATGTCGCAGCAATTAATCAAAAAAAAAACATTTTCTGGCACCCACAAAAAAGTACTCGCCCAAGCGATTTCTCAATTTGCATTTGCCAAAAACACACACACACACACAGATTCCCAAAGACCCAAGCACACACACACACACAGACATATAGAGACTAACTTCCATTCTCATTTGTTGGATTTTAGGGTCCACGTTTGGGGACTCGAACTTTCTGGCCTCGTCACTTGCAGTCAATTTGTTCAAATAAATTGAATTATATAGGGGTGTTTTTTTTGTTGGTCCATATACATACACACATACGTGTATATAAAGTGTGTCCACATAGTTTTGGCCTAAAAATGTGCAAAACCAAAACAAAAACCTTTGGGGAGCAGCTGTTACTAATCAAATTACTTCACATGTCACTTATTTGATGTTCACTTTAAATGCCATTAAGAACACATAAACTCCCACTTCCGTTAAAAGTATTAGTATGTGTCTATGCGAGTATTTATAAACTTTTAATATGCTGCTAAGTAACTAAGCAACTTTGTTATTTAATATTTAATGCATACATTTAATTATGTGCGCATATCTAAACGTATTTAATGCATTTTGTTTATACATAAGAAACTAAAACAAATATGTTTTTTTTTAACTTAGAACATTCTTTCTAATAACTCTATACAGGTCCCTTCGATTAGACTACCAACAAAAAAAAATCGTAATAAAGATAAGACCTATAAGTATTTCCCATACCCTTTCACTCCTTTCAACACCTTTAGGATATAAAAAAAAAGGTTAACAAGTAACAAAATTAAAAGAAAAAAGAAAAAAGCCAAAAGCTTACCCAATGTTATTAGATGTTCTTGGTTTTTTGTTATTTTTCTTTTGGTTTGCACCAAGCGCTTAATTCATTCGGAGAATAAAACATTTAACCAAAACAATTTTCATGTAATACTGCTAACCATGTTCTCAAAAAAGATCTAAATTAAAACACAAGCCGTGCAGCTCATAACTCATAATGAGATGCAAACCTCTGAGGTTTTAGCTACAAAAAAAAAAAAAAAAAAAATGGCGGAAATCCAATTAAAATTTTTTGCTGCTTCCGCTTGTGCATTTGTGTGAGCCGTTACCAAAACAAAAGCCGCAAAAAAATAATGTAACGTTAAGTGTTGTTAAATTTTTTTTATTGCATTTGGCCAGAGTTGCAGCTTAATGAGTTATAACTTTTTGTTGTTGCTGTTGTGCACAACATGTGGTATGTACTTAATATATATAAATATATATGACGTTAGCTGCTCGCAACTTGGTAGGACATCAATTTTTGAAACATTTAAGTGCCGGTCATAAAGAACTCTAAGCCTAATGAAGAAAAAAAACCAATTTAACCCCAAGCAACGCCAACGTTCTGTCACTTTGGTCGCTATTTTATGGCCCAGAGCGTTAATGCCTCGGCATGAGATGCTTCAGGGTTGCTTAATTAGATTTGCTAGTCGACCACTTGGCCTACTCAATGTGTGTGGATGTGTGTATGTATGTGTGTGTGTCTGCTGTCAAGTCTAACAAGATACTAAGAAGAAGTGGGATGCGTCTTGTAGTCTATTTTCCGTAGGCTATTGTAAGTCGTAAAACTTTTTCTATGGAAGTGCGTAAGCAGCTCCTAATGGAAACTAATGTAGCTGTGTGTTTGTGTGTGTGTGTGTGTGTGTAGGTCTGAGCTTGAGATGGTTTCTGGGAAATCGCTAAGACTCGTCTGCACCTCTGTCTATATGTCTGTCTATCTTTCTTTCTGTCTGTTTGGGTCAACTCAGGTAATTAACTAGACGAGTCTTGTGTAATTCGCCTAATTGACTTTCATGCAAAGTTGACGTGGGAAGCTAAGTACAAGTATCTTAATGCTATTAGAGAAAAGTATCAGTGAATGTTATACTACTACGAAAGTTTTTCAGCTACAATTTAATGCTTAATTAAACAGATTTTTTGAATAATCAGATAAAGCAAGCGGAGTCATAATAAATAAATGAAAACAATGGGCTTAAAACATAATTGTATTTAAATAAGATTATTAAGATATTATTATAACAATTATAAAGATTAACTCATTATCTTCCCAAGTGAGATATTATTCGTTATATAACTATGAATACAATTTATACCAAAGATAGAGTTTCAAACTATAGAAATCTATTTATAAGAGCTTAGGTTCATCTGGTTTTATTTATTTTTTCTGTTAAAAGTTCTCTTAAACACTTTTTTTCTAGCAAAGATCTTTCTCAAATGCTTTCAATAGCACAGGGGCTTAACTTTTGAATAACGTTTAGCTGCCGCGAAACGATAAAAAGAAAAAAGAAAATTTGTCCTCAAAATATTGGCAGCTGTTAAAATGTCTGTTCGAAAATGGCGACTTTCAATTAATGCCAAACGTAGGCAAGAAAAAAAGCTGCAATATTGACACACAGATAGACATGAACACACAAACGCACACACACACACATAACTTTATATGTTTCTGTAGACACACTCACACTTACAATTGCTATGTGCACGTTTTCGCACACAACTCAATTCAGTGATGCTTAACTGGCCATAACGAGCAAAGCCACAGGCCAAAAACGTACACAAAGTAGCAGAGTCCTTCACACATACACATACACACTCACATACATCCATATATAAATATACATGCACGCAAACTGAAAGTTGAGTTTTTACTGAATGGCCGCCAGACATTTTTTAAAATATATTCAACACAAAAAAAAAAGCAAAAAAGGCAGAACAAACGAAATTCGTGCAATTCGAGGTGCCCTTTCTCTCTCTCCCTCTCTCTTTTTTAGCACTTAATCCCTCAGAGACTCATAAATTTTGCAATTTCTTCATTGCCGCTAATTTATATGACATGGGCCGTGGTGGGGACGAAATGCGACACAAGGACACGCGCGCTAATACAAAGCAAATAATGTGTTGCATACTTTGTGGCGCACGTAACCACAAGACGCCACTCAAAAATGGTTTCATGGTCACAAGCGCAAAAAAAAAACGAACCCAGCAACAGAATGAAAAAAAAGCACGTTACTTTTGGTAAACCAAAAGAAGACCACTCCGGCTCCCGTAAAAATGAAATAGGGGCCTGCCGGCACTAAGCCAATCTGACCCACTGCAGCCAACCAACAGGCTGTGTGAACTGACCCACTCAGCGCTGGCTCCCTAAGCGGCGCTAACTGAACCGAACTGTGATCCGAGAGCTGCGCTGTGTTAGTTTAATATTATCTACAGGTCCTTTTGGGCATTCTGACTGCAGGTACTAAAGGCTACAGTTAAACAACAAACCTGAAAGTCTCTTCACCCCCTTCCTCACTCTTTCTCCTTCTAGTTTTTATGTCAATGTAAGTGGGTCTCATTGTCATGTTAAGCTTTAAACATTTTTAAGCATTACAAAGTCACTAATGCATGGCATATTTTTGGTCTGTAAGCCGTCTGACAACTGCATTCAGTTAGGAAGCAAATAATAAATTCATTTTAATTAGAAAATTGCTGACTAAGCTCCATAAAAAGCTAAGAACTATCAAAGCGTTTACACAAGATTTAATAGAAATGCTTAAAAGATTACTTAACTATTAAATTACAACACATAGAGATGTGTAATTATACTTATGTTGTTTTTGTTTTTAATTAATTTTTTTTTGGGTTTGTCATTTTTAAAAATGGAACTTAAGTAGCATCATCACAAAAAACTTTTTCTGCAACACTTTGCGCAAAGTTTATGCATTCAAGTTTTAATGCAAAAACCACATCTTGCATAAACCACAAAATTTGACCACGTGTAAACCTAATTGGTAATAAAAATTTTGTTATTGCCTAATGGCATTCGTTAAGCTTGGCCATGTTTCTTTTTTTTTTGGTGACTGGCCAGCAGCTGGCAACCAATGTGCTTACGTTTAAGTCTTGAAATTTGTCTGAATTAAGGGATTTGCTAACATGTTACAAATTCAAATACGGTCCCGTACCCCTCATCCCCCAAACACTCCTCTTTAAACTTCTTCGCTCCACTACTAACCATAAACTTGAGAGCATTATCTGCAGTCAAGTTTTTAAAGCTCTTTGCTAAAATGGGAAGTAGCCAAGCAAATTTTATGCGACATACAGATGGAAAAACTGAAAATCCAGCTGGGCAACTGCTGACAGATACCTATACATTTATGTATATAGAACATGCATGCAACAATGTATACGTGTGTGTGTGTGAGTGTGGGCTAGCATATTTGATGTCTAGTTATGTACTGAACAATTTGTTGAAAATTTATACCTGTGCCAGCAAAGAGAAGCGTCTGAGTGAAAAGTGTCATAAAAAGCGCATGAACATTTTCTGGCCACGTTCAGCACTTGAGCTAAAAAGAATCGAAAAACAACAGCCACAAAGTCCATGCAATATTCTGAGGCATGTTTATGGTCACACAAAGCACAAGCAAAATGTAAAGTGGGCTAAACAAACCGCAAGCTATTTACTTTAAAATATAAAGGTAAGCTGAAAGTAGTGTGCACTGTACAAAAAAATACATTAACTAATAGTTGAATAACTTTATTTTTGTTGATAAAAAACAAAAAAATCTGTTTCTGGACATAAAAAAACGTAACAATACATATAAAACTAGTGAAATTTAAAAGAAAATCGCCAAGGATTTTCTAAGAATCTGACTTAGAAAACTATTTATAAATAATTAAAAACCTTATGTAGAATATTTTTTTAAGTTTAAGTTCTAAGTAGATAAATATTTTAAATACTTATAAAATATTTTTGTGTATTTGAGGTAGATTAAATTACAAGTGTTGTAAGCTGTAAGCTTCACAGTTACCAACTTATTTTTTACAGTGTTGCAAAAAAGAGAGGTATAGAAAATGGCATACGTCAGGATATCTAGTTAATTGGTCTGCAATAATGTAAGTTCCTGTGTTTTTGTGTGTGACTTAAAGGCAAAAGCCACAGCAAGAAGTCGTTACAATGCACGTGAAATCACACTAACACCACTTCCTGTAAAAAAGGAATGCGAAACACTTCTTAACCCTCGTAGCTTACATCCCATATCCAACGTTCTTTCTCTCTCTCTCTCTCTCTCTCTCGAGCGCGCTCTCGCTCTCTTGCTTGCTGCATGTGTTTTGTGACCGCATTTAAGCGCAACAATTCCGTTTTGCCACACTTTGCAACAGTTTTTGCGCTGCGTGCCCTGCGTTCGCCTGGCAAATTGCCATCAAAATTTCAAGCGCCACAAGATATGCAACGCATAAATGTGCACAACTGCGTGTGCCATGAGGTTATGTTTGTGTCTGTGTCTGTGTGTTGATGTGTATATATATGCGCTTAAAACAATGCGTTACATTACGCATAGCATTTTCTTGTTGCATAGTTTTGCCAACTATGTTTTTGGTTTCAAATATTGTTGTTTGGTTAGCGTTTTCGAATTAAAACGGCGCACATTTTGTTCACACCTGCCAAAAAAATGATACAAACTCGCCTCAAGCGTATTGAAAACGTTTGGCTACGTGATTCACTTGCAACTGATAGACTCGCGGCACAGATAAAAAAGTGCATGTGTTAATAGATAAATAACGTTCAATGCTGGCAAAACTGGGCAAAAAATTGTGTGTTTCTGAATAAAAAAAAAAGTCAAATTCTAAATATTCATAATGTATTTTTTAGAAATTTTATAAAAAATAGCCTGCAATTAGTTTACAAGTTAACTGATGTTCATGAAACTTGATAAAAAGAAATCTTTGTAAATATTTAATGCATTTTTTTTTACCAACTAAAGCTGTCATTTGGTTTGTGAGCTTAACAGCGACACACATCGAATTTATTATTCGATGTTTGGTCCTTTATGTTTTCTGCTCCACAGCAAACTAAACAAACTTCATTTGAAACTTGTTGCAATCACGCATTTGACGAGAACTTGTTATGCCATGCAAGAAGCCTTTAAGTGTTGTCTATTCTACGGTTCGATGAGTGTTGCATGTATGTGAGTGCCTTGCGGCTTGCAACTTCTTAGCTGCTAGAAAACACACATTTACAGCCCTGTAACGACCTTCTCACATCACAATACCTCTCTTAACCATAAACTCTAAAGGCGCTCAACTGCGTTTTGTCACCACTTTTGCTGGTTGCAGCTGCTGCTTTAATGTTTAGTGCCATGCAATCGCTGGCAAATAACCCAGTGACAGGACCCTGACTGCAATCTGCTACACGTTTTACTTCTCTTACTCTATCTCTCTCTCTTTCTCTCAGCACGCACAACTTTCACTAGTTTTTAGTCTCTAAGTATGCAACAAATTTTGTTTTGCTTTTGTTTTTTGTGTCTCATGATTGTTTGACACGCAGCTTCTCCCCATATTTGCTTGCATCTTGCCGAAGTTCTTGTGAGTTGAGGGCGCTGTTCGTTGCAAGCACTACGTGAATGCTAGTGAAAGTCGAAAGTCTTTAACTTTGCATGTTGACATTATTTTAAGTGCTTGCAACTTACTGAACATTGTTTTTGCACCATTAAAAAGAATAGTAGTGTTAAAATCAAAGCAATGTTCCTTTCTTAAAGATTCACTAAACTAAACTAAATAGTTTGTTCTATTAAATTTTTCAAAAGTTTATATGATTTACTCTACTCTGAAGTATAACTATGAAGCAAATAAATATATACATCATTTTTGATGGTTGCTTAGACTTATAGCTTTTTTTTAACCTGTTGTTTCGCTGGTTTTGCCGGATGTTTGCAATGTTAAATTTCCGCTAGCGCTGTTTAAAAACTTTTCCGGCGTATTCATCACTCACATACCCAACCACCACCCCTGCCGGCTATGGGCACGCAAGCATGCTATATCTATTTTTCAATTTGCATTTTTTTCCCGCATTTTAATTTTATATTATTTTAGGAAATTAAAAGCGAAGTCAACGCTACCGCCACAGCCACCGCCTGTCTGTCTGCCTGCCTGCCTGCCTGCCTGCCTGTCAATCCTACCGCGAGGCCCAACGCCTGAGCTTTAGAGGATAAGACAGGCAGGAAAACCCAGTCGCGAAATTATTTCACATGATAAGTAGGACTATGTATGTATGTACACACATACATAACATACATACATATATAAATTCAGTTGTATGTATGAGTATGAAATACATGCATGTGTGTGTATACACGTTATCGCATCAGCTGGTTCTGGTTGAGCTTATGGTGTGCACTTAATGCTCTTGTATAACACAGGTAGCTAAAGTTTCACAATATGTATCTCGTATCTACAACACACATACATACGTAATGTATCTCATAAATCTTCAGTATGCCTTTCATTCATACGTGTGTATGTGTGCATGTGTGTATCTAAAGCTAAGTACTCGGTTGGAAATTAATACACGGCTAGATGATTAACTGTTTTGGGTTAACTGGCATTTGCCTTCGGTCCATTGCCATTAGCGTGTGTGTGGTGAGTGTGTGTTTGGTGGTGCCCCAAAATAATGCCTGGAATTTATGTGAAATGCCAATGTTACCAGCTACCTGCAATATAATAAAAACTAGGGTAAAACATGAAATGTTACATTGAAGTTTGGGCTACTAAAAGGGGTTGGATTATTAAAAACTGAAAGATAGCAAAAGGGTTAAAGTTTTATTTTTGTGACTTTTGTTTTGCATACAATTAGAATGTGGATGATTTTTGGGAACGTATACCTTAAAAACTAAAGTTAATGGTAAATTTCGTAGTGTCCTTTTAGGCAAAATAAAAATAATCAAAATTTAGATAATTGCCAAATGTATAAATATTAAAGAAGTTTAGATAAACTTATCTTTTTATTTATAGATCGACAACAACGCAATACTTAAGAACCTTAAAGTGTCTCAAGAAAGATGAAACTCACGTCATTTCCATTATTGTCTCAATATTTGAACCTTTCATGCGGTGTCATATAATGCTTACCCATGTAATGCATACCTAGTCAAAGTCGAATCCAATAACGTTCAACTGATATTAATAATTTACCCTCAAAATTTCTGAGGCTATAAATACAAAGAAGAAAAAAATCAGCCCTTAAGTGCATTTTCACCACCAACCCAACGCAACCCAACGCAGCCCAACCACCCACTCTCACACACACATTCAACTACATGTTTCATAACGCTTTTATTGCAATCTAAAACCAGTCACGAATTTCATCAAAAATTCCATGCTCAAATTGCTTTATTTGGGAAACCTTAAACTGCACTGTTCAGCAAAACTACCCCAAAAGTGAGAAGCCGAAACAACAAAAACACACGAAGAAAATGTTGATTAATGCGTTTCATCAGCACAAATAATAAAAATAACAATAATATTTGTTGTTGTTGTTGTTGTTGCTCCTTTTGCAATTTGTTCCTGGCTTAGTTCTTGCCGTGTTGGTTCTCGGATCTTAGTTCAGCTGCCAAATCGCAATTCGTTTCACATTTGCACTTAAATGGTTTCATTTGATGTGTTGTGCTGATGTTGCCACGAGCAACGCACACAAGATCTCTAGGGGGGGTTGAAATGTGAGGGCTGCAATCCGCAGGGGCTGATTTCCAAGTCGCAACATGAGTTGCAACATGTTGTTTCTGTAATCAAAGAGTACATAACTACAAACTGCAAAAGTTTTCTGTTGATTTTTGTATTTGGTTCAAGTCATGATTGAATTTATAAATTGTACATGGTGAAGAAAAACTTCCAAGAAATGCAAGTTATAAAATATTTCAAAGTCATTGTAATTAAATCTTTGAAATGTTAAAATTACATTATTATTTTAAATCTATCAGCTCAAAAAATCCAAGTATTTTATTTTTTTTGCAATGTTGCGCCCAATAACAAAATTGGCTTTTAAATACATTCGAATATGTGTTTTCACAACTTTACCACATTTTTCTTAGCCGCATTACAATTTGGCCATATAACCATAAGCTTAAAATAAAAACCTGCAATGGTCTAAGTTGAGCAAATTCATTATATCTTGATTTCTTTTATTTTTTAAATAAAAACATTTCATTTGTTTTTTTCATGCATTCAATTTTATATGTTATATTTTATATGTTATATTTTATACTTCCTTTAGAAAAAAAAAAAGGTATTTAATTCGCTTGAGTTAAGCCACTTTTTTTTGTACTGGCGTCCATTACACAGTTGCCTTTAATTTCGGTGTGTTGCCTTTTGTGCAAACTTTTTTATGCATGTTTTGTATAGTTTATGTGCGGTCGGTCTGTACGCCATAAGTTTTAAGTAATTTAACTTTTGACGAGTTTTCATTCTTATGAGCTCAACTTAAGTGCATTCGACGTTTGCAAACTTATAAAGTTTTAATGCAAATTTTCAATGAAATTTTGCAAACAAAAAAAAAAAGACGAAAACTGTGTCTGAAATTTCTATAATCGTTTTGAAATTGTTGCTACCCATCTTGAAATATATATTGAAAAAGTTTAGTGAAGTGTAAAATAATTGAAAAGCATTGCTGCAATGTTGCAAACTGCAAAAAAAAAAATAAGTTGTTAAGGATTCCAATCAAAGTCAAGTTTTAAGGAACTTCAATGTCATCATTTTTGATAGATTTTTGTGTTAAGTGTTCGAAATAGGGTACGTAAAGTAGGTAAAGTTAACAAACGTTTTCATGCTACTAGATTCTAAGTCATGGGTAAGCATTAAACTTGTTGATACTTCAATTACTCTGCTTCTCGCATTTACACATACTTGACGTCGAAGCTTTTAAAAGTAAATAACAAATGCAAAATAGAAACCTTATTCAAATTGTAAAAACGAAGGAAGAAACGCCAAAGAAGCACATTTAAAGAAAAGTAGCTTTAGGGGGAATTGCTTTTATATGCACAATGGTTTTTTGTGCCACGCCCCCTTTAAGAGCGATTGTGGATTTATGATTATTGTTATTTGTGTACACCCATACACTATATTGTACCCCCCCCCCCCCCCCTCTCTCTCTCTCTCTCTCTCTCTCCCTCTCACCATCCACCTTTTTTGTGTCACGGTCATCAATGGCTGCCACACAACAGCTGCTGTTGCTGTTGATGCCACACAACTGTTACTGTTAGTGTTGCTGCTTGTGGTTGCCGTTTCTTAACAGCTTGAGCAGTGTTGTCAATGCTTAAGAAATCATAACGAGAAATGCAAGTTCGTGCGTGTATGTGTGTGTGACAGCTTTTCAATGGTTACTCGCGTTGTAGTTCAAACGTGTTGGCAATTACACAACAAAGCCGCAAACGGAAATTGAATTGAAAATGCATTGAGCACGGTTCATAGGCAGCTTCCGACTCAAGTTTCCGCTTTTGCTTGGGGGCAGCAGTAATTTACACACACCCACATATACACCACATTCCCTCAACACAAGTTGCTTTCAACTTTTTTTTGATGTAAAAATTGTGTTTCGGACATATTTTCGTAACTGACATGTGAGCTTTTCATTTGCACACTTCTTTTACTATGAATGGCATGCGCTTGGTTTTTAACCCTCGACACTGATCCTTTCTTTTCTTTTATTTTCTTGACTAGCTACTCCGCTTTTGCTTGAAGGCATTTTCAACTTTCAGCTGTAATAATAGCTCAAATACTCCGTTTCTTTTTCTTCTGGAATGTTGGTTTTTGTTGTTTGTTGGCGTTCTTACCTGCTTTGCTCTGCTCTTATGCCCCAAAGTATGCTACATTTCTTGCATAAGTTGCGACGCTCGGTGGAGACATTTGTTTGAATTTGTTTTCGGAAGAGACTTATGAGCTGCAGTTTTAAGGGGCTTAGATCTGCGTTTCCTGCTCTTATCCAAAAAAGTCGTGGCTAGTTAAGGAATAATAAATAATACAAACAATTTTATGAAGGCAAAAAAGTGGCAATTAATCATATTCGTTTCTTTATCTAGAGATATGTTTTCGCATCGGTCGAAGTGTTTAGTAGAAAAGAAAAAGTTTGTTAAATCTCAAACTTGTTGTTGCTAATTGATTTCTTTAATCGAAAACTTATAATGGTCGAAATGGCGTTTAAATTTTCTAAAAATTCTATTTATTGATAGGATATTGGTACAGCAAGAAGCGGGCCTATATAGTAAATAAACCATTAAAATTAAAATCATAATTTAAAATCGATATCAAGGTGTTTAATCGATTAAAAATTATAAACGGACATTTCTAACGTTTTTAAATCCAAATCACTCAACAAACAAATTTCTATTCTTTTCAATTATTTCACGCATCAAGTCTTCAACTGCAATCTCTCTCAAACAAAGTCTCCAATTTACTTCTGCCCCCACTTGTACCTAAAATGAGCTTTTGCCCGCATGCAACATCCAATTACAAGACAAATCAAATGTGGCAACAAAGAGAGACTAAACCAAATTTCAATCAATTTAAACTAACAAGCGACAGATTGCCAAACCTATCGAATCAATTGCTTTTGCCTAGAAATGCGAAAATACAAAAGACAAAGAAGTAACAGAGTACGTGTATATATTTTGTTCTTACAGAGACCAAGAACGTTGTCGGCTTTATGCTAAGTTGTACAACAATTGCAAATTGCAAGATGCAACAAAAACTCGAAAGCACAAGAAAAACAAGTAAGAAGGCTCTAGTCGAGAAATCCCGACTAGACGATACCCTGAACCCTATACTTTACGCGTACAGTCAATGCTTGCAAGTATGTGTAGGTGTGTATGTGTGTGTGTGGGTGTACGCGCATACTGCAAGCTATTGATGCTGATCAGCAGTATATATACTTTATGGGGTCGGAGAAGCTTTCTTCTGCCTGTTACATACTTTAGCACAAAACCTTATACGCTTTTTACCCATTTTCAAAAGGTTGAGGGTATAAAAATCAGCCATAAGATGCCACAGAAAGTACAAGGTTGATCGACTAAAACTATTTCGAGCTGCAAGCATTAAGCGCCCAGAAAAGCAACTTAAGCCCCTCGTTTCACTGGCAACGGACACGATGCTCGTACAGGACATGACCAAAAGCATACCAAGTGGCATCATTACTCAAGCAAATGGGGTCATCAACAGCATCGGCCGATGTTCGAGTTGAACCCATAGACCCATCGACCAACTACACCAAGTACACGAAGTTGTGCCTTTTCGCAGACTGTCTGACAGTCAACAACAACAACAAGAAGTGCAATCAATTTTGAACGAACCAAGCAAACGACTATCCCTACCCAAGCCCCATTCCTTCTTTACCATTGTGGGTGCAAATTACGTGCCCTATGCTGATGCTGGTAATTGAAATGCAAAATTTTTTTGGAAATTTACATGGAACTTACCCAACACAGCAATCGGAGCAGCAAGAGGTGGGTTATTCAGGGCACACGAATGCAGCCGATGCGTTGGCATTTAACAAATCCAACTCCCAACACTAGCAGCAGCTGCTGATGATTATAATGATGGTGATGATGATGATGGTTATGATGATGATGATTATGATTATGCACAACAATACGAAGCACTTGCGGTTTATAATGATAAGCATATGTGTGCTCTACAAACAGCAAGAAAACACAGGGAGGAATTTTTCAAGTCGAAAATACTTTGACTGGATATTATATTCTATAAACTGATTGAATTGGGGTAGATGTATTAAGAAACGAATAATATAATATAAGGTGTAGTTTTAGTTAAATACTTCTACTTGTGTCGTATCGTTTAGTTTTTACTATTATTATATAAACAAAAGATTAAACACTGAATAATAAATATTATAACTCTTAGTATAATAGTTATTTTTTCTTTGCTTAAATAATATATATAATAAATACATTTTCATATTATTCTTTTGCTTTCTTTCACACACACAAACCCTTGAAGTTGTATATTAAACTTACCTTTCATCCAACCCTTTATTGTGGTGTATTGTAAGTGCACACATTATATATCGCACATTCTATAATACTCTCGCATTCCCCTGATACGAGTTGAGATAGTTTGCATCCCAGATTCAAGTATTTCGTAAAGTGGTTTTGCTTTTGTGTTGAAGTGGTTATCTTCCCTTACTCCCATACTCTCTATGATATTATCAAGTTGTGCTTGTGTATACCGTACTGTTCAGTTTGGTTAACTCGCTTGGCTTCATTGCTTTTGTTTGCGCTTGAATGCGCCTTGGCAATTTCAATGCATATCTGCATCGACGGTCGCACATTGCGTATGCGTAATATTTGTTCATTCTCTTTAAGGGCATGCATGGAAAATGCGCCCAGTAAATCATCATTATTGTGCACTCAATATGTGTAGGCACAGTGGCAAAGATAAAGATGCCTTGTTGAAAATTTTGTCTAAATTATATATATATATATATTGAAATACATAAACGGTTTAAACAGAGAGTTTAAAGTATTTTTGAATTTGGCTTGATGTTGTTTCAGATTAAATTTTTTTTCTGTTTTTTATCGCTAAGAAGTTGTTTATTGGCTAATTTAAAAGCTCTTGATTATAGAACTCTGAAAGATTTTATTCTGATTAGATTCTTTAAATTTATATTGTTAACTTAAATAGTTTCTTTGGAATTGCTTGACTTACCGATCAAATAATGAAACGGCCTGTGAAAAGTTGCCATCAATTCAAATAGTCAATAAATTCCATGGCGCTGGCATGCACATACACGAACACAAACACACACGTGCTATGCAACATTGTGGGTGTGCCGAATGCCAGCAGATTGTTGAAATGTGCAAAAGGGCAACCCATTAAATGAATGGTCCGAGGCGCGAGTCACCAATGCAAATACCCGTAGTTAACCAATAAAATTCAGAAGAGAGCGCCTGTGATTTTTGTTAACTCTTTCTTTCTTTTCTCTTGAATACCCTGCGCAAATGTTTGCTAGCGGGGTCGGAAAAAAAAAAACAATCGTTAGAGTTCAGAGTATATTAAAAGTTGAAAATATGAACAAAGATATTGCCATACAATAAATGGGTTGAAGATAAATTTGTCTGATCTGTTTGTAGGGTATATCTTTTAACGTTTACAATCGATTGGCAGATGCAAATTCTTTGTTGCTTAAATTGAAATTTTCATGTTACACTTGCGAAGCGGATTTTGACCGAAAAATGATTGTCAAAATTGTGCTCGTAAATCATTTTTTTTTGGGGCACAGCTGTCGCATTTACACCGGACTTGGGTGGGATTAGTTTGCTTACCAATTTTGACAACTGCTCGTCGACTGGGTGACTGATGCAACTTTGATGATTGGAACACACACACACACACATATATAAAGACTCACTTCCAAGTAATATCGAATCAGCTTTCATGCTACTCGTTGGGTCGAGTCCAAACAATGTCAAAGTTTTTCACTGGCTGCAAATGATTAGGCAATTAAATTGTTTCACATTTTCGATGTAACTTAAGATTATATAAGTAGTAGTTAGTAGTTTCATACGACGAGGGTTGCTGTAATAAAAACAGGTATTGCATTACAGTTTGACATTAACTGATCCCAGGGGTGTAGTTTAACAGCAAAACAAGAGTGCAATAAAATGCCTGTACCTTGAATTAATGACATTATGTATGGCAAAATGAGTGCAATTAATTGTCAATAAAATTACATTTCATTTTATTTAATTTTGCGATTAATTGAAAACGTGTAAATTATATGAAATCAGTCATGACTGTAATTGGAGGCTCTGTATAAATAAATTTCAGTTCACACAATAAAATCTTTTGAAATGAACGGTAATATGCAATGTCATTCAATATATATATATATATATACATATATACTATATACACAAAAAAAATATCAATTTAAACTTGTCGCATATGATTTTCTATACATTTGTTGCTGTTCTTATTATTGTTGTTGTTGTTTTCCAGCTGCCGATTATCATCCGCTTTTATGCTGTGTCGCTGTTGCTGTCATGTCACTCATATTTCAGACAAACACTCTATTGCTATTCAGTTTAAAATTAAATTTTCTCCAATAAGCTTTCAATTGTTTTATTTATTTATTTTTTGTCTCTAGATTTCCAATTATTTTCCGCACAAATAAATTTTAAATAATTAGCGCAACAAATTTAATAGAAGAATATTTTATACACAAATAAAATAGTGCTAAACATTATTAGAAATTGTGTTGAACATAAATGTTTTTGTTTGCCTGACTGAATATTTTGAATATGTTTTATAATTATGTTTATTGATATGATTGTAGTGGCTAATACACAATCTATAGTATTTATTTATTTTTAAGTCCAAAATACCTAAAATGTCGATTTAATTTTAAAGAGTAAATCTCAATTTAAGCAAGTGAATACCTTGAAAATAAATGCGTTGTAAATGGTTTTTTTTTTGTGTTGACGTCTAATGGCTAAAAATGGGTTCTTGGCTTTTTTATTGTTGCTGCTGCTGCGTAACAAAAAGTTTAAGCCCTCAGATATCTTTGTTATTTAGTTGCCCAAGCGAAACGCAAGCAACCCTTAGTAGAGTTTGTAGCCAGACATGTTTGCTAAGATATTGCTCCCCAATTGCCATAAAAAGCTAAACCCAAGACCAGGTCCACAAATTTACAGCCGCTGATCTTTTGCTTTATTAAATTTTGTCTGCCTTTCTTTGTTTGTGTGTGTGTGTTACCCTCAATGATGCGCTACCCACAGGGGACAGTTTGACATGCATTTGTGCCAAGGGTTGCCCAATCTGTATGCTCTGTCTATCTGTCTTTGGAGTAAGCCAGCCTACCTGATTGCTTCAAAGAAAATAATAGAAAGAAAAAGCAAAAAAAAAAAAAAATACTCTCGCTCAGATGGAAACTCTATTCCAACGTGGGCTATGTACATAAAAACAATTATGTTGTTTATATCTAAGCGACTAGGGGTAGATTTTCTTTGGCAAAACTTACCCCCTGGGGTTAGCTGAAACCTTGCGAAAAGCTGGCATATGCACAAACCTAACAAACAGACTTATTTATCTATCATAAGACTAGCCTAAGGCTAGACACTATGCACTTAAGCTCTGTTTAGAAATTAGTTTATTAGCCGATTTGAGATTTGCCAGACATCAGCAGCATTAACTAAGCATACAGTGTGTACGTGTGTTTGTGGGGAGTGGAATAATATAAAGAAACTTTTGTATACACATACTTTTGCTAGTGAATGTGACAGAGCATAAACAAACTCAATTTATTGTTTGTTTTTAGCAAATAAAGAGAAAAAGCCATAAATATGCATGCAAATGTTTTTTATTTTTTGATGCGGTTTTTATTCAACTTTTTCCACTCTCTCTCTCTTGTTTTGTGTGTGTGTGTGTGTGTGTGTGTTAGTAGCAACACTGTTCTTGTTTTTCACCAATTGTTTGGCACAAATCGCCTCCCACTTCCTATAAATATTGCAACAAAAGGCAAGCGTACTCGATTGTCCAATAAAATAAATAAAAAAAACAAAAACAAAAACAAAAACAAAAAGTTCAGTTTTATTGCTTTCGCATAAAAAGCAACAGGCGGCGAGCCAACGAGTGCAAACAAATGCAACATTTGTATGCATGAGAATGGCAACACTGGCCCTCAAACTGATTGGGCAACAAAAAAAAAAAAACAAAAACCCAAACAGACAGAAATTCTCTCGAAATGTGTGTTCCAAAAGCAAAGCAAGATCTTTATTTAATAAATATTTATGAAGCTGAAGTAATCAAAAGAAAATCTTTTAAGTACATTATTCATGCTTTTGAAATCTTAGGCTTTTTTTAACAACATAAAACCATCATAACTTACTTGATCTCTCTTATATATATTAAGATAATCATAACATATAATAAAGCTTCGCGCAAGCTTTTCACAAATTATAAAACTCAGATATATTTGTTTATGTCAATGTAAAATTGTTAACCTCTTTAGGAAAAGCTGTCATAAAATGTTGCAAATAACATAACACAAAGCTGCCAACTGCAGTTGACATCTTACGCAACATTTGTGTGACACTTTACAGCTTTTGTCCGCCCAACCCCCTTTTAAAGCGCCTGACACCTGTCACAGAATTCACAAGGGCACAACTCAAAGGAACACACAAAAAAATTTTACTTTGTTTCCATGTTCTGGCACAGGTCAAGCGCATAAACAGGGTTTAACAGCAAAAAGGACATCCGGTATCCGGTTTAATATAGCTACAATAAACAGAATAATAAGAATAATAATAGTGTTGGCTAACACTGCAATAGGCAAACGTGCGTATTAAATATTGACAGATAAACAGCCAAATCAATATAAGTTATATAGTTAACTTAGTTCTTTAAGCATTGGTCAGTATTGCATTTCCCTTTTCACTAGTTGCCCTTTAAGCTTTTAGTGTTTCTAAACACATAAATGTGTTATATAAACATGTCAATGACCACCGAGCATTAACTTCTCTATGCATATAACCCATCACTCAAATACATATGCATTAATGTACGTACATATGTTGAACGTCTATCGTTTTGCCTTAACTTAATTGAAAATCAAAGCTGCATACAAACAAGCGAGTGCCGCAAGCCACAGCTTTGTCGCAACGTCGCCGGCTTTAGATCTTAATTAATTAGCAGCTAATTAAACGGTGCACATATTTATATTGCTCGGCTCTCTACCTCGCACACTGACACGTGTGTCTCTCTCTCTCTCTTTCTCTCTCTCTAGGACCCTTTTAAAAATGAACCATTCGCGTTGGCAATTGAGCGTGGCAGTAGACGTGACGAGCGCTTTTTACAAAACCGCATTTACTGCCAACAAAACTAGCGGCTAATCTCGGCTTCCATTCCTGCCCACCCCCCCTTTGGCGCTCCCTTGAGCGCATTTATCAGCTGTAACCTCTTGCCGTCTCTTTCTCCCAGCATGGCACGTTGATTAATTAAATTGTTGACAATTTTAAAAGCTTTGCTCTTGTTGCTGTTTCTGTTGGCTTATATTGCCACAAAACACTCCCCGATTCGCATTATTCACAGCTTAACATATTGCGCACTTTCCCGCTCTCTCTCTCTCTCTCTCTCTCTCTCTCTCTCTCTCTCTCTCTCTCTCGCTGTCGCTCTAAGAATTTGTCGTCTCACTTGTTATTTGTTGTGGCTTTATTTCCTTTGTGTCGGTCCACTTTGTTGTCTGTGACAAATGCACTAGAAATTTCCCAGCTTTTGCCTTTCACAGTCACCGTGACAGAAAGAGAATAGAGACACAATGTAACCACAAAACGAATATATTTAATTTTAATTTACGACATCACGCAGCAAATAAAATACTTAATTTAATGCCATTATATGTGATGTTATATGCCGTCATAAAACCGCACAACACACTCAAAAATATCCATTAATCCATCAACGGGCACTTAAACTTGATGAAAATACTATATAGATATGGGGTGTGTGGCAGAGAAGAGATTGTGAGAGAGAAATAAAGCTAACCATTCAAGCTGTAAGTCAATTTTAATTGAAGCCGCAACAAAACAATTAAAACAAAGCTCAGACTCAGTCAAGGACTTGCAATAAAAACAAAACAAAAAATCCAAACCAGGACGCACTTAAAGTGTTTTTAGTGCCGGGGTGTAAACTTAACTTTCGACTCCAAACTCAATTAAAAATGTTGAAAAAAAGATTGCATATGTATGCGCAACGAAGAGGAGAGGCGGACGGAGAAGAGTATGTTTAACTTACTAGTATGTAAATATCATCCGGAATCGCTGTCTGCTCCTCCTCCGTCGCCTCCTCTTGCTGATGTGCTGCATAAATTAATAAACTTGATGGAGTAGGCGGTAGTTGGGGGCAGGAAGGCGTTTGTCTGATAGAAGTAGAGCCAAGGGATGATAGTTGTTGGGAGTAGACGTTTGCATAAAACTAAACGAGCTTTCAGCGGTGGAGGCGACACGTACGCCGAGAGTGGCTGCAATTAAGAATTTAGTGCTCAACAGGATGTGGGATTAAGCTGGGAGAAGAAAAAAATGAGAGTTAGAGTGAGAGTGAGGCCGGCTGTCTGGTTTGTTTGCTTTCGGCGGTACATTGGCGACACGTACGTCCGTTTTTCAAATGCTCAAATTTCAGTACAAACACATGCTGACAGCTAAACACACACACAGACAAACACACATAGAGGAACAGGAAACCGCTTCCGTAGTTCCAAATCGATGGGCGACATCCTGCTGTGGTCATAAATAAATTGTGTAACATACTTTTATGCTTCGTTGCCGCTTGTTATACACTGTTTGTGAAACAGGCAAGCTAGAGTGATTTTCGGTTGTGCTTAGCCAAAATAACTAATCAAAATTGTCCGGTTTTAATCTTTATGTTCGTTCACCTACTTTTCAAACTCTTCAATCAGTTCGCAAAAAAGCTAGATCGCTATGCCTTACAGTCAGACAGGACAAAGAGTTGTCTGCATATAAATATATTCTCTGTTCACTTTTTTCACATCATTTTTAAAAGGCAAAAAGAGTATGGCGCAGGCTGTCATCGTTGGTAATTGTGTTCATACCTGGCAGTCTGCGTTGGGAACTTTTGGTCAATGATAATATTTGTAAAGCGCTTAATGATGCATATGTGTTGCCATAGGAGCGTGCTTCCTTGCCTTTCTCTCCTTCTCCCTCTCATTCACTCTTTCTACTGCTCTAACGCACTCGAAAAATCAAGCGAAAATCATGACCAAGTTTTTGGCAACAGCCAAAAGCGTATGTTACGCTTGTACACACACACTCACACACACAAACACACACACGCAACTTGCCTTTTTAAAATGTCAACACACCGAACAACAATAGACGCTTGGCAGGGTTGCCAAGTGCATGTCATGTTAATAGCACTGCAACCCATAAACACGACCACTTTATTTGGGGGCTTTTGTTAAAAGCTCAACTTTCAATTTGCAGCAGAGGTAAAAAGTTGACAGCGGCTTTTACGTTCATTTACTTTTCACATGCCAAAAGCTGTTCCAAATGAAATAGTGAAAGTCTTAGTTAGGGACAAGGTAAAGCAAAATGTTTTTAACTTTAACAAAGTATATAGTTAAGTTTTAAAATAAAAAATGTATTACTATTTTTTGTTAAGACTTTAGAAAGGTTAAGTTGAAATAACCTGGAATGTATAAGTTATGTTTTGAAGAAATAATAACTCAAATCTTATAATGACATATTTAGTCCTTACCTTCATTATTCAAAATTCATTACCATATATATAAGTTTCATAAAATTCCTATAATTTGCGACAACCCCTTAGAGCCTTATTCAAAAGTAACTTATCTTGGGTAAAGATTCCTTAAACATGTCCTTTTGTTGCCGTTTTTAATGGTGCGACAACGTACAAAAGTTTTGACCATAAAATTCCAGTTGACACAAGGCAGGCCCAAAGCGGCAACAAAATTCTTAAGACACATAGAAAAGTAATTGCAAAATTGTTGCTTTGCACCATTTAAAATGTAATTTGGCAAAGAATTTTAAACAATAAAATTCAATTATAAGCAAATTCCAGACACAAAGACAGACCAACCAAGGCATGCTGTGGCAACCCTGGATACCACACACACACACACACACACACTCACACTCACACGCACATATATGTTTGTGCATAAATCACAACAATTTTGCAGAAATTGCGTAAAACACAACATATATAGAATATAATTATAAGAACTGTGTATTTTATGTTTACTTGTGTGTGCTCGTACGTGAGAAGTTTATTTAAAACTGTTGCACACATACACATGCACATAATAGCAAATTTATGAACGTGATGTTTGTTGAAACTCAACGACTTTCCTTTCCGTCAGTCATTATTCTATTAAGCTGTTGATGCTGTTGCTTATAATTATGGGTTTATGTTGTTTGCGTTGACGCCAAAACTTGTAATTGTTGCTCAGACTTGTGTAATTAAATGTCAGTTGCAGCCATAAATGTAAACAGAAGAGTCACATGTAACACCATAAAGCCTTTTAGTTCAATGTTTACTTAGCATAAACTTTGATATTCATACAGTTTGAGAATCATACCCTGACAACTTCACTGAAAGTTCGATAGTCCCTCGTTAGATGCTTTAAGTTCAGAAGTCACACAACAGTGTGATATGCTAAAACTTTGGCGGTCACACGAATGGCTGTCAGCTTTGCATTTGTAGGATTAATCTGTTTCTTTTCTGACAAATCACATGTTGAGATTTTGACACTAACCCAAAAACTAGGAGAATGAGTTATTCAATTGAGCGCTTCTGAGTTTGGCAATCTCTGATTAAAAGTTAAACCCTTTATTTTGTTTAAATTGCTAACGATCGATCTCACCAAATACAATATCGAGCGAGCCAATTATAGCCACAATGTCGGCCAACAAAAGCATGGGCGACAGCTTACTCATTAAAGCTAAATGAGCATAAGAGGCAGGACGAATCTTGCAACGGTAGGGTCGCGAACTACCATCCGAAACCAAATAGACGCCAAATTCTCCCTTGGGCGACTCTACGGCAGTGTAAGTTGCACCCGGTGGCACCGAATAACCCTGCGAAAAGTGCTTGAAATGATGTATTAGATCTTCCATGCCTGTCTTCATTTTGTGACGTTGCGGCGGCATTATCTTCAGGTCATCGACCTTTACATGACCTGGTGGCATGCGATCGAGGCACTGCAGAATAATGCTGCATGATTCACGCATCTCTCGGGCGCGTACCAAATAACGATCATAGCAATCACCCTGTGAACCAATTACCACATTGAACTTCATATCCGCATAGGCGTCGTAGGGTTGCTGCTTGCGTAGATCCCATTTAATGCCAGCGGCACGGAGAACAGGTCCTGTGCATCCAAAGTTGAGGGCATCATGAGCCGAGATGGCACCGATGCCAATGTTGCGCATGCGCCAAATTCGATTATCTGTCACCACATCCTCGACCTCGTCCAAGCGATCCTTGAATTGCGCAATAAATTCATATAAATCCTTACCATAACCCAATGGCATATCCTGAGCCACACCACCCGGACGAATGTACGCTGCGTGCAAACGAGCCCCGGACAAACGCTCGGAGAACTCGTAAAGTTTCTCCCGCTCCTCGAAGAGCCAGAAGAGTGGTGTGATGGCACCACAGTCAAGTATGGATGCGCCCAGTGCCATCGTATGGTTCGTTAGACGCATCAGCTCAGCACACAATGTGCGTATATATTTTGCCCGATCGGGTATTTCAATATTCAAAAGCTTCTCCACAGCCAGAGAATAAGCTTGCTCACAGGCCATACACGAAACATAATCCAAACGATCAAAGTAGGGCAAAGCTTGAGTAAAGGTCTTGTATTCGATTAACTTCTCTGTGCCACGATGTAGCAGACCAATGTGCGGATCTGCTGAAATCACCGTCTCATTATCGAGTTCGAGGATCATGCGTAACACTCCATGGGCCGCCGGATGTGCTGGTCCAAAATTAACGAACTTGGTGCGAAAAGTGCGATTTGTGGGTGGAAAATAGCGGCTTGATGGCTTCGGACGCTGCTTCCATTCATCGCCCACGGGCCACATAACTAAAGCCTCGTATTGCTTCAGAAATTCCGGATCCGGATACCAATAGTGTGTATCTCGTGGTTCATAGGGTTTACCGGGTGGACGTAGCTCATCCCAATTGGGCTGATCATCACAACATTCGCATGGTTCGCACGGTTCTGTAGAGTGAAGAAAACTAAGCTAACACTAATTACAAGAACATATATTTTACTTTCTTACTTTCACATTCCTCCGATGCAAAGTAACGCGAATTCATCCACTTGGGTATTGTGGGTCGCCTAAACTTATATGCATTTAATTTGAAATATTTTTGTGAAAACTTATTGCGATACGCATCAAAACGATTTATTTCCGATGGCGTAAATAACTTTTCCGCCAACTGACGCACTTTATCCAGTCGCGATGACATTTGTTTTACGTTAAAGTTATTGGTTAATCAAATTGTAAATAGTTTTAAAACTGTTTTGGGTTAAGCATTAACAAAGGGGTAAAATAATTTATAGGAATTTAGTGAATAATATTTACAGCAAGGCACACTCTTTTGTTTAAAATTAATCATCAAATTCTGTAGAAACATGCTTAGTTTTTCAAAGAGACTATGACTATAATTGTGAATATCTCCAGAACGCAAAAACCTCTTAGCCTGTGTTGAATAATTAAATTTGAGAAAATTCTTAGTTTGCCTCACTAATAATATATATTTTCTAATTCCATACCACTTACAGATCTTTGATGATCATTATCACTTTGCGCACCATAAGGTGTCGAAGCGTTCTTTGACGCCCGCCTCACACCATCAGACCCGCCTCGACTTGGACGAGCGCGTCCAATGGGCCAAACAGCAGCGTGCCAAATCACGTTCCAAGCGTGACTTTATACGCATGCGTCCATCGCGCACATCCTCCAGGGCCACGTCACTGGTAGATGCGGTGCCGTTCGATGATCCTAAGTGGCCGCAAATGTGGTATTTGGTAAGTGTCTAATAAGTTGTAAATAAGTAAAAAAGTTTGTTATTCAATTAATGTGCTCAACAGAATCGTGGCGGTGGCTTGGATATGAATGTGATACCCGCCTGGAAGGAGGGCATAACTGGCAAAGGTGTTGTCGTCACCATACTGGATGATGGTCTCGAATCCGATCATCCGGATATCGAGCAAAACTATGTAAGTTTTCTAGAAAGTCAAGCGTTTAGGGTTTAAATTGTGCGTTTCCTCATTTTCTGCTTCACATCAATAGGATCCCAAAGCGTCCTACGATGTTAACAGTCACGATGATGATCCAATGCCGCATTACGATATGACCGATTCGAATCGTCACGGAACTCGTTGTGCTGGCGAGGTAGCTGCCACAGCGAATAACTCATTCTGTGCCGTCGGCATTGCGTATGGGGCAAGTGTGGGTGGTGTGCGAATGCTTGATGGTGATGTTACTGATGCTGTGGAGGCGCGTTCGCTTTCGCTCAATCCGCAGCACATTGACATCTATAGTGCATCGTGGGGACCCGATGATGATGGCAAAACGGTTGATGGTCCCGGTGAATTGGCATCGCGTGCTTTTATTGAGGGCACAACGAAGGGGCGTGGGGGCAAGGGCAGTATTTTCATTTGGGCATCGGGCAATGGGGGCAGGGAGATGGATAACTGCAATTGTGATGGCTACACAAATTCGATATGGACACTGTCCATATCGAGCGCCACAGAGGAGGGTCATGTGCCGTGGTATTCGGAGAAATGCAGCTCCACGCTGGCCACCACCTACAGCAGCGGCGGGCAGAGCGAGAAGCAGGTGGTCACCACAGATTTGCATCATTCATGCACGGCATCGCATACGGGCACCTCGGCCTCGGCACCGCTCGCCGCTGGCATTGCCGCCCTGGTGCTGCAATCGAATCAGAATCTAACCTGGCGCGATTTGCAGCACATTGTGGTGCGCACCGCTAAGCCGGCAAATCTCAAGGATTCCAGCTGGTCGCGCAACGGTGTGGGCCGACGTGTGAGCCATTCCTTTGGCTATGGTCTCATGGATGCCACCGATATGGTTCGTGTTGCACGCAACTGGAAAACCGTGCCAGAGCAGCAACGTTGCGAAATCAATGCACCACATGTTGACAAGTAAGTGGACATCTTTCCAATGGCCAACAATACTTAATGTATGTTTTTCTTCACTTGATTTTAGAGTCATTCCACCACGCACACACATCACCCTCCAGCTGTCCGTTAATCACTGTCTCTCTGTCAATTATCTGGAGCATGTGCAGGCCAAAATAACGTTAACCTCCCAGCGACGTGGCGATATTCAGCTATATCTGAAATCACCAGCGAATACAAAAGTTACGTTGCTAACATCACGGTAAGTGGAGCTTATGTTGACCGAAAGTCTAAACTTTAAGCTTTTAAAGTTTTAAGAAGGCAATATCTGAACTTTAGATACAATTTTAAGGTCCAAAGAAAAAATTAAGTTATATGATAATGAGAAAAAGAATTACAATAACTGTGAAAGTCTTTTGTGGTCAAAGTGTTAGAAGGAATAATAATAATTAGATTAATAAACATTGAATGCAGAGCATACACATACATATACAGATGACTAAGCGTCATTGCTTGGAACTAGAAGTAAGAACCTTTATGAAGTTCATACCTTCATGCACAATGAATGATAATAATTAGAATAATTAGAGTAACTATTACTACATTGTCTAACCTCAACATACTTAATCTGCATATTCCTTCACAGCATGCATGATAATTCGCGATCCGGTTTCAATCAATGGCCCTTCATGTCAGTGCATACCTGGGGCGAGTCACCGCATGGCAACTGGCAGCTGGAAATTCACAACGAGGGTCGTTATATGGGTAAGTGAGATTAAACGATTCTTAACTCGAATTCCTTCAAACTACAATATCAAAATATGCAAAATCAAATTTGACATGCTGCGCTTTTTGTGGAACTGTGTACTAAAACTCATTAATTCACCACATCGCTTATAACCAACAACTCACCACACATGCTGGTATCTGGGTATTCATATTCAACGTTAAAACAAACCCTCGAAACACAGGACACGCACTGTTGCGTGAATGGTCATTGATATTCTATGGCACAACGCTGACAATTGAACCCAATGATCCGATTTCGGTGCCAAGAGCAAACAGCGCTGAGCAAGCGACCACGCCCAATTCTAGCGGAAATGGCAGCAATGGAAGTGGTAGCACTACAAGCAATTTGCATCAGATCTATTCACCGCAATATCCGCGTATATCGCCCAATAATTTCGCCAATACGCCGGCAGGTGGCGCCAAATTGCCATTGGGCAAGATGCAACCAAATAAATCCAGTTTTGTGACCAATAATCCACTGTTGCCAATATTGTCGCTGCCGCCACCCAAACAGGGCTATCAGCAAATATCCGCCACATATGGTGTTATATTGGGCAAGTCCAATAACAACAACAACAACAATAATAATAATAATAATAATAACAACAACAATAAGGGAAACAATAAGGCAAATAATAAAGGCAACAAGGGAAATAAGGCCAACAAAGCGAACGAAGGCAAATCCAATAAAAAGGAGCAAACTAGCAACAACAACAACAACAGTAGCAATATCAATAACAATAACAACAAGAATAAATACTATCGCATATCGCAACAGCAAGGAGGAGGAGGAGGAGGAGGAGGTGGTGGTGGTGGTGGTGGCAAGTCCAAAGGTCAATCAAATAATTTGCAAACGCAACGGCCCAAACTTAGCTCTAGTGAAAAGTTCTATGAGGAGAAAACGCGCAAAGTCATTGGCGAAATCAACAACAACAACAACAACAATCGTGGCAATGGACAACGTTTGCCAGTGAAGGCAGCCAAACAGGTTAAGGATAACAACCAGGACTCACGCATACCCAAACTATTCGAGCACTACGAGAAGATTCAAGCCATCTTTCCGGAACTTGAGCCATACGAAAGCAGCAGCATACCAAAAGCCAGGATTAGTACGCAGCAACAACAGCAACAAACATCGCCACGGAAACAGGGCAAACAGTTCGAAGTGGATCTGTTTAAGCCGACAACGGGTAATGTTAACGTTGGCAACAGTCGTCCGGGCAATACCAAAAAATCACCATCAGCACCGCCGCCTCCCTCATCGCAATTGTTTCCCATGTTTCCGGAATTTCCCGCACTTGCTTCCTTGCCACCCGCTATGCCCGCGGGCGGCAGCAGCTTTTTGCCCGATCAGCGCATACTCAAGAAACAGCAGCTGTTAATGGCTGCTGCCGGCGTCCTGGCGCCTCAAGATGTCAGCGCTGCCGGTGCGGAGGATGACGAGGAGGAGGAGGAGGATGATGATGATGAGGACGATGAAGAGGAGGGCGGATTGCAACTAGCACCGAGCAGCTATCGCAGCAAGAATGGTAGCCAGATATTTGCAAAAAAAAATCAAATTCTTTTAGATTTATTTTTTTTTTTTTTTGGGCTGTTGTGGTGCGTTTTTAAACCCTTGTGAGTGTTCAGTTTGAATTATTCTAAAATGCTTAGATTTTATTTTTCTTTCTTGTTATTATTAAACTCGATGAGTCTATTCAATTAACTTGACAAATATTTGTATATACATTTTTCCAACGTTGAGTTAACAAAGTTTTTACTACAAACTTTCTTAATAATATATATAAAGTTTAATTGCAACTTTTGAAGCATTTATGGAAAAAGTATTTATTTTTTTAGATCTTGCCTATTTCTTATGATTTTTTTATTAAACTGAACGTTTTACAGCCACAGAACGACTTTCATCAATCAAACTATCAACTGCAAGTTGCAAGTTTCAAGTTGCAAGCTGCAAACAAAGTTCAAACTTTAAAGTTCAAGCTGCAAAGAAGAAAAATATAAATGTTATAGCAAAATATATATATATATATACATTTTTCATTTGGCTTTTGAGTTTTTGGCGCTGTCGCCTTATCTTCAAAATTGTGTTTTAGCTCTCGTCACATCATTTGTTTTATTTCTAGCATCTGGCAGATTTATTGGCCCGCCACCCGCCCCTTTTTGCCATTCATAAATCATACTTTGCTCGCAATTTTGTTTCCGTTGTTTGCCTTTCTACGTTTTTTTTTTTATTTTAGGTTTTTCATTGTTTTTGGTTTTTTGATTTTGACACAATGTCAGAGTTGTCTAATCTCATTTGGTTGCCTTGCAGCACAAATCACACAATGGGACATGATACTATATGGCACCGAAGTGCCTGCCCAACCGGATGACCGGCCACACGAGAATCAGCAGAGTCAATTCCATATATATGGCAACGATATGGCACACAATGACATCGAGCACGATGCCAGCGGCCAATGGCGCAACATGCAACAGGTGAGTCCAATTAAAAACTTTAATTCCCTTATCGATATTCAATTTTGAACGGAATATGCAATGGGTATTCATATATAGCTGTATAGCAGTTAATTGGTAGTTGCCTTAAGCTGCAAATACTGTTGCATATTTTTTTATTTAAAACATTGCGAATGCTTTTATATTCTCATATATAAGCCAGACCTGGCGATAGAAAGGTAACATTAAAGCAAGAAGCGAATAGAGAGAAACATAGTGAGTGAATTAGTCAAAAGAATAACGAGAAGCATAGAAAGAACTATAACAAAATGAATAGCGAGAAACTTAGCGAGAAGAGTAACGAGATGGCTGCAGTGAAGAATGCCAAAAAGCAGAGCACGAAGTTAGAATACAATAATGACAACCGAACCCAACAAACAAACTTGTTAGTAAGACAATATTTGTTTGCTACTTATTCGAAATGACAAGAACACAAAGGAAGTGTGAAGTGAAAAGAGGCGCAGCAGAATAACAAATAAATACAAGTTTTAAGCTCTGAAACAAACTTGTGAAAACATTAAGAAAGTGTTAAGTGAGTTTCTTATCCGTTTGACTTAACCTACAAATAAAAACAGAAATTCTTCAATTTAATTCGTATGGTTTCATGTTGCTGTATTCTTTACTCTTTGTTTGCTTCTTTTTTTTTGTAATTTTTTGGTTTTGCAGTGCTTCGCAAACGGCTTGCCAGAGAGCGAAGTCGAGATTGGGGACGAGGACATTAGCAATATCCGTGTTCAAGTCCATGTCCAACTGCGTCAGCGTCGCGTGCTTGCATGTGGCTAGCTTTATAACAGATGATGCAAATGATATATGACATACATATGTACATACATTTTATGCACATATATATAGACCTCTCAACTAGTCATGCTACTACAATAGGCTTGCAGACTAACTGGCTTTTTGGCAACGCTTTGCAAACTGCTTGCAATGTGTAGGTAGATTTATATTTTGAGTTACTGTTTGGCATGCTTTCGTTTCTGGTTTTTTTTTTTTTTTTGTGTTATTCTTCCTTTGCATTTTCTTTGCCTGTTAGTTCCACTAACTATTTTGCCAGCGCTTTAATGCAGCTCTGCTCATAAATTTCCCAACTATTTAGCATACAAAAATGCTCAATTTTCCATTTTTGCTCTGGCAACTAAATTCAATTTTTGGCAATGCCTGCCTCTATGTTCGGCCAAGTCGCGGGCAATGTGCCAAGTTGGCAAAGGCAGCTGTTGGTTTCTTCTTCTTCTTCTTCTTATTTTCAATTCCTTGTTTCCCGTCAGCTGCAGTTGTGCTGCATTAGATGTAGTCATGTTCATTTTGCATGCACAGTTTGAGAGCCAGTGCTACGGCAACTGTTTGTGCTTTATGCTTTTTCGCTTACTAGCGGTAAGTCCTTTAACCTCTTATCGTCTATTGTTGCTTAAAAGCTACTGAAAATTTCTGAAAATTTGTCGGCAACAAGGCTTTAAAGTCTTTGTATTTGTGTGTGTGTGTGTTGCAATAGACAAAAAGTGCAGTGACCTTAAGTTTTTTGTATGCCTTGCGTTGTCAGCAAACTTTTTGCATAACAAACAGTTTGTTTTTTTTTTGCTGCTGCTGCTGCCAACACGCGACGTCATTGCATGTAAAAGTACTGTTAGGGGCAGAAAGATTCAGACAGAATTAGCATGAGCGTTAGAAAGAGACAACATACGCATAGTCATAGACAGACCTTTTTTTTTTTTTTTGGCTAGAGCAGCGATAAATAAACAGTTACACACATACACACACACACAGAGAGACAACAGACATGCAACTTTTCGTACATACTTAAGTATACTTATAGCTAAAATGGCAGACAGTGCGGCAACATGCCACAACATACCACAACGGAAGCCAGACTGACTGCAGCTAAAGCAATGCAACACACAAAATACAAAATGGCCCTAAAACCGGTTACCAGACACGATAAAATTCAGAAAACGATGAGAAATTTATAGAGTAGTACAAGTGCCGATTTGAAGCTTGGAAAAAAGTGTCATTATTGATCTAAAAATAAATTTTTTTACAAAAGAATTTAAAGTTTTGGTTGCCACAATTCTTTAAAACAGTGATTTTTAACCCTTAACTATTCAAATAATCAAAAATAATCAAAATTAAATTTTTATTACATTAGATTATTTTTAACAATCCTCAAATAATCATGATGAAATTTTGATTACTTGTAATCGTAATCAATTAGTAATCATATTATTTCCACAAAAGATTTATATAACCAATTAATTACTTTGTTTTTAAATTGTTAATTGATTACTAATCGTAATCATTATCAACAGCTGTGATTGAAATAATGTTTGAAAGCCAAATTGTGAAAGAAATTTTTTTTTAGAATTCTCCAACTAGCAGATATTTATTATAATAATAATGATCATGTTCCTATTATATAACCAGAATGCCATGTTTACGCATGATTTTAAGCCAGTAAAGTTATTGTTAAGAAACCAGATTTTTTATTCCTAATAGCCGTAAGATTTAATTAAATACATTAAGCACAGACTGCAAAAACTTTTGCTAACCTTCTTAATCGACATTCAATGTAACGCATAGGCAACGCTGCCCCATTATTTATTCATAAAAATGTGAACTTGATTTAATTTACAATTTACAATTTTCTATGTATTATCTTATTTCAGGTTGGCGAGGTGGGCATGACACAGGATCGAAGCAATCATGCCGCATGCCTTAAGTGGAACGATCAGAAATGTTTAGGTTTGTCTTTATTATTTCTACTCATAACACAAGTCTTCTATCTAAACTTTAAACACGCCATCGCCAACAACAACAAAAACAACAACAATGGCAACAACAACAACAAAAGCATTAGATAATTCAACAGAAAGCTATTTTGAAAAAAATCCTGAAAACAACAACTGTAAAAACTACAACAACAAAACAAAAAAATCATGTAAACAGACTTCAATTCCAATTTAAAGTTTGATCAACAAACAATAATAAGAAGAAGAAAAACCAAAAGCATTTTGTGCTTAACTTAAGCATTTTCTAAGCTGAAAAATTAAAAACAATTGAACAATAGCAAAGTAAGCAACAAAAACAAAATCATCATAAATAAGCCGCAGACAACAGAAAATAAAACAAAAACACTGCAAGTCCAAAAAAAAAAGGATTAGCTAATACTTTTTGTAGTTAAATTTAAATATAAGCGTAGCTATAAACACACACACATACACACTCAAGATTAGTAGGCGTGGCAGCTAAGAGACGGAACAAAAAACACGAACAAACATGATAAACAGAAAAACGAAGGTTGTTTCATCCAATTCGGTTCGCACAAAAAAAAAAAAAGAAAGCAAAATGTTTTGTCTATTAAGTTGAAATACTTTTAAATATTTATCATAAGAGTTAAGTTAAATTTGTTTGCACAATTCGTTGTTTTCGTTTGTTTTTCTTTTTCTTGTATACACAAAAATCTAAATATATATGTTTTTTTATATTTATTTTGCATTTAATATAAGGGATAATAAAAAATTTCCCCGTGCCAAAGTCATTTCACAATTTTTGCATGTATTGCGCTTTGGCTCTTACAGTTTTGAATGCATTGCAATTCAAGTTTAAAATGCACTGCAGACTGCAGTGCAATAATATGTGGCTTTGTACATGTCTATTTATGTACATATATAATATATATATGCATTTCAGATATTGCCAGGCCAGCCAAATAGCTACAATTTGAGCAGCACTTTCTGCTTTTAATTTATGCATCTCTCTCTCTCTCTCTTCTAAATTATTCTTGTGTTAATTATCCTTTTATGCCGCGCAAAGAAAATTGTTCAATACTACAGTTTAGAGTTCATAGTAAAAGACTGTTTCTTAAAATTAAACGTAAATCTTAATGAAATTCTTCGAACATTAAAAAGTTCGTAACTTGAAAGTGCAATTGCATTAAACCTTAATGTTAAGGCGTCAAAGCAAAGCAAACCAATTTTTGTATTAAAACTGTAACTAGAACAAAACAAAATTCAAACAAAGCAAAAATAATAAAAATAAACGAAAAACGAAAATTTTAGGGTGTAGGGTATGACTACGTCTAGTATTAAAGTAGGCAAGAAACCAATAATAAATAATTCTAAATATAAAAAAAAACAAACAATTTAACAATTTACATATATATATATAGAAAAAGTTCCTGCAGTTTTGAACAAAGTTGCAATATAACAAAAAAAAACAAAAAAACAAAAAAACAAAAAAAAAAACAGCCACAATTAAAAAGAAAATAAAAGAATTAGCTAATTTTCTAGTGAGAATAGGAACTAATTAATTAAAAGCTATAAATATGAAATAACGGCGCACAAAAATGAAAAGTTTCAGAAATGCCAGAAGTAAGCAAAAGAACTTCTAGTCATACAATTTTTGTGCGACTTTTAATAAATATTATTATTAGATCACAAGCTATAAATATGAAAAGTTTAATTAATTTGCATATCAGAGCAAAATTGAATCGTTTAACAACACACATACACATATCTTTGTTACAATATTTGTTGTTCATTGCTTCTTTAGCCAATACATCAATAATTATTTTGTGTTGTGTAATTGGCTTAAGAGATGGGCGCCTCTTCTACATATATGAGGAATATAGTTTTAAATACTTGATGTTTCTTTTATTAGCCCATCTCGAATTGAAAGCAAAAATATATCGAAACATAAAATCAAAACGCAACGCGAGTGCAATAATTATTTCTAATTCTCTACCATAACTACATACAATAAGCAACAACAATTTTCTCAGTTTTTATTATACTTGAATTAGTAGATTACATATCATTTGAATTGATTTCATTGATTTTAAATTGGTACAAATTAAAATTGACTTTCAAAAATTACTCAACATATTTGTTACGATCTGTTAAAATGAATAATCATATCGTAAAGGCACAAAATATTTGTAATTTACAAATATATAAATATAAATTTAAATAATTTCTTTTGATTTATTTGTTGTTGTTGTACTTAGCAAACTCACATGAAAATAATATTATATATAAACAATAATTATTATTATAAATTAGCCATTTTATATTCCTAGTTGCAACAAACTGAAAATCTTCAAGCATATACCATAAATAGCAGCAATTAAAAACAAAAAAAATATACACATATATATTTAAAAAATAAAAACAAACATATATTAAAGAAACAAAAGTTTTCACGCAGTTTTTCATGAGTTTCTTTCAAATCGGTTCTTTTTGTTTGATTAAATGATATAACTCTCAGTGCTGGCTGCGGTACTTATGCTTAAACACTTTTTCTAGAAAGCCTAACTCAAACTAAATAAAGCCAAATTAGTATTTAAGTGCGTACTAAAAATAAATAAACAAAAAATCTAAATTTACAAAAACATGAGGAGAAAAAAACTGGTACTAGGGCCTGGGGTAGATAATAAAAAATAAATTTAAAAAACAAAATCAATAACAACTGCAATTTTGGAACAAAATACAAAATTTGTGCAAAAATAACACTTTTAAATGTAAAAATATCGAAAAAAAAACACAAAAAACAAAAAACAAACAAACAATTGAAGTAAGAACTAAAATATATTATAATTGTAAATGAGATTCGATGGCCGATATTTGGAATCAACAATTTTTTATGTATGTTTTGTGTATATATATACTATATCTATCAATACAAATATCTGAGTAATAAATAAATGCATTGAAAACGTATTCAACAAAAATATTTTCCTAAAAAAAAAAAAAGCCAAACTGAAACTTTTTATGCAACAACAACAACAACAAAGATATTTAACTGCGCAGCAAGTAAAATGTGGTCCAAAAGCATTTAATACAAGTTTCCAAATTTTTACCTCCATTCGTTTGTCTCAAAAATGCAAGGTGAGTTTTTAGTTAACCAAAAAAAAAAAACAAATAACTAAATTTTTTCTAAGTACTCTAATAGTGTTGTGTAATTTCTGTTTTTAACCCATTCCCACATACATTACTGCTATGTGATTATTAACAATTCTTATTGGTTCTTCTATGTACGTTCGTAAACTCTATAATATTTAACATAACTTTTAATTAATGCACACCATACACTATTCATTCTCGTTTTGCTTTTGAACACTGGTTTCGGTACGGCATTAATGCACATCCACCCAACTGACTTGCTTTCTTACTTATTTATTAATTTTGAGCATGATTTTTGGACTTCTGCGCTTGCTTTGAACTTTTTTTGTTGTTAATAAACGAGTTTCAGCTGAGACTTGACTGTTGTAAAAAAATAAATATGAACAAAAATCAAAACAACCACAGTTGTTATCAAATTAAAATTCAATTCTTTTGTTGCCTTTGTTTTTTGTATACACCAAATACTTTACTCTTTTACTCTACTAACTAAACATCAAATTTTCGATTTCTTTGCTCCATTCATCAACACTGTTTCGGAGGTAAATGGCCTTTTACATCTATGTAGCTGTAACTACGTAGTTCTTTATATTACTCCTCATTTATTTTTTTTTTTACCAATTTAAACTAATTTTGTTGTTTTTGTGCTGCTCTTCATAGAATGCCAGGAGTCCAGCTCTTTCTACCAGGATCTCTGCTACGATGAGTGCCCAGAGCAAACTTTTGCCAAGACAAATGCTGATGATCAGGATGATAACGTAACGCTAATTGATTCAATCGATTCTACGCCAGATGGGGACAATGAACTTCATAGAACTGGAAGCACTCACAGCTTTACCGACAAGGACGATCCACTGCAGGCAGCGGAACGTCGACGTCGAAGCGACCCCACCGATTCTAGCACCGTGTTGCTAACAATGCGTCACAGTCGCATCTGTGTAAAATGTGACAAGAGTTGCCTACGTTGCTACGGCCAAAATATGAACCAGTGCAGCACCTGCTATCCGGGCAGCCAATTGCGCAAGATGCCCCAAACTAACGAGACCTTCTGCTATGCGTATGTGGTACGCAGCACAGTTGTGGATATCTCAAGTCCTGCAAATGCACAATCCGAGAACAACTCTCGACCAATTCAATACATGCACTGGAGCATAGCATTGCTGCTTATAGCAGTGATTGTTTCATTGGTGGGATTGGGCGTGGCCGGTGGCATTGTCTATCATCGGAAGGCGGCAAAGGAGGAGCTTTACACACGTGTCGCGCTCATTGGCGACAGCGATGAGGAGCAGGAAGTGGAGCTGTTCAGTGCTCGCAAACATGGTCCAAACGATGTGCTCGAATATCACGATGAACGACAGTCAAATGAGCTGCCCAGTCAACATGACGATGAGGAGGATGAGATTAAAGAGCGCGCTCAGCTGGTGCCGGAGTGAACAGATTCCTAGGTGCATTTATATTTAGTTAACACTCATGATTAGTTTGAGCGAAGATTAAAAACTAATATAAAAGAGAAAAAAAATCGCTGCGATTTATTTATTTGCCTTTAAATTATTCTGATTGTTGTAAATTTGATTTTTTTTTTTTCAAAAATGTATTATCCTACTCTTAAGTAAACAAAGATATAGTAAAAAAAATATATATATTCATATTAATATTACTTTCAACTTCTTTTTACGTTTGTTAAAAACTGTTTCTAATGTTAAATTGGTAACTTAGAAAGTTTGCATTTGTTAAATGAGTGTTAATCACATGCTCAACAGCTGAACACTCTCAAGATTTGAACATACTTAACTTTTATTCGAGGCTCTTCCGTAAAATAGATAGTTTGCCAGGTACTAAGGGGGTTTGGTTGTTTAACGTTGTTAACTTATTTCAACATTGTGCATTGTTTGAGCTTCTTCCGTAAAATAGATAATTTGCTGGTGGCACTAAAATCGTATTTGACAGCGAAAAAAACAAACCAATTGAAAAGTTACAAAAACAAAATAATTGAAACAATTTCAAGTGTTTTTTTTATGATATCAAATCAGCTGACTAATGATTGTTTTAATTTACTATAATATTATTAACAATGGTCAAGAGCTTTATTTGTGTGTAGCTTATGCACTACACACACATAATTTTGAAAAGAGCTATAAAAGAGCACCGCTGGGCCAGCTAATGCAATAGTCTATACAAAATGCAGTTCGGGTACGCAACTGCCGTGCTAATCCTCGCCTGCGGTCTGTGGGCGTCTATTGATGCCTGCCAAACCATTGAGCAGCGGTTTAAGTTCGATAACAGCGATGTCTACGTGAGATTGCGTCGTGGCACTAAGCTCCAATATGAGCTGATGAAAGGCAGCCGCTCGCTGCAGACAGTCACATTGGATAACTTTGAGAGCAACGGTAATCTGGAGGCAACATCCACAGGCAGTTATAAGCTGAGCGATGGCCAGACCATCATAGAGTTCTCCCTGGTGAAAGCCACTAGTGGATTGACTCACGTTCGAGTGGCACGCGATCAGGTGCTGAAAGGCACACAGCCAACGGATTGTTTGCCACTGCACATGGGTAGTGTTCATTGGTATGGCGGCTCCGAGCAGAAGCAGCATTATTGGCCCGTTGAGCGTCAGCAATACACCAACTTCTCCTATGTGCCCAAGGAGCTGGGCAATATGGGCGTTGCGGAACGCTATTGGCTCAATAGCGAGGGCTTTTTTCTCTACGTGGACAATACAACGCCATTGTTTATTGATCAAAATGCACCTGGACACGAGGATCAGTTGTGCATCAGCGCTTTAAGTGATTTGCCCTATGATACGAGTTTGTCTACGGCCAAGTTTAGCTATCAGCTGGTCTTTGCCAAGGATGCTAAGGTGGCGCATATGTATGCGGTGCAGACGCTCTTTGGCAAGCCAACTGGTCATCCAGATGAGCGAATGGTTCAGCATCCAGTTTGGTCCACTTGGGCGCTGTATAAGGCGGAAGTCGACGATAAAGTTATACGTGATTTTGCCCAGGAAATTCTAGATAATGGTTTTGAAAACAGTCAGCTGGAGATTGATGACGATTGGGAGGATTGCTATGGTGCCTTGACGTTCCGCAAGAACAAGTTTCCGGATGCTAAGAAGCTGACTGATGACCTAAAAGCTATGGGTTTCCGAGTCACACTATGGATTCACCCGTTTATTAACAATAACTGCACAGCCATCTACCAGACGGCCAAGTCGGAGGGGTATCTGGTGTTAGATCACGCCGGCAGTGCCGATACACAGTGGTGGAATAGTAAGCCAAAGGATGCCGCCTATTTGGACTTTACAAAGACAGCGGTGCAGAAATGGTTCAGCGATCGTTTGAAGCGTCTACAAACGGAGGATGGCATCGACAGCTTTAAGTTTGATGCCGGCGAAACCAGTTGGATACCCACCAATGCAATACTGCAGGGTGATCCGAATCTAACTCCACTGCAGATCACCACGGACTATGTGCGCACTGTAGCCGCTTTTGGGGATATGGTTGAGGTACGCTCCGGCCAAAACACACAGGATCTGCCTATCTTTGTGCGCATCGTGGACAAGGACTCGGAGTGGGGCTGGAACAATGGTCTGGTTACGTTGATAACATCATTGTTGCAGATGAATCTGAACGGCTATCCGTTTGTGCTGCCAGATATGATAGGCGGCAATGGATACAATGACAAGCCGCCCTCAAAAGAGCTATTTCTGCGCTGGCTGCAGGCCAATGTCTTTATGCCCAGCATACAATTCTCCTATGTTCCGTGGTACTTTAACGACGCTGAGACCATCGAGATTAGCAAGAAATTTACTAAGTTGCATTCCGATTGTACGCCTTACATCATGAAGATTTTCAAGCGTGCCGTGGAAACTGGAGAGCCTGTAAATGCGCCACTCTGGTGGATTTCGCCCAATGATGCAGTTGCTCAGAGCATCTATGATGGTAGCTTAAAACATTTGTAGTTTTTATACACTATTACTTTTCTTATCCTTATCGCTTTTCGCAGAGTTCTTGCTGGGCGATGATATTATTGCAGCTCCTGTTATTGTGGAAGGCGCCACCCAACGCGACATTTATCTGCCTAAGGGCGAGTGGGTCGATGGCAACACTGACGATAATTATAAGGGTCCAGTATGGATTATGGAATACCCAGCACCGCTCAACACGCTGCCTTACTTTGTGCGAAAGGGCGCTCAGTTGGAGTAACTCACAGTGATTAACCATTTAAATTCAAAATTAATATAAAAAAATTCCTATATAAAAGGGCTGCATATTTAAGGGTAAACAATATTTTCAAGCTACATACTGTGTTGGAGCTAAAACTAGTTTAATTCAAGCATCAAACGGAAATTTCAAACACAAATCAAGTTAAAACCAAATGTTAAAAGTTATAAAATAAAGTTATTGAAAATATAATATATATCACAGATAATTTGGTTCAATTTTAAAGTGAGCTATCTACTTGATTATCAGAATCATGCTCATCTAAAGTTTGACTAGTAAGATCAAGTGTTAAGTCCTTGAACAATGTCGGCGGTCCATCGCCTGAACCCGAATAACTAAGATCAGCGCGCGAACAACTCAGAGGACCATATTCACGCTCAAACTCAACAACATCCTTTACAATCATGCTCTTAAGATCAAGATTCCTTTAAATATGAAATATGTTAATAAAAATTATAGAAACTTTTCAGTAGTAAGTGGTTACTTACTTATTTGACAGTGTGTTGAACTCATCCTGCATATGTTTCTCATACAATTCTACTTTTAAAGCGTGCGCTTCTTTGGCACTGCGTCGCCAGTTTCTCTTGTACTGACTTTTGGCCTTGGACATTTCCAAGTAGCGCGTATTCTGTAGCTGCATCTCGATGAGCACCTGTTGTAGCTCTTTGCTACTTGGTCCTTGCTGACTAAGCTTGGCAATTTGCCGCTCCATGTAGATTATGCGTTCCTTCAGCTGCATTTTCTCTTTAGCTAGCTTCGAGTTATTCTCCTGTATTTGTTGCGTACGACTTTCAAAATTAAGCAATTGCTGCTCTAGCAGGGCTATGTTCTGCTCCATTTGGTTAAATTTGAATTCATAGAGTGCTTCCATGCTGCAGTGCTCAGTAGGTTTCTCCAACGGCGGCAGCGATATTTCAGCTTGCTGCTGTCGTCTTAAACTTTGCATATGCTGCATCAAGTCCTTTAGTTGCCTGCCGGCCGCAATAATGGTTTCAGCGCTGTCATCCATATTGGTTATATCCGTGTTGACGCTTTGATCAATGCATTTGGGATTGCCCTTAGCTGCTTGGGTTGCATTCGTTTCATCGTTCATGTGCACTGTTAACTCCATGTGAGAGACTTGAGCATTAATATCTTCTTGTGATTTACTCTTTTTGGCCGCAAGGCAAAGTTTGCCGATGAGATCCTCATTTAGTTGTTTGAATACTGTTGATTTCTTTAATTGCTTTTTTGTGTGATTTTTCGCCAGTATCGACTCGGAGTGCTTTTGAATTAAGCTTTTATCTTCGTTGGGAAGATTCGAGCGCATTTGCTCAGCAATGGCTTCTTCTACATCTAAAAACTCTTGCATAGATGTGTTATTCTTAACAATTCGTCTAGCTCTCTTTCTAATTGAAATGTTTTCTTCATGCGCTGTAGTGTCTAGCTCTGATGAAAGCGAAATTTCCACATGTTTCAGCTCTTTTTCGCTGATTGTCTTGGGCCTTAAAAGCTTCGCTTGTGGATTTATTTCTTCCGATGCTTGATTCTTGTCTTCTGTACGCTCGACATCTGGCTTCTCTTTATAGGAACTGTACAAGCTTGATTCCATTTCCAAATCACATTTAATATTAGCTCTCAGTTTTGAACGAGAAGAGTTGTTCAGTATCTTGGACCACTCAGTCTCACTCGGTGCCTCTTGACATGTATCGTTAATGAACATTTCCGTTTCGTTCAAGACTTCAGTCTGCTCCTTGCTTACCTTCACCCAGCGAGCACCTAAAGTGAGATCATTTTTGGAGTAAGAAGTCCTCTTCAATGTGGCTGTTTTTCTGGCAATCACATTCTCACAAACTTGAGTTTTCGATTGAATGACAAGCTTTGATTTATTTTTGCCTGCATTTGATTTTTGTTCCTCACTTTCTGTTAGGGAATCCGTGTTTAACAATGGGTTTAAGACAAATCTCTTTTTTGGCTTTTTGACGAGCTCATTTTTTGATGGGCTTAGGTTAGTCATAGAAGTAATACATCTACTTTGAGGAGATGTCTTAACAGGATGAGCTAAATGTCGTGGCAGCTCAACGTTTTCCAATTCCTGTGTATTTAATAAAATCTTCCTATTTTGTATAGTTGCTGGCTTTAGGTTTAAAGCTTCATCTGATGAAAGTCTTTTTATCGTTGTGTTTTTTCTCTTTTTTTCTATGAGTTTGTTGTGGGTTGTCTCTGGACAGTTTGGGAACATTTCATTAGACTCGCTAGGCAGCGATATTAATTTCGAATTCAGCGTTCTCAGTTTGTTCATTTCTTCAATAGATTTAGTATTGTTTGCTTTACAATTAAGTTCTATCTTAGCCTCTTCTTGTTGTATCATCTCACTTTCCTTCTCAAGCCTGAAAAAGGAATCATCAATGTCCTCAGTTTCAAATTCTTCACCATTTCTAAATGTCGGTTTTTTTTCAATATTTGGCATTATCTGCTGCAGCTGCGTTTCTTCCTGTAAAAACTGTTCAGCCCATTCGTTAACCTTCTGCTGCTTATTCTGATGACGCCTTCGTGGATTATTATCTTTGGCAAATGTGCTTATCTTTTTTGTACTTGCTGTTTTAGTTTGCTGCATCTCCAAATCATCAACTCGCGTTGGATCTTCCACAATGCTACAAATGTCTAAAAACTCAGATTCGAAGCTAATATCTTCAGGTAAATCGTCATTATCATCATCGGGCTGTTCATTCTCAAACTTTGGTCTCGGCGAAAACATACACGCATTTTCATTTGAGGCAAGCACTTCACCATTGCAAAACTCCTCAGCATTCTCCTGAAGAGGACTGTTTACCATAAGCCTGGTAGACTTTCTGCGACATAACCGAGATGCCTCGGAGGCAGACTCTTCCGAGGCCGACAGCTCAGCGCCAACATTCAAGCTGCGCATTGAGGAAGTCTCAGTTGCAGGATGCCAATCGACAAGATTGTCTAGCTCCCTACCCTCAGGCACTTCGTGTATAAAAGCTTTGCTACCGACAGACTGCAAATCAAGCTGTTCACCCATCTTGTCCAGCTGAAGCTGCTGGTCACCGGGCTGCAAGTTCTGGTGGCTCAGGCAAACTTCAAGTATGCTCACCGTAAAAGTGAACTCAATAATTGGTTTAAGCTCACGTGCGCTGCCCATGCGTGAAAAGCGATCAAAAGCAAAACAACCTTCGTGCATATATTTCCGATTAGCGGCAAAGTATTTATCCGGTGGTAAAAGTTTACCAAAGTCCATGCGATAGTTGGCTAAAAGCATAAAAATGTATATTAAATAAATGCACCTAAAACGAGCCTGTAAAAACTTACCTATAGATGTGGCGTCAATGTACAAATTAAATGGCAAGTAAAATATACGTTGAAAATAAAGGCGTATACTGCGAAGGGATGACCTAAACCGCAAACCCAAAACATCTTTGATCTCGTATGTGTCCGATTTGTTCAGTTTTAGGTTAATTTTCGTGACAGAGCCAAGAAAGTCGAACATAAGCAGCACTTCTGACACCTCATCCTTGACATGACCAAGCGACTTGACAAACTTGTCGACATTCTTGATCTGCTTAAATTGCAGCACAACCTCGATGATGTCACAATCAACCAGAGGATCGTTGCCCACCTGTAGCAAACCCAATTGCGCTAGCGACTGCACATAGATATTTGCCTAAAAAACGACATTCAACTAATATGAATTGATGTATAAATATGGCATAGATTATCCATTTACTCACCTGCGATTGAATCATGTTTGCGGTGATTGATTGCTCGGCCGACTGCAGCGGTGGTGCACGCTCTTTTTTCTCCTGTTGGGCAAAAGTAAGCATTGTTACCAAAGGCAAAAAATATAATAAACAAAAAATTGGCTGACCAAGTCATTAAACGCCATCAGATGCTTGAAATCCTTGGTGTACAGCAGCGTCTTTTTGACAATGGCCAGCAGCAAAAGAACTTCCGGCTTATGGGAACGAAACTCATTGTTCAGGCAGGTCAGTTTATGCCAGAATAATTTTAACTGAAGAGGATTGTTGTTGCCGGCAACGCCAAGGACCGGCAAGCCACGCAGTGGCAGCAACAAAGACCCAATCGTCTTCCGCTCCGAGTTATTGCACGAGAAGAAGGTGACCTTCACCGGCCGATGGTCCGTCTTTATGCGCTTAATGCCGACCATATCACATTCCCAAATGCAATTGCTATTGAATACAATCGTTTCGGCTGTGGATGAGGGTGTACCCTCCACTTCAAAGTCGACCGTATTGAGAGCAGCGGTCATAATAATATTCTCCCTCTTCTCCCCATCTCTCATCTCACGTCCATAGAAGTTGATGGCTATCAAAAAAATGATTAAAGTTAATATAAGAGTACTAATCTATCTAGGGACAAAGTACTTACCTTGTCCCACATGCAGCACAACACAGTAGGTGTGTTCCATTGAATTGGCGCTGCCACTGACGCTAACGCTGCCGCGATCGGTGGCAGCCAACAGATGCGGCTGCTTTTTATTTGATTTCACCATGTTGCAACTAAACTAACAGAAATGATTTGAAACATAAAACAAAATAACTTTCAACTTTGTAGTCGGCTTGTTTGGAATTTACCTTATATCGGTATTTTCTGTTGATAACTTTAAAAAAAACTAGTTATATACATATATATTTTCTTTAGCTTTTTGCCGCAGTTGTTATTTTTTCAGCTGAACACTAACGACAGGCTAACTTAGTTTGCCGTTCAGTGTCACCATGACAACGGTATTTTAGTGGTGAATAGTTTTTAGCGATCAATTTTTTTTGTGCGATAGCTGTCGATAGAATTTATATCGAGGCACTGTTGGCAATTCAGTTAAGGAATTAAGAAAATATTAAGTGTACCCTTAATATTATAAAAATATTTTCTTTCGATGTGTTAATAATTTTTGAGTTTTTCCTAACAGTATGAAATTCAAATCCATTTTGTTAGTGAGATGTGGTACTCATTCCCAGGCATCAAAACGAAAAATTAAATATATTATATTTTATTTAACCAAAAACGTTTGACCTTGGAATTTAATACGAAATTTATAATTTCTTTTACTCTATGTGTTGCTTAAACATTAAAATGTTTTGTCCTTAGAATATGTGTAGTTTGAATCAGTCATCTTTTACTTTTTCGACTTCCGTTTCGATGTGACCATTCTGAAGTCGGTGATTTTTTAAAGCTGTGCCCTGAATAAATCTTTCGCCGCATGTGTTGCACTGATAGGGACGTTCGCCCGTATGTCGACGTATGTGTAGAGTTAGATCATTGGACTGCGTGAAGCTCTTGTCGCAGTAGGTACACTTGTAGGGTCGCTCGCCATTGTGGATGCGCATGTGCTGCTGCAGCTTGTAGGAGCGAGCGAAGCCCCTCTGGCAGACGGTGCAAACATGAGGTCGCTCCCCGGTGTGGGTGCGCCTGTGGCATTGGAGATCAGAGGAACGTGGAAAGGCCATGTCGCAATAATCGCACTTGAATGGCTTCTCTCCCGTGTGTCGACGTATGTGTATAATTAAATTGGACGAGGAGCTTACCGCTTTGCCACAAAAAGCGCACAAGAAAGTCTTTTGTTGCTTGGCTGGTATCGCTGGTGATTTTTTAGAGGCTGTTGCGCCATCTGCATGACATTTCTTCACATGCGCTGTAAGGCGATCCTTACGATTATATTTACTAGGACACTGACCGCACTGAAAGATTTGGCTCTCAGAGTTGCCATTGTCTGGCACGGGAATCGAAGTCGGCTCCCCGCTACTGGGATGCTGTAGCTGCATGTGCTGCTCAAGATTTGATTGCCACATAAATTTGTAGCTACATTTTGAGCACTTGAACTTTTTTTCCGTATTGCCGCACAAAACGCGCCGATGATAGGCAATCAGATCCGGCGAAACGCTCTTAAAGATGCAAAGCTGGCATCCCTCACTGATTCGCTCTAGACGATGCATGGCCTGCTGATGCTGTTGCAGCTCAAATTTGCGCACACAACGCAGCTGGCACATGCCACAAGTGTAATGTGCTGGCGTACCATCCGGCTTGGCCTCCTCATCCGTTTCCGAGTCATCCAAGTGCAGCTCATAGCCCAACTGATCAGTAATGGAGTAGTTGAGCATAGATTCAATTGCATGATGTGTGCCAACTGGTGCTGATCCCAGATGGGAACGCAGTGCCGCAATGCTGGTAAAGGAAATTTCGCACACCTTACACTGAATGCACTTCTGACCATGCGGATGACGATTGGCAGTGAGAAGAGCCTCCGCATAGGGCAGCTGATCGGCACTGATGCCATGACGCTCAATGTGCTGCAGCAGATTTGACTCTCGATAGAAGCGACGTGCGCACCAATGACAACGATAGATGCTCGAGTCTTGGGTATGCATTAGCGTGTGCCTTGTGAGATCCTTTTGCATTTTGAAGCTACGCTTGCACTCCATACAGTCGTAGCTTATAACCGGCAGCATTCGTGAACCATTCAGCTGAGTTTTCACATTGCCCTGTCCTTGTAATTTCCCATCCTGATGCGCAACGTCAGTATGTAATTTAAGATTGTCGCGCCAGCGAAAGCGTAATGGACACTTGCGACAAAGAAAACGACGCTGAGCGTTACGGCAGAGGGTGCGATAATGATGCTCCAGCAGCTGTTCATTCACAAATCTTGCCTGGCAGTGGCTGCAAACGTGCGCTGCCTGCTCCCACGTGTGCTGCTCCAGCTGATGGGAATAGAGCTGATGCTTGCGAGTCACACGAACCTGGCACAGCTCGCAGGTGTACTGGCGTCCACTGCTGCTCTGCTTGTTGTCTGCTGAATCCGAATCAGTATCTGTTTCGCTGCTATCTAAGCTTAACTCATTGCCTGCCTCATTGGTAATCGAAATAAATCTTTCAAATTCCAGACCTTTAGCTAAATCACTCTGTATGCGCATTATTAAGTTCTGCTTATCTAAAGGCGCACTTAGCTCAGGATAGAGAGCACGACAAATGTTGGATATGCTCTCTGGTTCGCCACGATCTCCAGAAAACTGTAGCACAAACTGATGACTACTTAAATGCGTTCGCAAATCGGAGATCTTTGTGTGATGGGATAGGCAAATCATGCACTGAATCTGCTTGCAGCCATTGGGACGACACAAGTGGCTCAATACCAAAGGCATGCTCTGCTGCATCGTGACCTGTTGCTCACTTGTAATAGTAAACGCATCCAATTGTTGTTCGCCGTGCATTCGCATATGCGACTTAAGGTTATCCTTACGATGGAACTTGCGCTCACAAAAAGTGCATTCAAACTGCACCTGTGACTGATGCATCCGCTTATGACGCGTCAGATCCTTGGGCCATATAAATACCTATAAATATATACATATATATACTACATTAGTATGTTATTCGATAGATCATATTCATCGGCAGTCAGTTTACCTTTTCGCATTCGGTGCACTGCAACTTTGTTGTTTGCTTGTGTGTCTGAACCTGAGCCTCTCCCGCATGCTTAACAGCATGCTTCAGATGCATGTGTCGTTCATAGTTGGAGAGCCAGTAAAACCGCTGCCTGCATTCCGAGCAATTGTATTTAGCTTGCTGCTTGTCGCAAATACGACGACGATGTTGCTGCAGCAGCGAGTCGGCCACAAAACCCGACCCACAATCAGCGCAGATGTAAGGCAATCTGTTGTCGAGCTCATTGTGTTTACTTTCCTGATGTTTTTGCAACTGGATGAGACGTTCTGTACTCTCGCCACACACGCCACATATGTGCAGACTGGATGCATCGCTGAAAGCAGTGTCGGAATCATTGATGTCCAATTCCTGGCCGCTGCCCGTGCAGGCATTAAAATAGCGTCCATAATTTTGTGATTGAAAGTCGTCAGCGATGCGTGTACTTAGCTCTGAAAGACTGCAATCGATATCATCTCGAAAGTATGTGCGAAAGAAGGCAGCGTGCTGCTGCGGATCGATGCCAGTGTGTCCATCGCGATGCGTAAGTAAATGGGATCGCAAAGCTACCATGCTGCTGAGTTTGGCATCGCACAGACAACACTGAATTTTGCGATAATCCTTTGGTTGATCCTGTTGCAATCTACTGCAAGCGTGTTGCTGTAGATTTTGAAGCCAAATGAATTTGCCGGGACAATTATTGCAACTGTAACGCTTGAGTGGATTGAGGCATTGTGTGCGCTGATGTTGCTCCAGCAGATTGATGCAAACAAAGCCAATTTGGCAGATATTGCAACGCACCCATGGCGTTTCAGTTTCGTTTGTTTGCGTGTGCTCCTCCAACGTGTGTTGAATAAGGCGATGTTTGCGTGTGAAGCTGGCGTTGCAGGGCAGGCATTGATATTGAGCCAACACGCCAGGTAATTCCTCATCCGAGTCGCTAAGGCACAGCTCATAGCCGTACGCATTAACAATAGCACAAAAGTTCTCTAGCTGGTCGCGGCCTTTCGATATTTGCATGCACACCTGTTGCTTGATCTGTTGCAAATCCCATTGGGTGCCAAATTGCTCCCTGATTACATCATTGTCCAAACTGAGATTTGACAAAGTCTCAATGTTAACATGACTTGCCAAATGCTCACGCATCTCCTGTATGCGCTGGCACTTCAAACCACACAGTTTGCATTCCACACGCTTCAGGCGGCCTGAGCTGTAGAGACGCTCAGCGTAGCGCCATTCACTGCTCATCTGCAACGCCTGTACTTTAACTGCTTGCTTCTCGTGCGTCCGCAAATGGAACATGTACTTATCTTTGCGCAAGAATTTCTTGCCGCAGCTCTGGCACACAAAGGCTGCCTGCTCAAAATGTATGCGCTCATGGCGCTGCAAGTCGCGATACCACGAATACGTCTTGCCACAAACATTGCACATGTGCCGGCCATTTTCGTTGATGGTCTCCGTTGTGTTTTGACGTGCGGGACGCCCACGACCACGCTTGACTGGTGGCTGAATCTTTTCTTGGTCACATCTGAAAAGCATATTAATATTATTTATTTCGTATTTTATAACTGTTCTACGGCTTACGTCGACTTATTTTCGCTTAACATGATAGGTTTGGATCGTCGTGCACTGCGCCGAAGCTGCGGGGGCTTAAACTCAGCATCATCGCTAAAAACAAAAATAAATATATATATATATATATTTAATAATATAATAACATTTTTACAGATTTTTTAATAATGCCAACCCAGCCAGTGCAGATAATGGATCGATTTTTTGTTGGCAGGTTTGAAAGGATAATAGAAATTGCATTTTTGCCTTAAGTCTATTGAGAGGATGTCAACCGTATGGTCCTTCACCCTTATACCAATAAAATCGAAATTTAAATTATTTAATGATATGAAATAATGTGTAGTTCCTTCCTCACAGCCAATTATTTATTTTTGTTTGACCCAGCAAATATAAGCTCTTTGGCATAACCATTAAGAAATTAATTGATTTGCTTAAGGGATGAGCACTGCGTGGACTTGTTTTTGGGTATCACCTTTACTCACTTATGTACGTTTTCTTCACTGCTACTGCTATCACTTGTTGGTTGGCATTTGAAACCACTGGCAGACACAGCAGAAAGCCCCTTCTCTTTATCCTCCTCCATATCAGCATTCTCGTCCTCCAATTGTACATTAATTTGTGCGTTGGTGTCAGCATCTAGGTTAATGTCTGTTTCGGTTTTGATGTGCTCTAGTGAAATATCAATGGGCAATTCTTCCAAACACTTTGTCTGCAATCCTTTGCGTAGCTGCAGCAACAGCAGCTTCTGAGCCTGCCGAGCCTGAACTACAAATGCATAGGCAGCTTCCAGCTGGATTAAACATGGGCCGCACAGATGCTGCGGCAGTTTATCATCTGAATGCTCCAACAGGGGCTACAAAAAAAGATTATTAGTTAAAATATAATAAAATACATCAGTATCAAACCCACATCGTTTTGTGTTAATTCGTGCAACATGTCGCAAATACTGTTCTCAGGGTGTTTTTTACTGCGCGATGACAGCACCAACAACTTGTCGTCTTGCAACGCACATGTACGACAAATATTCGTCAGCAACATGATTTTTATTTTTTAGATATTTTGATTTAAGTTAATCATTACATTAGGATGTAAGAGGAAATCGCAAAACAATTGTTAAAAAAAAAAACAGAATTGCAAAAACGATAGTAGAACTATCGATAGGCACTTGGCACAGCTGTGCAGCGGACAGCTGTTTGTCAAATAATGAAAAACAAAAAACAAATTTGTCTTTTATTAAAAAATTTGTTTTCACGATGAACAAAACGTGTAGAATTAAACTTATGTTGCAAGCGCGCTCTGGCTATAAAAACTGGCAGCAGAATCCAAATCGGAGGACAACGAAACGGGGACTTTGGAGTGCTCGCGAAAGACGCCCATTTAACTGCAGAAAATAGAGGGCGGCACAATTAAAATGTAAAAGCAAACCTAACACAAACACCAAACTCAAATCCAATCAGATTAATTGACACACTGATCAAGAAAAGCCTTTTGATGCCGCTCAAGGTGTGCCAAATCGCTCACAGAAAGCTGTCAACACTGCTCCAATTCAACAAGTATGACAAAGCCTTCAGATATATAACATGTCTCTTTCGGCACAAACGATTCGATCGAGATGCAAACGGAGACTGATGACGTAAAATTATTTTTACACAATATAATCAAGATCTATATTGTACCACAAAGCAGAGCGTCAGATGTTTTGATTTTTTAACCAAACATAGTATATCTGCTCGCCGTGCGGTCTCGATTCGTCGACATTCAACAAGCTCACGACACATGCAGATTTATAACGACCATCAGCTAGTTATCTCTGTAACAAGTACTTTAATCCTAAGATACATCGTCACAGACCCAGAGACTAGCGTTTTTATCTGGTCAGGTTATCTTAGACGACATGCTTATAATTGTGCCGTTAGGTAATTATAAATATTAACACATATAATTAAAAAATAAATACTATTATTATTAATATTTTGTCTACCAAGTCTATCATTCAGCCAAATCGATACTAATACAATCAACAAATTTTAAAAATAATTGCCTGTGCACCATTCAACACACAAATAATACGTGTAAAACAAGAACGATAGAAAAACCATCGATAGACATTTTGCATAGTGCAGTGAAACAGATGTTTGTAAAACAGTGTGTGCACACCAAGAACCAACGTAGTTTTTTGTGTACAAGGCAAGTTGATTTACGTCTCTTTTTGGGATATACCAATTGGAGATAGAAACTTTAATTTAAAATTGAATTCTATAATGGCAAGAACGTGTAGAGTCTGCGGTAGCTCAAAAGGACGCTTTTGCATCGAGACGCCAGTTGATAAATACGCGCCGAAAACATTTAATCAACTGGTACTGGAACTAACTAAACTTGAGGTGTGCACAACCCCCAACCCCTTGGCTATTGATAAGAAAATTTATTTCTAATAAGATATTTTCAGGTCGATCTTTATGAAACTGACAAACTGCCGCCCTGGATTTGCTCAAAGTGTGTTCAAAGATTAGAAAATGCCTACGACTTTGTACTGCAGGCGCGCAAAACTTATAAGCTCTGGTTGCAGAAACTGGCTGCAATATCCCTGTCAAAGGACACCGAAACGACGACTTTGGAGTGCTTGCGAGAGACGCCCATAAAATTGCTGGACATAGAGGGCGTCACAATCAAAATGGAAGAGCCAACAGAAACATCAACACACTTAGATTCAATCAGCACAATTGACCCACTGATCAAGAAAAGTCGTTTTGATATGGCCTGGGATGATGATTCTGAAGACGATGATGTGCCGCTCAAGCAGCGCCAAATGGCACACAAAAAACTGCCAATAATGCACCAATGCAACAAGTGTGACAAAGCCTTTAGATATATAACGAATCTCTTCCGACACAGACGACGAGATCACAGTCCAGAACATAGCCAAACCAAAGAGCAAACTGACGAAAAAAATCGAAAAACTGATGGCCTGAAACCGTTGCTACGCAATATAATCAAAAGCTCTATTGAAGTCCGAAGCAGCGCCGAGTAAGTATATTCAATGCATTAAAGCGCTTCGACTCAAACCCAAACATAACTTAATTACAGTCATGAAAATGAATTAGCAGATAGCTACTACCAATGCGATCAATGCGACAAATCGTACAAGTACATAATGCTGTTAATCAAGCACAAGCACAAGGAGCACGTTTCCAGCCAATGGCCAACAGAACCGAGACCAATTAAAAGCAGCGGACCAAGTGCAGAACAGTCACCTAAGCAAGGACTCTCGCGTCAGCTCTCAAAAGCATCCAGCACAGATTCTCTGGTACATAGCATTATAAAAGAGATTAAGTGAGTTGAGAGCATACTTTAAATCTGTTCTTTACTGATTGATGTTTTTATCGCACACAGCTTGCCTGACGAGGACGATGCAGACAACTCAAGTGCAGACAACTACTACAAATGCGACCAGTGCAACAAGTCGTACAAATACATTGTGAGTCTCATCAAGCACAAGCACAACGTACACAAAGAGTACAATGATTCTGATGAGGAAGAGGACGAGGCAACCGCTTCTAGATCCGTAGCAGATGCATCTGCGATGTCTAAGCCATCGCGCATTGATCGCCGCGTTAAGGGATTTGATTTGCATCGCTGTAGGCCGAATGGAGCCAAAGAAATTCAATGCATGATCTGTCTGCGCAGATTTATCAAATTACGAGAGCTACGCGATCATTTGAAAGCACATCCAAAAGACTTTACATTTGAGACTAATGGCGAGCCAATTGAACGCATTGCCGAGGGATTCTATAAAACAGCCGTGGAGTCTACAGCTGCGGGCCTTAAGCGACGCATCTTCAACGATCTCGAAGTGGGCATGTTTGGACGCTACTACTCCATTATCAATGAGGCGCGGTACGAGATGAATTTAGACAGTTCGGACACAGACAGCGACGGCGAAGCTGATGTTGTGGAGCGAAACTCATATGCCTGCGAACTGTGTGACTCCCCCGACGCCGTGTGGCCACGTAAATATCAGTTGCACGAGCATCATCGACAGCAGCACACCTGGCTGGAGGCGCCGCACGTCTGTCAGCGCTGTGATTCACGTTTTCTCAGTGCTCAGCTGCTCGAGCATCATACACATAAACTGTGCCAGAACACTTTAAAGCGTTTTATGTGTGATAAGTGTCCGCAGCGATTCTTTTGGCGCCGCAATCTACGTGCACATCTCGTGGATCACAAAAACAAGGTAGGCATAGGACCTATATAGAGCCTATAGTGCTAACGGTACTTTAATAACTTTACAGCAAGAGACATATGCATGTGACCAATGCTCGCGCAGTTTTCAGGACAAGAGTGCTGTAACCAAGCACAAGCTAATGCATCACGATGTAAGCAACGAGCTCTTACCTTGCCGCTGGTGCACACGCACTTTTTATCGTCCGGCACTGCTACACAAGCATGTGCAGCGTCATGGCTTCAGTGGTGACGATCTACCACTGGCAGAGACACTGCTGGCAGACGCTGCCAAGCCATCGGGGACTAAAAGGATTGTCTGTAAGCTTTGCGACATGCAGTTCGTAAGCATTGGCGATCTACGGCGTCACAACTCGATGCAGGCGCACCGGGATGAGTTGTTGTCAAACTATATGATAAGCACCGAGGAGGGCTTTGAACTGCAACTGGATGAAACGGACGAGAGTGATGAAGAGCCCACGAGTACAGTAGCCAATAGAACTTATCGATGCGATCTGTGTGAAATGAGCTTCCTCCGCAGGCGCGACATGAGCGAACATCAGTATTCCTTGCATACCTTTGACAAGCTGCCACATTCCTGCAATCATTGCATTTTTAAGACAGTTGATAAGGTGGGTTGAGCATTTTACTAGTCAAACAAAAAGGTATGTTATTTTAATTATTTAAGTATTTTTTCAGACCATGTTGGAGCACCATCTACGCACACAATGTCTTAACGAGGAGAAAAAATACAAGTGCTCGCGTTGCGGCTACAAATTTATGTGGCCCGAAAATCTAGAACAACACATGAGCAGTCAACATCCTAAATCATCTAGTCAGATGCCCGTTGCCACAAAGCGTAGCAGACGTTTTCGTTACCAGTGTCCGCACTGCTGGCGCTCGTTTGTGGTGCAGCCTAGCCTGGATAAGCACATACGTGACATGCATGTCGCAAAAAAAAATCCCGGCAAGAAGTATCTCTGCTCGCTGTGCGGCCTAGAATCGTTGACGCCCAACAAGCTCAGTATACACATGCGGCGTCACAACGGTGAAAAGCCATTTAAATGTGATCTCTGCGATATGTCCTTTACCGTGCACTACGAACTGAAGGTACATCGCCGCAAGCACACGGGCGAGCGACCCTATCAGTGTACATTTTGTGCCAAGGATTTTGCTCGACCGGATAAGCTAAGACGACATGTTTACATGCATAGCGTTAAGCGTTGAAGGACCATTCACAGCAGCCCTAAAAATAAATTCTAATAACTAACTCGATGTAAAAATGAGCACTTTTCGATTTTAAGCCAAAAAATTAAATAAATTATACTTAAGTCTTTCAGTAGTAAATTTTAAAAATATAATAACTTTGCTTGCGATTGTCCTAATCGATCAAAATTTTTTGAAGGGGGGTTTCGGAAATCGATAATATCCATTACTTATAAGTAAGAAGAATCTAGTCGGTAAATCCCCACTAAACGATACGACGAACCCTATACTTTACGCGTACAGTCAGTGCTTGCAAGTATGTGTGTGTGTATACGCGCATACTGCATACTCAACTTCAATCTTCAATATCTCCGCTGTTTTTCAACCTATTTCAATAAAATTTGTTTAAAGATTGTCATTATTTTGTTTAAGTTGATGTTTAAAACGCCGTCTGAAAGTTTTCCAAATTCAAGATTTTGTTATCGAACACATGTGTATATTGGAAACGGGAAGAGTTGTCGAAAATCGAAAACAATCTCGCTCTTATGGTCTCTGAGATCAACGCGCTCATACATACGGACAGACGGACGGACATCTCTATATCGACTAGGCTGTTATGGGGTCGGACATCCTTCCTTCTGCATGTTACATACTTTTGCACAAAACCATTATACCCTTTTTCCCATTTTTAATGGGATCAGGGTATAAAAGGGCATTTACATTTATAATCATTGTTCGCTTTGTTGAAAACTGTGTCTGTATTAATACCTTTCGATTGGGCTGTGTCAATTGATTGCTGAGCCTTTTGCCTTTATTTTAAGTCTATAAAATTCTAAGGGTCAATTGCTTCTTCAGCGCCAGAAATTCCATCGACCAATTCGGTTTAAAAATTTCAAGTCACGACTCGCATTAAACGCACCCAGTTATCCAGTTCATTAAATGCGCGAGTTTCATATCAACATCAGTTTAAAACTTAATCATGCAGAAAAGAGTTTAAAAAAAAGTAGGAAGGCTCTAGTCGACAATCCCGACTAGACGATACCCTGTGAGAACGCGTATAATGCATACTTGACTTAACTTCAATGCTCCATATCTCTGGTGTTTCTCAAACGATTTTAATATATTCTATAGTTTTAAAATTTATTTCCAAGATTTAAAATTTAAAACTTTACTACTTAGTATGATCCACATCTAAAATCTCTATCTCTTATAATCTCTGAGATTGACGCGTTCATACAAACAGATAGACGAACAGTCTGACATTGCTATCTCGACTCGGCTGTTAATGCTGATCAAGAATATATTTACTTTGTGGGCTCGAAGATATATTCTAAACCCATTGAAAATGGGCAAAAGGGTTATAAGAAGCTAAAAAAAAGTTTGTGTCTTAAAAAGGCCCAATTGTTTTTACTAAACACCTCGTATTATTGTGATTCTTTTAATTGGTTAACTGTAAAAAATATGTCATATGTTTCATGTTTGTTGAATACGTATTATAATATATGTGGCTTTAACTTATCGCTATAATTACATACCCCATTTAACTATTTAATGGGTACTGCGCTTATTTTAATTATTTATCAATTTCCGTCATCTGTCATTGAAACACAATAGTGTATAAAAAATACATTTAATAAAATCGAACTCTGTTTACATAACTTTTTGAAAGATGAAGATGAACCTTAATTACCACAAACGTCCTGTCTAGGTTCAGGGAATTGCTAAATTTAATTCTTTAAATTGCAAAAGTTTTATGCCAGAATTATGGGTCTTCAAAGAGTGCCGAATCCATGCTTTTAACCGCACGCGCAATTTTATCAACATTAATTTAAAACTGCTGAAAACTGTAAATGAGGTAGATGACAGTTTGCTTTTTCAAATTGACCTTTAATATAAACATAACTTATTTATTTTTCTCAGTGCAAATTAAACTTCAAAATAGTTAAACGTGAACGAGGAGGGTGGCATCCTTTTTTGTATGCAATGACTGTTGACTTATGTGACTATTTTAAGCATCCTCAAAATTACCAGATTCCAGGTTTAATATATTCATATTTGAGACCATATACAAACATCCGGTATCCATGTCCTTACACGGTGAGTTAAAAGCCTTAAAGCAGCTTTGTAAATGTATGTATATATATTTTTTAGGAAAACACTGATTTCAATTTAACGCGCTGGCAACTGGATGACAAAAGCCTTTTATCACGTTTTCCGATTGATTTGGGTGAATATGGACTTCAGACGACTTGGTACCACAATAAGACAATATCTGCCTACATAAATGGTTATACTATTTTTGAATAATAAAATTAAAAAAGACAATAACATTAATGTTCTTTTTTCAAAAGTTTCTTAAGGCCTACACATTAATTTCACATTATTAAAAACTGTGCTGTTTTAATAACTTTCGATTGTGCTGTGTTTTTTATACCCTGATCCCATTTAAAATGGGAAAAAAGGGTATAATGGTTTTGTGCAAAAGTATGTAACGGGCAGAAGGAAGCTTCTCCGACCCCATAAAGTCTATATATTATTGATCAGCATCAACAGCCGAGTCGATATAGCCATGTCCGTCTGTCCGTATGTATGAGCCAACCGATCTCAGAGACTATAAGAGCTAGAGACTCCAGACTTCGAACTTAAGCTCGCCTAATCCCTAGGCAGTACAAGTTTGTTTTCGATTTTCGATAACTCATCCCGTTTTTGATATACACATGTGATCGATAACAACAAAATCTTGAATTTTGAAAATTTTAAGATGGCATTTGAAATAATGAACAAAATAATGACAATCTGTGAAATTTTTATTAAAATCGGTTAAGAAACACCGGAGATATGGGACATTGAAGTAGTGTATGCAGTATGTAGTATGTGCGTACATACAAACACACATATTTGCAAACACTGACTGTACGCGTAAGGTATAGGGATCAGGGTATCGTCTAGTCGGGATTTCTCGACTAGAGCCTTCTTACTTGTTATTTAAAGGGAATCAACTTTATGCATGGCAGAGCACCCCCTGTAATTCATCGAGATTTAAAACCAAAAAATTTACTTTTAATGAATGAGTTTAAAACCTTGAAGATTTGTGATTTTGGCACTGTTAAAGAATTGGCAACCAACAATACGACAGGTGTTGGCACGCCCGGGCACAAAGCACCTGAGGCTTTTATTAGTTTACAAATAAGTCAAATATCAGTTAGTTGATCGATTAAATTGCAGGTTAAAGAAGGCTCAAAGTACACGGACAAGTGTGATGTATATAGCTTTGGCATTATTCTATGGAAGGTGATGTCACGCAGTGAGCCTTTTGATCACTTGGGAAATCGCGACCCCGACACCATCGAGTACCAAACGGCACTGAAGAATCGACCTAAATTGAGTGATGTTGTTCCAGAATGTAAGGAATTACTTAACTTGATTCAAAGTTGTTGGCATCATGACCCAAAAAAGCGACCAGATGCAAGTTCAATTGAACTGTCGAAAATACCTTGTTTTAATGTTGATATTAAAAAAAAAACAGTGATGTAGAAGAACGTCTTAAAGAGAAATAAGAGGAATTTAATATAAGACAGGTTTTCCTAAATTAGGAAAAATAAATAAACAAATACTTCGTATTATTTATTAAGACATACATATACCAATATAACATATACAACATTAATATATTAAACATACAACCAAAAAGACTTTAGAAACGGATTGATATTATTATACTAGTTTCTTTTTCTCAGGAGGTACACATTCATATCTTTAGCGATAAAAATACTTATCGTGTTTTAGGAATAGCTAAGTACGATATGTTACAGACGCGGTCACACTTAATCCCCAGCTAACGGATACTAATTGTAATTGAAGCTATAAATGTCAAATTATTATTCAGCTACAAATTTTTTTTACCAGTTATTGAAATAAAAGCAAAATGGGCAAACCCAAGCATAAGCATCAAAAAAAAGAAAAGCAGTCGGCAGTCGATGTATTAAACGAGCCGCCAAAACACGCCAAAGAAATGGAAGGGACACCAAATGAAGCAATGGAAGCGACTCCAAAAGTAGAAGCCGCAATAACGTAAGCAACCAATCAACCATTTCGTAATTTTTGTAATAACTCGTGAATTTTTGCTAGCGGCGATTTCATGTGCACACGAGAGCATTGGCTTCCCCCTATATTTAGAACGGAATCTATCAACGTAAGCGCATTAGCTGGGTTGGAGACTCCACTTGTGATACCACAATTAAAGTGCTCGCGTCTGAGTAAAACGGATGAAATGTTTGAGCAGTTTGAGTCGGAGTTAGCTGACAAAACCGAGGCTACGCCTATTAATGATCAGGATCCAATTCCAACATCAGAGGATATTGAAAATATGTTCAAGACTTTTGAAGAGAGCGGAGAACTTAAATGGCCCTTGAGCCTTAAAGCAAACATGCAAAGTCACTGCGCAGAGACCATTCCGTACATTAAATACTCTAAGGAACCGGAACCGCAAGGTGTTGTGTTGACCTATGAGGAAGAGCAGCAGCTGGCCATTACCTCGCTTTTGGCAACGGAACAGAAAAGGTCTGAGGACCTGGCAAAGAACACCAGAATGTTTTATCATCAACAAAACCAGTGGGAAACGGAAACTGAAATATCTGAGAACACAATAGAAGAAGAGAATACAATAGAAGAAGACGCCGCAGTCAATTTTTTGGTCTCAAAGGGATACGTAATGCCAACATTGAGCGACATAAGTGAGTATGAAAATCAGCTAGCCTTAGCCAGAACAGAGGAGGGACAAGAAATGATATATGAAAAGCTTAAATTCAAATCTGAGTACGAAGTGGAAACAATGCAAATAGGAGAGGAGTATGAAGAAGAATACGATGGAATAAATTTAGCAGAATACGAAGTAGGAGTCGAAGAAGAATACGAACAAAAGTACGAACAAGAGTACGAACAAGAGTACGAACAAGAGTACGAACAAGAGTACGAACAAGAGTACGAACAAGAAGTGATAGAAGAGGAAAACCCCGAGCAAGAAGATGAAGAGGAGGCGGAAGCCGTTATATCATCTAACGAATCGGAGCCAGACATGGAACTGACTTTTTTCGAAGAAACAGAAACAGAGGAAAATGGACAAAATACAGATGATGATATAAATGAATCAGAAGTGTCATCAGATATTGTCATTGATAATGATGTATTGCAGCAGGCCATTGATTCAATAACTAATTACGAGGAGCAACAGTTTGAGCATACAAACACTGAGGATACAATTATAGAAAACGAAGAGTGTGAACAAGAGAAAGCAATTCAACAATGGTTACTTAAATGTAGCCAAGATATATCGCAAAATTTACAAATTCAATTTGATATACATAATAATGCTTTGGCCACATCGGAAACAAACCAGGTTGATGTTGAGACGCAGATAACTCAAATTAATAAAATGCCATTACCAAATGTGCAAACAGTTGTCCGTATAGCCGGCGAAGCGCACCAAGCAGAAGCTAATCAAAACCAATGGCAAAAAAGCTATATGCAGCGATTGGATAACTTCAAAGAGGTCATCGATCAGAATATGACAGAGTTTCGTGATCCGGAAGCCAAGCGAATTCGCAGCTCTCGAACTGGCGAGTCTGCTAGCAATGTAAACTTGGATGATTTGAAGCGCAGTCTGCTTATGCCTGCACTACCCTCCTTTCAGGATCCGCGACTACAGCAGCTACGCATTCTGCGACCACCAACTCAGCGGAATGCGGAACGTGCCAATTTACAAATTGACATGGCTTATGTGAGAGAGTATACAACATTGCATGTGGATTGTCGCCTGGACATGCTGCAACTGGCCGCCAAGCTAGGCAATGCTGTGTACACTGCAGATATTCAAGTGTTGCATTTGCGCTTTAATGATGCACAGTTTGCTTGGATCTGGCACGATGGCAGCATTCTGATCATCAATTCTCGCTGCAAGGCTATTCTCGCTGAAACCCAAAAGCAAATAGTGCGCAAGATACTTGGCGATAACCCGTCCGCAACTCTGGCTCAGCGTAATGCTTCATATTCCCACATGATACATTGCACAGAATTTCCGTTTGACATTTGCATTGAGGAGTTCAGAAAGCACAAAACTTATCCGTTAGCCAACGATACGACTGAGGACAGCCTTAAGTTTGTTTACTTTGTAGATAAAAGTTCACCAGGTGTTGCTGCCAAGGTCTTTGAAAACGGTGCGATCCAAGTGTTTGGAATAAATGCAGGCCAGGCTAACAACATGTTTGAAAAACTTTACCTGCTAACGGCCAAGAATCGCAGGCCCAAGTTGAAAACTCTGGAGCAACCCAAGCTATAATTTTTCGTTATATTTGCAAGATATGCAGAGATTTTAAAATCAATTATAATCTTCTATACATGAATTTGAGATCAACATAAAACACATTAAAAAAAACTAACAATCAAATCTCACAAAATAGCCATAACTTATTATTTGCTGTCAAAACTGAAACAACATAATAATATTTGTGACTTTGATCTTGTTTTTAAATTAAAAATACGGATAACTTAAAAACTTATAGTCACATCTCGGACCAATTTATTTGGGAACATTTATGAATTAATTTTTGAATTAATATCTAATAAAATTGGTAGGCCTTACACACAAAAATAAACAAACAGTGAGATTGAGATTTTTTAAATCGGTTAAAAGTTTTTTTAGCTCGTGACATATATTTTTAAATTCATAAAGGCCATCTCATGAAAATTGGAAGAGCTCGAAATTGGGTTAATCAACAGCTGTTTTGTGGTTCAAAGATAGTTTGATGCACAGCTTTGGGGACACTGCCAGTTAACTTCCTAGAAATTTTGTGATTCTAGCTTAAAAGCTGTCAGAAATATAGGCGATTCCGATTTTACAAGTCAGCTGCAGTTTTTTTTTTTGGACGTCATGAGCTATCTTGGCACTAAACTTGGTGGTTTTAGCTAAAGAACTATAAGTTACAGTTGTCATTTTGTGTACTCATCACAGTGAACCAGTTTATTTGCCGATAAAGTAATAATAATATAATCTATCATAATGTTTGTTTCCAGAGATGGATTGCGGGTTTGTTTTAGGCAGTCTGATTCGATGTTGTAGGTCTGAAGACTTGGTTAATTTTAATACACACTGCGCAAAAAAGCCATCGAAAAGCTAAGTTAATCTTTGAATATATCTTGATGAAAGTGGTAATACATGTTCGTTATAAACTGTGGTTTCTTATCAAATATATAAGTAAGTAGCAACAAATAATCACCACTTGGAACAGGAAGCGTCAAGTTTGCGGGATCATAGTAGAAACCTTTAATAGATTGCGGGCCCTATTGTAAAGGAAGCTTGAGTGATTGGAATAAAATTCATGCTTTCAAATATACTTACTACATAGGGGCAGGTATGATTCATTGTGGAATAGTCTTCTATCATGGAAAATAATAGTTTAATGACTGGATGTGTTCTGTGGCGCAAAAATGCGCATGCATCAAATGTATAGTCCCAAAGCCAGGGCTTATATCCATTTGCCTTCTTCTTTATTGCCAGTCTGACATAGACATTATTTGCGGGCTGTAAAAAGGTGGCGTCGATGTTGACTGTGGTCTTATTTCGACTTATAGCACGAAGGCGACAGTTCTCAATTGTGACCCAAGATTTGTTAAAGGACTCACACACTAAGTTTGTAAATTTCATATAGGCAACCATCTTAAAATGGGAAAATTATAAATGAAATTTTATGTTTTATTCATTTTTACTTACATTGCACTCTTTTATAATAAACATTGTTAAAATAACCGCCAGAACAAAAGGCTTTTTTGGTAGTTCCATGGTTAAAATTGACTAACGAACTGTGTTACCACACAGAACTAATATATAATGAAAATATGTATGTCATACGTTAATAATCTAATTTAAATGACTCAAGTTGTGCAATCGAAAGCCAATTAGCATTAATTATATAAAATATTATTTATAATTATTGAATATAATTTCACTAATGGGATGAATATTTTAGAATGATTAAGATTGTTTTCTCAATGCTCTACTAATAAAAGTGCCAAAATGAGAAACAACTGATAAATATTATGAATTCGAGTGAAATTTTGTTGTTAGTAAATAATAAATAATTATTGTGATGTTAATATATAGCAGTAAAAATAGAAACACAAAAATTATAAGTGGTATGAACCAAAACGTGTTTATAATTTTAATTTTTTTTTTTGATAATATAGTGTGAAAATTTCAAAATATTTATATTTTAAAGCTTTCGTAGAATCGCTTTCTGCACCACACAAAATAAAGCAATAATGCGTTTTTAATACACACTTTGAATACAGCCAACAAAAATCATTTTTAATCTTTTAATATATCTTGATGGAATAGGAAAAAACGTTGGTTACAATCTGTGGTTTCTTTTCGAACATCAAAGTAATTAGCAACGAATAATCACCACTTGGAAAATGAAGCGTGAAGTTTGCGGAGTCATAGTCGAAGCCCTTAACATATTGCGGGCCCTCTTGTAAAGGAAGCTTGAGTGATATGCACACATATTAAAATACATTAATAATAAAGTATTGCAGCCGGCCATTGATTCAATAAGTAATTACGAGGAGGAGCAAAAGTTTGAACATACAAACACTGAGGATACAATTATAGAAAGCGAAGAGAATGAACAAGAACAAGTTAGAAGGCTCTAGTCGAGAAATCCCGACTAGACGATACCCTGATCCCTATACTTTACGTGTACAGTCAGTGCTTGCAATTATGTGTGTGGATGTGCACGCGCATACTACATACTGCATACACAACTTCAATGTCTTATATCTCCGGTGTTTCTTAAACGATTTTAATACAAATTTCACAGATTGTCATTATCTTGCTTAATGTTTCAACCGCCGTCTCTTTCCATATTCAAGATTTTGTTGTTGTCGATCCCATGTGTATATTGGAAACGGGAAGAGTTATCGAAAATCTAAAACAAACTTGTACTGCCTAGAGATTAGGCGAGCTTAAGTTCCAAGTCTGGAGTCTCTAGCTTTTATAGTCACTGAGATCGACGCGTTCATACATACGGACAGACAGACGGACAGACGGACGGACGGACTGATCAAGAATATATATACCTTATGGGGTCGGAGATGCTTCCTTCTGCCTGTTACATACTTTTGCACAAAACCATTATACCCTTTCTCCCATACTTAATGCCACATCTGAAACAAACCAGGTTCATGTTAAGACACATATAACTCAAATTAATAAAATGCCATTACCAAATATGCAAACAGTTGTCCGTATAGCCGGCGAAGCGCACCAAGCAGAAGCTAATCAAAACCAATGGCAAAAAAGCTATATGCAGCGATTGGATAACTTCAAAGAGGTCATCGATCAGAATATGACAGAGTTTCGTGATCCGGAAGCAAAGCGAATTCGCAGCTCTCGAACTGGCGAGTCTGCTAGCAATGTAAACTTGGATGATTTGAAGCGCAGTCTGCTTATGCCTGCACTACCCTCCTTTCAGGATCCGCGACTACAGCAGCTACGCATTCTGCGACCACCAACTCAGCGGAATGCGGAACGTGCCAATTTACAAATTGACATGGCTTATGTGAGAGAGTATACAACATTGCATGTGGATTGTCGCCTGGACATGCTGCAACTGGCCGCCAAGCTAGGCAATGCTGTGTACACTGCAGATATTCAAGTGTTGCATTTGCGCTTTAATGATGCACAGTTTGCTTGGATCTGGCACGATGGCAGCATTCTGATCATCAATTCTCGCTGCAAGGCTATTCTCGCTGAAACCCAAAAGCAAATAGTGCGCAAGATACTTGGCGATAACCCGTCCGCAACTCTGGCTCAGCGTAATGCTTCATATTCCCACATGATACATTGCACAGAATTTCCGTTTGACATTTGCATTGAGGAGTTCAGAAAGCACAAAACTTATCCGTTAGCCAACGATACGACTGAGGACAGCCTTAAGTTTGTTTACTTTGTAGATAAAAGTTCACCAGGTGTTGCTGCCAAGGTCTTTGAAAACGGTGCGATCCAAGTGTTTGGAATAAATGCAGGCCAGGCTAACAACATGTTTGAAAAACTTTACCTGCTAACGGCCAAGAATCGCAGGCCCAAGTTGAAAACTCTGGAGCAACCCAAGCTATAATTTTTCGTTATATTTGCAAGATATGCAGAGATTTTAAAATCAATTATAATCTTCTATACATGAATTTGAGATCAACATAAAACACATTAAAAAAAACTAACAATCAAATCTCACAAAATAGCCATAACTTATTATTTGCTGTCAAAACTGAAACAACATAATAATATTTGTGACTTTGATCTTGTTTTTAAATTAAAAATACGGATAACTTAAAAACTTATAGTCACATCTCGGACCAATTTATTTGGGAACATTTATGAATTAATTTTTGAATTAATAACTAATAAAATTGGTAGGCCTTACACACAAAAATAAACAAACAGTGAGATTGAGATTTTTTAAATCGGTTAAAAGTTTTTTTAGCTCGTGACATATATTTTTAAATTCATAAAGGCCATCTCATGAAAATTGGAAGAGCTCGAAATTGGGTTAATCAACAGCTGTTTTGTGGTTCAAAGATAGTTTGATGCACAGCTTTGGGGACACTGCCAGTTAACTTCCTAGAAATTTTGTGATTCTAGCTTAAAAGCTGTCAGAAATATAGGCGATTCCGATTTTACAAGTCAGCTGCAGTTTTTTTTTTTGGACGTCATGAGCTATCTTGGCACTAAACTTGGTGGTTTTAGCTAAAGAACTATAAGTTACAGTTGTCATTTTGTGTACTCATCACAGTGAACCAGTTTATTTGCCGATAAAGTAATAATAATATAATCTATCATAATGTTTGTTTCCAGAGATGGATTGCGGGTTTGTTTTAGGCAGTCTGATTCGATGTTGTAGGTCTGAAGACTTGGTTAATTTTAATACACACTGCGCAAAAAAGCCATCGAAAAGCTAAGTTAATCTTTGAATATATCTTGATGAAAGTGGTAATACATGTTCGTTATAAACTGTGGTTTCTTATCAAATATATAAGTAAGTAGCAACAAATAATCACCACTTGGAACAGGAAGCGTCAAGTTTGCGGGATCATAGTAGAAACCTTTAATAGATTGCGGGCCCTATTGTAAAGGAAGCTTGAGTGATTGGAATAAAATTCATGCTTTCAAATATACTTACTACATAGGGGCAGGTATGATTCATTGTGGAATAGTCTTCTATCATGGAAAATAATAGTTTAATGACTGGATGTGTTCTGTGGCGCAAAAATGCGCATGCATCAAATGTATAGTCCCAAAGCCAGGGCTTATATCCATTTGCCTTCTTCTTTATTGCCAGTCTGACATAGACATTATTTGCGGGCTGTAAAAAGGTGGCGTCGATGTTGACTGTGGTCTTATTTCGACTTATAGCACGAAGGCGACAGTTCTCAATTGTGACCCAAGATTTGTTAAAGGACTCACACACTAAGTTTGTAAATTTCATATAGGCAACCATCTTAAAATGGGAAAATTATAAATGAAATTTTATGTTTTATTCATTTTTACTTACATTGCACTCTTTTATAATAAACATTGTTAAAATAACCGCCAGAACAAAAGGCTTTTTTGGTAGTTCCATGGTTAAAATTGACTAACGAACTGTGTTACCACACAGAACTAATATATAATGAAAATATGTATGTCATACGTTAATAATCTAATTTAAATGACTCAAGTTGTGCAATCGAAAGCCAATTAGCATTAATTATATAAAATATTATTTATAATTATTGAATATAATTTCACTAATGGGATGAATATTTTAGAATGATTAAGATTGTTTTCTCAATGCTCTACTAATAAAAGTGCCAAAATGAGAAACAACTGATAAATATTATGAATTCGAGTGAAATTTTGTTGTTAGTAAATAATAAATAATTATTGTGATGTTAATATATAGCAGTAAAAATAGAAACACAAAAATTATAAGTGGTATGAACCAAAACGTGTTTATAATTTTAATTTTTTTTTTTGATAATATAGTGTGAAAATTTCAAAATATTTATATTTTAAAGCTTTCGTAGAATCGCTTTCTGCACCACACAAAATAAAGCAATAATGCGTTTTTAATACACACTTTGAATACAGCCAACAAAAATCATTTTTAATCTTTTAATATATCTTGATGGAATAGGAAAAAACGTTGGTTACAATCTGTGGTTTCTTTTCGAACATCAAAGTAATTAGCAACGAATAATCACCACTTGGAAAATGAAGCGTGAAGTTTGCGGAGTCATAGTCGAAGCCCTTAACATATTGCGGGCCCTCTTGTAAAGGAAGCTTGAGTGATATGCACACATATTAAAATACATTAATAATAAAGTATTGCAGCCGGCCATTGATTCAATAAGTAATTACGAGGAGGAGCAAAAGTTTGAACATACAAACACTGAGGATACAATTATAGAAAGCGAAGAGAATGAACAAGAACAAGTTAGAAGGCTCTAGTCGAGAAATCCCGACTAGACGATACCCTGATCCCTATACTTTACGTGTACAGTCAGTGCTTGCAATTATGTGTGTGGATGTGCACGCGCATACTACATACTGCATACACAACTTCAATGTCTTATATCTCCGGTGTTTCTTAAACGATTTTAATACAAATTTCACAGATTGTCATTATCTTGCTTAATGTTTCAACCGCCGTCTCTTTCCATATTCAAGATTTTGTTGTTGTCGATCCCATGTGTATATTGGAAACGGGAAGAGTTATCGAAAATCTAAAACAAACTTGTACTGCCTAGAGATTAGGCGAGCTTAAGTTCCAAGTCTGGAGTCTCTAGCTTTTATAGTCACTGAGATCGACGCGTTCATACATACGGACAGACAGACGGACAGACGGACGGACGGACTGATCAAGAATATATATACCTTATGGGGTCGGAGATGCTTCCTTCTGCCTGTTACATACTTTTGCACAAAACCATTATACCCTTTCTCCCATACTTAATGCCACATCTGAAACAAACCAGGTTCATGTTAAGACACATATAACTCAAATTAATAAAATGCCATTACCAAATATGCAAACAGTTGTCCGTATAGCCGGCGAAGCGCACCAAGCAGAAGCTAATCAAAACCAATGGCAAAAAAGCTATATGCAGCGATTGGATAACTTCAAAGAGGTCATCGATCAGAATATGACAGAGTTTCGTGATCCGGAAGCAAAGCGAATTCGCAGCTCTCGAACTGGCGAGTCTGCTAGCAATGTAAACTTGGATGATTTGAAGCGCAGTCTGCTTATGCCTGCACTACCCTCCTTTCAGGATCCGCGACTACAGCAGCTACGCATTCTGCGACCACCAACTCAGCGGAATGCGGAACGTGCCGATTTACAAATTGACATGGCTTATGTGAGAGAGTATACAACATTGCATGTGGATTGTCGCCTGGACATGCTGCAACTGGCCGCCAAGCTAGGCAATGCTGTGTACACTGCAGATATTCAAGTGTTGCATTTGCGCTTTAATGATGCACAGTTTGCTTGGATCTGGCACGATGGCAGCATTCTGATCATCAATTCTCGCTGCAAGGCTATTCTCGCTGAAACCCAAAAGCAAATAGTGCGCAAGATACTTGGCGATAACCCGTCCGCAACTCTGGCTCAGCGTAATGCTTCATATTCCCACATGATACATTGCACAGAATTTCCGTTTGACATTTGCATTGAGGAGTTCAGAAAGCACAAAACTTATCCGTTAGCCAACGATACGACTGAGGACAGCCTTAAGTTTGTTTACTTTGTAGATAAAAGTTCACCAGGTGTTGCTGCCAAGGTCTTTGAAAACGGTGCGATCCAAGTGTTTGGAATAAATGCAGGCCAGGCTAACAACATGTTTGAAAAACTTTACCTGCTAACGGCCAAGAATCGCAGGCCCAAGTTGAAAACTCTGGAGCAACCCAAGCTATAATTTTTCGTTATATTTGCAAGATATGCAGAGATTTTCAAATCAATTATAATCTTCTATACATGAATTTGAGATCAACATAAAACACATTAAAAAAAACTAACAATCAAATCTCACAAAATAGCCATAACTTATTATTTGCTGTCAAAACTGAAACAACATAATAATATTTGTGACTTTGATCTTGTTTTTAAATTAAAAATACGGATAACTTAAAAACTTATAGTCACATCTCGGACCAATTTATTTGGGAACATTTATGAATTAATTTTTGAATTAATAACTAATAAAATTGGTAGGCCTTACACACAAAAATAAACAAACAGTGAGATTGAGATTTTTTAAATCGGTTAAAAGTTCTTTTAGCTCGTGACATATATTTTTAAATTCATAAAGGCCATCTCATGAAAATTGGAAGAGCTCGAAATTGGGTTAATCAACAGCTGTTTTGTGGTTCAAAGATAGTTTGATGCACAGCTTTGGGGACCCTGCCAGTTAACTTCCTAGAAATTTTGTGATTCTAGCTTAAAAGCTGTCAGAAATATAGGCGATTCCGATTTTACAAGTCAGCTGCAGTTTTTTTTTTTGGACGTCATGAGCTATCTTGGCACTAAACTTGGTGGTTTTAGCTAAAGAACTATAAGTTACAGTTGTCATTTTGTGTACTCATCACAGTGAACCAGTTTATTTGCCGATAAAGTAATAATAATATAATCTATCATAATGTTTGTTTCCAGAGATGGATTGCGGGTTTGTTTTAGGCAGTCTGATTCGATGTTGTAGGTCTGAAGACTTGGTTAATTTTAATACACACTGCGCAAAAAAGCCATCGAAAAGCTAAGTTAATCTTTGAATATATCTTGATGAAAGTGGTAATACATGTTCGTTATAAACTGTGGTTTCTTATCAAATATATAAGTAAGTAGCAACAAATAATCACCACTTGGAACAGGAAGCGTCAAGTTTGCGGGATCATAGTAGAAACCTTTAATAGATTGCGGGCCCTATTGTAAAGGAAGCTTGAGTGATTGGAATAAAATTCATGCTTTCAAATATACTTACTACATAGGGGCAGGTATGATTCATTGTGGAATAGTCTTCTATCATGGAAAATAATAGTTTAATGACTGGATGTGTTCTGTGGCGCAAAAATGCGCATGCATCAAATGTATAGTCCCAAAGCCAGGGCTTATATCCATTTGCCTTCTTCTTTATTGCCAGTCTGACATAGATATTATTTGCGGGCTGTAAAAAGGTGGCGTCGATGTTGACTATGGTCTTATTGCGACTTATAGCACGAAGGCGACAGTTCTCAATTGTGACCCAAGATTTGTTAAAGGACTCACACACTGCATTTGTAAATTTCATATAGGCAACCATCTTAAAATGGGAAAATTATAAATGAAATTTTATGTTTTATTCATTTTTACTTACATTGCACTCTTTTATAATAAACATTGTTAAAATAACCGCTAGAACAAAATGCGTTTTTGTTAGTTCCATGGTTAAAATTGACTAACGAACTGTGTTACCACACAGAACTAATATATAATGAAAATATGTATGTCATACATTAATAATCTATATTTAATTGACTCAAGTTGTGCAATCGAAAGCCAATTAGCATTAAATATATAAAATATTATTTATAATTATTGAATATAATTTCACTAATGGGATGAATATTTTAGAATGATTAAGATTGTTTTCTCAATGCTCTACTAATAAAAGTGCCAAAATGAGAAAGAACTGATAAATATTATGAATTCGAGTGAAATTTTGTTGTTAGTAAATAATAAATAATTATTGTGATGTTAATATATAGCAGTAAAAATAGAAACACAAAAATTATAAGTGGTATGAACCAAAACGTGTTTATAATTTTAATTTTTTTTTGATAATATAGTGTGAAAATTTCCAAATATTTAAATTTTAAAGCTTTCGTAGAATCGCTCTCTGCACCACACAAAATAAAGCAATAATGCGTTTTTAATACACACTTTGAATACAGCCAACAAAAATCATTTTTAATCTTTTAATATATCTTGATGGAATAGGAAAAAACGTTGGTTACAATCTGTGGTTTCTTTTCGAACATCAAAGTAATTAGCAACGAATAATCACCACTTGGAAAATGAAGCGTGAAGTTTGCGGAGTCATAGTCGAAGCCCTTAACATATTGCGGGCCCTCTTGTAAAGGAAGCTTGAGTGATATGCACACATATTAAAATACATTAATAATAAAGTATTGCAGCCGGCCATTGATTCAATAAGTAATTACGAGGAGGAGCAAAAGTTTGAACATACAAACACTGAGGATAAAATTTTAAAAAGCGAAGAGAATGAACAAGAACAAGTTAGAAGGCTCTAGTCGAGAAATCCCGACTAGACGATACCCTGATCCCTATACTTCACATGTACAGTCAGTGCTTGCAAGTATGTGTGTGGATGTGCACGCGCATACTACATACTGCATACACAACTTCAATGTCTTATATCTCCGGTGTTTCTTAAACGATTTTAATACAAATTTCACAGATTGTCATTATCTTGCTTAATGTTTCAACCGCCGTCTCTTTCCATATTCAAGATTTTGTTGTTGTCGATCCCATGTGTATATTGGAAACGGGAAGAGTTATCGAAAATCTAAAACAAACTTGTACTGCCTAGAGATTAGGCGAGCTTAAGTTCCAAGTCTGGAGTCTCTAGCTTTTATGGTCACTGAGATCGACGCGTTCATACATACGGACAGACAGACGGACAGACGGACGGACGGACTGATCAAGAATATATATACCTTATGGGGTCGGAGATGCTTCCTTCTGCCTGTTACATACTTTTGCACAAAACCATTATACCCTTTCTCCCATACTTAATGCCACATCTGAAACAAACCAGGTTCATGTTAAGACACATATAACTCAAATTAATAAAATGCCATTACCAAATATGCAAACAGTTGTCCGTATAGCCGGCGAAGCGCACCAAGCAGAAGCTAATCAAAACCAATGGCAAAAAAGCTATATGCAGCGATTGGATAACTTCAAAGAGGTCATCGATCAGAATATGACAGAGTTTCGTGATCCGGAAGCAAAGCGAATTCGCAGCTCTCGAACTGGCGAGTCTGCTAGCAATGTAAACTTGGATGATTTGAAGCGCAGTCTGCTTATGCCTGCACTACCCTCCTTTCAGGATCCGCGACTACAGCAGCTACGCATTCTGCGACCACCAACTCAGCGGAATGCGGAACGTGCCAATTTACAAATTGACATGGCTTATGTGAGAGAGTATACAACATTGCATGTGGATTGTCGCCTGGACATGCTGCAACTGGCCGCCAAGCTAGGCAATGCTGTGTACACTGCAGATATTCAAGTGTTGCATTTGCGCTTTAATGATGCACAGTTTGCTTGGATCTGGCACGATGGCAGCATTCTGATCATCAATTCTCGCTGCAAGGCTATTCTCGCTGAAACCCAAAAGCAAATAGTGCGCAAGATACTTGGCGATAACCCGTCCGCAACTCTGGCTCAGCGTAATGCTTCATATTCCCACATGATACATTGCACAGAATTTCCGTTTGACATTTGCATTGAGGAGTTCAGAAAGCACAAAACTTATCCGTTAGCCAACGATACGACTGAGGACAGCCTTAAGTTTGTTTACTTTGTAGATAAAAGTTCACCAGGTGTTGCTGCCAAGGTCTCCGAAAATGGTGCGGTCCAAGTGCTTGGAATAAATGCAGGCCAGTCAAATAAATATTGGTAAATCTTACACAAACTCAGATTTTTAAAATCGTTAAAAAGTTCTTTTTACTCGAGTCACAAATTTTTAAATTCATAACGGCCATCTTATGAAAATAAGAAGATTTCGAAAGCTTTTACGATATGATGTATTTTTTGTTGTGCTTGGAAGCTCAACAACAGAGCTTTCGCTCAGTTACACCCAAGACTTTTGAAGCGTCAAACGCGATTTCAGCTGACAAAAGAACGTATAACTAGTATTCCATTTTGAAATGTCGAATGTAAACGCACCGGATTGGGTTAATCAACAGCTGTTTAGTGATTTACTTAAGCATAATTACAATGATTTTGAAAGCATTGAAAAGTTCGAGTGCAATGCAGCGATCAGGGGTGGTGAAAACTATCTGACAGTTGTGCTGCGCATTGGCATTGAAATGCAACTAAACGGTGGGTTATTGACACATTTCTTGATACATACAAAGAGAGAGAGAGAGAGCCAATTCAGGTTTACATTACATGTTTTCATATTTATCAACAGATAAGAGCATCAAAGAGATAAGTTACATACTGAAAATACCATTGGAGAATGATCGTGGCGATGAACACGATTTTCACGATTTTTTCGTGACGGAGTCTGACATGTATGATCGTCTGATACCCGAACTGGAAAAGCTTTATGCGGGACAAACAAATCTCTCAGTTCAATTTAAGCCACAGCATCTTAGGTTTATTAAAAATCCGCCTAGTTGTGACTACATATTAATGGAGGATCTGCGCCCAAAGGGCTATATAAATCTGGAGCGTATGTTGGGCTTGGGACAAACTGAAATTAAAGCAGTGCTCAAAAAATTGGCTCAATGGCATGCTGCATCCGCTCAAAGGGTTAAAGAGCTAGGAGACTATGAAGAAAAATATCAGAAAAGTTATATGAGTCTCGAAAACTACAATTGGATAGAAAAAGCGAATATTACATTTAATGTACCATTTTTAGAATGCCTGCGGCACTACGATCTAGATCCGGGACACCAGCAGTTGATAGTAAGTTAAGTTAAGTTATAACTTTAATTTTATGATTCAAAGTTATTAATTTTGTTTGACTTCTTTCATTATATGACATACTGTATATTTTAACTTAAAATTTCAGACAAACTACACAGATCATATGACAGATTTGTATATGGATTTTGGTCGCATTGATACATCAGAGTTTTCCGTATTTAATCACGGCGATTTTTGGTGTAACAACTTCCTATTCAAATTGGAAGCTGGCGAGATAAAAGACATATGTTTTGTAGACTTTCAATTGCCGAAATATGGAACTTCGGCTCATGATTTATTTTGTCTGCTGATGACAACACCAAACATTCACATTAAGCTAGAGAAATTCGATGATTTCATAGAGTATTATCATCAAGAACTTGTGACGCATCTGAAGCTCTTAAAATATACCTCCAAACTGCCCACACTGACAGAATTGCAAACGAATCTACGGAAATATGGTTTATGGGGTGAGTTAAGCATGCCGATATTACTTTAATGGAATAATGGAATAATAACTTTTAAACTTGTGTAGCATTTGTATGCGCTCAACGAATGCTGCCCGTAACACTGTATCCCCCCAGCCCGGATTCAAACATTGCGAACTTCATGGGCGACTCAGAGACAGCTTATAACTTCAAGCGTAAAATGCTATTGAATCCCAGCTATGTTAAACAAATTAAGCTCATTTTACCTTGGCTAATTGAAAGAGGTTATATCAACTAAAAAAAACTTTGTATATAATAATATTTATAGTATTTGTTTGATATTAAGAGTTGAAAGTATTGTGCACTTCTAATGTATACACAAAAGCACACCTCCATTTAAAAGTTTTATAAAATATAACTAAATGGATGCAAACTGATTGATGATTAAACTGCTAAAATCATTTCTCATTTTGTATACCAAAAAGTTTTGTTTATTCTTCAAGCGTTTTTGTTGAAAGAGTCAACAAGCTGGTTTACGTACGAAGAGCGTGCTTAAAGAGCAACTAAAACCAAAAGATACAAAAAGAAAGAAAGGAAAAGAGATGTTGATAAACAATAAAATGCAATCTGTTCGTGAAGAGTATTTGAAAAAGCTTAAATAATTTGAAACTTACTATTAGATTGAAATGTGTGCGGGCAAAAAGTTTGAAGAAATAAAGCTGCATATACCAGAGAATCATTAGAAATTCAACAGCTAGCATCGATAAGTGTGTAAAAATATAGTGTTAAGCAGCTTATAAAGATGCGAAGAGATCGATCTGCAAAAACCTGTGTGTGGTGTCTTCATTAAGAGCTGTGTCATGAGGCATTTATAGAAAAACTGCTGTTAAAATTTCCCTTCTTATTCCTTAGAAAGCAATTAAACCTAAAACAGTTGATGGAAATCATTAAATTTAATTTTGTAATTTACATGTTAACTATTTTAATTTTCAACTCAGGTTCTATTAGATCCGACGGAAGACGCCAACGTTGAGATGTGTATCACACATCACTGCTGAAAACTGGCATTTGGGGTAAGTTTCCAAATGTGCAAATTTCGTACATCCAGTTATAAAAAATTCTCTTCATTTTAGGGATTTTTGGCAGCCATTGGTGTAATGGCTGGCTGTTTGTTAGAGCACACTGAAGTTGCCTGCTTTGAAAATTACAATCAACGATGTTTTCAATATTCCACAATCGCTACGGCTGCAGCAAGAGTATCAATTAATTGTAAACTCCAAAGCTTTAAAGAGCTTTTAAGCTTTTGTCGAAGTGTTTATATATAGCGGTTACTTGTATGATATTTCACAGTGCTTCCACGTAAATCACACTAACTACATCTAAGTTCTAAAAAAATTAAGTGATAATGTCGACGAAAAATGAGCAAACAACAAATAATGCGAATGTTAAACTACCCGAGTGGTTGAAAGCTGAGCTCTTTGAGAAATTGTTGAAAGATACTGTTAAAGATTTCAAGACAATTAAAGAGTTTAAGGCAGTGCCCGGCACAAAGCCAGGAGATAATTATGCAACAAATATGCTACGAATTGAAATAGATGTGGAGTTGAATGGTGAGAAACAAGAAATGATAAAGTCTTTTTATAATGGCATGTAATCTAAACAGATAACACAACTAAATTCATAACGTACATGCTCAAAATACCACACGTCTCGGAGGTATATGAAGAAACTTTTGGAAAGAATAAGTTCAGCATCTTTGATATGGAACGTGACATGTTCAGGATATACGTAGAGGAGTTTAAGCAGCTTTATCGTGATGTTGGCATAGATATAGAATTTGGCGCTAAATGTTATAAACTGGATATTCCTTATGAACATGTGCTACTAGAGGATCTAAGGCCTAGGGGATTCCAATCTGTCAATCGCCAGAAAGGTCTTGATGAGGAACATACTTTAACTCTGCTCACCAAACTGGCTCAATGGCATGCAGCTTCAGCAGTTAGGGTGGCCACAATTGGTCCCTATCCTATACAGTTGTTGGAGGGAGTTTGTAACGACGACCTTAAATTTCTTATAAGCAAATTGACAGACGAAATGATACCCTATGTGCTCAAGGCATTAAAAACTATTGAGGGACATGAGGTGTACTACGATGATATCAAAAAGTTGGAGGGACATATAATGGAAAGTATTCTGTATATCGCCGCTGTCGATCACAATGAATTCAATGTTTTGAATCACGGCGATTGCTGGGTTAGCAATATGATGTTCCGTTATGATCAAGACACGGGCAAATTATTGGATTCCTATCTGGTTGACTATCAAATGTCTAAATATGGCAGCCCCGCATTTGACTTGCTTTATTTCCTGATATCATCGATTAAACTTGAGCTTAAAGTAAATAAATTCGATTACTTTATAAAGAAATACTACGATCAGCTGATAAACCATCTACAACTGTTAAACTACACTAAAAAGCTACCCACTCTTGTTGACATACACACAGAACTTCTTAAAAAAGGCCTTTGGGGTAAGTATTTGATTACTGAACTCAATGAAAACCTTTGATACTAATCACAATTTACAGGGTACTGGACCGCTTTTGGTGCTATGGCTGGGTGTGCTCTAGAACCAACCGAAACAGCCAGTTTTGATAATCTATTATCCGATACGCCAGAAGGAGATGCGTTTAGAACTCTATTATATTCAGGAAGAGTCTTCAAGGAGCATGTTAAGATTATATTGCCTTGGCTACAAAATCGCGGTGCTCTTCAATCTCAACTATATAATAAGTAAATAATTCTAGAAATAATATGAAAAAAAATTTAATTTATTCAATTGAATATCACTTATTATTTATATCTGCTTTTATATTTAATTTTTAATTTGTGTATATGGTTCGTACATATGTAAGTTTTTTTATTATGCAGATTACTTTTATGGCTCTTAAGCTCTTATCTATAAAGAACTTATATTACGATAAGGACTAGTATGTACTTGAACTTGTACTTGAGCGGAACACCGCTATCTTTTGAAATGAAAATTGATTAAAATACTTCCCTAATCAACTCTACAAGTGATCTTATATTGAAAAATAGCTTTAGTCAGTTCTTTTTGTAAATTCAAGTTTTTAATGTTTTGTTGTGATCACAGACTAGTTTTTCATTCCTTTAATAGAGTGTAACTAATGAGATTGGTCAGAATCATTTATCTAACCAGTAAGACCGCTCTAGCCGAGAAATCCCGACTATACGACACCCTGCACCAGTCAGTGCTTGTGTGAGTACGCACACACAGCATACATTACTTAATTTCAATGTACCATATCTCTGGTGTTTCTTAACCGATTTTAATAAAAATCTCACAGGTTGAAAACAAACTTAAGCTGCCTAGGAATAAGGCGAGCTCTGGAGTCATTAGCTCTTAGAGTCTCTGAGATCAATGCGATCATAAACACAGGCGGACGGACATGGCTATGTCGACTCGTCTGTTGATGCTGATCAAGAATATATAAACTTTATACATACACTTCCTTCTGCCTGTTAAATACTTTTGCACAAAACCGTAATACCCTTTTTACCCACGATTGATGGGTTCATGGTATAAAAAATTTTCACCAATTTGTTGCTACAAAAAAAAATCAAATAAACTTATAAATTGGATTTAGAGAAATCAGAAAAATACACCAAAGTATATTAATTATGTAACTAGAAAATATATATAATTATCGTCAACCGCGCGGAAAATGCCAGCAAAATTTCACAATTCCGCAACCAAATCACAATTACCCCAAAAGCAGTTCGAGTACTGCCCTTATGATTATAGTAGATCTTATCAGTGGTACTTACAAACATACGTATTTCACAACATACCCATGATGTAAAAAATAAAAATATATGAAAATGAACAGTAAACTTTTATTTAAGCTCTGTGAGTAGTAAGAGAATTCCAAGAACGTTAACAGTCAATAGAAAAGCTTTCTGAACCTGGCATATTTCACAAACACACACACACACACACAAACCCCAACAAATGTTTTTAGAGAGGGCCGTAGAGCTTTGGTAATTCTTTGTAGTTATTTGTCGCTCTGCTCATTTCGTGCACAGATAGCAAGTTTTGAACATTTGTGGGCTTACGAGCGGGTGCGAGTATAAATAAATGCATTGTAAAAAGCTAGATAGACATTAGAAACGCGCTGTTAACTACGAGGAACACAACTGCGTCAATTCTGAGTAACTTGAGTGCGACGTGTTATTTATTTCAATTAATAACTAAAAATGGCGTCCGAGACAAAAACCGATCAACCTGCCAGCGTTGTGCCCGACTGGTTACACGCTGAACTATTTGTGGATGTCTTGAAAGAATCTGTTAAGGGTTTCTCAAAGATTAAGAATTTTAAGGCCGCAGGCGGATTGGCAGCAGGTGAAAACTATGCGACAATTATGCTGCGAGTGAATATAGATATCGAACTGGAAGGTGAGTGGCATCAACACATACTTTCTTATCGCATTGTACAAATAAATAATCTTTTTGTATTCCAGATGGCAAAGAAAAGTCTATTTCCTATATGCTCAAGCTGCCACATGATTCGGACGTTTACCGAGAGATGATGAAGGTAAACAATATCTTTGAGACCGAATTCAATATGTACAAAACCATAGTGCCCGAAATGGAACAAATCTATCGTGATGCTGGTGTCGAAGTTAAATTCAGTGCTAAGGCTTATGAATTGAAGGGAGCTAAGACAGATTATATACTTCTAGAGGATATAGCACCCAGAGGTTTCAAAAACAGTAGTCGACTGGAGGGCTTAGATCAGGCACACACTGAAGTTGCGCTGCAAAAGCTATCCATGTGGCATGCCGCATCTGCAGTACGTGTGGCTACTAAGGGTCCCTATCCTGATCCGCTTATGGTTGGTTTCTACAAAGAGGAAACACGTCCAATGATGAATGAGATAAATGGCAGTTTACAAGCAAATTTCATTAAAAGCTGCAAGTTGTACGAAGGCAACGAGGAATACATAGACCGTGTGGTAAAAGTGGTAAAATGCATGTTACAACGAAATAAGCTTAAAGTTTCTCTCTGGTTTTCTCCTATTTAGAAAGACATTAAGCCAAAGCTTACCGATCAAATCTTTAAGATGTGCAAAATAGATCCAAATGAATTTAATGCACTCAATCATGGCGACTTCTGGTGTAATAACATGATGTTTTCACATGATTCTTTCGGCAAAATCAAAGATATTTGTCTGGTGGACTATCAAATACCAAAATTTGGAACCGTTGCACAAGATTTGTTCTATTTCCTTTTGTCTTCGACAAGACTCGAGGATAAGCTGACCAAATTCGATTATTATATCAAGTTCTATCATGAATGTTTGGTTGAACATCTAAAGTTACTTAATTATCCAAAACATGTGCCTACACTGCGCGAAATGCACATTACGCTCTTTAAATATGGCTTCTGGGGTAAGACGATTTAAAAACCATATTCAGTATCCATGTTTTTTAATATTATTCTCTACATTAAAACAGGTTATCTGACTGCCACAGGTGTTATGAGCGCTGTTTTGGCTGATCCCACGGAAAATGCCAGCTTTGATAACTTTCTTAGTGATACCACAGAAGGCAACGATTTTAAAACTTTGCTCTATTCCAATGCTCGCTATCGTAAACATATGCAAATCATAATGCCATGGTTGCTTAATCGTGGTGCCTTAGAAGTGTAATGCACATAGCTACATATTCCAGATGTAAATTATAATACACATATCATACGTTCTGTTCGATAAAGGTTTATTTTATTTCTTTACTATCAGTTTTTAATGAGTCACAATTGCATAGTGAAGTTATCAGCTGTGACAACGTGACCAGTTTATATTATGTACAAAGATAACACATTCAAGTATTATTAATAAAACTAATGTATTGTGTTGGAAACTTGTAAACTGATTTTTTTTTATATGAATTAATCAATCAGGTAACGCACTTGGTAATCGGCCGATTTCCATATAAGGAAGTAAATAATCGTTAGTCTTAAAATAGATAACGAATATTAATAAAGCGTCAAACAGCAGAGATTTGCTAAAAAGCTTAAACAAAAAAAAAGCACAAAAAAATGTAATAACAAAAGCTATAAACAATATAACGATTATGAGGAAAATAAGTAATGTAATAAATGAATGGGTTTAATTTTGGACCAAAGGTCAAGCAAATTATATTTTGGCATATAAATTAATCAACTAATTAGTATAACTACTTCAACATTTTGATATCAATGTTGAAAGGGTACTACAAAAAAAGCTTGTTTGCCAAAAATACAGACATTTTTTTAGTGCCAATCGAAACAATCATAAACGAAAGAGAAGCACAAAGCAGGAGAGCGCACTGATCACAAAAGCCTCCGATAGTGAGTGAATTTCAAAAAGAGATGTCAGAAAGCTTTCCACTTGGAATAAATAGAACAATAAAAGCTATAGAATCAATAGAAGCCTATTGGCAAGCGCCGGACATACAACAGCACAAAGCGTGACGACTGCGCAATTAAATTTAATTGTTTAACAACAAACAAAAACACAAAATATGTCTGCCGAAGCAAAAACCGATCCACCCGCCGCCGACGCAGTCGTCGCTCCCACTGCAAGCAAAGTGCCCGACTGGGTGCAACCCGAACTATTTGTGGACGTGCTAAAAGAATCGGTCAAGGGGTTCTCCAAAATCAAAAGCTTCAATGCTAACAGCGGCGTGGCTGCGGGTGAAAACTATGCGACGATCATGCTGCGTTTGAGTTTTCAAGTCGAACTGGAGGGTAATTTAATAAGTGATAATAAAGAAAAATTAAGTGAGTACTTATTATATTCTTTTCCAATAGTATAGATGAAAAAGAGAAGTCTGTGTCGTATATGCTGAAGGTGCCGCATCAACTGGAAATGTTTGAAATCATGATGAAGCATAATAATATTTTTGAAGCAGAGCGTAGTATATATAACATCTATGTGCCCGAGATGGAACAAATGTATCGTGATGCTGGTGTTGAAATAAAGTTCGGTGCTCAAGCCTACACTTTAAAGGGTGCCAAGGGTGAATATGTACTTCTGGAAGATTTGGCACCCAAGGGCTTTAAGAACACTAATCGGTTAGACGGATTGGATCAAGTGCATACTGAAGCAGCTCTGCGAAAGCTGTCTATGTGGCATGCCGCATCTGCGGTGCGTGTCGCCAATAAGGGACCCTATCCGCAACAACTAATGACCGGTTTCTACAAGGAAGAGAATCGTGCACTGATGACCGAGATGAACAAACATATGGCACAGAACTTTGTCAAATGCGCTGCCACATACGACGGCAATGAGGAGTACATTGAACAAATTGTAAGTGATTAACATCAATCCATAAACTAGCTTTAACATTTTGTATTATAGAGAGCGCTGCAGCCCACCATAAATGATCGAGTGCTTAAGAATGCTAAAATCGATCCCACGGAATTTAATGCACTCAATCATGGTGACTTCTGGAGTAATAATATGATGTACTCCCATGACTCCTTTGGCAAAATCAAAGAAATCTATTTGGTGGACTTTCAGTTGTCAAAGTTTGGTGCAGTAGCTCAGGATTTATACTATTTCCTGTTGTCCTCCACCAAATTCGAAGATAAACTGACTAAATTTGATTACTTTATCAAGTTCTATCACGAGAATCTTGCTGAAAATCTGAAGATACTCAAATATAAGAATATTCCAACTCTCCGGGATATCCACTTGTCGCTCTTCAAACATGGTTTTTGGGGTAAGCTAAGATAATAATTTATTTTTCATTGATTAAATAGTTCTATCTTCATTTTGTAGGTTATATAACTGCTACAAGTGTTATGGGCGGCATTTTGCTGGATCCAACTGAAAACGCCAGTGTTGAGAACTTACTTAATGACTCGACGGAGGCAACCGATTTTAAGACTTTGCTCTATTCGAATGCTCGGTATCGCAAGCATATCCAAGCAGTTTTGCCATGGCTCTACAATCGTGGTGCTCTAGAGATGTAAACCAATTCATTGAAGTGTGTTCCTGCAATCTAAAACTTTGATCAATAATTCCCTTATCGGTATTAGATAACAATATACAAGTATTGACATAACTGTGTGTGAATTGGTCAATGCAGTCAGCCAGTTCATTGCAAAGAGATTCCAATTTTGCTACCAAAAAAACTAAATTAATATTTTCTCTCTACTTAAACCAAATATAATGATAACCTTTGAATTTATATACTAATAAGTACGTCATGCTTAAAAATCTTTTCAAGTCGTACTAATATTTACACTAATAAAGACTGAAGACTTCAAGCGCAAACAAAAGCAGCGTATTGAAACAAATAGGATAAGGAAAATATAAGCAGAAAACATAAACGTTAAAATAAGAAGGGACAAGAATATTATGTTGGTATGTTTTCAAGTTTATAAGACTCGAAAGCAATGTATCAAAACAAACAGTAAAAATGCTGTCATCGGGTTTGGGCGACCAACAATTCAATTCAATACATTCCATGGAATTTTAAAATTTCCATGATGTCAATATGTATGTAGGATTTCATGGAACTCATTTGTTGGCTTTTTAAAGTCAAGTCCAAGACTCAACAAATGTCTTAAAAGCTTTGACATTATGTTTCTAAGTAAACGCAGAATTATGTTTGACGAACAAAACATGATGTTGATAGAACACTTCATTAAAAAAGCCAGAAGGTGCCGGCAAAGACAAGTGTACGGCAAAAAACAAAAGAGAAAAATGTATTTATAATAATAAAAAAAACTATCAAAGCAAGAGCATTTTGAAAATGCAGTTAAAAAGAGATTTGGCAACTATCGCAGCATTAAAAGCTTTTAGCCGTTTATGGGTCTTGCGCCGGAAGATAATAAAATTTAAAGGATCACTTAAATACCAAAGACGCCGCATGACTTTGAGATACATCGGTGGTGCGCGATGTGTTTCTCAATGTTAAGCTCGAGTTAGAGCAGGGATAGGGATGTGGGTCTGGAAGTGAAATTTGGTGCAGATGCCCATGATATCAATGCACCCGATGTTTTGTTAGAAGATCTTATGATAATGTGGATCGTTTGCTGGGTCTTGACAAGGCACATGCTCTAGATGTTCTTAAGATACTAGCTCAGGCATTGACTTAAAGGGCGCCTCTAAGCATAATTATTTTAATCCATTTATATGGATGCCATGAAGATTTTAGTGCACTCATCCAGTATGAGGATGATTCAAAGAACTTTTCTCAGGATGCTTGAGAACATGATAACAAGACTTTTATTTACATTAACAACAGAGATTTTTGAAAAAATCTTCTTCATTGGTGCAAGTAATATTTTATATTTAGTTAATCTAGTTTATCGAGATAACATACAAATGCAAATAAATTGAGCAGAATATTAAGAACAATCCTTAAAAAAAGAAAAAACTTCTTTTAATCGCATACAGACCTTGATAAGGATCATAGAAGGTGTGAAAAAGTGTTGGAAAAGTGTTTAAAAATACGGGAAATGACAAAGTAAACAACATACACCTGAACAGATATAACAAAAAAGTCCAAAGACTCTACTTTATTTTGACCACCCCGAAACATCAAACAACAACCATACCATAAGTAGAAATACTCACAAAAACTTCACATACATAAACAAGTATAAGTACGTAGATTGTTGTCTTATCACATGTCCAAGTGAATCACGGTCGCGACACGAGCAGAAGCAATTAATAAAGAATCACCCAATAATTAGAGCGCAAAGCGAACGAAACGATAGAAAACCAACGACAAACATACAGGTGAATTGAGCAAGCCTTATCAATCATGAAATATTGTCGACGACACACCATACAAGTGATTATTTAAAATTCATACTCAAAGAGTTTGCAACGCGTTTCGCCAGCTTTTTGGCGAATAATAGTATTACAAAATCAACAATTAATTGAACAGTGGCGATAAGAAATTTCTTTGGCTAATACCAAATCGGGAAAAGTAAAAAGTCGCTAGCATTGTACGCATTCAACATTGTGCCAACAAACTTATCACTCGAGCCTCTCTCTTTCGTTCTGTGCCAATTAAGGAAAAAGGTTTGTGTCACATTCAACACTTTGCTTTTTAAGTTGTTTATTGAAGGCGGCTGGAGATATTTGTATTATTAAAATACTTCCAAACAGTATTATTTTGAGTGAAAAACAGTTTGAAAAAAGTCTTAGCAAAAGGAACATTTGTTTTGGTGAAGAAATTTAAGAACTTAAACTATATAAATTTGGTGTCGTTCTTAAACCTTTATAACAAAAGGTACATAACATGTGATATCCATAAGCATCTTATTAAAAAAATAATAAACCCAATTTGAGTTTTCAATGTTGTAATTGTTGACATGTGACCTGATTTATGTGTGGTGTCCGATATAATTATATGGCATTTGGATTGATAGTGACCTAATCAATATACAAAACACATACAAACATATATCAGTTGGAAAAAACCAAAAAAATAAAAAAAAATTATTGATTTGTGAGAGCCAATTAATAACTGAAAGCGGTCAAGAAATTTTAAAATTGGCTTGACAACAAAAGGTTTTTTATGCAGGATTCGAAATTATGTATATTTTTTCAAAAGTGTATTTTGTTTTTATATTACAAAATTCAATAAAGCTAGAATTAAAATTCCACTTATGACAGTGTATAAAAGAAAAACTTATAATCGAATTTATTACATAAACCGTTTGCTAAAGAATCCCATTCAAAAACTTTTTTAAGAAGATTTTTAAGAAGACTTGAGTCTAGAAATCCTTACTAGAAGAGATCATGAACCATATACTGAGCGCGTACAGTCAGTGCTTTCTTATCGAAAGTTTGAATCCATCTCGCGGTGCCTAGAGCCTAGGCCAGCTTATGTTCAAAATCTGGAGTCTCTAGTTTTTGTAAACGACGTTCATACATACGGACAGACGGCGTGGCTATATCGACTCGGCTGTTGATCAAGAATATATAATATATGGGGTCTGAGATGCTTCCTTCTGCCTGTTACATACTTTTGCAAAAAAAACCATTAAACACTTTTTATTCATTTTCAATGGGTTCAGGGTATAAAAATAGTGCAAATATTAGTATATAAAAAAATTTTAATTGGCTAATTAAAAATCAGCACAATTTTGTCTTTGGCTTTCATGGACTTCTATAATCTTTTTGACGTCTTCTGAAATCATTAAACTTTTTGCGGGCCTCTAAAAAACTGGGTAGGGTTAAAAAAACAAATACTAAATAATATTTAAATTGCATATGGGCGCGACTGCACTTTTGTAAATAAGATCACAAAATATAAAACGTTATTCTTTGATATGAGCCGTAACTATATAAATAAAACAAATAGATTTTTTTAGAGCAGCCGATTGAAAGGAACTGATTATCAACTAGCGTTTATGTTGATGTTGTCGCTCTCTAAGAAGTACACTTGATAGCAATATACAAAGCTTATAACACTTGGACACATTAGAAACTCTTTATTTGATTTCTAACTTGTTATCATCATTACACACTTAAACTGTTTACCTATCGCTACTACAAACAAAAGTACATAAATCAAAGCTAAACAAAAATTTATTGCAAGAGATTAAATTGATTTCATTTACTTACGGATCACTATAATTTATTGTAGTAACAAAATGTCGGGGACCACACAAACAAATGGACATGCTGAACTAGCGGACACAAATCTGCCACCATGGCTACCTCGAATCTCACTGGAGAATGCGGTACGTGCCCAAATTGGTGACTTTGAGAAGATACTCTCCGTCGAGCCGGAGCCCATTACTGCAGGAGAGAATTACTCAACGCTGATGGTGCGTCTGCTGGTGAAAGTTAAGCTATTGGGTGAGAGGATTTGCTTTACGCATATTTAGGTTATATTTGAATGTTTAGAGTCGTTCCCAATTATTATGTTATACTCCACATTTGAAAACAAATTAAAGCATTGATCCCTTTATTTTCACACCATAGATCACAACACCAAGAGCATCTCGTTTGTGCTGAAGGCTCAGCATAATAATGAAGTAATGGCGGCCATACTAAATAAGCTGCGACTCTTTCAGAAGGAGGAGCAAATGTATCACAACATTTTGCCCAAATTCGAGAAACTCTATACTGAGGTCGGCAAGCCCATACAATTTGCACCCAAGGCGTATAAGATTGATCAGGATTTGGGTGTGGATTATGTACTTATGGAGGATTTGCGTACCAAGAGCTTCAAGAATGCAAATCGTCTGGCTGGACTAGATCTAGAGCATATGCAACAGGTGCTCGAGAAGCTGGCTGCTTTCCATGCTGCTTCCGCATGTTATGTGGAACATAATGGCATGTTTGGGGAGGAGTTCACAGTGGGCGTGTTCAGTGAGGCTAACCGTCAGCTGCTGCAGGAGTTTAATGCCTCTGGAGCATTTCTAATGCAGCTCAAGAAGTGGAAGAACTGCCAGAAGATCTATGAAAAGTTGGTAGGTAGCTTAAATTGTACAAAACATTTAAAAGCCAAAGTAAAATCTTTTTTTTTTTTCAGGCCAATAGCGATGCATATTTGGTGGATCGGTTGTTGCAGGATCAACAAGTTTCAATGCGGGAGTTTAATGTGTTGAATCATGGCGATTGTTGGAACTTTAACATCATGTTTCAATATGATGCCTTTGGCAAGATCAAAGAGACACTTTTTGTTGACTTTCAAGTTGGCAAATATGGTTCGCCAGCAAATGATCTATACTATTTGATACTTTCCTCAGCGGCACCAAGTATAAAGATCAGCAAATTCGATTATATGGTGCGATACTATTTTGATAATTTGACTGAAAATCTTAAGCTCTTGCAATACCATCGTCCATTGCCCAAGTTAAAGAACTTGCATGCAGCCTTATTCCGTAATGGATTGTCAGGTAAATGCCTAAAATAATAATATAAAACCAATATTAATATGTATTATTTAAACTTTTAGCTTATATGGTAGTCTCTAAGGTTCTGCCCGTTGTCATGTTGGATAAGACCGAACATACCCATTTTGAGAGCTATCAGAATGACGAGTCAAAAATTAAAGCTGCGATGTACACCAATCAAAAATATGTGCAGCTAATGACCGAAATTCTGCCATGGTTGGATAATCGCGGTCTACTCGACTGGAAGTAATTACATGCATATGACAATGAGAGCTATTATTATTTGGTACCCATGTATATAAAAGCAATGGATCATATGTTTTTCATGCCATGAATAAAATGTATTTTTATTGTATAAAATAAAAATATTAATCTGATTTATAAAGAAATCACGAAATTTTTGCGAAAATACAATAACAATTGTGTAATAAATTACAAAAAAAAATGGATGCATTAAAAAAGCATTAACAATAGCAATTTCTTAATAGTTTAACATATACTTGAAGAAAAAAAGAGCACAAGAATTAAATCATTCTACACTTAAAGTTCAGCTTTAGCTTTAACATCAATTAGCAATACCTCGATAAATAAATAATACAAAAAATAACTCATATTTAATATATTGATATATATATATTGATCAGAAGTATGATAATGATTCAATGACAATGCATTGCTATGCTATAACGCTGAAATTCTAATAATGAAAATGTTAACTTTGACTGAGGCATGAGATATTTCACAGTTTGTAATATCAGTGATCAATTCATATCTTCAGATGAGTACTCGATCTTATTAACACTCACTTATACATTTAATATCAGAACCAACGTTAGACACATTTTTTGTTTGCAGTGTTCGGCGCTCTTCATTGCAACTACAAATAAAGCACGTATGTATGAATGTAAGTATGTAAACTGTTACTATATGGGAAATGTAAAAGAAAAAATAAATAAACTACTACCTAACGGCTACGATAATTACAAAAAAAAAAGTAAACAAAGCACATTTAGCTAGTGCTTACAAAAGAATTTGATTGGGTTATCGATAACATTGCCTAAAGCATTTTAAAGTAAGTACGCTGATCGCAATAATATAAAAATAGTTTTAAAACACTTGAGTAGATTTTTATACCCTGATCCCATTAAAAATGGGAAAAAGGGTATAATGAAGTTGTGCAAAAGTATGTAACGGGCAGAAGGAAGCATCTCCGACCCCATAAAGTATATATATTCTTGATCAGCATCAACAGCCGAGTCGATATAGCCATGTCCGTCTGTCCGTCTGTCTGTCCGTCTGTCTGTCCGTCTGTCTGTCCGTCTGTCCGTATGTATGTATGTATGAGCCAACCGATCTCAGAGACTATAAGAGCTAGAGACACCAGATTTCGAACTTAAGCTCGCCTAATCCCTAGGCAGTACAAGTTTGTTTTCGATTTTCGATAACTCATTCCGTTTTCGATATACACATGCGATCGATAACAACAAAATCTTGAATTTTTAAAACTTTGAGATGGCATTTGAAATAATAAACAAAATAATGACAATCTGTGAAATTTTTATTAAAATCGGTTGAGAAACACCGGAGATATTGGACATTGAAGTTTTCTATGCAGTGTGCAGTATGCGCGTTCACACATACACCCATACTTGCAAGCACTGACTGTCACGTAAAGTATAGGGATCAGGGTATCGTCTAGTCGGGATTTCTCGACTAGAGCCTTCTTACTTGTTTTATTTATAAATGTTAGTGATTAAACAATGTTAATGATTAAGGCATATAGTCATCAAAGTTAAACAAACCACGATTGTAATAGAACGGATACAAATCTTTCATAATGTTGGCATATATCGGATTTGATGTCATACGTTGTCGTACTTTTTCGCCCTCTTCATTTTCAGCTTTTAAATTGTGTAAATTACTATCCTTATCGGTGGGAAACACAATCAAAGGCAAGTGATTAAAAATGGCAAAGAAGGCTAGATAAGAATAAAAAAAAATGTTAAGTTTAAGTACCCAATTTGTTGAATTGAATCAATTAAGTTTTACCATAAAAAGAGTTAATCTTTTTGTACATGGAGGCTTGTAGATCACGTAACATAGGCAGAGGTTTTTTGTATTTCAGAAGTTTCAGACACTCAACCAAACGCTCCCAATAAATGCAAACAAATTGATCAAATTCCTTGAGGCGTATGTCATACGCAGCCGATAGAGTAATGAAAAATAACAGATCCACAGCTGGACTGCCCCATTTGCAGATTTGAAAGTCGACGAGAATGAGTTGATCTATGTTACCGTCGGGTAAGTAATTGCACATTAGGTTACTGGACCAGAAATCACCGTGGGTCAAGGTATTGAAATCAAGAGGATCAACTTCCATACTGCTGGCACACATTGCCCAATACTGTTCCTTTGTAGGCTATATATGGTAAGAAAAATGTATTTTTTGGTTTCTTTGTTGATGCAGTCAGTGTACTTACAAAATTCTTGATATACTTTTCTGCATCTTTCATGCCCCATGTGGCCATAGACATCTTAAAGGACTTCTCCTTTATTCTAAATGCGTCTTTCAAAAAATCATCGCCGCTGACCATAACAAATCCGTTATTGAATTCATTTGGATATGGACCATTTTGTTCCTCATAAACCGAGGCAGCTGCATGAAGCTCCGCCAACTTGTGTAAGGCGCGTTTCATGTGTTCCATATCCAAACCATTAATACGATCCACATTGCGGAACTTCTTAGTAGCCAAATCTTCGAAAATGAAGTGAATGCTGCCGTCACGTGTCTCCGTATGCAGACACTTGGGACTAATCTGTATTTCCTCACCAGCTGCCTTATAAAGTGCCTCGAAGGCATGCAAATACTTTTCATACATCATAAGTTCCTTGGGGAAAAGACCGAATTTCTCAATGTCAGCTCCACCTCTTTCATTAGCCAGCATTGTCTTCAAGATATATGTCTTTCTTTTTGTGCTGCCATCTAAAAAAGTAGAAACCGTTTTAATAATCAAAAACTTTCGGTGAAAAAAAAACCTTTTCTACCTTTCATTTCCAGATCGATATAAATTCGCAGCATTACGGAGGTAAAGTTTTCGCCTGGTGGTATAGCCGCAACAGGCTTAAACTTAAGTACCTTTACATGGTTCGGTTCGTCCTTATCGAGAACTTTCTTGAAATACTTTTCAGTAATCCAATCGGGTATGATTAGGTGCTCATTTGGGCTAATAATCTCCTTTGAATCTGACATCGTCAAAGTCTATTCGGCACGACCAATTTACAAACCGTCTAGTTTCACACTGATCAAACGAATTTTTGCGAAACTCACTAAAAAAGCTTTGTTTAACAGCTTAGCACATCTTATCAGTATATACACACACACAATGTTTATATGAGCTTAAATTATATGATTGTGTGGCTGGAGTTGATTTTGCGTTTCTTTCGTGTTGTCATGATTAATATAAGTTTTTTGATTTATTTAATCACAAAATTAACGATACAAACTGCACATCATTCGAAACATTGCATAAAACACGCAATACTTATCATCTAACAGCTTTAACAAGTATGTTTTTATACCCTGATCCCATTAAAAATGGGAAAAAAGGGTATAATGAAGTTGTGCAAAAGTATGTAACGGGCAGAAGGAAGCATCTCCGACCCCATAAAGTATATATATTCTTGATCAGCATCAACAGCCGAGTCGATATAGCCATGTCCGTCTGTCCGTCTGTCTGTCCGTCTGTCTGTCCGTCTGTCCGTATGTATGTATGTATGAGCCAACCGATCTCAGAGACTATAAGAGCTAGAGACACCAGATTTCGAACTTAAGCTCGCCTAATCCCTAGGCAGTACAAGTTTGTTTTCGATTTTCGATAACTCATTCCGTTTTCGATATACACATGCGATCGATAACAACAAAATCTTGAATTTTGAAAACTTTGAGATGGCATTTGAAATAATAAACAAAATAATGACAATCTGTGAAATTTTTATTAAAATCGGTTGAGAAACACCGGAGATATTGGACATTGAAGTTTTCTATGCAGTGTGCAGTATGCGCGTTCACACATACACCCATACTTGCAAGCACTGACTGTCACGTAAAGTATAGGGATCAGGGTATCGTCTAGTCGGGATTTCTCGACTAGAGCCTTCTTACTTGTTTCAAATGTTTTTGAAGAATAACTATGCGGTTTTCTTTTATTCAAGGAATAAATAAATATTATAAGCTCCAACTAGTTAAATTGTTCAACCCACATGGATAAAAGGTGACTTTTTGCGTCCCTTAAGGGGAAGGAAGTACTAGAAGAGAGACAACAAGTATGGTTCGTATACTTGACATATGTAATTCTAGCAACAGTTTCAAAAACAGTTTAACTATTTTACAGACGAAACTGAACGATGACTAAGTGTTAATTGGTTCAAGCAATGGGCGAGTTATTACAGAAACATTTAAAAATGTATTTGGCTCATACAAGACAAGAAAATCAACTTTTAAGTCAAATTATTTTCATTACAGGATTAGTGATGGCTATAAAAAAAGATAGTCCTTAGAAAATCCTTACTATGAAGTAACTATGGACTAACAGCTTTTATTCCCTGGACACAAGGGATGCCTGACAGTGGAAAGATAATGCTTAATCTTGGTAAGATATCATTCACTGAACAAGGCTGTAGAAAGCTAGTACTCTGAAGGAGTTACAAATTATATTGCACTTGAAATGGGATAAGAAAGAATAGTGTATTTAACAGCTAATGATATTTTTTGCAATGTCTTAATAATAATTACAACTATTCTTAATAATAGTAATATTAAACCTGTTTTGTGACTTTGACAAGCAACTTATCTGGTTGTAACAATTATGAGATAATTATTCAGGCCTTTGCAATAAAATAATAACACATACATAAAAACATAACAGGCTTATGTATTGTACACTATAAGTTTCCAACACATATGCACACAGTATTAAAAGCGCTTTTTCACAATGCGTTTCCTATTTAGGTTGAATGATCGAGATGACAACTGGATGATACCCCTTACAAAGGTTTAGGCATCGCAACAAACATGACAATCAATCTGTCATTGTTTTCTGCGATGTTCCTAGGCCCTAGGGTATTTTATTTTCAAACACTTAAACAAATAAAAAGCTTACCAATACATATGTTGTATGTTTATGTTCATAACAATTAATTTTGATTATCAAGACGCGAGACGACCGCAAACATTATCGCACGCGCCAATTGCTAAAGTGAAGCGAATTTTTAGATTGTCGAGCTCGCGATCAAAAAGGCCCGCCCAACCCAAAAAAATAACGCTCAATATATAGTATTCTAAACACATTATTGCTTACAATCAGTTAAGCCTAGTTAATGACGTACTATGTTCTCGTACAAGGTAAACCTTCAGATAATAAATACTACTACACAACCGGTTTACTCTATGGGGCAAAGCCACAAAATTCAGACTTTGCTTTCCGCTGCTCATTTCTCATTTCTCGGTGTTCAGTTTTATTGTATAAAGTGACATTCGGCAAGTGAGCGTTCAGTATTTGTTTAGCGATTGAAAACGCCGGACATTTGTTACCCGTGCTATTCAGTTTGAAATTTTTAAGTTCACTCTTTCATGGTCTGTTTCCATAATCGAATGTAAAAATTTACAACCAAATCGATTAAAAAGTAATTAAAGCTTTCTATTTGGCTTTGAAGGCTTAAGAAATTCTAAGAAAAACTATATTATAATAGATATAAAGTTAAAAAGAAGACAGTGAATGAGTTTTTGTTTTCTCTTCGCATAGAATATGGCACCCAACAATATCAGTGATACCGCCGACAAACCCACGAACCCCAATGAGCTTCTTGTCATACCCAATTGGATAAATGAGGACTACTTTCGACCCATTATCGAGAAAGATGTACCAGATTTTGTTAACATTAAGAACTTTACAGCAATTGCGGCAACACAGGCAGGTGAAAACTATACATCGATCATGGTGCGTGTGGTCGTTGACATAGTGCTTAAAGGTGCGTCTCTTTAACATTACTTTCTTTCAGTTACCAAATAACTCTAAACTTTTTGTTCAGATAACAGCGAGCAGCAGGTTTCATATATACTGAAGACAATGTTGGACGCAAATAAAGGAGGGGATCTAGTCGCGACGATGAATTTGTTTCCCAAGGAAATACAGATGTATCAAGTGCACATTCCCAACTATATCCGACTCTATAAGGAGGCAGGCGTAGATATTGAACTGGCGCCCAAATGTGTGCACGTTGAACAAACGCCGGAGAGTATTACTCTAGTGCTGGAAGATCTGAAGCGTCAAAACTTTCACAATGTTGATCGCCTCAAAGGACTAGACATGCCACACATGAAAAGAGTATTAAGAAAGCTAGCTGAGTTGCATGCCGCCTCCGTTGTGAGCTACGAACAAAACGGACCCTTTGATCAGATGTATTTGGAATCTTTCTATACGGAGAGCAATCGTCCTGTTTTTGAGTCACTTGGTGCAATGCGACAGGAGGTATATTTTAAGGCAATGAGGGAGTGGCAAATGCCGGATGTTGAAAAATATATTTCAATGGCCCCGACTCCAATGAAGTTCTTTAATGATGCCATTGCATTAAACCAAGTGGATGAAACCGAATTTAACTGCTTAAATCATGGTGATCTGTGGTGCAATAATATAATGTTTAGCGATGATGGCGACGAGGAGCGAACCATCTTTGTGGATTTGCAAGTGGGCAAGTGGGGTTCACCAGCGCAAGATCTTTGGTATTTGATTACAGCATCGGCTGCACTAGATATCAAAGTCAAGGAATTTGATCATTTCATTAAAATCTATCATGATCGTTTGGTGGAATGCCTTAAATTGCTGAAATACTCGAAACACATTCCAACACTGAGAGAATTGCATGCCACAATGATGAAATATGGCAAGTGGGGTACGTAATTGATTATATTCATAATCAATCAATCAGTTTAATAAAGTATTATGATTTTATCTATATTTATAGGACACTTAACGGCAAGTGGCGTTTTAGTTGCCGTTCTCATGCCCTCTGATAAAGATTCCAGTATCAATATGATGATGGCTCCAGGACCCGAAGGCGACGCATTTCGCTATAAAACTTTTACCAATCCGTACTACGTCGATGCTATGAAGCAAATTTTTCCATTCTTGGAAAACAAAGGTCTTCTTCTTTAAGGATTTCTGAAATATTTATATGCTTGTTTATTTTTTATGTAAACTTTGTGTATTATTTACTATTTACTATTTACTATTGTAACTAAACAAACTAAATAAAATAAATTTACATCCTGCAGTTTGTGGAAAAATTAAATTTTGCCGTACCAAATTATTATTATAAAACGTTATCTATGGAATTAGTCATTTCAAAGCTAAAGATATCGGCGAAATCAATAATAACGATGACTGGCACAAAACATAGCGCAACTTGTTCGTATTTAATTAGGGTTTAACACACTTATATTCCATATGCGAAACTTTTGTACACTATACCTACTTAGATTAAATTAGATTTATTTGTAGAATGAACTCTTATCCTATCAACAAATAATATTCATTTTTAATCATAAGAATTAAAATCATACTTAACTCAAAATGTATTATTCTGAAACCCGTCTCTAAAAAGTAAAATACTGGTTCTCAAAAATCATATGACATGATTTCAATGCTTTATGAAATCGTCATATTTATCATGCATTAATTTTACTAGACATATACTGCGTACAATCATTTAATTATACATATAACAATAAAGCTATTAGCTTTTAAATTCATCGATGGAACTACGTTAGAGTATGGCAACGAACGATTTTAGATTATTTAACAAATGACTATATATATGTATACTAACATAGAATGGTTTGAACTTGGGCAAAACTTAATTAGCTGTGGCAAAGTACAAAAAAAATCAAACAAATTGATGTAAATTAGTTGAAATTTGATTTATTCAACTGTTCGTGTTTGTTTTTATAATGCGCAGTGTAAAAACCACACGACCACAGAAATCATTCATGAACTAGCATTCAGAGAACTTGTTGAACATGCTATTGAGTATTTTGTGTTTGTTTTTTATAGTTTGTCGTTTAAAATTTTCTTAGCTGCATAATTAAGCAATCAAATATAATTACCCAAGTAATATATATTTTCCCGTACGGAAATAACAACAAAACAAATACTTTAAAAAACATATTTAAATTAATCGTTATTAATTTTGACTTTAATGCAGATGATGTTTAAATAATTATTTTAGATGACAAAAATGTTTTTTTTAATTTGCAATTCTTTATGTTCTGTATGTAAGAAACGTAAAACAAAAGTGAAAGCAAATATGTAGATGTTCTTATGTTAAAGAGTATACAAAAATCGTAGCGAGATTTGTTTTGTTTGATTGAAAAATAAAGAAACCATTTAATTATGTTCTGTTGTTCTTATCAAGTAGTATTTAATAACGATTTTTACGGATTTAATCAGCTGTTTGACAAATGAATATATTTATTTATGCACAAGTACTAATTTTGTGTAAAAGTAAAACAAAAAACATACTAGTTAAAGCTCTTAGATGATAAGTATTGCGTGTTTTATGCAATGTTTCGAATGATTATTAAATAAATCAAAAAACTTATATTAATCATGACAAACACAAAAGACACGCAAAAACAACTCCAGCCACATAATCATATAATTTAAATTCATATAAACATTGTGTGTGTGTATACTGATAAGATGTGCTCAGCTGTTAAAACAAAGCCTTTTTAGTGAGTTTCGCAAAAATTCATTTGATCAGTGTGAAACTAGACGGTTTGTAAATTGGTCGTGCCGAATAGACTTTGACGATGTCAGATTCAAAGGAGATTATTAGCCCAAATGAGCACCTAATCATACCCGATTGGATTACTGAAAAGTATTTCAAGAAAGTTCTCGATAAGGACGAACCGAACCATGTAAAGGTACTTAAGTTTAAGCCTGTTGCGGCTATACCACCAGGCGAAAACTTTACCTCCGTAATGCTGCGAATTTATATCGATCTGGAAATGAAAGGTAGAAAAGGTTTTTTTTTCACCGAAAGTTTTTGATTATTAAAACGGTTTCTACTTTTTTAGATGGCAGCACAAAAAGAAAGACATATATCTTGAAGACAATGCTGGCTAATGAAAGAGGTGGAGCTGACATTGAGAAATTCGGTCTTTTCCCCAAGGAACTTATGATGTATGAAAAGTATTTGCATGCCTTCGAGGCACTTTATAAGGCAGCTGGTGAGGAAATACAGATTAGTCCCAAGTGTCTGCATACGGAGACACGTGACGGCAGCATTCACTTCATTTTCGAAGATTTGGCTACTAAGAAGTTCCGCAATGTGGATCGTATTAATGGTTTGGATATGGAACACATGAAACGCGCCTTACACAAGTTGGCGGAGCTTCATGCAGCTGCCTCGGTTTATGAGGAACAAAATGGTCCATATCCAAATGAATTCAATAACGGATTTGTTATGGTCAGCGGCGATGATTTTTTGAAAGACACATTTAGAATAAAGGAGAAGTCCTTTAAGATGTCTATGGCCACATGGGGCATGAAAGATGCAGAAAAGTATATCAAGAATTTTGTAAGTACACTGACTGCATCAACAAAGAAACCAAAAAATACATTTTTCTTACCATATATAGCCTACAAAGGAACAGTATTGGGCAATGTGTGCCAGCAGTATGGAAGTTGATCCTCTTGATTTCAATACCTTGACCCACGGTGATTTCTGGTCCAGTAACCTAATGTGCAATTACTTACCCGACGGCAACATAGATCAACTCATTCTAGTCGACTTTCAAATCTGCAAATGGGGCAGTCCAGCTGTGGATCTGTTATTTTTCATTACTCTATCGGCTGCGTATGACATACGCCTCAAGGAATTTGATCAATTTGTTTGCATTTATTGGGAGCGTTTGGTTGAGTGTCTGAAACTTCTGAAATACAAAAAACCTCTGCCTATGTTACGTGATCTACAAGCCTCCATGTACAAAAAGATTAACTCTTTTTATGGTAAAACTTAATTGATTCAATTCAACAAATTGGGTACTTAAACTTAACATTTTTTTTTATTCTTATCTAGCCTTCTTTGCCATTTTTAATCACTTGCCTATGATTGTGTTTCCCACCGATAAGGATAGTAATTTACACAATTTAAAAGCTGAAAATGAAGAGGGCGAAAAAGTACGACAACGTATGACATCAAATCCGATATATGCCAACATTATGAAAGATTTGTATCCGTTCTATTACAATCGTGGTTTGTTTAACTTTGATGACTATATGCCTTAATCATTAACATTGTTTAATCACTAACATTTATAAATAAAAAAAGAACAATTCAATTTTCAAAGATATGTATTGCCTCTTGTCTCATCACCGTCTAAGAGCTGTGTATTTACGTAATGCAACAGCAGATATTAAAAACAAGTAAGAAGGCTCTAGTCGAGAAATCCCGACTAGACGATACCCTGATCCCTACACTTTACGCGTACAGTCAGTGCTTGCCAGTAAGTGTGCGTGTGTGTACGACCATACTGCATATTGCATACTCAACTTCAAGGCTCCATATCTCCGATGTTTCTTAACCGATTTTAATAAAAATTTCACAGATTGTCATTATTTTGTTCATTATTTCAAATGACATCTCAAAGTTTTCAAAATTCAAGATTTTGTTGTTATCGATCCCATGTGTATATCGAAAACGGGATGAGTTATCGAAAATCGAAAACAAACTTGTACTGCCTAGGGATTAGGCGAGCTTAAGTTCGAAATCTGGAGTCTCTAGCTCTTATAGTTTCTGCGATCGGTTGGCTCATACATACAGACAGACGGAGGGACAGACGGACGGACAGACGGACATGGCTATATCGACTCGACTGTTGATGCTGATAAGGAATATATATATACTTTATGGGGTCGGAGATGCTTCCTTCTGCCTGTTACATACTTTTGCACAACTTCATTATACCCTTTTTTCCCATTACTAATGGGATCAGGGTATAACTAGACATGTTTGATTAGAACTATCCTTAACTACGATAACGCGGAAATATTTAATTAATAAGCATACTATTTTGTTTATTCAAAGGCAATAAATAAATTAATTCTTCCTAAAATTCTGTATTAATAAACAAAGAGCTGCCGAATATTTACGCACATGCAAGTTTTCGGAAAATGTTAAAGTCTTTAGATATACTTTACTTCTTGAACTTTTAAGAGATAACATTTAATATGAAAATTCTTGTAAAATGACATCATGATGGGAATATTGTTCTGTTTATTCAACAACAAACAAAAAACATTGTCTTTATTGAGTCCACTTTATTGCACGCTTGCAACTTTAACCTTGTTAAACAAAACAAAAATGCATGGAGTACATACATAATTGTCTATAGATATAGAAGGGTTCGATAACAGTTCAAACGTAAATCATACTTATAATAATATAATATCTTTTTATTATTATCACAGGGCATTGATTGCAATCCTTTACGTACATGTCAAGGTACTAGGTATACAGTAGATGCTAAAAATTCTTAAATTAATATATTAAAAAAAAATGTGGTCATCAATTGATGGATGTGTAAACAATTAGAATGCTTGACCATAGCAACCTCGCACCTCCCCTCTATCTCTTTTGTTCTCTTCCTCTCTCTCTCTCTCTCTCTCTATTGCTCTCTAGCTCGCTCTCTCGCACTCTCCGTTTTTTGATCTTTGTCGCTCTTTCTTACTATAATGCTCTGCATGTCTCTCTCGCTCTCTTTATTATTATTACAATCACAATAAACGTAGCACTTGACGAACCGGTTGAACCAAACAAGGAGAACACTGCCTGATAAGCGGCTGACGAAAACAAAAAACAAAATAAAATCTCACCTACCTTGCGTTTAACTGGAATACACCTACATATAAGTCTATTCTGACATTTTGTCGTATTGTGCGTGCCAAGAAAACCGAAACAGAAACAGGGGCCTGCAAATCATGCTTGATAAGAATGCAAACAACAGTTGCTTCTTGCTGTTCGTCGCGAACAGATCAAAGTATAAGAACGAGGCAAAAGATTCTATATCAGCAACATAGCAGCAGCAGCAGCAACAGCAGCGGTAGCTCCCAGAATGCCCGATAACAGCAACAAATTCTGTGAATCGAATGATACACTCATAAATATACCCAGCTGGATAAATGCCGCTTACTTTAAGAAGTTACTTAAGCGGGAGCTTAGCGATTTTCGCAAAATACTAAATCTCTCAATAATACCAGCCTCGCCGCTGGGCGATTGTGAGAGCTACACCTCGTTGCTAATGCGCATTATCATCGACATTGAAATGAAAGGTGAGATGAGCTAAATAAAGGTAAACACAATGACAAAACTGACCTAATAACTGCACTCAGTGAAAAAAAATTAACTTACAATAATTTTTTTAACAAGCCAATACACAAAAAACAAGATTCTTCAAGGTACTCTAGGGTACACAAAAAAATTGTTTTTTCATGCATTAATATATATATATAATATTATTTTAATTGAAAAATAAAACCAAATGAAATGTGGAAAAACAGATTTTCTGGTTTTAAAATATTCAACTTATTTTTAATATGTAAATCGCAGTTTCAAACTCTTTGTGTTTTTGTGTATCAAAAACAGCTTATTAATAAAATTATTTACAATTTTTATAGATGGCTTCACACAGCAAAAGTCGTATATTATGAAGACAATGCTGGCAGATGCTGAGGGCATAGGTTTTATCAATACCCTGAACATATTTCCCAAGGAGAAGCAAATGTATGAGTTGATCATACCACAGCTGGAGCAGCTTTATCAGGAACAGGGCAGAACAGTTAAATTTGCACCCAAATGTCATTGGGCTGAGAATATCAATGGGCGCATCTCTTTGGTGCTGGACGATATGAAAACGAAAAAGTTTGGCAACATAAATCGTCTGAAAGGCTTCAATATGAAGCAAATGCAACGCGTGTTGGAGAAACTTGCTGAGTTCCATGCGGCCAGCGCTGTTTGGCATCAACGGAACGGTGCATATCCGGAGGATTTTCAGCGTATATATCTGCCTGCTAACTATCACAAGTCCAAAACGTACCAGGCCCGCATACAGAGCTATAAGACAGCCATGGCCTCATGGGGTTTTAGCAATTCTGAACAATACACAAGCCGGATAGTAAGTAACCTTTATTATTCTTGTACATTTCTTAATTCGAAAGCAACAGCGTTGGCGAACTCAAAAACGGCTAATAACAAAAATATTTTAATGTTTTAGCCAACAGCGGATCAGTTTGTGCAATCTGCTGCGCGTTGCTTTAATACCGATCCTCAGGAATTTAAAGTACTTAATCATGGTGATTTCTGGTCGGGAAATATTTTACTTAACAACACTCAAGCCGGCGATATTAAAGATTTGTGTTTCGTGGACTTTCAACGCTGTAAATGGGGTAGTCCCGCCCAAGACCTTTGGGAGTTGATCATTTGCTCATCGCATCACAGTCTGAGAACAAAACAGTTTGATTATTTTGTCAGAATATATCATACGCAACTGATACATTGCCTCAAACTGCTTAACTATGCCAAACCGCTGCCTTTGCTTCGGGAACTCCACATATGCATGATCAAGCATGGCTTCTGGGGTAAGTTTATCATTGGAACATGTAAGCCCTTATCTAAACATTGCATTTCTCTGTTAGGCTACTTTACCACCTTTATGCATCTGGTGCTAATTCTCTTACCAGTGGACAAGGAGGGTTGCGTACCTAAACTAATGCTACCGGGCGAAGATGGAGATCGATTTCGTGCTAAAGTCTATACAAATCCACTGTATGTTCGTGCCGGCCTAAGCATATTCCCGTTTTTGCATAGACGCGGTCTTTTAGAGTTTTAAGAAAGTACTTTGATTTACTTACTCCACTATAGCCGAATTTTCACAATCTGTAAATAGAAGTCACATTTGACTATCTTAAAGATTTATCTTTTGTTTTCTGCGGCAAAGTCTGTTTTAGTATTTCACCAAGCACAACACAAATATACACATGAACAGCGATTAGCGATTAAAGAAAAACAAGAACGAGGGGTAATGGGAGATGGATTGATCGACGAGGAGATACTGTGCATGAGTACTGATATAAACTAGCCAAATTATATTTTGTGTTGCTTAAGACTTGCTTTCATAAGTTTAATTTTATTATACAAATACAGTTTGCGGGGTAGAAGATGCATACCTCTTCTAGGTACATACTGGCTTACGATATTATTATACCCTAATTACCCATTTCAAATAGATACAGAGTATAAAAATTACTATTGAGTTTCCAAGATATTGAATATAATAATAGAATATAACCCATAAATATTTCACCTTTTTAATACAAAGATATTTTGTTAAACTACAACTATATTCTATTAAAGTTTGTTCGCTTTCTGTTCGAGTATAAGTCTGTTCTGTATAAGTTCATAAAATATTTTTAATTTTAAACTAATAATAAAATAATAACAGCTTTTTAAAGTGTACCTGCATGTACTTATACTTAATTAAAATCGTCTTTTATCATAACATTATTTTATTATACTGAGTACAGTTTTATTTGAGGTATCACAAAGTCGACTTATTTGTTTATTTTTATTTTGTTTCTCGCATTATCACAACATTCGCAACGCTCTCATTTAAATTCAGCTGGTCGTCAGCTGATAAGCGTCTGAAAAAGCTAACAACAGAGAGAACTTTAATGGGCACGTGAGTTGTGTGACCAACGCGAGCTTTTTAATGCATCTCTCGTTCTCACTTTTCAATTAACAGCTTAACGCGACAGCCGCAATCGCTCAGCTGCTCAGTGTTTATAAAAGTCTTTTTTTTTTTTGCTTTTAGTCAGGTGACTTGTTTAAGTTGAAAAGAATAATTGTATTGAAATGGGCACGGGCAAGCAAAACTACCAGGCACCCGATTGGCTGACCTCAGACTTTCTGCAGGATGTGCTAAAGGAGCACTTTAAAGAGGAGTCACTGACTGTTACTGATTTGCTGGTGAAGAGCGCCCAGGCAAATGACGTGGTTGCCGGCTTTGCCAGCGAAATGCATCGCGCATGCTTTCAGCTGCAGCGTGGCGATGTGAAGACCAAATTCTCTGTCTTTATCAAGGATCATCCAAAGGGACAAACAGGTGCAATTGCACTGCGCAGCAAACTCTTTAAGCGGGAGATTCTGGCATATAAGGAGGTGCTGCCTCGAGTACAGGCATTGCTGGAATCGATTGGCGACAAGTCACAAATTGCGCCCACTTGCTATTATACCACGGAGAGTCCGGAACCATTTCTGATACTAGAGGACATGCAGATGGGCGGTTTTGAGAACTTTGAACGCGGCCGTCTACTCAATCTGGACTACGTTCTGCCCAGTGTTGAAAAGCTGGCCAAGTTGCACGCCTGTAGCGCAATCGTCGCCAAACAGAGTCCTGAGGTGTTGGAGTTCTTTAATGAGGCACCCATTTCTCGCAATCCTGATAGGCGTGACTTCTTGAGCTTCTTTCCGGTTAATATTCGCTGCGTGGCCGAGGAAATTGCACACTGGAAGGGCTACGAGGAGATCACCGAGAAGATGTTTAAGCTGGCTGAAAACGTGCTCCAGAGCTCTATCAAGATGTACGAGCAGGAGTCTTGTTTCAAGGTGTTTAACATGGCCGATATTTGGATCAATAACCTTATGTTTCATGTCAATAATGAAACCAAGGAACCCGACAACGTTGTAGCTGTAAGTAAGTCGATACTAGTTTATCGTTTTCAAGTTTTAACAATTTCAATCTGTTTGTAGTTGGACTTCCAGCTGGCTTATGTGGGCTCCCCAGCTATTGATCTTAATTATTTCCTGTACGGTTCTCTAAACGAAAATGTACGAAAAATACATTTCAAGTTTATTATACGGGAATACCAGCGTGTGCTGCAAGCAACCCTGGAAAAGCTCAACTACCAGGGTCACATTCCAACACTCAAAGAAATTCACATTGAATTGATCAATAATAGTTTAATTGGTGAGTTTTAATTAAGTTAAATTTACTTCATGTGACCCTAAATCGTAACTTAATATTGCAGGTGTTATTGCGTCCACTTGTCTAACTCCTCTGATATTTAGAGAAGACGCTGGCTTTGATAATCTAGAAGATTTGAACTCTCGCACTGAAAATGGCGATAAATTTCGGCGAGAGAACGTTGAAAATCCCAAATATCGTGCATACTTGCAACGCACTGTTAAAGAGTTTGAACTTTCAGGATTTTTGGACACGTAACGCTCTATAAGGAAATTTTAAAAACTTGAGGAACAATTGGACTTGGCGTTGTATAAGACAAAAATTTTTAATTTTTCTTAATATATAACACATTCTACCTTAGCAATAAAACATTGCATGCTATAAATATTTTTTTATTTCAAAGATTGTTGTTACTATATTATAAATTTTTCTTTGTTGTACAATGTCTTTTAAAATTACTCGAAAAATCCCTTTGCCTCGAATCTGGCCAGCAAATATTTAACATCTTCAACATAAAAATCTAAGCGATATAACATTTTTCGATACTCTTCACTTTGCATTACTGCGTCGGCATCAACATTTTTTAGCTTAAGGGCACCCATCATCGGTAAAAATGAAGTTATGAGGAACAAATCTGAAAGTAGAGTATACATTAATAAAATTTTTAATTTGAGCCACCTTTATCTTACCATAGTACTTGTGTTGGGATATTTGTTTCCAAAACTCCACAGAATTCGGCAGTTCACCCTTGAAACCAATTTTCTGCAACGTTGTGGTGAACTCAGTAAAGAAATAGTTTATGAGCTCTTTATAGTTATTGTGACGAGCTTCTACGCCCATTAGCATATAAATGGCATAGATGACATCGACGGTTATGGGGCTTATGTTGCTTAATTGGAAATCTAACAACATGACATCTTCTAATTTTCCGTCCGCTTTGTTGTGCTTAAACATCATGTTCCGCAAATAAAAGTCGCCATGGGACAATACATAATACCCATTGGGTTGACGATTTTTGCGATACTCCTGCATTACAAGTCCACAAAGATCCAAATAATCGTTTTCTATACTCTTAAAGAATGCCAGATACTTTCTTAATTCTGGAACTTCCTCAAGTAAACCAATAAATTGACGCATGCCTGAAGTAACAAAGGGGTCATCCCTAAGAGTTGGCATTTCAAACAAGCCTTGTGTATACTCTTGCAGATACTCGGGATCCTAAAACCCCAGAAATGTTTTATTTAAAGTAAAGTTATTTAAATAACGGATTAATATGATTTACCTCATGTAAAACATGAACACTAGCTGCATGCCATTTGGCTAGTTTGGAGAGCGCGCTCTTAAGCTCCTCGATAGTTGCATCACGATCCCTTATGACCTCATAGCCTTGAGGCAAAAGATCTTCAAAGATCATCACCTGACGAGGCTCCAAGCTGTAGTATAAGCAAAGCGCATATAACTTAGTATTATCTCCAGCCTTGCGTAAGATCTCCTCGAATTTTGGCAGCACTTTTGTATACATTCCAATTTCTGTCTTAAATATATTTGTATTCCCGAGCATTTCTTTTTTATGACCATCTATATCGGGCATTGTCTTGATGATCAGCGATTTGGAGAAGTTTCCTTTTTGTGTGGTATAAGATACGTTTCCCCGAAACATAACGCTTGCATAGTGATCTCCCTTAGCACTCGCTGGGGACATTCGAACATCCACGACTTTGAGGTTTGCGTCGTTTTCATGTTTGCTAAGTACTTCCGTCAAGAACTGCGTATTTAACCAATTGGGTGCCACCAGCTCATCAGCATTAAAGTTGTCATTATTTGTTGTCGATGTCATTTTGATATTAAATGTTGTATTTTTTTACTATTTGTTTTAGGTATTTGTGCCAAGAGAACTATCAATTGTACGCGCTAACAAAACAGTATACTGGTGACTAAAAGCTGTTTACAATAAGGTAAACTATTTAAAAGATTTTTGTGCACAACAGATGTCGAAAGCTTTTGCAAGCTCTGGCAAAGGAAATGATTGCGAAAATCGATTTATTGAGTAATATGAGAAAAATATTACACTTGACAGATAGCGGCACTATTAAAATTATGTATGTATATAATTAAAAGAATTTAAAAAAAATATCTGTGTAGAGAACTGAATTCTTTGCACCCTGTATTAATAAAACAAGTAAGAAGGCTCTAGTCGAGAAATCCCGACCCTGAACCCAGTACTTTACGCGGACAGTCAGTGCTTGCAAGTATGTGTGTGTACTGCATTCTCAACTTCAGGGTTCCATATCTCCGGTGTTTCTTAACCGATTTTAATAAAAATTTCACAGATTGTCATTATTTTGTCTAATATCTCAAACGCCGCCTTAAAGTTTTCCAAATTCAATATTTTGTTGTTGTCGATCGCATGTGTAAATCGGAAACAGGATCTCGTACTGCCTAGAACTTAGGCGAGCTTAAGTTCCAAGCTGGAGTCTCTATTTCTCATAGTCTCTGAGATCGATGCGATCATAAATACAGGCGCACGGACATGGCTATATTGACTCGACTTTTGATGCCGATCAAGAATACATACATTTAATGGGGTCGAATATGCTTCCTTCTGCCTGTTACATCCTTTTGCACAAAACCATTATACCTTTTTTATCAATTTTGAATGGGTTGAGGGTATAACAACCTCAACAAAATGATTATTTTATTAGTGTAAATAAAATAATAATTTGATTTTATAATTTTTTGACCTTAACCATCAAAACTTTTAAATTGCGTGTTGCAAAGAGGATAAATTACTTGAAATTGTCAGAGGGAATAGCTAATGACATATTCTAATTTTGCCTCTTTACTACTTATAATTAAGATGGTATGCTTTCGAAATAGAAAAAAAAAATCTAGTTTAAATTAATTTAAATTTTCTTGAAGAGTATCAACCTGTCGACAGAAGTAGTTTTTATAAAATTTCTAGAAATAATCATTACACGCTTGTTATATGTGTTGATAATTATACTGTGCATATATACATATATCAATATACTTGATTATACACAGCTCGTAAAAAATTAAGTACTTTGGAGCTTTACAGATCTGTTTGGATTTGTAGAATGCTTGTCATTATTTGCATAGAACGCTACAAAAGCTCTGAGAACATGTCACATAAAATGAGTGAGAATTTGTATAGATCGGACAATTAGTTAGTTCCCACATTAACTGATGAGCGCATCTAGAATGGCATCCAATACCGAAAGTTGTAACGCGGATGAGTTGGTTGCACCAAAATGGTTAAATTCCGACTTTTTGAAAGGAGTTTTGGATGCACATCTAAAGCAACCAGAGTTGAAAATAATTGACATTAAACTGACCCCAGCCAGTTCCATGGGAGATCATTATGCGAGTGTTATGTTCCGCGCAGCCGTAGAGTATAGAAGTAAAGTGCAAAGGAGTACAAAAATGATTTCTCTGATCATCAAGTCAATGCCCGAACAGGAGGGGCAGAAGAAGGAGCTGTTTGGTGAATCGCGCATCTTTCAAACGGAGATTACAATGTACACAAAAATTTTGCCTCTTTTTGAATCCATATTGCGTAAGGCGGGGGAAGAGGTAACATTGCATGCAGATTGTCTGTACCATAGCTTGGAGCCACGTCAGGTAATGGTCTTTGAGGATCTAGTGTCGAAAGGATACTCCATCATTCGTCGTTCCGCCAACTTTGATGAGCTGCAAACTGTACTGAATAAGCTGGCCAAGTGGCATGCAGTGAGCCATAAGTTGCTCAAGGAGCAGCCAGAGTTATTTAAAGAACTAAATTACGATATAACCACTACGCCTCACTTTTTGGAGCAGGACTTCATTACCACATCCCTGGGAAACTTTATAGATATGCTGGGCAATGTGGAGAGCTTAAAACGTTTTCAAAAACACTTTGAACCGATGCGCGATACTTTTGTTCAACGTTGGGTCGATGTTATCCGGGAATATCGTGATAATCGGAAAGCAACAGGTTACTATGTACTCTGCCATGGAGATTTTCATCTGCGTAACATGATGTTCAAGGGACTTGACTGTATGCTTCTGGATTTTCAAATGTCCTATGTGGGTTCTATGGCCAATGATCTTATTTATGCAATCTATATGCTTTTTGATGCAGAAACACGAAAAAATAAAATCAATGAACTTATCTACAACTACTTTCAAACATTTTTAAAGACCCTAACGAAGATTGGATATAAAGATAAAATGCCCAGTTTGCTAGAATTTCGGCGACAGATGTTTGATAAAAGATATAATGGTAAGTTTTTAAGTGAAATACGAAAGTTCCTAACTTATCTTTTTAATGCAATCCTTAGATATATTTCTTCTTGTCGCCTTTCAACCTTTTATAATGCAAATGTGCAAGGGTACGGATCCTGCACAGTTGTCCGTGGATGCGGAACAGCGTCGAAAGTTGTATTATCAAAAAGAATACCAAGATGAATTAAAAGATATTTTACCTCGAATGCTGCATTTGGGGTACTTTGAGCCGCTTTAATATTGCATTCATAAAAGTACGCTATTTGTAAAATTTATGTACATAGCTATAAACCGTGAAATTGAACAACAATTACTGTAAATATAGCTTTTAAATTTTTTTTTCCACTATGGTAATTTTGACCTTCGAAAGTTAGCTTTTCACAATATTTGTTAAAATAAGTTTGTTCGCACTTTTGTGAATCTGATAAAATAAAAATTTGTGATTAAACTCTTACGTTTTTTTATCTTTAAAAGCTCAATTTTGGTTTTATTAATTAAAGCACATTGGTTTACATTTCCTAGTAGGTGTTATACAATAAACAAATTCACTATCACAATCAAAACAAACAATAAAAACTTATTCAAGCGTTTGAATGTCACAAATGATAAGGAACTTACAAAGCTTATACTTATGTTTTTTTATACCCTGATCCCATTAAAAATGGGAAAAAAGGGTATTATGGTTTTGTGCAAAAGTATGTAACAGGCAAAAGGAAGCATCTCCGACCCCATAAAGTATGTATATTCTTGATCAGCATCAACAGCCGAGTCGATATAGCCATGTCCGTCTGTCCGTCCGTCCGTATGTATAAGACAACCGATCTCAGAGACTATAAGAGCTAGAGACTCCAGACTTCGAACTTAAGCGCGCCTAATCCCTAGGCAGTACAAGTTTGTTTTCGATTTTCGATAACTCATCCCGTTTTCGATATACACATGCGATCGATAACAACAAAATCTTGAATTTGGAAAATTTTGAGATGGCATTTGAAATAATGAACAAAATAATGACAATCTGTGAAATTTTTATTAAAATCGGTTAAGAAACACCGGAGATATGGGGCATTGAAGTTGTGTATGCAGTATGCAGTATGTGCGTACATACAAACACACATACTTGCAAACACTGACTGTACGCGTAAAGTATAGGGATCAGGGTATCGTCTAGTCGGGATTTCTCGACTAGAGCCTTCTTACTTGTTTAATCTAATTAATTACATTTTTTGTCAGCTCTGATTATAAAACTAACATTAGTTGAGACTTGTGCTTGAGCATATTTTTCACCATGGTTAGCAAAAGATAATCAACCAATCAATTTCTTACTTGAACTTTTTCTTTTTAAGGCATGTACACCCTTGACTAATTATTCTAATTATTATATTGAGTCTGGAAAGCAAATACTTCACATTGTTAGACGGACGAACAGACAGACGGACATGGCTATATCGACTCGGCTGTTGTTGGTGATCAAGAATATGCCATTATAACCTTTCTAACCATTTTAAATCGGTAAAGAGTGTAAATAAATAATTTTAAGAACTCCTTAGAGTTTTTGTGACGTTTTTCTACACCCATCAGCATGTAAATCTAAAATCGTAATCGAATTTCTTATCATGCCTGAGGAAATAAAGGGATAAAGATTTGGCATATCATAGATGCCTTGTGTACACTCTTAAAGGTAGTATACTGATTACAGGTTATTGTGTTAAAGTGTTCAGCAAATAACTCATCTACTATATTAATTATATTGTGTGAAAAAGCTGTCGATAGCTTTTAAAAGAGATGCAAAGCTCTTAAATGGCAAGAGATAATTTTCCATTTAACAATAGACAGAGAAAATGTATTAAATTTTTTTTTGTGAAATAATACTATTAAACCAAAATTAGCCGTATATTGACATATTTCAACAAGTTAATATAAAATATTTATGTTTTTTTCTTACTGGTGAACTTTCAACACAATCGCCTGTTAACTAAAAGATATGTTGATAAGTCTTGAAAAAATACTAAGTTCTTTCTTTATTAAACTTTCCATTCGCAAAAGCGTGTTTATGTTTTATTCAATATAAAGATCATTAAAAATTAATAAGCTTTATTTAAATATAAAGCTTTTACTAATTAAAAAAAACTTTTAGCTGTATACTTTAATACATATTACTTAAAGTAGCCCTGTTCTTCAAGTCTAGAAAGCAAATGCTTAACATCGTTTATGTAAATGTTTGAACGATATAACTCTCTTCGTACTTCTTCTTTTTGAACAATTTCAGCAAAATCAATCGGCTTAAGCTTAATGGCGCACATCATGGGCAATAATGTTGTTAGTAAAAAAAATTCTGTAAATTAAAAATATATTATTATTTAAGAATAATTTATAATTGAAAATATTCCAAATCAAAACACACCATAGTATTTATGTTGGGCCATTTGTTTCCAAAACTCCACAGAATTCGGCAGTTCACCCTTGAAACCAATTTTCTGCAACGTTGTGGTAAACTCAGTAAAGAAATAGTTGATGAGCTCTTTATAGTTATTGTGACGAACTTCTACGCCCATTAGCATATAAATGGCATAGATGACATCGACGGTTATGGGGCATATGTTGCTTATTTGGAAATCTAGCAACATGACATCTTCTAATTTTCCGTCCGTTTTGTTGTGCTTAAACATCATGTTCCGTAGATGAAAGTCGCCATGGGACAATACATAATACCCATTGGGTTGACGATTTTTGCGATACTCCTGCATTACAAGTCCACAAAGATCCAAATAATCGTTTTCTATACTCTTAAAGAATGCCAGATACTTTCTTAATTCTGGAACTTCCTCAAGTAAACCAATAAATTGACGCATGCCTGAAGTAACAAAGGGATCATCCATAAGAGTTGGCATTTCAAACAAGCCTTGTGTATACTCTTGCAGATACTCAGGATCCTAAGAACCCAGAAATATATTATTTAAAGTAAAGTTATTTAAATAACGGATTAATATGATTTACCTCATGTAAAACATGAACACTAGCTGCATGCCATTTGGCTAGTTTGGAGAGCGCGCTCTTAAGCTCCTCGATAGTTGCATCACGATCCCTTATGACCTCATAGCCTTGAGGCAAAAGATCTTCAAAGATCATCACCTGACGAGGCTCCAAGCTGTAGTATAAGCAAAGCGCATATAACTTAGTATTATCTCCAGCCTTGCGTAAGATCTCCTCGAATTTTGGCAGCACTTTTGTATACATTCCAATTTCTGTCTTAAATATATTTGTATTCCCGAGCATTTCTTTTTTATGACCATCTATATCGGGCATTGTCTTGATGATCAGCGATTTGGAGAAGTTTCCTTTTTGTGTGGTATAAGATACGTTTCCCCGAAACATAACGCTTGCATAGTGATCTCCCTTAGCACTCGCTGGGGACATTCGAACATCCACGACTTTGAGGTTTGCGTCGTTTTCATGTTTGCTAAGTACTTCCGTCAAGAACTGCGTATTTAACCAATTGGGTGCCACCAGCTCATCAGCATTAAAGTTATCATTATTTGTTGTCGATGTCATTTTGATATTAAATGTTGTGTTTTTGTACCTTCCGTGTTAACTATGAGCTCGAAATACAAAATACTGGTTACTAAAAGTTTTCAGTACTGACCTCAACTATTTATGTGGTTGCGTTTACGAAAGCTGTCAAAAGCTTTTGCAAGCTCTGGCTTTGTATCCGATAACTGAATACGAACTTATGTGAAATTGAAAATATATATATATTGATTGTTTTGATGGTGATGGTTTTAAATGCTTAAAAATTTATTTGAAATCTTTGAACAACTTAAAAAATCTCAGAGATCGTAGGATTTTGTGATTTACCTTTTTTAGAATCTGTAAACTGACTACCTGCAATTTAGCGAGCTTGGTAAAGGCTACTTTTAGTTTCTTAGTACTGTTTATCTCTGTGGCACCAGGTCTTCAAAAAAAAATAACTTGTCGAGAAAGCCTTGTGTTATCTTCCGACTTTTGCTTAAGACCTGGGCAACACTTTGATATACATTCCAATCTTAGTCTTATGAAGATGCAATTCACTCACTAAAAATAACCATAATCAGTTCCTTTTCTTCGGGCAATGGTCTTGATTAACAGAGACCTTAACCTTGCCACTTGCTGGAGACAATACTAAGTACTACCTTAAAGAACCGCGCATTTAGCCAAAGGAAAGCTACCAGTTCATCAACATTAAAGCCGTCGTCAACTGTTTTGTTTTTGTTTTCTTTATATACCCTGATCCCATTAAAAATGGGAAAAAAGGGTATAATGGTTTTGTGCAAAAGTATGTAACAGGCAGAAGGAAGCATCTCCGACCCCATAAAGTATATATATTCTTGATCAGCATCAACAGCCGAGTCGATATAGCCATGCCAGTCTGCCCGTCCGTCCGTCCGGCTTAACAAACTTATCTATGAAATTGTCCCTCTTATCATAAAATAGATATTGCATTTGCAGTGCACCAAAATCAACGTAATTAGAGTAAAAAATTTATTTTTCCATAGTTTAAGTTAAAGTTGAGTTAACTTATTGTAAACATTTTTTTTAACAGCAGCTATTTTCAAATTCAAAATAAATAGCTAAAGTCAAAAAAGATCTGCCATATAAAATTGAAACAACTCTCTAAAGCAAAAGGTTATTATTTTTACTGAATTAAATAAACACCTTGAAGGCGGGTTTCGCGAAACACAAATCGATACACAGCTGTTACTTTATTTGTGCATGGCGCATATCGATACTCAAAAAAAGTTATCTGTATCGCTAAAAGTTCTCCCAAATGGAAGTGACGCTGGATAAGAAATTGCAAGGATTTCAACTAGTGGCGCAGGAAAAGGTGCGTGCGTGTTTGTGTGCAACAGATAAAAAATTATTATAATAGCATATTGCTGAAATTATTTTCTATAGCTTCAGGCAATAATATGCTCCATACCGGGCAAAAAAGAGCTAATTTTGGAGCCAGAACTGATAAAGCCGCTAGAACATGTCTGCACAGCCTCCTGGTTAAAGTAAGTAGTGCATGCTAACAACATAATTGTAGAAATGTGTATTATAATAATCGTTGCAGGTTAAAGGGCATCCAGCGCATTTACAAATTGGATGCAAAACAAATACTACATCGTGACGAAGATCAGGTGCACATTTACATGATACGCAGTCTGCTGGGCACATACCAGACGCTGTTGCGTCAACTGCAACCACTAACACTTACCACATCCACTGAGTCACCCGATTTGGCGTTGCGCATGTTTCACATCATATGCGTTCCGAGCTGCTATGCCTATTTCAATGCTCTGCTCGAGCAGGCCGGCCTTTGGGGTCTTGTGCAGTTACATCATTACAATTGGGATTTTATATACCTCGATCAGGGTGTTCTCAGTTTGGAGCTACCAAATGTAAGTAGATGTGTATTTAAGAGCTCCACATGAGCTAATACCTTCCACCAACACAGCTCTATGAATGTGTCTACTTACAAGGAAATACCTCCGCACTGCCCGCTGTGGCCCAGAGTCTGCGTCTGCTACAAATGATTTGTGGACAGCCTGCATTGACGCTCACTTTTGGCAACCATGCAGCGCAGCTGGTGCAGTTAATGTTGTCACTGGGAACAGTGCCAGAGCCCACAAATCCACCAGACTTTGGCGCCTGGCTAATTATTGATAGAGACAAGGATTACGCCTCGTCATTGCTAACGCCCGCCACTTATGCTGGACTGCTACTAGAGGTGTTCCAGCTACGTGCTGGCGAAATTGTGATTGACAATGCCAACAATAAGATACGAAGCCAAAAGCTGCACCTGCTCCAAGGCAAAAACGATCTTAAACCAAATACTGGCAAGCTCAGCCTTATTCGCTTGAATTCCGCTTGTGATGAAATTTACGGTGACAATCGTTACAAGCATTTTGCACAAGCAAGCAGCTTGGTGCGAGCCCAAGTTAAAACGCTGAGTCTGGAGCTGCAGAAACTCAACGACATGAAGCTGGAGGAGATGCACGACTATGTTGCGCGCAAGCTGCCCAAGTTGACAGAGCTAAAAGCCAAAGTGTTACGTCATTTAAATGCCTCCGAGATTGTCATACAAATGCTGGGTAATTTTCGACGTCTGCAGACCCTAGAGGAGGACATTCTAAACAACGTTTCACGCAAGCGTCTGCTAACTGAAATCGACGAGCTATTGACCACAGATGGACAACGTTATAATACACTGCGTCTGGTCTGTCTCTTGCACTTGTGTGCCGGCGTCGCTCCCGATGAGCTACAGAACTTTGCACGCAACTATTGTAATATGTTTGGCCATCGGGAACTAAGTGTGTTCCAGCAGCTGGCACAGGCGGGCCTCTTGCCGGCTCTGATGCCCGAGCGCAAAACTTCGGCCAAGCTGCTGTCCAATTTGCCGCTACCCAAGTTTCAGCAAACCGAATTTCAGGCAAATGCCAATCGCTTAAAATTGCTAACATCGTATGAAGATGCAGATCAACCCGCTACGAAGTCGTCACCTGCAGCAACTTCTGCTGCCGTTGCCGGTGGTCCATCTACAAAGCAGTCCTGCCCCAGCTTTGTGTTCAATGGTACCTACATACCGCTTGCCGCGCAGCTGTGTTCAATACTCCTCAATGCCAACAGTGTCGAACTGTTTGCTAACAAGCTGGCCATGATCGATGGACTTCACGTGCATGTGGACGGACAGGCAAGCACGCCCAAAGCCTTTGCTGTGAATTTGAAAACAGCAGACATCTTTCCACTGCGTCTACGAAATTTGTTTGTATTTGTTATTGGCGGCGCCAATTATGCGGAAATTGCCGCCTGTGATTTTGTTGCTAAGTTGACGGGAGCGCAAATAATTGTTGCATCGGATGCAATACTAGCTGGCAGCGATCTAATCGCTGCTGCCTTTAATAACTAAAGCTATAACAATCAAATGTTTCCATGTTTCTATTTTTGTAATAAAACATTAAATACTGAAAATCACTTTTGTTTAATTTCTGCCCAATGAACTTTATACTTTGTAAAGCTTGTTTATATTTATCTTGCTTAACAAACGTTTATATTGAACACATAGACTAGCTTAAATCGCCTATTCAATTTGAGTGCTATTAAAGACCACCAGTCATGCCAGGCACGCGATATAGAAACTCTCCATCGTCATCGTAGTAGGCATCCTCCACGCGATATGTAGCTCCTTGGCGATATAGTTTTCGTGGTATAACAATGCGATCCTTTACTTTGGACATCTCATATTTGCGTTGATCCGTAGCGCTGATAACAATTTCAGTTCGTTCAAATTTCTGTGCAAAACTGGACAATGGCACAGTGCTGCTGGCATTGGGTAATGGATGTTGAAGTTCCTGCTCGAGCTGCTGTTGCTTTTGATCGGGCAACACTTGTAATGCTTTAAGCTCCTGCAGTCGCATTTTGCGTTTGTCTTTCACCTTGTCTATCAAATAAGTTTCTTCCTCGCCCACAGAGGGTGGCATATTTCGAGCTGATTTTCGCTGTGTTGATATTCCCGATTCCAGTTGCTTGTTTCCTTCTTTGCCGAGCAGAGAACGGAATTCATTTCCCAGTGGCTCTGGTAGCTCCGGTCGTGTTGGCCACTGCTGTGGCGAGAAGTGCTGTAAATCTTGTCGCTGACGCTTCGCAAATTTCTGTAAGTGCCGCAATAGCTCGGGTGGCACATCTTCACATTTGCCAGTGCGCAACTGAACCCAATTTTTCATAACACTTGCGTCATGATTGCGTATGCGATCCACACTTTGTGGACGCCATTTAGAGCGCAAGACCTTTTGTACGATTTCTGGTGTTGCTGGGAAACTTTCGGCTAGTCGTTCCACACTCCATTCTTCCGCATCGCGTTCGTGGAGTAAGCGCATTTGCTCCTTCTCTGCATACAGCAGCAAATTTGGTAACTTGGCATTGCGAAAGTATTTGTGCTTGACCATAAACTGACGAACACGATCGCGTTGTTGCTGCTGCAACGCTTCGTGCTGTTCATGTGTTTTATGTGCTGACATAAAATCTGCCTCCATGTCGGCATAATCCTCTATAGCATTGTCGGCACCATGTTGTCGCAAATCCTGTAGCTGATAGCTCAGGCCAGGATTGGCGCGACGAGGTACTCGGGCTAGTAGACTCCAATGTGCTGTGTAGAGGCGTCGTATTACCTGACGAGCAGTCATTTTATCATTATTTTACTATTGTTATTGCCGCAACAAGCCAGGTGTTACCAAAAGTTATCGATAGCTTAACACCAAACGAATGTAAATCCTATTGCATTTCATCACGAAACTCGCCGTTTTTCGATAATTACTTTTAGGCATTTTTTAGTACTTGTAAGAGTTTCTTTGCGAAATTATAGAATTGTTTACAATTGCCTGAACAATATTGAAATCAACAAGCAGAAAATTAAAAGCGAATATGTCTACGCCGAATAACGAAGCCGGTGGCGGCAATTTAATGGATGAATTCGAGGAAGCTTTTCAAGCCTGTCTACTCTCGCTGACCAAACAGGAGCCCAACTCCGGCACTAACAAAGAAGAAATTGATTTGGAGGTACAAAAGACAACAAATCGTTTCATCGATGTGGCGCGTCAAATGGAGGCATTCTTTTTGCAAAAACGCTTTCTTGTCTCCACACTGAAACCCCATATGCTCATCAAGGATGAGAATCAAGATCTAAGCATTGAAATAGGACGCAAGGAGGCACTGCTGCAAAAGCACTACAATCGTTTGGAAGAGTGGAAAGCTTGCCTATCCGATATACAGCAAGGTGTGCACAATCGTCCAACACCACCCATGATGCCTGGGCCTTGTCCAACAGGCATGCAGCCGATGGGTGGTCCCGGCCCGCGACCCGGTCTTATGAGCGGTATGCCACCAGTGGGTCAACTACCTGCAGGACAACAGCATTTACTGCAGGCACAGCAATTGCAGCAGCTGCGTATGATGGGCAAACTGCCGCCCAAGTGATTAATAATTTAAGAACCCTTTCAATAAATAAAAACATAAATACAAGGAATTTAAAGTTAAGAATTATTTGTACCCAAAAATAAACACGACCACAAAAAAAAAACGAAATGTCAACTGCATTTAAATGCCTTTTCGCTTATGGGTTTTGTGATACATAATTATATGTATAAAGAATATTTGTGTTTTTTTTATACCTGCTTAATAAAGAAGGTATCTTAAGATGTATTCAATTAAACACATAAATGTGTCGAACAACTGGTAAAGAGCACTTTATCCATGCATTTTTAAGTTAAAAACATCAATGGTATTATTTATCGTATTCTGTGCCATTTATTGTTTGTTATTTTTGCTGCGTGTTTAGGTAAACTTTTTGCGAATCTTAGCAAAGATCGCGTTCAATAGCTAATATATCCACGTATACATATATCTCATTGTGTTTGATTTTTTTTTTTTCTGTGTTAATTGGTATTGGTATCTAATATAATTCTAAATATATTAGGACATCTTAGAACATCTTAGAACTTAAACTTCAGACATATAAACTATATAAACTTATGCTTGGGCTAAATTTATGATCAATTTGCAATCACAAAGACAGTTTTTGCTTTGTCCTTAAATAAATACAATTCAAAAAAATTAACTAAGATTAAATCAAATTAATAAAAAAAAAACACAGATGTATAATTATGTTTAATGAGGCAAACACTATTCTTTTGACATTCAATGTGTGCGCATATGATGGATTTGTGAACATATATGTACTGTATCGATATTCATTTAGTCAATCTCGTAAACCTTGTCCGCCTCAAAGCCAGTCGCATTAACATCGGGTGGAACAACGCCGACAGATGGTTGTCCAGTTGCTTGGTTGTAGCCCGCAGCTGATGGATTTTGATTGGTATAGAGCAAGGGATTCATGTACATGCCGCTGGGATGCACAATGTGTGTATGCAACTGCAGTAGATCCTTGTACATGGTGGGATCACCATTGTTCATTTCATTGTAAAGCTGCTGCAGATAGCTGGGCACCAACTGTATAACTTGGACTTGTGTTAGCTCCGGATGATCCTTTGTTATTTTCATATTGAGCATCTGCAGCAGAATATCTGTGCGGAAGCCAAATATCTTATTGGATGTAACGCTGCCAGATGCATTACCAAACTGACTGGCCATCGTTGCGCCAAAGGCGTTGCGATCATAGCTCATATACTGTGAGGCTTGTACGGCGCGCGTCTTCTCCGCCTCATACTCGGCCCAGGCTGATTTGCGCTCCTCCTCCGTAAGATTCTCATGCTCCTCCTGCTCCAGCAGAGAGTCGTGCTCATGGTATTTAAATATAAGCTTCTCGTGCTCTGTCAACAGCTCGGCGAACAGTCGATCCTTGGGCAACAAAGGCATCTCGCGCTCAACGCTCGGCTTAAGCTCATATGTGTAGAGCTCCATTAAATCCGTTTGGTTATAATGCCTAGAGATCTGTTGCTCATCGATCACACGCTTTGCTGTTGCCTGCTTGGCCACCTGGCGCTCATAAACTTTCTGCTCCATGGTGCCCATGGCAATCAGACGATAAATGTAGCATGGCTTCACCTGCCCAAAGCGATATACACGAAAAATACTCTGGGTGTCATGCGAGGGATTCCATGAAACATCAAAAATCACGACACGATTTGCTGCTACCAGATTAATGCCCAAGCCACCAGCTCGTGTCGAGATAAGAAAAAGACGTGCACGCACATTGCTTGCATTATTAAATTGCTTGCACATGGACTCTCGCTGCTCCACGCTGCAGGAGCCATCCAAACGGAAGTAATCCTTACTGGGTGTCCACGAGCCCTTAAAGTTGCCCACATCACCTGCGAAAATATTGTTGAAAAAATATAAAATAAGCATGAAAAAAAAACAATTTATAGAAAGGGTGTTCTTGCCATAAGATATGACTTACCCTCAAATTCGTAGCCCTTGGTGTTGCTATCAACAAGCGAAAGGAAATGCTCGATTACATCCAGAGATTGTAGGGATTGGGAGAAGACAAGCAGCTTGTCACCAATAGCTTCGCATTGTTGTAGTAAACGAAGCAGCATAAGCAGCTTGGGGGAATGATTAACGTTGTTCAGTTCCTTCTCCTCGACAAATGGTTTCCACCACTCAGAGGGATCATCCATCTGCACAGAAGCGCCCCCTATAAGTTCCACATCCGAATCACTGTCCACCAATCCAGAGCGAACGCCGTTACGTGTCTTGCGACTCTTAACTTTGCTGCCGCCAGCGGCATTTGTGTTGACAATGGTTAAGCTGGCATCTGACTTGAATGAATCACCGCTATCTGATGAATTTGAAGCGACCTCCTCTTCCTCGGAATCATCACATATGAAGCCTTCCTCCTCAGAGTCATCGTTGCTTAATAAACGCTTAGCAATAACATTATCGCTGTTCACGCGCAGATTCATCGGATGTGTCCAGATTCGTCGCAAGTCCTGAAAGTCCTGAAACAGACGCGCACCCTTCCCGCAAATGTCAGAGGTACCCTGATCACGATGCGTTGTCATATAATAGCCATAGAGCCGTTGCTGCAGCTCTGACAATGTCGTATAAACGACATACTCATGCTTGGGAGGCAAATATGGTGCCAGCACAGAGTAATCCCGACGCTGAATACAACCCTCAAGCAGCTTATGCAGAATATGCGAGCGATGCTTCATAAGACGCAAATCACGCTCAGTGGAGTCCGTGTACTGTCCATTGCTAATTGGATTGACAAAGCGATTCATATACTCCTTATATGTGCCCAATAGACTTGGTTTTACAAACTGTATCATGCAGTAATCTACATAAAAATGAAGGGAAAACCATTAAATTAACGATAGGCTTTTGCTGCGTTATAATATAATATTTTACTTACATTCTTTGAGATTATTTTGAAGAGGCGTGCCTGTGAGTACAATGCGTCGCTTAGATCGCATTCTTGTCACCGCCTTACTAATGGATGTCTTCTCGTTCTTAAGCAGATGACCCTCATCGCATACAACCAGATCGGGTCCGGGTTCAACGAGTGCATGCTGCAGCTGCTCGCGCTGCTTCTTACGCAAACCTTTGGCCTTCTCGTTAGCGAGTATTCGATACATGTCATAGCCCAGAATGCAGACGCCGCCCTCCTCGTACCATTCGTTCAGCTTGAAGATGCGCGTCGGCTTGTCCTTGTAGCGTGAAATGTCATAGATCTCGATGTCTCGTCGATGTGCAAATGCCATCCAGTGCACAAACTCACGAGCCCAATTGTTGACAGTGCTCAGTGGTGATATGATCAGCACACGCTCCACGCCCGTGCGACGCGAATTGATGAGCAGTGTATGGGATAGAGTGACTACCTGTAGCGTCTTGCCGAGACCCATACAATGGGCCAAAATACAGCCGGAACCAGAGCTCTTTTCGGTCTCCCTAATTGTCTCGAAGCAAGCATCCCACATAAACTTGACGCCATCGACCTGATGGGGCTTCAGCTTTTTGAGAAGTCCCTTGTCCACTTGAAGCAGAGCTTTCTTTGATTCCTCATCGAAATCTAATATCAATTCACTAATTTCAACGCTCTCCGATTTAACGAAAATACGATTGTAGAGCTTTTGACGTTCCTCAATACGTTTGCGACGATCGTCCTCTTCCTTGGCGGCCTCCTTGGTGGTCAAATCCAAATCCTTAGTCTTAATAATTTTTCGTATGTGTTTGCGCTTGTTCTTGTTCTTTTCGTCGTCGCCATCATCGCTATCACCGCTAGACGCCTTTTTGATGCGTCGTCTCTTTTTTTTCTTCTTATCCTCTGGCTCAAAATCGGACGAGTCACGGTCAGAGCCGGCATTCTTTTTTCCCGAAAAATTGCGACGTTTGCGCTGCGGCATTACTTCGCTGCCGCTGCTTTGACCAGCCTCCGCATCCGATTTTGCATCTTTCTCCTGCTCAGATTCCACTTGCTCCTCATCGGCTGCCTTGTAATCGGAATCGTTTTCGCTGGCGCTAACGCTCTTATCGCGCCTATTACGCTTCGACGTGCTCGCTTGTTCAAGCTCTGAATCTGAGCTCATTTTGCGCTTTGATTCTGAATTTTTAACTTTTAATGTTGTAGTAGTAGCTGGTGCTTCTGATGTTGTTTCTGATGCTGTTGCAGGTTGTGCTGATACTGTTTCAGCTACTGCAGATTCGACTGATACTGTTTCAGATGTTGCAACTTTTGCTGATACTGTTTCAGATGTTACAGCTTTTGCTGAAACTGTTACAACTTTTGCTGATAATGTTGCAGCTTTTGCCGTAACTGTGGGAAGCTCAATGCGCCTTAAACGTACCACGCAACGACGCAACTTTTTAGACTCCTCGCTAGACGTACTATCGCTATCAATTAAAAGTTTCGAGAGCAAACTTTGCTTAACAGGTAACTTTTTTGCAGACTCCTTAGCGGCTACGGAATTAATGCGTGTCTTGCGGGGAACAATAATATCGTCGTCGTCGGTCTCTGTGTCACTTAGTTCGATAATGGAAACGTTTTTGTTGCGACTTTTACGAGGCGGCAAAACAGACGATGCTTGCAAACTTGTTGACTTTGCATTAATTTTAATGCTTATGGAGTTTCTTGTTGTTCTACTGTTGCTATTTGGCTGCGCTAGCAGTTTCTCCAGCGGAACAATGCTTATTTTAAAGGCTGGCTTCTCTAAAACGCTTTGATCGTCCGAACTGTTAGAGAATTCATCAACAACAGCATTTACTGTTCCGTTTCCGTTTGTTCCATTACTTTTATCACCAGTGGGTAGGTTTTCTTCTAAATCGGTTGTTGGTTTTTTTGTTGAATTTTCATTAACATCGCTGATTACATCTCTTGTCTCTGATTGCTTAGATTTGATATTTTTTTCTCTGTTGCTGCGATCGGCGTCGTCGTCTTTTGACTTGGTCAATGTTGCAGCAAATGTCTCGCATGAGTCCGACTTTTCCTCTCCCATAGGTAACAGAGGGCCACGAGCCTCTATGCGCCGCTACTCAATTTTAAACAAAGCTGAAAATAATCAAGAAAAAACTTTAAAATTAGTGATACCCTGTAATTTTAATTTTTGCGTTTCAGTGATCTGCGTTTTCGAATATAGCGAGTAAGAACTCTTTTATTTCTGCAGCATCTACACGTTGTTTTAAGTATTAAGTGCTTACTGAAATTAACACGTTTAGACATGGATAACTAGACTGCTTCATTAATAGAGTATTCGATAAGTTTAAAAATTAGTCCCACTTTTATTATCATTTTATAGCCATTTTTATTAAAAACAGCGTATGCGAATGAGCACAGTAGTTTTTTCTTTGTTGCTATTAAGCTACTTTCAGTTGAAAATGCGACAAGCTCTCTTTGAGTTGCATTGCGTCTGCTTTCGGCTTTTTTGTTGCTTCTTTGCTTCTTTTTTATACGTTGTTTTTTTCTTTTCACATATACTTTGCTCTCGATTATTTTAAGGTTGAGGTTATTTCTTGTTAATACAAAAAAAAATATGTGCAACTGTAACAATAATGTAACAATCTGTAGACTAACAGCGTTGTCAAACATTTAAATTAGTTAATTTTTCCACATTCCTCCGCCGCGCTTTTTGGCACAGACGCGTACTACGTACTCACACACACACATATAAAAATATACATGCAAATGCTTTGCGCTCACCTTTTGCAAATTCTTATTTTCGTTTGCATTTCACACAGCACTACTAATGCACTTAGTGCACACTTATAAGCGTTTTGTGTATACTTAAATTAAATTAAAATCATTTAAATATATTTAATAAACCAGAAGCAGCGGTCTGCCTACGCCGCCGCTATAAATTTTATTTGCTAGTATACACAGCACACAAGCACACAGATGTTGATCTTAGCAAAGGCAACTCTAGAGCCGACACTAGAGGTGAGCAATCATCGCGTACCTGATATTTGATTAAATTGTGACTTCATATGTAAAAATGTACATCTACATACAACTTAAAATAACAATTAACGTCTTAATGTGTTGACTTCGGTCAAAATTGCATAAACGTATTAAGAATAATTTAATTTAAAATATAAATGAAAATATTACTTTGGTAAATATTCCAGTCACCGTTATGATGAATAAGCGCTTTTATTTTGCAGTGGCCCACAGGAAACCTTAATTAAGAGCAAATTATATGCGATTAGAGTATATAGTTTAAATAACGGTTGTATAAATATATTTTGGGTTTAAATATATATTTAATGTGCAATGAAGGCCATCTCGCCAGCTGACTTACGGCTAGGCGTTGCCACTCCTTGTTTTGAGCGGTTAAGAGATGCCAACCGCGTGCAAAAAATACGAAGCTAAGAAAAACACCAAAAAACGCAGAGAAAACATGCTACCATTCGAAGAAGCAAAGGCAATAAAAAGAGGAAAACAAGCAGCAAATATGTTTGATATAACGAGGCAGCGGAAGAGACAAAAATTATAAATTAGTGTAGAGAAAAAATTTGCCCAGTGTGCTAAGAGAATCAAAGCTGCATTCATTAATTGTGTTAAAATACGAAAAATCCTCAAGTAGTTATGAGCAACAGTAACAACAATAATAATAATAATATGAACAACATGCCGTGCCCGGAATCCGAGGAAGAGGAGGAGGAGTTTAGCGGCTCTTACAACATCAATGACAATGCTGACTGCAGCAGCAGTAACAGCAGCGCCGCTGCAGCTAGCAGCAGTGGCAAAACGGCTAGCAGTTCAAGTAGCAGTTCAAGCGAAGACGACGCTGACGAGGATGATGAGGATGCCACAGATCAGGATACTCAAAGTGATTCAGATTCTGATGATGCTACCACAACACAATCCGATGAGCTTGAACTAGCACAGTTCAGTGATCAGCATATCTTCCGTTTACCCCGCGGCCTCTGTGAGAGTGCGGCGATTTTCCATGAATTCTTCTCCGTAGAAACCTGGCAAACGCTTCCCAACCAGATGCAGGCACAACTCCAACCTTTCCTGCCCAGCTATGCAACTGTGCTTGCGCCAGCACAGGCAGCACAGGAACAGGATCGCACACTACTACAGTTATTCAATGGTGGGCTGCAGCATTTTGGTCAATCTCCTTTGATTCGACTGCAACGCCAACTGGAAGAGGGCAGCTTGCGGCCAGATGTGCTCCAGTTGCGTCGCAGTATTGAGCGTTCGCAGCGACGCGAGCGTCGTTTCCAGCATGCCGAACGTCTCAGTCACCTAGCCAAAGAATTGTTTCTTTCCCGCGAGCAAATTCTACAGCAAGCCTACAACATGGCACCGCCGACAGATGGCAATACATTCAAAGCGCCGTCACGCCCACGCAAACGTAAAGCACCCATGTTGCATAGGGACAATAAGTTCTGTGTGGAGCGTGCGCACAAACGTTACTGCCAGGAGCTTATGGATCTGCAACGCGGCCTACACATACAGCTGGGCGATATCAGTGCCGACGAAGAAGAGGCGACCCAACTTGCTGTAATTGCCGAGCAGCAAAAGCTAAAGACAGAGACGCACACTCGGCCATCGAATGCAGCGGACAAGAAATGCATTTACAGTACGTTCTTTAAGCGGCGTGCGGGCCTAGAGGATGAGCAAGTGCTTCGCAGCATGCAATCAAATAAAATGCAGCCGCTCAATGAGAAAAACCTAAAGAAATATTTACGTGACTACAAACGACGGAAACTCCAGCAACCGGTAAGTAGACTTTTATTTCTGTTTATATATATATATATGTTTTTTTAATTTTTTTTCGTAATCAAGAGATGCGCACGTGATTGAGCTAACTCACAAATAAGCTAATTTATTAAAAGTCGAAGTCTCTACTTATAGCAATGGTATATACAATGTCCTAGTTTGAAACTAATATAAGTGACAGGTTTGGTTGTGGTGTTCCAATGTTGTTTACACTTCCTACCATACCTTTGTTGGCGTACATATGTACAGCCTTAACATTTGTTAACACGATATCTCTTATAAGTTTATTCATTATTTAATAAGAAATTAATTTTTTTTTTAAGCTCCTGCCTGATTTTGATACCGCCGATATACGATTGCGTGATATATGCACACGTGCGCAGTTCGTTGGCAACTTTAAGCCTGGGCGTAAGCCGAAAGCGTTGACAGCGCGCCTCAATCATAGTGCTAATGAGCCGCCAGCACTGGTGCCCATTGGCAACAACAACAAAGCAAAGCAACCGGAGGCAGTGGCCGAACTACTTGCAGATGAGCCACAGCAGCTGTATGGACGTGCCGCACTGGAGCCCGATGATGAGCAGGAGCTGGAGCCGGAGCCGGAACTACAGGAGCCGGCAGATTCAATGTCCAAGACAATGTCACCCACACAGCTACCAAAGCTTGAACCCATTGCTGCGCGCGCCATAATTAACTCCTCGCCCCGGGCATTGATTAAAGCTGGAACTCATATAACTGGCAGCCCCACCAGGGAAGTATTAACGACTATAACGGCGACGACGACGATCATGCCACGTCATGCACATGCGTGCTACTTCTCGATAATCCGGGATTTGTTTTTCTCGACACCGCAGCATCGTTTGAATTATGCGGAACTGCATGCACTTCTGCTCAAGTGGCGGGCGGGAGAAAGCTGCAGCGGCGGCTTGCCAGATTGGCTACGTCAGCTACCAACAGATTGGACACATTTATTACAATCGGCTATTAACTTCTTGTCGGGAGACTTTGCAACTTTGCCAGCCGAATATGTACCCTATATAGAGCATAAAACACAATTGAATATCTATCAATGGATTGGCGCTGGACGCGATTCGGATACGCGTCTGCAAACGCTCTGCCAGTACTGGCTACAGCGACGCAAGGAGGACACATCAATTCCGACGAGCCAACAACATCAACAACTGAATGCCAAACAGCAGCAATTGAGTCCTGTTGTGGATGTGACGCCGACACCACCGCCACGTTGCCCAACCAGCTGGTCGGTGCGTGTAGCGACCCAAGCAGAGATGCTCGAATTCCAGCGACAGGAGCGATTGCGTTTCGAGCAGCCGCATCGTCCCTTCACCTATCGCATGCATGGCTACGAAAGTGTTGTGGGTCCCGTCAAAGGCATCTATACACAGAGTTTGGCCCTGAACAAGGCGCGTGGTCATGCCGTCATGGTGGATGATCGACCGCCGTATGTGACCATATTGACGCTGGTGCGAGACGCAACAGCACGTCTGCCCAATGGCGAGGGCACTCGCTCGGAAATATCCGAACTGTTGAAATGCTCGCAATTCATCAATCGCCAAGCAGCGGAGAATGTGTTGCAGACGATTGTTAGTGGTGCACTAGATCGCATGCATAGCGGACTGGATCCGTGTGTGCGTTACGATGCGCGCCGCAAGATCTGGATCTATTTGCATCGCAATCGTAGCGAAGCGGACTTTGAGCGCATGCACCGCCAAAATCAAACAATGGTCAAACAAAAACAGCAGCAGCGCAAGCAAAAGCCAAAGAAGGACGAGTCTGCAGAGGCGACACAAGATCTGCCCGCACTGGTGACGGCCACAATTCCTGCTTCACAAACACAACTACAACCACAAGCATCAGCAGCAGCACCAACAACAGCAGCTCCCCCTTCAACTACTGTGCTGATAAAGAAGCAATCGCTAGCACAAACACTTCCCTTACAGGTTAAATGTCCGCCTGTGCCGCCGCTCAAATATCACATACCGCCAACTGTTTCACCCAGTCTCCCGCCCACCCAGCAGCTGATAACGCCACAGAAATCGCTGTTAAAGGCCACGCAACGCAGCGGCGTTGTAACCATCATCGACAGAACACCCTCAGCGCCTGTACATCTCCTGAAAACCTCACCCAAAATACAACAACAGATGCAGCAGACGCCGCTTAGCTGCAATCCCGCACGCAATACAACACCAATATTGGTGTCCACGCCAAGTGGACTGCAAACGGTGCATGTGGCGGCCACGCATAACAAAAAGTTGGCCATAAAGAAGCCCATTTTAATCAATGCGCCTAATGTACAGGCGCAACTCACCGGCGGAGCAGCATCGGGCAGCTTTATTGTGCCACTGGAACAGCAACAGCACGCAAACAAAGCGCAACCAGCGCGCCAGCCAATGCCCAAGAATATTATTCGCTTGTTGCCCGCTGCTGGAGCAAATGCATCATCAATTGGCACTCCACTGGCCGCCAAGCCATCAATAGTGCAGCTGCCCACAGTCACTACTGCTGCTAAGACTGCCTCTGTGCAAATCCTTGGACCACGCATGCTTGCCCAGACTACAGTGCGTCCGTTGCAACAAAAGATTGGCGCTGTCTCCATTGTTGGTCACAAGCCAGCGGCAACGGTTAGCGGCAGCCCTTTGGCAAATGTCAGCGGAACTACGGGCACCATTGTCAAGATGTCACCGCAGGAATTTGCAACACTGCAGCAGCAACAACTTAAACAAAAGGCACAAGCTCAACAACAACAACTACAACAGCAGCAACAACAACAACAACAGCAGCAGCAGCCACAACAGCGAATACTTGTGGGTAAGTGTTGAAAAACGTGGGCAAATAAATGTGTAAGGAAAATCTATGACCCGATATATGTATATGCATACTTCACCAGCGTTAGCTTTTAAGCTTTCTGGGTTAAACAAAGTACAAGAGTATTTTTTATTTAATTTTCGTTTGCAGGCAACACTGCAATTTCTTCGAACAAAAATATTGTTTTCCAAACACTGCCAAAAGCGTCTCCAAAAATACTCAATACTAGTTTGTCTGGACAAACGAAGACGCTGGCTACCGCGAATCTCTCGCCGCAGCAACAGCGGATTGTACTGCAAAGCTTTAAACAACCGGTGGCAGCGACATCAGCTACTGCCTCGCAAGCAACAACACGAATAATACGCACTGTCACACCAGTGATATCGTCAACTAGTTCGACTGCCACGCCCACAGGCACACAAGGCGGTCAGATATTAACGCTGGAGGGTCTACTGCAAAAATCGAATTCGGGCAAGCTTATAACAACAGGCAACAACATAATCCAGCTGGCCACATCGAATACCAGTGGCAATGTCATCACACTCTCGCCCGGTAGACAAATTCAACAGCAGCAACAAGCACAGCAGCAGGTCAGCGTCAAGCAGCTGTCAACGACAGCGCGCATTGTAACCGCCAGTCACGGTACAATGATGCCTAAAATCATTGGCAAGACGACTGTTGTGCCCGGCAAGCCGTTGTTGCTGCACGGCAAGACGCTAAAGCTGGGCACTGCCAACGCATTGGTAAGCACACACAGTCCAACGGCAACAACCACACAACTGACACCAAGTACAATGAAGTCGACGCAAAATCTTGTGATTGGTGGCCAGACAGTCAAACTACAGGGAGCGGTAAGCATGACCAGCACTATGTCAAAGAACTATTTAACATAAATTGTAAATTTTAGACCATTCCAGCGCGCAATGCAGCAGGCGCGCCTATGCCGACAGTCATAATGGGCAATCAGCTACTGCGTTTGGCGACGAGCAGCACCATTACCACGACAAGCAACAGTCAATCCAGCACAGCTAGCGGCGTTGCGAGTGCGCCCAAAACACTGCTCATTGGAGCCGGTGCTGGGCAAACATTGCGTTTGGGCAAGAATGTACTGCTAGCCACAAGCAGTAGCAAAAATAATGTTAGCACAACAACAACAACGGCAACTACAAACGTTACAACAGCCAATAATCTTGTATTTGCCGTACAAAACAATGGCGGCCAATTGTTCTTCACGCCCAGCCTACAAGGTGTCAATCTGAAGCCGTTGTCCAACATGAAAGTGATACCCATGTCGACGGCGACAACTGTCAGCGGTGTTAAACTGAGCAATGTGACGGCGGCAACCGTTGATGCGGCTGCTGGCAAGACATTAAACACCAAATTGCTGCCCACAGCTGTGTTAAAGACGGCTCCCAATTAAGTTGAAAGAAGAGGCTTGTTAACAACGTTGTTTACGTTTTTAGTTTGTTTGGAATAAACTTTATCATAGTTTCCATATATGTAATTTAAGATTTAAGAGCAAACAAAAATGTAACACAAAAAAGAATAGTTTCTCTTCAATTGTAATATATATAAGAGTTGAAAAATTTCGTGTTGCTCAGCTTCTTTAAATCTGTTAATATTATTGTATTTAGACCTATCGCAAAACAGACAGACCAACCTAAAATAAATGTTTAATGAATTTTAAGGTTCAGTATCGCATCAACGACACAGCTTTAAGTCCATAAAAATGGCTAAACATTCCATAACGGAATTGATGTAAGTACTACGATCAAAATATGATAAGCACCTTATTCTAACGAATTGATTGATTGTTAAGAATGATCATTATATTGAAGTCTTAGTCTGTACAGATGAATGTGTTTTGTCGAATGTCGAATTGTTGTGATGTCTCAGATGTCGATTAAGTTTGAATTGCAAGTTAAACGTTTTTCCGCATATATAACACTCCAACACAGAGAGCTTGTCCCGCTGATTGCAACCTGTATCTGAGTTGTTTGCGCTTGTTTTCGACTCAGATACATCCGACAATGTGTAAGAATCGCTTATTTGCAGCTGCAGATTTTTGCCTAACAAAGTCGACAATGGCTCCTCAGGCGGCGATGTACGATGTATATGCTCGACATGCGTCTGCAGCTGATTAGCGTCATCGAACATTTCCTCACAAAATGCGCACAGTATTAAGCAAGGCCGAGCTTTTGCTGGCGATTGTGCCAGTTGCATTAATTTTACCTTTTGCGACAGTTCTTCCTCGCGTTCTGCAACAAAAAAAATATTAATCTAATGTTTAATAAAATGTATGTAGTACTTACCCAGGTGTCGTTTTAAATGCGCTTGCAGCAGCTGGTGATTTATTGCTGTCAGTTGGAGGTTCAAGTAAGTGGAATTTTTTTTATTTATTTTACGGTAAAAAATAACTTACTCTTGTCACAGATATCACATTTGGAGCGAGTATGCACTGCAAGTTTGTGCTCCCTAAGCTTGGCTTTGGAGTTGAAGAAAAAGCCGCAAGTTGGGCATTTGACATGCTTTTGTAGTTTATGAAATGTTATGTGAAACCGAAGACGCGATTCAGTCGCAAATTTCTTGCCGCATATATGACACTCGCAATCTTTGATCATGTGAATGCGGCTCATGTGCTCTGAGTGCTGGGTCTCCGTGACGGAGGCATGTCCACAGAGTTTGCAAAAGAGTCCCGCATCCTGTATTGGTGAGGGTAACGTGACCACTGCTTCGTTATAGGAGTCATCATCATATGTGAATCGAATGATTGACTCATTGCTATCTTGGCTTTCTTGTGGCTGGGGTGATAACTCGAAAAGTGCTAAGCTAAAGCCATTTGCAGCGGCCAGCTCTTCGGGCTTGACTAGGGCGAAGGTTGCCTCCTCGGGCAAGTCACCAATGGACAGTTGGTTATGCGTTTCTTGCGGCACACGTGCCGTATGCTCCTCCTTAATAGGTATATGTGGTAAGGCCAGGGGCGCCCAGACACGTCTGCTACCATCCTCTTCAATGCCCTCCTCCTCCTCATCCGTATCGAGATAAACGAAGCCGCAATATATCTCCTTCGCTGGATCTATTTCCTTTTTAACAATTAAGCCGTTTTGCGCACGTGTACAATCCAGTTCATCAAATTGCTCTTTCGATTCCATGCAGTTCCGTTTAAATTGCAGCAACTTCTGGAATTGACTGATGCAGGATATGCAAATGTACTGAGGCCGTCCGTCGTTTTGCTTCACCTGGTGTAGTAACATTATTAATATGGTTGCCTAAAAAACGATTTAAATATCTACCGGCATGTTCCAGGAGTGCATTTGTTGCACTATTTCCTTCATGTCGCTGGTTTCGGTTTTGGTAAAAATTGGCCTAATAACTGCGTGGTTACACACATAATAAATGGCGCAGGTGCGGCACGCCTCTATTCTATTATCGTCGTCGAATGTGTCTGTGGTGTTCATTGCTTTTGCAGCTAATGGCATCCAACTAAGTCATATGTACAAAACAAGAAATTTTAACGAGTTAAACGAAAAGCGCTCCGCTTTTTGCTATTGTACGGCAGTCTGTTGTATACTCAAAAAAACCTAAAATGTCACTCAGCAAAAAATACCAAGTCAAAATAAACTATCTGTGTTTAGGTTAATGTACCTACGAATCAAAGACATAAATAATCATTGCTCTTTTAAAAACAGCTTTAGCTTAATTGAAAAAATTTGTATTCCTGCTTATAATTATTAAATACCACGAAAGTCCAGAAAATTGTTCATTCTTACTTTTGCGTGGCATGAAGTTGGCAGCCGACAGTCGCATGCATTTCTCCAGCCCTGGTGCGAAGGCATAAAAAAATAAATAGGAATCATCACGCAGTAAAAAATAGTTTTGGCTGGTAAAGCGGCGCAAATAATTAACAAACCATTGAGCGTAAAATTGTAGCGATTTAATTATGAATTTGACGGAGCAGAATCCGTATGGCAATGGTATGCTCTATGCTGGTTTTAACCAGGACCAAGGTAAGTCACGTACTTTGTTTGTTGTTTACTTATAAATGGACACGAGATTTCAACGTGCATTAACTTACTATATATGAGATATTAATTTGACTAAAATTTAAATTACGTCGCAGGATGTTTTGCTTGTGCCACAGACACTGGATTTCGGGTTTACAATTGTGACCCACTGAAGGAAAAGGAACGCCAATATTTTCCCGAAGGTGAGTGTGAAAGTGTATGTGTAAGGCTACGGTCAGATTGGATTAATAACTTGCGTCAAAACATCAGATAATAATATCTGATCATTTAGTTGGCAGGTCAGAGGTATGCATTGCTGAATTTATGACACTCGCAAAAGCTTTCTGACAAATTACTTATAAGCAAAACACAAAGGAGTTCGTAAACTTACATATATTTATTTGTCGATAACATTTGCTGCAAATTCGATAAATAATTGTTATCAAAATTGATGTTTTTGATTTTAAATTGATTTTACATAATTTTTATTGAATTTTTTTTTTTTACTTGAAGCTATTAAAGAATTCCTTATTATAATAATTAATCTTTTGTTCGGCTTGTCTTATTGTAGCTTTGTTGTATGTTTGTCGTGTGTGACTTTTCCCACGCTCCAATAACAATGTTTTACACTTTTCATTATTTTGGCGCTTCACAGGTGGTCTCAGCCACGTGGAAATGCTGTTCCGCTGCAATTATCTGGCGCTTGTTGGCGGAGGCATTCGGCCCCTGTATCCGCCCAACAAAGTGATTGTTTGGGATGATCTAAAGAAATCACCGGCTATTTCGCTGGATTTCAATCAGCCTGTGCGCGCAGTTCGTCTTAGACGGGACCGGATTGTCGTTGTGTTGGAGGGCGTGATCAAAGTGTACACTTTCACACAACAGCCACAGCAGCTGCATGTTTTTGAGACGAGCGCCAATCCCAATGGCTTGTGTGTCTTGTGTCCGCACAGCAATAAAAGTCTACTTGCATTCCCGGGCCGACGTACCGGTCATGTACAAATCGTCGATCTTGCCAATACAGAGCGTGCCCCCTTGGAGGTGATTGCCCATGAAGCGGCCATTAGTTGCATTGCATTAAACTTACAGGGCACACGACTGGCCACCGCCGGCGAAAAGGGAACTCTAATACGCATTTTCGATACTGAGAACGGTAAAAAGGTGTCGGAGCTGCGTCGCGGCAGCAATCATGCAAACATATTTTGCATTAATTTTAATCATCAATCCACTATGATTGTTGTGGCATCCGATCATGGCACTATCCATGTTTTCAATTTGGAGGATAACAAGTCGCGCGAATCATCGCTACCGATAATACCCAAGTATTTCTCAAGTCAGTGGAGCTTTGTTAAATTCTCAATACCGCAGGGACCTCGCTGTATTTGTGCCTTTGGTGCCGATTCCAATTCGGTTGTGGGTAAGTTGAAATTTTAAAATTAAATTCAAACATACATATAATCTTTACTATTTCTCTGCGTTGTTTAGCCATTTGTGCGGATGGACATTATTATAAATTCCTATTCAATAACAAGGGTGAATGTAGTCGTGATGTTTGCACGCAGTTCCTGGAGCTGCAGGATGACGAAACTTAAAGTTTAACAATTTTAAGTGTGTGTGTGGAATAAGCAAACATATTAATGATGTCTTCATGTATATATACATATATATATATATATGAAAAATGTGTTATACAATATTATATATAAGCATGCTTTAAACTTACGTTACAAATCGAAGTTTATATAAAACGGTAGTTAACAAATGTAAAGTGTATTCCCTTTGATCACCAAGTAACGCTTTCAATTAGCGCTGCTTAATTTTTCCTTAATTCATAAATTAGTGGAACATGGATCGAATTGACTTAATAATATATAGGCTTAAGAGTTTAAGTTCTTTAACAGTAAGTGGACTGAGTAACTCCATAATGGAAATTCGTTTAGCTCTCGTATTCGCACTTTTTCAGACTTATTTCATAGTCATAAATGCCCCAAGTGGAATTCCACTTTATAGGACCAGAATGCCAAGATACAAGATGCGCGGCCAATTGGTAACACCAGTTAACCCTCAAAACTATTGCCGCAAGGGACTTTGCCCGCGTGGAACTTGGCACATTGCATGCCAAAAAAAATTTGTAAGTTCTTCGAAAACCAAGCAAGTCGCATTTACATACTATGTATAATTTAATTGGATTTACTTAACGTTAAAGTGGAGTGATACATGCCCTAAGCCGCGGGAAGGTGTCAATATGGAAAAATATAAAACCACCATACTAACGCAACATTATATATTACGAAGCCGTTTGAAGTCGACAAATATTGGAAAGTTGCCAAAATCGTCTAAATTATTACCCGAACTCCGATGGGACGAAGAGCTATCCGTTATTGCAATGCGTGTAACAAACTATTGTAACGAAATGAATGCAAGTGTTTGTGTGAATACGTCTCGCTTTTTAAATGTTGCTAGAAACTCGGAAATGATTACTTACAACGATCCAAGCAAAGTAGATCAAATAGTAATCCATATAATTCGGAATATATGGTGGAAGCATTACGCATTGTTTGATCCAAAATTTATAGGCCAATTTCCACCAAATTCAACACGAGAAGATCGTAAATTTGCAAATTTGTTTAATGAGAAGAACAGATACATTGGTTGTGGCATGTTGATACACAAAATGTCCAACACGAACCAGGTGTACTTTACATGCTTGTATAATTATAAAATTAAGCCAGGTGAGCCAGTCTATGTCGCAGAAAAACCTAAAAAAAACATAAAAAAGATTGAATAAATTTGCGATAATAATCTTAAACCGTATTTACTTAAAATGTAACTTGATTTTCCAATATTCTTGAAAATATTTCTTAAATTTCTTAGCTAGTTTCTGTTAATCCCAATGTCGAGCATGCAAAAATAATGTGAACTTTATCTAATATGATAATTAGTGGAGCAGATCTAGAAGGATGTGGGGGGGGGGGCATTGTTGCATAACTTTAAAATAAACAGCTAAAAAAGGGCCCAAAATGAGCAGTTTTCCAAGAAATATAACGGTATTAAACATTTTGATGACATACTTTTAGGCAGATCGCTTGTTCTTTCATATTCAATTGGTGAGACATTACGATAAAAAAAACAGGATAAAATTTGTTAGGAGGCCCTCTTCTTATTGTTGTAGCACCTTAAAACACCATAAAACAAAACAAAAAGCCAAAAAAACAGCTGAAAAAAGCCAAAAGTGCTCAAAAATGAGTAACGACTGTTTTTCCAAGAATTCGTTTTAACTAAAATCATTGCATACGGCATAGGCCGTAGAAATATATACTTTTTACTCACAAAGTTTAATTTTTACCCAGGTTCCCCGACCGCTGCGTTATGGGGTAATATCAACTAAAACTATTTTGGGGTAATTATTAAAAAAGTTCTCCAACCCGAAATAGACGGTATGTTAATAAACTCAATTAATATTTTAAGTTTCATACATAATTAAGAAAATAAAATAAACTAACCAGTCGGTACACAGACAATATTCCTAATACTCCTAAGCACTAAAGCCATAAACTCTTAATAAAGCATATTAATATCCTGACTCTAGGATAGATTTTATCTTTTTATATCGTCACTTGATCGAATGATCATCCAATCAAAGAAGCAATCATTATTGTTAGATAAGTAGAACTATATATGTTATTACTTTATTGTTTACAAATATCACTAGATTGTCAAAAATGTAATCAAAACAACACATATCATTAAATGATGTTAGAGGTGTGTGGTATTAGTGCTGCCCTCAAAAGCCAGATTGGTGGCACCACCGCCCGTTTGTGGCGCAAAATCACTTTGCTGCAAATGAATTATCTTTGCCTGCTGCTGTGGACTAATTGGCAAATGCAAATTCTGTAAGTTCTCCAATTGCATGACACCAGTTGTATTTGTTGGACTCAGATTGAGATTTGGCTGCTTTTCGTCATCTTTTTGTTGTTTTGGCTTCTTGCGCAACAGATTCAGATCCGATTTGTTAGAGAAATGTGCCTCGATTTCCTTAAATGAAAAACAAACAACCAAATATTAATAGAGATCACTGCAAAAATCCATTTAAATCAACTTACGCCCAATGTTCGACCCTCGGTTTCGGGCAACGTAAAGTAAAGCACAATTGTGCCAATAAAGGCAACAACGGCATAGAACGCAAACGTGCCAGGCAACGTCAGTGTGCTGATCATCACCAGGAAAAGTTTGTTGGCCAAGAAACCAAAGACGTAACCAACGCCACCAGCAAATCCGGACGCAGTGTTGCGTATTTCGGCGGGAAAGACTTCACCAATGAGCACCCAGGGTATCATGCGTATGCCCAGATGCGAGAAGAAGGCGGACAGCAGCAACAAAATCAATGGCACCCAGACCAAATAGTTACGCTCCTGTTTGGGCACTTTCAACAGCAGATCCTCTGCAATGGGTTGCTTTGATGGTAGCATTGGAGATTCACTGATAGCAACTGGCAGCTCGGACATCTCGGACAGCAATGTGGTTGCCTCTAGCTCTGTTTCCGTTGTAGTTTCCAGATCACGTCTACTTCGTAGACTAATTGCCTCAATGCTGGTATCAAACACTTCCATTGTGGTTGTTTGCAGTTCCATCATTGGCAATATGGTTGTCATCATCATTTGTTCCTGCTGTTGGAGTTGTTGCTTTTCATCCTCGAAAATTTTCGATATATTTGCCTGCGATATGATACTCTCGTGTGGCACAATCGCCGAGGCATTCACCACCACATTGTTGACTGCAAAGCCGGGCACTTCGTTGAGGAAATGCGCATAAGTTGCCGTGCCAAAGAAGCAGAGACCCGTGCCCACCGTTGAGACAAGCACCAGCGGACGTTTACCCGTAAAGTGTATCAGTATAACACCCAATATGGTGGACAACATCTCGGCAACGCCCAGCAATATGGTTGCATGATATTTATTCATGGGCGCCTTTAACGTATGAAAGATCTGCACAGCATACGTCTGCAGCGGTGTCTTGCCGGAAAAGTGGCCCGTAAAGAAGGTGAACGAGACGAGCAGGAAGGGTGCAAGGAAGGTTCTTTTGCGCCACATTCGCAAACGCTTTTGCAACTTGTGTCCACAACCAGTCGCTGCAGCATTAATGCCACCATTCTCAGCCGCCTCCTCGATTTCCTTCTGGGTAATAAGTTCATCATACAGCTGATTAAACTCCGCCTCGACCATATGCTCTGGCACCCAGCCGCGTAGCCATTGCAGTGATTTGACCGCCTCCAGGAATCGATGTTCCCGTATCAACCATACGGGACTCTCGGGCACAAAGCACAGCATCACAATCGTTATTACGGGAAAGGCGGTGCTCACCGCTGCCACACTACGCCAGTCCATCAGGGAGCCCAATATGAACTGCACAAAGACACCCGTAATGACACAGGTGGTTCCTAGCGCCGATAGAATACCACGATACTTGGGCTCCGTTATCTCGGCCACATATGTCAGCACCTGCAGCATGCATTCGTTTAACATTAACAATCGTGCAACAAACCAAAAAACATCATTTCAAGGCAACAGCAATTGACAATGACTAGAAATACTATTTGCCTTGCAATACGTTTGCATTTAGTTAGCATTGGCATTAAAAGCCACCTGAGAAACTTGAAAAATGTGCTTAATTTAAGTGACAGTGTCAATAAACTCTTATCTTGAAAAGGTTATAATTTTCGGCTATATATATATACACCAGAAAATGAAGAAGGTAGAAGAAAAAACATTTTTAATCATTAATTTAAATAAACACAGCAAACAAACAAAATAATGTGGAATCAGCTTAACTGGGCTAAATGTCTTGTGTAATTGCATATTTTGTAAACACTTGCAAAATCGCACGTTTTTCTTAAGTTATTATCCGATTATATTTGTATGCTTACACCGCATTAATTACAAAGAAACTCAATTCTTGAAACATAGCAAACGTTTTTAAGACTTTGTCTAAATATGATATTAGTTTCATTTAGCTGGAATCATTGTGGTATTACACATATATTGTTTGAAGCAATGTCAACATAATGACAACTTGGTCAGAGATAAGTGGGGAACGGATTGTTTGGTTGGATAATGAACACTTACTGGTGCTTCCATGAGACCGCCGCCGAGACCAGCCAAGCATAAAGCCGCATACAGATGAACCGTGCTCGTGGCAAAACTAAACATCAGCCACGCGGCCAGTATGGGCAGGTTGACAAACTGAAATATAAAATCAGATACACTTAAAGATCACGCGGCTGGGAGCATCAACATAATTGCACAATATCATCGTCATGCGGTTCATTTCAATTTTTAGTTCAGTGTGTCAATGTTGTTTTGTAGTTTTTTTCCACTTGCCTCTTTGACTGTTGTTAGATTTATCGTCAAGCTGCTGATTATATATTTATACAGTATACATATGTATGTTACGCACCTGCATGGCTCTCCGTTTGCCCAGTGGTTGGGTTAATAAACCCGAAAAGAGGCAGCCCAGCGGTACACAAATTAAATTAATGGAACCTATTGGGTTAATATGTGATTTATGAGCATTTTGTTTGCAATTGTCTTGAGTGCAACTTACTGAACCACGATATTTCATCTTTGTTAAGTACAATATCGCTAGTTTGCCCCTCTCTGCGTCCCTCGCCGCCCTGTATGGCTGGTATAACGATTGTGGGAAAGCCCAAAGTCATGCCATATCCTGCACAAGGTTTTTTAAGTTTATATTCAATTAATAATTTACTTGACAAACATATTCTTTTTGTTTTCTCTGTATTGGTATTAAAATCAAATTTGCTTAAGACAGGGAATAAAGGCTACAGTTCGTTAATGTCTGAACAACTTTCAAAGTGAACAATAAAAAGTTAAAAATTGCTTTGTTAAGCCAAATAATTTATTGTTCATTGTTCATCGTTAAATTTCAAGTGCTAAGAAATTGATTAGCTTTAATGTTAATCTAAAGCTTTATTCCCATATTAAATATGTGCATAAATTAAATATTCCGAGTATTACAAGTTATTTACCGAATAGCAATATGTTCTTAATACTAACAGCTAGAAACTGTGGCAGGGCCCGTCGAAAGTTGCTTACTTCCACATCATTTAAACCGGAAATGCGTTGATTGTGGTTGCTGCCATTTTGCATGAATAAAGGACGATCATTCAGCGCACTAATAATGATATAAATATTAAAAAAAAATAATAATACCCAAAAACTTGATTTTTTTATCATTCACTTTTTTAGTATTTATAGTTTTTTACAGATTGGTGTGAGCGCCAAATGGCTGCGTTTTGTTTTTTTTTGTTTGTATTTGTTGTTGTTTCTTTTTCATTACCGTTTTTTCTTAGGTGATGCAGCTGCCTTGCCGTTAAACATCTTGGCGTAAATTGTTTTGCTTTTGTTTTCCTTTTATAATTATTTGTGCTTAAGCTCTACTTTTGACAGCGGTTGGCTATATTATTTATTTGTTTGCTCAAGTTATTTGCATAGTTAATACAGCCGTTTATGTTTACTAAAAGTGTAAGATTGATTAACTTTGAAAACGAAACGTAACACATCAAACTTTACGAAGCCAACATAATCGTATCCTACTTAACGGGGCAAAGCTTGCGCAGCCAACTTAACACGATACAATGGTGAATTGCCGAATTTGATTTAATAACTCAAAAATTAAAAACGCTGCGTCACTGCGAGTGGTATTCTTCACTGCTTTCTATGACACATATATTATTACTCGAATGTTTTATTATGCGTCTGGGAACGTCGACCTTATTGTTGTTACGTGTTTATATGTGCAAATTGTTTCAATTTTATTGAACCTTTTTTGTGACTTTTGGCTGTTTTTTGTTTTTTTTTTTTAATGTGGGCGTTAATTAATGATTGATACCAATTAACTTGTAATTAACTATTATTGGTTGAGCTAACAAATAGTTAAAACAAAACCGTTTCACTTCAATCAACTTAATGAGAAGTCAATGTTCTTTTCATCAATTTATTATATGCATATTAAACCTGATAACAACCTGATAACAGGTTCAGCGTACTTCAAAAGCTGTTTATTAATCCTGTTCAGCTTATCATTTATAGGTCAAAGCATAACTTGACACTTACTCAAACCAGTTGGCTTAAAACAAGATGCTAGTCTCACGACAGCACCTGTTAGTTACCCTTTCACCAACGTTTTCACGAGTGCCGGCGGCCCCAATATTGAAATTATTGCTGTTGCTTTCTAAGCTGCGTTGGTGTTTTCGTGTTATCTTAAGTGATGGCACGAGCAATTTATAGCACACACAAAAAAACATACATACACGTATAATAATATTTTAACTTTGTGGTTTCTATCGAAACTGGTTTGTAATTATGCATAAGAGTATAATTTGTGTGAGCTCTAATGTAAATTGACCGGCTAATGATACAAATTAATCATGGTTTTGATCTTGATGAACAAATTTCAAGAAAATGTCAAACGAATTAACGATTTGTCTGGGCTTTTGGTCTATTGTACATACAACAGCAGATTGCTGTTGCACAATCCACGAATACCAATTGTTAAAGCAAATGCCAAATTCCGCAACCGGAACCGCAGACTTCTAAAAACGAAATAAAACCTTGAAGTCAAACGAACCACGAATACGGCACAAACCCTTTGAATTTATGTGTGTTTACTGTGCATTTGCATAGTTATTAATTGGTTTTAAATGCATTTATCAAGATTTATAATTTGTGTAACCGATTTCACTGATTTTCGCGCCTAATCAAGCCGTTTAAATAAATCATTTTACGGTGTTTGCTGTGTTGTGTGCGCTTCAGTTTAGGCCCACATCATTGCACGTCGCGTGGTCAAAACGAACTAAAATCTGAAACCCAAAGCGCAAACGAACCTGGAACCCGAAGCTCAGTTCTTCACAAACAACAACAACAAAACAAAAACAAACACACACATGTTTGCGCAAATGCAGCTTACAAATCAAAACAAAGCCGTTGCTCTATCTCCCTCTACCTCGCTCGGTAAGCAAAACGCAAACAGCGCTGCTTGCGTCGCATTGATTGTGAATGGTTCAACAATTGCATTAAATGTTTTATGCCTCTCTCACATTCGGGTCGAACAATTCATACTTGTATATAACACAAATTAAGTTGATAGTTTTGGTAAAGTTTTATTAGGAATTATGCAAATGTAATTTAAAAAATAAACACATTTGTGTTAATCCAAGTGCTTGTTGATGGCACAACAACATTGTTTATTTATTATTTATTAAGCATTTGCTTTGAATATAAACCAAATTTAAAACACTTGTAAGAAATATCGTACATATGTGAATATATAATCATAAACTTCTGTAATTTAAGTCTGCATGGCTTCGCTATTTACAGGAAAAGAAAAAAAAAAAATCTATAAAACAACAACTATGTACATATGTATGTATGTGTGCAATGTGCAAAGCTTTAAGCTGGTATTACAGTACATTTCATTTAACGGTGCATTCAGCCAGAAACCGGTATTTAGATTGATCCTCTTTATTTTTAAATCCAAATTAAAATTAATCAAAACTGCGATTGGTGAAAGAACAAACCTGCACACTTGAAAATACTTCATTAGTATGTGTACGTTATTTTTATTGTAGTTTAACAATACAGTGCAGTAATAAAGCAATAAAGAAGCGACAGCAAACAACAAACATACACACATATACAATGCTGCCAGACTGACCGAACGGGCGGACTAAGCATTAAATGTACACATTCACAATTATTTACACAAAATAAAACGGTAGTTTTAAAACTGAATTGATTGTACGACAAAAAAAAGCTGTGAATGCGAGAAATAACAACCGGTTTTATTTTTTCTATTTTATTTTTTTTTTCTTAAATAAACTACTAATTAAATCGAAAGCTCACATATATTTCGAATTGTGGAACGCTGTGAACCGAAACTGAATCGAAAATGCAAGTGAACAACGTTCCAGGCGTAATGTATATTATTATTATTATTTTTATGTGAGGCGCACCTGAATTAACACATTTGTTTAAGTAATTATATTCAATTTTGCTAATGTGAGATAAGTATGAAATTGGTTGGCCTTGAGGTGTTAGAAATTAATCATAACAGCAAAAGTAATTATTTGTTTTGACAAAAAAAAAATCACTATTTCAGACACGTAATGTCAACGAGTCGCATCATTACTGAGAAAATTAGAATCGTCTTTAGAGTAATTTCGATTTGCTTTGAGTTTGTTTGAAACAAGTTTTAATAGAAACCAGGTGCTTTTAGTTTTTCCCAACACACACACACACACACAAACATACTAAGACTACAGATTACACTCGTGCGTATCCGTTACAACGTTTCAGGCCGCTGTCAATTTCCGAACTCGCATGCAAACGAAGGTCATGAGAGACAACAGCTATAACGAATTTTCAATACAATCGTACAATTCGAAATAAACGTTTGTTTTTTTTTTTTTAATGCTGCGCGCACACGTGATTATTGGATGTGATTTATGTTGTTTGCTTTAGCTTTAGTGTGGCCGTTTGAATTATTTTTAATTGCATGTATGACAACAAAGTAAAAAAAATATTTCACTTTGGACAATAAACGGAAATGCGAAATTTGAATAATTTAAAGCACCAGACAGCAGATTACATAAGCAAAATATATAAACGCAGTTTGAGTTTTTGCGGCAGCGTACTAAGTACTTAACAGGCCGCAATAAAGTTTTTTGCATGATTTTCAGTTTGTAGTTTTGAAATTTCAAAGAACTTTACATATCGTTGTATTGTTGTTTTTACGTACATCATGGGAGTTTGTCGACTTATGTTTCTACGCAATCGAGCCTCTGTCATTTTGCTTCAGATGCGTTCCAAAAGTTTAATAATAATAATAATTTTATGGTCTTATCCATTCGCTACTATCGAACTCTAACGGCGAACTGTGTTGGTGATTTTTTTTGCTTTAAGCATTGTAAACTTCGAATACTGGCCAAAAATCGCATTAAGCGAACCAATAAAACTTTTGTACAACAAATTAGCAACAATCTGTTAATTGCATAAGCTAACACAAACGCGCATAGATGTTTTGAAGAGAGTGTATTTTGACGTGGCTAAACGCAATTATTTTTACACATAAGGTACACTTATTTTAAAATATTTAGCGAACTGTTTTAACTTTTAAACTATAAATAACGAGCTGCTCAAAATAAATAAAATACTGTCTGAGTCATATTCGTTTTTGTATTTGGCGCCATTAGTTGATGCACCCTGTGTATTTATAATTCACAATAGTAAATATATTAAAAAGTGTGCACGCACTTTGTAACATTAAACAACTATAAATTATAAATTTTTAAAGTGTGTATACACTAAGTCATATGGTAGCACGATTCTTGCCGCGTTTTCTACCTGCAGTGCCAAGACAGTTTGTAACTTTCAGCCAGACTAGATTCTTAAGCAAAATGACCACAGCACCAAGTAATGGAGCACCAACACCGGCAAAACGCTCCACACCCCTAACCATCGGAACCCACAATGGAACATTTCACTGTGACGAGGTTGTTGCTTGTTTTATGCTTAAACAATTGCCCGAATATGAAAATGCCGAAATCTTTCGCAGTCGCGATGATAAAGCTTTGCGTGAGAAATGCGACATAATTGTGGATGTGGGCGGTGAGTTTGACCATGACAAGAAATGGTATGATCATCATCAGTTGACATTCAAGGATACCTTTAGTACTGTGTGCCCGGAATATAATGAAAATTTTGACATAAGGTAAACTGACTTAATGGCTAAAAAAAATAATACTTAACAAATCTTATCTATTACAGACTGAGTAGCGCCGGATTAGTTTACTGCTTCTATGGCGAACGTGTCATCCAGAGCATTTTAAAACGCCAACGTAATGTGCAATTATCGGAGAAAAATCTAAAGCTAGCAGTCTTGCAAATCTATCGCAATTTCATAAGCGAATTGGACGCCATTGACAATGGTGTGCCGATGTGTGAAGGTGGCGAGCCACGCTATAAGATATCTACACATCTGTCGGCTCGCATTGGCAAGCTAAATCCCTCATGGCAGGACACAAATCCTGATGAGGAGCAACGCTTCCAGCAAGCCATGACGGCAGCAGGCAAAGAGTTTGTCGAAAATGTGGTGGAAGTCTGCTGTTCGTGGATTGCGGCACGTGATCATGTGCGTCATGCATTGGAGCAGGCAAAAGCAGTGCATTCCAGTAGTGAAATACTCTTGCTGGACACATTCTGCCCCTGGAAGGCGCATTTAGCCGATTTGGAAAAGGAATGCAAGGTCGAGGGAGTGCCCAAATTGATATTATTCAATGACGGCAGAAGCTGGCGTGTCGCTGGTGTACCCGTTACGCCGAGCAGCTTCCTTGGACGCAAATTTCTGCCCACTGCCTGGCGTGGTCTGCGCGATGACGAATTGTGCCAAAAAGCCGGCATCAAAGACTTAGAATTTGTGCACCACACTGGATATATTGGTGGTGCCAAAACAAAAGAAGCTGCATTAGAAATGGCTAAGAAGAGCATAGAGTATGCCGATGAATGAGATGGTTTATAAAATATGTAATAAATTGAGGCCTTTTCAGAGAACCGTACAAATTTTATTTGTGTTTCTTGTTTCGGTTTTGTTAGTATTACAAAAAGAAAAAATGCCTAATCCATACGAGTCTTCAGCGAACGTTCCGTAATCTTATCCTTTTCAATAATGTAGACAGTAGCACCCCAACCGCTCATGGCATCACGATCGAAAGCATTCATCATTGACTGGGCAATGACTTCGAATAGTTGATCTGGCTCCAAATCTGGACGCCACAGCGTCTCGCACATGCCGTACAATTGCTCGGCACAGGTGCCAGCAACAACAAAGTCATCGGGCTCATTTGGACAACCGATTAAATCCATGTTGCAAATAAAGGGTTTCATCGTCTTGGGATCCAGTCCAGCCACCACTGGCTCAATGAAGTACGGTCCAAAGCGATGTTCGTAGAGAAAACTGGACAACATGGCCGAAAATGGTTTTGGGGCCATCTCACGATTCTCTTTCGTTTCGTATATGTTTTTGCGGAACATCAGACGATCACGCACCGTCAATATGTCCGTCTGTAGACCAGTCAGTCCCAGGAACATGCGCGGAGCAATGTGAAACACCTTCTTGAAGTCTGTGGAAATGGTCTGTGCCTGCACGCCAAAGCGATGATCCGTGGCAATGGCCACGCAGTCTTTACCACGCATGGCAACAACGCAACCTCCATTATAGGCCAGAATTGACATTTTTACTCTGTCTTTACTATTTTTCCTAAAGTTTAACGTAAATAGGACTTGCAAAATGCTAAACGCCGCTTCGAAGATGACTTTTTGTTTCTGCTCGTATGGACGCCGTTGCCAGACTGCTTGCAGAAATAAATGTACTAAAAAAGACTAAAATTTAATGATCAAGTTGGCAGTCCCTTTTGATGTGAAACTGTTATCGAAATGAGACAGTTAACTTAATAATAAATAAAACAAAAGGGATTTTTAAATGAAGTTGGTAAAATAATGAACACTCATGAAGTCGAAAACAGCGGAACCCCTTCTTTTTTTTTGATACAAATTTTTATATTTTCCCATGAACGCAAACAGTTATCATTTTAAATGGTTTTTCTGAAAGCCGCTGCATAGTATGCAGCCTCTGAATATTGTGACAAATTCACACAGGTAAAAGCAATCGAATATATATATTTATATATATTCTTACGTGTTTTGTTGTTGTTGGATTTTCATGAACACCTTATCGTCATCGAAAACTGTATATCGTCGGCTGTCATAAGAATCGAGTTACAATAGCATACAGCAGCATGATGTCTTCATAAACTTTTGTATAAAATTTCGCTTTAAAAAGAATATTAAATGTTTGAAGTGGTGACTGTAGTGCATAAGTTGATCCACTGCTCGCACACCGTCTGACAATTTGCAACAGAAAAGAATAACTAGAATAACTAGGAAATAGGCGATAGGTAAGCCGACTGCAGCTTGCACAACAACAAATATAAAAATTGGTGAAAAAAATTTGCAATAGCAACAACAAAAGAAATGGCTGAAGCAATGGTCGTCGATGATCGCCCCTTGGTGCCGAAACGTTTTTTCTGTCACATGTGCAATGTGGAGATCAACATTCCGAACACCGACTTCACTTGCCCCCTCTGCTCGAACGGTTTCGTCGAGGAGCTCCCGGCGAATGCACCCGAATTGTCCGCTTCCAGTAGCAGCAGCAGCACTGCCAATCACGATACGCCCAATGCTGGTACAAGCAGCAGTGGCTCCGGCGGACTGAACACTGTGGAATCGCTGCGCAATGACATTGTGTCGCTGTTAAGCATGCGAAATGTGCCGAATTTGGAAATAACCATCGAACCGAATCGCCGCCATGCCAGTGTATTGCACTTGGGTGGCAACGCTAGTGCCGGTGGTGCCCCCACCAGCGGAACACCCGGAATTGGAGGCGGACGCGTGCGACCAGCAAATCTGGATCGTCTGGATAATGTTTTGTATGACTTTCTGCAGAGTTTGCCACTGGCCGGCGCAACGGCTGAAATTGTAAGTGGTCCAGGCACAGGCGGCACTTCCAATTCGCACATGTTCTTTATGGGCAATCCGGGCGATTATGCATGGGGACGCGAGGGTCTCGACACAATTGTTACACAGATGCTCAATCAAATGGAGACATCAGGCCCGCCGCCATTGCCCGTGCAGCGCATCAACGAAATACCAAATGTCAAAATCAGTGCCGATGAGGTGGAACGCAAAATGCAATGCTCAGTTTGCTGGGATGACTTTAAGCTGGACGAGACGGTGCGCAAGCTACCCTGCTCGCACTTGTATCACGAGAATTGTATTGTGCCATGGCTGAATTTGCATAGTACCTGTCCCATTTGCCGCAAATCATTGGCCAACGATGATGACCATGACGATGACTTTGATGAGGATTTTGCGCTGCTTAACAGTCTGGTGCATGATGACCATGCTAGCAGCGGTGGAGGTCGCATTGGTCGCGCAGCCGGCAACATTGGCCGACCTGCTGCGTCCAATACGAATGCATCTAGTCAAGCGACGGCATCGCAACAGTCGGAGCCAACAACAGCAACAAACACACAGCATAACAACGTTTTCACCTTTGATGATGACAATATGTATTTGGACTAAATAACGATACTATCCATGGTAAAAATAACTGATATTCAAAATTAAAATAAGGCCGGCCACGTATAACTCAAGCGTCGGCACACCAAATCCAAAATAGTTGCATATGTTTATAACAATTTTCTTTAACAAATACGAAAAACGAAAAATGAAGCAAACAAAACCAATTATACATGCCACACGCTTTACTTTTGTTGTTGTTCTAATAAGGGTTGGTAAACAATATTATTAATATGTTTTCTTTCTTTTGTTTCTTTTTGGCTACAGCCATAAACATTTTGTAAAATTAACGATACGATTACTGATTTTGTATATGGTAAATATATACACATGCATATATGTTATACAAATTATATGTATAAATATCTTCAAATATATTGATTGTCCTAAAGAAAATTCTGAAATAGAAAAAACTATTTATTTGCACTCTTATCAAAAAACAAATAATTGTTTATTATTGCTATGCCAATATTTATTTATATAAGCAAAAAATGTAACTAGCTACTAGTTGTAAAGCAACAGCTTATTGTGAGCTCAATAAATCACAATAATTATTTAATAAAATCATAACAACAATATTCGTTTATTTTTGGCAGTTGCGCAGTAACAACAATAGTTGAATTTAACAAATTGATCAGCTGAAAGCAAAATGCAATAAGGTGGCAACGCTAACAGTGAGTTTGTTTTACTGTATGTACATGCGTTTGTTGTTGTTACGTTAAGGCGCAACTTTTAATAAACGTCAATTGTTAATAGCAACAACAAAAATGTCATAGCCAAGTAAAGTAGCTGTATCTTAAAAGGATTCAAAATGACAGCACCAAGCGAGATTGTTTTGCTCACAGAAGTGGTAGAATGAGAGAAAAAACCTGAGAATTTGTTATAGACTAACTAGCTAATATTAACTCTGCAGGTGCGTGAGCAATATGTACACTATTTGGAGCGTCAGTTGCAGGAGAACGTGTCCGTTTGGGCAGACAACTCGCGGAATCATCACAAAGCCACAGCCTGGGCATGCATTGCGCACAGCGTCAAGGTCCTCGAGATGCATGCGATAAAAGCCTGCCAGGCAGCCCAGTTATATCAGCGCGCCATGGTCAAGATGGTAGTGAAGCAAATTCGATCTCATATTAGTAAATGTATCTATTTTGCTTAATTTTTTTTTGTTACTCAGATAGCCGCTGTGCGACACAACACGCAGGAATGCCGCCTGGCTGATGCGCTATTTGACCACATGCAGCGACAACAATTAGTCAATGATGGAGAGCCAAATCATGGCAGTGGAAATATTGAACGGCAGCTGGTCGACAAGTCAACACAAACAATAGAAAGAATGGAAACTTTGCAATTAAACGTGCACAACGACAATTATACAAGCTATACGCTGGGCCAAAAAATCGATTTGTTTCAGTCGCAACTTGCCGAAAGGGAATGTGAAACGCAGTCATTACAATTGAATGGCAATGAGCAGGAGAAGCAAAGAGCAACACCTATGTCCGGCACAGAGGATGAAGTTGCCAAGGAACTGGCAAAGCTCTTTGACGAAGAACCCACAGATTTAAATGCAATATTTGGCATTAATTTCGAACCGTCTGCTGTAATGGATAACGAACATGAGTCTAGTGTTATTGCAGAGCAGCAATTATTGCCATTGGAATCGCCAACTGTGTCACCATCTCTTCCACACACACAAAGAAAAAAATCTCCAGATCTGCGCAACAGTCGCTGGCCCTGCGAACTGTATGCACAAAGGCGTTGCCTAAGCGCGTGCCTTGTGCGTTTACTGGATAAAAATTGGCGATGCGAAGATGCGCTAAAATATAAATTTCATATGCTATTCGGCGATGATAGTGATGATGAGTTCTCAACGCATATATCAAGTCCCAGTATCGATCTAGTCGATGAAGTATTGTTGTCCAGCTGCATTCTACGCATACGCCCCTGGATTGTGCGACACTTGATGCGTCCGCTGCAGGAGGGCCTAATTGCGAATCGTTTTCTCTTTAAGAAGCTAGCCAAAATGCTGGCCAACAGCATTGTGCTAGTCAATCCATATGCAAGTGAACGGCACATCAAGCAGGTCGTGGAGTATTTGTTTTGCATACAACCTAGGGGTGTTCAAAATGCAGATGATTTAGAATCGTTGCCGCCCGTGTGTGTGGAAAAATTTGAAAATTGGGATCAAATTTAAAGTAGTTTGTTTTTTGTTTGTTTGAGGTTTTCAACATTAAAATCAATATTGAACGAAATTCGAATTTCTATTTGTAATTTTTTCATGACAGTTTTGTGTTTCTTTTAAGGGTGTATATAAGCAATAAGGTTAAAAACTCTGTCTTAGTGTCATGTACTCTTTTAAATGAAATAAAGTTTATAGTCCTTAAGAAAAGTGATGCTTCAATAAAAAAAAATATATATCACGCAGTTGTACTCATACAATTAAAATATGGTGATGTAACCAGTTGGAAAAAATGTTTTCTACAAGCCAAAATAACAATAACAATTGTTTTTGATTTTGTTTAAATTATAATTAATTCAATGATTACAATAATTTTTCTTTCTGCACATCTCTGTTCAATTTTTTTTTTGTTTGTTTTTTTTTATAATTATATAAATTTTAATATATTTAATAAACGATACATATAATATAGTTTTTTGACGAAATTGCGGCTGCTGCTGCGGTTGCTTTTCTTGTTGTTGTTGTTGTTACTATTACGGCTGTGTTTGTTGTTGTTGCTGCTATTGCTGCATCTGTGGTGTTGATTGATAATGTGGTTTCCGTGTTGCTGTTGTGGTTGGTGTTGCTTTGCACTTGTTGCTGTTGGTATATTGCTGCTTTTACTTAGTCTGCAGCAGTTACAACATGAATTTGTTGTTGTGATTTTAGTTGAATAGCAACTGAGACACTACCTAGTATCGGGTATCTGATTTGTGTTTGCCGCCGCATTTGCATTTTGTTGTTGTTTGTATTTTTGTTGCTGCTGCTGCAGCTGCTGCTGTGAGCCCGTTGCAGTCTCTGCTGGCTGTGGCCGTCCCCGTCTCTCGATGCCACCTCGATCAGCTGCTGTTGGCCTGCCGCCAACAACAACTGCACTTGCTGCTGCTCCTCCACCGACTACTCCGCCTCCTCCTCCTCCTGCACCTGTTCCTACGCCGCCGCCACCACCACCAACACCTCCTGGTGCTAGTGCTATGCCGCTCGTTTGTGTTGTTGCTGATGTGTTGTTGGCTTTTTTGTTTTTGTAGCGATATTCATCGCATACAAAATCCTCCGGCGAGGTCTGTTGCATTTGATTAACCTGTCGTACCACAGCAAGCTGCTGCTGCTGTTGTTGCTGCTGCTGCTGCTGCAGCTGCTCATCAGCATTGTTGTTGAGCAGCGTTTCCTGTTCCTCCTGTTGCTGCTGTTCGCTATCGCTGCCACTTTGCTCCTTATTTACATTATCACCCTTGACCAAACAATCGTCCTCATCATCATTGCTCGCATTCAAGTTTAGTTCCTCCGTGCAGAGCAGCGACAGCAATAACGATTGCACAAACATGGAGCTGTTGTAAGACAAAAGTACAATAAGTATTGATTTATTTATTTTTGTACATATATATATGCGGAATATATTCAATCTCGAGTCATTCAAATCAATACATATAGTTTAAATAAAAAAAAGATTTTTTACAATAATTTTTGAAGCTTACTTTGGAAAGTAACACACATATATATATATGTAGCTTGTTTATATACTTACCGATCGGCTCGCTTGCGCTCAACATCCGCCCATTCGGCATCCGTCAGCGTGGGCTGCATAAATTTGGCCAACAAGTACTGCGATTGCGATGATTCGCCAGCTGAAGCTTGGCCACCAGCTGGGAAAGACATAATGCCGCCGTTGCCGCTGCCATTGGCCGTTGGTGCGCAACCGGCGCCGACATTAATGCCGAGCGCATTATTACTACCGCTACCGCTGCCAATGCAACTGTTGCCGACCGCCTGCGGGGATACAAGAAAATATTGGAGATTAGTCTTGTGCATATCTGAATTGTTGTGGGATGTTTACTTCTCTGGCGTTAAGTGCATTAGCAGCCAGGCTGCTCGACTGCGACTGATGATGGTTGCTGGTCGATGAGAAGCTCGCTCCCACCGGCCACCCATCGTTGGTGCGCAGATTGGGCGGTGCACTTATACCACTTGCACTCATGCCACCACTGCCAACTGCACCGCTGCCACCGCCGCCACCGCTAATCACCTCGGCCATGGTAGCATTTGAATTCGATGTTGAGACTATGGGATGCGTGCGTCTTGGCAGCCGATCAATTTGGCGCGATGCCTAAAAAATAATGAAATCGTTACGTTAAATAACAACAAAAAATTCGCATACATATAGTATATGTATGTGTGTATACATGGATTTTTTTCTTATATATATACACACAAACAAGAAAATCACAACACACCGTCGCCTGCTGCCGATCCATTTGCATTTGCATTTGCAATTGTTGCAATTGCGATGTTGGTGGAACGCCACGTCTAACGCCAGACAGCTGTGAGAGCAGTTCCGCAATTGGATCGACCGATTCACGGCCGGATGGCGACAATGCCGACAGTCCGCTCGACGAGCTAAAGTGCATATTGGAGCGACGTGTGCGTGGACCGCCCAATGTGCGTCCAGGTATGCGACGCACACCACCGCCATGGCGTATGGCTGAGGGCTCGTCGTATTGTCTAAAGGTTAAGGCAACCACTTAATTACGATCTGTTTAAAAACTAAGAATACCTAAAGAAGATTTATTTACTACAACAGAATCATTGCCTTATATTGCATTTCAAAGTTAATCAACTGTTGCCAATTTGTAAATTTGCCAAGATTTTTGTGTGAAAAGAGAGAAATCAACAATCTGTAAAAATAAATTATAAGATTAAATGAATGTCACAAACAATTTATGAATGCATGTACTAAATGCATATATACAGAAATACCTTTCGCATTAGTTGAACATATACTAAACTATGCATTGGTCTATGTCTATTTTCTGAGAAGTGTGCTAAAACTAATTAAAACCTAATAGATAATAAGATTCTTCAGTAAACTGATCTTTCTGTTTTTTCTATTCGACCATATCTTTTTTTTATGTTGACGATAATTAATGGTTTTTTTTTTATAGTTTAAAAAAGGATATCAAAAATGAGATTAACTCTCGTGGTCCTTGCCGATGCTCCAATGTTAGATGACCAGCAAAATCATCTGTGACTAGATTCGGCTCACCGCCTGGCAATCCTGCACAAACGGGACATACCACCTCCAGACTGGTCTCCGTATGCTCCGCGGAGACATGCTCCAATAAGGTGGCATCACTGAAGCCCATCTTTTTGCAATAAGGACACGTAAATGATTGCGGCTGATCCGTTGTTAGCATCTCGCCGCCAAAATAAAGTTCAATATCGGAACGGGTAAGAATGCATTGCATTGGATGCTCGACCAAATGGCGAGTGGAGGTGACGCCATCCTCGTAGCAATCGGCACACAGATCATAATCATAACAAATTAAACACTTATAGCGTCGTCCACTGAAGTTACTTTTTAGACATGAATCGCAGCTCACACCTACAACAAATAAATTTATAATAATAATAATATATATATATATATACAGGATGTTTATAGATACACAGGCATTAATAACCAAAGGGATAAGTTAGAGAGAAAGAGAGAAAAGTTACCTTCATGACGACTCATTATTTAGCAGCAGCAGCGGCAGAGTCAGCAGCAGCGACGTCTTCACGTCCACTCGATGGGCGCCGTTCCCTTTAAGGTGCACTCTACCGTCTACGAGGCTGCCGGAGATGTCGTTTTAATTGTGTTTTACTGAACTTTCGGGTAAGCTTTCAGTATTTTTTTGGGTTTTTTCTTTTTGTTGTAGAATGCAAGAGGAGGAGCTGCAAGACCAAATACAAAAAGAGCTTGACAATCACCAAATGTAAACAGACGACAACAAAGGAAAAGCGACGAAATTAAGTAACACGCGTAACACGCACACGCTTAAGCACAGAACACACACGCGCTCACAAAAGCAGCCCGCCCTCGCAGATGTAAATTTTTTTTTCGATTTCTTTCTGATTTTCTTTTCGCATTTCTTTGCACAGCACACAGAAGACGATTACGGTTCTTTCGTTTTGGTGTTACCTTTCGCGTTTGTCGTCCGAAATGAAATAAAAATGAAATAGAAAATGGCAAAAGGTATAAATCGCACACCTTTCCCCCACTTCTTACGTCTTGCATTGACAGCACGCACTACCACAAGCTTGAAAGCAATGAAATTTTCAATACAGTAGCGAAATCGAAGGCATACGGCCAGCGTGCGGAGCAAACCCATAAACACAGTGAGCAATAATATTTAAGTACTATATATTATGTATTTTAACCATGCACAGTAAACATTTATTTTTAACTTTTTCGATTCGCAAAAATTTTCAACTCATTCGACCCGTCCGTCTTCGTGTGCTTTTGTGTGTCGCTGGGCTGCTCGCCCCCCTTCCCACCTCCTGCTGTTTAACGAGTGCTGCCACATTTGGCAAAAATATTGGTGCAATGGCCAACTGTAAAAAAAAAATCAAAGACAACAGCGGCGGCTCTTTCTGAGAATATATAAACAAATTGTTTATAAACAATTAGCACAACTTTAGCACTCAAAGTTTTTCACGCAATATTGTCGAATCAGCTTTTCATAGTGGCGTTGCCACTCTGTGGGGAATATGTGGCAGCGCCTAATCGAAGTGCATGAGCTTTTCGCAATTATTCGTCACACAATACAATGCTCGACATTAAAATAGGATCAGCGCATGACCCTACAAGTTGATTGGCAGCTGATAAACACACTTCAGCTATTTAGATGACTTGCGGTGTACTCTTTTAGAATATTGCATATTCGACGGGGGAGGCGAGATTCGTAGATTGTTTGTGCATGTTCAATTGTAGATTAAAATCCTGTTATTTAGATGTTAAAAAATTGCCAAACTAAAAATTTTGTGTGAGCTGCTGTATCTTGTTAAATAACCATGACATTAACGCGCTTTCGTTGGTTGTGCGAAATCATATTTAATTATACTTGACACTATTTTTAAGCTTTTTACGTATTTCTGAATTGAACAGCGCGTAATTATGGTACATTCATCTTTCAATATATGCATGTAAATATGTTTGCATGTGTGTGTATATGTATGATACACATATACGATCTACGCAATTGAATATGATTTTAGCGGAAATCTTTGAGGCGAATTTTCATTGTGCCCACATAAAAATAAGTTGCTTTGATGGTGTAGATTTTTTTTGTTTTTCCTATTGCACTTTGTGTGGCAAATTTGCCTTACATATTCACGCATGCAAGTATGTATATATGCATGTTTGTATGTATTTTCTTTACACGTTCCCTTTCTTTTTATTGGTTATCGCGCTGACACCTTTTAAGCACACTAATATATTGGAAGCACGTACATTTTATTTACTGTGCTGCAAAATTGACTAATTTATTATTAACTATTAAAATAAAACACTAGCACTCCAATATATATATAATTGAAACGAAAATAAGTTATGTCGAGTTGAAAGCTTTCCCCGACTACAGTTTTAATGTGGCCAGACTGCGACAAACCAAAATACTCAATATTGGAAAATCGCGTCAATCGCTGTGTCCCCATCCCTAGTGCAATTAATGTACTCAGCTTGTATTTCTTACATTTATTTTGTTTTTACAATTATTGCTCAATCTTCTAGTTTTTCCGGCGGCGGACCACAAGGCTGCAGCATCCGCTCCATTAAATTAAAACGTACACGTGCCTTTGATTCATTCTCGGCAATGGCAAAATAGTTAAGCATATCATAATGTCCCATAAAGCTGGCCAGTGAATCGCGATGTTGATTAGTCAGCCACTCAAATTTGGTGGTGTCCGCATGTCCCGTTCCAATATATTTGCTTTGTAGATGCTCCAATTGACTATGTATGTTATAACGTTCGCCCATTTTGTTACAAAATATTTTATTTGTTGAGGCAAAAAAACAGCGTTTATTTTTAGTGGTAGCTTGTTCAGTACTGAACCAGTTCAAGGGAATTTGACGCAAAAATGAGACGAGCAACTTTTAACAGTGCCGGCTCCTGTTAATACACTGAAAAGCAGAAAAATGTTAATCAGATGTGATTGTTAAAAATTCAGTTTCCTTAATAACCTTTTGATTCGCAGAATAAACCGCAAATGCTTCAGCTGTTTACTGACTCTTTTCGGTTCGCGCAAGCATGATACCACCAGTGTTAACAACGTGTTAAGTACTGTTAACAAACAAAATGTGCGGGCGAACTTGTTTGTAAGTAAATTAGTTAATTTTAAATTCGAATCAAAATTATAAATACAATTTAAACAGAACGCTTGATCCTGATCAAGTTTTATGCGCATGCAAATACCCCGACCCAAAGAATTTCATAAAAACGGAGGACATCAAGCAGGAATATGAAACACCGGAATGGCGTGCTGAGTTCAACTTGGGTCGTCGCTATCAGGCTTCCTATAACATAGCGCCCACAGATATAACACCCGTTATGTACGTGGATCCTATGCTAATATTATTCACTATATAAAAAAGCTAAGAAGTTTCATTTTATACAAATGGCAGAGTCTCTGCAGCCCATTTTTCGGAGGCTGAGGATCAGAAAACCGCACGCATTGTTGTGCCCATGATGTGGGGCATGATTCCTGTGTGGCACAAAGGCGACTATCGCAAGCATGGACTGACCACAAACAACTGTCGACTGGAGCATCTGAAGGACTCCAAACTCTATCGTGGACCATTTAAGCGCGGTCAACGCTGTGTGGTAATCTGCGAGGGTTTCTACGAATGGCAAACCACAAAGCAGGCCAAAGCATCAGAGCGTGATGCCTATTTAATCTATGTTCCACAGGACTCCGATGTGAAGATCCATGACAAAAGCACTTGGTCGCCGTCGAATGTTAAGCTGCTCCGCATGGCAGGCCTGTTTGATGTCTGGGAGGATGACAACGGCGATAAAATGTATAGTTACAGCATTATCACATTCGAATCAAGCAAAATCATGTCCTGGATGCACTATCGAATGCCTGCAATACTCGAAACGGAACAGCAAATGAATGTGAGCTTACTTACTTACTTCATTATTGCTTGTGATTTAAACATACTAAAATATTTGTTGGTTTTTTAGGATTGGTTGGACTTTAAGCGGGTGAGCGACACACAGGCTTTGGCTGCACTGCGTCCGGCAACGGCTTTGGTGTGGCATCGTGTTACCAAATTGGTAAACAACTCGCGCAACAAAAGCGAAGAGTGCAACAAGCCAATTGAGATCGCTGCCAAGCCCGAAAAGCCTAAGGCCATGTTGGCCTGGCTAACTGGACGCAAGGCAGTCGTTATTGAAAATAGATCCAAATGCAACGAGGAGGAGCATTTGGACACGTTAGATGCTGGTAAACGAACTCCAAGCTCACCAACAACAATTGAAAGCGCCGCCAAGCGGCCACGCTGTGCGTTAGTTAAGGAAGAGACGGATTTTCAAAAGTGCGAAGATATCAATGTTAAATCAGAGGCCACAGATAGTTAGCTCTAGAACATTTAACAATTTACTATCCTCACTAAGTCTCACTAAGCTCACAAGTATTAATGAATGAATATTGTAATTTTGTTTAGTATTTAAAATTTATTTGCATTAAAAACCAAAAGATTTTGTTCTCATTACCCAATTCTAGATATAAGTATGTATATAGCGTTGAATAAGCTTAATTACAAAGGCTTAGCATATAAAAATTGATTTAAATTTGTTTGTTACTGTTTTTTGTTTACTAATTATATGTTAAAACTATGAATGTTAAATGGAAATACATTTGAATGTATGTATATTTGTTATACGTAAATTCATAACTGTCAACGTAATTTGAGCCACGATTGTCAGCAAAGCCCGTAAAAGTACAGATTGCAGTTTTCACCGTTTGCAGTTTTGCAAACCGAAAATTAAGCAAGAATTGTTTTCAGCATTTGCACTTGAACTGTTTATTCCGCATGCACAAAAAAGAAACTGTATAAAGCTACAATAACAACAAATTGGTGTCAATGTTGCGCAGTGCAGAGAGCGAATTCGTAGTGGGAGGCAGAACAAAGAGCGCGGGCAAATGAATATTGAATGTATGTGTCTGTGTAAGTGCTTACAATTAGAATTGTTGTTCATTAGTCTAGGAATTACACATGTAAGTATTTAATTATGTATACATGTACGTAAAAGTTGTGTTCTTTTGTTCGTTAATGAACTTTGAAATTTGCATTAATGTGTTTAGATACACATTTTAAATACTTTTTACTGCTTGGCAGAGGGCAGAGACAGAGTTGTTGTCCCAATATGTATGTTTGTGTGTATGTTTTGTGCATGTATTTGGGTTTGCAAATAAGCGGCTTTTACATGTGGAAGCAAGCAATGATATCGATATCGAGAACGTATACGGTACGTGACTACCGTTATGTATTTAAGTGCCTATTTACGAGATTACAATATTTCGCGCTATATCTGACTTTGCATACAAAATATTTCAACAATTTTGTAGTAAATGTTCTGCTTTTATAGATTGCACTTGAAAGTAAGAATTTTGAAGAGCGTGTCACGCAAAAACAAAACACACTTTGTGATTTATGTTTAGTTTATAGTGCATAAATAAACCAACCTTAATGTGAATATAAGGTTTTTTTTTTACACAAACTATTCCAATTGTACTCTAGAGAATTTTTGGATATGCATTGCATTTAGTGCAAATTGTGACATTGTGCTAATTTTTATGTGACACGCGCTCATCTCTAACAGGGTCAAGAGTGTGTATGTATGTATGTGTGTGTGGGAGAGAATGTGGTGGAAGTTGTAATTGCATTGCTATTACTCAAATGGTGTGTTAAACATGTTAATATTTAGATCCTCGAATGTTGTTGTGCCACTGTGATCGAGCATTTGCAGCATATCGAAGCACTCCTGACCCTGCGGCTGTTGTGCACCACCAGCGACAGCGGCGCCTGCATGCGCATGCGGATGTGGATGATGGGCATGCGGATGCGGATGTGGATGTGCTGGATGTGTAGCGCCGGCGTTCTGCCAATCGCCCCATGGCGTTGCAGCTGGGGCCGCCTGATAAGCAGCAGCCTGTTGACGTTGTTGTTGTTGTTGCTGCTGTTGTTGTTGTTGTTGGTTATTGCCCGCACTCAGTTGGGTGTAGGTGGGTCCGCTGGGTGAGCGGGCCGGACTGCTTTGTTGATATGCTGGATATGCCTCGGTGGCCGTTGGTTGCTGTGGCTGCGGCGCCGGACGCAATCCACCCCAAGCATTAGGCGTCGGTGAGCTACCAGATTTGGGTATTTTGGCCAGCGGCGATGGAGCTGCGGCGCCGTACGGTGAATGTGTGGCATCGTAGCTATAGCCAACCGGTGAGGCAGGACGTGGTGGCGGTGGCGCTTGCATGTGCAACTGATAGATGCCGCCATCACCACCACCACCACCACCAGTTGGTGTTATCTCCCGTCTCGGTGGCTGCAGCGTATAATCCACACCCGGCGCCTGGACATAGACGTGCTGCTGCTGATCTGCATGCTGCTGCTGTTGTTGTTGTTGCTGCTGTTGTTGCTGCTGCTGCTGTTCGGGTGTGCCACCGTGGAGCGTCTTGCCCGAGCTGTTCGTGCACACAATGTACTCCACCTCATCTGTGTAGGGATTGAGGAAGGCATAGGCCTGTGTCCGAAGCCAAACGTATTCCGAATTCTTGGCGCGTGCACGATACAAAAGCGAAAACATTTGTCCCTTCTGCTTCAGCACCTGATCAAAGCTCTCCTTCATGTGACTCTGATCCTCAGGATGAAAGAAATCATAGCATATCTTGCCCAGCAGCTCCGTGGGTGTATAGCCCAATATATGAAGCACACGTTGGTCGACAAACGTAAACTTGCCATCCAAGGCATGCCGTGTGATGAACTCGCTCTGATTATTGCTGCCCGTCATATCGTTGGCAGCCGTTGAGGTGACCTGCAATCTGCCTATGGCTACCAGGCAGCAATGGGAGGCCATGTCATCGACGTCCCGCTCCATGTGAACATTGGGAAACATATCTGTTGGTGGCCAGTTTTTAATATAGCCCGTGCAATGGACGACAGCATAGTTGGAGCCATCTCTCGATGGGCCCAAGGAGTTGCGCTGCTTGAGACGATTCAGATGGCCCGAGACCATGGCATCCGGATTAACATTGCCGACACGCATGCGACATATGAAACCACGTCGGGCGCCCATGCTCAACCGCATGCTCGATTGATGGCCTTCCTTTTTAACCGTGCCCGATTTCAAGTCCAAGATGCGACCAGCATTCTGTGACTCCTGTGTGGAGAGTTGTTCACGTATCTTATCCCTGTCATCGGGATGAATGTGCTCATACAAACTGGTGCCATACCAATCGCTTTGCGTGTAGTTTAGCACGGGCGTAACCGAATCGGATACATAAATCACACGACCCGAATCGCAGGAGACAACATAGAGAAATCCATCGGCGGCCTCCAGTATTAAATGCTTTAGTTCCTGATCGGTTAAAAAGGAGGGCTTATAGGTGCCATCGCTGCTGGTGTTTCCGGTGCCGCGAAGAGCCTTCATGTGAGCGACAGCCATCCGGAGTATGGTTAATTTGTCCGGTTTGCGGGCCAGTGCACTGCATGTGGGCACCATGTCGGATAGTTCCGTTATGTAGGCGGTCATTTTGTTGCGACGACGTCTCTCGATTTCACAGTGATTCTCGCGACTGGCGAAGCGCTCTTTGTCCTGTATATTAGCATCGTCCATGATCCGAATACTTAAGTAGGCGACTCTTTCACTCGCAATACGTATGTGTGTAATGTGTGTAGTTGTGTATGTTTGTGTATGAGTACTTCTCTATAATTTGCTTTGCTTGGCTGTTTCGCTTTCTTTATTCGGGTCGCTTTGCCGCGACGGCACCAGCACACAATTCTGAAAAATGATTTCGTGTGCGAGGGAGGGTTTTTTCTTCTTTTTTTTTTTAGTATTTTGTCTACGTATGGATGTGTGTGTGTGTGTGTGTATACACTGTATACAAGTGGATATGGAGTTTTTTTTTTAGTGTAGAGCACAAAAGTACCGATTTTCACATTGTTGTTCACACTCACAACGTAAGCTTAAGTAACATTACATTTATGCTTTAGTTTAAAAGAGTTTTCAACTATTTTTATGGTAATTTACCAAAATTTTCTTCCACGAATAGCACACACACGATAAAATCTGAAACTGTTTACTGTTCACAGTGTGGCCGTTGTTAACGTAAATACCAAATATCGCAAGCACTTGATGTATTAATATATGTCAATGCAATGCGGCGGTGCTGCCGGACTGGCAAATATAATACTTTTTCGATGTATCGATGTTTCTAAAAAATATCATAAGCTATCGCTGCATGATCGCATCCAATAGTTTAACCTAAATTCAAACGTTACTTTCAGACATTGCCAAGTCGGAGTATTTGATAAAATAAAAATGCATACGAGTTTTAAATGTTCTTGTTCAGTATTTAATGGTATTACAGCATTGCGTTGTCTTACATATATCATATATAATTTCATAAATACATTTACAGTTTTATTCATAACTAGGCATTGTTCCATTTCTTTTGCATTTGGAACCTTTCTTGAAAAAATTAGAAATTATTATCAGTAGTGGCAAGAACATATAAATGTTTCATTTCGCCCTTCTGACAATTTACTCTCATTTCCAATTCTTAAAACAAAAATCGTTAAGCAGCCTTGCGCTTAACTTAGCATATTCATTTGTTTTTCATTAAAAAATAAAATACAATCTTAGGTAATGTTAATGTTTGTTCTGGTTTCTTGTATGTTTTGTTTGTTGTTAATTAATTATTGGCAATTCTCTAACTGCATGTTTTCATATACTTTTCGACGGCTATGATTCATATTTCATGTTTCCTTATTTCAAGCAAAGTCTTTTGTTCTATTTAGGTTTATTGTTTCAAACTGTGCATTACTTAAATATAAATATTTCAAAATGCGTCTCTTTAAAATTGCATAGCGTGCGTAGGTTTATTTTTTAGTTCTTTTTTTTTATCGTGTGAAATTTTTTGTTTTGTTTTTGTATTCAACTTCAGCATAATTCGTTGACTAGAATTTAACTTAAGTACTTAAGAATTAAACTTAACAATAATAATATTTATTTTCTTTCGTCTATTTTGGTGCAAAATCAATAAGCTGAACAACATTTTCCTTAACATTTTGTGCTTAAAATAATTTTTTTCTTTTGGTTTTTTTTTTATGTGTGAATGGTTTTTGTTTCTTTAATGAAAAGTCAAGAATTTTTTTTTGTAATAATAAAGTTGACGGCAGAGTTTTGGTTTTTCTATATACTATGTGTTCGGTTCCACTTACATTAATATTCATTGTGCATTTAATTTAGTTGCTGCAAGCTTAAAGAAAAATTAATTTTTTTTAATATTTTCCTAAACAATTTCATAATACAATCCAAAACATTTAGCACCAAAATGATTTTAATCGCAAAATAAAAGTATATAATTAAATTTTGAGTTCAGTTTTAGTTTCATTTCTATTTTGCACAAGGATTTTGAATTTCGAAATTTTAGAATTTAAAATTTGCAACAACTTTTTCAATGTTAAATAGATTTATAATTAGGAGCTATAAAAATACTTTGGTTTTTACATATATATATATATATATATATAACATGCAAATATATCGCAATTGAATTCTTTAAAAAAAATTTAAAATATATAATAATATATTATTAAATCAATCATTGAATTAAATTGAACAAATCTTTTGGCCGCAGCACTTAGCAATTAAATCACAAAAAAATTAAGTATACTTTATAATACCTATATATATATATATATATATTAGAGCTAATGTTAAGCATAAATAAAGTCATAGTGTCTTTTTTTTTTCATAAAGTAGAGTACAAATAGTTTTTGCTTTTAAAATATTTTTTTGTTTGTTTTTCTTTTTTGGTTTTTGCAAAAATATTGATATTTAGCTATCAGTTATTTGTTTCAGGTTGGTTTTGCTTTTTTCTGCTTTAAAACCTAGTTTGCTAATACTAAGCAGTTGTCTAAAAAAACAATTCATTGTGATGAATTTGTGATGATATCTTTGCGCTTGTTACAAATCTCATGCTAAATATTCTCTTGTCTTTCTTACTTCTTTTTTTGTTTTTTTTTTTTGTTTTGCTTAAGTCGATTGCGAGTTAAAAGTTAGGACATATGTGTGTGTGTGTTTATTTTTGGTTGCCTACGTGGTGTAGGTGCGTATAACATCGCGTATAACAGCTCGACACAGCGGACATTGACCGCCGCCAACACCGCGCCACTGTTCAATGGCACAGTCGTAGCACATGCACATATGCCCGCACATATAGAGCACTGAGTCAATGGGATTTTCATAGCAGATAGTGCACTCTGCACTTGAATCGGTGCTCTGTTGGTCGCTGAGACTGTCCTTCCATTTGCTGCCGTTCAGTGTGCCCGTACTCTGGGCAATGGGCTAAAAAAAAGCGAGAGTGAGAGTACAAATTAGTTAGCGAATACAATAACCAAACCAAAAAAATCCCCTACTATTAAATGTCCCTAAATTCTTTTTGCTGCAGCCAACTTAACAAGTGGATTGCTATTTATTGTTGTTGCCAGATCGATAACGGCATAATGTGTGAATTTAAGTGTTTTTCGTTTTATTCTAAGTTTTATATGTTTCCTTAGTGTCTCAACTCACCTCAATATATTTCTGACTGCTGGTGGTGCTAATCAATGTGCCGCTAGAGCAGGCGCCAGCGAGAATGCCACTACTGCTGACTGTGGCCGATGTAGTTGTTCCTGATCGCACCTGGCCCGTCAGCTGTCCATTGAGATCATGCGAACTGTTGGCCGGCGGCAGATTAACGACGAGAACAGTTCCGCCGCCATTGGGCTGAATTTGCAGGATGTCACCATTGGAGGGCATGCTTATCATGCGACTGCCATTGCCGCTAGCTGAAGCCAATGTGCCACTCGATTGTGTAACATTCAATTGCATTTTGGTTGCGCCCAGCAGCTGGCTAGCGTTGAGACTGCTCAACGATTCAGTCAACAGCCGAGAACCGGAAGCAGTTGCTGGTGCCACAACGGCAGCGGATCCTGCACTGATCTGTGGTTGCGATGGATATGCCACCATATTGGGCAGCTGTTGGCGGAACATGCGCAACGATTGCGTCGAACCGTAGACATCAAGGAATGCCCACAATTGCAACGATTGATCCACATGCATGACGACCACGGCAGGACCATTGTTCTTGCTGATGCTCACCTCGCCGTTGGGCGCCACAAAGAATGCAATCTCATCGCCACGCTGCGGCGCTGCAGCAATATCCTTGCTAACCACCCAATACTCCGGACGATCCAACAGGAAATCCGAGTCATTGGGCAAGTCATTTGGTTGCAACAACGCCGGATTGCAGGACGTCAGACCCAAGGCCAACGCACCGACATACATCTGCTCCGTTTTGAGCACCTGGACAATAAGCTTCTCGCCAATGCGTATGGGCCGTGCCGTAAAGACATATCCCTGACAAAAGTCCGACTCGGTGCGTGAGGCAACAAAACGATCGTGAGAGAGTCTCACATTGCGTCCCTTCGTTATGTGGAATGGAACGGGAATGAGGCGACCATTGCAATTGTAACGCAACGGGGGCAAACCATTCGCCAGATCATGCTCGACAATGTGGGCGGGTGTGGAGCTGTTGGAGCTGCTACCGGCTAAATGCAATGATTGCATCGATGGCATCACATGACGTTCCAGCTCATGATCGGGCAGCGATCGACGCGATTGTTGTGCGGAAAGTTGTTGTTGTGGCAATTGTTGTTGTTGTTGCTGCTGCTGTTGTTGTTGCAACTGTTGTTGATGTTGTTGCTGCTGCTGCTGCTGTTGTTGCTGTTGTTGTTGCTGATACATATAAATGCGTGCATCTAGAAACTCAATACCCGTGCAATTGCCATAGATATCAATGACAGTCCAGAGCAAACCTCGCGTATCTATGCCAGATAGTATAACGCCCTTCTCCTCATTGTTGATGCCATAGATGACATCGCCGGCAGTGTTCACATAATAGTACAAGATGTTATCCTTTTCACAGTATTGCTCGTGCAGGGCTTTGGCCCAGAAACCAGGACGATTCGTTAGATCGGGGCACGCGTATTTGGGCAAGCTGCCTTCCAGCGTTGCCGGATCGTTGCTGGTGAAACCAAAACGAATGCCGCCATTCCAATTATTCGATATCTCGGCGAATTTAACACATATTCGTTCATTAATGCGAACGGGGCGTGCTGAGAACGTAATTGCACGGCAAAAGCTCTCGAAGCGACGCGCCAGCGTACCATCCCTGGAGATGCGTATATTATCGCCATGCACTGTATGAAATTGCAACGGCGGCAAATTGTTTGGACCTGGGCAGGACGAAGGCGAACGGCGAACTGCAAATGAATAAAAAAAAAACCAAAAGTTCTAAATTAGTATAAGAGTAAAAGAGCTTGAAGTGATAAACGCTTAAAGCTAATTAGCTTTCAATATAGTGATTTCATTCGTATTATATTCAGCTAAATATTATTCGTATTTTAGTAACAAATGCAAGTAGACGTTGACAACCAGTACTTGACAATTCCAAAGAGTTATCATTTAGTCACATATCTTTTCAATACCTTTCTTTGAAATTCGTTTAATGACAACAGCTGCAAAACATATTCTCAGGCACATCGAATGGCTGTTCGATCGAAATGATATTTCGAAAAGATGTCGAAAAGAGTCTTCAAGAGTTCAATAATCTAACCCCACATCATCAAAGTCACGTGCTGCATCAACATCAACTTTAGTCTTAGGGGTATGAGAATATAACCGAAAAAGGGGTTAATGCCTTCTGTCTGTCTTTGTCTGTTTTTGAGCTACTACACTACGGCTAAGAGCGTGTAATTCGAGAACTAGCACATGGCTTAGGAATCCGTACGCTTCGTTGAATTTCTTTGAGTGTCCATTTGTGCAGTCAATTGTGAATGCTTGTTGGCTACCTGCGTGAAAAACGACCATGTAGCATTTTCTTTTCAACTATGTGTAACTTAAAACTGTGCCGCTTTTTGAAATTTTAGCTGATGCTTAAGTTAGGCAAGAAGTTGCGAGATTTTATTTTTAGTTGTTAGACGAATCATTCAAAGAATCAAATAAAACATTTTAAATGTAAGCTGATATATTTAGATTGTTATATTATTAATAGAGTGATTAGCTTGAAGATCTGTTGTGAACATAAGTTTGAAAAGTTAAAGAATGTTTAATAATGTATTCAAATAAGTATGTAAGTAAGTAATTCAAATAGAAAGTGATCTGATTGGGAATAAAATCTCTTTTATATTATATACTATTTATATATCTATCTATAAAAATAAGTAAGTAGCTCAATATCTTTTATATTATTTATTATAACTTATGAATGAGACTCAAATGAAAAGATCTTTCGTAACACTTGAATGCAACAAGTTTAGTTAATAAATGTCGGTAAGATCTTAAGTTAAATGTTAAATTGAATAAGTTGCCAACTTATTATGACAATTATTGGACCTTTCGGCAAGAAAAGTTAAGCAGCAGCTGCCTGACAATTACGCAAAGTATGCTCATGTTGGCAATGATTATAATTACGAATAGGTATTGGACCAGGTCGAGTCAGAGGACAGGTTTTAAGGGGCATATGGAATGTGATGGCGATGGCGGCATGCCACACCAACAGTTGCTCGAGATGCCAAACACAAAATCGAGCAGAGGATGGATCAAAGAAGCTAAATGCGACAGCAGGACAATCAAAAGAGAGAGAGAGAGAGCGAGAGAGGGTGAGGGGAGAGACGGCTGGGTTGATTACCATGTTGATATGCGGCGCGTGGCAATGTATCTCAGAAACAGAAACAGGCAGACAGACCGACAGACATATGCACAGCAGGCGGTCGAAGCCTGTCTTAAAGACGAAGTAGATCTTTTGCGGCATGCGGCAGCTGCTCGTGCGCCAAGGCGTTGCCATGGCCGTCGAAAAAACAAAAAAAAAAAGGCAGCTGCAGCCAGCAAGAGAGCGAGACAGAAGACAGGTAAGTTAAACAACCCTGTGCATGCCGAGCTACCCTTGTGGCAGCAACAACGATCAACAAGGGTTGCTCTACACACACACATACAACAAGAGATAGAAGATAGAAATGAAAAGAAAAAAAATCGGCAGCTGTTCAAATTTTGAAAAGCAGACAAAAAATTGAAACCAAAAATATTCTGCGAGGGGTTGAAATTCAATGCGTGCATTGAACGCAGGGGATGCAAGACAGAAAGAGATAGATTAGAGTGCAAGAAAGGGAGAAAGAACTGCAAGAAAATCTGCGGCTGCAGAAAAGCAAAACGAAGCTACATTCCGCTTCCGGCCCATCCACACAGGAAGTCTGGGACCAAAAGGAAGCGCAGCCACAGCCACAGTCGCAACAGCAGCTCAGCTTCCGGTTAGCTGGCATTAGACTAGTAGAAGAAAAAGTAGCAGGAGCAACCAGTCTACACACACACACACACACACACAGAGGTGGGGGGGAGGGAGTGAAAGATCTGTAACTATTTTGTGTAGAGAATGCAGAGGAGCACAACCCATCAATATTTATGAAATGCCTGCAACGAGGAAGTCGGAAATCACGTTTTATATCGTTGGCTCCAATTCTGCTTCTGTTTCTGCTGCTTCTGTTGTTATTGTTGTTGTTGATCATTTAATACTCGTACGTGTATTGGGGCTTATTAGCTGCAGGATGTCGTCGTCGGATTGGCGACGCCTACTTTTTGCCCAGACCTCAATTGTCCAGACATACAAAGTTGTTGTTGTTGTTGTTGTAGTGGTTGTCGCCGTCAATGAATTACATTGGCCGATTGCACATGAATGAAATACTAGTAATATCATGCGCGTGTTATTATACCCTGAACCCATTGCAAATGGATAAAAAGGGTATAATGGTTTTGTATAAGAGTATGTAACGGGCGAGAAGGACGCATCTCCGATCCCATAATGTATATATATATATATATTCTTGATCAGCATTAACAGCCGCATCAATATGGCCATGTCCGTCTGTCCGTCCGTATGTATAAACGCCCGTATGAATGAATAGTCCCTAGGCAGTATTTTCTTTGTTTCAAATTTTTGATAACTCTTTCCGTTTCCGATATACACATGTGATCGATAACACTGAAATCTTGAATTTGCAAAACTTTGGTGACATTTGATGAAATAATGACAATCTGTGAATCGGTTGAGAAAAACAAGAGATATGGAAACTTGCAACTCGCCTTAAGCCTTGGCTCTAAGGTCAAGTGTAGGGTTCAGGGTATCTTCTAGTCGGGATTTCTCGACTAGAGCCAGTTGTTGTTGTTGCATGCTTCATCAGCTTCTTCTTCTTTTTCATGTACTGTCTACGCAACGCTTAAATCAAACGGTTAACGGCGCTACGCGACGATCATTTCAATTAGTCGAAACATTTAAAGACGGAAAAGCGTACAACATGGTCAATTAATTAAGTTGGGTGAAGTTTTGTGCTACCGAAGAGACAGAGAGACAGAGAGAGAGACAGAGAGAGAGAGAGAGAGAGAGAGAGAGAGAGAGAGAGAGAGACTAACAATTGAGGGAAGGGGGAAAGAAAGGGCAACATTACGGATTAATGGTTTTTTGTAATTGTGAAAAAATTTGTTAACGATTGTAAGGGTGGGAATTAAGAAAATGAAATAGGAGCAAGAGTTTCAGCTGAGAATACAATTAAGAAGTTATGAATATGATATTTTAGATCTTAAAGCTAGAGATATCGATATAGGTAGAGCTATCGATATTGATACAGACAAAGTGTTAAAGATTTGAAGATCGTAAAGCTAGAAATAGTTACTGATAAAGATATGAAGCAAAAAGATAAAGAAATAGTAAATATCATAGAAAATTTGTTATCATAAAGTGGTTATTTATCAAGTAGATGAAAGTTGATTTCATTTAAGCCAAGTTGTTTTCACTTTACTGTTAGAGTAGCGATTATATTCAGTTATGTTATTCAGTCATGTTTTATCATATACTAACTTACAACAATATGAATTTCCTTTATGCCTTTAACAGTACATTATTTAAGGGTTGCATGCAACATCTCAATGGTTAACATAAACATCATCCGTTTAACTGAAAACAGTAGGCAATTTAAATAATTTTCGCTTTTAATTTCAATTAGCTTGTTATTCCCATGATCAGCTATTATATCGAAGACCAGAATACACAAATTGGCCAATCTATGCAGACATAACAATCAATGCTGATGGGAAGACGGCAACAAGTTCAGTTTTGTCGATGATGTCGATGTGCAGTTCACGCTTTTTTTTTGTTTTGTTGCTGTTTTTGGAGTTTTGCCGACAACGTGGCATACAACACATACAGTCAACATCTTCAAATTGGCAAACGTGTCCGAGAGCCGAACTGAAAACGAAGCAAACGATCTGCCAAACGATCTTGCAGGCAAATTTTCGTACATTTTTAGTTAAAAGGAAAAACCTGATTTACCGTTCAATGCAGACGCGTCTCACAACATTTCCCACGCTGGCCCCCAAAAACCGACAAAAAAAATCAAAAACTAGCAACAAAATTCCCACGACTCCAAATTTGTATATATAGGATATACTTGTATGTATGTACTTGGATGCTTGCCTATTTTCGGATAGACCTGCAAAAAGCTACAATAATTGCAACTGCAGCAAATACTAACAACAAAAGCTGCAACAACGATGCAACTCAGTTGCTTGCGGGTGGAAAACTGACACTAAAATCATGCAGGTGTCATAAAAATGTCTGAAGTAGCAATCGCTTTATGGACATTGAGCTCTTCACAGATCAATGATGAAGATCGCAAATAAACTCAACTCAAGCGGCTGTAAATTGCTTGTTAAAAATCAGTTGAAAGTCGTTGATGATCGTTGGATGGAAATTGAAGTGGAAAACTTTGTTGTCCGTTACGTCAAGAGCTTTTTATAAGGATGAAAAAAGCTGAGCTTAGTGTACATTCACAAAGAAAAGCTTTCGCTTTTATTCTTACTATATGTGTTAATCAAAAATTTCTTCAGTGTTTTTAACATACATATATTTATTAATACTTTTGGTGATAAGCTGTCGCTCATAAATGGCATTATTGTGGGCAATTAATTAACATACATTAGCGCTGATTTGTTGCGTACACAAGAAATTTGCATTGGCGCCTTTTGATTGTGCAAAGTTTTATATAGGTGGCGTATGGGTGTGAGAAGGCAAGCGCATTGACAAGTGGCAACACTCGGCCAGACAAACAACTCTGCCCACGCCCACAAATTGAGTTATGCGCTGCCCACGCAATGCTTGTTTGTTGTTGTTGTTGTGGTTATTTTTTTTCTTTCATTCTTCTAACTAATTTTCCCTTGTGATAAATGTATGTAGGTAGGTAGCTTGCGTGCGTGTGTGTGTGTGTGTGTGTGCGGCGTTTAAAATAAAAGGTAATATGTGGGCTTTTAGCTTGGACAAGCCTTACAAGTTGTTAAAGCTTAAGCTCATAAGCTGCAAGCGATAAAATTGTGAGGGAGAGAGCGAGAGAGAGAGAGAGAGAGAGAGCACCCACTCAAATTCGAACTCGCTTAAATGGCTGCTTTGTCAATTGACCGCAAAACGCAGTGACTAAACGTGGGCTGACCAATTGATACACTTTGTAATCGATCTCATTCCCCCGTCTCCATTCCGCTTTAATTGTCAAGCATTTCCGGCATATTAATTAAAGAGGCCTTCGCAGCGTTAATTGTTGCCACACGTTCCGAATATTGTCGGCACACGTGGGCACAACAAAAAAGCTAGTCGGCACGTGACCTATAACCTGTGACGAAGAATATAAAAAAAGCAAAACCGGTGCGTAGGCCACAAACGCTGCCGTCAAATTTTATAAAGAGATAAAAAAAAAACGAGCGAGACAGAGAGATTTCCAACTTGTTGCTGTTGTATTCTTCGTTCTGTGTGCAGTGTGCAAAAACCGATGCTTCCGTTGCTGCTGCAGCGGAAACCGCACAAAAAGTATCAACCAATTGTGCATTGCATACTCACACTCTCTCACGCTTTGTCCAACACGCACTGACGTTCTAACACAATGCAATACAAAAAAAAGCATAAAATGAGTGAAATGTGCGCGCAAATAAAATATAATGAAAGAAGAAATGAAAAAAGAAAGAAAAAACAAATAATTCCAACGATAGCCGAGGTCTGACGAGAGGTCAAAACTATTGAATGTTGTTATTGTTGTTGATGCCTGCTGCTGCTGCTGTTGTTTTTGTTGTTGTTGTTGTTGTTATTGTATTGCAGTTGACTGCAGTCGTGCAATGCACTTTTTATGCGATTAAGCGAAATCTGATGACACTGCCATCGGATGCATGACCAAAGTTGATGTGCGTACGTATTGTAAGTAGTGTATGTATATATATAAAAGAGATGACAAAACGCAATACAGTGAACGCTCGCAAGCAACAACACCGAATAACATATATTAAGGGACTTTTTCAATTTGGCCCACTGTCAACAACTGAGGAAACAGTTAAATTTCCCTTTGCTGCTGAAAATTTCCCCCTTCAATGTGAGACACAATTTCGTTACAGTTTGAGGCGCACTGGTCAGAAGCCCTTGCAGCGCTTAACTAATAATATTGATCGCACCTCTTGGGTTCAATGACTACAAAGTCACAATATTCTCTCATCTATCATTCTCATGCACACAAACTTACATACTTGTACAAAATTAGTCTTAATATAATTAGCTGCCGCGAGGGTGGCCAAAGCCAAATTACAATTTTTATTTTTACAAGTCGCTCGCTGTTTTTGACGACTTTGGGGCATATGTCAGTTGGGGAGGCTTTGGGAGATATTGTTTTCCATATGCGCACTGAAGCATGCGACCCCAGCCAAGAAGCAGAAGAAGCACCAGCAGCAGCAGCAGCAGCAGTATTGAGCTCAAAATAGCAAGTGAAGCCAAAGGTATAAATACATACGTATGTAATATGTTTCAATATGTACATACATACATATATGAAAACATAACATCAAGTATGTATAAACTTATAAATAAAGATAAGATGGCGGACTTTCTTCCGTTTTGTTTTGTTATAGACAATGTTGTTTATCGAAGCGTTGCAATTGTTGCTATGTTTACAGACGAATACATACATACATACATATTGCATTTCCTCACACACACACACACACACACACACACATGTGTGTAAGAAGCCGGCGCACTTGACTGCACAATAGCGTCTCAACCCCTTTACCATCTTTATCGCTGCCTCTTTTGTGTAATTAAATCACTCAAGCGTTGAGCGGTGCGCTTGAGTTAAATTAAAGAGAAAGAGTGACAGAGAGAGAGAGAGAGAGAGACAGCTGAAGTGCTTGCACATCATTATAACATTATAAAACAATGCAATACATAGATAATAATTCAAGTGGCATGTTAATGTTTTATCACGTATTAAGTACTTGGAAATACAGAAAGAAAAAAAAACCCCTTAATAACTGTACGTGCCTGTGCAGTTAAGCTCCTTCGCTCTTAAATCCCAAAGCTTTCCATCCAATTCACATTCTATTGTTCTCTTAATTGTTTGAATTAATTCAAATTGGTTCAGCACTAATAGGCATATAATGTAAATTTTAAACAAGCGTTTAAATATTTTCTTTATAATTATGCACAGCTGCGAAAAATCGAGTTTCCCATAAAAAAAAATTAATTGGCGCACACATATACAGACATTAATAAATAGCCAAGCTTTTAATAAATGCTAACGCAGCGACCAAACAAAATAAACGAAACAAGAACACGAGACCGAAATAAAACCAAAATCGATGAACAGCTGAATGTTTTGTAGCTCAAAAACAAAAAAAAAAACAAAAAAGGTAGGCAACAATATAAGAGAGTTGATTTATCAACTCAAATTCGGACTCAGGGCGTGCATAATTGTTGCTAGAGTTGCCTGCGTGTGAGAGTTAATTGTTGAGCCTTGAGGCGGCAGCTGGCTAAGACATATATATATATATATATATACATCATGACCCGCATCTTACCTGTTGCTTTACCTGCCTTAAGGAATTTCAGCTGTTTATTGTTGCAACACCCAAGACGCAGTTTTTATCGTATCTATCTTTGAGTTGTACAACTATTGTATGTGAACTATTATTTATTATCTATTCGCCTAGCAAACTATGTTAACAGTTTTTCTTCTTCTTGTTTTCTATGCACGTGCTCAGTTGTTAGCTTGGTTCATTAACTGATAAACGAAGGAGAGTTAACATAAGACCTATGTAGGTCACTATGATAAACATGATAAAAAAAAACCAACAACAAAATGTACTCTTGCATCTAAGAAATGATAGATAGTTTTTAGAAGTGATTTATCGTACTAAATAAAAATATTGATTATAACTATTGCTTACTTCTCTAATAATTGAGCTTTTGTTTTATATTCGTTTGTGTATCCTTCTCTTATACCCAAATTCACTCTTCTAAAAAGCAAACTTACGCTCTTCCTGTTCAGTTACGTGCTTTCAAGTTTTGCCCACTCTCGCACAAGTTGCGATCGACATTCGCATAACGCTCTTATCGGCATTAAACAAAAAGTCACACACGCTATCGGCTTGACCACAATAAAAAAAAAAAAACAAATAAATAGAAAATATCTACATATTTGTAGTACTTGTTTATGTGTGTATTTGTGTTTACTTATAATGCACTGTCCACATAGTAAATAAAAGCTTTAAAGGATGACGCATAACGAAATGGTCGAAATGGTCGCATATGAGCTCATAGGCAAAACAAACCAAAACTAAAATAAGCAATGTGCTGGATATATTTTTCGGGGGAGTTGGAGACATTCTGTTTGCGCTGAGCAAATATTTTTGTGAGACATTAGAGAGAGAGTGAGAGAGAGAGAGAGAGAGAGACAGCAAATGAAGCCCGCACAATGCATTTGAAATTTGAGTGAAGCTCTGGCAAACGCCAGAAAGGGAGACAAGGCAGCAAGCGCACATCGATCGAAGCGACGCGCGGCGAGCTCAAAAAGTAAACCGTGAGAAGCTCAAGTAAAAGCAGGCAGATAAACTTTAGCCAAAGCCAAAAGCAATCGTTGCGCCTCGCATGCCAACACAGGCAGGCAGGCAGGCAGGCTGGCAGGCAAGACTGGCAAGAAGCAGAAGACACGACAAACAACAAACAGCAACAACGTTAACACAAAATGTAATAGAGAGGAAAAAACAAAGAAATCAACAACAGCAACAATAACAAGCAGCTGATTCCAGGCAACAGTAGAAGCAACAAAAACAAAGTAATTTCATTGATTACCGATACGCAGCGCAAATGCCGCACGTTCAAAACGAAATGGAATGAAATGCGCTCGGCGGCAGGCGGGGAAGTCAAAATGTAGTTACCAATCAACTCACACCACCCCCACACCCTCTCTCGCCCACAACCAATTTCCAGCCAACTTTGAAGCTTGTCTTCTTTTCCTGTTGTTGCTTTGGTTTTAGCTATGGCTTTACCTTTGCCGACGGCGGCAACGGCGCTTCGCGTACAAATCCAACAACACAACTGAATGGCTGAATGGCCAGACTTGATGGGAATATCAAAACGGGGAAGGGAGTTGGGATAAGTTCAGCCGTAATGTATGCGTCATTGGCTTTGGGGCTTGGTAAGGTTTTCTTCTTCTTCTTTTTCTCTTTACCTGCATGCCAGAAGAACGAGAGCTTGGCAGAGCTTCTCAAGTTAGAGAGCGCACATGCCAAGACAGGCTTTTCCAGCTGCATATACAAATGTTTGTATGTATGCAGCAATCAAAACAAAAAGTCCCAAACAACAACAAAATTGAGCGTAGTGTAATCGCTATGATAAACATAATAGCCCTGTGTGTTATGTTTTTTTGTGTTGTTGCTGTGTCTGGTATAAATGTATGTATGTGTGTGTATGCATAAATATATATCTTGCGGTTTGGCTTAATTTGATGGTTCTTTGTTTTTTTTTTTTTTGGAACCTTGCAATTTGTTATTGCCAGCCAGAGAGTTCGAGAGAAGATCAACAGGAACTTCCGGTAAATTTGTTTTTCTTATGTTCAATGGAAATATAATGAGAAGAGAGTGGTTAAGTCAGCTGGAAGGCGAGAGAGAATATCCTTTATTTAGGTTGTGATGATTATTTTCCATTACCATATAAAAAGGCTTATGAATGTTTCAATTTACAAGAATCTGATGAATTTCCATTCACCAAAAGCTAAACCATCGTTTATAACCTTAATAGCCTTTTGTTAAAACCCATTAAGTAGCTAAACTCTGGACACACGCGACTTGTTTAAATAATCTCAAGAGGGGTTTTTTTTTGCTGATCTTTTATGATTATTTTTTGGGAAAAAAACGCTAATGTATTCATAAACACAGCAGCTGTTTGCTGATTTTTGCTGTTGTCTTATTTTTTAGTGTTTTTATTTATCTTCGCCGCATTCATTAACAGCACAGACCGAAAGAGTGAGACAGATACAGAGAGAGAACTGAATGGAACGAGCGTTAATATAATGTGGGAATTTTGTTCAAAAGATATGCAAAATTAATTCATGTAGCTTTTGGGCATGAATTATTCATTTACATAATATATATATATATATAGTTCAAGTTGAATATTTCGCACGCTATAGTTACGTTTTGATGAGAGAATTGCTGTTTGACTTTTGAATTATTTATTTTTATATAAATAGTACTAACCGAGTCCGAAGCGTTTCTTGATTTTCTTCAGTAAATGCATTTTCTTTTTGCTGGACATTTTGTCCTTGGGACTCATCATCAGTTCGCTGTTTTCCATGGCCAAAACATGTGCGGCGGCAGCTGCAGCATTATAGTGATGATGATTGTGCTGATTATGTAGACTAATTTGTTGATGCTGTTGCTGCTGTTGTTGTTGGTGGTGTAGCACATGGCTAGATTGTTGCATATAGTTGGCTGGTATATCCGATAGACCCATGTTTGCGGCTCAAATTCAAATTTTCAACTAACTGACAAAACTAAGCAGACTTTGGCTAAAAACTGAACGCGAATTTGATAACGTTTTGGCTTAAATACAGTTTGTTACACATTGAATGTTAAAACATATTTGTTTGTTTTATTTTTTGGTATTTTTAGATCTAATGCATTTTATTTTGGTGTGTTTGTTTGCAACGGTACAAACAGAACGTTTACGAATAACGAAAAACTAACCACGGACAAATACGACGAAGAGACGAAACGTAAACGAAACGAAGAAGGTGTGCGAGCCAACGAAGCTGCAAACCAAACACTTCGACGTTTATTTTATAACTGAAACTTCTTTGCAACGGCAACAGACAAAGTAAAATGCGACGACGCCAGCGTCAGCGCCAGCACTAGCAGCTGAGCAGTGATGTGCGCGTGAGCACGAACGGGCACAACGGTTCTCTATTTTGCTCGTGTGTGTGTATGTGTTTGTGGCGAGCAGCATGCATTCTCATGTGAATGCAGTATTTGAGTGTGAGCGCTGCTAAGTTGAGTCCTTTTAGTGAAGCTATCTCATACTTATTGCCATTTGAAATTGATATTGATAAGCACGCTAAAAAGTTCTCTTATCACTAGAATATTAGCTTCTTGTTCGCCTTAATTATTTTTGTGCCACAGCTTGATATTCATCCCAACTCAAACGCACATCTCTAGTTGTGTGGATGTTAAAAAAGAAAAGGGAGCGAGAGAGTGAAAGAGCGTAAGAGAGTTGCGGGCAGAAGGCAACACCGACGCAGCGCTGCCTGCAGCTGTTTCTTATTTACTATGGTTTCGCTTTTGTGCCTGCTTTTCGCGTGTATTGAAACTCCCTTATAATTTTTGTTGTTGTTGTTTTTGTTGCTTGATCGTTGTGCACCTTGATCGCTTCTTATGTTGCTGGCGGCTGTTCTAGGCCAGGTTTGTTGGCCGCCTGCATTTTGAGCAAAACTGCTGCTCTTGGCGTTTTTGAAGACGCTTTTAACTGTTTTGCGGCACTTTTTGGCCAAAGTTCATCAAAGTTCAAGACACTTTTATTTTGTTAGTTTGTTGGGCAGTCTGAAGCAATATAAGGCCTGTTCGTTGGCCAGTTAGAAGTTAAGTGTTAAGCGCAAAAATTAACAAGAAAGCTATGTAAATTGTTTTTTTTATTTTTTTATAGCAATTATTATTTTCTGGTTATGACCTCAGAACTTGAAAGAGTTTTGTGGAAAAAATATGTTTCTGTATTTAATAATATATATTTGGTAAATCTGTTCTAAAGTTTTGATAACATAGATTAGATAGATATCATTTTATTGTGTCCATTTCGCAATATTTAGCAATCTTTAAGAGCTCCAGGGGAACTTTTTTTTCCCATGTGTGAAATTCTTTACACAGTATTGTAAAATCGATTATTGTAAAATGGTTCTTATCGAGTGTTATGGTTAGTGCAATAAATCAAGTTCATAACTTAATAAAAATACTCAATAGTGAATCATAGGAATACATTAATGTCAGCTTTCATATTTACATACGATCAATCGTTTTAATGAGATCATCAAAGTTGAGAAACGTCTCAAATAGAAATATGTAGAATTTAAGTTAGGTATAATTTTCGTTTGGCATTTACATTAAATGCTGTCTTAAAACAATTCTCTACAGTTATTGACTTAAATAGGCAGGGTGTGTGCACGGTTAGGGTAACATTAAGAGAACTGGTAAGAAATCCATGTGACATCTTGAAAACAATAGAACCTTGAACCCAAAAAGCCATAGAGACAAAAACACAGCGACAATTGTCCAGGCACACAGAGAGGAGGCAAATGGCAATAGAAGAAAACGGGACTGAGATCAAGACAGACGATGAAGTAGAAGAAGAAGAAGATATGGAAGGTATGGAATCTTGTATCAACCATCCAGCAGATGTTTCCCAATGTTCGTGGGAGAGACTTTGAAGCAAAAGAAGAGAGAGAACTCTCTATATAGAGGGTATTTATTTGCAATGGGGACAGATAACACAAACATACAATAAATGCATGTACATGTGTGGCGAAAAAAGAATTCTAAATTTAAACATAAACTACTTTGAATAATACTGCAAAGAAAACGGACAAGAAATTATCTCCCCCAGGCCGCGCAGCTGTCATTTTGGGGGCGCCTCCTTTAAGCAAAAATATAAATATGCTTTCGAGTACAGTGAACACTTAAAAATGATAACGTAGGAAACGTAATGTTGGATAATCGTTTTCCAAAAAAAATTCCTATAGACAATCTTTTGTTTATCAAAAGCTCGAAAATTCCTCATAAAAGAATTTTTATGATAAAATGTTTTAGAAAAATTCTATTTTTAAATATTATGGTTTTGAATTGTAAGTTTAAAGACTCACAATATATATTTTCAGCTTAAACGTTATCATTTTGTGTAAAAAATTTTTGTTTTGTTTAAAGAAATTAATAAAGAAAATTTAAATTTTGTATATAATCTGTTAAAAATTTAATGAAAATTATTACTAAATTAAGAACCTTAAGAAGAATTTTAGAACCTTAAACATATAACTAATTTTTGGTTTTTTATTGGACTCTTTACAACATTTTAGTTTCCGTATAACTTTGTAACCCGTTATGTAATCTTTTTTTTTGCTAGTTTGCGATCTCCTACTGTACAACTATAAATATTTATTTATAAAGTATGAAGGAGTCTTATCGAATGGGCCTTTGAAATAAGCAGACAACTGGCGCACGTCCGCCACGTGTTTCCCCCTCCCGAACGAAAACCCGCACTCAGAAGCAATACTTTGCTATGCATATGATAAAGGATAAACGAGGTAAAAGCAGCAAAAATTTACACCTGGAATTGGCAAGCAAACAAACAAACAAAACGGCAAGCAAAATGACGAAAAATATAATAAAAACCCTTTTAGTACAAAATGCAACCACAGATGCCGGAGTGCGATTTCTACACGTTTTAATTTTGTGTTGTTGTCTTTTTTGCTTTTTGTTTCTTTTGTGTTTGTTGTTTGGGGGTAGGTTTTTGACGATTTTTGCACTACTTCGTCTTGCATTGGTTCCTCTTTTGGCAGCGTCCTTTTTATTTGTATTTATCTGAGGCAGCAGCAGCAGCAGTAGCAGCTGTTTTTGCTTGCCGTTTATAGACGGGACGCGCGCCTGCTGCCAGGATGCTGAATATGCATTTCCACTTTAATATCGAAATTAAAATGCTTTCGCTGTTGTCTGACTGACCTGTCTATCATGTCCAATCGTCGATCCCTTCCGATCTGACGAAATTGCATCTGCTGACAATCGGTCTGGGTAGCCAGAAAACCAATTATTATCCTTCATCAGGACAAACATCACATCGCATCGCATCTCAGACAGACAACAGACAACAGTTGTCCTCAACATCAAAACTTGAAACCACAAAAGCTCACGTGTTCTGTGATCTTCATCTTTTCAATGCAAATGTCCTTAATTTGAACTAGACAGAAGATTTAAAGGAGCTTAACAGCTTTAAACAGTTTGTCTTGAGCCATGAAGTAAGCATTTATTTTTATATCTTAACTAGCTTATGCGTTTCAGTATTCTATAATGTTTTGTAATGCGCTTTTGTCTTAAGCTTTGCATGAAAACATTAAAGCTCTACTTGAAAACATCAGAGCTTCACTTTAGACACAGTATAATCTGGAATTGTTTTCGTCAAACAATTCATTTTCTTAGTTTACATCATTATCAGTTCTTATTTTAGACACAAAAGTAAATATAATTTCTTATCAAAACTTGCCATAAGCTTTTAATTTAATCATTATCAGGCAATTGTAAATACTTTAATGTTGATAGACAAGTTGGCAATAGATAAAAATAAGTCAGAAATTAAATTGTTACCTATCTAAATTTAACCATTTAACCAAATATAACTAGCAAAGGGAATTTATATAAATTTAATATTAAACGTAAAAAAGAACCACTTGAATTATAGGTAAGAAGGCGCCTGCAAATACCTTTGAATATTTGGGACTTCTAATGAGATATTAAATAGAAAACCAATAAAATATAGAACGAGAATTTTTAAAGATAAACCAGGTAGAAATAAAATGAATGTTATCACAAACCTAAGTTGATATTTGACATTTTCAATTAAACATTGAGTAAATATAGTGGGAAGTGTGAAGGGAAGTCAACAAGCAACGTGAACAATTTAAATATTTAATATTCTTATCGCAAGGCACCTGGATAACGATTTAACCAAAGCAGCTGACATAAGAAAAACTCCCAAGGGTTATCTATAAAGTACGATCGATAAAATTAGAAATGAAAACTGTAACAAATATGCCCGAAAATGTTGCTCATGGCATGTTTAATTGGAAAACGACATATGCAAAAGGATCCTGATCCTGTAAACACACACACACACACACACACATATGAAGATGACGAAAACGAACCCAACAACAGTTGTAGGTTTTTCATATATATAGTATAAACATAGCAAACTAATCCAGCAGACTTGAGAATAGAAATGAAAGAAAAGAAATTACGCAAGCACTTGAGAAAGACAGCAGCAGCAGGCAAAGCTATATACAAAAAATACACTGAGAATAAACAACAGAAATATAATGAACGTCTTAAAAATTTAAATAACAAAAAATCCATTCTAAACAATTTTTAAAATGTAGAAAAAATCTTAAAATAATCAGCATAATTTAAAAAATTAAATAGCTAGTTTTTTTAATTTTTGTTTTTATATAAAAGTTGATAAGAAATTGTGTTTTAAACAATAAAAATAAATTAAATAAATATTATAAGTTAAGAGATCATAAATCTTGAATCTCAAAATTAAAAATATTTATGTAGAAAAAATATTTACATAATCAGTATTATTTTAAAATGTAAAAAGCTAAGTTTTGAAATTGTTGATTATGAAAGTTATCAAGAAATTGCGTCTTGAAAAACATAAACAAATATTTTTAACAAATAAAAGTCTTTTAAAATTGCAGTCGAAACGGATTTGAAATGTTTTGCAACGAATATTTTCTCAGTGTATTTTTAATGTGTAGGAAACAATTTATATATAGGCGTTCCTTTTGGGTACCTGCATAGCGGCAACGGCTGCCAGTTGTGAAGAGACGCAGATGAGGCGAGGCGAGACGAGACGGGACGGGACGCGGTAACGGTGAGGTGAGGGTGCAACCGATTCAAATCTAGCGTTTTTCAGGCTGCAGCGCCGTCAACTTCCTTTATTTCCCATTTTTTTTCTTTCTGCTGTCGCATCCGCATACGCTAATCAAATATCAGGCGCGTCCTGCCCAAACGCAAAAATACCCGCCAAAAACCAACATATGTGGGGAAGCGAACGAGATTCAAAGAATGTATCTTATGGCCCGTTAGAAGTTTACGCATACACACACATACATCGTTTGTGTTGCCAATGTTTGCATTTTTGGTGTTTTTCACATTTGCTGCAGTTTTTTCCCCGCGCTTGGAAAAACTCGCGCCGCTTGGCAAGTCATATTGTGAGATAGTTTTGGGCCCATTGTCTTGTCTCTTTGTTTGGGTCATGGTCAACGGTTTTTACTACCTGGCCATGCATTTTCACTTATTGGGTTTTTCTTTATCCTTCAAAGTCCTTTCTTGCTTTTGCTTTTTATTCCTTTGCTCACAATTTTTATAAGAAATTATTGCCATAAACTCAATAATTTATTGTTTACCCGTTGCATAGAAATCAAATTTATAATAGACACTGATTTTTCTATTGAAGGTAAGAAACTGTAATCAGGTACAAAAACAGGTAATAGACAATATCATTGTTACACCTGTAGCTCCGAGGCTCTTGCCTTTGCATTACGTCAAAGTTCGCGCCCATCCATTGATTGCACCTAAACTGTTTGCATAGCCGCATGAGAGTTTTACTTTAGCACTTCAGTTTCTTGACTTTTTCTAGATCTAAGCTGCTTAAAGGTTTGATATCCTTATTGACAAAAAGGTTGCGTTGAGGTTACTGCAATTAAGGATACTTGGTTGCGTTGTGCAGGTGTTTTTTTTAAGATAAGGGATAAGGTAAGAAAAGTGTCTAATAAACAGAAATACGATACAATAAGGTATGTTATTTAATTTAGATCACCGCTAATCGTTATAATTATGATGAATTTTTCTTCAGCTATTTCTTACTATTGAATTGCTTTGTACAGATTTTCATGTTATTTACTACCATTGATATTCTTGAAATGTACCTTTTTTTTATTTATGCCAGCATTTAAGCAGCTTTTTCTCATTGTAATTATAATAAAACCTTTTTTAGGGGATGGAATGACATAATTAACTGATTTTATGCCAGTTACATATATTATGAAAACTAAACAAGTGTTTCCAACTTTATGCGTTGTAGATTGTTTTAAATTGTAACGACTTTCAAATGAGTACTTTTACATACTATCGTCAGCACATGCGATTGTCCCGATTGCCATCGCTAAAGCAAACAGCTGTTTTGATGCGCGTGCAAAGTGAAGGGAGGGAGAGGGGAGGTCACAAACCCTATTGGAATGCGACAGGCAACCTCTAACTATTGCCAAATGTACAATTGAAATGTCTCACAAATTGTACAGAAATGCAACTTATAACTTATTAAGATATTTATCTAGACACATTAAGCTGTACATGTCGGTTCAAATAATAAAGAAAACATGCAAACTTGGTCCTTTATGGGCTGTATATTAATAATGGACTATGCAAACACTAATTTATTGCGTTCACTTACCAATTTTACCCGCCGACTGACCCATGCTTAAAGCAAATTAATGCACTTTACACATTAGTAACTAATGATTAGCTTATTTTGGTATTATTTCATTAAAGCTTTCACCAACATTAGAAATTTTCTTTGCGTGGGCGAAGACACATTTTTAATTGACGCTTCCACGTATACAAATTGACCGTGTATTGAGGTGTTATGTTGCACATTTTATGCATAAATTATAAAACAATTTCTTTACACTGATTTTATTTGAGGCCACATTTTTTTATGTTTGTTTGGCTGCCGGCAGGCCAGTTCGATATTATTCATATGGCCGTATCACAGTATACGATATGTATATCGATGCTAGTGGCATTAGTTATAAAACTGTCTGGCAACCTTTTACCACTTGGGCATCGAGTAGTTGTGCTGCTCCGTGGTTGAAGAAGAAGCAGCAGCAAGTTTAGTACGCGATGTGAGAAATGGAATAATATGCAAAAAAGCTGATTTCAATTGTGTTATTATAGTTTTTAAGCTAACGAACGTAGCCTAATCAATTGTTACAATACTATAGAGCATACGACAGAGACTTACAACACGAGGATATCAACAGAAAATCAACGCAAAAATGGCGGATCCACTAAGTCTTTTGCGGCAATACAACATAAACAAAAAGGAAATAACCGAGCGTGAAAATCAAATCATATTTGGAGAATTCTCCTGGCCCAAAAGTGTTAAAACCAACTATCTCAAATATGGGTAAGTGCAGTAAATAAAAAACAAATAGTGCAAAAAACATTGCAGTGGACGTAGCCGGCCGCTGTATACTCTGTTCCCAGTGCAGTTAACTATGAGAAAAGAAGTGACTTTCAAACTGTGAATAAGACAAAAAATAGTGATACAAAAACTGTACGCCGTTTTGATTTTCCAATATGCATGGGCGAACTGAGAAATAATATGGAAATGTAAACACTCTTTGTATTTTTGTGGGAACAGAGTATTGAAGGTTAAAAAAATTGCGCATTTAAATACTTTCTATTTGGTATTTGCAGCTCTGGCAAAAAGGGTGCTCCACGTGAATATTACACGCTGGAGTGTCTCCTCTATTTGCTCAAAAATGTTATGCTGCAGCATTCGGTGTATGTACGTCAGTGTGCCGCCGAGGATATACCCGCCGTAAATCGACCGGATCGAAAGGAGCTGCTGGCATACCTAAATGGAGAGACGCCAACGTGTGCCAGCATTGATAAAAGCGCTCCCCTAGAGATACCCACGCAGGTGAAGCGGACAGCGGATGGAGATGCTGCCATCAGTGGTGAAACGGCGGCCAAGAAGGCACGTTTCGAGGAGACGCAGGTGCAGAAGGTGCGCGAACAACTTGCAGCGCGTTGGGATGTCAGTCAAAAGGAAACTGCCGTCAACATGGACAACATTAAGTCACTTTCCGAGACGATGTCTGTGGAAAAGATTGCGGCGATAAAGGCGAAGCGTTTGGCTAACAAGCGTACAACTATTAAGCGAACGGATAATGAAGATGCCATGGGCACTGATATGCGCGCCATTCTCGACTACGACGTAGACTCCACTAAGGATATCATTAGCAGAGAGCGTCAATGGCGTACGCGCACTTCGATTCTCCAGAGTACGGGCAAGGTCTTTGCCAAGAACATATTTGCCATGTTGCAGGGCATAAAGGCACGCGAAGAGGGACGCAATCGGCCACAGTTGCCCAATCCCATCAAGATGCCGGAACCCACACGCATTGCAAAGCCACAGCCTCAGCTCTCTCAATACAATCGTTACGATCAGGAGCGTTTCAATCGCCAGAAGGAGGAAACTGAAGGTTTCAAAATCGATACGCTGGGTACATATCACGGCATGTCTCTTAAATCCGTAACGGAAGGTTCTCTCGCCCAGCGTAAAGCGCAAGCAAATATGCCGCACACAGCAACAGCGTCCACAGCTAACGCACGATCAGCGCCAAAAGATCTGTTGCCCACATCTGCGGCTAGACAGCTGCCTGCGAATGGACCACAGAAGCGACCATCGCGCACACCCATCATTATTATACCCTCAGCCAATACAAGCCTTATAACCATGCTGAATGTTAAAGATGTATTGCAAGAATTGCGCTATTTGTCGACAACGGAAAAGAAGCAACAAGGCTGCCAGCGTGAGAGCGAAGTTTTACTTCAGGTAAGAATTCCTTTGAATATTTTGTTGTTCTTCTTTTAATGTGTTTGTTCTTGTTTTCAGCGTAAGCGCAATAATCAGACTGTCTCTTATCGCGTCGTGGACAATCCTATCAAGCTCAGCCAGCAGGATTGGCAGCGAGTGGTTGCTGTTTTCGTTATGGGCCCACAATGGCAATTCAAAGGCTGGCCCTGGGATGGCAATCCAGTTGAAATTTTCTCAAAGAGTATGTACCATGTCAATCTGGAAACAGTTTCGTTTACTCACATAATTCATTTCACATTTCTCTTTTCTAGTTTGCGCTTTTCACTTATGCTTCAGTGAGCTTAAATTGGATGCGAATGTGGAGCGGTGGTCAGTGACACTGTTACGTCTATCCCAAAACAAAAGGCATTTGGATCGCGCTGTGCTTAGCAAATTTTGGGAAACACTGGACAAGTAAATATCTTTGAATATTGCCCAAAAAGTATACACATTTATATTGTTATCTATTCTAATTTCAGATATATGCTTAAGTATAAACCCGATTTAAGGTTTTAATACTGTGACCTGAACGATTTGGCACGCAATTGTTAGCATAACACAAAAATCAAATAATAAAAAAATCAAATAAGGAACCCATGTTTATAATCCTGCATGGCTACTTTTGTCTGCACTTCTAAAATAAGCAAATAGTTTGTTTAAAATGTACAATATAAACCATAAAACAAAGCTAAAATATATAAATAATTTGTATAATTAGTTGTTGTATAAGTTATAAGACGAATTTTTCAATGGTTTTAGAACCAAACAATACTAAAACAGGTGGTTTCCATACTTTACCAATACTTTATACATGAGGATTTTGTTCAGTTTTGGTTAGAGTTAAAAACACAGAAAGTAATAAGCTTTCATAAAAAAAAACGGTACAGCAAAAGATATTGGAATATTATTTATCACATATATATATATATATATTTATAAAAAGAAAAACACGCACATCGCAAAACAGACCTTAAAATGGAAATGAAAAATATAAGGAGCTACAACAATGATAAAACTAGTTGAGAATTGTTAACTAAACCGCGCCCATTTGCAGTATGGGCGTAAAGAGTTTATAGGCCTGCTCGATATATTTAACAGCTGAAAGCATCTCGCCGAAGTACGTGTTGACCCTTGCCTTGCATTCCTCCTGCTGTTCAGCATCCTGTGCATCGCTTTTGCTGCTCAGCACAGCTGCATAACGTTGTGTTAGTCCCTGAAGATGTCCATTGAACTGCTTGCAGAGATGGACAATGCCATCCACCTCATTGGCGGTGCTGTGATGTGGCTTGACGAGCATTAGCTCGGCAATTTTGTGCAGTTTGCACATTACCAAAGCGCAAGCTTCGCTAAGTGCATTTATGCTCTTTGCATAGGCCTCCTCTAGATCAGCTTCGGTTGCTTCCTGTGAGCTCAGCCAGCTGAGCGATTTGGACCAGTGACTGCAAGGCGAAAATTTGTTTTATATTGTATGTAGTGAAAAGCAAAGCTTTTTAATCGCTTGCAATGCTTACCTAGCCACATCATCAAATTGTATGCCTAGTTCCGCATCCGCAATGGTTGCCAACAAACGTTCTTTGAGCTCTGCAGCTGCATAATCGCCCTCGCTGTCGCACTCCAAATCCTCTAGTTCAAGCAGTTCCTTAACTTCCCCAATGGTCTCCTGTACGTATGCATTTTAATTATTCATAAATATAATATTCCAATAAAATTCACCTGCAAATCACTAAGCGCCTGTCCACTGACTGCATCTAGAAGCGTGTCTAATTTTAAGCCCGATTCCTTGGACAGTATTTCAAGCGCTTCATAGTGCACCAGGCCGCAGTAGTTTTCAAAAAGTACATCGAATCGCAATTGGGCCTTTTGCTTCTCCAGTTGGAGCTGCTGCATTGTTTGCTCCATTTGATCTGCATCCTTCTTGGCTTCCAGGAGAATAGCACTCAAATTGGGTCCGTTGGATGCATCTAGTCCCAGCAATTTGCGTTTGTTCATAAGCTTGGGATCGTTGTCTTGCAGTATGGTCATGGTCTTCTTGCCAATGCCCTCAAGAGTGTCCAAACCGGTGTTCAACACCTTGGTGCCAAGTGTTGTCACCAAGCCCAGATTGAAGGCTGCCCCGATAGCACCATCTTCGTCCTTTTCTTCCTCAGTTCTGCTTGTCGTTGGTTTGGCTGCTGCCTCAGCGGCATTTATGCGCGCCAGTTCCTCGGGATCAGGCACGCCAATTATTTGATTAAGACCCTGATTCACATGTGTTGAAATATTTCCCAAGCCCTCGGTGGCAGTGCTTAGCACAGAGCTTAGCTTGTCACCCCAAAGGCCCCAACCAGAGGAGATGGAGGTGGAAGAAGCAGAAGCAGCAATTGCTTCAGCTGCATCAGTTTTTGGAACAACAACAGTTTTCGCTACTTCTGCAGTCACTTTTGCGTCGTTGTCGTCTTGCGGCTGTTTCTCGACATGCACAAACTTATCATCATCATCTTCGCCATCACCAGCGCCCCAATCGTCCCAGTTGTCGTCCTCATCGCTTTGATTCCAATCATTTGCATCCTCATTTTGTTTATCTTGATTATTTGCCATTATTCTGTGTGATTTCCACGTAGTTTCATTACCTGTTTGTGGGGCCAACTGTTATCGGCAGCTATCGATAACACAAACTATGTGCATAATTAGTATATTTTTGCTGTCAGAAAATACCGCTGTTGAACAACAGAGGGCGTTTTGACATTAACAGTGGCGCGAAATTTGTTTGTTCAATTTGTTTATTTGAAGTATTTTTTTATTTGTTAAAGCTTTAAACGGTTTACAAGATAAGACAAGATAACGCTTCGAAGCATACTTATAACAATTAATTCAGATAAGACCTAAAAGCTTATTTAAACACACTCTTTCATCACCCAGCCGCTCATTTCGTATGTTATTTGCTGGTTCTTTATTGACAGTGAACTGTTAGGCAGCAACTTATATACATATAAATAAAGCTGACCGCACACGCAGCGCCCACATACAAAACCTCAAATTGTGTTGTCAGCAACCCAGCAACTCCAACAACAACAATAGCTGACTGTTGCTCTTATTAGAAATACATAAATTATTGGAGAAACTTGTGTCACCTGTACCATTGGAATACCCAAAGTTGAGCTTCCACTTCTATGCCTTGGCTGTCACACACGCACAAACACTACACACACTCAAACACACGTATGTACGAAGACAATTTTGATGCTCAATGCATACAAATTGAATTGATATTAGTTTGTAAAATATTAAGGCATTAAAATACCATATGTATGAACGTTTGTATATATTGATATTTGTATTGGTATTATTGTGTACTAGTTTCTTTTTGTGCCTGCTTGTTCAATTGTTTTCTATGCAAATCTTTATTTTCGGTTTTGCTGTTTGTGCAAAATATGCGTGTGCGAAAGAGATGGCTAGTGCAAAAGTAAAAATATATGTTTTGTTAAAGTTTTCAACATTGTGTGCAATATTGTTTTGTGTTGGTCAAATAATTTGTTTTACTTTGACAGTTTAAATAAATGTGCTTGAAAATGTTTTAAGCTACGTAAATTGTGATTTAATTTCAGCCTCTGAAAAATGTTAAAAATTGCTAATTTCTTAAAATATCAACTTAAAATTGAGAACTTCTTATAAAAAAAGGTTTTATTCACTTTGTGCATTTAAATTACAATTTTAGCTAGGAAAAGCCTTTCAAGTGTTTTTCACACACAAACACACAAGCTTTAGCACATACACACGCACATACATATATTTAATTGTGCTCATAAATAAGAAAAGAAAACAAACAAAATTCGGTTGTCAGATGAAAGTTTGTTCGGTTCTAACCAGCATATAAATTTGACAGGAACGCAAAATTAACAAACCAAGACAATTTACCTAACACAAACACACACACACACACACACACATACACACACACACACACGCAAGCACACCTTGCTATTTGTATGTATATTAAGAATTTTCATAAACTTGCTGCATACTTTTAGGCAACCCCACTCACACACAACACAAGCACACACACAGACACACACACACACACACAGCGATAGATAGTGGAAGCGAGCGAGAACCACACGCATATTTCGTCAAGGAGGCTGCCATAAAATGCTCACAACCAAAAATTTATCTTCGAGCTGTACAAAATACGAAGCAACCAAAGAAAACGCAACTAGTCCATTTTGTTGTTGCTGTTATTGCCAACCTTCAACCTCGTTGACGCCCTTTTGTTTCTTCGTTTTTGCACTTTCCGTTGCCGTATGATTAATTTTTTAATTAAAAATTTTAAGCATAGCATCGAATGACACAAGTGTCAAGACGTTAAGAAAAACATTTGCATTATTCCGTTTACCTCAACCGCTAATATGTAAGTAAGCAGAACAAAGAACCGGAAAGGGAATGAGAGAGATAGAGAGAGAGAGAGAGAGAGAGAGCTTTTATAAAGTTACGCTTTTGGCAGGTGTGCGTGTGCGTATGTGTGTGTGTGTGTGTTAAATTGGGCGACAGTACCAATTTTAAGCACTTGTCGCAATTTCCTTAAATGCAAATTTACATTCAATTATCAATTGTTTGAGCAAGTGAAAGAGAGAGAGAGCGAGAGAGAGAGAGAGCGGGGTGGGGGTACGCCCATTTGACAAATTAATTGCATGTTCGTTGTCTAGATGAACAAGTTCTAGTGCCAAAAGTGCAATGTTATATTGCCTGCAGTCACGCAATCACTTGCATTTACCAAAAACTGAATATCAAACTTAAATAAGTTGTCTTAAATGTTCACACACACACTCAATAACGAAGCTCTGTGAAAACTAACAAATGCTTATTAAATGCAGTTGGTTAACTTAAGAGAAACACAGAACAAGACAACAGTTTTAATAGTTTCATTTAAATGATGATTAGTTAACTTTCTCATGTTCTGTTAATATAATCTGTTTTGGTTTTTGGATAATGCTATTTTGATGTACAAATATTTTCTCTTTTCAATTTCCGTCTAACTTCTTATCATTGATCATTTCCTGAGCTATGATTAAACAAATAGTTTTTAAAGTGCTTTCAAAATGAATTCATGACAAAATGTTATATTCTATATCAGACAAATGTTCATTTGTTAAAGATTATACTTTTGGTTATACTTTTTAATATGACATACTTAAAAGTAATATGAATAAAAGTGAAAAAGAAATTGCCATAAGCTTAATTTAAACCGAATTCTATTAGTTAGGTTATTGTTAACAAAAGGATTTACATGCAACACATATTCATACTTAATGCTTAAGCTATTGAATGTGAGTGTTTTTGTTTTTTTGTTTACCACAGAAACGTTTTGGTTTCAATATTATTCACAATCAAAATTGTTTTAACTTTGCACAAATAGAACACAAGACCACAAAATAAGCCGCGAAGGGTCAAAGACAGCCATCATTGGCAAGGGTCTACTTAGGTCTAAATATATAAATATCTGTGTGTGTTTTTTTTATGCAAAAGACATCTTTGTCATTTCCCTAACCCCACCCTACCTCCCCCACAAGCAACTAATAAAGGAGCTCATCATTGTTGTCGTTGTTGTTGCTGTTGCTGTCTGCTTGTCTGTTGTACAATGTTATTGATACCTTAGCTTCCGTTTAAACACACACACACACTCGCACACATGTGCCATATACATGTGTCATACATGGGAACCCTTTTTGAGGCAATTCCCTTAAGTCTTCGGCTTTGCTTTTACTTCCTGTGTTAAGGTCGTGGGCAGAGGGCAGAAGGCAGAGGGAGTTGATGCTGCTCCTGCTGTCTTTAGCTGATGACAATAAAGAAAACTTCCAGCTGTTTATTAACATGTTTCTTTATCAATACAACCACACACACACACGCACACGCACACACACATGCGCGCTTATCCTTAACTGATAGGCAAGCGCCTGCTACTTAGTTTGTGTGTGTGTGTGTGTGTGCGTGTGTGTTTACAAGTTTCGTCTTACAAGTGAAAAATTCCTTTAGGCCAAAGTGTGCATTAGGAAGATTGTTTTACTATTGTTGTAATGCGCATACATACATAAACACAAACATATATATATATATATATATCTGGTTTGTATGTATATATATATATAGAGCCCAAAAATACCTTAACTACATAACATCGTATTGGCAGACAAGAAAAGACATGCCTTCCAGCTTTCGTTTTATTTCCGACTCTTTCCCTATCAGTTTGTATACCCTGTAGCCATTAAAGTTGATCAAATTGTTGCTGAGGGTTAGGTAACAAGTAGATGAACTTTGTATTAGCTTGATGATTTAAAGGGCACTCATTTTGCACCATTCTACATGAAGACAAAGTAAAAGAGAAAGTTAAAGTTAACTCAAGTTAACTCAACTAACTAATCGATTATAAGTTATTAAAAACTCCAGCGATTTTGTGATGGTTTTTTACCCATTTAATAACTGCATTTTTTCTTAAACAGTTGTTAACAAATTATATATATATATATATATAGATATTTATTTTAAACTTTTGCTGTTTATAGAGCACTGCGCAGTCCGTCACTTATAACTTGCACACTTGGACTTGTTCTTTTGGTCTCTGTCTAGCACGCTGTCATTCCACTCAACAAAAGGATTCAAATTTCATTAAATCTCATACAAAAGTATCAAAATGCCATTGTTGTCATGACGCCTTCCACACACACACACACACACACACACTATGCAGTTGCGTTCTTCAGGTTCATCACCAAACCTCCCAAACTCGTTCATTTCCCCAACCTCTTAGCGCGCTGGATCCTTGTCGACACCAAAGTAACAGCATCTGCAGGCGGCTCTTACTTTGTAGGCGTCTCTGGGATACATATTGATAACTGCTTTTACTTTGAGCCTTTTATTCGATTTACGTTTCAACTTGCTTAAATTTGTTTAGTGTCTCTCTCTGTGTGTATATGTGTATGTGTGTGTGTGCGCTTTTGTTAGTGTGTGAGCGTACAGTTTTGTAGAGCTTAGTACTCAGACATTGATCGCTATCATCTGTAATGGAAAACTTAATTGACTAGACAACAGTTTGTTGCAACAAGAATCCGCCCAACATCAACCGAAAAGTGCTTAAGGATAATCGTAAGCAACTTGCAAGGCACATAACATTCTTTTTTTGTTTGTTATTATTCGAATTTCTCTTTAAGCATTAGGTGTCACATAAATTTTGTTGAAAATCCCCAGAAAAATAGGGCACATATATATATATATATATATATTGGTAAGTAAAAAACATTTGTCAAGTCTTTTTAAAATAGTCTTTAATTTAAATGTGCTCATTTTACTTAATTATAAACTTAAACAACAACACTTTAACATTAAAGCCATTTACTTTAACATTTACTCTAACATTTACTTTAACATTAGGCTTAACATTTACTTTAACATTCACACTCACAATTGTCTTCGTTTACTCATTCGGTTGGTTTCTTTTTTTTTTTTTTTGTTAATCCCTTTTTATTTACCTTTTTTGTTGGCGCTGTCATTTAACGTCTTGCCGCAGTGCCTTTAATTAGCTGTCGTTGCTGCTGTCATTATTTCTTTTACCTTTCAGCAACTTGTGCGTTGTACTCATTACTTTATTCACTAATTTACACGTTTGGTAATTTACAAGTCTACTTAGAGGTTGCCTTTGCACACTCACACACACACATATACACACAAAGACACGCAATTATTTCAATCAACTGTGTCGCAGACAGCCTCAAAAATGTGTGTGTGTGTGTGTGTGTGTGTACTTAGTGGATGCCTAATCATGCACCCACAAGTTTCGAGCTGCCATCCACAGTACCACCAACAGCAGCATCCTTAGCACCCCTTCGCACCCCCCCCCCCCCCCCCCGTCGAACAGAAGCTAAGCCCCTCCCCCCACGATACATGTCTCTATCATTTGAACTTTCGGCAAACAAACTTTTCAAATTGCTTTCGCATTAAAAATCACTAAAATACGTTTTTCGCATCGCTGCTTACAGAAATGGCGTCACTGTGCGTGTATTTTGTGTGTGTGTGTGTGTGTGTGTTTTTTTTTTTTTTTTTTTTTTTGGATGCGCCCCGGAGGTGAGAATCTTCTAAAAGATACAGGGGCCCGAGCCCCCTGCATGCACGATTCAAAGACAGTGTCAATGCATACGTACTAAACTCGCCCCCACACACACACCCCCACACCCGGCGGTATCACCGCAAAGTATTACTTCACCGGGGTGGGTTGCCTAACTAGGCACTCTCCGTCACTCGCCGCTCAGTTTCGCATAATCTCAGATCTTTCTGTATGCTTATGATGAGCTGGCGGACATCTCTCCAGTGCGACGGAGACTCCATCATGTGCTCTACCAGGGTCTCCGGTGGGGGCACTGAGCCAGACACTCCCCTATATCTCGAACATTGGTAGAGCACATGTTCCGGATCCTCGATGGCGTCCGGGCATGTCGGGCACTGCGGGGTGTCCTCGTGCCTGAACCTGTGTAGGTAGCTCCTGTAGCCGCCGTGCCCTGAAAGAAACTGTGTTAAATGGAAGTCCAACTCACCTGCATTCCTCCCGATCCAATCCTCTACGTTGGGGATTAGCCGGTGTGTCCATCTTCCTTTGCTCGCCGTCCTCCATCTATACTGCCAGGCGTCCATCGTCGATGCTCTTGCTGAGCTTCGGATGGTAGCCATGGCGTCCGGCGCAGCTATCCTTCTATTTCGGATCTCCTTCATCTCAAGCGCTAGCAGGTCAACTGGCACCATTCCTGCTAGGACCAGAGCTGCATCTTCCGAGACCGTGCGGAAGCCGGAGATCACTCGGAGGGCGCTCAGCCTGTAAGGTGCCGAGAGCTTCCTTTTTAGGCCTTTCTGGTTGGACACAGCCGTTGCCCATATGGGTGCCGCGTACAGCAGTACGGAGGCTACCACTCTCGCCAGCAATTGCCGCCTCGCTGGCTTAGGACCCCCCACATTGGGCAGCATGCGCGATAGGGCACCTTGCATTCTAGCTGCTCTCTGGCTGACGTACTCTACGTGCGTCCGGAAGCTGAGTCTATTGTCCAACCTGACTCCCAGGTATTTTATAGACTCCTTGGATTTCACAACTTCGTTGTTGACTTGCACCTGGATGTACTCTACTACTTTGCGGCTTGTAATGAGTACGGCCTCCGTCTTATGGCCTGCAAGTTCCAAGCTCGCCTCCTTCATCCACTCTGCCACGATTCTTATTGCCGCGTTCGCTGCGGCCTCTACCTCCTTGCTCTCTTTGGCTACTACTACCAGTGCCAGATCGTCTGCGAAGCCAATGAGGGTACAGCCCTGTGGTAGTTCGAGTCTAAGTACCTCATCGTACATTAGGTTCCACAGCAGGGGGCCAAGAACGGAGCCCTGTGGCACTCCTGCTGTGACCTCATAGCTCCTTGGTCCGTCCTCTGTATCATATTCCAACACCCGGTCCGACAGGTAGTTGGATATGATACTAGCTATGTACGACGGTACTTCAATTCTACCCAGGGCTGTCCTTATACGCGACCAGTTCGCCGAGTTGAACGCGTTGCGGATATCGAGGGTTACTACGGCGCAATACTCCTTGTCGCCCCACCTCCATCGCGTTCCCTCGATTGCCTTGGCTGCCATGTCTACTACCGCCTGGATTGCGTCTACGGTAGAGCGGGCTTTTCGAAACCCATATTGGCTGGCTGAGAGCGCGTTTTTTTCATCAATGATGGCCTGGAGTCTGTTAAATATCAGCTTCTCCAGGACCTTTCCCGCTGAATCGAGGAGGCAGATAGGCCTATATCCAGACGGTTCGTCTGTCGGCTTATCCCCTTTTGGCAGGAGGATTAGCCGCTGCCGTTTCCATATCTTAGGAAAAACTCCTTCCTGCAGGCATTTTGCATATGTGGCCGCAAATATTTCTGGCCTCGAGCGGACCGCCAGCTTCAACGCCTTATTGGGGATACCGTCTGGTCCTGGGGCCTTTTTATCACCCAATCTTTTAATTACCTCCAAGACCTCTTCCGGTGTGACTTCGTGAATGTGCTCCGTTCGCTGGTATGACCTTGTTTCTTGTAGCCGCGGTTGTTGCGGGAACAGCGTCGCCACTATGTTGGCTAGAGCCGTAGGACAGGTCACCCGAACTGTCTCCTGGCTCCGCATCCTTTTCATGACCACCTTGTACGCGGTTCCCCATGGGTTCACATCAGCCTCCTCGCAGATTGCCCGAAAGCAGCTGGCCTTGCTTCTCTTAATGCTGCGTTTCAGCTCTCTTTTGGCTCCTCTGAGGTCATCAAGCCTACTGGCAAATTCCGGGCGGCCCCTGGCACGTTGGGAGCGCCTTCTGGCCAATAGGCACGCTTTCCTTAGCTGATTGATTTCCTCATTCCACCAGTAGCAGGGAGTTGCTCGTCTGCTCGGCTTTCTTCTGGGCATGGACAAATCGCATGCGTCCGTAACGCAGCGCATTAGGCTTATTGCCATGTTGTCGACTGATTGCCCGATGGCTGGGAACACGGTATGGCGTAAGGCTTCGGAAAGAGTATCCTCGTCTAGGAGGTTTGCCTTCCACTTGGGCCCACATGTTTGGGGTCGCGGCTGTCTTTGTGGTCTTTCATTGATCACGAAGTATATCGCTTGGTGATCGCTGAACGTGAAATCCTCGCTGACTCTCCACGTCGTCTTCCTGCATAGCGAGCTACTTAGCAGGGTAATATCTATAATAGATCCTCTGCCAGCCTTACGGTAGGTGAGCCGCCTCCCGTCGTTTGCGAGGTTCACATCTATTGATGCAAACTCTTCCAACAGGCAGGTTCCTCTGATATTCGTCGCTCTGCTTCCCCATTCAACTGCCCAGGCGTTGAAGTCCCCGGCAATTACTATGGGGGATCTGCCGCGAGCATCATCCGAGATTTCCTCTAGCAACTGTTGGAATCGCCTCAGATCCCAGCTCGGCGGGGCGTAACAACTATAGAAGGTTATAGTGTTAATCTTCGCCCGAACGAACCCTTCATGTTCTACGCTAATTTCCTTCGGTGGTGTTCGAAGAGACCAGATGGCCGCTTTCCCACACTTGCTAGCCGCCCATCCGCTTCCAGTGATTGGCCTGTGCGGCTCGCAGATTATGGCTAAGTCAGCTTGCGTCTCCTTGACCGACTGTCTTAGCAGGGCCTGAGCTGCCTCGCAGTGGTTGAGGTTCAGCTGGACGCACTTCATGATGTTCTTTTGGCCAGTGCACTCCGGAACATGGGACATCTACCGCTACCGGCGATGTGTTTATCGTCCATATTCTTCTCCTTGCAGAACATACATTTTGGCTCTTTATTGCAGTCCTTGGCCAGGTGGTTCTGACCTCCGCATCTTCGGCACAGATTCGACCGGTCATGCTCGCTCTTGCACTGTTTCGCGAGGTGTCCAAACTCCAGACATCTAAAACACTTGGTGACGCTAATGCGCACCCGAAGTCTTGAGCTGACCCACCCCACTTTTAGGGATCCGACGGACAACACTTTCTTTGCACTGTCTGCGGGAAGCTTAATCGAGGCAGTTTGTGTCTGCCCATACGCCTTGCGCAATGTGATGTCCTCCAGGGAGACCTCCACGTCAAATTGATCGCGGAACGCCATGGTCATCTCCTCCTTAGTGGTGACTTCATCGAGGTCTCTGGCTTCGATGGTCACCCGATGAGCGAGGGATCGTACCTCTGCTTGCTCGCCGAGCGTATTGACCACAAGGCTCCTGAATGCCGAGGTATCCATGCCTGGCTTATTCAGCTGCAGTAGCAGCTCGCCCTTTTGGGTCCTCCGTATCCTGGAGACAGCCTTTCCAAGCTCGTTGAGCTTCTCGTCCGCTTTGACCTTGCGGAGTATATCCGCGTAGCTAGCGTCGCCCTTCGCTGCGATGATTATTGCATCAGGCCGCGCCTTCCCCATGCGGACCTCTGGCCTCTTTGGCTTTCTGGCCTTCTTGTGGATGACCTTTGTCCACTGTTCACCTTTTGGGCGTTCCAGGCGTTCCGGAGCATCCACGCCTGAGGTTTTCACCAACGCCAGGCTACCCTTGGGGACTGCCGAGTCACCCTCTCTCCTACTCCGCTTGCTGTGGGGTGTGCCAGGTGAGCTCGACCCTGGACGCAGCTTTCTTTTCGCCTCCGGTCTAAATGGGGGGGACGTCTGCGAGGACTGATTCGTCCTGATGACAGCTTTTGCTCCCTCATCATGGAGCTGGATGGCTACCAGCTCGTAGAGCGCCTTTATGCTCTCAATGGAGTCGCGCATCGGTTGATGGATGGAGCGCCGTTTGCCATTATCCAGCATCTCCACAAGCTTGGAGATTTCCTGACCGAGCTCGTATAGCGCTGGGCCACGCTGGTTCGCCAGACCAGTGACCTCCTCCCTGTTAGTCTCCGGTGGTGGCGCTACACCACCCACCGGAGATCGCAAAGTTCTCCTACTGTTCGCGAACGCATCGCCACTCTCATTTGTTGGATTTTTTGGTTTGTTTGTTTGAATTGGGTTTAACATCGAGTCTTATGGGTCCCAACTCCAAGTCGTTATCTCTGGTCGTTGCACAGTTGCGTAATAATCCCATGGTTATCTTTGCAAGCAGGGAGGCCATGCGAGGGTTGACACCCGCCCTTATGGGGTCGGGTGTTCAGAGCCGGATTCGCTTTAATCAGGATTGTCTCAACTGAACCTGTACTGCCAACTTAATGACGACGCGCCAGAGATCGTGCTCGGAGATTTGCCAAGTTTTAGCGGGACGGGGGCAGTTGCAGCATTACCCTAGCAGTCATTTCGGCAAGATTCCACTTTGCGTACTGAGATGCTAGAATACTGTTCCTGTCAGCCCAGGTTACGTCATATCAATTTAGCGTTTCCAGTGCTCTCATACCAAGGCATTACTGGACTCTGCCTTAGTCGCCTTCTCGTGTTGGTTGACCGCCAAGCGGATGCTTAACGGTCATCCAGGGGATACCTGGCCTACTGCCGGAGGTCACGAGTTGCTTGCACTACTCGGGACAAGAATCACATTGGACTTTGCCATTTTAATGCCGGTCCAAAGCTTTCGTCTTGTCCTAGTAGTGCCATCCCCGTGCCGCATCAGTCGCCTCATACGACAAGCTACGACTCGCTGTGGTGGTATTCTTATGCCCGCCAACCACACGGGTGAGTGTGTGTGTGTGTATGTGTGTGTGTATGTGTGTGTGTATGTGTTGGCTGTTTGCTCACGTTAAGTGTCATTAAGCTTTTGTCAACTCATCAGCGTCTGCTGCTGTATCGTTTTGTTGTTGCAAAAAGTTAAGCATATCAAAAACATAAATTCAAGCCACGATGGCAATAACTAATCAACTATTGACAACTTTGGCATACCCTGTAATATCCAAAATATGACTAGTATAATGAATCAACTATTGATGATTTACAGGTGCAATGTTAGTTTAAGTATTTGTCTTAATTAATTAATCTTAAGAATTTAATTTTCTTTATTCCGAACATTATTTGTCATAGGGAACGTCTTTACACTTTTCCATCTCTACAGTTTTTGCCTTACACTCTTATGTATATTAACTCTTTAAATCTTTCCTTTTTACAGGGTATAAAGTATATAATAGATGCTTAATAAGTTTAATTTAAGGTTGACTTTCTTATACTTAGTTGCTTTCAAAGGTTTTTCCAATTAATTACATGATTATCCTCACATACTTTTACATAAATCATGTACACTCTCTTTTCCATCTGCCAGAGTATACACACATATATTACAAAGACATCTGCTAAGCAGCTGATTGGATTGTTATTGCCATTGCTATTGCACTGCACTTGTTCTTAACCAAAATCACAAACTAAAGCCACAAACGAGTATCGAACACTTTAAACAAAGTTGACCACAGTAAAATTGCTGTAAACAATATGAAAACTCGGCAACAATTTTATAAGTCAGCCGTAAACTGTAAAGAAAACCGCAAATCATTGGCTCAACTCTTCTTACTTAGTTGCTTACTGGTTTTGCTTTACTCTGCTCGAGGCAAAAAGGACTAGCCCACAAAGTAATATTACACATACGTCACGTTGAACTCTTATGTGTGGGTGTGTCGGTCAAGCAAAATACAAAAGCAAAGAAATAAGTTGCAGTTGTTTGCTTTTGTTTTGTCGCATTTGATTTTTGCATTTTATTTAAAGTTGTTTTTGACAACTTTGACAAGTGTGCAAAAATTAGAATTTAATATAAGAGAAATCTTAAGATAATATTTACTTGCTTTAAAGCGTCTTAAGAATATTTAAATATTACAGTATAGAGATAAACTTTGCCTCAATTTCAGATTTTTCGTTATGTATTTTGAATAGGTATAAAACATTAAGTTGTGGGTCGAATTAAAGTTGGAATTTTTTATTCAAACTGTGCAAAAGATAAACAATTTTTGTCAATTAATCTTTCATTATGTTAAACTAGACTAGTGGCTCATATTCAACGCGATGGCCATTTGATGAACATTTGTATTTTAATATTTATAATAATATAATTTGATCTTCTCAATTGTATCACAATCAATTCTCCGCCTGCTGTTTGTATGGGTTGTCAGCTGGTCTCTCAATCACACAATATATTGAAAAACTATAGCCTAGAGTTTATTGTAATGTATAAGCTATAATATTGAAAAGTTCAATTAAAATTCAGTCAGCAGTTTCTGCGTGAAAGAGTTACAAACATGTTAACAACCATTCATATTTATTTATAAGTAGAATTCTATTTAGTATTTCTACAAAAATATATCCACAACATATTTAAAATTTGTTTTCTTAATACTACAAATTTCGCTCAGTTCATGTTTCTTATATTTTAATACGTTTAACTTAATGAACTTTCAAGTCGGACTCTCATAAGCTTTGCAAAAACAAATATTTATGCACTTACTGTTCATAATTGGCCACAAATGGTGACCAGGTTTTACGACAAAATGCTTGCTTGATATTATACGCTTCAACTCGTACTTGCAACCGCATGCCACATATCGGCTATATCAATAGCCGGATGCATGGAAAAATGCAATTTTAATTAGCCGAACGTGCGACAAACGCACGTAGAACGCATAACCGCAAGATGTTGCTGCAATTAGGAAACTGCAACTGCAATCCGGCAATCCAGCCATCCACACACAACTGTCAATCCCGTCAGTCAGTTCGTCAGTCAGTCAGTCAGTCAGTCCGTCAGTCAGTCCGTCAGTTAGTCGGTGCGTCAGTCAGTGCGTCAGTCATTGAGTGCAACGTCATGCTGTGTTACGTGCTGCTTCAGCCAAACAAAATTATGTGGCCAACATTTGCTGGTGGCACATTTCGCGAGTAAATGCTGCTTCTCCTGCCACCCAGCCAACCAGCCGGCCAGCCAGCTCAAGGGAAGATGAGAAGGATATGGTGGGTGTATGGAGTAACTGCTGGCAGTCGTTTGTTTTGCAATGCCCAAATTACTTTATCGATTTGCCCACTACGTTTGTATAATTTGGCGTATTGCATGCATTACGATATGGGGGCAGGAGCAATAGCAGCATCATCACTGGACAAACTGACCACGCTAACGAGCCTCATTAGTGGCATGCGTGGCAATGTGGCAATGTGTGTCGCATATATATATATCCAATGTTGTATGGCGAATGTGTTGAAAAGTACGCACTGACATTGGGCAGCCCTGTTTTCCGTTTGTCCGTTTGTCCGTTGTTGACATGTGAGCAGCACGAACGTGATTTCTTATTCAGATTCGCCAAATGATGATTACCAAGCGTGGATCTCACTCAGACATGGATTATAACGCATCAGCTTTTGCAGGCATGTTTAAGGAATCTTTCTCATAGCTACGAACAAGGTGCAAACTTAATAAAAAGATCGAAGGATTGAAAAATTGTTGGTATTCAATCAAAGTAACGGTTTAGGGCATAACCGATAAAAAAACATATCCGATGATGGTTAACCGACGTTGGTTAACATTTAAGACCCCGTCAAGTTCCGTAAATCTTGACGAAACTGAACTTTCTTACAGTATTATCAATTCAGAAGTTAACAATTACGTTCATATAATGAATTTTCTATTCTTACCTTTAAAAGATTCGTCCTCTGTAGTTGAATGACTTTTTACTATAACAAATACAAACATAAAGAAATGCATTTAATGCAATTAACCATGAAATATTTATATATTATTAATTTTTTGCTATAAAGTCTACATTGCCACACAAACCGATGCCATGTGATAGTAATTAGTCAATGCCTTAAGGGGATAGGATTGGGTGGGGTTTATGCGTTATCTGATATGCCGTGGGGTTCCTGTTTCATTATATGTTGAAATCAATGTTGATCTGTCTGAGGAGTTGAGTGCAGCAAATGCAAAACGTATGCTGTCTGTCAATTTGAATTGAATTAATATGTTGTGCGAGTCTTAACACCATTAATTACATGCGCCAATGAGTCAATATTATGACAGTTTGCAGCTGAGACCATTGATACATTGACGACAAACCACGATGACGATAATGACGAACTTGTCGTTGGCCAGCAGTAACACCATCAACAACAATTACAACGACTATACGCTCAATCAATTAATTAGGCAGCTTGGTTGATGATGGTTACAGGATCAATTAACAGTTATTGCTTTAAGGAAGGTCATGCTTGGAATTGTTGAGTTTAGTTCAGTTGGGCAAAAAAGTATCATTAATCAATATAACAAGGAATTTCACCGATATATAAGTAACTATTCATTTATTGAATTGTCTTTTGTGATAAAAATAATAATGATAAGGCAATGCATTAAGGATATACTTTTTTTTGTTGAATAATTTACATTCTACGAACACATTTATGAAAACTATTTAAAGAGTGAAAAGTCTAAACAACCTAAATCTTGAAAATTCTTAAACTGATTTTGGATTATATTAAACTTAAAGTGCTGAGCTTAAGGATAGCTATAACAGTATAACACGCTTGTAAGATATAAATAATTTTGTTAATTTTTAATTTTTTTTTAATGTCATTGACTATAATTAAATAAATTGTACACTCAATTAATTTAAATTTGCATATTGCATATTGCACTTTGCCTATAAGTATTCATCGCTATCCTCGTCGCTATCCTCGTCGATATCCTCATCGCTGTCCCCCGAACTCACCATTGATATCTTGCTGACCATAGTTTCAGGACATCTTGGCTTCCTCACTGGACTGTGCACTTCATCATCGGACGGAACATGCTTGCTTGAATGAAACAAGATCTTGCTACGTTTCAACTTGTTTAGACTCAAAGATCCGGCATTTTTGCTGCACTGCGGTTTCTCTTCCCTTTTATCTGGCATTTCAAAGATTTTCATGGGCTTTCGATACGGATTGTTTGACGAATTGAGCCGATTGCAGCTCGCTTTCGAGCAATGCGCTCTCTCGCAGGGACCCTCTTCGCCATAGTTGTGTGGATACGAAGTCTCGGGTGCATCCTTTTCGATATAGACGTGCCTATAGGGCATATTCTCAAACGTATCGCAATCTTCAAAATCGGAATCATTGCCCGAAGACGAACCAGTTGTGGATTTCGAACTTGATTTATCATTATATGTTTTTTTCAAGTCTGCCGAAGTTTGCTTTGCTCGCAAACTTTTAGCTTGTTGCTCTTCATCAAACATTCTTTGACGCACATTCACCTTGGCTTGTGACTTTTGTACTTTCTTCGTATGTGATTTTATAACCTGTGGACTAGCCTCAGGTCGTGTCTCTCTCTTTGAAACAAGTTTGGGTGCCGGGAAATTCGCAAATTTGTTCGAAACGCCCTCAGGTGGTGTATCCTTAGCCCTTGACTCGTTTTTAATGTTCAGTTGTTGCACCTTTAGTTTGCTTAACTTATTCTCATTGTTCATTTTGGTATGCTTCATCATCATCTGCAATAGTATGGGCAAATCGCGGTTTTCATAGTTGGTGCCTAGTTCACTTTGCAGGCTTTCGCGCGATTTCAGTTGTGACTTGTTGCCCGTTTCGAGTGCAAATGTTTCCAGGGTATGCTTGTAGCCGTACCAATCGAAGTAGTCCACAACCAGATGGTTAAGCATTTGTAGCAATCCACGCTGTTTCATATCGCCACCACAAAGTGGCTCCCGATTCAACTCTCCATGCATTGCCTGGAGCACATTGACATGGATTCCACTGCGCATCTCTTTCATTACTCCATTGCGCTCAAAATGCCCACGAATTTTGTTCTCAATGCGTTGTGTGTATGTTTTATCCCCCATTTTGTAAATATATATATTTTGTGTTTGTTAGTACAAAAATTTGTAAAGCGACAACGAATTTGATTTGTTTGTTATTAGTGTGATGTCGAATCGGTATTTGATACTATTTTCTGTATACCTAAAGTGTTGCCATAAATCTTGACAAAAGGTTTGCTTAGTTTTTATGCTTTTTTCTACAAAACTCGTTTTCATGCAGACAACCTTGTGTTGGAGACCGCATACATTAGCCATTAGTTGAACCTTTTCATATCGTTAGCCAAATTTTCTATCTACTCGAAGATTGCAATGATTATTTTTCTCAACATTTCTTCTAAGCAGTTAGCGCTTTTAGCATTATTTAATTGATAAAACCTTCGTACCAAAATTAATAAAAACAAGACGCATTGAAAACGATTAGAATTAAAAAAGTTGCATTTTAAAAAAAAGGTACACAAAAAATGTATCGAAATGTTTTATGCGTTCAGAGCTGCCGCCAGAGTGCGCTGTTAAAATCTTTGAGTGTGTGTCGCGGCCATGCTTCGACGCACATTGACCTTGGTTGGCGGCTTTTTGACATCGTTGATGGGAGCGATGGATAAGCTCTGCCTTTGTTCAGGAATTTTCTTTGCTTCAGGTGGGCTCAGTTTTTTGATTGGAGTCTTCTCAGCTTTTATTTCCTTAACCACAACGTTGAGCTTGTGTTTCTTTTTCATGTTACTTTGCTTTGCATGAGCTGAAGTTTCCTTCTTCAACTTGTTCTTTGTGTTTGTTGGAAAATGCTGCCAGCTAGTGCTGTCCAGCAGCTTTTCACTGTCACAGCTTGTTTCTTTAAGCAACATTTGTAGCAATATGGGCAATTCAATGTTATCAAAGTTGCCAACAAGTTCACGCTGCAGTTTTTCCCGCGGCTTTGGTCGTGTTGTTTCGCCCGTTTCGATTGAGAAGGTTTTCAATGTATTTTTATAGCCATACCAATCGAAGTAGTCCACAACCAGATAGTTAAGCAGCTGCAACAATCCACGCTGTTCCAAACTGCCACCACAAAGCGGCTCTTCCTTTTCAAGCCTATTCAGTTCTTTCATCATTTTAAGTGCCTCAACATGCAATTTGCTGCGCATTTTATCTAGCTTTTCATTGCGCCGCATGCTGTTCTCAATTAGTTCTGAATATGCGATTTTTTCCATTGTAATTGTAACTGTTAATTTGAAAAGCTAACTTTGAAATTTTATATTTTCAGTGATCTGTAGCCGATTCGATTTAAGACTATGTTATTTTTAGTTCTATGTTTACTCGCACACTTTAATCTGTTTGTAAGTTTCGTTAACCTAAATTCCTAAAATGTAAATATTTCTATGCAATATTAATAAATTTAACTTATACCTTTCTTCCTTTGCCACCTTCCACGCGCAGCTTAATGAGATTCTGTGTCTAATTAAACTTTGTTCACACAACGATTAAAGGTGCTCGAAAAAACCAGCAACTTGCCGATAATGGCCGACAGAGTGCGCTGTTTACTAACTTTCGGAGCTTTGCCGTTGCCGTTGCCTTTCGCCTTGTATCAGTTGCAAAATTTATTGCACTTAATGGAATTTAAAAGTAAGTTTACTTGGAGCAAGTTGCCTTGGAAGCCAAGGCAAGTGCCGCCATTGTGCTGCCTAACTGCATGTGTGCTTGTGTTTGTGTGTGTGTGTGTAACGTTTATATCTATGTCTGCTAACGACAATGGCGTTTAAATGAATTTATGCCTAAACGATAATCATGCAAATTAATAGTTTAACAAAGACCGAAATAAAAAAAAAAAGTAAGAAGGCTCAAGTCGAGAAATCCCGACTAGACGATACCCTGAACCCTACACTTTACGCGTAGTCAGTGATTGCAAGTACGTGTACGCGACTACTGCTAATTTGACTTAACTTTAATGTTACATATCTCCGGTGTTTCTCGACCGATTTCACGATTGTCAATATTTTGTCTAATGTTTCAAACGCCGAAGAAACTCCAGATTTTACACATAAACATCCCTAGACAGTACAAGTTTGTTTCTGTGATCATTATGTGATCATGTGATTTGAAACATTAAGAGAAATAATGACAAACTGTTATCTTTTTTTGACATCAGTTGAGAAACACCGGAGATAGGAAACATTGAAATTAAGTAAATTAAGGGTTAACTGGCTAAGTAAATCCACGTTTTATTGAACACATTTGACTGATTAAGTAACGCGTGCTTATATTTACTTTGTATGTGTGTGGCATTATATATAGAACTTGCAGACTGATTAATATTTATAGCTGACAGTTCATTAAACTTGCTTCATCAATTCATCAAACTTTCATCAACCAATTCCCTGTGCATCAATGCAATCACACTCGAGTACAAATTACTTCCGTTTTCGATTAGTAAAACTATTAAACTTCTCGATCATCACAGTTTTAATCAGATCCAAATCTTTAATGAGCAAAGCGGGACGGTGCAGCACATAAATTCTAACCAACGGCTCATTGGCAAAACCCTTTGTCGTGTGCACCAAATGAATCTGTTCAAAGATTGAAACTTTTCCGGTTAGGATACTGCGCATATTTCCAAAGATCGGCAATGGTAGAATTTTCTTAACACCCCGTCTCTGCCAAAAGCTGTAGGCACGTCGCTGCCATGTGTAAAATATGATCGCCAATGAGGCGATAAATAAAAGTATTTCCGTAGACATGTTTTCAGCACCGATTGCGTGAAGCGACTGGTTTTCTCCCTGACCTAGCCGAGAGGGGAAACACTTTGCGTGCCGTAGGTTGCGTGCCCGAATAGCACCCCGTGTGCCGGGCTCCTCTGCTTTAACAGCAAGTATACCGGCTAAAACCCCTCACCTTGTTCCTCAATGGTCGACCCACTGACGACTGACCCTGGGCGCTTGCCTGTGACTATTTAACACATTACTTTAGGCAAGGTCCCTCATGTGGCTCTAAAGGCCCTCTTCTTCTTACTCATTTATTTCGGACTCGAACTCACTTTGATCTCAGTCCAGGTCGGCTTTCTTAGCTCTCAAAACTATCTGTGCGTATTGGGCCACACGGCGCCAATTCCTCTCTCTTCGGATCATAACGTCAACTATGTTATCGGGCGTGATTTCTTCTGTCTCCGTTTCCTGGTTTAGCGTCAGGCGCTGCCAGTTCCATTTCTGCATCCGGGGCAGTACAGACAGTCGGGCGATGCTGCCTTTCCCATTCGGTGTTGGTAGTGGCGGAAGTAACCACGTCCCGACAGAAGCTGTGTTGGGTAGTAATCTACCTCACCATGCTTTCTGTTGGTCCACGAGACTTATAAACACAAAACGAATCGAAACGTTGTTTCTCGTCGATCGTCAAGTCATTTTAGCTCTGTTGTTTTTCTTCTTTGATAAGAAATATTGTTGCCGAACACACTTGCCGAATGATTTCGTCTAATTCTGATGACTGCAAAATATTTGCATTTTGCATTTTTTGCCAACTAACTGCTTTAAGGCAAATAACTTTATATGTTTTTAAAAGCATTTAATAAAATTTAACTTTAACATACGTCCAGATAGAGAATACACAAAACTTTAGTAGACGAAAATGAAAAGAAAATGGAAAACTATGTTAAATAGGGTGGTAAGAAAAAACGCATTGGCGAAAAACTTTATGTCTGGTCGTGGTTCGGTTTTGTAGGTGCGGCCAAAGAAGATTTTTCGTAACAATTGAGCCAAACAAATTATTTAATAACTATTTTTCTTCTTATATTTTTATGTGCTGAAAAGTTCTCGTTGCTTTTAATTTTGTAATGGAATTGTTAAGAACTATAGTTGGGCTGATTTATTGCCAGGCCAAAGTTTTTTGATCGCAAGGATTAACAACAACGAAAAAAACAAAATCCGAAAACTAAGCAGAAAAACGATTGCCGCATCTGCCTTTAAGTTAAATGCAACTGCTGTTTAAATATTTGTTCAACTAATTAGCAAAAGTGTTGCCAAAAAAAATAATTAAAAGAGAGATAGAATGAGTAAAAATTGAGCTGAAAATAATACTCACAAAATGCTGCACCATTTCCATTTCCGGTTTATCTCTACTTTGTAGCAAAGCCAATTAGACAAAATGGCTGCGACACATTTCCGCTGGTTGAACCTCTACACAGAACCTCATGCGTTTGCTTTAAGTGCGTATATTGTTATTTGGAGCTTAACAGCTAAGTTGTAAAGGTTTGTAACACATTGGAAAGCTTAGATTTGGAATAATAAATATTTGTTCTATTTTGAATATTAATTTTATTATAACGTATTCATGAACTTTGAAGGTAATGGATTGCAAAGTGATAATTAAACTGGTTGGTTAATGTTTTTCTAGTTAATACACGTGACTACATAAGATAGAGTATTTTATTGACGGTGTTTCTTAGATAATTGTCGCAATTTTGTTGTTTTGCTGCCTATTTGGGATTGTCCTTGTTGTTATTACCGACACACTTTCGCATTTGCTAATCGCATTAATTATGCGCTGCTTTCAGCTGCTGCTGGGCCTCTTGTGCTGCAGGCAATTGGCCAACAAACAAAGGCAAGCTGCAGGCAAAGATAAAGACAGAACAGACAGAAGAGACAGAGAGAGATAGAGAGAGAGAGTTAAGTGTAGGAAGATGGTTGGATAAATTTCAAGCATAATTGCCTCACTGGGGAATCGAATTGAAAGCAGCAATATTCAAAATAACATTAGATGGCATTTTATTTCATTAATTATCAATTACTTTTTCGAAAATAATTATGAGAGAGATTTATTAAGTGCGAGTGATATGCCAACTTTTGCCATCTTCCAACTAACTTTTGACAAATTTTTTATTGAATTAATTAATGGCCGCACTTAATCAAGTTGTGTGGCATAACGCTGTCTAAATTTGCGTAAAATACTTAACAGATAATATATTCACATAATAAGATATGCAATAAATATGTTTTAAGTTGTGGAGTTTTTAACGAGCGAAATATAGAAATAGAAATAGAGAAATTTGATTTTTTAATTATGGGAATGTTTATTTAACAGCTGTAAGTAACTGACTGTTGCTAACAGTTAAGGTTATGTTAAACTGCTGTTAGATTATGAGCTATTTAAGTTATTTCTGATATCTTTTAGTTACGTTAGCTTGGTCTTCGTATATTAATGATTTTAAAAGAAAATGTATTCTCTTCTTATTTTTAGATTTTACTTAAAACTGCTTAGGTGTTTGCGAATCGTTTTAATCATCGCATCTGCTCGAGAATTAGATGATTCACGCAGCAGTCCAATTACATCAGAGATGCCACTTTCGGGACGTCCACGAGGTGCCTTGGTAACCATGGCATAGAGTACGCCCGCACAAGCACCACGTTTGCCCTCCCAATTCTCCGGAGTGGGATCGAGTCTGTTAACCAAATCATAGTTAAATATTGAAAGATTCTTATGGAATATTTTGTAACTTACTTTTCGAGCATATCAAATGCCTTGGCTGCCACCCAAAACTCCTCACATTTGTAGCACTCATTCGCAATTAGTTGTAGTAAGAGAAATGCTTCGGCATTAGTATCCCTTGTGATGAAAACATTCCAAGCCAACTCCGGATGACCGCAGTGTATGTGACACTTGGCTAGAACCATGCAGTACGTATGCTGATTCTTAATATCCATATCGGTGATCTGAATAAGCAGCTCTTCTGCTTCTTTATAATAGCCAGTGGCACATTTAGCCTGTGCAAAGTTATAGTTGAAAACATCATCGTTCACAAAGTAGCTGCGTATAGAGTTCATGTAGACAAGAACCTCCTCAAACTGTTCGTATAAGAAAAATGCCGAGGCCATACTCTGTCTACCTGGTATGGTATCACATTCGGTAGCTGAGCTACCTACAAGATGTAGATTCTGCTGGGCCGTCTTTATGTGCTCCTTCTGCAAGAGAGTACAGTGGTTTACCTCAAATAGCACCCTCTAACCTTTAAAGACCTACCGAACCCAGCTGTTGTCCCAATGCCGCATGCACTACACCTTTGAGTATATATTCATGGGGCGATGTCGGCTGTAGTTCCTTCATCAAGGCATGCGCCTCCTGAACATCGCCCTGCTTCAAATAGTATATGGCCAGGTTAAGGCGTGCCTCGGGCACAATATTGAGCAAGCTAGGAAGTACCCTTAGAGCACCTTCTCCATTGCGAAACACAACCAAATTGTGTCGTATTAGATCAGCACCAAATGTGCCATTGTCGGCAATGTTTTTGATCACCTGTTCCGCAACGCGTCCGCTAAACAAACGAAAGCGATTGCAGGCCTTCAAATTGATGGCAATGGTGCTATCGCCGTGTTGGCTGATATACACATCGAGCACCTCCTGCGACATGTCGTAGTAGTCCAGCTTGTAGAAACACAGTGCCAAATACACATTGATGGCCAAATAACCCTTGTTGTCGACCAGCACTCGCTTGTACACATCAATTGCCTCCTGATAATGGGCACGCATATAATGCATCGATGCCAAACTAAGCTGCTGGTCCACACTCGAATTGCTGAGAAGTGTATCCAACAGCTCAGCCCATTGCTGATCATCACCCAGTTTGTGAGCAAGATGAAATAGCAAACGCTCTTTAAGAGGATTGTTTGGAGTGCCCTCCATAAGCTGTTGTGCCTCCTCGTAGAGACCCAAGTAGAACATGCAGACGGCTACGTTGAGTGATAGCTGGGGGTCCTTGATGGCTTGGTATTGATTGAGCGCCTGCTGATAGTCACCCAAGTGGAAATTGCAGTATGCAATCCATTGATCGATTTGTTGCTGCTGCTTTTCACGCTTCTGGGCGGCCTCTTCATTTTCACCTTCCTGTTCATCGTTTGCGTACTGCGGGGTTATCAGGAGATAACGACAGATGAGGACAAATAGAGATGAATAAATAATTTACTAGCTTCAAATAATAAAATCTTAATATTTTTCAAAAAATTATCTATAATACTATATAGATTCTATATACATGTGTTAGACTCTCTGTTCCCTTGACTGACTGACTTATTGACTGCTATCAAAGCAATGTTTCTGTATTTTCTGATTAAATTAATAACGACATATATTCAATTTTTGTTTTCCTCTCTCGAGTTCTTATCGATTTGTAGCAAAGGAAAGTTGTGTATTGAAAACTAACAAATTGTGCGTGTTATTATTAACCTAAAAGAAACTAGCTCTGATAGACCTTTAGTTGAACTCGTTGACATTGATGAACTTACAAGCTTAGATATATAAAACATTTAACTCTTAGTTCTCAACAAAAGTATATAAGATGAGCAAAGTCAAAGATATATATTCTTTGGCTGACAAAATACATTTACACAACTTTTTTTTGTACACTTTTTAAAGATTTTCACAGGTTAAACATGGCTTACCTCCAAAAAGGCTCTGGCGCCCGTATAATCGCGCTTGATGATGAAATCCTCCAATGTTGCCGGCGCTGCTGTCTTTCGCTGTTGATGCATGCCACCGCCGCTGGCCACGTGCCGCGAACTCGCCGAGTCTGTTTTGCCACGTGAAAGTATCTGCGAGGCATCGAAAACTCATGTAACTCAAGTATCTCTGGCATTTCAAGTATCTTTTTGGATATTTTCAGCAACATTTCTTACCATTTTTGCTGTAAGCTTTTCTCATCGACTGTTTTTTCTTCGTCGTCTTCTTCTTCTTCTTCTTCTGTTTCTGTTTTTTTTTTTTTTTTTCATTTTTCTGTTGTGTTGTTTTGTCTCCAGGCGCTTGCTTGGTTACCATTACGATTACGGTTATGGTTGCTTGGCAACCAGCATAGCGTCGATAAAGCAGTTCCCACGCTTGAGTGCACCCAGTGCCAACTGTTGCTCTTCTCGAACACCCACTAACACCCACCAACACCAACTCACATGCAAATGTTATAGTCAATTCCTGGTCTTGTTTTCACTTCTTACTTGCCATTTTTTTCTCGCTTACATTTTCTATTTTTTATTATTTTTTTTCGTTTTGCTATGTTCTTGGATTTATTTCTGCTGAAGCGTCAAATGCGTTATGTGCACACTATCTGTTGCGGAATGTTTTACTTAACTTTTTCACTCGCTTTGTGAAATTAAGCTATGAAAAGTTTTTATTTAACTTTTTCGTAGTGCGATTTTTCGGAATAATAACAAGAAATGCTGTTAATTATTATTAATAGTTTTAAAATTAAGAAAAGTAAGTGCTAATTAAAAATCTGTTTATTTAATAATGTTTATTTACAACATTCCACTACAGTAAAATTCTTCTAAATAAAGTTTCTGTTAACGGTTAAAGAAAATGTTATAAAATATGTTAATTAACATAAGGATTAAACATTTTTCAATAATAAACATTGACAAGCACAATTTGTTCTCATATATGGTAGTGTATGCAATACTATGTATAGTTTGTAAAGTAAAAGAAAATATACGTTTTTCTTGCTTTTATTTTCCATTACGAGATTTCAATTGCATACTTCTTAAGGTGAGTTCAGCCATCTAGGATCCAGCAATGGTTATGTCTATGGAATGCATTGTTGACACACTTGCTTTATTTTTAAGGCGCACAAACTCATAAATATGCAGTCAGACTGCAAAACAAAATGTGTTGCGTCATTCACATCTTTGCCTCAAGTTGCCCGCATGCAATGCTTTTAAAATGCTGTGTTTATTTTTTAGTTCTTGCTTTATTGCTAACATTGCTGAGAGTCTTTCGCATCTGATGATGAAAATACACAAACGTACATATATTTATGGCAACTCTTTACAATATTATTGCGCAACAGCTGCAAAATCGAATTGAGATCAGAAATTCAATGACAATCTGATATTTAAATGTCGTTAGAAGTATCTTAAGCAAGCTGGTACTTGCAATCGATTCTTATATATATGTTATGAACAAGATATAATCATTTGATTTTAGAGAAGCGTATTTTGTATTATATTAATCAAATGCATAGCTTAAGCTTTATTTGTTTAGGTTCCTTAGCATGTTCAGTTGCCACAACATGTCACCAACGATTGAATATAAAAGTCTAGATAAAAACAAAAGAAAACAATCTGTTTGCTGGCTACAACAACAAAATAATATGATGCGCGCCACCAACAACAGCAACAGCAACAACAACAACAAATAACAATAATAATAATGTTTGATATACAAATGCGGGATATTGTGGAAACAAATTTATTTTCAAGTGCTGTGCAACGGTAACGAGTACTTGAATCATTTTTAGTTGCCTTGCCTCACATTGTTTGTTGTTGCTATTGTTGTTTGTTCGGTGTTTTGTGTATTCAGAGCGTGCCTTTGTTTATGCTACACTTTATTGCGCTTTTGCAATTTTGCGTTTCCGTTTCCTGTCAAATCAGCCATAAAAAGCAAGTCGGAGCCCATGACACTGCGCGCCTATTACATTTCGCAGTCGAATAAACAATGCCAACATCATTTGCACCTCCTTCATTATGGCGCTCGTTATTTGTCAAACAAATAAACACTAGCAGCAGGCAGCAGGCAGCAGGGGTGGGAGGGGCAGGGGGCATTGAAGGCGTGACTGTCAACTGACGACTGCTTCAGCTACAATGTATGTACGTGCAGTTGTATCTCGCTTGGCCATGATTTTCTACCATCATTATCATTGTGCTCGTGTTTACATTTTTAGAGCAGCTTTCCCATACACACACACACACACACATATATATATATATATATATATATATATATACGGGCCAAATCCAAAGACGAAGACCAGGCGCCGCGGGGTGTGAAGAAGTGGCAAACTTCAAGCAGCAGCACAAAGTGACAATTTATTGTCATCTCTTCTTTGCTATCGTTGAGTTCACGCTTGTTTTATTTCTGTTTTGTGTTTTTTATTTCTTTTGTTTTTTATACGCCAAGTATTTGCATTGCCTCTTCATTTCTCTCTCTCTCTCTCTCTCTCTTTCTGTTTTCATCCAGAACTTGAGCAAACTTGTTTTCATCCTTCTTTGGATTTCTTTTTCCTTCTTTTTTTTGGCCCAAGAAAAAATCACATGAAAATTGCGAACTTGCGAAATGAAGTGCAAAATTCAAACGGAAATTGAAATGGCAATGACAGAGCTGAGTTGTTCTCTCTTCATCGCTCTTACGTCTCCTTTGGCTTGTTTTGTACTATTTTGATTTTACTTAGTGCCTTTCCTGCCTCAATTCGATACGTTGTAGTTTCACTGGACCCAACTTGGGCACATGTTCTTGTTGGGCCAGTTGCCTGCAGCTGCATATATATTCCACTTGCAACAAAATCAAGTTGAAGAAAATGGCGATTTTCTCAAGCGAAAACTAAACACTCGAAATGCGAAAATAAATAAGAATGGACATCTTGGGCGATTTATTGTTCATGATCATGATGTTGTTGTTGTTGTTGTTGCTGGCTTTCTTTATTTTCTTTACTGCTACTGTTTGTTGTTGTTACTGCTGTTGTTGCTGGTGCATTTCCTTAACTGAAGATGCTCAAATGTTGCATGCCACTGAAGCATGCATAATAACTGGACACTGAACTTCTCTTAAAAAAAAAAAAAATGAAAATAAGCTTAAAACTTTTAATACTTTGTGTATAAAAATGTGCACTTCAAAATGCTGCAAAATATTAGTCAAAATTTAGTTCTCTTAACTTAAAATACTTATTTAAACAATTTTTCTATTTGTTATTTTTTTTATACCCTGATCCCATTAAAAATGGGAAAAAGGGTATAATGGTTTTGTGCAAAAGTATGTAACAGGCAGAAGGAAGCCTTTCCGACCTTTTAAAGTATATATATTATTGATCAGCATCAACAGTCGAGTCGATATAGCCATGTCCGTCTGTCCGTCTGTCTGTATGTATGAACGCGTCGATCTCAGAGACTATAAAAGCTAGAGACTCCAGATTTAAAACTTAGGCTCGCCCAATCCTTAGGCAGTACAAGTTTGTATTCGATTTTCGATAACTCATCCCGTTTCCGATATACACATGGGATCAATAACAATAAAATCTTGAATTTGAAAAAATTTTAGATCGCATTTAAATTATTAATCAAAATAATAACAATCTGTGAAATTTTTATTAAAATCGGTTGAGAAACACTCGAGATATGGAACCTTGAAGTTGAGTATGCAGTATGCAGTATATGCGTACATACAAACACACATACTTGCAAACACTGACTGTACGCGTAAAGTATAGGGATCAGGGTATCGTCTAGTCGGGATTTCACGACTAGAGGCTTTTTACTTGTTTTGTATTATTTTTTTAATGATGTTCAAGCTTGGCATACTTAAATTATGTTTTATTCTTATCCAATTTTTAATATACTTTTTTAAGTATTGCGATTTTCTTAGTCAAAATTTCTTTAGAATCTAGTTTCGCAATTTTTGCAGCTCAAAGATTTTTAGGCTTTACATATTCCATATAACCAAATATCTGAAAGCTTAATTGTTTTTGTTTATATGATCGACTTCTTTACAATCTTTCAAATGTTCTTTAAAACTTTAAGTTCATTTGCTTATACACATAATCTTCAAACTTATTGAATTCAAAAAACTCATAAGGCTTTGTGGTAGCTGCAAATGTACAATTTCACAACTTTTACGTCTATTCGTTAAGGCCTCCAATGATTCAAAAACTTGTTTAACCAAAGCTAGGACAGGCGAGAACATCAAATGTTGAATGTTGCTGCGTTAAGGGCACTAAATTTCCAACTGTCAACTGCTGTTTGCAATGTGACGCACAAATAAACAAAATTGTTTCGAGGCTCGGAAAGTTTTGGCTAATACAAGCCCTTTTGAAATTTGCTTAACGAGCACCAAAACACAAACACACAAACCACTTAAACACACACACACACACACACACACATGTGCCTGTGCCTGTGGCGATTGCATTATTGGTAAAATGTTTTTGAAAATTGTGTGAAATATTTTGGTTAGCCTTTGCAACCCATTCTGTAATTTGTGTATTTTGTACAATTTGGCGCATTTACATATTTTAATTAAAACACAAATTTTGGGTATTTGAAATCCAAATCAAAGCCAAACGCAAAACTATTGAACCTTGTGTAATTATAATCCATAGGTGTCAGTTGTAACTGTGTGTTATTGTGATTTATGCGGTTTTCGTATACCCTATACCCATTAAATGTTAACAAAAGGTCTGATCATTCCAATACGGAAATTCTGTCATTTGTTATAAGTATTCAATCAAAAATCTACTTTAGAAATAATAAAAAATCAATTTACTCATAAATAAGTGTATTTAAAATTTATATTTATAATAAGATTTTATAATGGCAAAGCGTTCTGAACTTTTTGACTCTTTTCCTGCAAGCCTTATGCCATGCCTGCAGGCCTCGAAGTTTTTTTTTCATAAATATTTCAACAGACGAACACTCGCACACACGCACACCAACGAACAGACACAATTTACTATCTACTAAATATTTAAACGCAGCATCAGATCGTAAACGTAGAATATATGCAAAGTGCATGTCGGGCAGCAATCGAGGCAAAGCTGTAAGAAGGAAAAAAAATATAAAATAAATAAACAAAATACATGCAGAAGTTGAGCTGGAAAATTAAAATAAATAAAAGTAGACAGCGAGCAAAGGTGTAGCAGCAAACAAGCATCTAAGGGTAAAGGTAAGTAAGACGGAAGAAAAAAGCAGTCAAATATTAAAACGATCAAATTTCAGTTACCCTGTAAAACTCTATTGATAATTTAAAGCTTTTTAGACAATTATGTTTAAGAATCTTTGAAATAGTAAATGCTACATTTCTCGATTTTGTTTCCCATTTTTGTTGTAAGATATTTGCTAATAAAATCATCACACCATTTGAATATACCTCTTTTGAAGTGTTAAATATTTACAGGGCATAACAGGGGCAAGCAAGGCAAAAAAATGCAACAATATTGAATAAAGTTAGTACCTGTCGAGCTGTTGTGTTCCATCGTATGCTGCATGTTATATATACTATGTACATACATACTGCTCGGTATCGGTATTTTAACTCACATTTTTACTACGATAGCATTTTTAAAAGAGCCGCCGGTGCAAAGCAGTCAACGGTATTCACACCCAAAGTATCCAAAGTAAAGTCAAGCATGACATAGTATGCACTTGGTTTGTTTGTGTATCTGTGTGGGTGTGTTTTTTGTGTGTGGTCCGATTTCTAACATAAACACAAGTATGCAAACATTGTACTGAGAACAATTCAACACATCTTTTCACAGCTCGGCATTAAGGTCAAAATACCTGCATAGATATCTGTGAATGCGTTAGGTTAAAATCAAACAGTTTTTCGAATTCATTTGAATATCATAATTTAATAGCTTATTACATACGTTAAAAGTTTCTTAACGTTTCAATAAGTATCTCATTTTGATAGTAGCATTCAATGTTTAGTAAAATACAATTTATATAAATACATTTCACATTTAATAAGTAGTATAAGCTAACTAATTAATTGAAAATTTTGTATTCAAATTGAATTTCAATTTTTTTCTCAATGCAATGTATACATTTTGGTATATTATGCTCAAGGTATTATTGCTTTAAATAGATGCATTTTGATATTTTTTGTTTATAATGAAATGAGTTAATTGAATAGTTTTACTTTATTACATTTTTTAGCTATTTATTTATGTGCTAATTATTTAATTAAATTCTTTACTAACACAATTAAAATAATTGATTCTGTTCGCTTTTTTTTTACACAAACAGTGTTGTTTAAAATAAAGCATTGAATGTTTGAATGTTCACATTATGCAATTTAATTGGCAGTTAGTTATCAAATTAAACCACAGGCACTACCAGTCTTATAGCTTGTTCAAATTACGAGCCACTCTTATCGACAAGCGATTCTTAAATAAATTCCGCAACGCAGCCAAATGATTTTTGTTGCCAAATATTGTACAATCTCCAACACACACACACACACTCACACGCAAACGCACAAATACCACTGAAAATTGCTTAATTTCATGCACATCCCTGTTGTGGCAGTTGCACTATCTGCGAGTGCCAACCATATACACAGCTCGTATGCCTCCATGCATATGCGTTTTGCCTGCCAGCGAAAAACAAATAAAAGCAAAATGCGCCAAAGCCGCAATGAATATGTATCTGTGTGTTTGTGTGTGTGTGTGTGTGTGTGTGTGTTAGTGAGTAGCATGTCTTGTACCATGCCCACACAATCAAGCGCCCATTTATGCACTAATTAAAATTTTATCGTTAAATCTTGTTTGCATGCATTGGCAACAAGCGTCGTGTTGAGACCTACCCCTTCCTCCACCCCACCCTTGTAGTCTCGAGAGTAACAAGAGCCATGAGTTCGACTATAGCTACAACAACAACATACTAGTATTATGTATGGCCCTCACTCAGACACACAAGCCATAGTAAAATGTATGCAGTGCACATTTGCACTTCCGGAGTTGCCATACCAAAAAAAAAAATAAAAAATAATACATATATGCCATTTGCCTCTTTCGTTTGCAAACATTTTGCTTATCGCCAGTCAAATACGCTAGCCGATATTTCGATATCTTTCAAGTGCTTTGTCTGTGTCCTGTTGTTCAGTTGTTTGGTTGTTCGGTTACAGCTCACAAGTTGTTATTACAACTGATCTGTAACATAGCCTGTAATATGTTTATGTACAGTGAAGCAATAAAATATGAATTGCATTTGGTGCCACTAGCTGGCAATTTAATCAAACACAAATCACCGAATTTTTTGTCAATTTGCGCCCGGTAGCTGGTTTTCAAATTATATTACACACACAATCTAAAATTCAATTTACTAAACTAAACTAAAATAAACTAAAAAACTAATAACTGGTACGTATATAAACTTTGCACCATAGCTAACCGAGCGAAAAACGAGCTGAGGCGAACTTTTCGCGCCGTCAACTTTTTTGATTTAATATCCCGAAAATGCATTGCGTATACGTAATTTTTGCGGCTTCAAGCGACAGCTGTGTGTGTGTGTGTGTGTGTCTGGTGTGTGTGTGTGCTTGTTTCAAGTGTGGTCAAAAATTTAATTAAAATGTTTCATGCGAGTAAAATTTCAAATTCAAATTTCAAATTGCATACAAAATGAATAATTTAATGCAATCCGACTACGAGTTGAAAATCTGTTTGAATGCTGCCGTTCCGTTCCGCCCTGTACTCTTTACCTTCTCCTTCTCTTCGACAGCATCTGTTAACGAATTGGAAATGTTTCTGTTTCTGTTTCTGTGCGCCTCGCTTGTCAGCTAATTGCAGATTCACAGATCTCATTTACAAATTAAAGTGCTTAGCTCCCATATCGAATAAAGTTATTGAGCACTATACACGTATATACAGTCAAATGTTGATGTTAAATTTTATACATATTTTATTTGTTTCGGAGCTGTGTTAATAAATAAATCTGTTTGCCTTAAAATGTTTATATTTACTTTACAGTTAATATAATATTAACATTATTATTACAATATTAATATTTGCATATTTGATTGCTGTTATTCTTAACCAGATTTTTATTTTATATGATTTACAATAACTTGTGTATAAAAAAAGTTCAGCTTTTTCTTTTTTACACAAAAGCAGCACAAAGAAATTGCATCATTACATATTCAAAGTAAATATTTACATGGACTTATATATATTTTTGTTAAAATATTTTTAGAGTTTCTGTAAAGTTTTTCTTATTTATTATCTGGTTGTTGGATAATAACATTTTCTAGCCTGAGGTCATCAAGTCTCGACACTTTATAAGCTTAAGAGCTTAGCAGTGCCACGCCCATTTTGAATAAACCACCCCATGCCTGCACGCCGTTTCCACTGGGGCATCCTAAAAAAAAATAAGAAGAAAACTTATTTATTACCTTTGTTTAGACTTTATATAACACTCGAGAGATGATGGCACTTGAGCAAATGACATTAGCATTGTCTCTTCTCTTCATGTCTCTGTGTTATTATTGTTATTATTATTATTGTTGTTGTTGCTTGCTTGCTTGTTACTTGTTCTTATTCTTGTTCTTGTAAGCTAAAAACACTTCGTTATCACAGTCACAAAAGCATTGCAGTAGACGAAATGTTTTCCTTGGGTCGCCCTTTGGCGGCCCATGCTGCGCTTGATTTGTGAGCACTGTGCAGAAGTGTGTGTGTGAGTGTGTGTGTGTGTGTGGGAATTTGTCCTGCCTCTTGTTTATGCATCACTGAGAGAGTGCTGTGAAAATTACATATTTGTCGCATGTACATCGTTGACTTGTTTGTTGATCATGGAACTTTGCCCCGCACAGAATGCAGCTCAATTATTTGGTTTGCTTTTCGAGGATTTACTAGAGTTATAAAAGAAAAGCCTTTTATTAAAGAAATTACTAGGTTTACTTTATCGGTTATCTATTTCTTGTTGGTTAAAATAGATTGGATTAAATAAAATAAAGTTTTCATACCGAAACTTAGCAAGGCGGTAGAGTATTGAGAGATTTATTTATAGAGTATTTATGCTCAACGAAAATGTGCAATAGAAATTAATATACATTGATTATGCTCTTATTTTGCTTTTTTTTTATCACACAGTTATTCTGACTTATCGATATTAATCGATAACATAGATATACTGCATATAAAAAAAAAAAATCATTTTTATAGCAACATTTGAACTTAGTAGCAATTAGACATATTGAAGTATTTTTTTGTACAATTACCAAATTTACGCGTAAATTGATTAATCGATATCTCAATGTGCCAAATACCGGATAATTTTGTTACATCCGATTTGGTATACCATTTACGATGCGACAAGCCAAAAATTCAGCTGGTAGGCAAAAAAACTTAAATTATTTATGTATTCAAGAACTGTCTTTGTAGAAAGCAAAACCATCTAAATCAAACTGGAATCATGCGCGTTTTCTGTTTGTTTTTGAAAATGCGGATTTGCATTCGGCGGCACATTGTTTAGCGGAACGAATGCACGAACCCTTCGAACCCTTTCCGATTGCCTGTGTGGCAGTGCAACAATCGGTGCACGATGACTTCATTGAGCGTGTCCGGAATCTCTTACATCAGGTGAAGCCTCACGTTGCAACGCATCCGAAATTTGAGCAGAGTCATCGTGAACTGAAGATGGGTGGCATTAAATATTTGGTTGCACCAGAGATCAATGCACCTCGCATTGCCAGTCCCATCATTGTGACGGACATTAAAGTGACCCATTTGTTTTTCAGCAGCTGTCCCTCGGGTGTGGTCACACTTAAGAGTTTTAACAACATACGCGAGGCAGCCGATATCTACATACGTGAGCAGCCCAAGTTTGATGCAGTTCATGTGTTCGATGAGAGCATAGCGAATGTTTATGTCCTTGCTAATCGCATCAATTGTGATCAGTTCTTTGTGAATTGTTTCAACGCCTGCATGATGCCCATTTTACATTACTTTGGCCTAAGGGAGCCACATGCATTGCTGCACGGTGGCTATCACTATGAGACAGTGGAACTGGCTGGCATTATGCGCATGATTGTCTTTCCTGTAGTCACCACTTTTGTGCGTCACTGCTGCTGTCCGAAGGGTCAATGCAACTGTAAAGTCAATCACAATATTTGTTGTGATTAAAGGCTGTCTAAGCCACAGTTTAAGCAACCAAATTGACTAAGCCAGCAAATGAGACGCAACAACATTAAACCAAAAACAACTTCACACAGAATGCAACCTAAATGTACAAGAAACTTAACTTTCTGACTGGCTGCGACATCTGCTTCAGTTGGTGTCTCAAGAACCTAAGAAATTCTTAAAATTCCTGCTTGCCTCCTTGCCAATTGGACTGACAACACATGTGCCACATCATTTTCGCGGTTGTTGGTTTTGAATTGCCATCTACAGTAGACACTCGACTATGTAAATATAATGAAATTATTCATGTGAGATTTGCAGTTAAGTTGATAATTAAGTAAAATTGTGAATACTAAATAATTTGTAAATTAATAATTATAATCATTATTGAGTTTTAATAAAACTCAATGACAAATTATACAAAGAAATCATCAATAATATTTACAGAAAACTTTCCTTTAAAAATAACTTATTTTTTAACACATTTTTTCTGTCCTTCTCAGTTAGTTTTTGCTGTACTTGGCCTTTGCCACTATAATCTGTCTGTATTTATCAGTGCGTGTTTGCTTCTTCCGCTTTGACAGTCTCAGCTATGGCTATATATAAGTAAATATATATGTATTACGTACATATGTTGCAGACTGTTGGCTTTTAATAAAACTTCACAGCACATTCGCTACAGGAATTGAGATTCTGCTTTTATTAAAAGGCAACTACTACTACTACTACGACAACGACTACTTATATTATACTGGCAGTCAGCCATTAGTGGCGGCCGCTTCTGTTGCTGTTGCTGCTGATGCTGATGCTGATGCGGCAGCTTGTCGCCAGTCATTGACAGCTTTAGGGGGTGTGGCACCTTGCCCCGTTGAGTTTTTGGCATTTTATGTGCCAACTTGTTAATGAGTTTGCCTCGACGGAACGGAAGATGTTGTTGAAGAACTCCATGACGAAGGCCTATCTGCAACTTGCAACCTTGCAACCAGTTTTTGGCATTGAAAAGCAAACATTGCTGCAGTGTCTGACAATTCTGTCGCCATCTCCCTCTATCCATCCATCTATCTGTCTGTCTGTCTGTCAGTATGCTTGTCGTTTGAGTGCCAGCTCATTCGTATTTCGTATTTGTCAGTTTTGTCTGCACTTGTGATTTGAGTTTGACAGATTTTGGCTGTGCCACTGCATCCATCGTCTGTTGCCATTTTATAGTTTTTCAAGCTCATAAATGAAAAACCGAAAAGCAGAAATAGACAAAAAAAAAAGTAGATTGAAACGACTTTTCGCGAGTGTTTCGCAAAACGATTGCTAAAAATTCGAGATATATTATGAGTATATATTTTTAGACTATTCTTTATAAATTGTTAGCCTAATAATAATAAGCTATAATGTCTTTTCGAACTTCGAACAAATCTTTCTATTTAATATTTTCATAAAGAACACATACAAAACAATTTTTTGTCATTTCAACATTTGTTAGAAATTGAAGCGAAAACGTTTTTCAAAACGCTTGCAATTAAATATTTTACGAGTGGCCTCAGTGTGTGTAAAAGCTTAACTCCGATGTTTATTTGTTTGCCCGACTGTCTGGTCATTTGGCTATAAATTGTTATTTATGTCTGGCGGTGGCGGTAACCACGCCCATTTTGCCCAAAAACAAAACATGATGACCGCCGTTGGCTGTTATTCTATTAAGCTGCCGAACTTGAAATTTCGCGGCACACTCAATGCCACAGATTTGTGTTTTGTGTTTTTTGTTTTTTGTTTTATATGTATTTTCATTCTTTGTCATTTTTAGCTGAATGCTTTGGAAAATGTGACGTCACTTGTCAGCAGTGCTCCCTGGTGGCAGCACTGCCCTGCCCTGCAGCAACAATTGGTGGCCTATGCAGCAGTTTTTGGTTACAGGATTGCGGCAGCAGACGGACAATACTCTCTCTCTCTCTCTCTCTCTCTATGATTCTCGCTTTAGCTAAACAACACCAACTGCAACAACAACAACCGCAACGGACACTTGTCAACTGCTGACGTTGTTGATGTAAGTAGTTGATGTATGTGTGGTTTTTTGTTGTAGTTGTTCTTGCTGTTTGCCCTCGGGTCTAATAGAGTTGAAGTATGTGTGTTTGCTGACTGCCATAGAAAATCTACTTTAAAGTGAAACCTTGTTTAAGAATTTCGTTTACTGAAGAGGCAAACAGGAATAATTAACGAGAAGTTCAAAAGGTTTTAACAGCTTTAAAGATATTTATCTGAGTTAAGAGTGAGTATATAAAAAGAGGTATAAATTTTTAGAAAAAATCAAAGAAATGTTTTGAAATGAATTGATCGTATTTTCAAACATATAAGTAGTGTATAGATAAGAATTTTCCAGTAACAAACAACTAGGTAAATAAAAATATAGTTAATAAATCTATCTAGACTGAGCCCAAATAAGTTTTTATTTTGTTTGCATCTTTATTTTGGCCGAAACTAATATGAAACATTCTAACACAAATCGCCGCTGACAGAATTTTGGCAGCAATCAATTCAAAACCACGCTAGAAACAAAATACAAAACACTACGAGAAGACAGAGAGAGAAAGAGAGAGCGAGGGAGACGACCAGAAGTGACCGCAACAATATGAAAAACATTACCCATACGCCATGTATTGCGACACTGCAACACGAGATAGAACATAACGAGAAATAGCAAAAGACAGTTGATAAAGAAGAGACAAAGCTGAAAGGGAGGGACGCTGCGAAACACTTTGCGGTACAGTTGAACTCAACCATGAAGTGCAGTGTATTTTCAAACAACACCTCCTGGTCAAACAAATCGTGTTCATTTTGATACAAACACTAATTTCGACAAGGTGCAAACATGCTGACGGGCTCACCATTCTGAGGGAAGCCAACACTACAAACAATCAGCTCGACAGTGAAAGAGACAGACTCTCTCGCACACACGCAAACTTGCACACAGTGTGGCACAGTCACGTGCGGTTGGTCTGGTCGTTGTCTGCGTTTGGGCCGCCTGTCGTCGACAGATAAAAGTGATTTTTTTTTTTTTGAAAAATGTAAAATTGCATTCGTAACCGCATTTCATTAGAGAAAGAAACAAAGTCAAGCGTCGGATAGCAACGGCAACAGCAACAGCAGGAAATGCAGTCAACAACATCGGCACGTAACACCCCGAAAAATGGCATTGGGACGCACACAAACAGCAGCAAGTTGTAGCCCAGCAAAGCCGGCAACCGGCAACTGGCAACCGGCAACGTGCAACTTTCAACATTTAAAGTGCAACACACAATGTTTCACATTTCGCGACAACGAACGCAACGTTCGTCACGGTCAACAGCCGAGTTTACAGCTTGCCATTTATGTTGCTGTCAGAACATAAACATGCCCCACCTTGTCTGTTTCTCTCTCTGTGTGTGTGTCTGTCTGCTCGCTTAGGTTTTAAATAGCTCGCCGATGTGTTGGTGTGGGCGTTTGTGTGTGTGTGTCTGTGTCGTTGGTATACGTGGAATGTGCCGATGAAATGATTTGTTAACCATTCCAAATCATTCCATGCATTGCAATGCAGTTAAGCAAACAGTTTGCCAAACATTTGTGCACAATTGCTGATTATTGGTGTCAAATATGTCGTGGTTTGTGACAGAAATGTAAAATTCAAGAGAAAAACTTTTTGAAACATTATGAAACTGGACAAAGGCTATAGCAACATTGTCCAACTTATATCCGTAATGGTATTTATCTGATCTTTATTTAAGGTTTATTTCATTCATTGATATAACAGGAAATCAAGGTCTGCTCAAAATATACGAGCTGGCGATTTCTCTCAGGCGGCACTGACAACTTGACAAATGAATGATCGCCGCGCAGTTGGATGCCGCAAAGCGACCAGACCCAGACAGAGGGACTGTAGGACAGACAATTGGTAACAGACATGATGGCCATGACGCGTCGACGAACCGCAAAATGGCTTTCAACAACAACAACAACAGCAACAACAGCGGAGTCAATGGTGAACAATAGGCCCGAAAAGTGTGTAAAGTACCGTTTACCAATACAGTTAAAGTGGTTCGCTGTGCCTTTGAAATGCTGCTTTTGCTGTCGGTTGATGTCGTCTGTGCATAAATTCCATCATATGATATCAATTAGTGATAGTGCGGTGCGACTCAAATGTCATTTGCAAAAATGCGCATATTTTACAACGTGACATACGACATTCCCCTAACAAAAAAAAGAAGGACAAAACCCAATATCAAACCAACCACATTCAAGCAGACAGCTCAAAACCAGCCAGCAGGCCATGATATCTCTCAAAAACGATGCGCACACTTTTTTATGGCCTATGAAAAGGATGCACTATCCAATCAAAGTATACGCAATATGTGTTAGTTTATGTGACATAATACTATCAGCATATTTGTACAAATTCAAAAATAAATCATGGTTAAAAGATTGTTCAAAGTCAAAGAAAGGTGATTAAAAAAAGGCTGCACTATCCAATCAAAGTATACGCAATATGTGTTAGTTTATGTGACATAATACTATCAGCATGTTTTTACAAATTCAAAAATAAATCATGGTTAAAAGATTGTTCAAGGCCAAAGAAAGATGATTAAAACTAAGACTTAGCTGAAATTCATTTGAACACAAATTTAATATGCCACATATAAAATGTTTAAGATTGTTTAACAAAGTGCAATACAGTAAGAGATTAAGTTTTGTTTTTTGCTGAATGACAAATTAGACAAATTAAATTTAAAATTGTTTTTCATTTGCGTCTTAAAGCTGCTAATTTAATTAAAAATGTCTAAAAAATTATTGAATAAAATTTTTATTGGAATTGAAAGTGTTGAAATTATTTGATATTCATTATGGCTACAAGTTAACACTAGTTCAAGTGTTGCAAAATAATGTAAATAAATAATGTTGAAGGAGAAGTTTGAAAACCAAATGCAATTAATTTTTGCATATTTTAAGTTTTTTTCATTAAACTCTTTAAGATTTTAAACGCAATATAACCGTACTTATCTTGAACACAAGTTTACAAACTGTTTTCGTACTCAAAATTAAATTCAATTTTCAAAATTATATAAAAATTTGAGTTTTACTTGATTTAACTGCTTTGTATAAGAAATAAAATCACATCAATCTTTTCATATTTCAAAACAGTAACATTTCATTACTTATATATATATGTATTAAACTGTGAACATTTTATTAATTTTCTTTATTCCAAAGAGTATATAATAGTCGATGGACGTGTCTAAAAATAGTTGTTACTTGGAATTTTATTTGTTTCTCGTGTTGTGCGCCCATAAAACTGAAACACACCGTAAACGGCCAAACGATGCGTTCTGACATGTTGAGCCACATAAAATCAGCTCGCCCGCATTGCCAACAACAATGGGTCAGATGCATCACCATACAACATACAACATACAACAGACAACAAACAACATGGCCCATATGAATATGCAACGATGTCGACCGATGATGACCGCGACGAAGAGTTGCTGCAACGACATCCGTTGCATGCAGGTGCAATCTGGACCCAGCACTCAAAGCCAGCAACAACAGAAAATGGCTGCATGTCAACGTTTGGCGAGTGTAGACTTGTGGCTGGGCTATGCCAGGACATGCCACCAATGCCAGACGGGGTCAGGCCAATAAAATTGCAGCCAAGTGCAGCTGGGAACAATTTTGGTTACCATCGCATCGCATCGCATCGCATCGTACACAAATTGCATTTGCAGTTTTTATCGCTGGTCGCCGCTCTTTTTGTCTCTGCCTCTGTTTTGGTCGTGTGGCGGTATATTTAATTTGCTTTCTCAGATGCAACACAAAATGGATACTTTTGATGTTAGCTTAAGCAAGACGCAAATGGAATACCCTTTTGCAATTTGCTATTCAGATAGTTTATAGGAAAATTTTGCTTAATAAAGATATATAAAATTTTTGATAATAAGTTTTTATTTACATTATATGGTTACAATTTTGAATAGCAAGATTTATATGACCGCCAACAAAACTACAAATTGGCAACGAGTGCATTATAATTGTTGGCTTATTGACACTTTCAATTTGAAATTAATTTGCGAACAAATGTTGGTTGCCCTTTTTTGTAATTGTTGCGGTTTTTTGGCGTTTTCTGGCCAAAGCCAAAGCAAAATGTTATGGCAAAATATTTGCGGTGATACGAATTTAATTTTATACATTTGATGGCTTTAATAAGTATGCAAGTGGTTAGCACATTTCGCTTTAATTGAAATTTTATAACACATTATTGAGTGTCTTAATAAATATATAAGATTTTTACTAAAAGATGCAAAATTCATTGAATTCAACACAAAAGTTAATATGAATAAAACACTTAGTACACTGTGATCAAGTCTCCTTTTAGTGTCAAGTAACTTTTTCTAACTTAAAGTAACTTCCCCCTCTTCTTGGTCTTTAAGGGCCATACTTCCGACCCTGCTGCAAGATTAATCGTTAAATATGTTCGACTTACAGTTGGCTTGCAATGCGATTTAAATCACCTATTTAAAAATTGATGTCAGAAAACACTTTTGTGCTGTCGTGGAAATTGGAGCGTGATAAAAACTGCCATTCAATTGGCCTCTTGTTGACCTTCGACATTAGCAATTCTCCACCCACCCATAACCTTGCGCACTCTGGTTTCGAGTTTTTGAATTGTGCAAGTGACCGCCAAACGCCAAACGAGAATGACACAAAAGCTATTTTGCCTTGCTGAATGGTTGTTATTATTATTATTTTTTATTTAGTAATTCTATTTTTATTTGCAAGGCATATTGACGATGATGCGGAAAGTGGGAGCTGATTGTGCTGAGGGGTAGTTAGTCTCGGGGCGTTGCGCCTCGTTGACATTTGATTGTGCGGTTTTGCTGCTGTTGTTGTTGTGGCTGTGTCGGCTTTATTAAATTGTAGCTGAGTTGAATAATATTCGCTTTTTCTATGTGAGAGATGTGAGCGTGATTTTAAGTAAAAACCATTCAGTGATTAACTGATAAGTTATTGACTGAAAGTATTTTTAATAAAAAAATAAGTAAATTTAGTAAACTTTGGCTATGAAGTTATAATGTTAAACATATATACTATTCAAGTAAAAGATAAAAAATTAAATAATATTTAATCAAACCAACGCGAAATCAGATTCTCCCATCTCTAAATGCACGCTTCACATCATCTGTTTATTATAATCGAAAAATACAAAAAAATACCAATAATAAAAATAAATAAATGGAAAAAGTGTAATTTGTATTTGTCGCCATCATTTGTTGGAATGGCTTTTCAATTTGAGCGGAAAATACATAGAAAAAAATTGAAGATATTAATAAGCCACAGCTTATGTCAATGGCAATGGCTTATTGGCGACATTTGGCGCACAATTTAAAAGTAAAAAATAATAAATGAATTTTCCATTTCTTTGCAAATTAATTTAAGGTGTTGCTGGCGAAGCGCTGCGAGTTTCCATTCAAATCTCAATCACTTGGCAATAAAATCGAAATTAACTTTGCACAAAGGCGTCATAAAAAGCATAAATGTTCCCCTTCCCCATCCTTTTTATTTATTTTCTTTTTATTTTTCTCCCTCCGAAACAAGCATAATTTGCAGCAAAACAGCAAAAAAAAAACGTTTGCAGAGGTTGATGGTGGCAAAAAAATTGTTGGCTGATTGCGCAAAGCAGGTAAGAGGGCAGGTTCATGACGGGGACAGCAGACTTTAAGCCACAGGTAGAACGGCAAAACAGTTGATGAAGTTTTGTAAAGAGAGCAAAAAAAAACCCCTCACACAAAACGAAATAAATTGAAAATCGACTGAGCAGCAAAAAGAAACAGTAGCCCAGGTTGTCAACTGCAAAAAAAAAGAAAATAAAGAGAGAGAAAAAGAGAAAAACAACCAACAAAAAATGAGACGAAGAAAAAATACATTCAAACTTAAAGTGTGGTTTCAAAAAAAAAAAAAAAGTAAGAAAATCTAAGCTTTGGCATTCCTCTTGCTTAACAGCAAAAGTTTTTCCATTATTTGAAGATTATAGACTCTAAACATTCGCCCAACTCCTGCACAAAACAAAAAAAAAACAACGAAGAAGAAACAACATAAAAAAAATTGACAAGATATGAGGGTTGTGTGAGTATGTGTGTGTGTTGCTGATGATGGCGTTCCACACTTTTATGACAGCGTTTCAGTCCCGATAACAAAGAGAGAAAGAGCGAGAGAGAGAGAGGAAGAGGGAGAAAGAGGGAAGGAGGAAAAGAAATGTACAACTTTTCAGCAATGCATTCGGATTGTTTCAGTCTTCAAGCTGCTCCCCAAAAAATACCCCAACCCAAACAAATGCCATTTGTTAAACGTCAATAGCTTCCCATATGTGCGTCCCTCTGGCAGCCCTAACATGCCAGTGTTGCATATGTTTTGTTGTTGTTCTTGCTGTTGCTGTCTTTTGCAGTGAGATTATTCAATGAGCTTTTCATTTGACTGTTAAAAACTTTATCATTGGCATGTGACTCTCGGCAAAACAATTGGAATCTGTTTGTCAGCAAATACTGCTTGTGGATTATGCACATGAACAGAAGCACTTCATATAACATAATATAATTGTATTTAACGGTATTCCAAAAAGCTAAGAAAAATGTAAGCTTGATGAATCTTAATACTGTAAATTTTTTTCTTACAAATCCGTTTTACATTACTCAACTCACATATTTTTGCACAGTGAACAATTTTAAATGAATTGCTTTTATTTGCGTATGTATTTTGAGTTTCTATGCTTACAGGTCAATCAATAAATTCATAGAAAAACAGCAAAGTAATTTACAAACAAGACCGAAAAATATATTTACCTGGCTGAGTGCAAGAGATATTTGACACAGACACCCTATTAGCCAATCCCCCCCCCCATTCTAGACTTCGCCCCTTCACCAGCTACCCGTCGCAGCTGCAAATCATATCAGACGATGTAAACTTTTTTACATATTTTTTGTTGTCTTGTTGTCTGCATCAAGAGGATATCAGACATAAAGTTCTCGCTGCAAAAATATGTAAATTCAATAGCCATGCCCAAAAACTTTTCATGGCAAATCAAGCGAAGCGGTACAGACAGACAGACAGACAGACAGACAGACAGAGAGACAGACAGAGAGAGAGAGAGAGACAGACCTGAAGTCGGACAGACAGGTGTCATGATTTTTGATTATTGTGTTCTTCGCATATACTATAACCCCAATACCCATACCCTATGCCAAAGCATTCTTCACAATGGTCAGCAATTGGCTTTGAAAAGAGCAACGAGTTGGCTCTCAATGGAAACCACCTGAACGAACCAACGACGGCAACACACACAAAAGCCGAACAACAACAGCAACAACTTTTTTTGGACTGCTGAAATTCATGTAATTCTTAGTTCTTTTTTATGATTTTTTTTTTTGGTTTTTTGTTTAGCATGTGAAAAGTTTCGTATGCATACAACGAGTATAAGAAAAGTTTTGCACTTCAACATAATAATATTACACAAATTGATGGTCATTTTCATTTGTGAAATGTATTCGGCACTTAATAAATAGGGTGAAAAAAATATGCATCATATATATATTTGTAAAAAATGAAAAGTTTTCTGTGTGTGCAGATTTGAAAAGTTTTGTAAGTGCCGGCATTTTGTTAACTTAATTCTGTTGTAGACTGTTCTGGCAATTAATTAGCATGTAGTTGGCTTAGTTGAGCATAAGTTTCAACAGAACAATGTTGGTAAAGTTAATAAATGTGGTTTTTTATTTAGAGCACGAAAGAACAGTATGATTAGAAGTGTTAAGCTTTGTTATAATTTTTGCTGTTTCCTAAAAACAAATTTTTATATGATTTTCTTTTTTTTATACGCTTAAACAAGACAAAATCATATCAAACGTAAGGTCTTTGGTAAGCATAAAACTATTTTGAAATCACTTTAATCTATTTTAAGAAATGACAGATTTTATATCTTTTGTGTTGCATACTTTTGTGGGCAAAAGCAGCAGCAGCAGCTGTTGTCGCCTTAAACTTCATCATAGATTTAAGCCGTAAGTAAAATATTTTAACACCCACGTTCACACACACACACACACACACACACATGACTGCTGCTGTGAGACTATCTCTGTTTCTTTCCCTATCTCTTATGCTCTGTCGCTTAACAATGAATGTGGCAAAAGTGGGAAAACTTCTCGGATTTTGGGTTCGGCAAAACAAGTGAAGCGCATTAAAATGCAAATTTCGCTCGTTGTTGCTGCTTTTTGGGAATTTTTCCTTTTGGTCTGTTGTGATTTGTGTGTGCAGATTGCTGCCGCACAGTTTAGTTGTGGGCGTGGCTGGTTGTCGGCATACATGGTGGGCGTCGAGTGCAATCTTTTTGGCGAAAAAAAAATCAGTATTTTTCCGCCATGCATAATCAGTTTGTATTTTTATTTATTTATTTTACGCGCTTTTCATTTGCCAAGCGCCGTTTGTTTGTTGATTTTCGTTGATTTTTATTATTTTTTTGTGTTGTTTTTTCGCTTTGTGTCAGTTAAATTTTTTTTTCTTTCGCTTTTTGTTGCTTTTGGGCAGCGTAATTTATTTCACTTGAACACATTTCGCAATTGCCTTTGTTGTTGTACCCACCATGCAGCGACTTAAATGCAAAAGCACTAAAAAAAACAACCACACATTTTTGTGGTTGAGTGTGCATGACCACAAGACATCCTGTAAATATATACTCGTATAGGTATATATATATATATATATATATATTTTTTTTTTTTTAACTTAAATGTATAGCTTAGCATGTGCATATGGTCATGCAATATGTTTTGATAGAAATGTGATTTTTCTGTACATTTTTTTATTTTATTATTTATTACATTATTTATTATTTTATTTATTATTTTATTTATTTATTATTTATTATATTTATATAGTTATTATTATTAAACATTAAACCATAATATTACTTATCTATCTAACAATTATTGACTTATTAATTTATATATGAGCTGTATTATTTAAAAATTATTTTTTTAATGTTTGTAAGTGCATGATACATACGAATAAAAAAACAATTAAAATATTTTTCATAACTTCCTTTTTTGTGCTGAGTTTAATTACTTACAGTTTTGGGGTAACGGAACAAATTTAATAATTAATGTTTTTTTTCTTATATTTTTGTTCTTTAAAAGCTTCATTCATTTGTTGATCATTTATTTGTTGATCAATAATTAATTTCTTATAAGCTCTTTGAGTTAATTTCCAACAATTTTTTAAAAATATTTTTTCCATTTACTGACATCCTACATATATATATAGCTCTTATTATATTATATACATTTATAAATGTATATATATATTATATATGAAGCTTTTGTGATTCTACAAATATTTTTAGATTAGGTTTACTCCGCATAAAAAATTGTTCATATTTGCAGGATATAGAAATGAAACCATTTTTGACAGCAACTCTTTGTTGTGCAGTCTTTATAGTATTTATTCTTTGAGCCGCAGTTCGTTTCTATTTTCTATGTGCATTGAGTTATAAATTTTGAAGCATTCATTTATTTGTTTTTTTTTTTGCCTGTGGCAACTTTTCGAGCCTCTCTAGCTCTGCATTTTTCATAATAAAAACATAAAAAGAAAACAACAAAATTTGACTGAAATTCTCTGTGTTTGATGGTGCGCATTCATGTGTACGATTTTTCTGTGGCCAAACAAAAAATAGCTAAACAATTCTTACTAAAAAAAATGTCTTCCATTTTTTTTGTTTTGTTCAAAAGTCAGTGAAACGAGTTGGCATTGCAAATTGTGTAAATTGATAAAAAGTGTTGAAGAAAAACTTTACGGCGCGCAACAACAATTGACAGGCTAATTTATTGATAAATCACTAGCGCCAATCAATTATTTCATTATACGTATTATATACGCCGAGACGAGCCCAGAAGATAAATACCAAACTCAAATAGCCATAACCCAAACTAATCAGCGAACAGTCATGAAACAGCCAACAGGCAACAAGTAAAATGCCTTTTGGGAAAGTCAAGTTTGTTTCTATCTCCCCACCCCCCCTCAACAACATTGAGCCCCGTCCCTATGTCCAAGACTGCCAGTGTCAACGGCAGCAAACTTTGTCTGCAGCTCAATACCAAAACCGAAGGGGTTGATGATTGGATGGGTTCAGCGGCACCAACTGCAAGCAAAACTATCACTAAACTATACTTTATACGCCTACTCAGTGGGTGTGGCCTGGACGCTCACGAAAATCTTACGAACGTTTTTTTTATATATATATATATATATATATATATATTCTTCTTTTGGGTAAACTTTATAGATTTCTAATGCTTCGGGGAAGTTTCCACATCTTGAAAAGCTGATATGTATATGCACATATTTAGCTGCGAAATTCCATCTCTGCATGTGTGCCTGTGTGTGTATGTGTGTGTTTTTGTGCTTTGGGCTTTGGTCGTCAGAGGGCGCAGCTGTAGCCAGACCGCTGTTAACTTCAGTGCAAACTGAAGCAAAACTTTGGCCCGAAAGACCAAAGTCTTTGGGTTTGCGGCTGGCTGTTTGGCAACTTTGGCTGCTTTGGCATTGCTGGCGCTGCTGTTGCTCAAAATTGTTGGCAAAATAATTGTGTACGCCTTGTGGTCGTCAGACAAACACACTCAAACACACACACACACACATTTTACACACACGTTCTTATATTTAAAAGCTTTATGCCAAATATTTGAATGATAAAACTGACAAAAAACAGCAAGTGCAACATCAGTGATATCTACAAAGAAATTGACCCAATTACATTATGTCGCTCAGCTTGATGGCAATTTTACAATTCAGCTAACACATACACACACACACACACACACACACGCGAGACATTTGGACCAATGCCAAAGGAAATGGAAAGAAATTGTTACCATTCTTAGGCGTCTTTTATTGTTAGAAAATGTGCACTCAATAACGAATGCAGTGAGAATGCAATCAGCAGGAAAGTAATATTAAATTCAAGGTGCTATTCGCTTCAATTTCTCTTGTTGTGTTGTTTTGGCTTAGTGGAAACTAATGCTTAGAGCTGCAAAGATAGTTTATATAAAAATAAAATAATAATAAGCAATAAAAACTTAAGAAAATCTAGCCTTCTACTTAATTTTTAGTAAGCTGGCTGTGTAAAGTTATCGTTACAGTACAAATTACTACAACTATATATATTTTTTATGCAAATAATATGTGTTTAAAATTATTTGCCAAACTCTTTAATGCCTGTTTTAGTTACCACTGAAGCTATCCAATCTAACAAATGTTTGCAATATTCAAAGTTGATTTCAGTTTTATTAAGTCCTTTTGCGCTGCTTGTTTAAAATTTGTTATATTTTAGTTGCAAAGCAGCCTCAAAAATGATTAGTTTCAGTGGAAAAGGCAACGGTTGAGGCTTAAGTCCAACTTCTAATCCCAAATATCCCGCTGGCACATAAAGTTGTTAATCCAAGTTTGTGCTAGTTGTTTTCTACAGTTACTGTAAGATTTCCCAGTCAATTTCTTACAGTGCACAGCATAGAACACACACACACATACACGCACGCACACTAAGAGGAGCAATGCGGCAAGTGTTTGTTAGCGCATTATGCTGACTTAGAGGCTGTGTGTGGAAAGTGGGTGAAAGATTGAGACGAGTGGGGAAGAAAATTCACACGCCAAGCAACGACTTTTACTTACTGCAGCTGTGAGCTGAAAGGCACAGCGAGAGATAGAGAGAGAGAGAGAGAGTGAGAGAGAAAGAGAGAAAGAGAGAAGGAGACTCAAGGCTGAAGGAGCATCTTTGGCTCGCTGGTCTCTTGTTTGGCAAGTGGCGTGCTGACAGCTGAAAAGGATTTCGTTTGCCTTGCCAAAGTAAAGCCTTAAAGCTAAGAGCTAATTTTACTTTAAGATTTACCGAGTGCCAACCGAGCTAGCAACCAACATTTATTTGGCACAAAGCTTAGCAAAATGCATTTTCACAGGGGAGACAAAATATATAGTATATGTATGTATGGTAGAATTTACTTTGACATTATCCGTTTGTGATTAGGTAGCTGACATGCAAATTGTGGGTAGTGCTGATAACTGTGTGATGTTGCTAAAAATGTGGGGCAAACGTTGGCTTCTGCTGCTGCTGCTGCTATAGCTCTTCTTTGTTTGGCAGCTTTTTATGCGCATTGCAATTTATGCACTGGCATTTTAAGCAAATAGCACAATTTTTGTTCAACCTGCAAACAAAGTTGTATGGCAGAAGAAAAAAAAACTTTTTCAATTTCTTTCTGTTACTCTCTCTGTCTGTCTGTCTGTCTCTACCGGTTACTTCTGCTTAAATAATAAGTATCATAATTTCAAGGGTTGTCAAAAAAGTCGTTTAATTTATGCTTGCCATTTCCGACCCAGTCCTAGAAAATCAACATAAATAAGCAAAAGTTACTCCAAGACTCCAAAGCCAGAAGTCTGTAACTACGTTTCTAGGCTGAAGGTATTCAACCTCTTTACTTGGATTTTATTTTATTTTTTTTGCTGGTTTGTAATCCATTTTGGACCCCGCCAAGGACCAAGTTCGTCTTTTGTGTCAATGTTTGTGTGTTAGGATGTGTGTGTGTGTGTTTGTTTTTGTTTGCTGTTGTTGCTGTGTTTATGGCAAGTTGGCAACTCTGTTACAATTGTGCCTAATTTCATGCTGTACTTTGGCTGGCAAACAAATGTTGTTGCATACTTTCAGGTAAATAACTTTATTAAAATAATGACAAGCCAGACTGAGACTGGTGAACAGCTTGCGGGCACGTTACTGCCAAGCGTCTGACAAACTGGCCGTCTGTTCTTGTTGTCGGTTCTGTATTTGACAATCGGCCATGGCGCAGAGTCGTTGCTCTTTTGAATGCCAAGGGCTTTCTTTAAGATCCATCACTAAAGACGGATTAAGAACAAAGCCTATAACCAATCTTCAAAAGTCAAATTTATAATTTGTAACATTTCAAGCAATTTTGATATTTATAAATATATTATATTATGTTTTTTTTAAATGATTTCTGATTTGGATATTGAAATAGACAATCTAATAATCTTAATTCGTAACAAAGAATTCAATGATTGGTTGATTGAATTTTGATAGTTTTAATGTATAATTATTGTGTGTTAATTATTTCCACTTTCACAATTTTCAAGCACTGTGCATTCCCCTTTGGGAAATATCTACTTCACTGCTTTATTCCATAGCAAAGTTTATGCATTGTACAGAAGGTACTTCTTCTTGCTAGAAACCGTTGTTGTTGTTGTAGTTTGGCGTTTTGGTGTAATGCACAACGAGTTTTATGTCTGCAGCGTTCCGAAAATGTGACGCTTCTAATTATGAAACTAAGCAGCTTGTGATTTGTTCAAGCGTGAAAGTGCTGTCGACAACAGTTGGAGCGGGCAAGGACGAGAAAGACGAGAGAGAGGGATGAAGAGTCATGGCAATGGGCAAGGAACAGCTTTGGTGTGTGCTGTGTGTCTCGACACGCAAAATATTATGGCAACTTGTAAATAAGCCGCAGCTGCTGCTGCTGCTGCTGCTGCCGTCGTCGTAGTTGCTAGCTTGCAGCAGCAGCAGGTCAGGACATTTAGGCGAAGGTAAGAGGACTGGGTAATGGAGGGGGTGTTGATGGCAGCGCAGACCCAAAAAACCAGCAAAGCCCACAGCAAATTTTGCTTTCCCCAAAAATTTATGCAAAATTATTTCGTAAAGTTTGCGTTACGCTAGCGCCCGGTTTTTTTGATGGTGGCTTCTGCTGTTTCTGCCACTGCCGCTGCCACTGCCCCACAGCGAGTGAAGCTGCTTAAGCCTTTTGATGATGCCTGGCCTCCCTATCACCCCGACCCGCCTTCCTTGTGGAAAACCTCTACGTCTAACGTTACCGTTTCTGTTTGCCGTTGCGTGCTTTGCTCGTGGTCGCTGCTTGCGCCCGTTTCACCTCACCCATCCCTCAGCGCTGCTGCGTTTTGCAGAATTTGAGTTTCGAGTTTGAGTTCATCGCCGTCGACAAAGTTTACCATTTTGCGCGACAAAGTGGCAAACAGTTTAGCAGAGTTTACGACAACAGGCGTTGCGTATGCGCCGTGTTGGTCGCACCAGTTTATGCTCGCGTATGTATGTGTATGTGTGCGGATTGTTTAATAGCAGCTGCCATGCGGCCATGATGCTAATTACTGTTGCCATTTAAGTGGTTGCACCAAATGACGCTGCCATCAGGTTTTTACCATATTTATACCCTGATCCCATTAAAAATGGGAAAAAAGGGTATCATGAAGTTGTGCAAAAGTATGTAACAGGCAGAAGGAAGCATCTCCGACCCCATAAAGTATATATATTCTTTATCAGCATCAACAGTCGAGTCGATATAGCCATGTCCGTCTGTCCGACTGTATGTATGAACGCGTCGATCTCAGAGACTATAAGAGCTAGAGACTCCAGATTTCGAACTTAAGCTCGCCTAATCCCTAGGCAGTACAAGTTTGTTTTCGATTTTCGATAACTCATCCCGTTTCCGATATACACAAGGGATCGATAACAATAAAATCTTGAATTTGAAAAAACTTTAAATGGCATTTTAATTATTAATCAAAATAATAACAATCTGTGAAATTTTTATTAAAATCGGTTAAGAAACACCGGAGATATGGAGCCTTGAAGTATGAGTATGCAGTACGCAGTATGGTCGTACACACACGCACAAATACTTGCAAGCACTGACTGTACGCGTAAAATATAGGGATCAGGGTATCGTCTAGTCGGGATTTCTCGACTAGAGCCTTCTTACTTGTTTTGTTATAACTTTTTTGTTGTTAATGTTGTTGTTGTATACTTTCCATCCGGGATGAATGTTGTAAAGGTGACATGTTGGCCAAAATGCGGTAACCGGACTACAAACAGAGTGCCATGTGCGTTTAAGGTGTTGTCATCCGGCTTAGCTCAGTTGATAAAGTTGCTTTAATGTTCTTATTTTTATGAGCTCTGATCTTATTGAGCTGATGTACATTTTTTATATGAACAAAGTAGAAGGTTTAAATATTTGTATTATATAAACACTGAAAATATTTGTGTGTGGGAATTTTGAATAATTTTTATTTTATTTTTTTAATGATTACATTTTGCTTATGAAAATTATTATTAATATTTTGATTTTTATGATCAATTTGAAAAATATAATGAAAAAAATATAGTTTATTTTTTTCTGACTTCGTAACTTTAATTAAATGCATTTTGCTGATTAAAAAAAAAGAAATTCAACGTCTACAAACTAAACGATAAACTATCATCATAACATAGCATCAAAGCAAAAAGGGGAAAAAATTGTCTAATTGAACGCTGGCTGTGCAAAATGCAACAAAGTTATAACAAAGTTCTCATTGCCTGTCATACATCTAATATTTCAAGGCATCGCATTTAGTTTGCCCAATTGCTGTTGCAATTCCCACGGCGTTCTTCTGTAGATCCCCTCTCGCCTCAAATCCCGCCTGCCTATAACTATGTTCAATCCTTTTGCGACCGTTGTGCTGCTAAGCCACAAGACTTCAACAAGCTCAGCGCGTGTAATGCGCGTTTAAAAAGTTTACAAACTTTGCCAAGTTTTCGATGTGTTTTCATTTGTTATTTTTTTTTTCATTTTGCTGCCACCTTTTGAATTTGTTGTTGTTGTTGTTAGTTGGTATTTTTGGTTTGCTTTTGAGTTTTTGCCCTGGCTACAAATTCATTTCATTTTTTTTTTTCTATATTTCACACCGCGTGCAACTTTGTGTGTAGGTGTAGGTGTATGTGTGTGTGTGTGTTTGTCACGCCCCTTTTGTTGCAGCGTCGCTTATGCGCCTGTTTACACTTTCGCGTCGTTTTCGCCGCTTTGATGTATTTGCTGCCTTTCGTCCTGCGTGCCCACCTTCCCGCCTCACGCTTAAACTGCAAAACGTGACCATTTAAAAATGCGCCACGTTTGCCAAAAACTTTCGCAATGCCTCGAACTTTGCCACAGTCCCAAAAAGAGCAACACAAAACACAAATATATATGAAAAAATAAAACAAAAAATTCTTTAAACTTCGTGACAAAGGTGAAAAGAGCAGCCTGACGTTTGCGGAGGCGTTGGTGGCGCGACGTTGGGTTGTGTCAGCGTCATATGCAACTGGCGCATTGCAAAATTTATGAAAATTGATTTTGCTGAAAGACAACTTAATGCTGAACCTTTGAACCAGCAGAGCCAGAGCATGCTTTTAATGACATTTGACCCGAAACGTGTGGCATCAAAATTGAAAGAAGAAAAGGAAAATTACAGCTTTATTCCAATTTGTCGTACATGTATATACTCTTACGTATTTATTTAAGGTATTAGGATGTTTTTTAATCGAAAAAAAATTGAACATATTTTTTTTTACTCTGTAAGGCCTTCGAAGTAATTTCAAATAATTAGAAACAAATTTATTTATAAGCAGTTTTCTCCATGTACAAAAGTATCTCATTCCAGCTTCATAAAAAAAAAACAGTTATTCATGAATTGATATAGATTATTCAAACGAATATATGATAAATATATATTTATAGCCTTATGCTGTTTAAATGACACATCTTTAATGCCCTCTGCAATAGGTTAAAAAGGGTAACGTTAATGTCAGGCAATGTTCCTTAGATTTCTCGTTAACCGTCGAAATAACAGCGAATGTAGTGCATTCTTAAATTTGTTATAACTTCAATAACGCCAAGTAAAAAATAAATAAAAAACTTTTAGTAAACGCTTTAAAATATTGAATAAGAAAGAAAAGCAAACCGAAATCAAGTAGAAAGATTAAATGCAAAAGACGATAAAATAAAATCATAAATTAATCGGGGATAGAAATAAGAATGTGATGTTTTTAAAGATTTTTTTCGTATATTTTTAGATGCACGGCATCAAAGGTAGTTTCATTCAATAGCTAAGCGATATTTAAGCGATATCGTTTAAGAGAATGTAATCAGATAAGCAGCAGCAATAAAACGGTTCACATCAACTACGTGCGAAAAAATGATGGCGGCGATTTCAGTGCTGGTCAAGTTAATTTTCTATAGCCATGTCGCCTGTCGCACGTTGTTGTCATTCGTTTTGCCGTTTTTATTGACAGACCAGAGAAGCGAATAGATGGGACAGAAAGAACAGTTAAAGAGGAGCGAGAGGAGGAAGAGAGAGATAAATTTAATTGAAAGCTAAACAGAAGCAGTGCGAAAGCGTTGAGGTGAACGTTGGCTAATTTGGTAATTTGCACGCAATTGCATGAGTTGTTGACTGTATATCTATAGAATGAGTGGGCACATGGGGCTAATGGATAAATAGATGTATGTGTGCGTGTGTGTGTATTGATCGTTTGCTTTTGGCAATTGACTTAAATGGCAACCTTTGTTGCATGTGTGGTATTGTGTTTCATTTGAGCTGCTGGCCAGCAACAGTCAGCTGAAGTGAATGCTCCATGGCGTATGGGTAATGTTCATTTGATGTGCGTGCTTCAAGAAACAATAGATAGATGCTTTGGCATTTATTAAGGAACACATATCATGTTTATTGTCTGCTTATTCTTGATACAGTCAACATTGTGAATAATATAGATGGAGTATTTATATGGATATAAGTTTAAACTATTTGATTTATTAAATGCTAAGGCTTGTCAGATAAAATGTGTGTCCATATACTAAATATTAATTGAATGTTACTAAACATGTTGAATGAACAATTGATGCACGTGAGAAGTAATCAATGTCTGATTTGATGGAACGCTGCTGGCAGGCAGCAGCAACTTGAATAGTTTAACTTTAAAGTTCTTGCAGTGCTTCTAAGCCCTACAAAAACTTTTGCAGTGCGCACTAAAAAAGTTCAAGGCTTACAGCAGCAGCGAAGCAAAAGGATAGTATGTAACTATTTGTGTGTGTGTGTGTGTGATACGCTGCGTTTAACACAAATGAATATGAATGCGGGCACAAGCGACAGACGAGGGCGCCCAGGATTCTCTCCCTTGGGGAGAGACGAGAGTGCGCTAAATAAAATTTAATGTAGTGCGAAACGTTTATGAGCTGCAACCGCAAACTGATGAGGAGAGCAGCCGCTGGGTGAGAACTGAGTTGAGTTGAGTTGAGATGGGCGACAGAGAACTAAAAGCTCAGCTCAACGAAGCGAAGCGTTAAATAAACAAGTGGTAAAGTGCTTAAAAAAAAAAAACGTTGCCGATTGAAACTGGTTGGAGCTCAGTGCAGGGTAGCCGTGCAACGGTTTCATTTTCGGGGCCAATTGAAAAGTTCCACAGCGCTTAAAGTTGTTTTTCTTTTTTTTGTTGTGGGGTGGCTTTTAGCCATATTGCGTATACGCACAGGTAGCATTCTCATCTGCAAAAAAACCAAAAAAAAAAAATATATATGCAAATACGTATGACGTTATTTTTCACAAAACTGCATTCAATTTAATTAAATTTGTTCAGCAAATGTAATGCTAAAACTACAAATATATATATATATATATATATCTATATACAGACACAAACTTACACAGATTTGTTGGGCGATAGCTAAAGCGCCATTTGATTTCCAATTTAAATGAGGTGCAAAGCAAAATAAAAACTTGATATAAAAATTGCACTTGAAGTGCACTTTTCGATACAGGCCTGCGATATTGTATATATATACATATATATGTATATATATATATACATTTGTGTGTGTATATGCATTTTGAATGCGGCTGTTCGAATGCCTTGAGGTTCCGCCTTTGAGTGTTTTTGACAGCCTCATGACAGTTTAATTATTTTATAGAAAATGATTTTTGCCCATCAACAAACTAAATTGAATGCTTTTGGCATGAACAACAATTGGTAGAGGCTTTGATGAGAAATTTTACATTCGCAAAAAAATAGTTAACATTATTTACATTACATTCATACATTTAGACATGATATCAATGCATGACGTGATTGTGGTTTTTAATTAAGTCAGAGATTATTTTTGGTGTGCTTTTTTTATTGTGATTTTAAGCCCCCAATAAATATCAACTAAATTATTTGTAACTTGAATATAACCCCTGTTAAAACTTGTGAAAACTTTAAAATTTAACCAACAAGAACGGAATGCTTACAGCTTCTGCAGATTCTCTGCCAGGGCCAATAACAATAAGACAAACAATCTATATAGACATCACTAAAACTGTCCAACTGTGTGAGCCTCTTGGGGCTACACAATACAACAAAAGTCAAACTTTACTTAGTGTTTTCTTCTTTTTTTTTTCTATTTTATTGTCATTTTTTTTCTTACGCCTTGGAAGCCGACATAAAACGCACTTTGGCTCCCATAGACAATTTCCGTTTCCTGTTGTTAGATGAACAGCTGCTACTGCCGCTGCTAAGCATTGTTACTTATAAAAGGCGCAAAAGTGATAGAGCCAATAAAAATGGCCGTCAATTGAGGTTGGCTCCACGACAAGCCCTTAAAGTATGCTACAATATAAATACGCTAAACAAAGCAAAACAGGGTACAACAATAACTCAAGACGAACGTTATATGTTGCTATTAATATCTTTGCTGTTGTCTAGCAATTTAAGAAAAAGTGTAAAAAATCGACCATTTTGTTTTATAATTAGCCTACGAAAAAACAATTTAATAATCGACACTTACGAATACCTTGACATACACATTAGGCTGCACGAAGTTAGAGTATGAAATGGTTTTTTCAGGAAGTTCTTGGAATATTTCCTATTGCTGTTGCTCTTTGGCCATCGGATTTTTCTTTTGAATTCTCTCTGCTGTTTAATCATTGAGTGCTATTAAAATAAAAATCAAAGCTCAAATACAAAAACTTTGCACACGATTTGGCACTTTTTATTTAATCATAAGGCTCTTTGCTCTTGACCACATATCACTAGCCAAAGCCAAGCTGCTAAACATCATATTAGACCCGCACTTAGCTGCAAAGGTATTATCCCACACTCGCTCACCCTTGACACACTGCTGTAGCCCTTTTCTTGGCCGTTGGTCAGTTTGGTTCAAAAGCTTTGGCTGCCTTTAAATGCGTTTAAGCGCATTTACTATGCTTTTGCTTTTTGCTCACGCCACTTACTTGAAATTCAGTTCAGTTCGGTTCACTTGTTGCTGCTGCTTAAATCTAACCAACCCGCGTGTGAGCTGATTATGTTAATGTTGTGGCCCATTTAAAACGTAGCCAAGTCAAACAGCAATTGCGGTGCGTACAAATTGAATTAAAAAGTTCACTCGCAATTAAATTAAAAGTTTTCAATTTTATTGCGATTTTATGATTCGTACTTGAAAAGGTAAAATTAAAAAGTAGAACAACTCACTCCAGCAATCATTACAAGTCGCCTAGAAAAAGAAAAGCCAAGTTAACCTATTTAACAGGACTGACCGGAAAAAAAGGTAGCTCATCCTAATAAGAACTTTATTGATTGGTGTTGGATTTCTTAACTTGTTAACAGTTGTTGTTGTTGAAATGATCTTATTATTGCATGACTTTCAAGGTTTTGGTTGTCATTTAGTCAAGTGTAAACTTATAGATAATGGAAAAAGAAAAAAATTCTTTAAAAATCATAATCTAATTAATGATTTGTGGAATAAATCGTATAATATATGATAAATAGCATTATAGAAATTCCTTCTTACATCTTCTTACAATATCTTAAAGCTTTTTTAACAACAGTTTTCAGTTGTGTTTTTTCTTGTTTAATTTTGCCGTCTTATCACAAATGAGCGGCTGTTGTACAAAGTGACCTGCATTTAAAGCTGCTTAAGTGGTCGTCAACCCTCGAGGCATGCCAAACTGGATGTAGGGGTTGCTTTCGCAGTGGAGTGTGCGGGGTAGGCTGTATACAAAAATTCATTAAAATTTTGCATATTTTTAAAAACTTGAGTGACCCGCGCGTTGCCTTGGGCCACTTTTAGGCCTTTAAAGCGGCTCCCACTGCGCCCAAAACTCGCTTGTTTATGCCTCGTAATGTGGCAGCTTAAGTCTTTTTAGACCCCAAAGAGTATGCAGCAACAGCCTCTAGCCAAGTGTAAAATTTAAGCAAAGGCAAACAAAAAAGCGGTGAAAAAAAAAGTTTTTAATATGCGGATAGCTTTAATTAAATATGTTTTCCACTCGACGAACCCAAATACGGGGGTGGAGGAGCAAAAAAAAAAAGCCAACAACAAGAATTACAAAACAGTGTATGTGTTTGTATTTTGGTTTTGTTTTGCATAAACAAAAATGTTGGTTGCTAGGCAAACAAACAAGTTTTGGCTCGTTGTTGTTTTGGGTTCCACTCAGTTTGGCAACTGGGGAATTCTTTTGAATCAACTTTACAAGCTAGTTATGTGTAACTTTAAGTAAGCTGAAATGAAGTTTAAATTCGATAGATATCTCAAGTATCCTTACATTACATTAATCGTATTAATCGGAATTGCAAGAAAAAACAAACAAACCCTTAACGTGTTATTCTATGATATGATTTAAGCGAAGAACTTTAACTTTATTAATGTACACGAAATATATAAAATCAATGACACAAGAAACGAAGTCAGATTATAGGCCCAGCAATGGCAAAAGTTTCATTTGTTTCACTTGTTTAAATTGATATCTGATTATTTATTTTAATTTTCAGTGTGTTACTCATTTCATTTTATCAACTGCATGGCATCTTTGTTATTAATTTCATTATTAAATACATATTTTTCTTTAGCTTTCCTTTTTCACTCTCAGTTTGGAGGGAAAGAATACACTAAAAGCCTTTCAGCCGCATTCTTTCTTTCTTTCCATGCACAGGCGTTGATAATAATTTATTATGAATTTCTTTATTATTTTCTGCGCGTCTGCATGTGTTGTCACCAGCTTCAGAGATTCATTTCTCCACTCACTACTGCGCTTTCATTCATTCACACCATTCGCTTTTCTCTCGTCTGTGTGTGTGTGTGTGTGTGTGTGTGCCTACAAGGAAGTTTAAATAAACATCAAATGGCGACACGCGCATGAATAAGGCAACAGGGACGATGTATGCATATGCAGAACACATATAAAATGTATACCACACACACATACATGCACACACACACACTCTGACACCCTTGCACGCACACATTCGCATTCACCATATGAAAAACAAACAAATTGACATGCCGATGCCGAAAATGCAAACAAAATGTTGCAAATAAAATGAAAGAAAGCGCACAAACATACATACATACATATATATGTACGTATGTGGGAAAAAAGTGTCTGTTTGGGTAAATGTTTTTTTTTTTTTTTTTAATAAATAAATTTGTTGTAAAATTCATCGGATATGAAAATCTAATGATTTGTAAAGTCGGCGATAAGCGCGTAGCGCCCTCTGGCGGTGCCCATCAACAACAACAACAACAACAAATAAATGGTGAAGAAGGAAAGCAAAAAAGAAACTGTGTTGCGTTGTGTGGCAAATGTGTGTAAAAGGATTTGCCGCATTCATTGAAATATTAATATTTACTTTTTGTACACTCAGGCCCATCTGATTGTGTGGGAGTGAAATTATTGAAAACTTTGGGGCATGCAAAGTTTTCACATTGGTTTATCGGTGTTTGTGTATGTGTATTTGTATGAGTGTATGAGTGTACCCTTAAGTTTTCGCATGTGCGAATGCCACAAATGTTTGCACAAAAGTCAATTCAATGGGCTAAAAGTTTTTAGTCAAAAAACAAAATCAATTCAAAGTTTCTCTTTGTATTTCTTCTATGAACATTTTTATTTGTTGTGGGTCAATGCCTGGGCATTTTCCCGTTTACCAATCCCCACGCCACTGCCAATATTGTTAAGCCATCTGGGTCCACTCTGTTGTAGCCAAAGCGGATTAACAGCCATTATGTTGTAAATTATGTAAAATCTCAGCTGAGATCTCTTTGAAAACTGCAAAACGCACTTTTGCTCAAATGTGTTATTGTATACATTTTATTTATTTGAGATTTATATATTTTTGCTCTTAAGCAAAATCCTTTGCCTCAGTTTCAAGCGTGTGGCATTAAAAAATATTTACTGTGTCTAGACTTTATCACGCATAAATCAAATGCATCGGCCAAACAGACTCTTACTGCAGTTTTCGGTTAAAAAAATATATATACATATATATTATCAAGGTATTGCTTAAAACAACTAGACGTGGATATACCCTGCAACATAAAACAGTTATACTTATTAAATTGAAATGTTGTATGTTAAACAGTTCATAAAATAGTTTTATATTTACTTTTCGATTCATATTATCCTGTTGCATATGTACAAAATAAACCCCTTTTAGTGGTTTGTATGTGTGCAGGGTATTCGAATATAAAAATAAATAAAATTGTGGCCATAATGTAGTTCCCGTTGTGTGTGTGTGTGTGTCTGCGTTGCGTATACTTAATGTGCAGCGTGTGCGTCGTTTGAGTTCAACAAAAGTGCCAAAATGTGCAAAGTCATTTTGTGTATTTGATAAATTTTATTTATACGCTTTAGAGTCAAAGTTTTTAGTCACTTTGCTTTTGGGGCTTGTTGCTCGCCAAAGCACCGCAAATGTATTTAAAAAGTCGAGAGTAAAGTGAAACAGGAAATGGCAATTAGTTTGGTCAAGTGCTAAAGCACTGAACATAATTTAGGTTTGTATATCGATTGAGATAACTTTAGAGCTCGTTGGGGTTCACATTTAACAAATTTACGACTATTAAAGAAAAATGCAATTTTTGTGAAATGTTTTAACAGATGCGTTTTGAGCTAGTTAAACTAAAGCTAAACGAATTTTCAAATAATATTCATAAAGCAGGAGTTTATTATATGAGTTCTTGCTAATATTTTTCAACAAAAACTCTTTTAAATCATTAAACACCAAACATTTATTAAAACTACTTTACATCATCATCAACATTTGATAATTTGGTAAAAAATTGAATTTTTTCTAAAACATTAATAGGTGTTACGATGTTAGTCGCCGCGCTTTAGACTACTCGGATCAAGAACAAATCGCATGCCAAACGCAAAGCGATCTGTTGGCAGACTCAAAACAACACTGAAACCAACTTGCAGCGGTAGTTTCGTTAGATATCTGTAGAATACAACAATTAAAACTGTAAATGGTAAAACAATTTCGATTTATATTTACGCACTTGGTCCACATGACGCCAACGACTGCATCGGAATCAATCATGCCATTAACTGCACAATTCCAGAAATTCCACTGATAGCATATGGTGGAAATTGTTTTGCGTGTACTACGGTTCCAGGCCAACAAATTGGCCATTTGAATTTGTGGATGAATGCGTCGCCAATAGCTAACATCTAGACCCATGCGTGAAGCGGTTGCCGCAATAGAATAAAGATGATGTGAGTAGCTGAAAGTTGATAGAAAGTTTAACAAATCGTATTTTAATAATTGCAAATATTTCATATTCATTCCGTATCTAATCAGAATCACATTCAATACATTAAGTTAATAATGAGAGAACGATCGATCAAAGATCTCCAAATATTTACCGTGCTGCAAATGCCAAATCTTTCATTAGATTCTTTGGTTCATTCCACTCGAGTAGTAGTTCGCCACCGATCGCCCAGTGCTGGGTAATGGATCGCATAACCGACAAGGTGCAACGTCCATTGTCATTACGAACATTGTAAAAATTAGCTGTCCATGTATCGCTCGATCGCGTATATTCAATTGTATACTGCGTCTCCACCGGCTTATCTTCGCTTGGTTTTTGTAGGACTGCCTCCAGACGTAGCGGCTTAAACGGATAATATAGTATGTTCAAATTGGCCGCCAACGTTGTGGGATGTATATCGCCATTAATTGTTGGTGTTAGCTGGAATATAGTTAACAAGTAAACAAATGTTATTGTTTCAGTTTCTTTTCGTTTTACTCACCATAAAATCATCCATGACACGAAATGTGTAGAGGCCTCCAATACGAAAGCCTGACGCTCTCGTATGACTCAATACCCAGGCAGCTGTTATGAATTTGTTTGGGGCCAAACGATGATAATAATCGAGCTCAACACCATCATAGAACTTGGGCATCACATTGTGGGCGAGACTGTGAAGGGTTTGCACATTGCCCGGATTCTTTTTGTTGCTGTTACCGCTATAAAATTCGTAACATGATGGAAACCTATTGGCACCAAATGGTGGACAGGAATTGCAGGACATGACCCCGCTACTCTAATATTGAAAATGAATCAGATTTCAAGAATTTTGTGCGTTGTTTTGTTTGGTTTTTTTTTTTTTGTCAAAACTTGTGATGTATTTACTATATAGAGTTTTACACTCAATTAACAACAAACGAAATGTTACTTAGATGTCAGTGTTTATATTCGTATTCGTATACAAGTGTATGTCTCAGACATAATGTCTGTACGTACATCATTAAAAATGTATGCAATTCCTTAGCATCAGCTGACAATTGTCATTTTATGCGCCATTTCATGCAACGGACAACCAAAAGCCTGTCAGCAGGAATATTTTCTTACTTTCTTTCCCTCTCTCTCTCTCTCTCTCTCTCTCTATTGTTCGTTCTTTCTCTTTGTGTGTGTGTGTGCGTGTGTGCGTGCGTGCGTTTGGGTTTCTGGCCAAACTGTCAGGACTTTCGTCCTTTGGCACACCATTAGGCGCATTTCACACTTTTTACATTATTTATAAGACATGCATCTGGATGTCTGGATGTTTTGCAAACTTTAATACCCTGCCAAAGGGTGTTTTGATTTTGTGACGTAATATGTTGAGTAGTAGTAGCAGATCAACACTTCTAACCGTACGCAGCGAGTTCATATAAACATATATATACATATATAAGATACGAAAGATCGATCGGAGATGCTTCCTTCTGCCTGTTACACACTTTTGCACAAATTCATTAAACCCTTTTTACCCATTTTCAATGGATTCAGGGTATAAAAATACCATAAAATATATTTTTTTTAATATTTTAAACAGTATCATATTTTAATCACACAAAATATTTCTTTAAATACACAAAAATACTATATATTTATATATTTTTAATTATTTTTATCATATTTATTTCACACAAAATATTTATATAAATAAACAACATCAGCTTCTTCTTTAATGCTCTTTTATTATCTATTGGTCTACAGTGGAGCTTTAGGGTATTTTAAAGTCGATAAGCCTTTTTAAAAAGAACTGTTATGTCGAAACTGTCTTTGCCAATGGCAGCAACTCATCTCATTGGTGATTCAGTATTACATAAAATATTAAAAGCTTGCCACGAGCCAAGCTGATTTATTTTCGCGTTGTCTGTTAAAGGATCAACGACAGGGGCATGCAACTACATTTCAGCATAATAATGTAAGTCAAATAGCCCACTAGAATTGTTTTCTTCCTTATTTCTTCTTTTACGCTCGATTATGCTGTGTGATTTTGGCAAGTGAGCTATTTGTCGCAAAACTTGACAGTCAAACTCAGATTTCAAGTGCATTGTTAAATCTATTGACCCAACGATAACCTGATATGAATGGACGCACTTTATATGAAGACATTTTTATTGATATTGGCATTAAGATATTTTCGACAAAATAACTGAATTTATTTTAGTATGAGATAAAGACTGCTTATAGCGTTCGCCAGCTGCGCAAAGGTTTTTGTATTGCTTATCACGACGTTGACACCCGATTCCGGGGCTTCTGCCCCATCTGTACACCCGTTCACCCTCCATGTTATCGGTGGCAAATGCACAGCTCAAAACTAGATATGTATAAAATAAGTTTGTATATCGCAAAGCGGCGCATCCAAACTGCGAGTTGTGCTCAATTAGCAGCAAAGTTGTTTGATAGATGTTTCTACTAAAAAAATAAACAAAAAATATTACAAAAATTTACAAAAAACTGTTTCATACATTTTTAGATATTTTCTGATTTTCAAAGATAATAATAATTGTGAGATAAAAACTTTGTACAGATTAAAATAAAGTATGGTTACATGGCTACATGGCTACAGATACATGGCACCATGGCTACAGATACATGACCACATGGCTACAGATACATGGCTTCAGATGGTTACAGATCCATGGCTACAGATACATAGCTAGATGGCTTAAGATACATATCTACATGGCTACAGATACATCACTGCAGATACATGGTTACAGATACATTGCTACATAGCCTCAGATTCATAGCTAAATGGCTACAGATACTTAGCTACATGGCTATAGATTCATGGCTTCTTGGCTACAGATACATAACTACATGGCACATAGACATGACAACAGATACATGGATACAGATACATGACTTTAGACACATGGCAACATGGCTACAGATACATGGCTTCAGATGGTTACAGATCCATTGCTACATAGCTTCAGATACATAGCTACATGGCTTAAGGTACATAGCTACATGGCTACAGATACATCACTGCAGATACATGGTTACAGATACATTGCTACATAGCTTCAGATGCATGGCCACATGGCTACAGATACATAACTACATGGCTATATATATATATATATATATATATATATATATATATATATATGATGGCTACTGATAGAATGATATAGCTATTTTAACTTAACAAACGTAGTAAAACGTAAAAGTATGATCTTGTAAGAAAAGACAATAGACGATAGGATATTAAGAGATATGTCCTCCCAATCCTACATCTTTCATTTTTATTATATCTCTGAGATCGATCCGTTCACACATACAGACGGACGGACGGTCAGACGGACATGGCTGTATCGACTCGGCTGTTGATGTTAATCAAGAATATATATATATTCCTTATGGGTCGGAGAAGCTTCCTTCTGCCTGTTAAATACTTTTGCACAAAACCATTATACCCTTTAAACCCATTTATGGATATAATAAAATATCAGAATCATTCAAACAAATCTGGTACTTACTCTCACATTTTTTTTCAAAACTTACCTCTCTCTGTCATCGGGCAAACGGAGCGTTTCGTGTGTCATAATGCTGCGAACATTAGACATCCAGTCACTGGTTATGGTCATTATGGTATCGTATATAGTAAGAGTATCTGATGTGTAGTTATCGCTGGGAAACACATATTTGTCAGCTAGGCGGCCAACGCGGTAGAAGCTCTGTGAGCTCATGCATGGTTGTGGCGCGGTGGTGCAACGACTCACGTCCAGTCGGGCAAAATAGGCCAATTCCGAGTTCCAGGACATTTTGACCATTTTTGCAGCTGGATGCAAATTTCTATACATTTTGCCACCTGCCACATTATTACGTAAGCTATTAAACGCATATTCAATTCTATTCTTGATTTCGTCCTCCCTTAAGACTCGGCCAGTTTTGATGCATGTCTTGCTAATTGTCTTTGGTAATTGTAAATGGTAAGTATTAGATTTCTTGATAACTTGTTCAAGACTCACGTCATTATTATCGCAAGCCAAATTTATGGAAAAACAAGGAGGCAAACCGCAGTAGGGTTTGTCCCATTCTGTTGCCTTGAGGAACTTCAGGAAAAACAGTACGTCCAGCAGCGAAAGTGACAGCAACTGGTAAACTTTCATTGCCGGAACCAATCGATCAACTGGTATTTTGAAGCGAGGCCTCATATTTATAGGCAATAACTGGCAAGTTCTTAGCAATCTTGTGTGTGATGAAACAGCTGTGTAAGTTGATAGGATGTAGTAGTAAAAACAGATGTTTAACTTTTATTAAGAACAAACCAAGGCAAGTTAAGTACAACGAATTGTCTAAGCTCTACAAAATCATTTCAAGCAATGGCAGTAGCCGGGATATAAGTGAGCAATGCAAATAATAATAATACAAAACCTTCCACATTTGCTATGATAGCCAATAAAGTGATACAACGAATATGCCATTAAGTAAGAGCATAATGACAATGACAATGGACGCTGCTGCCTGTTGGCTGTCTAAACCGATTTTCAGTTGAGTTCATGAAAGCAAATGCAAATCTTGTTTATTCAACAGCTAAGTCGCGGCTTGGACTTTAGTATTGTTTCTATGCTTTTTCTTTAGCACACAGAGAAAAGACAGAGAGAATGGAGTATGGCATGGTGGAGCCGGCGTACATTACTTATTTAGACGTCGCACTTAAATTTGTCACTCAAGGCAAGGCTAGCTGGTCCCATCCTTGACGAGGCGACCAACTCGACGGCTTTGGACGGTTTTAAGGATTCTGTTTCCATTTTGCCGCCATTTGCTCTAATTTAATATGCTAAAATATTGCAAGCCGCATTTCGCAATCGCTAAATCAAAGCGCAGCAGACCACAAAACTTTTGCCAACCACAAAACGCTCAAAGAAATAGAAACAACAAAAACAGATAAAAACAGAGTTGCAAATGATGTTGAAGAGTGGAATTGGTAATGGAGTGGTAAAGGCGAATATAAGTAGCTAGAGCCAGGAGCCAGGAGCCAGGCATTATAATCATAAGTAAATAAAGCTGGTCACAAAATTTCAAAAAGTCAACTTTCATTTGTTTTTTTCAAATGTAATTTAATTAAACTAAAGAAAAGTTTTAAAATATATGCTGGCTTTAAGAACGTACAACCTTATTTAATGGCTAATAAATATAAAATATACAAATACAGTACAGTGTCATGGTGCACCTTCCGGGCCAAGCCCTCGAATAATGTCATATTTAACTTATGAGCTTTTTCAATCAGGCCTTAAGTGGGCGGAGGAAACGCCTACGCCAGTGTATTCAGTAGCATATAAATTCAAATTGAAATATAAATGATAGTTTGGGGGGGAAAAAAATATTTAAAATACAGCAACACTTATTCTATTTACAGTTCTGGATTGTGGAAATTGTAAAACATTTCTCATATATACACAAAATACTATCATAAAAAATTCAACAAAAAGTGAGCGAAAAATAAAATCGAATTGCACAAAATAACCAAATGTGAACTGAAAACAAATTCAATCGCCTTTCATCCACAAAAATGTATTTATAAATTTATTCGTGTTTGTATTTTATTTATTTGCAACTTGTATGCTTCTGTAAAATGCTTACTGGCAGACGTGTTTATTTTTTTAATTGCTCATTGTTTTTTATGCAGTTGGCATATAATTTAATTTTATTTACTACGCTTAAAAAAAAAACACACAACAGCAAAAACTTTAAAACAGCACACACTAAAATAGGAGGCGAGCGTAATAAATGTTCAATATATTATTCAACTTTTATAGCGATTTTTTTGTTGTTATTTTTCATTACGCGCATTTGAATTGATCAATGTTTTTTGTTGTGCAAAGCCCAAGCTTTGTTGGCTATAGGGAGGGGTGTGGCAGTTGCCACACTTGCAAATTCGTTATCAATAAAAGTTATTTGTATGTTATGTAATCTTTTTGTGGAAAACTAGCGAGCAAAAACTGTTTGAAAATATAAAAAAGCAAAGCTGAAAAAATGTTAAAATAATAAACAAACTATTTATAACAGAAGTGAATTGAATTAAACCAACAAAGCAACATTTAAATGTTTTTGGTACTAGATTAGCTCCGATTATTAACCACAGCATATTGTTAGGCAAACTTAGAGACACAAATATTTTGTTGTTATTTTTTTTCAATGAAAGGAAACCCATTAAAACAGACTTTTAGAAATAAATTCGTATATGGAAACCCCGTTGCGTGAGAACAACTTTCTAAGTTGAAAAAATACTCCAATCTATAGTATCCCTTAAAAACATTAGCCATAATATGTTTCTTAAAATCTACTTTTTACTTATAGCCAAGTTTTCATATTTAAAGATATAACATAAATCTAAATACTTGATTATAATATACAAGTATTTAAGCTTTTATTTATTTATCACTGTCAAAGTTAGAATTAACTTAAATTATTTTTTCTTTGCGCAAATATAAATAAATAATAAAAACATGTATTTATATCTTAACTCTAATATAATTTTTTTTGATTTCTTTGTCATGTATTTCACTGAATAGCTTAAGTTTAAGAGCTTTACCTCATAAAACCTTTGTTCCTTTTGCGTTACATTAAAATAACCTCGAGTAAACTCAAATCATTGAATATGGCTTAGGCTTAGGTATATTAAAGTCAATTTCACACAAAATTAAGATAAGATAACCATCTAACCAGTCGTTACACAGACAAATAGTAATATCCTAATATATCCTAGTTCAGACTCCTTCTATTCGGCCTGTGTTATGCCTTTGACATTCGCTACAATTTCACCATAAAGAAAAAATAAGAACATATCTGGACACGGTACGGCATGGATGCCTTTCACAATTTAAAACTTTAAGTTGAGGCCTGTTGAAATAACTTAAACTGATGTCTGAATAGTAAAACTCAAATGTAAACACAACATGGAGGACACTCCCATATACTTTTGCTCTTACTTTTGCTCCATTAAATATTTACAAAAAAAGGGGCGACAAATCAAAGTGACTTGAGTTCACCGTGACAAACTCAGGCCCCGAGGCACTTTTACTGAAATTCGCTTTTCACAAATATTTGCATACCATCGTGTTGCCTCAATGACTGACTAACTGACTGACTGACTAAGTGAAAGAGTTTTCAGTGCCGGTTGGCACTTAGGCACGATTTGCATTAGTTAGGGCCATCGATAAGGCAGCGATTCACAGCAGATCCACAATTTCCATACCATCATTTTCTCTGAGGCCCAAGTACAATTGGTAGAAAGTGTCTTCAAATGGTTCGCCCAACCATTATTTTGTAATTATTTAAGTGCCTATTGGTGGGAGTAATGTGGGCGTGGTTACAGCGCACACCCTCCTGCTGACCAGGTCCCAGGGCCCAGGGCCAATAAGTGAAAAAATCAAAAAGCCATATAAACTTTACACAATCGAAACGTGCAAAAGTTGCTTTTTGCCAATGCCAGCAGCAAAAAATCAAGAAGACCATTTCCGAATTAGTTTTAACGACTATCAAATACACTTAAATAGTGACAACAAATCAATATACGAGGGATAAAAGAATTGTTAAATAAAAAATTATCTTCTTAAATCTTTTAGTCGATCAATAATGTTTATTTGCTAGTATTTTTATATATATTACACATTCTATCAACAAGTCATAATACTCTCTACTCTGAACCAAAAATGGCAGACAACACAATCAAAGAATGGCATGTGAACTTTTTCTTTTCCTTTTGCTTTCTTTTCTTTTTGATTCTGTTATTTTATTTGTTTTTTTTTTTCAAAGAGATGGGGCGATACTACTAAGCGAAAATCGGCTCGTAAAAAAAGGGAATGTTGCAAATAAAAAAGCGAAAGAAAATTACTTTCCGCTCTACAAATTTTTGCCGATTCTTTTTTCTTTCACTTTTGCTCTCTCTCTCTCTCTCTCATTCTCATTCTTTGGAGTCAAGCGTGTAAAGTAAGTAAAGTTGCGAATAAAAACCTTTTCCGGCTTTTCGGCTTCGATGACGGCCTTTGAGGCATTATGTACTGACAATTTTCATGATTATGCCGCTTATGCCACGAGAGTGTCCGTCCAGCTGCAACACTTATCCATCTCCACGTACCCCTCTGGGTCCGTCTAAACGCAGCTGTTAAGCCTTTTCCGTTTCCGTTTGCCTTCTTTTTTTTTATATAAGTGTATGTGAATGTGTGTGTGTGTGGGTGTGCGGCTTACTTGGACTTGGCGCCTAGAGGGTCGACTTCTATTGATAGCCCATTGACAGCAGCACAATGCTGGCCTGGGGGCAACCAAAACGGAAATGAACATGGGATTTCATTCAATTTTTTATACCCACATGTTTAACAGTGTATTTGGGTGTGTGTGTGTGTGTACACAAAAGCGTATTTTCTGTTGCTTTTGGCCTAGGGAGCAACTTATATTCTTCCCTTTTATTTTTTGTATTTTTTTTTATTCATTTTGTATCAAGGTGTGCCACATTGTTGACTGCTGCTATTGCTCGCAGCTTGGCAATTTTCTGGTAATTACAGATAGGTGTCTGAAAACTGTGTCTGAGAGCTGTTAAGATATCAAATGGTCCAATAAAGGGCAACGCTGTTAAAGCTGTGTGTGTTTGGCTTAGTAAAAATGCTAGTTATTTGATGTAACAAAAACCCAGCGTGAAGTTATCTTAGTAGTTAGAACAATAAAAATTTATTTCAATGGTTAACAGTCGACAGTTAATTAAAATGTTTCTCAAAAATGTCTACAATAAAAGTAATAGTCGTGGTTCTAAATTATAGATTTAATCAAGCCGTAAAAGCTTGTTTGAACTAAGCCGAATAACTCAAGGCCCAAACGCAAGTCATTAACTAGCTGAAAGAGAAGCTTCAAGAACAAATGATTGCGTTAAAATATAACTGACTGGCAACAAATTGGCATCACATTTCTTCCCTCGCAGCAGAATAATAACTAATAATATATAAGGACAAATGAAATTAAGATGCCGCAAGTACTTATTTCATTAGTATGACCAACCCAAACCGAATGCTGCCCCAAGCTAGCAATAATGCGCCACATAGAATTGTCATAACTGGGAACTTATTGTGACATTCCAATAAACAGAGTAGAAACAAAAATGAAACTGGCAGCTGTGCTCTTTGGATATTATTGAAGTTCGACTATTTCTAGTTAATTTACTGTGAATACAAAAGTGCCCAATATGCAACATAAATAATATTGAGCATTTGACATAAATAACTAAGGATGGCACACTTGCCTGGACTTTTATCCTTCTTCTCCTCTCTCTCTCTCTTTATCTCTCTCTTTTTCTGTGGTGCTCCCTCTATCTGACACTTCCTACTCAGGAGTTGCACAGCTGCTGCCTGCCTGACTGCCTGCTTGCCTGAAAACGCTCTGTAACTGTTACAATTAATTAGAAACTAACAAAGTTCCACTTGCCAAGGCGCTAAACTTGTCCCAGCAAAAGCTGTGGCAGCAGCCACCGAGTCGAAGACTGTCGCGCACATAAAGCGCTTTTAATTGATTTTCCCGTTACGTGCATTGGCAAATTGTCGTCCTGTGGCAGCTCTAACTCCGTTTAGCAACAGCACAGGTCGTGTTGCCATTTCTTCTTTCGTGACACGACAGTTTATTTATTTATCTGAAAAACATTCTATTCTCAAAGTAAAGTAGGTTGAATAATGTTTTACCCAATATAAAAATGTTTAATAACTTAAAATATTATATTATTCATTTCAAGCTATAGTATTTTCACCTTAGAATAATTTGTGATTATAATTTTTTGTTTCTTCCAAAATCTTCTATCACTTAAAATTGTTTGTTCTTCGAGTTTTCTATGTCTTTATATCAATTAATAAAATTCTTAGTTTCTTACTGAGGTGAATGTATCTGCTTGAAATAATTTATATAGAATTTCTTATTTGTTATTGATTTATTATACATTTTTCAAAGTTTGCTTGCCATCCCTAGTTCGTGTAAAACAGCTGCTGCCGTATAAGCTACATTTCCCTCTCACTCTCTTTCTCTTCTATTTTGCCCACTCTTAGTTATAGCCACATTGGGACAGTGGTATTGGCAGCTTCTGTAATCGTTCATTCATTCATTCGAATTGTAGTTAATTAATAAATTATTCCATGCGATTGAACTAACAATGGAAAACTTAAGCTACTGACTGTCGTATCTGGCAACCGGACTTCAATTACCTCCTCAAGTTTCATCGTCCTTTTCAGTTTTCCCCTTTTTCTGACTTGTTCGCAGCTGGAGCTGTGTTTGTTTTGTGTGTTTAAGCACGCACACGCGTATAAATTACAATTTTTTGCAATTAAACACATTTTGTTGTTAAACGCTAGCGAGACGAAAATGTTTACGGCCAGCACATGTTGCGTATACGCAATGTGCTAAGCTCGACACTCGTAAATGGGGCGTAGTCACATTCTACCTTACTAACACTCTGCTTAAGAGATATTAAACCTGGGCATTAACATCGTCCTCCTCTCTTTTGTAGTAGAACACTCTGCTTGGTTTTATACAATAAATTTCGCTTTCTGTTTTATTTAACGAACAGCTTTAGGGTAAGGGGTCAATTATTTCCACCTCACACCCGGTCTCTCTCGCACGCGGATCAGGTGTGCCGCAAATGTTGGGTATGTATTAAAAGCAGAAAATAGCATTTGGAATTTTTCCGCGTATTTTATGTGGTTAAGTTAAAATTAATTGTTGTGGCTTGCAAAATTGTTGGCACTTGAAAAAGGAAATGTTTTTTAAAGAAATTAAAGGCATGTACAGAAATTAAAAACATATAAGTAAGTAAATTTAGAAATTTTAATTCGCTGTATATTTGATTTCGGTTTGAATTTTAATACTGAGTTTGACATGGCTTTTATCATCTTTGATTAATATACCCAAAACTACTTATTTCGATTTCCAAATATATTGGAACAACTTGAATATTTTTCAAAATGTCTTGCAAGCTCTTAATGCCCATCAAGTCAAGCAAAAGTCAAACATAAATATTATACTGCCAATCCACACATAAAGCTCTAAAAGTCAGAGCAACACATACACACACACACAAATGTCCACAAAAGTAGAAAAAAAAAATATATATATATAATTATAAGACATATTGCACAACACTGAAGCACTCAGTTCGGACAAATTGCATAAAACCAAAAGCCAACCAAATGAAAAATACAATTTTCATAAAAAATAATTGAATAAACAACCGCACACAGCAAATAAAATGGCAACAGGAACAAGAGAGGCAAAATAGTAAAAGTAGAGTAAATTTCATTGCTTAAAACCGGAGACGAAGTAAAAGGCATTAGCAGCAGATTAGTGTCCGACTCGGGGTGCATCCATAAAAGGATCCTTGGTATCCTTTGTAACGCATACACAAACACACACACACACACACGCACACATTTACACAACTGACATTGCATTTCCTGCAACATCCTACACTGCATCTCGACACGAAGCCCAGAAAGAAAGAGAGAGAGAGAGAGAGAGAGACAGAGTCATGTGACCCAGAAATGAACTAAACCACATACAATTTTATGCTGTTTGCCGTAATAAATTTAATTAAAAAATCAAATTGACTGAAAGAGCCGACCGAAAAAGTCCCAGAAAGCTGCCACAAAACTTGAACATTTTCTGCACTCGCACAAACAATTTAGCCAAGCCCATCAAATAATGTGTGTGTGTGCTTGTGTGCAGGCGTTCTGGTTTCGGACTATCTGATTTTATTGCAGTGCATTTTATGCATAGTTCAAAACCGAAAAACTCACGACCCAAGAGGTGAACAAAAAAATCAAGGAGAAAAAAAAGAAGTGAAACGTAAAGATTTTCAATTAATTTTTCTATCGCGTACCTTTCGCACAAGCCATAAAAATCAATTGCTCAACCCTATTTTTTACTCCTTTCTTATCCTCTTTTGCTTGTCCTAAACGCTCCTTTTACGACTTTTATGAGCGAGTTACTTGCAGTTAATTAGAGAATGAAAGTGCACGGCTAATCAACTGAAAGTTGTTCAAGTCGCCTCAAGTCAAAGGTGCTGTCGATAAGCCATGTCTAAAAGCGGAAATGAGAAAAAGTGTAAAAAAAAGCGGAAAATAAGTTAGAGCGCCCGAACAGAAAGACATTGAGGCAGATAATCAAAAATGATTGCCTAGATGATGGCTTTTATGTTGTGGATGAGCCTTGACCAGACACACTCTCCACATCCGCCAAAAGGCAATCGATTAAAGAAAAGTGTTGAAATTAACTTTTGACACTTTATAAATTTATAAAGCTTAATGTGAAAGGCCGTCGAATATTTGAAATTTATCGAACTTATATTGTTTAAATAGTGTTATTGTTTAATAAACTTATTTTTTTATTTCAACATAACAACAACACACACGGAGTTACAGACACTTTTTGTCCATGTTTATTTAACACACATTTGGCTTTTCAATTGTGCATTCCCAGGTGAATCTTTTTCTTAAACACTGTACAACATAAACTTGGTTTTTCTTTTTCATGCGATTCTAACATAGAAAAAAACCAATACACATTATTTTCAAAAGCTACAAAATATTACATCCTTGTGCCTTCACAATAATTATTGCCCTTTCGATAGTTGTGCATACATAAAACTTCTCAATGTTAATAATAATAGAAATAAATTTAGATTTTTACTCGAAATCTTTGAAAACGCCTAACCTTTGTTTGAGGTTTATCAGGATTCTTTTTTTTATTATATCTTACCAACAATGCCTTATGCAACTAATTGCATGCAACTTATTGTTTTATTGGCAAGGGATGTGCGACGAAGCTGTATATTGATACTTATGTATTTTTGCCAGTTACCACGAAAGATTCGTGTTTCTTGCGATAATTTATTGAATTTATTATCGATGATATGAAAAGAGTGGCAATCTAAATGTGAAGAACAGCTGAGAAACAGGCAAAAGTCAGCGCTTTCATAAATTGGCAAATTTCACACAAAAATTGAATAATTTAAAAAGCAAAGCAAAACTAGCAAAAAAGAAAATCGACAATGGCTGAAAAATGCGCAGATAATGAACGCGATCCATCGCAATGTTTAATTTCACTAGAAGTAAACCAGGTCATTGCATTTAGTAAAGTAGTCATCATTTTTGATGAAGAAGTCCACATTGAAAGCAGCGAGCAACCCAAAGCGCTATTTGAGATGCACCAGGCAATGGACATGGCCTATATAAGTCCAGGATTGAATGTAAACGACTCTTGTCCAAATATTGTTGGCGACATAAATACCATCGAGCCGGAGTTCAAGATGCCCGACCTTGCGGACTATTTGGAGCCAGTGGATAAGCTGATGCTTTTGCTGCCCGAGCCATGCATCGATGAGAACATACAGTTCGATGAGTTTGATTTTCTTGCTGCCTATAAGCGCTAAATGCACGACATCATTAACATAAAAATAACAACAAAGAAAGCTGATTGAAATGCTGTGTATATAACTTGTATTTGTACACAAATTTAACATCAAACAAGACGTCTGCAAAAATAATATAAAAATTATCAAAAACAAAAATGTAACTATTTTGTTTGTATTTATATATATAATCCAGATTTATGCATCTATAAGCTTTTCATATTCCGAGTGTTTTTTTAAGTTTTTTGTTGGCTGGTGTTTTGTTATTGTCCGTTGGGTGACCGGCCGAACCGGAAGACTAAGATCGAAGGCGCACTGGTATCTTCTTTTTGTCTGCGGTCATTTTGAGTAGACTGTATGTCTCCAGTTCGTGCTGTACGCTATGTTTCTTATGATGTCGATAGATCTGCTCCATGCTGTGCATGGACTAGCCGACTAGCAAAACGAGTACTGCTAAGATGTGTTGACGCTCATGGGGCTTTCGCTTAGCCGCCTTAGATGTTGTGTATAGTACGTTAGGGATTTCTCTGATTCGTGATCAATCTCGATCTCGTTGCGCATCCCTCATGTGCGTGGCGCTCTTAAGGTATGTCCATTGCGCATGTATGCCGTGCGATTTTCAATAAGCACATTCCGGAGTGTCTTTATTTTGTTCCACACATTCTTTGCCTCCTTGGCAAAGTTGTTGTTGTTGTTGTGGTTGGGACTGAGCGCTGTTTTTTGTCCTGTGCTTTCCGGCCAACGCCGCTAGATCAGTCTTGGGTTATGTCCATTATCTGAAAAGTGATATTAACTAAGGCAACAATTTAATTTATAAATTCAACATCATCTAAAGATTTTCAGCACTCGTGATGAGTATTGGGTTTTTTGTTGTGTTAGCCAACACTGAAAGAATTAGCAACTCTGCTAAAATCTCTCATTCTGTTAACAGCTGTTTTATTCGCGCCAATTGTGTGCTGCGGCTTATACTGTACAACATCTGCCACATTGAATGATTCACTGTCATCGTAAATGAATTTTTTTAATTTTCATGACTGATAGAACAGCTTCTTTCAGATAAAAAATAGTTGTTGCTGCCAGGCTTTAAACATTTCAGACATTTATACATAATATATACATTATCCCCGTTAAAAGTTAATTTTTCAAGAAAAAAAGACAATCGAAGATAATTTTGTGGTGTAATCATGTCTTCTCTGAAATGATCTAAAAGCATGAAATATATTCAATTTAATTACTTTTATTGATGCATTTTAACGCGTAACTTGATACGAAAATTTAAATACTCTTTATGTAACGATTAATTCTTATAGTTATTTAGTTAGTTATATACATAAGTCTCATATTACTTACACTTAGTAAGAAACAAAGTTCAATGGAACAAAATTGTATTTTATTTATAATGTGTCGATCTCAGGAAATATAAGAGCTACGCCATCAGATTTGGAATATAACATCTCCCAAACCGTGCCAATAACACTTCCTGTTTTCGACATAAACATTGTAAATCCTATAACTCCTGTATAAAATGTGAATTGTAAGTTTTTCATTTTCTACCAGAAAGATAGAGCATTCAGGTAATGCTTACAAAACGTAAGCGATAACCAGTTTTATATAAGTTTAATATCAACGCTTCCTTCCACGACTTTTACTTGCAGTTAATTAGAGAATGAAATTGCACGGCTAATCAACTGAAAGTCGCTTCAAGTCAAAGGTGTTGTCCTTAAGCGGAGAAAAAAATGAGAAAAAGTGTAAAAGAAGAGGAAAATAAGTAAGAACGCCAAAACAGAAAGACAATGAGGCAGATAATCCAAATTGATTGCCTAGATGATGGCTTTTATGCTGTGGATGAGCCTTGACCAGACACACTCTTCACATCCGCCAAAAGGCAATCGATTAAAGAAAAGTGTTGAAATTAACTTTTGACACTTTATATATTTATAAAGCTAACTGTGAATAGTCATCGAATATTTGATGTACAGTGTACATAAATAAATCTTGAAATTTATCGAACTTATATGGTTTAAATAGTGTAACTCTTGAATAAACGTATTTTTGTATTTCAACAAAAATTTAAAATTTTTTTTATAGCACAAAATTTTAGAATGAAGTACGCATATTTTCCAAAAAGCTGTCAATAAATTCATGTTCACTGGAATTGAGACGCTTCACCTGATAAATGCTATCTTCATAATTCTTCTCATCATTGAGGCGTTTATAAGCGCCAGCGCGATAAAGCCAAGCACGCATATATTTTGGATCCAAAACACGTAATATATAATCACAATCAATGATGGCAAGCTTAAAGTTTCGCAATCTAAGAGTAAATTATTTACCCTATTTTGTCTTGCCTTAAAGTTTAGATACACTTACTTAATATAGCAGCAGGCGCGATTTAAATACAGAACAGGCGTATCATTGATGTTATCCAAGCCTTTGTTGTACATTTCGATGGCAGTTTTGTATTGATCTTTGCGGTACCAAGAATTGCCCATTCTAATCTCAGACATTGTTAAGAATCGATATTTATCGATATTTTTTCGAATTTACCTGCGAAAGTTGTTTGCAACTCGTTCGCGCTCCTTGCGCATTTCAATGCGCTGCTCATCGGTCAGATCGAGTTGGCGCATGAACGTAAACTGGCTGGTAATTGCCACAGATCTTCTAAATCTGGATTTTTTTTCAGAAGTTCGATTACTGCGCGATCGATTTTTTATATAAAAATTATCATCTGTGACGTCCGCTGCGATATCCACAACTGGCTTTGCTTCTTTTTTCTTGCCTTCCTTACCTCTGAAAACCATTCAAATAATCTCTCATACACCATTTGTATTCCTTTTTTTTTTTTTTTAACTTACTCATCCATTTTGTTAGCATTTGCCATCATTTCTAGAAATTCAATTGTCTCTCCAACCTTTGAGCGTAGTTTGAGAAAATTCTCATCAAGTTGTGGATGATAAAAATCTGTGTTAAGAGTGTTGTCGTTCTTGTTTGATTTTTTTGGCATGGTGTTGGGTTTCATGTTATTTCTTTGTTTTAAACTGTTCTGTTGTGTTTTCTTTCGTTCTGTTGTTTATGCGTTGTTCAGTGTGTTTCCATTTCATTTATTGTAATATTGTATATAGGCTACTAATTTAGAAATTCGAGTTTATGACAGTTTCTACAAGGTAAGGTTTTTGGAAACAGATTTGTATATCTTAAGTCCATTAAGTGATAAAATGGTCTGAGCATTGGTATGCAACAGGCAGAAGGTATCCTCTTCGACGCCATAAAAACAATTATCGAATCGATTTGGCCATGTTTGTCTGTCCGTTCTTAGTCAGTATTAAATCTACAGAGTTCAGACTTAAGATAGAAGTTTTAATAAAGTTTGTTTCAAATTATTGATAGCTTGTCAGGTATTCGATAAATAATAGTTATCCATAACAATAAAACCTCTCTGCTCTCTCGAATAGTGCCTTGTACTTGTTTAGTTGAAAACAATATTTAATACAATTCAAACTGTATTTGGGATTGTCAAATAACAACATAACATAACAAATAACATAATGAAATTATCAAATTTTGTTTATTTCATTTTATTTTTATTTTTTTTTGTGTTTGAAAGCCAAATAAAAACTATTTTCGCAACTGATTTGATTAAATATATAAATTAAGCTTCAAATTCAGGCTACATTTTATTTATATGACAGTTGACATTATTTAATTTAACTTTTAAAAACATACAAAAACACATTTGCTTAAAATCGTATATCAATTTCATTTGGGTAATTTGGTGAGTTTTATTTTAAAATTTTTTAAATTGTAACACTCATTAGTTGCTCAATTTCGCATTTATGCAACAAATACTGTCTCCTGCCAAATAAACTGCGTAAATGTTTTTTGTTTTTATTTCGGTGCAAGCGATTTTTAATTTGAATTAAAAATGCATCAGTGCGCTGATTTTGTTGCACGCAATTTAAATAGCAAGTCAGGAAATTGCGAATGCATTTAAAATCCCCGAGAAAATCAGATGAACGAAATCAATGAGCGATTGCAAATTGCAAATTGTGGTGCCAGTCAACAACTGCGACTGCAACAACATCAATGTCAGTGTTGCAAATTTTACAAAATGGAAATAAACGAAGCTGTGAAGTAACAAACTAGGCACACACACACACACACACACACACACACGTACACATATGTATGTGAGACTACTGATGCTTAAAAGTTGAACACCACGCTAATCGCTAATTGCTTTTAAAGACAGTATTTGAAGGGGTTGTGAAATGCTTTTATTTGTTGTCGGGCGTGATGAATTGAGACAGAAGTGAGTAGCTAGGAGGGGGTGGGATTACAATTGTCACTGTAATTGTCGCTCTCTTTCAAATGCGCAATTTGCAATGCAAATGTACTACGCATTAGTTTTAAGCGCCAACAGCAAACAGTAGAGACATATGCAGTCATTGCCGCCGACAGATGGCGCCAGCCCACATTTAAAATACTTCTACCATCAGAATAGGGTGTGCAAATGAATTTCGAATAATGTTTGGGGATGGTGACAACTTTTGCAAAGTGTTTGCCAACAGCTTAGCGTGCAATCAATTAAAATGTTTTATTGGCACTTTTCGCACCGATAAAAAGACAACACAAAAACACACACGTTCACATCACAACACACAAACGCACACATAACCACAGACACACACACACACTAAAAACCTGTGTGCAAATTGTAGTTGACTTGTTTTTACCGTATACGATAGTAAAATATTGTGTTGACTGTACTTTGTGTGAACTGGCGTATCACTTTTGCACTTACCTACCACACACACACACACAGGTAAAAGTGTATGCTGTGAAATAACTGCTTACTAATCATGCCCTTTGAATCTTGGTTTCTGCTTCAGGCATTATATTATAAGTTTTATACATCCACAAATATCTTCTGTTTATATAGATCAATTAAAAGTAAATCGTTTTATTGTTTTGAGACCCTGCAAACAAGGAAACGAAAATGTATTTAAATATATATATATATAGTTTGTAAGTTTAGTTTTTGGCAATATACAATAGTTGAGATAACTTTAATAAGTAAATATTTAAAATACATAAAAACATTTTGACTTAACCCAACTTTTACTTAACTTTCTTCCTTAACTCTAGATTTTTAACAAACTTTTTCAGATTCGCAAACACACACATACGCAAAACGCTTGAAATCAAATAAACATACCGATTTGCTCACAAAGTAAATGCGGCAATTAGTTGACTTAACTTTTGTGACACACAATTGGCAATTTATTAAGGCACCAACACAAACGCAATTCGTGGGGCATGGAAAATTGAATGTCCTTGCCCAAAAAGGGATTTATTTATGGTTCATAGATTAAATACTAATTAACACTACGCAACACCAGCAAAGGCCACAACCAATATACACACACACACACACACACACATACACACACGCATAGACACACTTATGTCTGCTGGCAAAGCATTTGATTTATGCCAAATGAATGCTGAGACTCATTCTGCCCCCTTCCTACCACTTTCTTGTAGTGATGTGTGCGCTGTAAGGATTAGAAGCAGACAAAAATGGCTAGCAAAAAAAAAGAAGCAAATACAACAAAACAAAACATTTGCCTGGCGTTTTTGTCTGGGCCATTGACCATTTGGTTGTTTGGTTGGTTGGTTGGGATGCTCAAAGAGGGGGGCCAGTCGCCGCCTCTGGTCAGCACTGCGTATCTTTAGCTTAATGCCATAAATTGTGCTTAAATTATTGGGGTTGGTTAACGCAAGCACTTACATACACACACATACACATACATATATAAATTGCGTAATTTTCTCTTTCATTTTTGGTTTGTTTATTTTGTGTGCTGTTGAACTTTTCTGCTCATTTGTTTTACTTTAACTATGTCTGCAGTATCAGCATTAAAATTAAAGACACCAAACAGCATACAGCATACAGCATGGCATACAACTCATGTATTCGTATTAGTACACTGCGGCCAAATTGAAGTTGAGTCAAGAAAGCTTCAGTTAAAAATCAAATTGCAGAAAGGATACGAAGATCATTATGTTGTTAAATTTAAATTTTCTTAAAGCTAAAATATAAAATTAAGTTTTGTAATGTATTTTTTTGCTTGCTATGCAAATTCTCATTCATTCTTACTTAAAATTATTTATTTTTAATTACTTAAATACTTCTGTATATTATGATTAGTATAAAATATTGTTATATACTTTATACCTAAAACTAAAGAAATTGTTTCACAATTGTTTTTTGTTGTACACTTTTGAAAATTACACCAACAACACCTCAATTTCTTGGTAATAGCACACTGTATACATACATATGTCTGAAACGATGACAACTCTTTCATTTTTATCACAAATTATAAGTAAACACCACAGAAACGAGAAGTGTTGCAAAAGGGGCGCCAATCTCGGTCTATGCTAGCAGTTGCTGCTACTTTTATAGCGCCTGCTATTGCATTGTTTTCGGCCATTTTTATATGTATGTGTGCTTGCATGTGTATATGTAAATTGTTGCGTGCTCTGAGTGCAGTTGGGTCCCTTTTGGCATGGGCCCTCGGCGTTGAGTCTGGTGAAATTTATGTGTCTGCGTGTCATGAGCTCGCGCATAAAAAACGGCACCAGCATCAAAATCTGTCGGGCATAATCAAGCGAGACAATGCGCCAACAATGCCCATAAAGTGTGCTCAATGGCGCCAAACCCTCAATACAAAAGGTAGATTGGTAATGGTGGCGTTGATTAACGTCAGCAATGCCACCCACCCCCTTTGAAAAGAATAAAGTTTCAATGGCCAACCAACTTACACAAACTGAAAGAACTGATTGTCATTTACATATTTGAAAAAATGTTAAAGCCAGCTTTGCGCTTAATGCACATATTATGGCAGAGCTTTCAAAAAGGCTTAAAAAGTAATTGCAAAAATATTAAAATTATATTTTGCGAGATTTCTGCCATGCAAATGGCGAGAATGGTTGAACTTAATCATTCGTCGATCCTTAATTATTTAAAGTGCTATAAAGTAATAAAAAAAATAATTTTACAACTATGCGTAGATTATAAAAAATCCCGTTGGATATTTTATTAAAAACTCATCAATTTAATGTTTAAAATTTAATTATGCCAATAAAAGAAATTGGGCTTAAAATGTTTTTGAAAAGGTATTGATTGGAATATTATTTCCGAAGCACAAAAAAAATATTTTTTTTTCTCTGTGTACAACTTAAAATAATAAACAACATTTTCTGAATTGTCTTAAGTACAGGATATGTAAGAAAAAAATATCAGTTTTTCATTGCATTAAGTGTTCAATTATAAACAAGTAAGAAGGCTCTAGTCGAGAAATCCCGACTAGACGATACCCTGATCCCTATACTTTACGCGTACAGTCAGTGCTTGCAAGTATGTGTGTGTGAGTGTACGACCATACTACATACTGCATACTCAACTTCAAGGTTCCATATCTCCGGTGTTTCTTAACCGATTTTAATAATTTCACAGATTGTTATTATTTTGATTAATAATTAAAATGTCATCTAAAGTTTTTTGAAATTCAAGATTTTATTGTTATCGATCCCATGTGTATATCGGAAACGGGATGAGTTATCGAAAATCGAAAACAAACTGCCTAGGGATTAGGCGAGCTTCAGTTCAAAATCTGGAGTCTCTAGCTCTTATAGTCTCTGAGATCGACGCGTTCATACATACAGACGGACAGACGGACATGGCTATATCGACTAGGCTGTTGATGCTGATAAAGAATATATATACTTTATGGGGTCGGAGATGCTTCCTTCTGCCTGTTACATACTTTTGCACAACTTCATTATACCCTTTTTTCCCATTTTTAATGGGATCAGGGTATAAAAAGGAAGAGAATTAATTACAATTTTACATGATTTTTGTGACTTCATCGAATTAATTAAATTTGTAGAACAATTAAAACAAAACCTTGAAAGGCCGAGTTGTCACACAATATATATTTACTATTATAGTATATATGCATTCAAGTCATATTGATTTATTTAAATTCAATAATAGAAAGAGGTTAAAAGTACACATTACCACTTTAGCGCATTTTGAGTTCTTTCACTTTACACCAATTAAACCTATAAGCACACACACACACACACACACACACACACACACACACAGCCATTTGCAAGTAGAGTGCGGATGTGTGTATGCAAATATCCGCAATTAAGCAATAATAATAAGCATCATTAATAAATCATCACAAAAATGTGCGAGGCAAATAATACAAAGAGTTTTAATGTGGGATTTTAATTCAATTCAACGAGAGAAGCTGTTATAGGCTGTCTTTCTCTCTCTGTGTGTGTGTGTGTGTGTGTGTGTATGAATGGACAATGAATAGTGTAAATATGTGTGTGTGGTTGTGATTGTATTGGAGCGTTGAGCAGTCCAATTAACATTTTATGCAATTTTTATTTAACATTTTCGCAGTTATGAAAAGCTCAACTGAACTCATTTTTGTACTTATCTATAAATCAGAGAAAAGTATGCCAAATGGCAATCGTAATAAGCCCACTTTTCCACTGATTAATAAATTATTTCTTTTGCTTTTGTAACACTCTTTTCAGTGGAAGTTTAATCAGTTTTTTTTTTACCTTTTTGTCAGCCTCTCTTTTACTAAAAAGATATTGTTAATTTTTTATTAAAAAAGAAAATATGAACTATGAAAAAAAATGCAAGTTCTTGTTAAGCATATTCGTATGCAATATCCAATTATTATATAACAATTGTGGATTTTGCGTAGAGTTTATAAAATTACAAAATGGGTTTCTTTTTAAGAGAAGAAAAATAATTTCAAAGATGCTCAGCTTTGTACATATATCAAATTCCAGATAATAGGTTCTTATCAATTTATTTTTGAACAAAACTGTATACGTAATGTAGTCTTCAAGTATCGAGGCGTATTAAGATACCGTACGCTTAGACATTTATTGCAAGTGAAGAGGGAAAATATTGAAATTTTTACTCCTATTAGTATTTGTATGAGTCTGTAACAAATTAACTAACTGCATCGCCTGTTAAGTGCACTAAATTCATTTCGTTTAACTTTAAGTCAAGTTACCGAAAATTCAATTAAAGTGCCGCATGTCATAACTCATCTGTCATCGCAAGTTTCGACTCGAAACGGGAACAGAGTAAAAAGCAATTAAAACGTTTTGTTGGCATTTTTCTTAGCTGGTTTTTTCCAATCACTTGACGGTGCAACTAACGATTCTCTTGCTCTGCACAGTTTTTGTCTTTTTCGCTGCTCACACACTGGACTCGCGCACAGTTTAGTAAAGTTAAGCACTTTCTATTCTTTTCCATTTTTTTTTTCTCTTACTTGGTTTTGCTTCTATTTTTTTTTTGTGTGTTGGTTTCTTTTTTGAATGCTTTCTCGTAAATTTCGCTATGGACGTTTTTATGTGTGTTTGGCGGGCACTTCAAATAATTTTGTGCACTAAAAATTTATTGCAATTTTCGGTAATGAGAGTGCAGAGTTCAAGAGTTGGACATCGAAGCGCGCGGGGGAATGCTGGTATCTGTTTCTTAATGTTGTTAGTGTTTGCCTGGTGCGCGGTTTTCCGCTGTTGCTTGTTTGAACTTTGTGGCATTTCCGTTGCACTTCTTTCATTTTCTCTCTGTGCCTGTGTCTGTGTCTGTGTGTGCGTGTGCCCGGAAACGGAAGTTTTTAATGTTGCCCGTGTTGCCGTGAGTAGCCGGTTTTCGTACGCTCGCTTTTGGACTCCTTGTGGCTTCTCGTTGGGTCGACCAGCATTGTTTTCTTCAAAGAGCTGAAATTAAATGTTTGCAATGGTATACCAAATACATATGTACACATTTACGTATGTATATTTGCAGTTACTTTAAAGTGCAAAATTTACTTTAACTCTTATAGCTAACCACTAAATACACCACTTCCACTATCCTTCCTTTTTCCCCACCATTTCTCGTGTGCAACGAACACAAAGCACATTTCGCTGTTTTATTTTTTTTTTTTTGGCCAGTTTTTTTCTTCTTTTGGGCAGTGGCTGCCCGCATTTTTGTTTGCCGCTCTTATGCCAAAAGCCTACCAGGCAGACAGCTCGCGGCCGGGCAAGATAAACACAAAAAAAAAAACATACACGTGCATACACACACATACACACACACACACACACACTCTGAAGTGCGTTTTACGTTTTACCCAAAAACGAATGCGGCTCGTAAATCTCACGCGTGAAAACTTCAGTTTTTGCGTCGTTTTTGTTGTTGTTGTTAATGGTTCTTGCTACTGCTGCTGCGGCTGTTGTTTCTGTATTCCTCACACTCTAGGCTCGCTCCCTAAATCCTTACCAAATCTAGGCACATAAAGGCACAAACAACAAAAACACTGTACTCATTGTAAGTGAGGTACAATGTGCTTTTCACATTAGGTTTGTTGCGGATTTGCGCTGCAATTGTTTGGTTCGCTTGCAATGTTTGTGCAACTTGCTAAAGTGCGCCATTAAATGCAATGGAGCTAGCTGTTTTAAGATTTTATGCTAGATAATAATTTATTTCAATACACATCTTGCGAAAATTCGGGAAGATTCCTTTATATTCATGTCAATACAAACATTTATTCAGAAATTAATTATTATGATATATTATTATGAATATCAAATAGACAATATAGCCATAATCATTAGCCAGTTCTTAAAAGTTCTTGAAAAGACAACCATTTTCAAAATTAATACACATTTTAGAGTTTTGAAGTAAAGCGGCTATGTTTTGTTTTATCATTGATCAGACATTATCGGGTGCTTAGCTGCTGAAATGTTACAAACGCTTCCAGCAGCTGTCATATACATCGATTCATAGAGACTAACCAATTGTGCAACACAAACGGCTTAAAAATCGGACAGCCGTATCCCCCCAACCTAAATACTTAACAGTATGCCGGATATTGCCTAGCTGACCATATTCTTTTTACATTTTTTGTTTTACTTTAGCAGCTTTTGATGTTTGCTGTTTGTTTTGGTTTAATTTTTAATGTTCGCGTCTGAAGCAACCCTTGCGGCCAGAATCGTCCACACCGAGCAGGCTCTTCAGCTCTGATATAGAAATTAATTGCTTGGATCGAGTGGCAACAACTGGCTTGCAGATATGTCAGAAAAAGAGCGAGAAATAGAGAGAGAGAGAGAGAGAGAGACCCAAAATGTTGACGTATGCTAAGCCATAAGAGACCCGCAGACACGAACACACACGTACTGAGAACCGCAGAGCGCCGCAAGTGAGAAATGCAAACACATTTGCCGGACTTTCCGCCACATATTGTTTCTGCAGCTGTATCTGTATCTATGTATTTGCAACTGTCACTATATCTGTCTGTGTGTCTGTGTGTTTGAGCACTTGACGAGATTTGTTTATTTGTCTATGCGAGCCGACCGTTTGTGGCTGCGTTTGGATTTGGCCGTCTGGCAAAACACAAACATGAAATGAAATCAGACTAAAAAAAATAAAAATTAGAAGAAAATAATGAAAACAACAAATTTAAACAGAAGAAAACAAATCTGTCAAATCGTTTCTGATTTTAGCTGATGCATGAAATTCTCTGTTTCGGCCAGACCCGTAGAAAATAAAAGCCTTTTGACGCATCGTTTGTTGAATTAATATCTAAACCTTCTTTTATTTTTCCAATCAAATTTTATGCAGCGGTAAATCGGCATTAGCTATGAGTTGAATAAAGAACACTTGCTGCTGTAGGCCAACATCCAGCATAGACGCGCAGGCATTATGAAGTCTGCAATGCCATAAAGTGCTTCTATACATGAGTCAAAGCTTGTGTTTTGGTTTGAATTTGAGTACAGAAAGGTATGCTCCCTTCAAAGGGAATAGAAACTAAAATAAACGTGTAAATAAATAAGTAATAAAGAATAACATTTAATTATAAATATTCCTTGTTTCTGGTTGTTCTTCTACATCACTGTTTCTTTTTAATATCAACATTAAAACAAGGTATTTTCGACAGTTCAATTGAACTCGCATCTGGTCGCTTTTTTGGGTCATGATGCCAACAACTTTGAATCAAGTTAAGTAATTCCTTACATTCTGGAACAACATCACTCAATTTAGGTCGATTCTTCAGTGCCGTTTGGTACTCGATGGTGTCGGGGTCGCGATTTCCCAAGTGATCAAAAGGCTCACTGCGTGACATCACCTCCCATAGAATAATGCCAAAGCTATATACATCACACTTTTCAGTGTAATTTGAACCTTGTAGAACCTGCAATTAAATCGATCAACTAACTGATATTTGACTTATTTGTAAACTAATAAAAACCTCAGGTGCTTTGTGCCCGGGCGTGCCAACACCTGTCGTATTGTTGGTTGCCAATTCTTTAACAGTGCCAAAATCACAAATCTTCAAGGTTTTAAACTCATTCATTAGAAGTAAATTTTTTGGTTTTAGATCTCGATGAATTACAGGGGGTGTTCTGCCATGCATAAAGTTGATTCCCTTTAAATAAAAAAAACGGTAAATTAATATTGTTAATATTTTGTTATGTATACAAACGAACCACAACAAGCTGAGTCATCAGTTTAATGCCATCTGACATGGTGTAAATTCTCGGTTCTTTTTTCTCATGAAGAAAGTTATGGAGAGATCCACAATCAGCAAATTCCATTAGTAAATAAACATGCTCTAAGTTGTAAGATACTCCATATAGTTCCACGATATTCTCGTGTTTAAGAAGTTGAAGGAGCTCAATCTCTTTTTCAAATAAATCCTTCTGATTCTCGTTCGGTTTGCATATTTTCTTTACCGCAATTTTTTTATCATTCCATTTAGCTCCATAAACTTCTCCAAAGGCACCTCTGTCAATTAACTGTTAGGTTTAAAGGTAAATTAATATAAAGTAAACTTGATGTGGTGCTTAATACCTTTCCCATATCAATACTATTAAAGTTAACCGACTCTCTGTCAAAAGGGAGAAAAAGAAAAATAATGAGTTTTTAATCAGATAATTTTTTAATTTTTTTTGTTCATCTGTTGCTTTATTGTAAACTTACACAGGTCCGTTTTTTTTTATGTCGTTTGTGAGCCACTAGATTAAGAAATATATTAATTGTAAGATAAGATAGACATAATAACAGTGGAAATATTACCCAATCTTCAGTTATAGCTAGAGAAACGATTGAAGCTTCAGAAGTTCTACAAAACAAATAATTACATTTTATTTTAATTTCAATTGTGTTTTATACTTAGCTTACATGATTATATTTGTGAGCTGTAAGACCATCCATTTAAATTCAAGCTTCTTATCAGAACGAAATAGATCGACTACAGTTTTAATATGCGATATGGCAGATGCAACGGGATATTCAGGTGTTGTCGAAAACCTTCTACGTGTTATTATCTCCATGATAATAAAAGGAAGGGACGCATGGCAAAGATCCTTACATTGGGATAAAATTAAATTAAAACAAATGCTCTTAAGAAATGTTCTTAATTTAGTTTTTGTTTTTTAATTATTACATTTTACAATCAAGAACATTTTGCTCATAATAAATAACTTTGGTTATTTGTTTGGTTCGCGTTGAAGTTTGTTCGGTTGACATAAGACTTAACTGCATTCAAAACAAGTTCGGAAACATCGCCAATGCTTAGTAAACGCGAGGTTCAAAATTATGTTTGACAGCATTTAAAATAGATCTATTTTACTCCCAGGGTACAATTTTTACTTGGCTTAACCAATGTCTTAAACTTATTTTGGGCTAGTTATTTAGAATGTTTTTTGAATATATAGACCAATTCGATCTTTAAACAAGAACGATGTTATTAGTTCTTAAATTTATAAAATCGGGTGCTGGAAAACTATAGAACCTCCGTGATGATCTAGAACTTGCTCTGGGGAGAACAGATTTGTGTTCTGAGGGTATAATCATTTAGTCCGTACATATTTACTTGCCTTTCTTTCATTATCCGAACATATGTCATCTTTAAACTCTAAAAATATATTTTCAGCTGCAAAATCACTAATTTTTAAAAATCTGAAGTCTTCGGCTCGTAACAGATGTACCCGAATCGACAATAACATTGGAAACAAAGGTTTTGGCTTCATTGCACTCAAGTAATCTAAGCCCTGTAAGTTATAATGTTAAACAATAGATTTTGTGTTTATGTAACAGTGTTAGATCAAACCTTAGCAATTTGTATCATCCAATTGATACCGCGAGCAAATGTATACTCCAGTTTTTCTTCTCCATACAAGTAGGTATTAAGTGATATGCAGTCTGTATAATCCATTAGTATAAAGGCAAGATTATCATCAAATACAATTCCATAAAGTCCCATAATATTCGCATGGTCAACCCGGGTAAGTTCCCTGATTGCATTTTGAACGTTCATTCTTAATGTGCTTCTTGCGCATTTCTGAATTATGATCTCTTTGTCACACCATTTGGCTTTATAGAAATCGCCGAAGGCACCTTCTCCCACACATTCCTGATGGGCTTTAATTAATATATTTATAAAGCAAATAACTTATTGTATGTTACCTTTCCGAAATTGATATCCGAAAAGTTTATGTACGGAGCGGCTTTAAATTTAAGATCAACGTACACCCTTTAAAAAAAAAAAGGATACGATTAATTTATTGAGATGAGATAATTGTAAGTTAAGATAATTTTACAGTATCAATTCAAATGCAAATCTGTTGTTGCATTTATAACTTACTTAGGGTCCAGCTGCATAAGTTTGGTTAGTTCCGTAATAGTAGGTCGCTTTTTTGGCTCTCTATCCCAGCACCTCTCAATTGTGTCCTCAACATGAGTAAACTCAGATTTTTTACAATCGCTCAGAGGCGGACGAAACCCTTAAATAGCTTAACATATATATTTTTGTAGGTTATGGCTTAAAGTTTAGTACCGTTAAGAAGTTCTTCTATTTTTGTGTATGTGAATGGTTGTGTCCATTCACTAAAAGGCTTCTTGCGCGTCATAGCTTCCCAAAGTACAATTCCAAAGCTATACACGTCACTTTCCTTAGAATATTCTCCTCCATCAAAAATCTCCAAGGTAAAAAATATGTTTTGTTGTAATTTAAAAACTGTGTTTTTCTATTTGTTGGAAATACAAACCTCTGGTGCTACATATGCATTATCTTGAATCCGGCTTTGATCGGCCGGAAAGCAATAATCACTTATTTTTAAGTTTCTATAGTTTTCGAACAGCAACATATTTTGAGAATTTAAATTGCAATGTATAACTTTTTTCTCATTCAGTAGAAATGTAATACCCTTGAAGTAAAATTCAAAAATTAAAATCTGTAAATTGATTGGGCACGCGAAGTAAGTATTTATACCTCTGCAGCCTGATGCATCCAGTGTAAGACATTTATTACTGTATAATCTCGTTTTTCTTCTCCATGCAAATAGTTGTGCAGAGAGCCGCAATCAGCATAATCCATAACTAAATGCGCAATACTTTCGTCATAACTTAAGCCATAAAATCTGACAATATTATCATGGTCCACGTGTAGGAGACGTTTTATCTCTGCCTCAAAATCACGAGTAATCTCGATCTTAAATTTTTTTACCGATACGTCGAGATCCCGCCAAACAGCTTTGTTAACAATGCCAAATTTACTTTCTCCGAAACACTGCAGAAAGAAAGGTTTAAATAGAAAAAGATTTAACACGTTTTAAGCTATGAGCAATCTCTAAATTTATACATTCTTACCTCTCCCTGCTTTATTTCCGTAAAATCGATAGTTGATGGCATACTATAAGATCTGAATTGTGCAGGAAAGTAATTAAATTGAAAATTTGTTTAAATGATTCATTTATAATTACACAAATAGTTTGTTGTCAGTAAAATCGACTATTGATCTACGTAATTTGTTTGCCTTATGTCGGTTGTCTGGTTCTTCATCCCAGCACTTTGTAAGGAATTGTCCAAGTAAATAGGAACCCTTTATGCTTTTGTCATTTAGGTTGGGACGTTTCCCTGAAATTGTTTAGATGGTGCAAGCATTTCGATAAAATGTAAATTTCAAATTTTTTTAAATATCATACCTGCTCTAACGGCATTTATAACTAAGATTTTACTTGTATATTCATAGAAAGCCTTCTTGCGTGTCAATACCTCCCAAAAGATGATACCAAAGGTGTATACAATGCTCTGTTCCGTGAATAAACCTTTCGTGTACACCTACCCTCGAATAAATATATAAACAACATATTTATTTGTTTCATAACTTATGTACAAACCTCTGGTGCTGTATAGGACGGATTTGAATTGTCTTTCAACATATTAATATCAAATGTTAGACACAAATTACGTAATGTCAAGTATCTTAAGGGATTAAAAATATTATTGTTAGTTAGTTAGTGAGTTAGAAAAGATGGTTAGGATGACGTTAAATTTGGGAGTCAGGCGGTTATTTGGTTAATAAATAATGTGAGAGGAATGAGGATTTGAAGAAATTCGGGTAGTTAATCTGTATTAGTTTTAAACTTAGGTCACTTATATGTACTTTCGGTTGTTGGTTCCAACAGTTTGCACAATTATATTTTGAGGCGTCATATAGCAAAGGTAATGGGGGCTTAGCATTTCCACACATAAAAACCATTTAATGGCCTACAAATGAAAATCGTTAGCACTATTAGATTTTAAATCAAAAGAACTTCATACCTTAGCAAGCGATTTCATCCAAGCGATAGCTAAATCGATAGTAATGTCATTTTTTTGCAAATAGTCGTTCAAGCATTCACCCTCAACGTATTCCATGAGTAAATATGAACTTTTTTCATTCATAGCAATGCCAAATATAGATACAATAGTTGCAGATTCAAAGTCAGGCCATTTTATACTCATTAGATCTCTGCATAATTTTTTAATGCTTAGATCTGTGATCTTGTGTTTAATTTCTTTTGCAGCAATATTTGAAGAACGAAAAGTTGCCTTGTACGTAGTACCAAAGTGACCATCTCCAATTTTCTGCAATCGAAGTTTCATGCCAAAACAGTTGCAATAAAACAATTATTTTATTTTTTTTACGACAGAGAACATGTTAAATTAGAATACCACCTTGTCTATTTTTACTTCGTCGAAATTTATTATTTGTCCCAAATCAGCACTTAAAACGTGGTCCAATGTTGTAGGTTCGAGACTACTGCAATTATATGAATCATGCGGTAGAAATTATTTTAAGTCAAAGTGTTAAGCTTACTTAAATAAATTATCCATTTTTGAAAGAAGTTCTTCCATCGAAGGTCTTTTGTCTCGATTAGAGTTCCAGCATTTTTCTATCAGTTCCTTGATGGGCTCTGAATTAGGTACATGTATGTCACCAAGATGCGGACGTTCCCCTACAAAAGTTTTGAATTAAATAATTTTTGTGCTAGCACAATAATATAAGGTTTCTTACCAATTGATACCTTATCAAAAATTTTGATGGCTTTTAACTGATATAACGGTTTCTTTCGCGACATTAATTCCCAAAGGATAATACCCCAGCTATATACGCTGCTCCACACTACTGGTTCATCAAGTCTCTGCGTTAAATCATTTTTAAGCTTATTTACAACTATTTTCCTTTGTTTTTTTTCCAGAAGAAGTACCTCTGGTGATTGGTATCTTTCTGGTGGAAATATGAAAGAATTCAATGAACTTAAACCGATTTTTAGTGTGCGATAACCATTGAATAGCATAAAATTGCTAGGATTTAAAGGTCGAAAGATCCAATTAAGTCCCATTAATTGAATGTGTTGAAGACCCTATTAATAAGAAAATAAGTAACTATATCATTGCATAGGTTTCAAAGATGATAAGGCTTACCTGAGCGGCTTGATACATCCAGGAAAGCAGATCTTTCACTGTATAATCCCGCTGCTCCTTTCCATGTAAGTTATCATACAGACATCCAGAATCCGAGTACTCCATCAGAAAATTATATTCATTATCTACTCCATAAAGTCTAACAATATTTTGATGCCGGATACATTGTAGATTAACTATATTGTCTTTGGTGAAGCAAACCTTTTGAGTTGGGATTTTTACCATATCCTTATCTTGCCATTTCAGTTTATGGACACCATAAAAATCCCCATACCATCCCTGAAAATTGTTGATCGTTATAGTGTAGTTAATCGAACTTCAGACGTTAAGTGAACTCAGTTAAATAAAATTATGGGTAAAAGAGGGAGACAATGTTTCCAGCGAAGTCCACTATTATATATTACCTGATGACTTAAAGTCGTATTTGTTTGACTTATTTGTCCGGTAGATCGTAAATGTCTACTTAGTACTTTGGTAAAAGCACAAAATTATAGGTTTTCAAGGCTGTAATAATCATTGATATTGGCTGCAATTACCTTTATGAAAGTTTTGTCATATCCTTCACTTTTTAAATTTTTGATCCTTATACAATCAAATTGAGGAAGTTGTGTGATTTCAAGTTTAAAATAGTCGACTAAACTCATCTTAAGGACCAAATTTATTGATGCTTATTTGAAATCGATTGGGCACTTCTAAACTGGACTGTTGATTTTGTTAATTAGGATGCACAATAATTATATAAGTCCAAATTTTTAATACGTTGTGAATCACGATTGATACAACAGGAAATGATATATTACACAGCCAACAATACAAATTACACGACCGTTCACTCTGATAATCTACGGAGTACTGCACAATTGAATTTTGTTGGACTCTATTAGATAAGCATTTTAAATTCTAAAGAGCTCGACTAGGAGATACTCTTAACTAAAGGAAAAAATTTTGTAGGTACATTATTTATAATTAAACGATCACTTTCTTACCCGTTTTCCTTAAAAATATATTTTAAAAAAACGAAAACTTAATTTTATAACTGTCGATTGGTAGAGTCAAGCGTCTATTCTGATGGCTGTACAAAAGGGTATGCGTTAAACTGATACACTTATTGGAAATTGAATTTTATTGGTGAAGATAAGATTTACTTTTCCTTCTTGATAAGTTGCGTCGTGCTATCCCTAAAAACAAGTATGTAGATAAGATTAGTTTAGAGCAACAAAAAAATTTCAGTCGTTTTTTTTATTGTTGTTCAGTTATTGGTTTGTTCGATTTCCCATAATATAATATAATATTTATTAATATAGTTAATATAGCAGCTATATAACAAAAAGAAAGCCAATCTAGCCGATTTTAACTCATTGCAACAAAAAAAAGTTTTAGCTAGATAGAGAAATATCTACTCTTCACTAATGGAAAAACTTTTGTAAGCACATTATTTATAATTATCCTATCACTCTCATACCCGTTTTTAGTGAAGAGCAAGATACTCTAAAATCATTTATACCAAAAATTGTGAATCATGTCTTTTGTCATACAAAATCACATAAAAACCGAAAACTCAATTTTATAGCTGAGAAGCTTATACACTAAACTGATACGCTTCTTGGAAACCGCAATTTATTGTGGGAAATAAGATAAACCTATGTTCTGATAAGACGCGTTGTGCTATCCCTAAAAGAAAGTATGTTGATAAGACTAGATTAGATTAGAGCAACTGAAAAAATTTCAGTCGTTTTTATACCCTTAACCCATTGAATGGGTATAATGGTTTTGTGCAAAAGTATAGAACAACCCCATTAAGTGTAAATACTATTGATCAGAATCAACACCTAAGTCGTTATAGCTATGTCCGTCCATCCGTCTGTCCGTATGTATGAGCGCATTGATCTCAGATTCGGAACATAAGTTCGCATCGTTTGTTGAATTAATATCTAAACCTTCTTTTATTTTTCCAATCGAATTTTATGCAGCGGTAAATCGGCATTAGCTATGAGTTGAATAAAGAACACTTGCTGCTGTAGGCCAACATCCAGCATAGACGCGCAGGCATTATGAAGTCTGCAATGCCATAAAGTGCTTCTATACATGAGTCAAAGCTTGTGTTTTGGTTTGAATTTGAGTACAGAAAGGTATGCTCCCTTCAAAGGGAATAGAAACTAAAATAAACGTGTAAATAAATAAGTAATAAAGAATAACATTTAATTATAAATATTCCTTGTTTCTGGTTGTTCTTCTACATCACTGTTTCTTTTTAATATCAACATTAAAACAAGGTATTTTCGACAGTTCAATTGAACTCGCATCTGGTCGCTTTTTTGGGTCATGATGCCAACAACTTTGAATCAAGTTAAGTAATTCCTTACATTCTGGAACAACATCACTCAATTTAGGTCGATTCTTCAGTGCCGTTTGGTACTCGATGGTGTCGGGGTCGCGATTTCCCAAGTGATCAAAAGGCTCACTGCGTGACATCACCTCCCATAGAATAATGCCAAAGCTATATACATCACACTTTTCAGTGTAATTTGAACCTTGTAGAACCTGCAATTAAATCGATCAACTAACTGATATTTGACTTATTTGTAAACTAATAAAAACCTCAGGTGCTTTGTGCCCGGGCGTGCCAACACCTGTCGTATTGTTGGTTGCCAATTCTTTAACAGTGCCAAAATCACAAATCTTCAAGGTTTTAAACTCATTCATTAGAAGTAAATTTTTTGGTTTTAGATCTCGATGAATTACTGGGGGTGTTCTGCCATGCATAAAGTTGATTCCCTTTAAATAAAAAAAACGGTGAACTAAAATTGTTAATATTTTGTTATGTATACAAACGAACCACAACAAGCTGAGTCATCAGTTTAATGCCATCTGACATGGTGTAAATTCTCGGTTCTTTTTTCTCATGAAGAAAGTTATGGAGAGATCCACAATCAGCAAATTCCATTAGTAAATAAACATGCTCTAAGTTGTAAGATACTCCATATAGTTCCACGATATTCTCGTGTTTAAGAAGTTGAAGGAGCTCAATCTCTTTTTCAAATAAATCCTTCTGATTCTCGTTCGGTTTGCATATTTTCTTTACCGCAATTTTTTTATCATTCCATTTAGCTCCATAAACTTCTCCAAAGGCACCTCTGTCAATTAACTGTTAGGTTTAAAGGTAAATTAATATAAAGTAAACTTGATGTGGTGCTTAATACCTTTCCCATATCAATACTATTAAAGTTAACCGACTCTCTGTCAAAAGGGAGAAAAAGAAAAATAATGAGTTTTTAATCAGATAATTTTTTAATTTTTTTTGTTCATCTGTTGCTTTATTGTAAACTTACACAAGTCCGTTTTTTTTTATGTCGTTTGTGAGCCACTAGATTAAGAAATATATTAATTGTAAGATAAGATAGACATAATAACAGTGGAAATATTACCCAATCTTCAGTTATAGCTAGAGAAACGATTGAAGCTTCAGAAGTTCTACAAAACAAATAATTACATTTTATTTTAATTTCAATTGTGTTTTATACTTAGCTTACATGATTATATTTGTGAGCTGTAAGACCATCCATTTAAATTCAAGCTTCTTATCAGAACGAAATAGATCGACTACAGTTTTAATATGCGATATGGCAGATGCAACGGGATATTCAGGTGTTGTCGAAAACCTTCTACGTGTTATTATCTCCATGATAATAAAAGGAAGGGACGCATGGCAAAGATCCTTACATTGGGATAAAATTAAATTAAAACAAATGCTCTTAAGAAATGTTCTTAATTTAGTTTTTGTTTTTTAATTATTACATTTTACAATCAAGAACATTTTGCTCATAATAAATAACTTTGGTTATTTGTTTGGTTCGCGTTGAAGTTTGTTCGGTTGACATAAGACTTAACTGCATTCAAAACAAGTTCGGAAACATCGCCAATGCTTAGTAAACGCGAGGTTCAAAATTATGTTTGACAGCATTTAAAATAGATCTATTTTACTCCCAGGGTACAATTTTTACTTGGCTTAACCAATGTCTCAAACTTATTTTGGGCTAGTTATTTCGAATGTTTTTTGAATATATAGACCAATTCGATCTTTAAACAAGAACGATGTTATTAGTTCTTAAATTTATAAAATCGGGTGCTGGAAAACTATAGAACCTCCGTGATGATCTAGAACTTGCTCTGGGGAGAACAGATTTGTGTTCTGAGGGTATAATCATTTAGTCCGTACATATTTACTTGCCTTTCTTTCATTATCCGAACATATGTCATCTTTAAACTCTAAAAATATATTTTCAGCTGCAAAATCACTAATTTTTAAAAATCTGAAGTCTTCGGCTCGTAACAGATGTACCCGAAACGTCGATAATATTGGAAACAAAGGTTTTGGTTTCATTGCACTCAAGTAATCTAAGCCCTGTAAATTATAATGTTAAACAATAGATTTTGTGTTTATGTAACAGTGTTAGATCAAACCTTAGCAATTTGTATCATCCAATTGATACCGCGAGCAAATGTATACTCCAGTTTTTCTTCTCCATACAAGTAGGTATTAAGTGATATGCAGTCTGTATAATCCATTAGTATAAAGGCAAGATTATCATCAAATACAATTCCATAAAGTCCCATAATATTCGCATGGTCAACCCGGGTAAGTTCCCTGATTGCATTTTGAACGTTCATTCTTAATGTGCTTCTTGCGCATTTCTGAATTATGATCTCTTTGTCACACCATTTGGCTTTATAGAAATCGCCGAAGGCACCTTCTCCCACACATTCCTGATGGGCTTTAATTAATATATTTATAAAGCAAATAACTTATTGTATGTTACCTTTCCGAAATTGATATCCGAAAAGTTTATGTACGGAGCGGCTTTAAATTTAAGATCAACGTACACCCTTTAAAAAAAAAAAGGATACGATTAATTTATTGAGATGAGATAATTGTAAGTTAAGATAATTTTACAGTATCAATTCAAATGCAAATCTGTTGTTGCATTTATAACTTACTTAGGGTCCAGCTGCATAAGTTTGGTTAGTTCCGTAATAGTAGGTCGCTTTTTTGGCTCTCTATCCCAGCACCTCTCAATTGTGTCCTCAACATGAGTAAACTCAGATTTTTTACAATCGCTCAGAGGCGGACGAAACCCTTAAATAGCTTAACATATATATTTTTGTAGGTTATGGCTTAAAGTTTAGTACCGTTAAGAAGTTCTTCTATTTTTGTGTATGTGAATGGTTGTGTCCATTCACTAAAAGGCTTCTTGCGCGTCATAGCTTCCCAAAGTACAATTCCAAAGCTATACACGTCACTTTCCTTAGAATATTCTCCTCCATCAAAAATCTCCAAGGTAAAAAATATGTTTTGTTGTAATTTAAAAACTGTGTTTTTCTTATTTGTTGGAAATACAAACCTCTGGTGCTACATATGCATTATCTTGAATCCGGCTTTGATCGGCCGGAAAGCAATAATCACTTATTTTTAAGTTTCTATAGTTTTCGAACAGCAACATATTTTGAGAATTTAAATTGCAATGTATAACTTTTTTCTCATTCAGTAGAAATGTAATACCCTTGAAGTAAAATTCAAAAATTAAAATCTGTAAATTGATTGGGCACGCGAAGTAAGTATTTATACCTCTGCAGCCTGATGCATCCAGTGTAAGACATTTATTACTGTATAATCTCGTTTTTCTTCTCCATGCAAATAGTTGTGCAGAGAGCCGCAATCAGCATAATCCATAACTAAATGCGCAATACTTTCGTCATAACTTAAGCCATAAAATCTGACAATATTATCATGGTCCACGTGTAGGAGACGTTTTATCTCTGCCTCAAAATCACGAGTAATCTCGATCTTAAATTTTTTTACCGATACGTCGAGATCCCGCCAAACAGCTTTGTTAACAATGCCAAATTTACTTTCTCCGAAACACTGCAGAAAGAAAGGTTTAAATAGAAAAAGATTTAACACGTTTTAAGCTATGAGCAATCTCTAAATTTATACATTCTTACCTCTCCCTGCTTTATTTCCGTAAAATCGATCGTTAATGGCATACTATAAGATCTGAATTGTGCAGGAAAGTAATTAAATTGAAAATTTGTTTAAATGATTCATTTATAATTACGGTAATAGTTTGTTGTCAGTAAAATCGACTATTGATCTACGTAATTTGTTTGCCTTATGTCGTTTGTCTGGTTCTTGATCCCAGCACTTTGTAAGGAATTGTCCAAGTAAATAGGAACCCTTTATGCTTTTGTCATTTGGGTTGGGACGTTTCCCTGAAATTGTTTAGATGGTGCAAGCATTTCGATAAAATGTAAATTTCAAATTTTTTTAAATATCATACCTGCTCTAACGGCATTTCTAACTAAGATTTCACTTGTATATTCATAGAAAGCCTTCTTGCGTGTCAATACCTCCCAAAAGATGATACCAAAGGTGTATACAATGCTCTGTTCCGTGAATAAACCTTTCGTGTACACCTACCCTCGAATAAATATATAAACAACATATTTATTTGTTTCATAACTTATGTACAAACCTCTGGTGCTGTATAGGACGGATTTGAATTGTCTTTCAACATATTAATATCAAATGTTAGACACAAATTACGTAATGTCAAGTATCTAAAGGGATTAAAAATATTATTGTTAGTTAGTTAGTGAGTTAGAAAAGATGGTTAGGATGACGTTAAATTTGGGAGTCAGGCGGTTATTTGGTTAATAAATAATGTGAGAGGAATGAGGATTTGAAGAAATTCGGGTAGTTAATCTGTATTAGTTTTAAACTTAGGTCACTTATATGTACTTTCGGTTGTTGGTTCCAACAGTTTGCACAATTATATTTTGAGGCGTCATATAGCAAAGGTAATGGGGGCTTAGCATTTCCACACATAAAAACCATTTAATGGCCTACAAATGAAAATCGTTAGCACTATTAGATTTTAAATCAAAAGAACTTCATACCTTAGCAAGCGATTTCATCCAAGCGATAGCTAAATCGATAGTAATGTCATTTTTTTGCAAATAGTCGTTCAAGCATTCACCCTCAACGTATTCCATGAGTAAATATGAACTTTTTTCATTCATAGCAATGCCAAATATAGATACAATAGTTGCAAATTGAAAGTCAGGCCATTTTATACTCATTAGATCTCTGCATAATTTTTTAATGCTTAGATCTGTGATCTTGTGTTTAATTTCTTTTGCAGCAATATTTGAAGAACGAAAAGTTGCCTTGTACGTAGTACCAAAGTGACCATCTCCAATTTTCTGCAATCGAAGTTTCATGCCAAAACAGTTGCAATAAAACAATTATTTTATTTTTTTTTACGACAGAGAACATGTTAAATTAGAATACCACCTTGTCTATTTTTACTTCGTCGAAATTTATTATTTGTCCCAAATCAGCACTTAAAACGTGGTCCAATGTTGTAGGTTCGAGACTACTGCAATTATATGAATCATGCGGTAGAAATTATTTTAAGTCAAAGTGTTAAGCTTACTTAAATAAATTATCCATTTTTGAAAGAAGTTCTTCCATCGAAGGTCTTTTGTCTCGATTAGAGTTCCAGCATTTTTCTATCAGTTCCTTGATGGGCTCTGAATTAGGTACATGTATGTCACCAAGATGCGGACGTTCCCCTACAAAAGTTTTGAATTAAATAATTTTTGTGCTAGCACAATAATATAAGGTTTCTTACCAATTGATACCTTATCAAAAATTTTGATGGCTTTTAACTGATATAACGGTTTCTTTCGCGACATTAATTCCCAAAGGATAATACCCCAGCTATATACGCTGCTCCACACTACTGGTTCATCAAGTCTCTGCGTTAAATCATTTTTAAACATATTTAAAACTATGTCCCTTTGTTTCTTTTCCAGAAGAAGTACCTCTGGTGATTGGTATCTTTCTGGTGGAAATATGAAAGAATTCAATGAACTTAAACCGATTTTTAGTGTGCGATAACCATTGAATAGCATAAAATTGCTAGGATTTAAAGGTCGAAAGATCCAATTAAATCCCATTGATTGAATGTGTTGAAGACCCTATTAATAAGAAAATAAGTAACTATATCATTGCATAGGTTTCAAAGATTATAAGGCTTACCTGAGCGGCTTGATACATCCAGGAAAGCAGATCTTTCACTGTATAATCTCGCTGCTCCTTTCCATGTAAGTTATCATACAGACATCCAGAATCCGAGTACTCCATCAGATAATTATTTTCATTATCTACTCCATAAAGTCTAACAATATTTTGATGCCGGATACATTGTAGATTAACTATATTGTCTATGGTGAAGCAAACCTTTTGAGTTGGGATTTTTACCATATCCTTATCTCGCCATTTCAGTTTATGGACATCATAAAAATCACCATACCACCCCTGAAAATTGTTGATCGTTATAGTGTAGTTAATCGAACTTCAGACGTTAAGTGAACTCAGTTAAATACAATTATGGGTAAAAGAGGGAGACAATGTTTCCAGCGAAGTCCACTATTATATATTACCTGATGACTTAAAGTCGTATTTGTTTGACTTATTTGTCCGGTAGATCGTAAATGTCTACTTAGTACTTTGGTAAAAGCACAAAATTATAGGTTTTCAAGGCTGTAATAATCATTGATATTGGCTGCAATTACCTTTATGAAAGTTTCGTCATATCCTTCACTTTTTAAATTTTGGATCCTTATACAATCAAATTGAGGAAGTTGTGTGATTTCAAATTTAAAATAGTCGACTAAACTCATCTTAAGGACCAAATTTATTGATGCTTATCTGAAATCGATTGGGCACTTCTAAACTGGACTGTTGATTTTGTTAATTAGGATGCACAATAATTATATAAGTCCAAATTTTTAATACGTTGTGAATCACGATTGATACAACAGGAAATGATATATTACACAGCCAACAATACAAATTACACGACCGTTCACTCTGATAATCTACGGAGTACTGCACAATTGAATTTTGTTGCACTCTATTAGATAAGCATTTTAAATTCTAAAGAGCTCGACTAGGAGATACTCTTAACTAAAGGAAAAAATTTTGTAGGTACATTATTTATAATTAAACGATCACTTTCTTACCCGTTTTCCTTAAAAAGCAAGATAATTTAAATTCATTTATACAAAAGTTGTGAATCTGGTATTTTGTCATACAAAATAAAGCAAAGGACACACAATACAATACACAATATATTTTTAAAAAACGAAAACTTAATTTTATAACTGTCGATTGGTAGAGTCAAGCGTCTATTCTGATGGCTGTACAAAAGGGTATGCGTTAAACTGATACACTTATTGGAAATTGAATTTTATTGGTGAAGATAAGATTTACTTTTCCTTCTTGATAAGTTGCGTCGTGCTATCCCTAAAAAATAGTATGTAGATAAGATTAGTTTAGAGCAACAAAAAAATTGCAGTCGTTTTTTTTATTGTTGTTCAGTTATTGGTTTGTTCGATTTCCCATAATATAATATAATATTTATTAATATAGTTAATATAGCAGCTATATAACAAAAAGAAAGCCAATCTAGCCGATTTTAACTCATTGCAACAAAAAAAAGTTTTAGCTAGATAGAGAAATATCTACTCTTCACTAATGGAAAAACTTTTGTAAGCACATTATTTATAATTATCCTATCACTCTCATACCCGTTTTTAGTGAAGAGCAAGATACTCTAAAATCATTTATACCAAAAATTGTGAATCATGTCTTTTGTCATACAAAATCACATAAAAACCGAAAACTCAATTTTATAGCTGAGAAGCTTATACACTAAACTGATACGCTTCTTGGAAACCGCAATTTGTTGTGGGAAATAAGATAAACCTATATTCTGATAAGACGCGTTGTGCTATCCCTAAAAGAAAGTATGTTGATAAGATTAGATTAAATTAGAGCAACCGAAAAAATTGCAGTCGTTTTTATACCCTTAACCTCATTGAAAATGGGTATAATGGTTTTGTGCAAAAGTATATAACAGGCAGAAGGAAGCATCTCCGACCCCATTAAGTGTAAATACTATTGATCAGAATCAACAGCTAAGTCGTTATAGCTATGTCCGTCCATCCGTCTGTCCGTATGTATGAGCGCATTGATCTCAGATTCGGAACATAAGTTCGCCTAATCCCCTAGCAGTACAAGTTTGCTTTCGATTTTCGATAACTCTTTCCGTTTCCGGTATACACATAGAATCGATAACAACAAAATCTTGAATTAGGAAAACGTTGAGAATGCGATTGGAATATTAGACGAGATAATGAAAATCTGTGGTATTTTAATTAAAATCGGTTGGGAAATAGCGGAGATACGGAACATTGAAGCTAAGTCAAGTTTGCAGTATGCGCGTATACACACACACACACACATACTTGCAAGCATTGACTGTACGCGTGAAGTATGGGGTTCAGGAAAACGTCACTATATCTGTCACTATATCTGTCTGTGTGTCTGTGTGTTTGAGCACTTGACGAGATTTGTTTATTTGTCTATGCGAGCCGACCGTCTGTGGCTGCGTTTGGATTTGGCCGTCTGGCAAAACACAAACATGAAATGAAATCAGACTAAAAAAAATAAAAATTAGAAGAAAATAATGAAAACAAAATCTGTCAAATCGTTTCAGATTTTAGCTGATGCATGAAATTCTCCGTTTCGGACAGGCCAGTAGAAAATAAAAGTCTTTTGACGCATCGTTTGTTGAATCAATATTTTAACCTTCTATTATTTTTCCAATCGAATTTTATGCAGCGGTAAATCGGCTTTAGCTATGAGTTGAATAAATAACACTTGCTGCTGTGGGCCAACATCCAGCATAGACGCGCAGACATTATGAAGTCTGCAATGCCATAAAGTGCTTCTATACATGAGTCAAAGCTTGTGTTTTGGTTTGAATTTGAGTACAGAAAGGTATGCTCCCTTCAAAGGGAATAAAAACTAAAATAAACGTGTAAATAAATAAGTAATAAAGAATAACATTTAATTATAAATATTCCTTGTTTCTGGTTGTTCTTCTACATCACTGTTTCTTTTTAATATCAACATTAAAACAAGGTATTTTCGACAGTTCAATTGAACTCGCATCTGGTCGCTTTTTTGGGTCATGATGCCAACAACTTTGAATCAAGTTAAGTAATTTCTTACATTCTGGAACAACATCACTCAATTTAGGTCGATTCTTCAGTGCCGTTTGGTACTCGATGGTGTCGGGGTCGCGATTTCCCAAGTGATCAAAAGGCTCACTGCGTGACATCACCTCCCATAGAATAATGCCAAAGCTATATACATCACACTTTTCACTGTAATTTGAACCTTGTAGAACCTGCAATTAAATCGATCAACTAACTGATATTTGACTTATTTGTAAACTAATAAAAACCTCAGGTGCTTTGTGCCCGGGCGTGCCAACACCTGTCGTATTGTTGGTTGCCAATTCTTTAACAGTGCCAAAATCACAAATCTTCAAGGTTTTAAACTCATTCATTAGAAGTAAATTTTTTGGTTTTAGATCTCGATGAATTACTGGGGGTGTTCTGCCATGCATAAAGTTGATTCCCTTTAAATAAAAAAAACGGTGAATTAAAATTGTTAATATTTTGTTAAGTATACAAACGAACCACAACAAGCTGAGTCATCAGTTTAATGCCATCTGACATGGTGTAAATTCTCGGTTCTTTTTTCTCATGAAGAAAGTTATGGAGAGATCCACAATCAGCAAATTCCATTAGTAAATAAACATGCTCTAAGTTGTAAGATACTCCATATAGTTCCACGATATTCTCGTGTTTCAGAAGTTGAAGGAGCTCAATCTCTTTTTCAAATAAATCCTTCTGATTCTCGTTCGGTTTGTCTATTTCTTTTACAGCAATTGTTTTATCATTCCATTTAGCTTCATAAACTTTGCCAAAGGCTCCTTTGTCAATGAACTGTAAGGTTTAAAGGTAAATTAATATAAAGTAAACTTGATGTGGTGCTTTATACCTTTCCCATATCAATACTATTAAAGTTAACAGACTCTCTGTCAAAAGGGAGAAAAAGAAAAATAATGAGTTTTTAATCAGATAATTTTTTAATTTTTTTTGTTCATCTGTTGCTTTATTGTAAACTTACACAGGTCCGTTTTTTTTTATGTCGTTTGTGAGCCACTAGATTAAGAAATATATTAATTGTAAGATAAGATAGACATAATAACAGTGGAAATTTTACCCAATCTTCAGTTATAGCTAGAGAAACGATTGAAGCTTCAGAACTTCTACAAAAAAATAATTACATTTTATTTTAATTTCAATTGTGTTTCATACTTAGCTTACATGATTATATTTGTGAGCTCTAAGACCATCCATTTAAATTCAAGCTTCTTATCAGAAAGAAATATATTGACTACAGTTCTAATATGCGATAAGGCAGATGCAACGGGATATTCAAGTGTTGTCGAAAACCTTCTACGTGTTATTATCTCCATGATAATAAAAGGAAGGGACGCATGGCAAAGATCCTTACATTGGGATAAAATTAAATTAAAACAAATGCTCTTAAGAAATGTTCTTAATTTAGTTTTTGTTTTTTAATTATTACATTTTACAATCAAGAACATTTTGCTCATAATAAATAACTTTGGTTATTTGTTTGGTTCGCGTTGAAGTTTGTTCGGTTGACATAAGACTTAACTGCATTCAAAACAAGTTCGGAAACATCGCCAATGCTTAGTAAACGCGAGGTTCAAAATTATGTTTGACAGCATTTAAAATAGATCTATTTTACTCCCAGGGTACAATTTTTACTTGGCTTAACCAATGTCTTAAACTTATTTTGGGCTAGTTATTTAGAATGTTTTTTGAATATATAGACCAATTCGATCTTTAAACAAGAACGATGTTATTAGTTCTTAAATTTATAAAATCGGGTGCTGGAAAACTATAGAACCTCCGTGATGATCTAGAACTTGCTCTGGGGAGAACAGATTTGTGTTCTGAGGGTATAATCATTTAGTCCGTACATATTTACTTGCCTTTCTTTCATTATCCGAATCATCTTTAAACTCTAAAAATATATTTTCAGCTGCAAAATCACTAATTTTTAAAAATCTGAAGTCTTCGGCTCGTAACAGATGTACCCGAATCGACAATAACATTGGAAACAAAGGTTTTGGCTTCATTGCACTCAAGTAATCTAAGCCCTGTAAGTTATAATGTTAAACAATAGATTTTGTGTTTATGTAACAGTGTTAGATCAAACCTTAGCAATTTGTATCATCCAATTGATACCGCGAGCAAATGTATACTCCAGTTTTTCTTTTCCATACAAGTAGTTATCAAGTGATATGCAGTCTGTATAATCCATTAGTATAAAGGCAACATTATCATCAAATACAATTCCATAAAGTCCCATAATATTCGCATGGTCAACCCGGGTAAGTTCCCTGATTACATTTTGAACGTTCATTCTTAATGTGCTTCTTGCGCATTTCTGAATTATGATCTCTTTGTCACACCATTTGGCTTTATAGATATCGCCGAAGGCACCTTTTACCACACATTCCTGATGGGCTTTAATTAATATATTTATAAAGCAAATAACTTATTGTATGTTACCTTTCCGAAATTGATATCCGAAAAGTTTTTGTCCGGAGCGACTTTAAATTTAAGATCAACACACACCCTTTAAAAAAAAGAGGATACGATTAATTTATTGAGATGAGTATATTTCTTTTGTTATGAATGTACTTTAAATATATAATTGTGAGTTAAGATAATTTTACAGTATCAATTCAAATGCAAATCTGTTGTTGCATTTATAACTTACATAGGGTCCAGCTGCATAAGTTCGGTTAGTTCCGTAATAGTAGGTCGCTTTTTTGGCTCTCTATCCCAGCACCTCTCAATTGTGTCCTCAACATGAGTAAACTCAGATTTTTTACAATCGCTCAGAGGCGGACGAAACCCTTAAATAGCTTAACATATATATTTTTGTAGGTTATGGCTTAAAGTTTAGTACCGTTAAGAAGTTCTTCTATTTTTGTGTATGTGAATGGTTGTGTCCATTCACTAAAAGGCTTCTTGCGCGTCATAGCTTCCCAAAGTACAATTCCAAAGCTATACACGTCACTTTCCTTAGAATATTCTCCTCCATCAAAAATCTCCAAGGTAAAAAATATGTGTTATTGTAATTTAAAAACTGTGTTTTTCTTATTTGTTGGAAATACAAACCTCTGGTGCTACATATGCATTATCTTGAATCCGGCTTTGATCGGCCGGAAAGCAATAATCACTAATTTTTAAGTTTATATAGTCTTCGAACAGCAACATATTTTGAGAATTTAAATTGCAATGTATAACTTTTTTCTCATTCAGTAGAAATGTAATACCCTTGAAGTAAAATTCAAAAATTAAAATCTGTAAATTGATTGGGCACGCGAAGTAAGTATTTATACCTCTGCAGCCTGATGCATCCAGTGTAAGACATTTATTACTGTATAATCTCGTTTTTCTTCTCCATGCAAATAGTTGTGCAGAGAGCCGCAATCAGCATAATCCATAACTAAATGCGCAATACTTCTGTCATAACTAATGCCATAAAATCTGACAATATTATCATGTTCCACGTGTAGGAGACGTTTTATCTCTGCCTCAAAATCACGAGTAATCTCGATCTTAAATTTTTTTACCGATACGTAGAGATCCCGCCAAACAGCTTTGTTAACAATGCCAAATTTACTTTCTCCGAAACACTGCAGAAAGAAAGGTTTAAATAGAAAAAGATTTAACACGTTTTAAGCTATGAGCAATCTCTAAATTTATACATTCTTACCTCTCCCTGCTTTATTTCCGTAAAATCGATAGTTGATGGCATACTATAAGATCTGAATTGTGCAGGAAAGTAATTAAATTGAAAATTTGTTTAAATGATTCATTTATAATTACACAAATAGTTTGTTGTCAGGAATATAGACTATTGATCTACGTAATTTGTTTGGCTTATGTCGGTTGTCTGGTTCTTCATCCCAGCACTTTGTAAGGAATTGTCCAAGTAAATAGGAACCCTTTATGCTTTTGTCATTTAGGTTGGGACGTTTCCCTGAAATTGTTTAGATGGTGCAAGCATTTCGATAAAATGTAAATTTCAAATTTTTTTAAATATCATACCTGCTCTAACGGCATTTATAACTAAGATTTTACTTGTATATTCATAGAAAGCCTTCTTGCGTGTCAATACCTCCCAAAAGATGATACCAAAGGTGTATACAATGCTCTGTTCCGTGAATAAACCTTTCGTGTACACCTACCCTCGAATAAATATATAAACAACATATTTATTTGTTTCATAACTTATGTACAAACCTCTGGTGCTGTATAGGACGGATTTGAATTGTCTTTCAACATATTAATATCAAATGTTAGACACAAATTACGTAATGTCAAGTATCTTAAGGGATTAAAAATATTATTGTTAGTTAGTTAGTGAGTTAGAAAAGATGGTTAGGATGACGTTAAATTTGGGAGTCAGGCGGTTATTTGGTTAATAAATAATGTGAGAGGAATGAGGATTTGAAGAAATTCGGGTAGTTAATCTGTATTAGTTTTAAACTTAGGTCACTTATATGTACTTTCGGTTGTTGGTTCCAACAGTTTGCACAATTATATTTTGAGGCGTCATATAGCAAAGGTAATGGGGGCTTAGCATTTCCACACATAAAAACCATTTAATGGCCTACAAATGAAAATCGTTAGCACTATTAGATTTTAAATCAAAAGAACTTCATACCTTAGCAAGCGATTTCATCCAAGCGATAGCTAAATCGATAGGAATGTCATTTTTTTGCAAATAGTCGTTCAAGCATTCACCCTCAACGTATTCCATGAGTAAATATGAACTTTTTTCATTCATAGCAATGCCAAATATAGATACAATAGTTGCAGATTGAAAGTCAGGCCATTTTATACTCATTAGATCTCTGCATAATTTTTTAATGCTTAGATCTGTGATCTTGTGTTTAATTTCTTTTGCAGCAATATTTGAAGAACGAAAAGTTGCCTTGTACGTAGTACCAAAGTGACCATCTCCAATTTTCTGCAATCGAAGTTTCATGCCAAAACAGTTGCAATAAAACAATTATTTTATTTTTTTTTACGACAGAGAACATGTTAAATTAGAATACCACCTTGTCTATTTTTACTTCGTCGAAATTTATTATTTGTCCCAAATCAGCACTTAAAACGTGGTCCAATGTTGTAGGTTCGAGACTACTGCAATTATATGAATCATGCGGTAGAAATTATTTTAAGTCAAAGTGTTAAGCTTACTTAAATAAATTATCCATTTTTGAAAGAAGTTCTTCCATCGAAGGTCTTTTGTCTCGATTAGAGTTCCAGCATTTTTCTATCAGTTCCTTGATGGGCTCTGAATTAGGTACATGTATGTCACCAAGATGCGGACGTTCCCCTACAAAAGTTTTGAATTAAATAATTTTTGTGCTAGCACAATAATATAAGGTTTCTTACCAATTGATACCTTATCAAAAATTTTGATGGCTTTTAACTGATATAACGGTTTCTTTCGCGACATTAATTCCCAAAGGATAATACCCCAGCTATATACGCTGCTCCACACTACTGGTTTATCAAGTCTCTGCGTTAAATCATTTTTAAACATATTTAAAACTATGTCCCTTTGTTTCTTTTCCAGAAGAAGTACCTCTGGTGATTGGTATCTTTCTGGTGGAAGCATGAAAGAATCCAATGAACTTAAACCGATTTTTAGTGTGCGATAACCATTGAATAGCATACAATTGCTAGGATTTAAAGTTCGAAAGATCCAATTATGTCCCATTAATTGAATGTGTTGAAGACCCTATTAATAAGAAAATAAGTAACTATATCATTGCATAGGTTTCAAAGATGATAAGGCTTACCTGAGCGGCTTGATACATCCAGGAAAGCAGATCTTTCACTGTATAATCCCGCTGCTCCTTTCCATGTAAGTTATCATACAGACATCCAGAATCCGAGTACTCCATCAGAAAATTATTTTCATTATCTACTCCATAAAGTCTAACAATATTTTGATGCCGGATACATTGTAGATTAACTATATTGTCTATGGTGAAGCAAACCTTTTGAATTGGGATTTTTACCATATCCTTATCTTGCCATTTCAGTTTATGGACACCATAAAAATCCCCATACCATCCCTGAAAATTGTTGATCGTTATAGTGTAGTTAATCGAACTTCAGACGTTAAGTGAACTCAGTTAAATACAATTATGGGTAAAAGAGGGAGACAATGTTTCCAGCGAAGTCCACTATTATATATTACCTGATGACTTAAAGTCGTATTTGTTTGACTTATTTGTCCGGTAGATCGTAAATGTCTACTTAGTACTTTGGTAAAAGCACAAAATTATAGGTTTTCAAGGCTGTAATAATCATTGATATTGGCTGCAATTACCTTTATGAAAGTTTCGTCACATCCTTCACTTTTTAAATTTTGAATCCTTATACAATCAAATTCAGGAAATTCTGTGTTTTCAAATTTAAAATAGTCGACTAAACTCATCTTAAGGACCAAATTTATTGATGCTTATTTGAAATCGATTGGGCACTTCTAAACTGGACTGTTGATTTTGTTAATTAGGATGCACAATAATTATATAAGTCCAAATTTTTAATACGTTGTGAATCACGATTGATACAACAGGAAATGATATATTACACAGCCAACAATACAAATTACACGACCGTTCACTCTGATAATCTACGGAGTACTGCACAATTGAATTTTGTTGGACTCTATTAGATAAGCATTTTAAATTCTAAAGAGCTCGACTAGGAGATACTCTTAACTAAAGGAAAAAATTTTGTAGGTACATTATTTATAATTAAACGATCACTTTCTTACCCGTTTTCCTTAAAAAGCAAGATAATTTAAATTCATTTATACAAAAGTTGTGAATCTGGTATTTTGTCATACAAAATAAAGCAAAGGACACACAATACAATACACAATATATTTTTAAAAAACGAAAACTTAATTTTATAACTGTCGATTGGTAGAGTCAAGCGTCTATTCTGATGGCTGTACAAAAGGGTATGCGTTAAACTGATACACTTATTGGAAATTGAATTTTATTGGTGAAGATAAGATTTACTTTTCCTTCTTGATAAGTTGCGTCGTGCTATCCCTAAAAACAAGTATGTAGATAAGATTAGTTTAGAGCAACAAAAAAATTTCAGTCGTTTTTTTTATTGTTGTTCAGTTATTGGTTTGTTCGATTTCCCATAATATAATATAATATTTGTTAATATAGTTAATATAGCAGCTATATAACAAAAAGAAAGCCAATCTAGCCGATTTTAACTCATTGCAACAAAAAAAAGTTTTAGCTAGATAGAGAAATATCTACTCTTCACTAATGGAAAAACTTTTGTAAGCACATTATTTATAATTATCCTATCACTCTCATACCCGTTTTTAGTGAAGAGCAAGATACTCTAAAATCATTTATACCAAAAATTGTGAATCATGTCTTTTGTCATACAAAATCACATAAAAACCGAAAACTCAATTTTATAGCTGAGAAGCTTATACACTAAACTGATACGCTTCTTGGAAACCGCAATTTATTGTGGGAAATAAGATAAACCTATGTTCTGATAAGACGCGTTGTGCTATCCCTAAAAGAAAGTATGTTGATAAGATTAGATTAGATTAGAGCAACTGAAAAAATTTCAGTCGTTTTTATACCCTTAACCCATTGAATGGGTATAATGGTTTTGTGCAAAAGTATATAACAACCCCATTAAGTGTAAATACTATTGATCAGAATCAACACCTAAGTCGTTATAGCTATGTCCGTCCATCCGTCTGTCCGTATGTATGAGCGCATTGATCTCAGATTCGGAACATAAGTTCGCCTAATCCCCTAGTAGTACAAGTTTGTTTTCGATTTTCGATAACTCCTTCCGTTTCCGGTATACACATAGAATCGATAACCACAAAATCTTGAATTAGGAAAACGTTGAGACCGCGATTGGAATATTAGACGAGATAATGAAAATTTGTGGCATTTTAATTTAAATCGGTTGGGAAACAGCGGAGACACGGAACATTGAAGCTAAGTCAAGTTTGCAGTATTCGCGTATACACACACACACATAGTTGCAAGCATTGACTGTACGCGTGAAGTATGGGGTTCAGGGAATCGTCTAACCGGGATTTCTCAACTAGAGCCTTCATACTTGATTTTTTTTATCGTTGTTCAGTTATGGATTTTTTCGATTTACCAGCTCTGCCAGCTCATAGCAAAATCAATATAAATAACTTGCATTCGTATGGCAGCCATATGATATAGTAAGCCAGTCTAGCCGATTTTAACAAGTGATCTTACCTTAACATAAAATTACCTTGACCAAAATTTGAGCTTGATAGAGCGACAGACAGTCAGACCGTCAGACGGACTTGGCTACATCAACTCAGCTCGTGATGCTGATCAGGATTGTAAATACTTCAAGGGGTCGGATATGTATCCTTCTATGCGTTAGATGCTTCATGACAAAATTAATACACTTTGCCAAGGGTACAACAAATAAAGAAAGGCTTTAGTATAGTTACTTTAAAAATTGTTAGGTAATGAATCACGGAATATTGTGGCCTAAAATAATAAAAATCTGACATTTTAAGAACCATAGAATAAAAAAATTAAATTATTTTAAAATAGAGTGAAGGCAGTATTGCTACAAATTAATTAATTAGTGCAAAAACACATAAAAAGTCGACGCCCCGCCAATAAACCATTAACACATCTTTCATGGGTTTTTTTTATACCCTGAACTCATTAAAAATGGGTAAAAAGGGTATAATGATTTTGTGCAAAAGTATGTAACAGGCAGAAGGAAGCATCTCCGACCGCATAAAGTATATATATTCTTGATCTTGACCGTCTGTCTGTCTGTCCGTATGTATGAACGCGTCGATATCAGATACTATAAGAGCTAGAGACTCCAGATTTGAAACATAAGCTCGACTAGTCCCTAGGCAGTACAAGTTTGTTTTCGATTTACGATAACTCATCCCGTTTCCGATATACAAATAAGATCGATAACGACAAAATCTTGAATTTGGAAAACTTTGAAATGGCGTTTGAAACATTAATCAAAATAATGACAATTATTTTAATTTTGTTGAAATCGATTGAGAAACAACGGAGATATGAAACATTGAAGTTGAGTCCGCAGTATGCGCGTACACACATACATATACATACGTATAAGGTTCAGGGTATCGTCTAGTCGGGATTTCTCGACTAGAGCCTTCTCCCCTGTTATATATAAATTAATATATATGTATATGTTTTTAAATGCAATTAATGGAGTGAAGCATCATCAGCAGCAGCCACGTGCAACAAATTTTCAATAAGTTTTGCAATTTCAGTTTTTGATTGCATTTTGCATTTGCATCCTCAACTGGCTCGCTTTGATTGAGTGCGCAATTTGTTAATTCGATTTGCCTCAATTGCTGTTGTCTCACTCGAACAGTTGCTATAGTGTGTGTGGATTGTTAGAGCGAGCAGGTAAGCAAATTAAATCTGATTTAATTATTTAATTTGATGCTTGTTTTATGCGATTTTGAACATGAAATGAGCCGAAAGTCTACAGCGATGTTTATTAATTATTCCATTGCTCATATTTTTATATATCCTCGAAGACATTTTAATATGGTTGGTATATGTTTATAAGAATTTCTAATGCTTGTTAAAAAAATACATATTTAATTTTACATTTTTTCAAATATTTAAACAACAAAACTAATAGTTTATAACAGGGTATCGCCAAAATCGACAAACCTGATATTTTGATCCATTCTTTTTTTATTTTTGCATAAATTAATAGGCATTCCATTTATATATATTTAATTATATACTATGCATTTTTTTTTTTGGTGCACATCATTTTCCTGATATTTATTTAATATTCTCTTTGTTTTTTTTTTTCTGACTTTCATTGTACATTTGTTTATTCGCATATATTAATAAATTAACAATTAGTATTTGTGTTTTAAAGCTTGTTCAATTGCCTGTAAATAAATAGATTTTCTTGTTTCTTATAATATTATAAAATAATGATAATGAGACGATTACTAATGCAAATACAATTGCAATATATACTTATTTAATACGCTTAAACTAAGTTTAACACAATTTAGTAGTTTTAAAATGTTTGCACAGATTTGACAGTCAATTAAACTACTTAACATTAGATATTCCAACTGCCTGCTTCCAAAGCTAAATATTTGCACAAGTTTTGTATGTTCATTAAAAAAGAAATAAATTTTTAACGAGTAATGCTAGACAAGAACAATATTTGTCAATCATTGATCAAAATAAACTCAAACCACCAACTGAAATCTGTTTTCTAGTTTCAAACATTGTCCGGACATCTGACTAGGTCTCTGGGTATTAAGTTCCATTGAGCCAGTCGACATGAGCGTATTCAAGGGGGTAATCGAATTTACACAAACTTATGGAAATATAAGGCGTTGTCCTGGTTTCTAATACCTTTTTATTCGATCAGTATTAATATATGAATAAAGAACAAAAGCATATTGTTTGTTTAACTTTGTGTTTATTGCTAGAGCTACAATATTTTTTTTAAAAGACAACACAGATATATAGTTTCTTTCTTTATCGAAGAAACGAAAATGGAATATGAATAAAAATATAATTGTTATACTTTCTTCTTTGTGTTTTTGCCGAACCACCACAACCCACCCACCCCCACCTCCCACCTTTCTGCCTACGCGCCTGTGAACATTAGCGATTAATTTGCGCCCAAACCGCGTAAATATTTATACGCATATGTATGTTGAGGAGGCGATGGGCAGCATTTTCGGCATTTGCTCATTTGGGTAAGTCAACACAATATCCATAATGCACAATACCATAAGCTGGGACACAGCTGGAGCACGCACCTATTCACTGTCATCCCCCCCACCAACGCCACGTACCCCAACTAGCCCCTGTGCTCAGCTGGAGCATTTGGATTTGTTTGTCTCTCTCTCGCTCTCCATCTGCTAGGTTATTTGTGCGTTTTGATTTATGCATTTGGCCAACAGCCTGCTTCTTCTTCTTCATCTTCGCTTGGGCCACGCAATCGCGCCTTGGCTTCTTGGCAACCATCTAACCCTCACCCTTTGCTCCCACCATCATCCGTCATTGCTTGCGGCACTTGCAGTTGCATTATTCAAAAGCCGTGCTATAGCATGCACCACGGCCAACGCCCGTGCTCCACCCCTTTTGGGTCCGCACCCGTTGAGTGATTTAGCGTGCTCCTCGACCGTTAACCGCAATGCAATTGTAATTACCCGAACTGCTTCCGCTAGCCCGCCTTCCTTCTTTCACTGGGTAGCAGCTATATTTCCCTCATATCCATAGCTACAAAAGCGTCTTGCTGATATTTTTTTTATACCCCTTACTTTTCATAAATGTTCAATAAGTTTGCTTAAGACATGAGAGATGATTGATTGGTCAACAATTAATCACTATTATTAAAGAAAATATTTTATTATGGAATACTTTTTAATGCACTTAAGGACTTATCCGAAATGTTTATTGGGTATCTGCTAGTCGTATCACTCTCAACTTAATGATTTTTACTTGTATTCAGCTGTATTTACTGGTCGCACTGTGCGCTCTGCAATTAGTTCCAAATCATAAACGAGGATTCCGCTTGGTCAAACAGCTCCAACAGCCTCAAACACCTCACTCTCTACCCAACTCTTATTCGTCGGCGCAATTGCGTGTAAATTTTAAAATTTTAATCGTTTTTGTGCACGCACTTCAACAACAACAACAACAACGATAACACCAGCAATTGCAACAACAATCGCAATTTTGTGTATGCAATTTTTGCATCTAGTTTAAATATCGATGGGGTAGCGCAAAGCTATTCAAAAAGGGGTTGGTTAAATCCCAGTTGATAGCATTTAATGTTGTACGTACATTTATTGAAGTTTGACTTGTGTAAAGATTTTTAACTGAATTTGTACACGCTTGCTGTACGATTAGCTACTTACTAGAAGGGCATGTTAAAGTGAACTAAATATTTTGTAGCTTTTAACTTTTTGCTGGTCATTTTACATACAGTGCGAGTTAATTTAAAAAATATTCAAAATTCGATCAAAAATTATAAATATGTAAACATTTAAGATATATATATATATATATATATTTATGTTAAATTTAACACTGTTAAACTACAAAATTTGTGTATTTTATGCTAAAATTAAAGCTCAACCGAGTACTCAATTATAAAATGTCATGTTGTGTACAGCTTCTTCGTATTTTTATTTGGTTTAAATTATCGAAATAAAATTTACTGCAACACATACAACTCATTCGTTACGCCAAACAACCAACCCCGCACAACGCACGCACACTTGAACCTGCCAATATTATTCCTGTGTCTTTTATGTGCAGACTCATGCCTCATGCCTCATGTTGCCGATTGCCTATCTCTATCTGAGAGTTTGAGTGTGCGACTGAGTGCATATCGCATTCATAATTTATACGCATTGTCAGCAAGCGCTGGTTGGCCAGTATTACCTACACCTTCACCTTCCCTTTTTCGCCCACCACCCTCTCAATCCATTCGGCATCGGCGTCGCATCAATTCACGCATTGCGCATTCATTCGTTACATGCGATTGTTTTATGTTCTGCTTGTCCCATGCACCATTGTTGCATATTTAGCAATAATAAAATATTTAGTGCCATTGCAATAAATTTATTATCAACGAACACAAACACACACACACACAGCAAAACATACACAATTGGCAGGTTAAATATTATAAATGAGCGCATAAAAACTGCAGCCGCATTTGCTGAGATTTGACTGGGCATATGGGGCGTATTATCAATATCTATAAAATTTACATTATGCGACAGCCAAACGTTGTTAAATGTATACACAGAAAGAAAAACTGTTAAGCTGAATATAAGTTTGTTTTATTGAAAGAAGCGTTTTTGAAATAGTTAAAAGTGTTAAGTATGCAAACAAATATTGTCCGATTCGTTCAGTGTTTATATAGTTTTCCATATGCATATACACAACAAGCACTTTAATCAAACAAACAACTTGCTTGCTGACCCCAGCTGCTGTGCAACCAGCGACATTCTGCATTGGAAATGAATGCAGGCGCATATATATATACATATATGATAAATTGCACACACCTTGACTGAAAACAAGGTGGGGGGCTTGAGCGGCTGGGGTTGGGACTAGTCAGTGTAATCTTTGCACATTCAAGCTGGCTTTTGTTGCATTGCGCAAATATTTGACAGGCCTCTCGAAAACTGCCACAAGCACAAATGAAAAAAAGGGTTGCAGTTAAAAGACAAAAGACAAGTTGTGTCGGATGCAAAGAAAGGATAAAGCTTAAGTATAAATATTGTTGGGTGGGGGTGTGGAAGTGTGAATAAATATTTTTTGTATTGTTCAATTATTGACCTCGTTCGTATTTATTTAATAATTTATTTATTTACATACTGATGTTTTTTTTTTTTTTTGTCGCTGTTAAATGTTAATCATAAAATGCATTTTTGTCGCTTTCGGAATTCATAGGGTATTGGATGATGAATGTGTTTAGGTTCGCATTGAGTGTTAATTGTGTGAATAAATGTTGAACTGATTTACAGTATTTATGGTGAACACACATTTGCATTTACGTGTGTGTGTCATTTTGTGTGTTTGTGTTTTAATGCTGCGTTTAATCTCATGAACAGAAGTCAACTTTATTTCAATAAAACGTTAAAGTTGTGTCTGCAAATAACAAATTTATTTACTGACTATAGCAATTAGTATAAAATGTATATGAAAACACGAAAGACGCGATGTGAACACAAAGAAAAACCACATTTTATAAAGGTGTACAATATGGGTTTATCGATAGCTTGATAAACATTTCCATGTTTAATCGAACTAGAAAACTTCAACAATACTTTTAAACAATAAATACTTATTTATAGTCAAAAATAAGCCAATAAATAAATCATAAATCCCACAGAGCATAAAAGTAGTTCAATTTCTGTTTTATTTGCTTTGGCTTTCTATTGAATAATGAATCAAGTTTTATTTATATACAGATTACGGGAAAACCAAATAGCTTTTATGTAGTTGAACTAAAAGAATTTTTCCTTAATAAACAAATATTTATACATGATCCAAGCATATATAAAAAAAACTATTTTTCTTTATTTTAAAATTATAAGAGGTACTATGAAAAGTTTCTTTGACAAGGATTTAGGTTATGTAAGAAATATAATATTTTTTTTAAAGTTTTATTTTCATCAATTGCCGTCGAGGCAGACACAAAGCTTAAGCAGTTGATGAGGAAAGGCGGCTGACAAGGAGGAACAGTGGCTGAATACAGGATCACGGAACCTGGACTGCAACTAAGCAGCTCAAGTTGCTGGCATCCTATTTGAAGGAAGGCAACATGTCCGGTCCGGCAGTCGGTCAGTTGCAGCACGCAGTTCCTTTTGTTAATGATACTCCTGCTGAACATCAGCAGCAACAGAGAGATTGGCAACGGCAGGGTGCAAGAGTATCATCATCATCATCATCATCATCATCCAAGCTCATCAAACGGATGCTAGCCACAGTCATAGCCACATGGGGAAGCTTGGGGGCAACGGTAACCATTTTGTGGATTTATTGACATTCTGTGATGTTATTAAAGTTGATTGCCAGAGACTCTGCACGTTTTGGCTTAGACGAAGTGTCCCCCTCCTCAGCCGCAACTCTTTCAGTGTGGAATTGTGGATGTGAAAACTTTAGAGCCAGTTGTGGCATCAACATGCAGCTCAGCTATAACTGCATCGTGTGTGTGTGTGTGTGTTAGTTCGCATTGCAAACAATTTAGGGGCATTTGCAGTGTGGTCAATTTGAAAGAAACAATGGCTAGGATAACACGAATTTTTGCCAACTGCTTTGTATGTGTTCGTTTGTGTGAGGTAAAATGGCAACAGTCAAAGAGAGACTCCACTGAGAAGTAAAAAATTGAATTTCATACAATTAATAAAAAAAAAAAAACAGAAATAGTTTGCTTAAAGCTTGCAACTTTATTTAAGTTAGTTTTAGTAAGTTAAGTTCTGGAAGAAACAACTATTCTAATATTCAGAAAAAATTATCCTTTTTGTAAGAAGGAATTTTAAGATTCACCATCTATAATGTAATTATAGCGTTGGCAAGCATCATTATAATTTCAAAAGTTTAACTGTTCTCAATGACTTAGTATGTATATGTTTCAAGTGTAGTGGCATGCTGTGTTGGTTGTTATTGTTGTAGTTGTATGTCATTGTCATCGCCATCATCATCAAGTCTAATATGCGCATTATTGGTTTTGCCTGGTTGGGTCCGTGCTGCAGTTTATCCTTTAATATGGCTTGCATGTTAATATTTTGTCCTCTTGTCTCATCCTGCTGCGTACGGTTTTGGTCACAAAGTGATTGCTGGCTCCAAGCACAACAACAACAACAAACAGCAAATATGAAATGCAAATTCACAGCGCAGCATATTAAAAACTTCACCCCATCCCCACACCCCACCATATCCCCATATCTGCGTATGCCACCAACCTTAATTCAATCTGTGTATCTCTTTCGCTTACTGCTCGGCTTTGCGTACAAATGTAATAAGAACTGCGTAGCACACAAATCCTTTTGATCTGGTTTTTAATTTAACATCTTGTATTTAAATTTTTTTTTTTTTGTCTTATTACAATATTTTTTTCCTTTTCCTTTTATTATTAATATTATTATTTGTTTTTTGTGTGCAACACATGGCGTATACGACACAAGTGCGCCAAGCTGCCAACGCAATTTTCTTGTGTGTTTGGTGAATTTATTAAGAGTTTGGAATTAATTTGATAACGCTTTCTCCCTTTTTCTTCTTCTTTCGTGTGCGATGTGGCTTTTTCTTCGGCAGAAAATTACTAAAACTCGACTTTCAACTTGGATATTAGTATTTTATTATGAGCTTTTCACTTTGAAATTATATTAAAAAGTGCACAAGTGAATCTAAAACATAATTGCGGAGAAGAGGACTTGTTTTATCTTCATAATAAACGACATTTAAATCGAAGGTTGCTTTGCAAGCGCATTTGCTGCCGACATGGGACAGTAAGGCCGTTAGCATTAAATAAATTTCTACAGATTTTCACTTTTCATATCGCTACTTTGTGCTCTCAACTAACACACACTCACAGACTCTCAGATACAAGAATTTGTACAGTTTGTCAACATGAAAAGGTTAACAAGGTAAATGAAAAACGCTTAGGCAAGAGGTAAATGCATGAAAAGAAAAGACGGAAAAAAAGACACAAAAGGCGCACACAGACAATGTTTAGCACACAATCTACAAAGACTCTGAGGTTGGGGCAAAAGACAACGTCGAAATGGTGGCAGCTCTGGTGCAGACTCGAATCTCAGCCAAGGCAGCCGCTAAACTCTTTTGTGTGTGCATGTGTGTGTGTGTGAATAACAAGATTTTAAACATGTTTACTTTTTATTTTGCTGCCTGTGTTAACGCTTATGCAATTTATTTCTGCATGTACATAACAACCCTCCACATTCCCCCAACGGCCCCCTCACCCCAACGAAAACTTACATAACTTATAGAACGGCTGACTTCATTTTCATCGGTTTCTGCTCTCGCCTTTTGCTCCATTACAAAGCATGCCCAGCGGCTGGGGCAGGTTTAATCTTTTGCTTGTCTTTCACCTTAGGTGCCAGCGCGCCCTTGCGCCCCTTGCAACACTTTAAAAAATTGCGTAGCTTAGAATGTAGAATGTTTGATTTTTCTATAGTTGAAAATGACTAGCTATGGTGTTGAAGCTTAGGTTAGAGAGGGATTATTTCAAATATACTTAACATAGTTTTATTGGTATCGCTATTTACATTTTTTTCTCAGTGTAAACACTAGTATTATGCCTACACTTGCACTAGAGGGTATTTCAAGATCCTCAAGCCTTTTGACAATCACTTGATAGCTTGAATTCGAGTAGTTAAAGTATGTTGCAAATGCAAAAAAGGAAACTTGAGAGAAAGATCTAAATATTTTAATGACATTCGAAGAAGTCTAAGAAATATTAAACATCAAAAATAGCAAAACCTTAGATATTATTTTTAAGTATTTAAAAATTACAAAGTTTTCGGATTTATAATTAACTAGCAATATTTACTTACGTAAATAGACATAAGCAAATAATAATTTCGAATAATTTATCCATAAGTGTACTTAGAAATCGTTTGCTTTTCAAAAACAGTTAAGGCTGTTTCTTTTGTTCTTGCTTCTCAAAAGGGTTGAAGAGCCAAGTCAAAAGAAGCTAACGCGATGCCCGCGGCGGTCAGCGCTTTAACTTTAACTTGAACTTTGCCGAAACTTGTCTGCTGAACGTGAAAAGTAAAGGAAAAGAGGGACAAAAACAAAAGTAAACATTCTTTAGTGCGTTAAAGTTGGCAGCACTGGGCAGCGAGGAAGCGCGCTGTGGCAGACACGCGTAAACTGCTTGCTTATGCAGCTCAAGTTGCCACGCTTGACACATTTCTCGGGAGACTCTGGTGCTTGCCGCGGCAACTTGTCAACGCACACTCATCAATGTCGGCGTGACGGCATCAGCGTCCCCATACTCAGACCCATACCGATGCTCATGCTCATGCTCGTGCTCATTTTCCATACTTACAGTTTCGCCATGTTCGCATAAGCATGGCCATTCGCACAGCGTGGCGTTGCATGCGACATGTTGCATGCCACACAGTGGGTCGCAGGGCCACCACAACTAACACAACAGCTAGAGTTGCTTTCGATCTAGTTTCTGCGACAGCTAACAAATATTAATGAGCGAATGTGCTCAAAATCGCAATGAATATTAACAGTCCTTAAACCAATAGTAAAAATATACAACCTTAATAAAAAAGAACAAATCTATTTGGAAGTTTGTGCTAAATTGAGAACGCAAACTCACCAAGATATAAAACTAAAAAGCACACAAATTGATAGGGTTAAAGACAATCCGTTATTTGCTGCGGCCATTGTACAAGGTTCTTCCTGTTATTAGTTAACATGATTAGTTGTCTTTGTACCCCTTGGCATATGCTTGATTTTTTATGATTATTCCCCTTTTTGATTGCGCGACGCAAACACACACACACACATACAAAAAAAGTGTAAGAGACAAACTTTTTGCAACTACAGCACGTGCTTTTGTTCCTGTAGCATGCACAGAAGCAACCTCCAGAATTCTCTAACAAAAAACACACATAAAAAACAAAAGGAAAAAATAAACACAGGAAAAAAAAGAGTCACGTGCAAAAAACTTTCTTAATTTAAAAGAAATTTTCAAACAAACTCAATTAAATAATTTTAAGCGCAAATAAAGATGTGCAAGAACCACCGGAAAGCCGAATGCAGGACATCATGAATACATGTGGTTTTTACATTACTTCTCCATCTTTCTTGTTCTCTTGTTTTTTACTAGATAGTTCCGAATGCCACAAAATTTTAATTGAGTTAATCCCAAAAACCACATGCTGGCTAACGAGCCATCTGCTTGTGGGTGATTCCCAGCCATAGCTAATTTGCTGCAGCCAACAAGAAGCATGAAAATATGCTTAGAAGCCAAGTTGCATGCAGCTAGCCACATTGAACAGCTGCAGCAAATGATTATTACTGTTCACTAGATCAGTTTAGTTGGCTGTGCTTTAAGATTGACGAAGCATTAAGTAACAAGGCAGCATACAAATTCAGTAACTACATATTGAAACACAACGAACTAAACTTAAATATCAATACAACTTATAAGATAACCATACTATGACTACCTCATACGTATACAGTGAGTTGGAGGAGAACTTCTTAGGCAAACCCTCAAAGGTGAACGACTTGATCAAGTTCTTAAATGAAGTGACCAACAGCAACAAACTGGAGTAAGTTAATTTTAAAGTTATAATAAAGATGAACAATCATTAGAAAATCGAATCAGTCAGATCAGTGGCAAGGAACAGAAGTCCAAGGTTGAAGTTGATATCAGTGCTGGTGTCACAGATGACAATTTCTTAGTTATGAAGCGTCCGCATTATGTTAACACGAAAGCCAAGAGCTTGAAAGATATAAACGTTCGAACTAATTTGAATCAAATGACATTTACGCGTCAAATCGATGTGAAGCGTAAGGAGCGCATTAAGGCTCGCGAGGAACGCATAATTGTAGCAAACAGCTTTCGCAGGTAGTTTTCCATCTTATCACTTTCTCTTAAAATTATTTATTTATGTTTTCACACTTAGATTGGGCAATGCAGAATATCGTGAGGCAGCCTACGATAAAGCAATTCAATTTTATACCAAGGGTCTGGAATATATCTGTGATTCTCCGGTTCTTTATGTTAATCGCAGCTTGTGCTTTATCAAGTTTGTTTAAGTCTCTTTTAGTTGGCTTGCAGTCTTAAACATTTCCTTATACTTTTTATAGGAAACGTCAATTTAAGCGTGCCCTGCTTGATCTTGATCATGTGACAAACAGATTGGATAATCGTTGCCTTCGAGCCTGGCTATATAGGGCAGGTACCATGAAACGCATGAATAACGAGGCTGGCTTTGAGGAATGCATAAAAACAGCTCGCAAATTGAACAGACCTGAACTGGAATATATTGATTATTTCTTAGCTAATCTGCGTACTGATTTTTGATACCTTTGCTAACATAATGTTCTTTATAACATTTTTAAGATTTTCTATGATATATGCATAGATATTTTCATCGTTTCAAACATTCTTACAACTTAATAAAACTCTGCTATTTCAAACCATTTGTTTGTGTTTTTTTTTCTGCCTGGTATACACAAAAAAAGCAAAGAAAAATGTATAAAAACAACAACTTAAACACGTTTCTGTGTCAGTTTGTGTTTGGCAAATGAAATTTGCAATTTTTGCATAAACTCAATAAAAATTCCAATTGTCATGGGGAATATTTGACAACACTGTAAACTCCGTACTTCATGCACAATACTCGGTACTGTCCCTTGCATATATATAATATATATATATATATATATATATATAGTACACTACCAGATAGCATAGCTACTACTTGTTTCATGCCCCTTACTCCTTGCTTCAGCCAACAGCAGTTGTAGCCACGATAAGGGCCACTTATACGCTTCGTTTGGGGTGCAACGCAACTACTACCACAAAAGACTGACTCTGCGGTTAGGTCTAGGGAGGGGTAGGGGAGGAGCATATTTGTTTGTGTATAAGTGACTTTTCAATATGACGCCAACAGCATTTGCATTTGCTTTGGCTAAGTCCTGGCAGTTTCACTTCATAATGAAATGCAACTCCAACGCTTGGGGAGTGGAACTTTTCTCACAACTCACACAGGATGGGAAAGTGAAATGGGTGCAGGGCGAGGCTAGTATGGCTAGTTGTCGTTACATTGTAAAGTGACAAGCAAACGGCAACGGAAGTGCCACAAAAAAGGTTTTCACAGTTTCTCAATTGTGTCAACACCTAAGCCGAACCAGAGAATTGGCAATGCCATGCCACGGCCCCTGCAACGGACCGCCTTTGCACCATTTCCCCTGACACAACAGACACGCTGCAAAGAGAGAGATCTGGTCACACTGCAGTATAGCTGCAATCTGTTGGCTTTGCGATCTAAGAAATGCAAAAATCCTTGTGGGGCTGAAACTCTAATCAACAGCAACGCCCACGCTTGTAATCAATGCTGTAAACACTTATTTTTGTGGTTACAATGTTGTAACAGCAACAACAATGCCAAACACCCACACACACACATTGCAACCGCCTGCTGCCATGCAATTTGGTGGCACAGTCAAAGTTTGTCGCTTGCCCTCATTCCCCAGACTCTAGTCTTAGTCCACATTGTTATTTTTGAGGTTGCTTTTGTTGCTGGTTGTGCTTTGCGCTTTTTGCAATCAGATGAGGCTCATCCCTGGCATCGGATTTTGCGTGCTGCAACATTGCGGCATTTTATAGGTGTGGCAAAAATGGTAAACCGGCAACTGGCACTTTTAACACAGTCCTGCGGTTGGGCGTGCCAAAAGTGCCAAGATACCATATATAAAAAGAGTAAGTTACCTTGTAGGCTTTAACATAACTTGTGGGAATGAACTAGACTTGCTTTGCAATCAGAGTTTCATTGAAACCAAATGTATATTTGAATGCAGGCCTGTTAATTGTAACCCTTTAGTTTGCAATAAGCCAAGTTAACTTAAAGCTATTCAAGTACCTGTACATAAATCTAAGCAAAAGATATTAAGAATAAATCAAAGTAACAAACAATTATATCATAAAACATAAGTTTCTCTAAAAAGTTTTGCATTTGCTATTTGCTGTTGCAATGTTTACTCCCAAAGAAACTAATCGTGGCTGAAACTATAAACTTATGGCCTTAAGCTAATGTCAACTAACATCTTCATAAATCAGGCAACGACGGTTGATCTCTGTTCACCCTTCCTTTTTTGCCCCGTGGTTTTCTCTAGAGGATCACTATAAACCCATTTTCAAACACGCATTTAAACTTTATTTTAGCATCGTAAATTTTTTAGCCATCTTTAGCTCCATTATCCGTTTTGTCCTTCTTGTTGCTGTTGCTAGCAAGTTGTCCGGCTCCGTTTAGTTTTCGGCTTGCGGTTCGTGAGTTTGCATCTTGCCAACGTCTTGGCCAAAAAAGTAATTTGGCCCTTTATCTGTATTGCGGCTTAAACAGCAAAACAAGACCCTAACCCAGAGCGGCTTGGTTGTGCATTGGGGAGTTGTTTTTGGTTAAGAAACCTCATTCTCTCTCTCAATCTCTTACACACCCTTTCTCTCTCTCTCTTTCTGCTGTGGCTTCATTGATTATGTATTTTTAAAGTTTCTTTAAAGCATATTCTCTTTGCATATCCTGTACTGGTGAAGACTTGAAAAGGGGTATTTTATCTAATCTGTGTGTGAGAAAACTTCTGATTTTGTTGGCAAATAAATTGCATTTTGGAAAACTTAATTGACTTCTCTAAAAAAATTTAATTATGCTCAAAGCTCAAATTGAACATGTCTTTATAATGAAACAGGGTGTAGACTAGTTTGCTTTTTGTTATATTTGTGAGCCATATGCGAGAACTCATTTTGGTTAAACCAAAACTGCATTCAGCTTGTGTTCTGTTGGGAGTCTTGTCCAAAAGTTGTGTTGTGTATTTAACGATTTGCCAGCTTGAAACTCGCCAGAAATTGAACTGAGCTGAACGCCAAGTTGTTCATTGAAAATCAGCACTTGACACTGACGCTGTCACTTTGTGGACTTCGCTGGCAGTTCATTAAAAAGTTGTGGCAATCTTCCTTCCGTTTTTAATTAGCATGCCATTTTTTGCTGGTTGCCCTTATCTTTTATCCTCCATCATTCCAAACTCACTTGGCTTACTTAAAGTGGAATCAACAGAAATCTATTGACACTTTTTGCGCTTTATTAAATGTTTATTTGCTTTGTTGATTTCGATTTTCGCATCGAATGCGCAACGGATTTCAAATGCAAACAACACCAACAGCACAAAGAATAAACATGCAAGGGAGGCGAATCATCAATATGTGCGAGGGTGTGAAATGGGAAAGGAAAGTAAAGTGTGTGTTACTGTGACTAGCTTAGGGACCAACGCACATCTCGAGACGTGGCGCAAACTATGAGCACGGCTTCCAGCAATGAACGGTAAATAAGGCAAAAAGAGAAAACAAATTTATTTCGCTCTCTCACAGAGTATTCCCAATGGGAAAGTGGACTTGCGACAATGACTGTGACTGTGACAATGACTGGACAAAACAAATATATACGCAGTCAAAGCAATGTGACTGTGACTGGGACTGTTGCATTAACATTTACAGTCACTGTTACTGAATTATCCATTGAGTGTATATTGTGGGGAGAAGTGTTGGTATTGTGTTCCAATACCTGCTGTTCATACACTGAAAAAAGTTAAGTCAATGCAATGATTCAACGGCAGTTGATTTCTTTTTATACTAAAAGTAATGAAAGTGAACTTGAAACCAAATATTTATAATTTTGATGATTGTTTTATAATGTTAACTTGCATAAAGGACTTCCGAATAGTATCCTATTTTGAACGACGCATTGGAAATTAACTCGATTCTTATTAAATAAAGTTGTATAAAACAAAATCTGATTCTTTCGTTCTTAAACCATTTATTCTTACCTGCAACAGTAGCTTGTTATAAGGACCTTTAATGTTTGGGTTGCTAACATAAAAAAACTTCTTTTCTTAAGCGTATTTGTAGTGAAATTACATATTAAGTTTATTTGTTTATACGAAGTCGACAATAAAACAGTAATTAAAGTCCATAAACTATTGCGTGCATTTTTTTCCAAAGTTTTTCTTGCGTGTATTTGGCACACCAATGGAGTTTCAGCCACATAAAGAATACCTTTTTCGCTTTTTCACACACACACAAACAATTTCAAACAATAGCAAAAACAACTTTGGGGTCTAGAAGAAATGTATTCACGTTGCTTTTTCATTATTCATGACAACTTGCTCTTGGCCGTCGTCTCTCGTTGCTAGATGTAACTGAGTCAAAGCAAACACCAGACACAAACACAGACAAAGACCATCAAAATAAAAAAAAAGAACAGACAAAAAAATATCATGAGATAGGTGGGACACACACATAGTTGGTTGGGGGGGGGGAAAATAACAAAGATGACAATAAAAAGCAGTAAAACAATTTTTGCTACCCTACGCATAGACAAAAAGTCAGGACAACAATAACAGCAACAACAACAAGCAGCAAGCGGGCAAAGGGAACTAATATTTTAAGAAAACAAGACACGGACTGCAGTAGAAGAAGAGGGGTGGGGGTGGGTGGGCGAAGTGGTTGGCAGTTTATATCAACTCGCATATGTGAATGCGTGTGCAAAAAAAACAAAAAAAAAAAATAAGACAGGCAACAGTTTTGCTTTGCTTGTGTTCAAGGGCGGAAAAATAGAGACTGGCGAAGTCAGGAGGGAAGCGGCTTTGATAGCTTTGCGCAAGTGGCCGTCGTCAAATTCAAGTGACATATTTAGACAGCTAAGCGACTCCCAAGTGTGGCATCTACAGCACAAAGCAAAGGTGAAGTGGCATTGCCACAGCCGCATCAGCAGCAGCCGGCAGAAAATTTTTCAACCACCCTAAAAGTATGCAGCAGCTTTTTAGTGTGTGAGTTGTTGCTATTCGTGTATCCTTTTTTTCTCCCCACTTTATTTTATTTTTTTTTGGTTGGCCATGCAACGCGAGTGGTTTTGTGTACCAGACAACCAACAAAAAAGGCAGTAAGGTGTGCTACGTGGAGATACTCTGGAATCAACGCAAATATATTACATTTAGAGACTTTACTTTAAAAAAATAAAAATTACAAAGCTTATTGTTCTGTTTCTTATGTGTTTAATATAGCTCACAAATAAGTACAAATCAACAAAATGTATATGTATATGCCTAACGACGTTTTCATTTGAGCCATTTATTTATATATATATAATTTTTTTTTTTTGTGGTACAGGGTATAATAAGCAGAAGCCACACGACAAGAATAACATCAACGATGACGACAACAGTTGCTTTTAATAATAAAATCATTGAGCATCAAAGCATAAAAATCAGTCAAGTGCAACATAAGCTTAAAGACCAAAGTCGCATCAGGGGGATGCTGCTGTCCGGAATCGAAGGTAGCTAAGGTAGTTCACCCCTCACTTTCATTATCTCTCTGTATGTACCTTTCCTTGTGCGTTCGATTCGATATTTCTAGAGGATTTTCCTCCCCTCAACTTTCTGCCCATGTTTTCTTATTGCTTAAGAAAAAACGAAATGAATGTGATTTAATGTTATTTTTACAGCCAAATTAGTTGGCTTTTGATGTGCGTTTAACTTGTTGTAGACAATGCCTTAAAGTCGGGGCACGGAAACTAAGCAAAGTATAAATAATGAATTGCTAGCCTTAAGCTGACCGAAGGGCGCCCAAAATTATTATTTACTATTTTTTAACAAACCTTGCAGTATTGAAAATTGAATTTTTAAAGAATTATCTCAATGAAGTTTGTCAACTGAAGCAGATTTTAAATTTAACTCAATGTGTTGGAAAGCAAATTTTTTTTTGACAAATATTTATCAAGGTTATCCTGCTTTTGCAGTAAATGTAATTATTATCATTTACTATATTATTTATTTTGAGTAAAGGACAAACACGATTACCCTGAACTAGCCAAAGATTCACATTCATTTAGATTCATGGCTTTAAAAAAGAAACTTTAGTTTTCTTTTGATAGTTATAAAAACCTCTGGTAGCGTATGCAAACTGTGAGCAACCGTTTATTGGGCACGCGTTTTGTGCGTACGTTTTTTGTGGCCAGAAAAAGCAATCGAGGAGGAAATGGATGCCTGGTAGCTGCATTCACAGAAGGTAGTTCATGTAGTCATAAAGAGACACCGCAGCGCCATTTGGGCCCACAGCGTGCAGCCATAAAAACTCATAAGCTGGATTCAACGTGTGCGGTTTTTCTGTAAAAACGCACACGCACAAAAGCATACACATATGTGTGTGCATATGTATGTGTCTTTAAGATACATTGCCAGTTACTTTAAGTTGTGGAAGAGCAAGCAAGTTTATTGCCACACTCATGGGATTGCAAATAGACAAGAAAAGTTAAGTCAAGTGCAATCATTTCAAGCTGCTGTTGCTGCTGCTGCTGCTGCATTCATAATTGCATGAAGTACTCAAAAAGTACATGATCACAATATACATATGCCTTGCTGACTCGTTATGTGGCAGATGTTGCCATCTATTAGACGGCGACTTACTATGGACTATGATGTCTCTTGATTTAGTTCAGGGAATATTTTTTAGTGGCATACTTTATATCTATTAACTTCATAAATATATCTTTTAAAACTGTTTTTTTTACAGAGTATTAAATTGTCTAGTTTTGGGTTTTTCCTTAACGTTTGTTTAATTAAAGTTGGATTCTGAAAATGCGTCTGCTGAGATTGTCTTTGAGTGTCTTAATTCAATGCACTCGATGTAAGGGGTCTTCAATTACTTGCATATTAAATAACATTTGTTCTTTATTGGCATTAAGCACAGCTTGTTTGATTTTCAATTTCGACAACAATTTCAAATTAGTTTCACAATGATATAAATCATTGCCTTACTTAAACAATCAATTACACATTTGTATGTTAAGCTTATATTTGTCTAAAAATAATTTCATAAAAACAATTTCGATACAAGAAAACTGTAATTGAAATTTATTTCAGTAACATATTGTTTGTATATATTGCATGCTTTAATTCTTTAATAGTTAAATAACAAATGAAAACAATTTATTTAGTTATGAGCATTATTTAAATAGTTAAATTGACATCTGTCTATCAATCATCAAACAACCAACTAGTTTAACATCTAATTTGAACTTCCACCTTTCGATTTTGAAAGTTCACTTCACTTACCGCTTGCATAAAATCAACTGAGTCAGAAACTCAATTGTATGTTGCCTCAAATAAATTGATTTATAATTTAAATTAAGCGTTTCTCAACAAAGAACAAATAAACACCCACACCCAATCTTCATCATCTTCCCTCAGTTGACACTAGCCTGCAGTAACAAGCTATTTACCGAACTTAACGAAAGAACCAGCAGGACACAACCCTTTAAGCACTTTTGAAGATTGTCAGCTACACTACCTCTAAACCTCCCTTTCTTGATTTCATCCACATCTCTCTCTCTCTCTCTTTTACAAAATCAAACAAAACCCAGAGACAGTGAGACAGAGCACATTGTAAACGTGACATCTTAATGTCACGCTGCTTTGCTGTAAAAGAGAATCACGGCACAACAACAAGTCTGGCTAGGGGATCGAGGGGTTCGAACTCAACTCCATTGCAATCCTTCTAAGTCCATCTCCCTTATAGTTTTACACTCCGCTTTTTGCCCGTCTGCCTGTCCGTGTGGCTCAATTGACATCATTTGCTTTGTACTTCTGAGCTAGTTATTTTCTACAAATTGTTAATTATTTTCATTGCGCTTATTATGAAACTTTTTGCGCGCTACCCAAGTACTTGACTCCCCTTCTCTTAACACTCTGCGATTGTTTGTGCGCTTGTTGTCCTTAAAGATTTTTGGCATTTAATTAAGCGCAATCAAATTGACATTTTCAAGTAATTTAAACAAGCAAATAGACGACTTTGTCTCTACTGCCTTACCGCCCCTCTCCGACACCTTAGACATGCTCTCGACTCCCGTTTTGTTTGTTTGTTTTTTTTTTGGCGCATATTGAAACGCTTTCCTTGGCCAAAGGCCAAATTGCTAAGCTTTGTGCCTCACAGCCAAACAAAAAATCAATAATTAAATGGACAAGCAACACACCCCTTACCACCATCACACACCCCCTCCCCACGCACATGCGTCAATTAATTATGTCTTTTGCCGTTTTGTCGCATTTAAAGGCGACGCAATTAAGTTGCCAGTAAGTAAGCAGCCAGGAAAATTGTTAGTTAAAAAGGCGGAGGAAACGAAAAGGTATAGGAGGGATGCTGCTGGTATACGTAACGTATACCCGACCAGAGTCACATAATACGTATCAATGGATACCGACATGGACATGGACATGGACATGGACATGGATATGGACATTGTTGTTGTTGTTGTTGTGGGTGTGGATGTGGAAATGCTTCTTGTCCGTCTCCATTGCCCACTTTGCTACGTGACCAGCACCGTAATTCATATGAAAATTTAATTTGTTAGGCCGTACAAAAGTGAACAAACGATGGTAAAAGAGAGAGAGAGAGAGAGAAAGAGAGGAAGGTGGGAGAAGCGTGTGGCTAGGCAATGAAACCAAATGGTTTTTCCGTTTCTCTAACCGCATGTGAAAATAAATATTATTAGGTTGGCTAACAAAAATACACACATATACATACAAATACAAAATACAAATTGATGTGTACAGAAACAAGAAAAGCATGACTTGAAGTTATCCACTTTTAAAGTGTGTCTCTTATATAATTAAGCATTTTATTGTTATAGCTATCGTTATTCTTGAAACATTTTAAAACCAATTGAAATTTAAAACCTACTTCAAGTTTTAGATTTTAAAATCATTTTAATATTTTACCTTAGGTGTTTAGTTTTAAAGTATTGTTGTATTTAAAAGTTCACCAACAAATATTTCCCCCTCCCACGATTAAATACAGGGTATTCAAAACATATTAAATATGAAAAATTATTGCTTACTCGGCACAAAATAGGCCGAAAAGCGGTTGTTGTTTTGTTTTTGGTTGTGTGCGTGTGGTTAACACGAGCCCCAAAAGCCACAAGGTATGCAATGCACTTTTCCGCTTTTCAGCGATAATTTTTGTGATTTTGATTGCACGCACCGCAATTTGAATGATATTTGGTTTATTCCGTGGTTGCCACATTCAAATATATACATACATACATTGGTCTTGTGTGTCATTTTTATACCCTGATCCCATTAAAAATGGGAAAAGGGTATAATGGTTTTGTGCAAAAGTATGTAACAGGCAGAAGGAAGCATCTCCGACCTTATAAAGTATATATATTCTTTACCAGCATCAACAGTCGAGTCGATATAGCCATGTCCGTCTATCCGTTTGTACGTCTGTCTGTATGTATGAACGCGTCGATCTCAGAGACTATAAGAACAGAATCCAGGTTTGGAACTTAAGCTCGCCTAATTCCTAGGCAGTACAAGTTTGTTTTCGATTTTCGATAACTCTTCCCGTTTTCGATATACACATGGGATCGATAGCAACAAAATATTAAATTTGAAAAACTTTGAGACGGTGTTTGATACATTTAACAAAATAATAACAATCTGTGAAATTTTTATTAAAATCGGTTAAGAAACACCGGAGATATGGAACATTGAAGTTGTGTATGCGGTACGCAGTATGCGCATACACACACACACATACTTGCAAGCACTGACTGTACGCGTAAAGTATAGGGATCAGGGTACCGTCTAGTCGGGATTTCTCGACTAGAGCCTTCTTACTTGTTTTTATTTGATTTTGTGCATATTTTTAAGAAATAAATAAGTCAATTGCCATTTTTCAAACTTATTCTAATGCATTTCACGACTATAAAATGCATCGATCATTGGGTTGAATTTGCAATGCAAATGGCAAATATAAGCAATGCATTAAGCTCATTAGCTCAGCAATGCAGAAAATGGCAAGCAAAGGAAGACCGAAGACAAGTCAGCTGAACAGCTTAGCAAATAAAGTCCATTGAAATAATTAGCAGGACTGAACTGCAGTGCAGCATAATATGCATGGTAGACGCCTTGCCCACCTGCCTTTGGGTTTGAGGGCTTTGGGGTTTAGTGGTGGCTTGGCCAGCTTTGGACAGCGTTTTAAATTTCATTAAATCTGCTCACTTCGTTTGCCAATGCAATCAGCATTGCAAAGTGAAAAGCAAACGGTAAAAAGGGACAACAAGAAAAACTCAAGTAAAAAAAAGTCGGTAAGAAGGCCTGTCGAAGGCGCCGCATTTCATTTGCAACGCCTCAAGTGCTTGAAATCTACTTGGGATGCCGTTTTGTTGTTTTCTTTTCCTTTCGCCCTTAGCTTTGGGCTTTGGGGCAACTGGGAGGCGCGCTTAACCTTACGTAATTAACTCGCTTTAAACTTATGTTTTTTTTTTATATTTTTGCACTTTTTAATGCCCTTACAAAGTAAAGAGAAAATTTGAATTCTTATGTACTTTAATTGCATTGAAGCCAAAAACGATTAATTTGTTAAATGGTAAGAAAATACAGTTTGGCGTTTTTAGATATTTAATTACAACGTGTCGATACATATAAAACACAAGCAACTTTAGTCCCTGAAACTTTATTCAAATCATTTTGCTTGGCAGATTACGTTTATCACAACTGGCCTAAGGGCATTTAAGCTTCGTTAAACGCCACCTCCCTTCTTCCTCTTACCCAATCTCTAGCTGACTTTGTCTCGCTTCAGCCTTGTTCTTCACTTGTTATCCATTGTTTTTTTCTTTCTTTTTCTTAACTTGATCCACTTTACGCTAGGATTTTAGTTTAATTTCTTCTCAGTTTGTGTGTGTTTTTTTCAAAAACTTAATAGGTTGGAATGGTGTTGGGAGGGTGCATGACGGAGGCGTTAAGTTTGCGTTGTGCTTTCGCTTTTCTCTAATTTCTTTGCGCTATTTTTCACAATTTTTTCTAGCTTTTTGTTATATTTTTCTGTTTCTAACTACGTTTTCATTGCTGCAACGCCCGCCGCTCGGCGTTCTAAGTGAAAAAGTAAACAGAAATCCATTAGCTTGGCAATCATTGACGGCGCCGCCAGTGGCAAAGCTCCCCTGCCGCCCAGCCGCCATGCAATCCTATCCAGCGTTCCATTGACCGCTTTGTGTGTATGTGTGTGTTTGTGTGTGTGCGGTGCAAATGAGTGGCAGAGGTCAGTGTTGCTTTTTTTTTTAAATTGCTGCCATCAGTGAATTTGCTCCACTTTTGCAGTATTCGTTTCGCTTTCCGGGCTTTTTTCTTCCATACCCAACGCGACAATTTTTAAGCTATATATAGGGTATATATTTGTGGATCTCAATGCTGAAAATCCAAAACGGAGACACAAAAGAAGAAATACAACAGCAACGGAAAATAGTACATTTAAATAAATAATACAAATATATCTTAAAGCTAAGCAATTTGAAAACAAGCTGCAATTAACTAATCGATATCAATCTTATAGCCCAGATCGATGCTGGCACGTATATGTTCCTTTAAATTGATATAACCATTGCGCAGGGATTCTTGTGTTAGGAACTCCTTGACCTTTGTCTCGTTCTCACAGAACACCAAATTTTCTGTCAAATCAATCATCTTTTGCAAATGTAGTGGAAATCTGTAGAGTATTAAGAGCAACGAACTGGATGCATCCGCTGCACGACACAAATCGGTCGATAGCTTCGATATGCCCTGTGCCGCTGTATAATCCAGTCCCGTTATCTTCTGACCATCGATAACGACGGTGATCTTAAAGTCTGCCCGAGCGCAGGCCTTCAACACAAGTTCACGCAAATGATTGATGGCCGGAAAATAGATGCCATTGCCGGGCACCACTGAAATGTATTGCATTTCATCCAGCTCGTGTATCCGCACCACAATCTCCGGTCGTGCCCACAGGAACAACAGATGCAGCGCCGTCACAACGATGCTGACTAACAGCCCGACTTCGACGCCAAAAAGCACACACACACAGAAGCACATCAGCCAGATGCCAAAGTCACGTTTCGATTCGCGCCACAAACGCAGCGGCAGCTTAAAGTCCAGCAGTGTTAAGATCGAGCAAATCAAAATGGCTGCCAGCGTCGCTTCCGGTATATAGTTGAAGTACGGACTAAGATAGCTTAAAGCCAGTAGCACAATAATGCCTACAGGAAGATGAAAACTTTGTTAGCTTATTTCTTTTTATTGTAAGCTTGACTGCAACTTACCCAGATACAAGTTGGCCATTGGCGTCTTTAAGCCGCAAGCTGTGCTGATCGCATAGCGTGTAAAGGCACCTGATGAGGGCATCGCCTGCACACAGGATCCAAATATGTTGCACAGTCCGACCGTGAGCAGCTCATGATTTGTGTCCACAAGACCCTTGGGTGCTGCAAAAAGAAAATTGAACAAATACTGTTATCAGGCAAGTTTTATTAAAATTATGGTAAAAACCCTGAACCCATTTAAATTGGATAAGAAGTAGTAGGGATTTCTCGACTAGGACCTTCTTACTTGTTTTAATTATCGTTTCAAATAGGTTTAGCTAAGTTAAGCCATCAAATGACAAAAATAATATAAATATTATCCTCAATAAGAGTGGGGAAAAAAGTGTCTTTACTAACCAAAATCAAAATCATTCTCTCTTATGCTATTACCATAGTAATTGCTTCGATGTGTTATTTAAGTATGTTTGATATTAGCTTATCTCCTTTTACTTACTCAGTTTGCCAATTGAAATATTTGTTAGTATGCCAACAATGGGAATAACAATGATGCCCACACTGAGTTCACTCAGAATCTGCCAGAAAGTGTAGATTCGCTCCGGAGTTTCAACCATCACACTAGGCAACGTAAAATTTGGTAAGCTAGACATTGCATTCTGGCTAAGTGCATATGGCACTGTATCTCTGTAGCCCAGCCAGATGAAGGAGACAATGCCACCGATGAGCACAATGAGTGTATTCCTCGACGTGGACAAGTATCTGCAACAGATTCGCAAAACCTTGCCACGTTTTTCATTGTGTGCCACGCGTTCCATTATCTAAAATGATAAAAAAGCAATTAAAGAATTAAACATTTGATAAATTGTTTTTTGTCTTACCTCAAGCAACATCAGAAAAACGATGGCAAAAATGCCCATTACCAGATCAGCCATGTTAGATTCATTGATTCGAGAAAGAAGAGTGCTAACCGAGCTAATGAGACCAGGCACTAAGTACTTAATACCTAGCAGCACTTTGATCTGGGACTCGATTACCAATATTGCTGTTGCCGAGGAAAAGGCTTTGATCACCGGCATCGATATAAACTCAAAGATGAAGCCTGCAAAAGGAATGTACAAATTTTATTGAGTGTTTACGATATGTCTTTTTAATTCTGTCTAGATTTTAGTGTGTATAAGAAGATCTTCACGTGTGACATATAAGTAACAATTGGGTGTTAATTATATTCAAAGTACGATTTTCTTGTTAAACTAAATTAGTTTTAGGAATTAATGTGAACTAATCGCAAGTTTATCTGGCAAAAGTATCAAAATAACTATTGGAAAATATTTCTTCATACTTTGCTGCCAATATAATATATGAAGTTATTAACCGTAATTTTAATTTTTTCAGGTAGATATTGTCGGGCTGAAGTTTAATTGTAAATAAAATGTTTATTTTTATTATCAGAGAGTTAGGAATGGGCAGTATTCCTAATTAAGAAAGCCAATAAACAGTGTTCCAGCATTTTTCAATCCTACTGCATTTAAATTTATTTGCATGCCACTTATGACTAAAAAACTGCCGTAGATCGGTTATAGAAGTGCTCAACAGCTTGATGCTAATCAAAACTGTAAACCTAATTTCAGGGTGACTAAATGACTTATGAAGATGCTCTATACAAGTGACATGAACGTGTCTTCCAACAAATGGTGGGGAGAGAGACATATTGCACATTGTAATTATATATATCTAGTTAGGAATGAAACAAACAACAAATCTGACTTTACATGCTGGGACAGGCAAAGCAATAAGACACATTATAAAACATCGCACCTAAGTCAATTGACTGTGGCTATAAAATGCGGACACGGCGATAAAATTTCAACTGACAGATATCAGATGCGAAACAGTAAGTCAGAAAGAATTAAGGTATGAGCAAGTATAACTAGATACAATTAAGTATAGCAGGTAAGGGCACACCATTAGCTTGACAATTACTCACCAACTCTTAAAGAGCCCATAATAATCTGCACAATGCCACTGAGAAATGTAAGCAGAAAGGCAAATTCAATTGGTCGCCCAACTGTGAACTGCACGCTGACCAGTGCCACCAGGCTAGTTGGTCCAATGATGACCTTGTCAATGGAACCAAATATCAAATAGATGAGCGGCCCAATAAACGCCGAGCAGAGGCCATAGCGAGCGGGCAATCCAGCGAGCAGAGCGCAAGCAATGCTCTCCGGTATGATGGTCAGTCCCAGCGTGATGCCCGTAATTAAATCATCGATGCCCCATTCCATATTGTACGCGGGCAGCCATTCAAACACGGGCACATGACGCAACAGCATGCGTTTCCATTTGCTGGATCGAGGCGCTTTTTTGGGCACTATGTCAGCGCCATTCTCGTTGGCTTTGTCGCTGGCACTTAAGATTGTTTTGGCATCCGTCTTTATAGACAGCAGACGCACCTTGTTCTCCCGATCCATTAGCTCAGGGTTTACTTCATTTGACAGATACATAACTAAGTACCACTTAAAATACAGCAAGATACTCTACAACGAGGTCTGCTTACCGCGAGTCGCGATTTGATAATGACGCTGATAGCGGCGATCATGTCTCTGATGAGTGCTTATAATCCCAGTTCGCAGCTCGCAGAAAGTAGTTGACAGATCTCAGTTCAACAAGCGATGACTGCCATCCACCCATCCACTTGCTGCCCAGAACTTGATGTCGGCATTTGTTTGCCTAACAGATCAGAGCGTCGCTCACAGCTCAATTGTGAGCTCACTGTCTGTGTATGTATGTGTGTTTGTGTCCAACAGATGTAAATAGAGATTGAGATATATCTACTTGTACATGTACAGATAAAGATGCAGACTAAAATAGCCACAAATAACTGATACAGAAACATATATAAGCAAAAGAGACACACAAGTAGATTTATATATACAGAAAAACGTAATCGGCTTCAGATTTAAATAATTTGATCTAAGTTTAAATTACTTTCTTAACTAACTTTGTTGATTCAATAACAGCTATGAAAACATCAACAAGTTACAGAGTACAAACGAAACAGATACGAAGTTATGAATATACAGCCACATGTATCTGGCTTGAGCATTGCATTCTGTTATTGGACTCTTATCAGCTGATTTTCTTTGCCAGCTCTCTCACAATACCCAATCCATTGACAGCTCTCATCTATCGCATCGTTTGCTTTCCTTTTCACGTTCTGACGTTGTTTGATCTTATCATTTTGAGCGTGAGAGTCGCTAACTGTTCGCTGTGTGTTATCGTAGCTATTCGTACCTGGGATAATAATTTAATTGTTTGATTCAATGTTGTTGACACCTTGGTACCAACACGCCGTACTCCAAATATCGTTTTCTGATCTCCATATGACGCACATGTCATCGGCAATTTGCTAATTGGAGAGTCTGTTTGTTGACGTCTCCAAAAGTCGTTTTATCAAATATGGCACGATTGTGGAAATTATCATGTGTGACAAAGTTGTTGTAACATTTTAGTAAATTTGATGGGAGATCATATCTAATGCTGACATTTGATGAATACTTGTTTGCCTAGTTTTATTGAGTGCATGGTATAATACTAACAATGGAAGTTTACTATGACGCGTTTGTTCATCTTGCATTCAATTGCAGTTTGTTTAAGCTGTTAGCTTAGTTTTTAGCCGGTTTCAAACTAAAATTAATTCAGCATATAAGTAGGCAAATATTTGTACTGTTTAATAAGTTTTTAAATGCCAAATGTAAACAATTTATGAGTAAATTTATAAGTTGGCAAGCTCTAGCAGCTATGCACATATTAATGTATTATATTTGTTTAGTTCATTTATAATTCACAAAGTAAAATTAATATTTCTTCAGAGTAGCTCTTTTTATACCCTAAACCCAGTGAAATCGAGTAAAAAGGGTATAATGGTTTTGTGCAAAAGTATGTAACAGACAGAAGGAAGCATCTCCGACATCATAAAGTATGTACATTCTTGATCAGCATCAACAGACGAGTCGATATAGCCATGTCCGTCCGTCAGTCTGGATGTATGATCGCATCGATCTAAGAGACTATGAGAGATAGATACTTCAGATTTTGAATATAAGCTCGCCTAAGCTCTAGGCAGTACAAGTTTATTTTTAATTATCGTTATCGTATCGTTTCTGATATACACATGCAATCGATAACAATAAGTTCTTGAATTTGAGAAACTTTGAGACGGCGTTTCAAATATTTAACGAAATAACAATAATCTGTGAAATTTGTATCGAAATTGGCTGAAATACACCGCAGTTATAGAAGATTTTAAGCTCAGGGTATCTCTAAGTCGAGCTTACTCGACTAGAGCCTTGTTTTAATTTATTGTTACTTTTAAAAATGCACATGTGGAATTTTGAAAACTGATTACAAAGCACAATTGTAAGCACAACTTTTGTTGCAACTTTTTGCGGCACATGTGTTTGCAAGTGAAAGGCATGACTTCAATCTAATTGTTGCTACACATGGCGTATGATTAGTATTTATAATTCGTGCTTTTTCATTTAATGGTAACGGTCTCTCTCCCTCTCTCCGCCTTTCTGGCTGCTTGTCTATGTATTCTGAGTTATGCAAATGTGTTTTTATTTTATATTTCTGTGCTCTGTGCACAAAAAGTTTGAATGCAAGTGACGGCTGCTGCCCCTAAATCGAGTTTACTTTTGAACACCGAAAGACAGAGTGAAAGATGAAAAGCCAGAGAAAATCGAGGCATTGCATGTGGAGGCCATCAAAAGTCAAATATAAATTTGTGGATGTTAATTTGAATGCAAATAAAAATTACAAACTTTTGATTGACTTGAAACACATTTTGTTTTGTTGTTGTCTGTGTTTGTTTGTTTGTTTTTATTTCGTTTTAACTTATTATTTAATATGCGTTATTTATATATTAAGTGTAAAGTTTTTGTTTGAAACAATATTCATAGGAAGGAGTCAATTGATAATTATAACAACTGGAATATGGCATGGAATATTTAAACAAAACATTAGCTATTGATTATTATTTTTTAAATATTATTAAGATAAATACTTTCTTCTATTTATCATCTATTAAAAGTTTGTTTGTATTATTTTAAGTTTTGCTAATGACAAACGCAGTTCTCAAACAGGTACCAATATATTTTTTGATATATATGTTTTTCAATTAAAAATATATTTCTCTATTCGCTGCCTCTTTATAATGTTAAATCCGATTTGTTTTTGCTCTGGTTATGTTTTAATAGCTTTTGTGTGTGTGTGTTGCATTTATTTGTTTAATCCCTACAAAATCTCTCTTATTTTAATCACAACTCACGCGCTAGAGATTTTAATGTAGGGCTAGTTGTATTATTTATTTATAAATTTGCGCATTTGCAATCAAACCGAACCGTGCACAGCATTTCAATTGCCATTAGGTCGTAAAAAAAAGTACAGACAATTACCGCTAAATACGTTGTCATAGCAACAACAAAAGCAAAACAACTGTGTTACGATTATAGAGTTATGAAACTGTTGATGGATAAAACGAAATGTACATAAATGTAACACATGTAAGTGATATGCGAAGTGCAATTCGCGCAAGTTGCTGCTTATTTGCACAAAATCAATTAAATTGAAATGCAAATCACCGCAAATTAGCCCACAAGCGTAATGGTCGATCAAAATGTGGCTGTAATACTCATAACTTTGAAATATTTCATATATGCGTGCTGTGGGGCGTATGCGCAATAAGTATTTTGCCAAGGCAGTTAAATAAATAGTACAAGCAAACAAATTAGTTTAATTAGTGCATAATGTTGAATATTTTATTTCAATTGTGTGAATATAAACTACTACACTTTTTACACGATGAAATGTAATCATATTCGCTCAAATGTCTTACAAAAAAACATCAACAAGAGCTTTAAGCTGATATTCGATAGTTAGCATAAGTCTGGTACAAGTGCAATACGTGTGAAGTACACCTTATATTATGGCAATGGCCAGCTTGGAGAATTAAAAGTTAGTTTTCAAGAATGTTGCTCGAGATGCAATTTTCAAAATTGCTTTTCAAATGCAAACTGCATCCTTTTCGCACGTACTTTTTCGTCTTCTATTCAACAGTAGTATGGGAAACTTTACAAAATGATGCACTTTAAGTTATTATTTCAGCCGATTATTGCAACTGCCACAACGCACGATTGCACATTTAACGATGCCTTTATGTGTGTGTGTGTGTGTGTGTGTGCCACAGCCATATTTAAATGAAATTTAAAGTGCTTAGCATCAGATACAGCCCACGCCAACAAATAGCAACAGCTGTGCTTAAGACTGAGGCAGGTAGTAGGTAGTAGGAAGAGAGAGCGGTGAGAGAGTTGATGCTCAAGCTGATTATTATTTCCAGGCACACTTCGTTGTGGCATTATTATAATGACTGTTGCAGCAAAATTCACAACGCACCTGACTTGCATAACAGCGTTGAAAGGAAGCTTCTTCACTTTGAGCTAATGTCCTGCCAGCTGCTGGCACTTCTTCCATTAGTTCAAAAACAAACAAACCAACCAGCCAAACAAACAAGCAAAGAAACGTACAAAAGCACAGACAGAAACATTAAGTGGAGTTAGACGAACAGCAAAACGAGTTAGACATGTTTGTCTTGTTTCTATTTTAGTCATTTTTTAGATGATGCCAGACATAATAGAAATTTTAAATTGTTTATTTTTCTTTTTCTATTCACAAACTATTTATATTTTTTATATTTTAATTTTAATTTGTACTTTAAAAGATTAACAATAATATATTCAATATTTTAATTAACTTATCCGGCTTTAATAATATTATTATTAATACTAATTTTTTTATATATATTTACAATGTAAAGGTTTTTTGCCAAGCTACTTGAACTTTTTCAAAAGTACATTTTTCAAGCACTTTCGCTGCTTTTAAGTGTCTGCCTCTTGCTTCACAGATAATACCAATCACACTCTACTTGAGAACGCTTAATTAATACTCTTACTGTCGTTGTTTCACAATTTTTTATACCCTGATCCCATTAAAAATGGGAAAAAAGGGTATAATGGTTTTGTGCAAAAGTATGTAACGGGCAGAAGGAAGCTTCTCCGACCCCATAAAGTATATATATTATTGATCAGCATCAACAGCCGAGTCGATATAGCCATGTCCGTCTGTCCGTCCGTCTGTCCGTCTGTCCGTCCGTCTGTCCGTATGTATGAACGCGTCGATCTCAGAGACTATAGGAGCTAGAGAATCCAGATTTCGAACTTAAGCTCGCCTTATCCCTAGGCAGTACAAGTTTGTTTTCGATTTTCGATAACTCATCCCGTTTTCGATATACACATGGGATCGATAACAACAAAATCTTGAATTTTGAAAACTTTGAGATGGCATTTGAAATAATGAGCAAAATAATGACAATCTGTGAAATTTTTATTAAAATCGGTTAAGAAACACCGGAGATATGGGACATTGAAGTTGTGTATGCAGTATGCAGTAGGTGCGTACATACAAACACACATATTTGCAAACACTGACTGTACGCGTAAGGTATAGGGATCAGGGTATCGTGTAGTCGGGATTTCTCGACTAGAGCCTTCTTACTTGTTTTTTTATTTGATAAGTGTGCAGGAGCTGTCCTCGGGTAATAGTTATTGATTTATTGCCTCAAGACGCGTCATTCGTTGTGCTGATAGGCAAGCGTCGAGTAAGCTCTTAGTTTATTGTTATATAAAACGTATGATGGCGTAGAAGTAAATTGGCAAGAGTTAGGCAATGATAAGAATCATTCTTGGAAACGCATCAGACAATAAGTATCAAGTGATCTTACAAGCAGCTGATGAACGTTTCCTGTTGTGGGTAAAAAGATCGCAATAAATTAGTTAATATTATTTATATCCCATAAGACTTTTGAAAACCATAAAGGTTAGTAAATATGTATGTTAGAACTTTCTCTTGTTCTCAGTTATATCTGCAGCTGGTTCACACTTAATAACCATATTAAAATACCCGCTGATAAGACTCATTCTTCATTCACGATTTAATTCCAAATTAAACTCGCGAAATTGCAAAAAAAAAAGTTTATTTCCTTCATGGGCAATTATAATTAAAAATTTTATCAGCCAGCGCAGGGGAAACACACTTGACGAGAAGTCGATAGAGAAAAAGACCGAGAGAGAGTGAGAGAGAGAGAGAGATCATAAAAAAGAAAATCACGAAATAAACAAAATTGGAAATTAAACAAAATTTTATATTTTAGTAATTTATTTTTATTTTTTTTTATGATTTTTATTATTATTTACGCATTTGGCAATTGCACATGTAATAAAAAAAAAAGAGCCAAGGTAATATTACGTATACGCTGCGTGTAGGCAAACAAAATATTATGCGGCACGTACACAAATGCCACGCCCTCAAAAGCACACACACATGGGGATCTACTCAAATGCGACGCCTTTGATTTTTAGTTAAGGGCAACGAAGCGACGACGATTTTGCCAATTTTGACAGACGCCGCATTATTTCCGCCAGCTGACATGCCTACCTTGTTTGTATGTGTGTTTGTTTGTGGTAAATATTGAAAATTTTACCGCATATGTGTGTGTGTTTGTGTGTTCTATTCCCATTGCTGCTGCTGCTGTCAAACGTGCCATGGATTTGTAATGAAACGTGCAGTGAAGAGATGAAAATACTCATACGCCGTGTGAGCCGAACGCCTTTTACGAGTGTTGTTAGGCGTAATTTTAATGGCTCAAACATGCGGCGCTCTCACTGAGGCGTCTACAAACAAACAAACTAAGTAAAAAAAAAGTTTGGCACCGATACCAAAGTGTTTGATGCACTGCAACAAATTGTGAGTTCAATTTAGATTCGTTTTATCTTCAATTTTTACTAATTTAGTAAATTATTTCTTAATTTTCTTTTTAGGAAACCGCTTTCGAACTTTGATTCGTATTTCTGTCATTTTGAAGTTATCTAAAAATATTTCAAAAGTTTTAGTTTTTTTTAATAACATTAAGCTTAGAGAAATTGCTTCATTTCTTAATTATTTTTTACTTTGTATATCAAATTAATCAGATTTGTGTCTCAAAAGAGATTCAATAAAAGAAAATTTAATTTTATGTTGGCTTTTATTTGTTTTTGTTCTAAGTGTAGGCGCGCGCAGCAAACACACACAACACCTGACGTTGAATGTTCTATCCGGAAATTTAATTGTGTGCGTGCTAGCATAGTGAAATTTTCAGGGGGCCTTCTCTGCTCTGCTTCTGCTTCTGCTTCTGCGTTGAGCTCTGCTTGTAAACAGGTGTAAAAATAAAAACTAAGCCACTCGGCGATTGCCGCCATCATTGTGTTTGCATTTTGTGTTATATTTGCGTTTATTTTTATGATCATGTTGCTCGTTAGAAATAATGCCAAACAATGCTTACGACACATGACGTCTAGAGAAAGAGATGAAGCTGGCAGGGTTTTCTATTGGATTTACAGCAATTTGAGCCAGCTACTCACAATCATATTCCCCAACCCTTAACCCTTAACCCTTAACCCCTAACTCCAAACACAAACCCTTATCCAATTGCTATTGTCTTCTTCTATCTTCAATTATAATTGACATTTCAAATGGGGGCAAGTACTTTGGTAAGGGTTAAAGCATTTTTCTCTCAATACCTTTACCTTAAGTTTGAGGTTGAACTTAATTAATTGCTTAACTTGTTTTTCTTTGTGAGGTGTGCTTTGCTCGTTTGTTTGTTTGTTAAGCGGTCTGTTGTTAAGTTTGCCGGTTTATGGCAATCATAATATATTAAGATATATGAGTTTAAAAATTAAGAATGTAGTTCAGCTGCATTAAAAATCTAGGTTCTCATCTTTACAGTCTCAACTTAAACTCTTAATTTACAAGTATATAACAAAACTTTTAGAGAGCAAAGCAAGTATTTTATTATTAAATAAGATTGATTCGAATTTGACAAAGTTATTTCATTTCAGATCCTAAAGTTGTCCAGATAATTAACTTGATATTTAGTTGAACAATTAGTGTTTCCTTGCCAGCAATGTTACAGTGGCAGGATTCCTAACAATCAATATCATAGCTTACAAACCATGAAGCACTGTATGTTTGTACACTCATACACATGTAGCGCATCGACAGTGACCGCAACAAGGTCCGTTTCGAGCTAAGCTGTTCAAATGCCAGACAAACAATGACAACCCACCAATCAACGCTAATAGCAATCTTACTCAAATCTACAATATTCTCAAAGTGCTTAGAAAACCAAAAGCTAAAATGCTTAAGGTACAAACACTCACACACACACACACACGGACCCTATAGGCAGAGAGAAACACAATCAAGCGATGAGTGGGGTGTTACGGTTTTGTGGATACGGAACACACACACACACTCACATACACCGAGCCACACACGCACATACAGAGACAAAACTATTAATTAATTTCTCAGGCATAGGCACTGCAGGCGATAGACATTGACATGGAGGACATCGAGGACACGGCTACCGTACGCCGTATGCGTTGACATTTGAATCAAAGGCAAGACCAATACTCAACCCATCGAAATAGCAGGATTTCAGTGTGCCAACGTACAAACACGTATGTAGATAGTTATCGACAATGACACCAGCTGAAAGTGGCACTTAGAAATCAGATAAATTTATTAGTCAAGCCTTGCTCGATGCCTAACTACTCATGGCAAAACGAACGAGCCTAGAGTGCTTTAAGCAAGCTGTCAGACATCTTAAAAAGAGTTTCAACTGCTTAAAAATAAAAAAAATCATATTAGAAATACATAACCATAATCAAAAATGTTTATTTGGGTGAACCTACAAGTTATTTGTACACTCTTCTTCTTTTGGGAGATTAATACAATACTTAAGCCAATGAATTACATATGGGAATTGGCTGACAGTGAAAACTTTGCATTGTTACCAGGGCAACTCCGACTTCCAGTGCGAAGCCTATCCACAATCGGCACTCAAGTGCTCGGCTTCAGAGGCAAGTGTGGGCTTCTGGGTAGGAGGCGAAGTGCTTTTGCTGTAGCGATGTTATCAAACAAATTGAAATCTTGCAAAATTCTTGCACTCAAGTATACTCGATGTTTGTCTTAAGTTGCGAAACTGCAGCTCTAGGCTGAGCTCTCTCACCGCTTGTGTGTGTGTGTGTACAAGTGGGTAATTTATGTGTAGATATCATGGCATGAAAATTGCAGCACTTGACTAAGCATTTGCATAGATTTGACTATTGCCAAACTGCCAAAACACAAAAACACAAATTTGATCTCTCAGCAGTGGCAAAATACATTTTGTTTAATTGAATGTTTGTGTGTTTCTCTATAAGTGTGTGTGTGTGTGTGTGTGTGTGTTTGTTGGTCCACAGGTGGGGTAATTGAATGAGTCCAGGCTCTAGTCATTTACATTCAATTAACAGTTGTTGCTAGAAACACACAAACACACACACACACACAGCCTCATTTTGGCATCTATCTCAGAAATGCATAAGATATAGCTACAGATACATTATGCAGATACATGATACAAATACCAGCACAGATGCAGATACTCGCACTTAAATGTTATGGCTGTGCCTCATGGCATTAATAATCATCACAAATGTATAAATTATGCCGCTTGCTGTTAGGGAACTTAGAACTTGCTTCAACCTAGCTACTGATTAAACAGCTCAATGAATATAATAAGTAGTCATACTCTAAGCACTTAAGTTTTCCTGATACAATAAAATGTAATAAGAAGTTGTAAAATTCACTGAAAAACATTAAATACAAATCGATCGTCGTTTGCTCAAGAATTCTAAAATATTGTTTGTATTTGTTAGATTAAAAAGGCTTTTCTTTCAGTCTTATGCTGGCATTTCCACTGTTTCCTCATACGCCTAATGATTTCTTCTTTGTTTGTGTACACAGCATAAAAACGTATTGTGTTTGCTTTATGCCGTCCATTCGCCTAAGAACCAAGAAGAAACAACAGAAAGCTTAGCTCATTTGATGTAAAAGTTAAGCTTGTTTTTCTATACCAAACGATATACATAGCTGCAAATCAAAAACCATCTCAAATTTCATTCAAGTTTCATGCACAAATTCATTGAAAATCGACAGCAAGTTAACTTCTTGGGCTTTTGTTGTTATTTGACTTTGGCTGGCAAAGATTTTAGCAGCTACTTAATCGCTGTAAACTTGATTTCAATGTACTGACAGCAACAACAAATGCTGGCAGCAAACAGCAAACAACAAGATGAAACAAGCACAAAAACAACATTGAGATTGTAAGCAAACAATGTAACCAAATTGTATCAACAAATAAACATAAACAAGCGAAGGACCGCAACAAAGCAAATCAAAAACGAAACTAGAAGGCCTCTCTTCATTGGAATTGCGAATAAACCCAGCGTTGGTTGCTGTTGCTATTGATGCGAACTTGCCGCGGGTCAAGTGGCAACAAAAGAAATCGTACACAAAATAAGTGGGCAACAAAGGAGCTTCTGCTGAAGGAGCTGGCCAAGCTGAATGTGCGTGCAAGTGCCAAATAAAGAAAGTGTTGCGTGATTTAGTTGAGCTACGTTTACTTTTATGGCCCTTTGTGTCGGCGCTTAGATCGTCTTTCTCTCTCTCTCTCTGTGTGTGTGTGTGTGTGTTGATTGAATCGAGGAAAATAGGCAAACAAGAAATCAGCAAAACAGCCACAACAAGAGTTTGCATACCCTCGGCTAAGCGAAAATTGATAAGTGCATAAAATGCTAGACAGGACTAACAAATGGGGAACTATATCCAAAGGATACGTTCATATCCGGCAAGGGGCATGGCAATTTCAAGTATTTGCCTAATATAAACAAAGCAGCCTCAATACGTTATTCACAATCCTTCGCAGAGCTCTTTACCGTCTCTTAACTTATCACTGCCAGTGTTGGCAACTTTCAGAATCTTTAAAAGCTATAGCTAAATAAAAGAGGATTTATAATAAAAGATATTTTTATATTAATTTTTAAAAGTCGACCATCAGCTACTTAAGTTCTGTACAAATCAAAAAAATTATTTGTTTTGAGAACATTTGATTATTCAAAACAAAGCTAAATTGTCAAAACTGGCCTCATATCCAATTAAGTGTCTTAAGAAACTGTGTGAATTTGTCATTAAGTGTTGTTGCTAACCTGTGTGACATTTGACAAAGTGGCAAGTCAGATAGGTCTTAAGTTTTCCCATTCCATTCCAAGCCAAATCATCCTCCTCTAGCCAAAACGATTTCGAAGTAGGTTTGTTTTTGACATGACAGTTTGTTTTGTTATCGTTATCAGACAGGTTGAGCCCGATAAAATGCAAACAGTTAAGCATTCAAGTTCACACACGTACACAAGACACCAACGTCAACCAAAGAGTGCTCTTTGAATAGTGCTTAAATGGATTCTAATTGTAATTCAGTTTATTTAAGATACCAGCAGCTACCAATTAGAATTTGCCAATCCTGACACATTGATAGATCGATAACGATAAGTAGGTAATTATCTGTTTAACAATCATAAAAACATTTTTCTTAATTTTTCAATGATTTTCAATTATTGATAGCCAATCGTTCGCCTACGATAACGCTTGGGCTCCTGATATACACATCGCATTAATTAATAGCATACCATAAATTAATGTGTACGCTCGTATAAAAATGCAAACAGAAATCAAATGACTTGAGTGATTTGTCATATCAATCAGTGGCAATGCCAAATACCAAATACTTTTTGTGATTTCTGACTGGCAATAATGTGTATATGGGGCGTATGATTTACAACGCACTTTTTAACTGGCAAAACTTCAATGTGCGATTGTTGGTGTTGCTGTTTCGTTTTGGTGTTGGTTATTCTGCTTTTAGTTGTGGGTGACCCGTTTAATTATCGCAATTGTTTCTACTCAGTTTCATTATCTTATCTGTAAATACTTCGAACATGTCGCGTACAAATCAAAGTATCAACTGCTAAAAGCAACAACATTGACAACAACAACGTTAGTCTAATGAAAAACATAAAAAAACAGTAAGGCACATGACAGATCGTTTTTGTTTTTTCTCTAGAAGTGTTTTTTTAACTTTTTAATAATTTTTTTTCAAGGTTTTTTTGTTTTGTGTTTTTGCTTAGAGGCTTTAGTTGTTTGTTAAGCTTGTATTGGCACAGTTTAAATTTTTAAATAATCACTAAAAACTAAATAAAAGTCGAACCAATACTCTTAAGCATTTAGGTGTGAGGCAAAAAAACAATTCAAGTGCTAAGCAAGTGAATTTGTTCTACTCCATTTTAATGAGCCTTGATCAGCAGCAAAGCCAGAGCGACGACGCCAGATATCAAGGGCAGCGACTGAGCAGCTGAATTTCTGGTGCAGCTATAAAAATAATACAAAAAAAATTAGTTTTTAGCATAAAGATTTTTAGTTTAGTAATTTAAAACTCAGATATTCAAGTTACGTTTCAAAGAACAAAAGCAAAACAAAAATTTTTATAAAATAGCTTTTAAAAATTTGTCAAAACAAGCCGAAAGTTCTTAGCTCGTTGTCTTTTGTCCTTTGAATACTATATTCATATTAATTTTGGTGAGTTTAACTTACCCATATTGAGTGATGTTGCCATATGTTGTCATGTTCTTGTCAAAATTGCTGAACGAGGGATAAGCCCAATCGTTGGCTGACTTAATGCCATCGGCAGTATAGTTGCTGCGACCGAGAATGAATCCATAACTGGTAGCGTTATCCGAGGAATTAGTATAACCACAACCAACGATGTAGGTCGAATTGATGATCTGCAGCAGCTTAATGAAATCGGTACTCTGAGGTACATTGTTCTGTGTGAAGGTCACATTGTAGCCACTCGTTGATCCATTTACCAGAGTAACACTTGATGTCTCATCTTGGTTCTGGAACAGCGAGCTGGGCGAGTTCGAGTGTGTCGCATTGATGCTCAGCGTTACATTGTCGAGACCAATTCGGAACTCCATGCAGGCATTGGTATTGACATTAGGATTGCGGGTCAACTCCAGCCAGCTGCCGGACAGCTAAGACAAATAATAAACCAATTACAAATCACTTGCTAACTCTGTGATTTGTTGCTCAAAACTTACTGCTGTATTATTCCAATCGAGACTTTGGACTCCCGCATCAGTGCAGTCTTTCGGTTCATTCTGGGCACTCGAGAAGGCCAATGCGGCAACGATAAAAATCACAATTTTCAACATTATCACTGTTTGTGTGTATATATTATTTCAACTGATACTCTTTGGTGTGATCACTGGCACTTCGTTTTAGAATATCCTGAACGCGTGTTATTTTTTTGTTCCTGTACTCGGTTCGGTTCGGTTGAGTTGCCTCGTAAAACTGTCGTTGCGAACTTTTCTGTGGTCTCTTTTATAGCCATACACATTATTTATCTGTGCGCTTCTTATCATACACACAAACACACACACACACACACACACACACACAAACACATATATATATACTTATATATATATATTGTATATATTGTCAGTAATTTTGGTTCAGCTTACTTTTTGACTCTGGTTGACGTCTCTTATCGTTTTGGGGCTTTTTTTTTTTTTTTACAACAATTAAAGAAGAGTGTATGTTTTTCGCCATGACTAATCGGCATTGGCTTAAGTTATCATTAAGTACATCAGTTGCACAATTGAGTCTCGAATTGCTACCGTATGTTGGCAAGGTTCTTTTAAATAGATTCAGTGACTAATGATTTTATTCTTTTAAGCAAGCAACAGCAAGAGATCAATATATTTTTCTATGTGTGCATGTTCTTACTGCAAGAATGTTTGTGTATTTCACTTATGATGTCATGGCTTCTTATCAGAGAGAAGATACTAAAATAATTTGACAAGTACAAGAGATTAATTATTTTTGTTTATATTTTTTTTTGGGAAACTTTTGCACTTGTTCTTATTGATTGCGTCCGTCCCACCACAATTATTTTTAAGTTGGTTATCGCTTATTAATTTAAGTTGAGAAAAACAAAACATTTATATAACATTATGTATCGAAATATAAGCGTGAAAATATATGAAACCAAAAAACTTCCCAATAGCAAAATGTCAAATTAATAAAATTGCAAACAGTTAAAAGAAATGTATTATTTCTCTTACTTCCAATTACGCATTACCCGGAAAATGAATCAGACATACTGAATCACAATCTTGTGTTAACTAAGCAGAACATTTATATTGTGAGGGATTATTTTTAGTACAAGTGGAATAAATTGCAGCCTCTTGCGCAGTTTTGTATTATATTGTAAAACGTTTTATTCCTTTGTTTATTGAAATAAACTATCTACACCAAAAGGCAATCACCTGAATTTGTTAATAAAGCAGAGCTTTTCTAATTAGATCGAAAGAATTATCAGTTTAATATATATTTTATTAATTTTCGAAGAAATTTATATTTGTTGCTCTTCTATCTTATTCTTTATGTGAACGTTTAATTAATTCCACATTCTTTTACGAAATTATTTCATTCTTTTGTTCCTGAGCTACAAAATAATCGCCTAAAAAGAAATCACACTTATTATCTTTACAATTTGAACGCAATTAAAACTGCAAGGCAAATCTATAAATGGTTCTGTTTTATCTAAAAACTTAATTTATAGATATTACAACGTTCCTATCTTGGGTAAATTCTTAATTATAATTGAGCAATGTACACATTTGAGCAGGCTGTGATTTATGGATATTTCTATAAATATATATATATATACATATGTGGTATCTACGTTTTATCAGTGACAGTTCGTGAGTCACAATAGTAAGTACATTTATAACGCAGAGATAGAGCACAAAACTGATAAGTTGTGAATATCGTTCCCGAACTTAAGAAACCAAACGCCAGATACACAATAAAAAGAAATAGAAAAAACTCAAGAAAAACATTTAGAGAATAGGATAGGAAATTGCCATTGTTATCGAGGCAATGAAACCTAAAGACAATAGCGTATGAGAAAGCTATAATAGAACTTAAATAAAAGAAATTATTTAGTTTACTGATATCTTAAATCACTTTTAACAGACACAAGTTATCGATTACATGCTATAAAAACTAATCGCACAATCGGCTTATTAGTGCAATCGTGATTATCAGCACTGGCAATAATTAAATCACTTTAATTGAATTGGTTTCAAGTGGCTTATAAAACTTTTTATTTGGCCATTAATCAGCTTCTTGCTACTTGACAGTTATAACAATTGATTGATAATACTTATAGAATTTATTTAAATCTTTTTAACAGCATCTATGAAATGTCAGAATTTGTGAATATACAAATACTGGATATAAACTTTTACAATTTAAATTGATCTGAGAACTATTTGGTTAACAGATAAATAACCATGGCGAAAATGGCATAAAGCACTGTAAACGCCGTTGAAGGATCGGCGCCATTACCCTCACAACTGCGAAGAAATATATATCTATAATTATGTATTATATAAATATGTCAAACAAACTGTGCTCACGTTTCATCCTGAGTGGTTAGGCTCATGGTGCCATTTAGGAAATTCTCATATTTCGCCGAACTATTGCTTTCGAGCTCATCCAAAAAGTTTGTTGCAAGTACGCGATCTCGTGCCAAAATCATGCCAAATGCCGTTGCATTATCGGTGGCATTGGTGTAGCCACAAATGAAGGCAAAGTCCGTATAATCAGTGTTCAAGACCTTGATGACAGTATTGGGCGTATGAACGGGTGGACTGTAATAGCTAATATTGTAACCATCCGGTTGGTTAGTGTTGTTAGCCACAGTTATGGTTGCACTCATGGTCTGATTGACCCATGGATACAGCAACGTGTTCGAATAGGTCGTGTCGATAAGCACATTTGATGTGGCTTTATCTAGAACTGTTATATTGATCCTTGTGCAGAATATGGTACCAAGGGGCTGTCGTGCAATCTCCCACCAAATGCCAGAGAACTATTTCAATTATATAAGGTATATTATATATGTTCATATTAGAATTTTTAAAGGTTGTTTGTTACCTTCTCCAAATCAAGAGCCATGCTGTCGCTGACAGTGCAAGCCAAAGGAACTGTTGTATCTTGTGCATTAATCCCTTCATTACAGATTAAGCCCAATAGCAGGCAGGTCGAAATAATTTGCCATTTCCAAGACAACATGTTGCAGAAAGTTGCTTTTTCCGTGTGACTTAGTTTCTGTTGACGGACCTACTGACGTTTTTCAACTGAAAACTATGATATCTTACCATAATTTGCGCTAATGGGTTGCTAATTAATCATATGATATCATTGCCTTGAATACATATGTAAAGGTGTAGTGTTGGTTAATACATAAAGTACACATCAATATGGGGAAATAGATTCAACACATTTTATCATGTGATATGGAACTGTTAAGCTTCAAAAGCACACACAATTGCAATTACTTTCGACTACCAAATCAATGATTCAGGTTATGTAACATCTGATATCGTTGTGAACTTTATTGATAAGGTGACAGTTGAAGTGGTCAGCAAACATTTTACACTCTTGCAGACCAAAGCACCAGCTGATAAATATACCTTATGGTCTGTTTTATTGCTTGCATTGAAGTTATAACTGAAGCTCCATTGAAAATCCAAATCGTATGCAAGCTTTAATTTCAATCAACTTAACGTGTTCATTAACGAAACTTACATTCATTTCATATATTTATAAATATATGTTTATATTTCCACACATTATTTTCAATCGATTTTGAATTTCAAGTTGTGCAAACTTTGGGCTACTTTCTGTTACTAACCCAGTTTTTTTTTAGTGTTGAACAACACCCAAGGCTTGTACCGCACTAACGGTAAGCCGTTAACGGCAAGCTTGTCGCCATCTTGTCCTGTCGAACAGTCGGCAAAAAAAGGCATATACATTTTAAACGACTTACATGCTTTATTTACAAGATCTGAAAGTAGCTTAGTGTAGCCAAGAGACAGCTAAATCGAGTAAGCGAAAGAGAGAGAGGGAGGGAGGAAGAAGAGCAGGTGACAACTTTCAAATACATGCTCAGGCATGTATAGTAATTTTGGTCATAGGCGCTTAAACGGCACCCGAGACGACCCCAAAACTTTGGTAACAAGCATTTGCCACGCCCATGTGTATGTGTAGAGTGCTAGAGGGAGGGGAAGGATATTCTATATACAGGTGGTAAACTTGTGCCTGTTATTTAATTAAAAACTATTGCCAGTTGTGCTCTCAAAAAGTTAACAAAAGTGTGTATTTTTGGCTTATGTCTCGCATGTCTTGATTATTTAATTGGGCCATGTGTGAAATTTTAATGAATTGTAGTAGTAGTAGAAGTAGTTATAGTGTTCTACCAGAACATCTACATACATATGTATGTAGTTTAGTGTGTACACACTGGCGCATTGGGAGCTCAAAGTTTTGATTAAACTAAAGTGGAGTAGAGCACAGCTATAAAATGAAATGGAAAATCTCATTTGTGCATAGTTAGAAACGTAATTAGTTAGTTTATACAGTTAAGAAGTGCATTTCGATTTGATAATTTGAATAACTTTTAATACTCAAAGCAAAATAGCTCTTATATAGATATTCTAGTTAGATTATCTTCGTTTGTTAAAATGTTTTCTATTTATTTAATTAGTTTTGCTGCTCTTGACGAATCTAATTGAATTATTTCCCTTGTCAAGACAGTTAATAAGAAAAAATGGCGGAACAAACACACTTCATATATTCCTAGAAATATTACTGATAACATATTTACTGGCGGTGGTTATGGGGCTTTTGTTCTACTGATTGACACTGGCCAAAATCTAATAAATAATAATAAATATGGGGGTGGTTGAGACCAGCCACTTCAATCCATCTTTGCCGATAAGAAGTTATAAATAAGTAAACAACGTGTTCGCAGCAACACTGCTCGCAAAAAATATATTTTTACTTACAGTTCCTCTCTCTGTCTCGCTTTTTTTTTATCAAAAGTTCCGTTCCTGCAAGACAAACAACGAGAAAACTAAATACAGATCGCTTCGTCGAATGCAGAAAGCTTACCTGCAAGCTTTTTAAGCACGCGTATGTAACGTGTGTTTATCCGTTCGCAGAGAGAGAGAGCACAGCTTGACTTTGAGTTTTGCATGCTCGTGCATATATTTTGTTTTTGTTTTATACCCTACACAAATTGAAAATGAGTAAAAAGGGTATAATGGTTTTGTGCAAAAGTATGTAACTGGCAGAATGAAGCATTTCCGACATCATAAAGTATATGTATATATATTCTTGATCAGCATCAACAGTTGAGTCGATAGAGCCATGTCCGTCGATCTCAGATACTATCAAAGCTAATGACTCAACATTCAGAACTTAAGCTCGTCTTATCCCTAGGCAGTAGAAGTTTCCTTCAAATTTTCGATAACTTTGCCCGTTTCCGATATACACATGTGATCGATAAAGAATAAATCCTAAAATTGGAAGACGTGGAAATAGCGTTTCAAACATTAGACGAAGTAATGAAAAACTGTGAAATTTTTATTGAAATCGGTTGAGGAACACGGGAGATATGGAATATTGATATACTTACCAACACACATACTTGCAAGCACTGACTGTACGGGTATCTTCTAGTCGGGATTTCTCGACTAGAGCCTTCTTACTTGTTTTTATTGTCTAGGTCATTGCTTACACGCTTTCAGTTCGGTTATGTTTCGTTTGTGTTTGTACAATGAACGGGGATTACTTGTTCACACATAATTAAGTGAAAAATGTGCAGTTTGCATTTGATAAATATTATAAAGTGTGTGTTTTCCACGTGTGCAGACATTAAAGACACTGAAAGTAGAGGCGGCGGTCTTTGAAGTAGAAAAATATATTTAATATTTGCAATAAGCTCTGGGTTTCAGGCATTCTCAAATGATAAAGAAATAAATGACGTATTTTAATAAATATTTTTATTGTTTTTATTTGTTCTATTTGTTAATGTTGAACCTTAAGCCCGCTTCGATAATGATTTTGTATATTTAGGTGATTCCCATAATTGTTTGTGCATTGAGGATATCGAAAACTGCTTTGCTAATTGAAATACTTGATAATACTTAAGTATACTTACGCACACTTGCCAGAATTGCATGCACACAAACATACGCATGTGCATATGTGTGCATTTATTTTCTCAACACGCTTTGAATCTTTCATTAACGACTCTCGCCTAGAAGTTCAGTCTGCTTGCAACTGTAACTTGCACACATGCATGTGTAGAGTGTTTTTTTGTTCGCTGGCAACCGCAATAACAAAGTGCGAAGGCACACACACACACACACATACATACTTACACTCGTTGAAAATAATTAAGTTGTTTATCTTAATGAAAGCATTGCTTCTGCTCGCAAGTAACTGTTAATTACACTCTGAGCCCCTAAAGAAGTACAAAACGTCATGCAAAGAAGAATATGCAGCGTAATGTAAACTTTCTATTAAAGTGAAACCAACACGCGACATACTCACACACACACACACGCACATATAGACGAGGCTGAGTCGTTGAGCTGCTTGCTCCTTTCGCTAGTACTTATTTTATTCGTATGCCCCGCTCTCACTCTCACTCTCACTCTCACTACTCGCATTTTGGTTGGCTCTGCTCGCTCAAGTGCGCATTGCGCAAGCCAATTTAAATTTTAAAATAAGCATATTAACTGCATGCTCTCACCCCCCCTCCCACCAACGCAAACGCATAGCACACGCGCGCATTTTTGATTTACGCCCCTTGTCGTGCTCCTCTCTCCTTCACCTCAACCAGGCACTGGTGGTTACAGTTTTAAGGGCATTGACTTAAGCCTTTGCTTTGGGTTTTAAAAGTCTTTTGGTTTTGTTTTTGGTTGTATTCATAATTCGATTTTAATTATTATCCATATCTGCTTATAAAGAGAAGAACTAATTGTTAATTGGTTTTACAAAAAATGTATAAACTAACTATTTGTAGTGTGTGTTTTGTGTTAGGTTTTTTTTTGCCGTTTCCTTTTTGAATTTGTTTGCATAATTGCTAATCATTTAATTTAATTGATATAAATGTACGATTAACTGGCGTTTAACATTATAAATTCGATTAAATCGTTTTTCTTTTAATTTGTTTTGCTTTAAAACAGAATACAGAGTAAGTTATACAAAAATTATTTTCGGTATACTTAGGATCTTCTCTATAGATCCAATATGCTGATATGCTGTCAAAGTTCTTACAATAAGAAACAAAAAAAGTAATAGTAATAAATAATAAAAGTTTATTTACAATTAGTATCTAACATAAGTGACTAAAATGTTATCGATTAACAATAGTATTATGTGTTTAATTTTTTTTTTTGGAAGAACTATAGCAATTTACGAGTTATTATTGACTTGTCATATTTACAGGAAAATTTCGATAGAATTGTGTTTATTGCAGTTCCAGTTATTCGGAATGATAGTTGAATGCGGCACAGTAAAAATATTTTGTTCGTTTTTTTTTTGTACTGATATTTATAGTATCGGAAACCAGGTGTGCTATATTACATAAATCCCATTCAAATTGATATGTAATATTCGAAAATCGAAAAGATAAATTATGAAATTGCAAACTTTTTGCTCAAGATTAAACGAAGTATACGCTTCTAGTAATATTCTAAGTAAGTTTAAGTATTTTTTTAACTGGCTGCTGGAATTTTATTTGTTATTATTTTTTTTTTTTGTCACTCGTTCAATGATTGTGCTTTTGCATAATTTTCTCAATATTTCAACATTTGAAGCTTTAGCTCATGAATTTATTTTTATTACTTTTTTTTTCTCCAATAATCACAACGACTTGAACTGTTACAGAAGCATATTCTAGTTGGCATATATGTGTGTATAAGGGTGGATGGAGGGGGAGGGAGGAAGGGGCAGGGGGGGGAGTTGCTACCAATGTTAACGCTTAGTGTTTTGTATTTGGGCTATAAGTCTATATACAGCAATAAATATTTTGTTAATACTTTGTTTTTTGTTTTTGGGCTCAATTTCTAGTCGTATGTTTTTATGTATAAACTACTAATTATAGGATACATTGCATTGTGCTCATAGTATGTATATGTATGAATATTTAAACATTCGCATCGTACAGTTCCTTAGCATCATGTCCTTAAAGATGGGGGAGGGGGGGATAAGTTGGGCATAAATCGCTAAATGCTATTTACAATACTGATACAACCTAGCAAGTGTTTGAATTTAAGATGGGGGCCATTAACAATTGGGGTAGCCCCTCACTTAGTGTAGTTGTGCGGGTTCACTCGATATACCTAATGGGTGTTTAGTTTCACATAGTTTACAAGCTTTATCAACTAGTTTTAGTCTAACAACTTAATATACAATTTATTGTATTTGGCAATAAGTAAAATATGTTTGGTACCTAAGATCAATTTTAAGTGTTTTTGTTTCTTGTTTTTTTTTTTTGTAATATGTAAACAGTCTTACGAGAGCCTTTAATTTGGCGCAAAGGCTATGTTAAATGCATTTTCTAAGCTAATTAAAAAAAAATTAAGAAATTAAAAGTGTTTGAACAATACGAACAATTATTTTGTTGCACTCTTTTTGGCTGTTGCCTAATGTTACATATTCGAAATGTTATTTGGCAGTAACATAATGTAAACATTCAAAAGTATGCTATACACTTTAATGTTGGCAGCTTCGGTTAGCTAAAAACGTACCGCCCTAAGGTATGCAACAACATTTTATTCGTCACAATATGCTTTGACGCATTTGAAAAAAACTTTTTTTTTGAGAATTTTAAGAAAAGCAACTCAACTAAAATAAAATATCTAGAAAGCCTCAATAAAATCGAAAGACAGGCAGGAAAAATTTTGTAAATTAAATTAAATAAATTCGCAACTAGAAATAAAAAAACCAATTTTTGTTTAAATCTTTTAAGTATTTTGTTTTATATATTTTTTTTTTTAGTTTTGATATTCGGTTTTATCTTTTTCAATCGTTTTTTTTTCGTTTTGTTCATTTGCTTAAGAACTAAAATAACAAACAAAATTTAAAAAAATCATTTACAGTTACATATTTCATTAAATTGGACATTAAAAATAGGTTTTACATAATGTAATTTATAAATTAATTTGTGTTTGTTTTCATACTATTATTATTGTTATTATTATTATTATTATTATTATATTGTAGAATTTGGCAATCACATTGGAAAAACACTTAGGCGCTATAAGTTCTAGAAGTTAAAGACTAAAGTTAAGCTGACTTTTGTTTTACTTATGGCAGTTACCCTTTGAAAATTACGAAAAGGGGTTAAGTTCCTAACTTTAGCATATATATAACATATGTCTATTGCTTTTACGATGTACACGCAGCGAAGGGAGAGAGAGTTGTACTACACGTAGTTACAGTTAACGCTCGCTAATTGAAACTTTCTTAGAATTAAAAATCTTTCTTTTTTTCAAATAACAAAATAAAATCTTTTTTTTTTCATTCGAATAGGAATATAATATACTTCAATTCAATTATTTATGTGGTTCCTATTAAAGAGCGTTTACTGTACACATAACCTTACAAACTTACTGTACATAGCTTATGCGAGAGAACGAGAGCGAGCTTAATATCAAGCTTAAGCTCATTATTTACACATGGAAATGGGCAAAGCTTTACGCTGGCGATAAACTGGCTGCATTATTATTATCCAGCTGCGAGGTGATCGTTGAACAGGCGCTACTATTATTATTGTTATTGGGACTGCTCGTTGCCTCGTTGCTGCTGGTGCTCGAGGCAATGGGAGCTTGAACGTTGTTGGCAGCTTTTCTGCCTCGATGCCAGCCAAAGCTTAAAGCTGCACTCAATTTACTGCTCGCCTGATGCTTTGGCTGTGTCGCTGGTTCCGTTGCCAGCTCATAATCCTGGCGTCCAATTGAACTGGCTGGCGTGTGATGACTGTAACCGGAATCGGAGCCAAAGCTTGAATCGCCATAAGGTGCATGGTGTTGTTGTTGTTGTTGTTGCTGCTGTCGGTAATCGAGTGTTGTGGCATAGGGACGCACTGCACCAACACCCACCACCGTTGCACTGTCATAATAATAATTGGCATTGTATAAAGGTTCCGCATAACCGTAAGCCGGTTCCGACACGGGCAACATGGGCGCGGCATGAATCCGATGATGCTGATGCTGATGTGCGGCAAGGCGGCGATCAATGAGACGCGGCTGTGTTCGGGCACGCATTGTGGCAGCGAGCAGACCATTGGCACTATTGGGCGCATACTGTTGCACACTCGGATACCGAATGCGTTCCCTGTATATCGTCGAGAGCGCTGGTCCCTGACTCGGCGCCTGACTCAGTTGCGCATTGATACGATTCCGACGCTCCACCTCGTGCTCGAGCGTATTGTAGAACTGCGGCGCCGTCGATCTGGCCATGTAGCCCAGGGACATCATGTTGCTGCGATTGTCATACAATGGCGCCAGATCAGCAATCTCTGCCGTTGAGGAACTACTGTTCAGTTGCTGTTGCTCTCGCTGCTGTTGGCGACTGCGTGGCGTTCGGCGCAACTGCGACGGAATGGGATTGATGGAGAGGGCGGCAGCCAGTTCGTTATTGCTGCTATTGTTATTATTATTACTGTTGTTGTTGCTATTGTTATTGTTGCTATTATTATTGTTGCTTGTTGTTGAAGCACTCGCGGTTGATGCATCCTGTGCCGTGGAGGAACCCGAACTGAGCACACTGTGTCGCTCCTGTGTGCTGGGTGGTGCAGTTGAACCCGTTGTTGTTGCTGCCACAACGGCTGCCGCACTGCCACGTTCGTGAAGGGTCGCAGCTGCAACTGCGTTTTGTATCGCATCCTTGTGGAAACTGCACTCGCCCGGCAACGACAGCTCATCCTCGGCGAAATCATCATCCGAATGCAGAGGTGGCTCCGATTCACCATCGGAATCGACGCGTCCGGGTCCAAGTTCCTCGTACACATTGTCATTGGAGCGGTAGGGATCGGGTCCCGGTGACGAGCTGACCAGAAATGGTGGTGAGCGCGTCATCGGGAAACCGCTTGGATAATGTATGCTCTTGCCCTGCAGCAACTGTAACAGACAAGAGAAACAGAGAGAGAGAGAAAAAGAGTTAGTAAGATATAAGGACAATTTTGATAATGTTAAGCGCTTAAGCAGCAGAAAGGCTCGAGGCAAAAGTTTGAGACAATGTTAAATGTGTGTTGGGACAAAGCGTAAGCTGAACAAAAGTATCTAAAAGCTGTTAAGAACTGAAAGATACCCTGTAGCAAAAAAAAGTTACTAGAATGAGTTGTGAGAAACACTTCAGAGTATATAGTTTAAACTTCAAACTTACATTTACTTATATAAATGTATAAATAATTATTGGTTGAACTAAAAGTAATCGATTTTTATCGATTAATCTATTTTATGAGCTTAAATAAAGGGAATCCTACTTTACACTTAAAATGCACATGAGCTATGCTTGCGAATGGACTTTTACAGGGTATAAGCTGGCAAGTGTAACGGCGTAAGCCGACAAGGACGAAAGGCAAAATAAATGCCGCAAGAAATGAATAAAAAATAAGGACAAAGCGAACACGAACACGTAAACAGGACAAGAAACAAAACGAAACAAGGACGCAAATTTTAAGAGGAACAAAAAAAATGACAAGAAATGCTTTTAAAATAATATGCGAATAAATAATGTGGAGAGGGGATTAAGGCAAAGGTGTGCACCTGAACTCTTTCACAGACGAAAGGAAAAGCAATTACAGTTAAAGACAAAGAGAGAGAGAGAGAGAGAGAGAGAGAGAGAGAGAGAGAGAGAGAAAGCTAAGTGTACTTAATAATTGAAGAACATTTGTGCCTGATTTGAGACTTGAGTCAAGAAGATTTACAAGAGCTGGATCCAGTGGGGGTGTTGGCAATTGCCTGAAGGAACTTCTTATCAGATAATCAAATAAACACACACTTTACTTTTAGCACACACAGGATACAGGACACAAAGCGGACCATAAAGCACCATCAAGAAATATGATGATATGAAAAAGAGAGGAAAAAAGAAAGAAAAGAAAACGAGACGAGACGAGACGAGACGAGACGAGACGACACAAAAAAAGGACAAACAGGAAAAAATAAAAGACATCGAGAGTCGAACAAATGCAACAAAAGGCGCTCAAATTAAGCCAGCAGGCAAAGCAGATAACGCACAAATAAAAGTATATCGTATGTCATAATATATATATTACATATATACAAATGTATATGTACGTAAGATAGCCGTATGATGTACGAAAGCAAGTACAGTGTTCGCTTGCTATAAAGAACGCTATGACTCAAAGAGTAAAAATATAAATTTTGTTGTGTAGATAAGTTTTAGTTTTTGATTTTAAATTTCTATATTTTTAAGCTTTTAATCAATTATTTTCTATTTTGTATTAACATTTAACTAAAAGAAAATTAAATTAATTTAAACATTGATTGTAATATAATGCAAAAAACACTTTTCATAAGATTTTCAACAATATATAAATAATTTTTATATGTTTTACGTTTTGATTTAAAGTTTCTGTATTTTTAAGCATTAATCAATTATTTTATATATCCTTATTATTTACTTACTTAATCTTAAGTTACTTAATCTAAGTTGAATCAATTCAAATATTGATTGTAATTTTAGGCAAAAATATTTTTCATTAGCTGTTTAATGAATCGAGCGAGCACTGTACCAAATGTGAAATGTGATATGTTTGCGGCTGTCAAGTTCAAGTGTAAATTGAGGCGGACTGAAGGCATAAAGCAATATGAGCGAAGGAGTCTATCAATAAATGAATAAATTGAATGAGTGAATATAAAAGGAATGGTGAGAAGAAGAAGAAGAATAAAAAGCAGGCACTCTAAGGAAATGCGGTCTCATTTTACACACTTTTTGGACAATTGAGTTCTCGTTTTGTCTTTTGCTCCTTCTACATATATGTGTGTGTGTGTGTTTGTGTGTGTGACAGGTTGACAATGACAGTGCAATGTTTTGACAGGAATTGTCGTAATGTTATCCACCCTAAGACTCCCTAACAAAAAATTAAACATGACATTGAATTCGCCAAAAAACACAACTTCCTGTACGATGATGACAATTAAACAGTTGTGACACACACAAACAAAGGAAAAGGACATTTGGGGGAGAGAGAAAGAAAGGGGTAAGGGATATGGGTATAGGGGTAGATACTAACCTCTGAATGCGGATGCTGCTGATAATGATGATGATGATGGAGCGAATGCTGATGATGATGCGGATGCTGATATTGATGATGATGCCGCATCACCAACGGTCGATGGTGACCCAAATGTGCATCGGGATCCTCGTACATGGCATGATGATGATGTTGCCCACTGTGCGACCCACTGCCACCGCCGCCACCACCACCCAACGGCAATGCACCACTGAGCGTGCCACGCGTTGGCGTCTTGCAGGGCAGCAAATTTTGTACCTTTCGTTTGTTTCTGTAAATAGAAAGAAAGACAATTTGTTATTAATAAATGTGCATGAGTTTATCTAAGAAGAGCTTTAATACTTTAACGGAGCAAGAGCTTAAAGCTGTGCTTCAAGCTTATCAAGAAGAGCTTTAATACTTATAAATTAACTTTAACGCTGTGCTTTAAGCTTATCAAGAGGAGCTTTAATACATACAAATTAACTTTAACGGAGCAAGAGCTTAAAGCTTATCAAGAAGAAGAGCTTAAAAGCTTAAAGATGAACTTTAACGGAGAAAGTGCTTAAAGCTGCGCTTAAAGCTTATCTAGAAGAAAGCAGTCAGCAGCCTTAAACCACATTTACAAACGATCCAGATGACAAGTTTTCCCAAGCAGCTTAAGGCCAGGACTTAACAAACAAAAGAGCAAGTCTTAAGCGCAGTATATAAATAATTAAAACAGAGAGAGAGAGAGAGAAATAGAGAGAAAGCGGGAGAACAAATGGTCAAGTGTATGAGCAGCCCAAAGAGCATAGGCAATAAGTTAAAGCACTATCATAAATAAGAGAGAGAAAGTGAACATTTGACTTTAATTGAGCAAGCAGCTTTAAAGGACAGCCTTGAACCAAAAGGACGAACGAACGGTCTTTGGCCAATGTTGATGATGATGATGATGATGAGGATGACATTGATGACGTTGTTCGACGAGCATCGCTGCCAGCTTAATTGAGAGCCATAAGTTTTCGGCCAGGCCAAGAGAAGTCCACCAAGAAGGAAGGAAGGCAACTCAGATGCCTAGAGATAAATCGATTTGTAATGACTGCAAACATTTTGTGGAACGGGTCGCAGACAGGGGGCGTAGCTATGTTGGCAATGACAAATGCTCAGGTAAACACGAGGAAAAAGCAGAAGCAGAAGCAAATATATAATTTTCCATTTAAGCGCAGTCGTGTAATTAATAAAGAATGCGACAGAAAGCAAAAACAGCAGCAGCAACAACAAAAAAACTGTGCCACATAAAATTCAATTTAAATAAGCAGCTGGCAAGAAGAAGCACGCTAAGCACACAACAAGGACCAAGAAAACCAAAAGGACCTAAAAGAAGAGGAAGGATGTCAAAACATGTCGATGGCATTTTCGCTGTTCTCGTTGTTCTTGTTCTTGTGGAATGCAAACCGCGTGCCATGAAAATAATGAACATAATTAAGTGTTGCCCATGGCAAAGACAACACTCAGCTCGACTCGACTCGACTCGACGCGACTCCTCTCCCACTCATCCCCCAACCACTCCACCTCAGCCCACCTCTTCTACCTCAAGCTGAAGCTGGCATATGGCAAACTCTCAGTTTCTTTTGCGAAGTGCTCAGCATAAGCATAATGAAAAATGTGGAATTAAATTGACGCCACGTAGAGAGAGTGTGGCATGCCCCCCAGCGGACCAAGGCATACAAAATGTATGAGGTAAGTAGTGGTGGTGCATGTGGCAGCGAACTGTCAGCCTTCTAATGTCTTGTAGGTAAACATGTTGCGTTGTCAAACGGAAGTCGCTCGTAAAAAATCGGCTTCCTCTACACCACCCTACCCCTCCGTTCAAAACAAAAGCGAAAGCTAACTGTCGTAACGCATCTGATTGTAGGAAAGAGTCACTCACCCACACACACACACACACACATACGAACATACTTATACATATACTATATTAAAAATGCTAGCCTACTTTCAGGCTTAAAAAAGAATCGAAGACTGAATGCTCTCAACTGTGAAATAGAGAAAAACCAGAAATTATGAAATAGAATGAGGAAAATTAAATACTTAAAGAGAATTTAAAGTATAGAATCGTTTACGAGTGTGACGCAAAAGAAAACTACCAAAAATAAAGTTGTCAAAAGTGTATATGTTGCTTTGGAGACACGTAAGACTTGCTTTGAGGCCGTTGCATACAACAAAAGCCGACAAGTTGCACTTGAAAACCAAGCATACCCCAGCTCAGCGAAAGGGCATAATGTGTATAAGTGTGTGTGTGTGTGTGTGTGTGTGTGTGTAGGTTAAGAGCCGTTGTTGGAGACTGGAAAGAACTGTTTGCTTGCTTGGTTGACTGTTTGCCTTTCGCTTAGGAGAGTGGCAAGGACTGTCAGTGTTGTCTGCGTGCCTTGTAAAATATTCTTAAAAGTAAATTAAATAATGTGGCATGCCACAAGATGACGCATAAGCCAACAGAGAATGAGAACGAGAGGCAAGTGAAACAAGAAATGAACAGCAAAAAAAAAGCAACGAAACAGCAAAATGTCTTTGGGCTTTGACTTGGTTTCAACTTATTTCATTTCATTTCACTTACGAGGCGTAAAAATGAAATCAACGCGTGCGTCTTTAAATGTTCCAACACAAGCGTGTGTGTGTGTGTGTTGGTTGTATCTTTTAAGCAGCATGTTTGATTTCGAAGCCAAAGCTAGGCGAATGGATGGAATGGCCGCAGTGTCCCAAGAGTGTTGTACAATTGGCACAGGCAAGTAACAAACGAACGAGTCCAAAGAAAGTTAAGCTGTGAATGCATTTGGGAAAGGGTTACCTTTGGGGCAAGCAACATCAACAAGGGTTGCCTTTTGGCATAAGCAATTTTGAGTAAAGCAACAAAAAGAAACTGAGAGGGTGGAAAACGAGTAGTGAATGGAATAAAGCCTTTGGTGTGGTCTAAGGATATCTTTTATTTATGTACTATGTACTTCTAGGGTTGTTGCACGTTCCACGTTCGTCCACAAAACGTATAAAAACAAAAGGCAGCTTAAGTCTAGTGCGTTAAACAACAACAACAACAACAACAACAACTTATAAGACTTTGACTTTGATATGCAAATGCGAAACGGAAACGGAAATGGATTCAAAATCGAAATCGGTTTTTGTGGCTAGCGAATTCCTGTGGCTGGCATTAAATCGAATTGTTCGTGTATATATATTACTAATATATGTACATAGTTATGTATGTTTGTGTGTGGTTGTTGGTTTGTTTTGTGGTGGTTTACTGTATTTGATTATTACACAAACTGCAGGCAGCCACATAAGCCACATGCTTGTGGCAAGCATTCAACAGCTGTGCAATGCAACAACAACAAACAAACAAACAAACAAACAGAAACCAAGAATTTAATATTTTTAAGATATTTAACTTTAACTCAAAAAGCCATTCCAGTAATAATCAACTTTATGGCATTTGCAAAGCACAAGAAAAAAGTTTCCCCCACTTGCGACTTAATCAAATTCTTAAGGGTCTGCACTTGATTAAAAAATTGCCAAGGCAACCCTGGCAATCCGCCAACAAGAAAAGCAATAAGTTAGAAAATGTTGTTCTGCGGCAAGGCCTTGCAAAAATTGTCTCATCATAATAATAATAATAAAGCGCAAATTGTGATTCGCATAAGGCTGGCAGGCTGGCAAACAGGGTTGTCATCATATGTTGCTCAACGAAGAGATTGGGCGAGTGGGTTTGGGGAGTGAGTGGCAGGTAAATGAAATTGCAAGCAGGTGAAATTGATTTTATTTATTTAGCAGTCACACATTAACCGAGCTATAATTTGCGTGTGTGTGTGGGTGTGTGTGTGTGAGTTGGATTGCTCTGCTGTTGCGCCCCCTAGCGCCTTAAATCAGCTTCAATTGCAAAAGCAACAACAACAACAGTTAGCATGAAAAGCGTTTAAATTTCATTTTTAACTTTTCATTTGCAATTATTTGCATAACGCAAAAACTTATTTATTGAAATATTATTAAGTGGTGACAGTGTTAACAACGTTGCAAAACAAGCGCTTCAGATTTTCCTACTGGCTGTGTTTTTTTTTTCTTTTTATGTCCATTTTATTTGATTACATTTTGTTTTTACGCAATTTCGCTCTATTTACGCCTCTGATTACAGCAGATGTTTTTTGTTGTTGTTTTTTTGTTTGTGTGGCAACTCTCACACGACACCACTCTCCATCTCTCCATCTCTCTCTCTCTCACGCAATTTTTATGCAATTAATAAAGTTCAATGTGCAAAAAAAGAAAAAAGAGAGAGTTCGGTATGAGGTGTGAGATTTCAACACTCTGGCGGTTTATTAAAATAATTAAGGTAATTATGCACTTGCGACTCTATGGACTCATAATAAATGCCATTTATGGTTGAATTAAATATATAAAACAACAAAAAAAAGTTTAACTTTGCTAAATGGTTTGGTATTTCGGTCAATAAACGTTTTTGAGTGGAAAATGAGTGAAAATAATTATAAAAGGGTTTTTTCCCAAATGGATTATTTGAATAAAAGTGTGTCTCAACTTTGCAATTTATTTATTAAATAAAATTGTATTGAAATATTAAATCTTACTTTACATTAATTTATTTCTTATTTTGGTTAGTTTTATAGCTCGTTTTGCAACACTACAAATACACTAATACTACTAAAGAGGTTAGGAAATAATTTTAGCTTCTTTTTTTTGTATGCTTGAAGCATTTGATATGATTTTATTATTTTTCACACCCCCCAAACAACAAAAGCATTAACAAAAGCAACAACAAATTTGGATTTAATGTGTTGACGTTATGATTATTTCATTTCCATTATGTTGTTTGTGGCTCAAACACAACAAGAACAAAAATCAAAAGAAAAAACCCAAATAAATATAAATAAAATTAGTTGCTATTTTATTTATAGCTTTTCTATGTTGCACGCCACACGCAATACGATAACACACACACACACTCACAATTATTATATGTATATGTATGAGATATTCACATTCATATTCATGTTTATTTGTTATTGTTGCTGTTGTTGCTTTAGACCCATAAAGGCACGAAAAAAACAGAAAGAAGAAGAAAAAAATGTTATGTGCCACATCATAAATGCCACAAAAATGGCGCTAGACTCAAGTTTGCTGTTGATGTTGGACATTCATAGTCATTTACACACACACACAAACACACACACACGCACATGGAGATAGCAAATGGAGCAAGTTTTTGGGGCAAACACTTAAAGCGTCAGCTTTTGCTATCTGTGTGTACATGTGTGCTTGTGCGTGTGTGTGTGTGTGTGTGTGTCTCGTGTGTTTGTTTGTAATAAAGATGCTCGTCGCTCGCATTTTTCTTCCTCTGTCCGTATGTGTGTGTGTGTGTGTCCTGGTCATGGCCATAACCTCAGAAATGATGATGCACAACAATAACAGCAACAACATGTGTGTGTGTGTGTGTTTCCCTTCCAACTCCACCCCCTTTCGGCCTGTTCGTTCGTGCGGTCAGCAAACTTAAATGAATATGTATGAAAATCGCTTGTAGCAACTACCCCGCCCACATCAACAAAAAAGGGACTCTCGACTAAATTTCATTGCCCCATGAATATTGCCCACTTTTAGGCGTTACAGTAAAATCGATGCTCAACGTTGTTGTTGTTGTTGTTGCTCTCGAAACATGTTACTTCAGCACTTGTTGATGTTAATGAGAGAGCTCAAAATGGGTCTGAAGTGGGCCTAGCAGCTGCGTTGAGTGACAGTTATTATGAAGCTCTAAGACTTTTCTAATGTGTGAATGAGATGCACGGAAATTGAATCTACAAAAAGGCCGTATCATATTCCACAGTATATTCAATGGGAAATTTCACTCCAAATACCAAGAAAAGATTATCCCTTTAAGAGATCCCTTTACTTATTTCCCTTCGCATAAATATCCTTATATTTCCCTTATGCCACAACACACGTTCGCTCTTAAGCTTTAAATCCCGGTATAAAACTTTTAGCTCACACACTCGTGAAATCAAATAAATGTTTAGCGATTATTCATATGCAGTAGCAGACAAAAAACAAAGAAAACAACAAAAATTTTGTTAACCCATTAAAAGGAACGCAAAACACACTCAGCAAAGCCAAAGGAACTTTATTTTTGAGTTGAACGGCTCCTCGCTGCCTATTTTAAAGCTAGTCTCCCTTTGCACTCTCTCTCCCTCTTTTCGTTTTCCGTTGCTGTTTAAGGTTGGCCATTTGCTGTGCGTGCAAAAATCTTTGGCTGCTGTTCGTTCTCTCCCTCACACACATTCCACTGCTCATACATACACACGTATGTGTGTGTGTGTGTGTGTGTAAACTACAGCCAAGCAGCGTTGAGTTGTTTGTTTTTGTTGTTGTTGTTGTTGTAGCAGTACTTTGATATATATATATATATATATATGTTTTTTTTGTTCTCTTGCTTTTAGTGTGGTTGTTTCTGCTGCAGATTTCATTTGGTTTGCAATCTGACAAGAGTCGGTTTTTTTTTTTTTTTGTTATTCTCTGCGTTTTCATTTTTTGTGCTTTGTTGGTGTGGAAAGTAAATTGTTTTATTTTTTTCTGTACTTGCTGTACCCCCTGACCAGAAAGTTGTTGTAACTGTGTTTGCCTCTGTGCATGTGTGTGTGTGTGTGTTTGTATGACGGCCATTTCTCACGTGTTTTTTTGCCATGTGTATTTAAAATTTCAATTTAATTTAGTTTTGGTTTTAAGAGTGCAAACACACACACACACACACACTAACACACACACAGACACTAATGCACATCCACCCACAGAGGCATGAATACATGTAGGTCAGCGCTGGAAAGTAGACTACATTAATTTTCGTTTGGTCGCCATTGCATTTTACGTGCGTTACTTTTGTCGTTGTCGTTGTTGTTGCTGTTGTTGCTGTTGTTTGTGGTTTTTTCATTTCTTTTGTGTGTGTGTGGGACTCTAACAAATGAGTTTTGCACAGTTATTAATGTACTATGAATAGTTTATAAAGTTTATTTGGTTTCGGATTTTGCGCATTGCTTGCATTTTTTATATGTGGCGCTAAATTGTTGGCTGCCCCAACACTTTGTCTCTATTATGCATTTGTTTGTTATAACTATTTTGTTCGTATATTGTTTATAAATATTTTAAAGTTGTTGGTCAAATTTGAATTGTGTGGCGTTCGAAATTTTGAAACTTGGCTCGAATAAAGTACAAAACAATCAATATTATAAAGAAAGCAACTGCTTTTCACATGCAACATGTTGCAATATCGGCTGTGCCACAAAACCACGATAATAGCCAAGGTAACCACAAGCACACACACATACACACACACACACAATTGCTCTCTTTAAGTGTGGTGAGAAAGCCACAGATCAGATTACACCAATGCTTAACAGTGAAAGCTTAGCTCAAACTGATTACGATGCTGTTGCAGCGAAGAGCAAGCGAGAGAGCAAGAGAGCTGATGCTTTTGCTTTGTATATGTATGTATGTATGTATGGAAAAGAAGATGCTTTTACTTACTTCCAGACAAACAGCGATGAGATGAGCACAATGAGTACGAGGAGCAGGGAGAAAACCGCAATCATCGCTGAGGTGGCCAGTGATTGGCTGCTGTACAGGCTGGCATCCAAAATCTGCAAAAAAGCCGAAAAAGAGAGAAAGAATGAGTAAAATGAGCATGAATTGAAATTACTTAACAGAGTGTGAGCGGGTAGAAGGAGGAGGAGGAGAATGGGGCGGAGGTGAAGGTGAAAAGTAAAAGTAAAAAAGTTCAAGACGATGCAAATCACGACGCAACTCAAACACAAAGCCATTTTGCATGCCAGCAAACAAACAACCAGAAAATGAAACAACAACAAAAACAACAACAAGATGAAAAAATTTTCGTAAATATGCCTAACGAATGGCAAACAAAAGCAAAGCATGCCTTCTCGTAACCTTTTATATAGGTATTCTTCTCTATAATTGTATGTGTGTGTGTGTGTGTGTGTGTGTGTACTTTATTCCCCACATTTTGAAGATGGCTACAATTGAGTGGGCCGCTACTCTTCTTCTTCGTTTAGTTCTACTTCTCATCTGCTTTTTGGCAATCAACGAAATTAAGGTCAAAGGTTAATAAATGTGCCTATGGAACGCTTATAAAATGCACAGTAGGCTAAGAAAGAGGAGTAGTAAAAGTGGTCAAGTGGTAATAAAAATAAATTTAAGGCCAAAAAGTTTCAATTAAATACATCACTTGAGTTGATTCTGAAAAAAACTTATGCTGTCAAAGATAAACTAACAAATAATATTTTTATTATTTATTTTAAACGTTTTTAAATGCATTTAAAAAAAAAAACAAAAACAAACCAAATTTATCTTTGCACCTGTCCAACACAAATACGAAAACACACACACACATATACGCATAAATCAGTCAAATGCATTGGAAAAATATTTTGGTGAACACGCAGTGCAAAGAGGAAAGGAGAGTGGAAAATGGGAAGAGGGGGAGAGAGAGAAGAAGACAAAAGCTGCTCTCGATGCACAAATTGAGGTCAAGCTTTGACAGCTGTGCAAATAAGTTTCGCGCCCGTCAACCCAACGTTTGTGTGTGTGTGTGTGCACAACTGTGCAGTAGCGTATGCGTGTGTGTGTGTTTGTGTTTGTACAGTGCACACACAATATGTAGGTCGGATCTCTTTTAATTTGTAATTGCGATTTTGTGCATACACTAATTTATTAATAAATAGTTTTTGTTTTTGTGTTTGTTTTTCGTTTTGTGTTTGATTTATATGCGGAAGCATTCGAGCGCTTATCACAATTTCCCCCTTCACAAACTCTCCCCCTCACTCACAGTCTCTGTGTCTTTGCAATTATTCATTTCATGTCTATGGCAGCTCAAACAAACATGCAACGAATAGAACAAATTCCAATGCTCCCAATTCGATTGGACAAAACTCGCGAGATAAGCTATTAAAATATTGACAGCCGTTGCCGTATGGCGAAATTGTTTAAACTATTGTGGCAACACAGAAAGCTGGCTCCCCTTCCTCGCTTCGCTCGCTTAAAACTGTACTTTGCTGCTTATCATAAAGAAATTTGTTTTCATATTTATTTGGGGTTTGTTTTGAAAACAATTTACAGACTCTCAAATCCGTAGCATTTCAAAACGGAGTCAAACAAATAAATAACAATAAATTAAACAATTATGCGAGCAAGCCAAAACAAGTGTGAGAAGTGTGGGGAGACATACACAAAAAGAAAAAAGAGACTGACTGAGACTGAAAAAAGAAAAGACTCTGAAAGCTTCATTGGTCGTAATCAAATTGATTAATGAGCTTGCGGCATGGCACCCAGTGTTGTGAAGTGTGGCAGCGGCAGCGTGGCGAGTTGGAAGGGGCACGCAAATAAGCTCACAAGCAACGCAACGCAACGGAAGCTGTTGCTCTTTTGTGGCCTGTTGAGTGCACTACACCCAACACCCAATACCCAATACCCAACAACAATTGATCGCTCAAGTTTGATTGGCATGAATTAAGTCACAGTGGATTTGTAAAGGGAAAAATTTACATATAGAAAACCTAGACAACAGTCTTAAGGTCTTTAAGTTGTACAAAAAAAGGTTTCGAAAACAAAGTACAGAATATTTGATCAGTTTTATTGGTAAAAATCTTGATTTTAGTTAAGTTTTAGTTATCCATATGCTCTACTCTTTCTCAACTGCGTTGCACTGCAGCTTGTTAACATGCCACAAATCGCCTACAGCTTTTAAAATCTTGAAAATCACACTTACGACATTCAATTTTCTTTAAGGCAAAGAAAAAAAAACAAACCCACAAAAAAAAAAAAAGAAAATAATGAAATTTCATTTGTCTTATTTTGGTTTCTTTCTTCTTTGCCTTTCACTAACTTTTCTTACCGCAGGCAGCGAACGTTGCGACATGTACGTTGATAATCGATAAATCTATATGAATAGGCGCAGTGTTTGTGTGTTTTTACCTACGATTTGTAATGCTCATTTCAAAGCAAACAAAATGAGCTACATAAGTGGCACACACCGGAGTGAAAGAAACGCGAGAGGTAGGGAGAGGAAGGTGAAGGTGAAGTAAGGTTTAAGTTACTTATTGTGAGAGTCTTGCCCCGCCGGCTTACAACTGTCGAGCGTCAGCTGCAGCAGATGGGGATTAAAAATACAAAATAAAAACTTCCCCTTGTGCCACCCGCTATAAGATAAACTTATATCTGTAGCTGCCACTGCTTGTGGAACAGTGGAACAGTGGAAAAAGAGTTGTGCGTCTTATCAATAACAAGCAGCAGTTTCGTCTGTTTGTTCAGATAAGCAGCGAGCCGAGTGTAAGTATGTTTAATATTTCCAGTAGGAGTTTTTCTACCCCGGCATGATTGAAGGCTTTCCAACGACAAAGTGAACTGACTACTTACCCTACATACACACATATATATATATATATATATATATATATATATAAAGGTAGCTGCAATCGTAAATTAAACAAACACTGTTGCCCCGCGTAGATAACGCTAACAGTTTGAACGATTTATGTGTAGGCAAATAGGCAAAAGTAAATAAATGTTGAAAAATTCAACCAAACGTTGAACGATAAAAACAATAATTAAGGCAAACAAACTCTGTGCTCTCTTCTGCACTGAACTTAAAGTTAACAACTTTTGTTGCACAAAGTCGTCTTTGTTTCGAGCGCATTTTCATTTTCCTGATGAAAAACACAAAACTTTGCACAACTCTCACACAAAAACAATTGCAACTATGTGTGTGTGTGTGTATGTGTATGTGTGTGCAACAAGCACGTGCCACTGGCAGCCACAACAACAACAAAATCTAAACTAACTGTAACAGTAACAACAACATTTTTAGCACACCGATAACATGGGAAAAGTTTTCTACATGCGTTGCATGTGTAACGCCTTTTTCAACACTAGCAACAAAGCAGGCATAGTCAACTTCGATTTCATTGCACGTGCATATTGACAATACTTTAACAACCCCTCCCCACCCTCCCTTCACCCTTCTCCACGCCCCAGCAACCGCTCCTATGTTTATGTTGGCAAGTTGGCGCAGTTTTGTAACCACTTGACAGTGCAATTGTTTGGAAACAACTCGTGATTGAGATGCATCCCATTTGTTCTACCTATCTGTCTCTATATCTTTTTTTTTTTTATTTTTTATTTTTTATTTTTGTTTATTTTACTTTTTTACGCTTTTGTTTTGCGAAAGTTGCTTGTAATGAGTTGAAAAATAACTTGTAGCTGTTGGCAAGAGAAAAACAAAAGAAAAAGCTCAAAAGAGAAATGTGAGATGTCAACTTCACGCCTCTTTTGAAAAAGTTATTCGTTTCACTTATTCTGCTTACTTTATTTGTGCACTTGCAAAACGGTGAATGGTGAAAATATTATCTTTAGAACTTTGAAGATATACATTTACGTTCAAGCACTTAAAGCACGAAGTCTAATGGAAGACGATCTTGTGGTTATTCATATTAAAAGCATCAAATCAAAAGCTTTTTATAATCAAATACAAGTTTGTAATCCTAAGTAATAAAAAGCTTAAGAACACTTTTAAAATGAGCATAAGCTATTAAAAATATTTCCCTATTCAAAGAGATAAACTGTGATTTATTTTTAAACTCTATTTAATCTTTAAACGCATTTAAATAGTTGTTTAACTATTGCAAAAGCTCATCTGTTTATGGCAATTTTGCACCCAACTTTTTTTGGAATGCAAAAAAAAAAACGTTTTCCATTCCATTTTTATACCCTGAACCCAATGAAAGTAGCTTAACAGGGTATAATGATTTTGTGCAAAAGTATGTAACAGGCAGAAGGAAGCATTTCCTATCGCATAAAGTATATATATTCTTGATCAGCATCAACAGCCGATTCAATAAAGCCATATCCTTCGATCTTAGATACTATATAAGACTTAAGCTCGTCTTAGCCCTAGGCAGAACATGTTTGTTTTTTTCGATTTTCGATAACTCTTCACGTTTCCGATATACACATGTGATTGGTAACAATAAAATCTTGAGTTTGAGAAACTTGGAAATAGTATTTAAAACATTAGATGAGATAATGACAATCAATGAGCTTTTTATTGAAATCGGTTGAGCAACACCTGTGATATGGAGCAGATTTCACCTACTCCCCCCACACACACACACACATGTACTTGCAAGCAATGAGTGTACGCGTTAAATGTAGGGTTGAGGGTATCATCGAGTCGTGATTTTCTTACTTGTTTTGTTATTGTCAGTTCTAAAGTTGTAGACGATTTTTCATTTTGTCTGCCCTGCTCGTTGTGTTTTGTGTATTTTGTTGTGCCTGTCTGCAGCTGTGTCTGCTATGTGTCAACTGTAAACAACATCAACAACCTCGACACTCCACTTTTTATCCCCCTCCACCACACCCCACCACACCCCATCATCATCATCATCATCATCATTATCATTGTCTTCCGCCAAAAAGCAGACTACAAAACTATGCAACATTTTGTAGACAATGGAATGTGTATGTAAGAGTATTTTGTTTGGCATTCGCACGACATTTGATATCAATGTCAAGACATTTGCACCCTCGCCTTAAAATAATACTTCACCTCCCTCCCTTCCCTATTTAAAGCGATTTTTCAGCAAAAGTTGAAATATATATACTCGTGCTAAAGCCAAACGGGAAGGAAGGCAAGGAACCAAAAATAAATAAGAAAGGATTATTTTGCTGCCACGCCCAACTGCAATCAGTGTTAGCTGCTTTTCTCTGCTCCTTTACTCCAACTTCCTTTTCTTATTTATTTTTATTTTTTATTTTTTTTTTTTTCTGTGTATTTTTTCTGCAGCTTGTCAACTTGCTTGCTGCTGTTGTTGCTGTTTTATTTTATTTTTCTTAAATGTTTTTTTTTTATATTTTATTTTATTTTTGGGTTCGCGCAACGCATTCCAAATTTAATTTCGCATGTTTGACGCGTCCTGCTGGTACCACTGAAACCGGTTCGGTCTCCGCTCCTTCTATCCTGAATCCTTTGCGTGATGCTGTTGCCACTTTAAAGATTTGCTTACCCTGTGTGTCTTAGCTTTAAGGGTCGGGCATATACATGTTTTTTAATGTAACCAGCATAAGTGTGACTTATGTTAACTTCAATTCTAGATTGTTTAAATCATGAAAATCTCTTTCATAGTTTAATATTTTGTTATTTGAATATTTCTAGGGTGGTGTATAGTCTATCACTTTTTATAGTCTCATTCTTTTGCTGATTTCCTCTCTTTGCGTTTACCAGTTGACAATTACGCCCCCTCACCTACCCCGTGTCTCTCCCTAAAGCACACGCACACACACACACACACACTAAATTGGCACAATTCCCGTTAAACTCATCAATTTGATGAGAGAGAAATTTCGCACACACACACACATACATACATACATACACACATAGCATATACGTATGTTGCGCTTAAAACTTCCCAAGCGTAGCTCTCGTACTCTCCCCAAACTTCCCCCCCCCCCACCCCCTCCCATTTTCTTTCCAACCTCTGTATATGTGTGTGTTTGTTTGTGTGTGTGCCTTGAGTTTGACATTTTTTACACGCTAATCCATTAAATTGATGCTGTTGGCAATTGAATTTAAGCTGCTTCGCACAGATTTCAGAAAACGTATTTTACCTCAATGCTTGTAGTTAGTGGAACGTATGAAATTGCATTTCGATAAACGATAGACGCACGCACGCATATACATATATCGATATCGATGTGTATAGCTTTAAAATCTGACATTTATTGCTTGTTAATCTTTGATTTGTCAGCATAAATCAGGAAAATTGATAAACTACACGAGACAGACATGGAGAGAGATGGTTTCAAGTGGCCCACACACGCACACACACACACACACAGAGAGAGATAGAAACGTTGTGTGTTGTTATCTGGCGCTCTCTGACATGGACCACACACAATGAAATTATGCGTTATGTTCGTCTGTTTTATTTATTAAAATTTTCTGTTACATTAATGTCCAAAATTAAGTGGAAAACACTTGAGTTGGAGCTCCTCCTGCTCTCCAAATAATAAAAGAAAAAGATAGAAAAATAAAATATGCTTGGCAAGAATGGTTGAGAAAATAGACAAAGTGGCAGGCACGTGAGTTTTTTTTTTTCATATGCTTATCACTGAAGTGTTGATGTGGAATTTGATCTTGTGTTTTGTGTTTTCTTTACATTTTTTTTTTGTATCTTATTTTTCCGCCTGTTGCCTAAACAAACACTTGAGCGTTTACGAGCAACAAAGTTCTTCTTCTATACGTTTGTTTTTGTTATTAATATAATTATTTGTAACATTTTTTGTGTAACCGCTGACAATCTTTAAATTTGCTTTGGGGTTGTGCAACGTGTTTCTCCTTTCTCCTTTTTTTTTTTGCTTTCGTTACGGCCTGCAAGGCCATATGTTGCCACGTTACAACAACCACAGCCGCCATCCCCACCCTGTGTGCCACGCCTCTTGTAAACTACTTGGGCTGTCCCTTTTTATTTCGTGCTCTCTGACAACGACGCTTAACTTTTCATTGTTGTTGTAATTTGTTGCTGTTGCTGTTGCCTGGACAGCAGACAAGCACAATACACAGTCAAGGATTGGGTTGAGTTTCTTGTTTGGGTCGCTTGCTGTTGTTGTTGTTGGCCAGCCTTATAATGATGACGGTTTTTTTTTGCTTTCGTCTTCGCCTGCTTTGTATAACAATATTTACTTCTTTTTCGCCAAGGCAGTCACAACAGCTGTTGTTTGGGCAACCGCTAAGACTTCAAGGAGCCAAAAGCAGCAGTTTTAAAGTGTTGCCTTGTGGTTGTGTGAAAAGCAACAACAACAAAAACCAAATAGAATTGAAAATGATACAGAAATATGGGCATCATTTCCTTCTCATTCTATTTCATTTCTTGGACTCTCTATGTGGGTGAATGACTTTAAAGAGTTTGAGCTTTTGGTTTGTGGCATTGAGAAATAAAGATAAACTTAAATGTTGATTGGATTTGTTAGTGCAAAAGTAACAGCTCGATAAGTGTTAAAAATATATTTATAATATCGCATAGCTTAAACTTATATTTGTTAGTAAGAAGTTAAGATAAAATCGACTTGTTTTTTGAACACATTTAAGCAACTTTATTACATCATTAAGTGTTTTAAGTATTATAGCTTTATGCGAATCTTAAGAAAAAGTCTAATCAGTATTTTTGATTTATAAACTTTTTCTTTACGAAATGTTACACAGTTATCCTTAACATAAGTTGGTATAAAACTGACTTCCAAACCTCTTTTTTTTACTAACACGTGCAGTTGTATATAAAATTCTGCTAACATTTCTTACCTCTCTGTCTCTAATTTTGTTAACAATGGAAAATCAGTAAAAGTGTCAAGCACTCAACTTTTAACACTTGTGTGCTCCGAAATCCATACAAAACCGCCCACTTAGCCAACCCAACCCCACCCAAAGCCTTAAAACTTAAACCACCTAACCCGCCAACCCAATTACATAAAGAATGAATAGGGCGCATTATTATTATGATTGTTGCTGTTGATGTTGCTGTTGCAATGCAATAATTCAATAAGGCAACATAAATTTCTGACACCTAAACACAAAACGAGAAAATCACAACAGATGCGCAGTGAAAATGTATACAGGTCTAGCTCATTAGAGAGGGTTGCAACAACCCTCTTCGTTATATGTGTATGTTTGTGCTTACCGGCATTGCCTGACAGACATCACTGTCCCATTGCTGTTGCGCCAGTTGCTCCTCGTTGCAGTCCTGTGGCACCACCGTGAACTCGGCGAGGGCTGGCGGTCGGGGCGGTGGCGGTATCAGGAATTGTGGTGGCGGGGCAAGGGGCATGCCAGCGCACTCATCGCAATCGAACATAAAGAGATCCGCATCCATGATGGTATCCAACATTTTCCACATTTGCCTTTTGACTTTTACCTTTTCTTTTTTTAATGTTTGATTTTTTTTTTTTGGTTGATGATTTTGGTTGTGTGTGAGGGTTTGTATGTATATGTATGTGTGTGTGTGTGTGTGTGTTTTATTTTATTTTTAAGAGATCGTAGACTGCGTGTCAAATGCGTTTCCTGATCGCTGTCATCGCTGGACAGCCGTCAAACGGCGGCAGTGCTGCAAAGGAACAAATGAAAATGGATAACTTATGATTAGTTAAGGATTAGAAAATATGTGTTGTCTTTTGTGGACAACTGGCAACAGCTGGCAACTGTCTTTGTCTCTCACTCACTCTCTCTCTCTCTATTTCGCTTCCCATCTTTCTATCTTTCAATTATCTGGCAACTTTAGGGCCAGGCACGTAACAGTTGCATTTTGGCTAACACTAGACCTGATCCTGGACACACTTCATTTGGCACAAAATGCAAAAAAGTTTATAAGAACTTCCCACTTTTCACACCCCTAAATGCTGACACGATCCTTACGGTCTAACGCGTGCGTTGCTGCTGTTGTTGTTGTTGTTGTTGTAGTTGTCCTGGAACCCACCCCAATGGGAGAATGTTAATTTTTATTGATTTTGTTTAATGCGTTTCTATTTTTTTTTTCACGTTTTTATTTTTATTTGCTTTGGCTTTTTTTATTTTTTTCCTGTCCATCTGTGTGTGTGTGTGTGTGTGTGTGTCTTGCTTTAGCCTTTCCATTTTTATTACTCTTCACCTAAACATACATTTCTCTCTGTCTCTCTTTAATTTTCTTTGCTGTACCTAAATCTATCGCGTCATTGGCAATTGTTTTAACCCCTCTGCAGTCGAAATGGGAATATTTCTCTTTTTGTTTTGTTATTTTTGTTGTTGTTGTTGTTGGGTTTTCTTTTTTATAATTATTATTATCCTTTCGGTTGCGGTTCCGTTGTCATTTTTCACACATATGCTGACAAAATAATTGAGAAATTGCGTACAGCAACGAAGGGAGCATCTCTGGTTGAAGCCCTGGATTACATTTCATGGATGCTTTTGATTAACTTTTATCGATAAGTGGTTAGAGAGTTATTCAATGATTAGATTGTGGTTATCTGTACGTAGTTATGGTCGATATATACTAATTGTATCGATTGCCTAACTGATTATTATCGATTATTTAGATTATTTGCCATTTGTAACATAACTCTAGTAATTTCACTAAGTTTCAGTTATCTAAACTTGATATCGCCTTTAGCTACTGAAGATTCTCCTTCGCCTCGAATCGATTGTCTGCACATTATCGATAACTGCCAGTTCAACCTTGACAGTCTCATTCCAAATTGAATCCATCAATGCAAAAACCAGAAGATTCTCTCAGCCTTGTCCCCATCCATATGGATTACGTTTTGCGGCTTAAGCTCTCGGCTTGTCTCTCGCTGAGTTGAACCAGTCGAGTTGCTACCACTTGACAGCCGGGAAAACTCAAGAGTTTGCTGCTGCTGCTGCGTGGGGTAAGCAAGTATAGAAAAAAAGACGTCAGGGGGCGGGGCAGTCAGGGGGAGGTTGCAAGCAATGGCAACATATGTTGCCAGTTGGGCCATTTAATTAGCTGCACAGTGAGCTCTGACAGTTGTCAGAGAGTGTGGCACTGACTGAAAAGCGCAAGCGAAACACAGAGAGACAGAGAGAGAGAGAGGCTGTCCGAACAGGCAGGCAGGCAGGCAAAACTGATAAGATCTCAAATGAAAAGAGAAGAAGAAGAAAAAAAAACTACAATCGATGTTGTTGTTGTTGTTGTTGTTGCTGCTGTTGTCTTGCAATCAAATGTAAGCCGCTGTTGACATTGGAGATTAAAAGATATTATAAAAAAGAAATAATACAAAAAAAAAACCAAGACGAAGACGACGAAGCGAATGTGACACACACACACATACACATACACACAGTGTTGCATTTGAGCAGAAAAAGAAGAGACTCCAACTCGAACTTCAAATGAATACAATGACAAGGCAGACAGACAGACAGAAAGAGAGACAGCCATATGGCGAGTAAAAGAGAGCGAAATATACAAACACAAAAGATTTCAAAGATGAAATGTTGTAAAGAAAATTGAATTGAATGGAATTGGAATTGAAATTGAAACGAAGTCAAACTAATAAATAACAACAAAATACAAAAATCAAATATAAAACCACAACAAGAGATTTAAATTGTACAGCTAAAAAGATGCTCTGTACTTTAAAATTTAAGTAAATCCAAAGCTTGTTATAACAAGAAACATTTGTAAAAACTCAAAAGTAAAAGATTTCATTTCGAATATTTAGATTTAGATGCTTTACAAATATTACACCTTTAGTTGGTATGAACTTAAGACTTTAAGAAATTATTATTCAATTTAATGAAAATAAATGTTCATAAAAGCTTATGATTTCTTAAACTCTACAGGGTACAAAAACTCAATGTCTAACTAATGCAATGTTCAATCTCAACCGCAAAATGCAACCAAAAATAAAGCTGCATAAGTCAAACCTTAGCCGAAAATCTCAGCTGAAGGCTTTCGTAAGTGTTTTTGTTATACATATATAAAGATATATGTTTTGTATCTTCTTTTTGTTGGATACCTTTTCAAATCGATTGAATTGTCTCGCCGTTAGCATAACTGAAACTGTCTGCTGATTAGCTTTTGAAGCGGCCCATTAAAAGCGAAGACTGCACACAAACCCCAAAAGAGCGCCAGAAAATAATGAAATAAATCGTGTTGAAAAACTTCAACTTGGCCAACCGAAAACCCAAAAAGGAAACGGAGATGCAGACGCAAGCGAAGGCGAACGCGAAGGCGAAGAGAAGAACGAACGGGAGCACAACAGACGAGACATCGAAATCGATTTGTTTCCAGATTAAGTCTGGGACGCATTCAAAGGTTCTCCGGGGACATTGTCGCTACAGTGCGAGAGTCCGTCGAAGCGTAAAACGGAAATGTTATGGACGCGCCAAGGAACCGTAAATCGAAATCAAAGTACGTCTTCAAGTCCTGCCTGCCTGCCTGCCCGCCTGACTGACTGACTGACTGACTGAATGCCAAGCCTCAGCTTCTGGAAGGTGAATCGTTTGGTGTAATTAGTAAGTGGGTGGGTTGGGGGAATGGGTAGAGATAAGAAAGAGAGAGAGTGAGAGAGTTGAAGTATTGAAGTGATAAGAACGAATCAAAGTGAAATGCAAGGCAATTAGATAATTGGCCAAGAGTTGTGTGTTTGGGAAAACAGCTGCGCTCTGCAGCTTGTTATGATAGCACCAGAGAAGAGAAAAGAAGCACTCAAGGAAAGGGTGAAAGGCCTAACCACTCAAGGATGAAGAAAGAGAGAAAGAGAGAGAGGGAGCGATTCAATTGTGTTTCGATTTGATACGAAGTTTAACAATTAAAGTAGCGAACCCTTTCAGGAACTAGTTACCAACAGCACTTACTAAGTAAGCACTTACTTTCTCAGCGACACTTTCACCCATCAGCTGATTTATGTACGTCTCGAATGCAATTCTTGGCACTTGAAAAGACAACAGCTGTCTACAATTTAATTGAATTGTTCTCTCAAAAACTTCAATTGCTCTATTGGATATATAATACAAAATTAGCTTGGGACGACAATAATTCAGTCAGGGGTTGTACGTTCCATGTTCCTTCTATTTCTTTTTTACCTCAACTATATTTCAGTTTTTGTTTTAGGTCTTTTCCTTTTTAGTTTTTGCCACGCATTTAAATGACTCAATCGTTGGCTATTGGAAAGCCAAACCACGTTTCGGGTCAGCAAAAGCAAACCAAACGCAGGTAACAACAAAAAAAAAAAGAAAAAAAAGGAAAAACACATTTATTAGCTACAATGATAAATGTTCTTTCCAAGGATCGACAGAACCAAACAACATATCTCCATCTCGTTCTGTCTTTATTGTCTTTACTGTCGCGACTGTCTGAACGTGTAATTTTAATTCGTTTTGGGCATTGGGACAGCCAAAGGTAGCGTAGGTAACTGATATGGGTGCAGCTCAGGTAGAGAGTGAAAGAGAGAGTCAGATAGAGACTGAAGCCGAAAAACTGCATTCGACATTGAAAATTGAGACATTTAATGTAGTTAGTAGTATTTTGTTGTCTATTCTTTGTCTTTGGGTCTAACGATAAGTGTTATTGAGCACTGCGGGATAACAGTTTTTCCAATATGTGCAACAGATCTAACAAGCCAAAGAACAGCACAAAAAAAAAAAATGGGCTAATAAAAGTAGACAAACAACTAAATATCTTTGCAAATTGAGTAGGATGCCTAAAAAAAAACGGAAGTGAGTAATTAAACAATTTTATGATTATGGTACGGATTATAAAGCGGTTTCTCTTAAATTTCACCATTCACCATAATCTGAACTGAAGCTTTTTGTTCTGTATGGACTCTTCCGGGCAAATAGTAAAAGTTAGTTTTGGTTAAGCTTTAGCAAAGTTAAAACTTTTCTGGTCTACAAATTACTCAAAGAAAACAAATCTAGGCTAAAATAAGTAAGAAGAAGCATCTTACTTCAACAACTTTTGCCTTGCTTTACATATCATTTATTATTTGTTGTGCTTGCCCAGTCGGTCGAGGTGTATTTTGCGGTGTGTGAGGATGGACGGCGGTTAACTAACATTGTCACGCCTTAGCTGGCACTGTTACGTTCCCCTACGCCGCGTGACCACATAACGGCAAAAACTTTTAAATAAAGCAGCGCGCCTCGTTGAAGCTGAGTACAGCAGCAGCACAAGTAGAAGAAGAAAATCAACAACAAAAACAACAACAACAACAACATGCACAAGCACAAAAAATAAAACAAGAAGAAGAAGAAGCAGAGGCAGAGTTGACGGGCATGTCACATCAATGTCACTCAGCATTAAGGCAAATGCGCGCAATAAGAACGATGGAGTGAGAGAGAGCGAGAGCGAAAGGTAGAGGTGTTGAGGCTGGGAGATTTACAGTAAGCATGTCCTGCGAGTGCGACGATAAAGTTCGTTTTCTTTTTGCGTGCTCTCACACACACACACACACACACACGTACACTCTCTTTCTTTCAGTGGCCGCCGGGCAGCTGAGCATGAGACAAAAAACAAAAAAAATCAACGGCATTTACCTACTTCTGCCTGGCCCCCTCCGCACACCACTCCCCCCCTCCCTCTCACTGTCTCTCTCTATAAGTGCTTCTATCTTCGTGTAATTCCTGCCTTTTTTTCACGGCTTTCGTTTCTTGGGCGAGAAAATTACACGCGCATAACAAATATTTTGTTTTGAGATTTTTTCCTTCCTTCCTTCCATTTTTTGTTTTATTTATTTTACTCATTCCATTAAATATATAAACGTGTGCGTATATACATTTATTTTTCGCATGCGTTTCTTCTACCTATTTGCATAAGGTGCTTAGCGAGTGTATTTTTTTTCTAAGCTGCTTAGCATATGCCAAACAGAGACAGACAGAGAGTGAGATAGATAGACAAATATTGAATGAGCTTTGTTGTTTGTGTTCTTGACAATAATTCACAACTGATTCTAGCTACATAGTATATTATTATCATTATTATTATTGAGTATTTTTGCATGTAAATTAATTTAATTCCCACGCCGTTGACTTTAATAAAGCCATTACGAGTCACAAATAGTTTGTTTCAACTCTTTTTTCGTTTCATACAAATATATATTTCAGGCTTTAGCTACGCGCCATCCATACTAATTAGCCACAAAGTGTGCGAGAGAGAGAGAGAGAGATAGAGTAAAAGGTGGCTGGTTAACAAATAAATTTGAAAGCAAACAACAAACGGAAATCCTGTGAGCCTTTTTCTTAATCGTTCAACCAGAATTGAAAGAAGAAACAAAGTTAAACATGTGTAGAGCAGTAAAGAATTTCGAATTTCGAAATGAAACGTGTGTACAATTAAAATTCAATTTGACTGCAAAAGCCAATGTGTATCCATAAGATACATTTCTTCAACACTTGTGCGGATTTCTTTGTTGTTGTTGTTATTTTTCGTTCATTGCGTAGGCTTCAGATTGAGTTATTATACGTATGTATGTGTGTGTGTAGAGAGAGAGAGAGAGAGAGATCTCCGTTTAACAACTCATTTAGCGCTTGTGTATCTGCCAGATACAACGCGTTTCGGTTACTTGCAACAAGCGGCAAGACTCGTTGCACATAAATCTCATTTTTGGCATACAATTTATGAGTTATGCCTTAGAATTATTTACCCAAAGGATTACTGGCGTGTGGGCAAAGCGAACGGCAAAGAAAATGAACAAAATAAGAAGCAAAATAAAAAAAAAAATCATCAACTTGCCGCCAAATGTGGCAGAGTTGTTGCACTTGTTGCGCTTACGTCTCACCACACTTTGCTAATAATTTAAGCAAATTTACTCAAGCCACAATATTAAAAACAACAACCAACAACCAACAACAAGTTAAACAAAGGTGTGTTGTTTGTTTGTTGTTGTTGTTGTTGCCTTTAAAGGTCATAAATGTCTTTTCCTACATATTTTTTATTTACTTTCAGCTATTTGTTTATAATTAAAGCTTTTTTGTCGGCTCTTTTGTTTGTCACAAGAATCTTTTTCTTCTTCTTCTTCTGTCTTACAATTTTTATTTGTTTACTCTTTAGTTTTAGACAAAGATAATGATAGAGGGAAGGCGGGAACGAGGCGAAGCTTTAGGCAAATGCTTTTCTTTTGAATCACACTTAAAACCACACTTTTATTATTTATGTTTAAACAGCTGTTTTCCTTATTGTTTAACAAGGAAAAAATCCATCAAATATCATCACTGTCAAGTATCTATTGCATTATATCTGTTCTTAAGAATATGGTTTTATTTTCTATCTCTGGTTCTGGTTCTGGTTCCAGTTCTAAGCAATCAAAAACTTCTTAAGCACATTTGTATAAGGAACCAAAGATCAAGAACTAAAGATCAAGTTTTTTCTTAGTTTTCTTTGTGATTTGAATATACAAAGTATTAAAGAACTGAACAAAAATATTGAAAAAAAATATAAACAAGCAAAAATTTCATTCATTTCATTTGCTAAGTTTAAGTTCACTTGATTAGTTTATAAAACAAACAATTTTTGTATATATATTTTATATCAAAACTTAATATTTTTGAAGTGTTTTCTAACTAAATCTCAATTTCATATTGTAAGCGCAAGATTTTTGGAATGTTTTAAGATATTACTCTTGGTAATAGTTTCTATATTTATTGTATTGTGTTCCAGAATAGTTAACTTTATATCGATATATTGTTATTGTCAAACAGTTCATTTAAATATTCAACAATTTTTTATATATTTTTTCATCACTCTTTTGAATATATTGTCAAGAACTTAATAATTTGTTAACTGCTGGCAGACATTATATATATATTGGTAAAATACTACTTGCAACTTCTATAAGGAAAATCCAACTTATATCTTCCAATTCACAATAAAGTAAAAAAGTATTAAAACAAGCACAAATCTGTGTAGTTTCACCACGAGCTTGCTTAATAGCCCATTTATCGATAACTACATACTATCGATAAGTAAACTCAGTCATGCAACTAGGAAACTTCTTTCGCTTTACAGTTTAAGAGTCTGGCACAAAGCTTAAGTGTTAATCTGCAACTTGCAACAAAGCTGAAGCTGCTTTCCGTTGTTGCTTTTTTTTGCTTTGGCTGCTGATAAAGCTCATTTCACTCGACCCACTCAAGAGTCAAAGGCGGAGTCGAATCAAGTTGAGTTTAATTTCGGGTATTGAAGTTTTTATTCGCCCACTGTTTTTGCCTCTTTTTGGTTTTTGGAAGTCATAGCATAATCCACTCAAACACACACACACACACACACAAACATACACACATAGATAAGCAAAGGCAAAACTCTCTCTCTCCATTTATGTTTGGACTAGAAACTAACTGTAGTTTGGCAAACAACGGTTCTTTTATTCTCCGCCATCAGCATTTTTATTCCAGGCGGCTTTCTTTCGGTGAAATGAAACTTACCCGCTGTTTTTTACTGTCCCGAAAAGAAAACAAAAAACACAACAAAACTGAAAAGGACTCCGCGTTGACTTTTTGATGTTTTTGTTGTACTTTTGCTGCCGAAGTTTGTTTGTTTGTTATTTTTTGTTTTGGTTTTGGTTTTGTAATTAAGCTAAATCCAATTATCAATCAGTATAATTATGCTTATCGAATTTTTGCGGCACAAGATTAAGCAATTTCGTTTTATTTCTTATTATTTTCTCTTGAAAACACAACACGCTTTCTTTTGCACTTGCATGTACTCAATGTTGAGTTGTTAATATTTGTTGGTAATATTTCATAACAAAACAATTGCAATTTGAGAACACTTCACATTTCACGTCATTGTCGCCGTCGTCAGTCTTTTGCGTATTTCATGTAAAATGTTTCGTATTCGTTGACGTTTCTCGTTCGTACAAAATGTTCGTATTATACGCGAGACGCACACGTCCGTTGGCGGCGACTGCGAGTCAAAAACTGAAACTGAACTTCCAACACGAGAGCCAAACAGCAGCACCATCAGCAGCAACGAAGGCAACGACGGCAACGACGACAGCAAATGTTGCTGCACGCACAAACACGCAAGCAAACAACAAACACACGATACGTTCGCATGTTCAGACACGCTCGGCAATTCCTGCCAGTGCAACATTTACGCTCTGTATTGTGTTCATTTCGGACAACGGCAAATGAACGCCGCCTACGCTCTCGCTACGCTCACGAGCTCTCTCACGAGTCGCTCTTTGACATTGCATTTGCTAGGCAATCGAACAGTTGATTGTGAGCATTGCTGCTTGATGAATGTGTTTTGTTGCTGACACCGGCAAAATGCTTTAAAAGTGTTGCCGCTTTTTCGGTCAATTTGCTTGATTGTTTGTTATTATTATTATTATTTGTTTTTTTTTTTATGTCTAGTGGTCTCAAATTTCGCTAGCACCCACAAAAAAAGCTGTGTTTTTAATTGACAGCTTGTTAAAAAGCCGACAATTAGGCAAAGGCGACAAAATAAAGTGGATTATAGGCGGAACTTTGACTTCGGTCCGGTTTCAAATTTCCATATGCTAAGCAAACTGTAAAATAATTTAATTGCAAAATAGATAAAAAATATAAATAATGATTTATGGAAATCATTCATGGGTATATCTTATAAATATATTTAAGAAAGGTTCAAAAATGCATTTTCCTGACCATTATGTTCATTTCGAAATATTTGAACCGTTAGGATTTCGAAAGGATTTCTGTTCATTTGCTGCTTGCTTACAATTTACAGTTATATGTATTAAATACGCAGCTGTTTTATATGTTTTGCATTCTAACAAATCCCTAGACAGATTTGTTGGCCAGGCAAAACAGACAGGCAGCCAAAGCCAAATGACGACCATGCAACAGCAAACTTGCAACAACAACAGCCCACAGCATCCCACAATATGATGACGATCAAGGTCAATGTCTCGCATTGCGCTTTTCCAGCGTGCCGCCCATACACACAAACACACATACAAATATATATATACATACATACATATATTTTTTCAGTTGAATGTATTGCTTCTTCCGTTTTTGCGAGGCATGTAATATAACAAAAACTATTACGAGAGACCGGCAGCGCATTTCGAAATTTCGAACTACGAAAATGAACTTTACTCTCGCTCAATGCGGCGTGCGCTCTTACTCTCTCTCTCTCTCTCTCTCTCTATCTCTGTGTTGCGCGCTCTAGCAACATGTTGATAAGCATTCCTCGCATGTTGCTGCAACTGCATTTTGTGTTCTTTTTATTTTTTTTTGGTTGTTTCCTTTGATACAATTTGTTGTTTACACATTTTTTTCGCACCTTTATTGGCCGTTTCCATTTGCATTTGTTGTTTACACACATACTTTCACCTTCAACACTCACACCAACCCACACCACCCCTCTGGCACTCTTTTTGTTAGTTCTTTTGTGTGTTGTTTTGTTTATCAACAATACAAAAGTTTTTTTTTGTTGCTTTTTCTTGTTTGTTTTCAATGCAATTTTCTTCCCGCTGGCACTTGTGCCTGGTGTTGAAAGAAAGGAGCGGTTGGGGGCGGGGAATGTTACCAAAAATTCTTAATAAATTGTTAAACTGTCAACACAAACTTGCGTCAAAGTCGCAAACCCCCACCCCCCCCCCCTTCACCCCCCTCCCCTTTCTCCACCACATCCTTTTTTGTCCGTGCCTCACGCGGATCCTCTAGCTGGCTTGCGGTTAGCCCCAAACTCATTAGGCGCGTCAAGTGAAATGTTTGTTGTTGCCACATGTAGCGCGTGTCTTGTTGTTGGTGGGGCAGCTGCCCCGAACCGAAACACATTAGCAGCTCATTTCATGCAGCATGGCCGCAAATTAAAGGCGCATTAGTGGATCCGATCCAAGGCGGCCGTGCCGTTGATTCGGGGGCGTGGCAACAACCAAACTTGCCACAGACACAGCGCAAACTTAAAAGCAAAGTATTTCTCAAGAAAACACTCGAACGAAAAAAAAACTCGAAATCAAAAGTTTGATACTTTTTGATAATTAGAAAACTTAACTTAAAAATGAGAAAAATAAATTTCAAATAAAATAAAATATATTGAAATGTTATTAGATGTGTTAAATGTTAAAAATGGTGAAAAGTAGTAAGAATAAGTATTGTAAGTAAAATAATAATAATTAAAAAAATATTATTTAAAATGCGGCAAATAGGCTAAAGATTAAATAATATTATTAACTATTGAAGATAGAAAGAAATGTGTTTAAAAATATTTCATGCATAAAAAAGTTCTAAAAAGAATCGAAAACAAAAACATATAGTAAAAAGTATCTTAAGGTGCAGATCAATTGGATAAATCTAAGATAAATCCAAGTTGGAAACATATAAAAGCAAAATTCTTTTAATAAGTAAGTTTTGAATATATCTGAAACAAAGCAATAGAATATTAAATTCAAAATAAAAGCATACAAAAAAAAAAACCATAAATAATATTTCAAATAAAGTGCAAAGTTTAAAGTAAAGATAAATATATATTTAATTAAAATTTTAAGATTCAACTTTTTTTAATTCAAAATTTTCAAGCAGTGTTTTAAGTTTTAGTTCAAGTTTCAAGTAAAAACCTTAAAAAAGTATATATATAAGTAAATAAATAATATTAAAAATAAAGTTTCAACATAAAGTAAATGTATAAGATTTAAGATTTTTAGCTAAATATTTTCAAACATTGATTTTAATTTTAGTTTAAATGAAATTTTACAAGCAATGTTTTAAGTTTTAGTTCAAGTTTCGAATAAAAACCTTAAAAAATATATATATAAGTAAATAAATAATATTAAAAATAAAGTTTAAAGGAACGTAAGATATATAAATATATATATATATATCGACTTACAGGTATAAGCTTCAAGTTCTTAAGTTAAATATTTCCAAGCATTGTTTAAAGTTTAAGTTAAGGATACAAAAATAAAAAACTTTCTCTTTTATCTAAATATCTTATTATTACGAGCGCTAATTGAATGTGAAAAAATTTAAGTGTAGCTTAAATCATATCTTATATCTTAAGTTAAATGGTTTCTAGCATTAAAAATTGGTTCAAATAAAATAGAATTTTTTTTTTTTGTCATTTAAGCAAAAGTTACAAATCTCGCTCGGTTGGCTAATTAGTCATCCAGTTGTCCTTTTCCTGTGACACACACACACACACAAACATACACATGGATAAGCAGCTGAAGGTTGAGTTTCGTGCTTTTGCAGTTATAATAATTAATAATTCTAGGGGATAATCCGAATGTTTGTCAAAGTGATATGACCCAAAAAAAGAAAGAAAATGTTTATACAAAAACTCTCAAATACAAAATCACCTACACACACACACACACACAAACACATTTGTCGCACAAACACACACACACATATATATATATCTATGTATATGTATTAGCCAAAAGATTTTGTGTCCTCTGGCAAAAAGCCAACAACAAAAGGCAACAACAATCTGATTGTTGCTCCTCGCACATCTGCATAAATACTTATGAATACTCATATTATGGTGTGTGTGTGTGTGTGTATGTGTGTGTTGGGTGGGGTGTGTTGTTATTGTAGCTGAACAGTTTCTAAATAGAAGGCTATAACTGTATGATACATATATATATATATATGTATACAATGACACCAAAAAAACAGTAGAACAGATATTAAAACTATATGTTGAGATACTTTCATAGATACTTTCGTATGGTATGTAAATAAAGTGCGATACATTTGTATCTTATTGTTCTCAAGCACAAATATTATATTCACATATATGTATATGTGTGTATTTGTGTGTGTGTGTGTGTGTTTGGTGTTTGCGTAATCTTTCAGCTGCTTGTTTATCAATCAGCTAATGACCTAGAAAAAACTTGGTTAAAACGTTTCAAAACAATGTTTTCCAATCCCTAAATTTATTTTTGAACTTAGTTTGGATCTTACCGAAGTTATAACTCCCTTAAAACTCAAACGATTATCAATTGTAATACCTTGCTTTTGATTAATTTTGATTATTTTTGATAATCGTGACGAAATTTGGATTATTTGTTATCGATATCATCAAGTAATCACAATATTGCCGCAAATGCATTACTTAATAATAAGTAATTGATTTCTAATCTTAGCGATTCCTGCAGCAAGCGTTGCAAAATGTTTTAATCCGTTAAAAAACTAGAAACAAGCTTTCTTGAAACTGATCAGAGACATGAAAAGATTCAAAAACTTGCCAGGGTTAAGTTTTAGTTTCACTTGGAAAAATCCGAGAGAGGTATTTAAGCGAACCGGTTAGCTATAACCATTTATATTTAATGGATAGTTAATATCAATCTTGAATAGTTTCTCAAAACATAATGATGCTAACCGATATGTTATTTCTAATATCTTTATTAGAACAATAAAGCAAAAAAAGAGCATAAAAAAAGCTAAAAACTATTTTTAACATATTTCAGTTTTGGTACAATTATTTACAATTAAATATGAATGTTCTAATGGTTTTCCATAAATAAACAAATATTTTAATAATAAATAAAAAATTTACCATGACGGCAATAAAATTATTTGTTATTATTATTATCCGAATTCGAGCTTTAAATTTAGTTTGTTTTTTTTGAGTCTGATTTTATATTTAGGTATGATTTTTATGAAGATATTTCTTCATTATTTGTTGAATTTTCATTTATTTATATTTAGCCAAAAGCTTTAGATTTATATATATTAATCCAAGTTAAGTAATTTTTCTTTGATTTTTTTTTTTTTCTGCTATTTGTCATCGTTTACAGCAAATAAAACACACTTCTTACTTCTCATTCTCAGTTGGCAAAATAAATCTCAACATTTATCTTAATACAAAATATAACAGACAACCCTCACACCTACCCAACACCCCCCGCCCCCCTCACCAAATATTATCTAAAAGCAATTGAGTTCAAGTTCAAACCTCTCATGTTGTTAAATAACTAAAAAGATAATCTCTTAAATGTGCAAAAGCAACAACACTTGCTTACATTCCGATAACGATTGTCATGCTGACAAACAAACCGACCCCTCCCACACCACACCTCACCCACCACCACCCCCCTGAACCAATGACAGAACCATGTGCCAATTTCAAGTGCAATTATAAATTTACTTTTTGTTTTTGTTTTGTTTGTCATGCAAAAAGAAAACAAAAAGCAATAACAACAATAACAAGAAAAACAAACAACGATACAAAAATGAAAATACACAAAGCAGTGTGGGAAAGAAGGGAGAGGGGTGGGTAGGGGGGAAGAAGAATGGGGATTGGGTGAAGGTACAATGCGTCAAGCCCACAATCAAAGTGGGTCAAACACACACACACACACACACACACACACACAAAGATAGAGATAGAAAAGAGAAAGAAGACAACAAAAGCAAATATAACAATTTGCATATGCATGAGTGTATGTGTATAGGTGTGTGTATAGGTGTGTGTATAGGTGTATGTATATTTGTGTCCTGCTAGGTGACACTGTTCAACCCCCCCCCCCCCCATCACCGCACCGCACCGCTCTTAACGCATTCTTTTACATTCGTTTTTGGCCAGCTATTCCAATAAATTTGCGTTGAGCGAAGAAAATGGCCAAAGCAAAAAAGCGTCAGCCAGAAATATGCAAAGTCACAAGAATCGAAGAACACAGCAGGGAATATAATACGAGATATTTATACTAAATATGTCAGGATATGTATATATATGTATATATATATATATATACTATGATAATGCAGATATACATATAAAGCTACATATAAATATATGTTCACACACTCAGCGAATAAATATTACAGTTTGCCATACGTAGTTTGAAGATAATATACACACGAAAAGAAATATCGATATATATCGATAAGCAGCATGATAACAAGAAAGACAAGGTTAACTACTCAGAAGTAGAAATATTTGGTTTAGTGGAATATTTTGTATTTTTTTGAATTCTAAAAATAGTTCTTAAAAATATACGAAAGGTCTCAAACGAAGAATTTTTTTACTTAATATCCTAATATAATATCTTAATATCCTATCTAAAATTAGAACTTCTTAGTAAACGAATAAAAATCCATGAATAATAGATAATCTATTTATATTTATTTTTGAATAAAATCTGTCATAAAATTCGAAAGAAAGAAAAAAAAATAAAGAATGATTTCTTGATTCTTGATTTTTTTTTATAAAATTTAACATATATAAAATTTTAAAGCTTAGTAAAATATATTTTCGTTCAGCTTATTATAAATACTCAAGTTATTTAGTAGCGTAGCCTGAAGATAATAAACATAAGAAAACTATCGATATATATCGATAAGCAGCAAGACTGAAAGACAATGTAAACTACTTAAAGTAATCGAAATTTGGTTAAGTCATTAATTTTTGTAAGTGTATGCATGCATTTGTATATGTATTTCTCATAAATCAGCGTCCAACTGTGTAAGCTGTGAATCGAGAGTTGAGCCTCTCTCTTTAGCTCTTGCTTACTACAAACCTCTCCCTCTCCCTCTGCCTCTCCCTCTCTCTCTCTCTCTCTCTCTCTATGTTGTTCTTTTCTAGCACATTTGCCAATGGCTTTTGCATTTTTCCCACTGCTCATCGTCTTGCATTTGCATTTGTATTTGCATAGAGGTATGCATATCTATATCTACGTTTGTGTGTGTGTGTGTGTGTGTGTATCCTAGATACGCCTTTGTGTTCGTCCTGGCATTATTCTAATATCCATGTGCCGCAACATTTTCCAAGCTCGATCTGCCGACCTCGAGATATGCTTCGCTCTCGCCCCCTTTCTTTCTCTCTCTTTTCATTCCTCATTTGCATATTGTGTTGCAACTGCAAACCCTCCATGCCACCCCACACCCCCGACCCCTGCAACTACACTACTCTGACACACATTCGCCTATGTGACTGTAATTAAAGGTGTTAATGCCGCCGATAATTACACTCACGCTTCTCTCTCTCGACCAACAATGCCCAAAACTTTCTGGCCAAGGACATCCCTATCAACCCCCTTTCCGCCCCATTTGAACCACCCACAGCTAACGAAGCTATCGCGTTGACCATAAATTGTGTGGGGCGAGCTTAAAGCCAATGCAGGCATATTTTATGCACGTAAGTAGTCGCTATTTATGGCCAACGCTTTGGCCAACAACAATTTCAGACTGGGTCAAGCCAAAGGCAGATGACACAACCACACACACACACACACACACACACACAGAGCGAGAGAGAGAGAGAGACAGGTCAACTTCGATAAAGTAACACAATGCAAGAAAAGTTGGGCAAAGTAGTGAGAAGAGGCTTAAGAAAGAATCGAGTCAAATTTTGCTTAAAATAATATTTTTTACATTGAATAAAATGTATTGAAGAAATAAATTCAACTTTTCGCCAAATGTTAAAGCCTTGAAATATATCATTTTGCTTGACGTCAAAATTCTTCACAATATTATTGAAATTTAAGATATAAATTTAATTTAATCTTAGTAAATTCTTCAAATTCTGTAGATGTTATATCTTAAAAATGCAAAATATAACTGAGCTTAATGTTTAAAGAAACAAAAATATAATTTAATTTTTCATTTAACAAAAAGTGTAATAAAAAAATTAAGAATCAACTGTTTTTAAGACATGTTTAGCTTAATTAAAAACCAAGATCAAGCAGAAGTTTTTATTGATTGTGTTTTAAACACTTTAAACCATTCACAGCCTAATACTTTTAATACACTTTTTTGAAGCTAAGAAAAAACATTATCAGAAACAGATATCAATAATTTCTGTCTAACTTTCAAGGGACTTGGCTTAAGCTACCTGTTTGTTGGCACTACTTAAACTTAAAACGAGCGAAACATAAATTGCTCCAAGCGTAATTCTTGTTTATAGCCTACCCACGACCCTTCCTTCACCCACTTCACTCCGCCCCCTCCAGCAATGAGTAGCACTTGCCCACAAAACTATTTACAGTTCATTGGCCCTCAATAGATGTGTGTGTGTGTGTGTGTGGCGAAGACCGCCTGTGGCTGCAGCATATGAAATAACAATGCGAAAACGAAAACTCCCGCTAAAAACAGCAACAAGCTAGAGAGAAAGAGAGTGGGAGAGAAGAGTGGGGGGGGGGGAAGAGTAGAAAGGAAAACCCATTACACGCAGTCATGTAAACTAATTTAAAAAGGCCCACAAAATCACCACCAGAAATAACAAAAGACGCTTAACGGTAAAGGGGGGGTGGACACAGGGTTACCACCACCAAGAACAGCAACAGCAACCCACTAAAAGCACGACGAAGAAAGAAAGAAAGAGCAAGAAACAAAAAAAAAAGAAAAAGAAAACAACAACTGTCAGGGTTGACTTTGCTAATGAAGAAAAAGCAGCTGTCAGCTGTGCATTACAAGCCTGCGCCAAAAGAAAATTGCAAAAACTACGAAATTCAATCACACCCCCCACCCCACTACCACACTACCACCCAACACCCTCGCTATTCGCTCTCTCTCTCTGCCCCACCCATTTCTAAAACTCCCTCACAACAAAAAAAACACCCGGAGAGCGAGAGTTCAAAACCCAAACTAACGGGGAACAGCTTCCAAACTGCAGGTCAAAGGCGTTAATGCACATTTGTCGGACAACAATAACAACAACAGCGGGGCGGGCAGCAAAAAAAAACAAAGGGGGGGGGAGTTGGATTTGCTTCTGGTTGCGCGTTCTGTTCGAATCGGCTGCGCGTTCTTTCAAACAAGTGTTCGATTTTTGGACAGCTAAAAACAAAAAGCAAAAATGTGCGAAAAACAATTTATGAAACTGTCCAATGTATGGAAACAACAAGAACAACTAAAGGGGCACTATAAAATCAATGAGGAAAAATGTTGCAAAAAACTTTGATGGAAAAAAATATGTAAAATTTGTCAAACTATATACTTGAAATACACTTAACATATGATTAAATTAATGTTAAATTATGTTTGATTAACATTTTGGAGCAAAGGAAAAGTTTGATTAAAATATCTATAAAATCAAATTGTAGATTTAAGTTAAAAATAATCAAATTGAACATATTAAACAGTTACTGTTACTGTTGTTAGTTTGTTTTTAGCTTTCAAGTTTAACAACAAAGTATAAATACCCTTTATAAGAGTATTAGGCTGGGAGAAAGAGAATGACGAAGGCAACAATGTCACGACGAAATCAATTGAAAGCAAATTATAGTTTGCTGCTGTTAGATAAGCAATGGAGCAATTGCCAAATGCCGCAAACAAAAAAAGAAAAATAACCAATCCCAAACCCATTGATGTCAAACTCTACCCCAGTTGCTGCCCCACAGCGTCAGACCCACTGAGTAAGTGAGTTATGGGGCAAGTGTGAAATGGAAACCGGGTAGCTTTTTCAGGTTTTTTTCTTCGTTACTTGCAAGATAAAGTGACGGCCGGAGGCGGCAGGACAATTAAGTCGAACGAGTCGGACAAGAGAGGAAGTTTTTGGGTGAATTTGCTAGCCAGTGCAACGGTAAATCTGAGAGCACAAAGAAGATGAAAAGAGGAAGAGGAAGAGGAAGGGACGGGGGAGCAATGTCTAAGAAATCGAGCTGAAATCTGAAGATGAGCTGCATTTGTAATTATGCCAGGCAATTAAACGATTAAGCCAAGCGCCAAACGAACCAAGAGCTGTGAATCCACAAGGATATGAAGATGGCGAGAGATAGTTGGGGCATTAATGTGGGCGTGAGTGTGTGTCTTAACGATTTCTAAGGATAAACCTGTAACTAATTAAAGGAAACCTTGAAGTGTGTGCCGAGAAATAATAAATAAATTGATAAAACTAACAATAAGTTCAAGGATGTGTGTTACGAAAATCTTAACAATCTATCGAATTACATATATTTAAAAGCATTTTTTTTTTAAATAAAGCGTTTAAGAGCTTTTGTATTTACAATTGTATGTGTGTGTGTGTGTGTGTGTGTAGTTGAAGAATCCTTTCGCTTATGGCAATTGCTTTGTTATGCGTGTGGTAAATAGTTACACACACTATGCCGCTTTTTAATCCCCACCGATGTTGGTCATGGTTTGGCTTTGGTTGAGCGCCTCACAGCTCGCCTCAAGACCAATTCGAAACACAAGACAGCTGGACATAGACATGTGGAGGGACGAAGGACACATTACAAGCCGAAAGTCCGAGGATCAAGCAAAAACTTTCGTTTATGTGCAACGCACGGCCATAAAACTTTTCAAAAGGGTCGGCTGGGATGTGTGAACAGACCAAAAAATGTCTAAAGTTGCGAAAAGTGCGAGTACTCCTTGTTGTTATTGTTGTTTGCCAGGGTTAAAAGGAGAAGAGGAGAGGAGAGGAGAGGAGAGGAGAGGAAAGGAAAGGAGAGTAGATGTTGGTGAGTGTTAGAATAGTGTTGCAGCTCTGCAGCTGGCAAACATATTTGGCAAAATGCGGAAACGGAAATATTCGCACCATGCCGAGACAACAATACTAAAGAACTTTTTGGGCCATTTCAACGGCTGACAAGAGCACATGGGGACGGGGAGAGAATGGGTAGAGCGAGAGAGAGCGAGAGAGACAGTTCAAACTCCAAACCTCAACAGCAAGTTGTAGTTACTCCCAACTTCGACCCTCAATCACAAACTCATTGCTTGGACCATTCTCACAGTTTGTCAGTACTTTTGCAGGTTTGTCAGTTGTAATACCCCCCTACCCCCCACCCCACTTCCCCGACCCTTTTTCATTCTCTACCATATCTATGTCTATCTGTGTTGTGCCTTTCGCTTCCATCTCATCTCAAGTCATCCCATCTCGTAGCTCGTATCATTCCTTCATTCTTTTTATTCGTACATATTTCTAAATGCATTTTTGTTGTTCAATTTCCCAACTGCGTCTGCTATTTTATTTGCAGTTTCCTCTTCGGGAACGGCCCAACCAATGCCCAGTTCTTTAGTTTCATTCCCTTACCCTCTTTTTGCATTGACATTTTTAGTACCCTAAAGGCAGAGAGAGTTTTGTTGGGGAGATATAATCATTTGGTGTTTGTGGAGATCATGGTATATAATAGGTCATATTAAGGAAGTTTTAATTTTATTGATCTCAGGATCTAATGGATATATAATGACTAAGTTTGGAACCTAGTTTTTATAAGGAACAACTTTGTAAAAAATTAATAAATATTTGATATAACTGCTCACAAACTCCATTAAAAAGATCAAACAAATTTTTTCCTGGGCATCACTTAGTTAAATATTTAAATATTCATCGAACTGTATATGTGAAATATTTTTAATTGTAGGATATTCTTGAGTTGAGCCATATTTTTGTGGAACACTTAAAGTATTTTTTGCTTTTTGTTTTCTTGGCCGCATTCGAAATGCGATAAGGAAAGTTTTCAGGCACGGCTTGTGGTTGAAATTGTTAGATATTTGAATCTAATTAGGATATAATGACACTTTTTTCCACTCTCTAAAGCAAAGCTATCTCCTTTTCCCTCTTTCTCTCTCTCTCTCTAACAAACTCTCTCTCTCTCTCTCTCTCTCTTTTTGCATTTTATCTCAATGCCTGGGAAAATGCAAGATTTTTTTGTTCAGCCACAATGCAAGTGTTCCGTCAAGTTGCAACGCTTTCTCTTTCTCAATTGAAGCATATTGTAAAATTGCGAGATTCTATTTAAAGTTTTTCTGGCATTGTCATGCTAATTTGGTTTTTAAACCTTTTTTTTTTCTTTCTTTCTTTGTGTTCATTTTTTGTTCCTTGTGTGCAAACTTTTTTGCTTAACAATTACATATTTTGAGGAACCTTTTGCTTGAAGGCGGAAAAGGAAATAACTTGTCTGCTATCAATAAAATGCAAAAACTTGGCCCAACTTGGTGAAAGTTGCATGAACAAAAAGGGAATCATCAAATGCCTGCTGTGCCAGGGTTGCCATTACACATCACAGCAATATTAGAGTGTGGCATGAAGGGGGCAACAAAAAATTGAATAATTAAATTAGAAATTGCCATCGCTTTCGCTTTGGACAACAAAAGCGCGCCAAATTGGCTGCCAAGTACCGAAACAGCATACAAAGAGAGAGAGAGAGAGAGCGATAGAGAGAGAGAGAGAGAGTGTCAAACAGAGTTTTGTTTTGTTTTTGTTGTTGTTGCTGCTGTGACTGACGCATGCAAAAATGTCCGTATTGCAAGAAGTGAAAGGGGGAAAGAAAAGTGACAGCTGCTCTGACGGCCTCCAAAAGTAGAAGGAGTAATGCAGAGCTAATAGACTGGTGGCGGGTGTTGGGTGGTGTGAGGTGGCAAACACTTTTCGCATGTAGCGTAATTTAATTAAATTTGTTACATTTTAAGCAGAAGCACTTACTACCAGCAACCATTGCAAAGGCAAATGATTCAATCGTGATATTAAGTATGAAAAAAGCAACAGCAACAGCAAAGAAATACAATTTTTATACCCTGATCCCATTAAAAATGGGAAAAAAGGGTATAATGGTTTTGTGCAAAAGTATGTAACAGGCAGAAGGAAGCATCTCCGACCTTATAAAGTATATATATTCTTTATCAGCATCAACAGTCGAGTCGATATAGCCATGTCCGTCTGTCCGTCTATCCGTCTGTCTGTATGTATGAACGCTTCTCTCAGAGACTATAAGAGCTAGAGACTCCAGATTTGGAACTTAAGCTCGCCTAATCCCTAGGCGGTACAAGTTTGTTTTCGATTTTCGATAACTCATCCCGTTTCCGATATACACATGGGATCAATAACAATAAAATCTTGAATTTAAAAAAATTTTAGATAGCATTTAAACTATTAATCAAAATAATAACAATCTGTGAAATTTTTATTAAAATCGGTTGAGAAACACCGGAGATATGGAGCATTGAAGTTGAGTATGCAGTATGCAGTATGGTCGTACACACACGCACACATACTTGCAAGCACTAACTGTACGCGTAAAGTATAGGGATCAGGGTATCGTCTAGTCGGGATTTCTCGACTAGAGCCTTCTTACTTGTTTCTTCTTATAATAAGTAGAAATTTTGGTAGCCAAGAAAAAAAGAAGCCGATAAAAAACATTAGTTTGATTTTTAATAAACACATAACAGAGTAAACTCAATTGCTATCAGTCAGCTTTTTGTTCTCTACCTTTCTCCAGTAGTAGTGAAAGTAGAAGACACCCAAAAGATAAAGGAGACATTTGAAATCGGCATCGGTGTCGTCCTTTTGGTGTGAACACAGACACACACTTATAATTATATTCCAGCGGCTTAGTCTGGCTGATTATAACCTTTTTCTTTCGAATAATGAAGACATTTTCATTTTCATTTACGTTGACATTCGGTAACATTAACAAATGTGTCTCATTAGAGACTTCTTATCAAGCTAAGGCACTTGCCTACATCCGTCTGTTTCTGCTTCTGCTGCTGCTGTTGTTGTTGTTGTTCCTCTGCTTTAACTACTGCTTTTGGTAATCCTTTTGATAAGTTGAAAAGTTGCCCATTAAACGGCAGTCGTCATCATCATCATCATCGTGATCATCATGATCACCATCGTCATCATTGTCATTGTCGGCTGGGCTCAAAAGGTCAATAAACAATTCACATTGCATTGATTTCAGTCTTTCGTGCCAAGTCAGCCAAACAATTAAGCCAACAATTCAGTGTTAGCCAAGAAATTATGGTGTCACCACAGCCAAGAACAAAAAAAATAAGGTGACAATACACACAAAAACACAATATACAACTATTTCAACCTTTACCTCGATCCCTGACCCCAACTTAGCTGCTTAGCACGTTGACAAATGATAGTAACAAAATAAATGTTAAAAGAAAGAATATTTTAGCAGCGCCGATTGTTGTATACTCTTACAAATGCTTTGAACTACACTTAGTTAGATATATATAGTTAGTTAGATATATATTAAACGGTTTCTTTGTGGCAAGGCTTTTGATTTAATGATACGAAAAACTTTCTAAAGTATGATCAAGAGCAAATCAAATGTATAATAAAAAATGTATAAAAATTGAACTTGGCTTTAGTAAATGTTGTTTTAATCGCAATATATATAAATCGATTGTGTCTTTTACAATAAAAGGATATAGTCATAAAAGCTACATTAAAAACTTTATAATTTTTATCTTTTCCCTTAAAACTTGAAACCTTTATCTTAACATATCATTATTATCTGCTACAAAGTGTTACACATTTCATAGTAAAATTGTTTTACCCTTTGCTAGAGCATTTACAGAAACTGCTGACTTGGTAGCGGTTAGGAGAAGGAGAGGGGGTGCCCTAATGCCCGATGTGTAATCCTTTAACCTGCCGCCAGACAAATACTCAATTTTTGGGTCAAAGCGCGCCGCCAGTTGGCCAAGAATAATGGCCAGGCCCGATTGAGACATTGTGCGTGAATTGAGTTTCTGTTTGATTTGGCCTTTTTATCACTGGTGACAACAACATAGGTTGCAAGGCATTTACAGGTCCAGGTAGACGAAAAGACACACAGAGGCAGCCACACAAGGCAACCTCAAAGGACATTTTTGTACGTCTCAATGCACAAAAGGGAAACAGAAGAGAGAAACTATTGTGCAATTGGCACAATTAAACACACTGTGGTGGCTTTGGCGGCTAAGTTTCTAGAGGTTTCTGCAGAAAATGTCTGAGAGCCGAAGAAAAAATCTGGGGCAAGTTCGACAGCGCTCGACATCAAAGCGAAAATTTCTGTTGCCAATTGTTTGATTGTTTGGCACAAATGTTTATGCTTGACTGCGAGGACACAAACTAAACAGGCGGCATTAGTTGAATCAACATAAACACAGAACTTAAGGGATAGTTACATCAAAGCGGTGAAAACCGTATGAAAAACGTGTAGTGAAAATTTTCATGTCCAGAGGATGCCCCAAGTGGTGTCGTGTGAAATGCAAAGCTCGCGTCAAAAATGCGCCAAGAAATAATTAAAATTGATATGGCCCAAGTGTGCGCGACGCGTACAGAGCCAGTCAACCAACCAGGCAGTGTGTGGAATCCACAGCGAACGAACAGTAGCACTGGCAAATATTTTGACAGACATTTTCAAAAACTAAAATGCCGCACGCCAAGCACAGACCAAACCAGAACATAACACACCAAACCAGACCAGCCTCGTCCTGGACGAACCTGGAACACAAAACCAAACTAAAAACTTGAGCTGCGAGCTGGAAGCTTCAAGGGTTGCTCACTCGTAGCATAATTTGATTAAAATTGCCACGTCAAAACCAACAACACCAACACCAACACCAACAACAATAGCAGTATGTTGTACGTAGTATGCAGTAAAACGGGTTGGAGCTTTTGGTTACTATATTCGCGCGTTTCTCAGTTGTGGCGTTCAGAATATTCCTAGCCGCCTTTGAGAATTTTGCACGTTTTTGCGCGCTTCGGACGTTGATTTTGCGTTAAAGGTAAATGTATTTTGGTAGTGAAAAACCTAAAGTACGTGAATAAAAATGAATACATAATTAACTAATTAATATTATTACTATATATGTTATGTTTATTATTCATGTTGAAAAAAAGTAAAAAAAAAAACATAAGAAATCTCACCAAGGTAAGAATAAAATTATTTAAAAATGATTTAACAAATAAATAAATATTTTAAGTGTGAAAAAAGATGTAACAAGCTTCTGTTTATGTATATTGAAATTATATTTACATCAAAAAAAATATTTAAAAATGTATACACATGATATATATTGACAAGAATAAACTATGAAAAATGTTTACGTTAACAAGAAAAATCCACAGTCAATTTTTGCATATAAAAGGAAAAACTATAATAATGTCAAAATCTTTAAAAATCTTGAAACTTAAACAAACTCTATCGGAAACACTCTCATGTCCTGGGAAAGTGTATTTGAAAATCTGCTCTGAACCTCAACAAACTTGTTCAGCTGCAAAGTTTTATGATGCATAATTATACCCTTTTGGTTGAACCAGCTAAGACGGTCTTCGGCCGTAAAGAGTGCTCCCCCGGGCGCTGCCCATGTGCGCCATAAAAATGCGATGGATTTAGTTTGATTTTAATAGGCTCGTGTTTAAATATATCTTTATAACACACACGATTTCAACCAGCTGTCATACTACATATATATTTAGCTTGTATATGTATATATATATATATGTATATGTATGTATATGTTAGCTAATTGGGTATAATGGTAGCGGCCTTCTCACCTCAACAGCACCGCAACAAATTAATGGCCTAAATCGGATTTTATGCACCACTCAAATTAGACGCAAATTTCGTACAAAACAGCACAGCGAAAAAGTTCGCAACAGGATACTCGACTCTTGTTCAGTTAGTGTAGGCTAAATGTCCTTGGGTTACCTGTGAAGCATTTTACAGTTTACAGTTTGCAGTTTACACTTCATTATCGCAGGTCAACCAATGCCATTAGCAGCAAATTAGACGCACAGCAAGTTTTGGAACTGCACCACATGGTTGCACACCCAAAAACTCCTAACCTCAAGACTTAGGTTTTGGTTGGAATTTACGTAGGGATCGTAGCGAATTGCTTTAAAGAAGTTTCCACAGCTCAACTGCACTTAGCATTGAGTTCTGTTTGTCTTAAGCGTAGGCTCAATGGCTAAGAGCTGGAAACGGCTTAAGCCCACAAAATACTTAAAGATTAACCAGAAAAAGATGCCTTCGTGTTAACTATGGGTCAAAAGGGATAAGGCATGACAGAATTAATCACATTTTCGCTAAAAAGGGACTCTTTAACTGGGTTTCAATGCAAGTAAATTATCTTTAATATAGAATATCTTAACTATATAAGGATTAGTCACATTTTTACTCTTTATTTGAACTCACAAAAAGACCCCAATCTATAAGTAAAACAACCAAAACTTCTCAACACCCACATAAATCTACATCTTTATTGAAAGAAAGCAGAACTAAACTAAACTACACTTAATTGAGCTGTTAAATATGTTAACTATTAATGTTGGTAGCATAGCGAACTAGGCACGCAAGACTCGCTTAGGTTTGGTTAGATTCCTACACGCAAGCTCAACTAAAGAAAAGATAAGTATTCCCCCATTGCAGCATAACTGTAAGAAATTGAATTGAGATATACGAGATGTGATTCTAGGAAAATGACTTTAAAAAGTTCTTTACACAAAACAGATCAATAGAATTCGATTTTCCATTTCTGACACGAACGAAAAACTCTAAGAACGATCGTATCGTAACCCAAGTCTAAGCCCAAGCCCAACCCAGAGATCTTTTTCCGATCAACAATGCACGCTTTAATGACTAATTATAGATGGAACTCTTCTTGTTTTCTTGCTGCATGTCACGCTATGATGAGTTGTCATAAAATCGTCAGAGACTTTAAACCAAAAAGACATAGATGGTTCGACTGCTGAGAGAGGGTTGGTGTTGTCTTGTCTTGTCTTGGGTTCTGTGGCCGTGTCAAAGTTGAGGGACAGACGTGTCGTAATTGATTTTTATGGTCTTTGTCATTGTTGTTCTTGTACAACCAAAAATTCTTCATAGATCGTAAATCTGCAAAAGTCAAGTCAGCAAACAATCTTTCTCACTCTCTCTCTCTCTCTCAGTGTGTGAGTTTTACTCTAAGTTGTTGCCAAATTAGTATGGGTTCTATGCTCACATTTTTATGACCTTGAGATGTAACAACCTTGAATGCCACAGTTGGGTGCCACAGTTTATAGTTTATAGTTTTTAGTTGCCAGTTGCTTCGATGACCGAGCATAAATAAATTATTGACGGTTTGTTCGACTGCAACTTTTGTTTTAGAATATGATATCATATGGCGGCGTTGCTGTCAGTGAAACCCCTAAGGTGACAAGGTCAAGCATTGCTTGCGATGTTAGGACTCCCCCATATGGTTCTACGGTTAGCCAAATTGCTGTGGTATCGCCAGAGCGTAGAGTTTTCGTTACGCAGTTCACGATTAGATTTGCATGAAGATTTTTTAATATTTTTGGTAAATTTATTTGGTAACTTCGCAATTTAGATTGAAGGTTGCGACTTCTAGAATTTACACGTTTGAAAAATAAATGCTGACAGTAGCAGGTAACAACAACAGCTCAATCAATCTTGACGTGGCTATTCGTTCGATTTGACTTCCGAACTGTTAAATGATAGTTTCTTATGAAAACAAAACTGTTAAAGCAGAATAATATATAATTATCAAAATAACTTACTCATCTTTTATGAATCTCTTGAGATTCTTTTCTTTATGTTTTCATCTCTCTTTCTTTCGGCTTCTATCTATATCTATTGTGCCCTAGCCGCATTCAGTTTTAATTTTGAGTTATTGCAATATTAAGCCGGCATTAATATCAATTCAATCGAAGAAGAACCCACACAAAAAAGAAAGCTCGATTAAAACCAACTAGTGTTAATTGTCCTAATTGCAATCCAAGCAACCTCTTTCCCCTCCCACACTCAACACTCCCCCTTAAAGCTGAACTAATAAGATGACAAACAAAGCAAAGGTTCAAATCAACAATAGACGAAAAGAGAAAATAAATGGATAGATAGAACAGATAGATGGACTGGTGAGCGTATCAGAGAATTATTAAAAATTAACAACAAAATATAATTTCCCATAAATTCTCGTTAACGTTGTGGCTACCCTTACGTCTCCCCACCCTCCCCGCACACCAACACCTAGGCACACCGCCATGCAATTTTGTTGTTGTTGTTCACGCTGCCTAATTAAAAAGCAAACAGCGTGTCGTCCAAATCATCATCAACAGAGAATGAGAATTAGAGATATTCGGCGACATTACTGATAAGCAGCTATCGAATACACTACCCCTACCTCCCTACCTCCCTCCCACAACTCTACTCAAATGTTGATCTCTCTTCGCGTCTGTCGGCGCATTACAAACAATTTGTCTTATAATCAAATATCATTTGTTAATGTCAGAGCTGCGGGCGGGAGAGCTCAGAGGGTTGATATTTCTAAACGAACTATCTATCCATCCATTCATCCCTTTCCAACATTCGTACACTCGTACTCTCCATCTCTTTCTTATACGTTGGTATGTAACTTAATATGCATTTTAAATGCATGCGTAAACATTGATAGCATATTGATGTTAATAGTAATAACAATAATAATGATGCCTCTGAGGCAGCGAACGATAATAATAATAATGATCTTAATAATGATGTTGTTTCATAATGATGATGCAACTGCAGCTGACCACTGATAAGATGCAGATACTACTAGTATATATCCCGGGAAACAAACCAAATGCAACGCCCTTAATTAAATTTTTGTAGTTTTCGTATTTCGCTCGTGCTGCCCCTTAGCCCCTTAGACCCTGTGGTGGCCTCTACGATTCCCTGTCCGTAAAATCGTTAAGATCAACGCAGACTAAAGCGCATTATAGGGCCAAGGAGGAGACAGGAGGACAGCAGCGACTTGGTGCTTTTAATGTCTCAATTTCGGCAGCATGGAAGTGGAGAAAATGTCTTCATAAAAACAACCAAGCAACCAAACAACCAGACAGACAGACAGACAGACTCAAAACAGAAGAAACGCGTTAAATGAGCGAGATCGTTAAGAGGGAATTGCGAATCGGGTTTCACAAAGTTTTGAGCTGGTTTTCGTCTCAAGCTACAGGCATCAACGAGCAATAAAGCTGCTGCACAGTGGGACAAAAGTGTAGAATTAACGTTGTTGATCTGATTGCGATTAAATGTAGGAAATAGAGAGATAGAAAATATTTTATTTTAGTTATTTAAGAACCTGCCTAAAAGATTTGTGAAGTTAACTTGAACATACGACAGCAAAATAGTTAACATAAAAAATATGTTTAAAATATATAAAATATATATATATATAAAAAACAAAGAAAAAAATGTTACACCACGATGATTCGGTTAATCTCGGGATAACGGCTAAAAATAGTTAAAAGTTTTATGATTTTAACGAGAATACATTATAATATATAGTTTCATGTAATAGTATTGCCTTAGTCTTAGCCTTAGCATGTCCGGTATTTAATTACATTTCAGCTTCATGCAAATAAATCTCAGACCACTGTCCATAACATTCATCATTGCTCTGATGCAACAAGCATCCGCCAAAAAAAAAACACAGAAAAGGAAGCCAAGAAAAAAAAGCGCAACTGTGTGCGGCAGTCGTGGCAATAAACGAAGCCCCCACACAGCACACGACGTCAACGAAGAAGACGTCACGAAATATCAGCAGCCAACAATAATAACAACAAAAACAACGACTATCATCACATTGCTTTCGCAAGTTTTTTTTTTTTTTTTTTGACTGCTGCAGTTTCCTTTCCCACTTCGCTTCGCTCTTTTGCTTTGCTGCTGATCTTATCGGCAATTTGTCATGCAAAAATTTACTGCTACAGAGTCAAAATCATTGGGAAGAAGGCGGTTAAGAGAGGACTTGGGGAGTGTACAAAGAGTGAACCCAATTGCGTTTGTTTATAATAAAAGCAAAAGCAAAAAAAAAAAATATATATATATAGTGTTAGTGTTGTTCGTGTATTGCGGCTGCTGTGCGGTGAATTTTATTGGGCGGCTTCAAAGCGCTCGGCAAACACACACAGGATGTGAGTTGTTGCTTCTTCAAGATCTTTTTATTTTATTTCATGTCAGGCTAAACACTCTCCCTCTCTCTCGTTATCTCTTTCGCCTTTGGGACAAGACTCAAGGAGAAAAGTCGCCTGATCACCATTAAAACTTATAACTTTGGCAAGTTTGGGTTATGTTATACACTGTTTCTTGGGTATAATCAGATAACGAACAATGAAAACAATAAAAATAAATATTTGGATGATGAAACCAAACATTCGCTTATACGAAAATAAAAAGATTAGCTTAATAAAATATTTAATCAAGTAAATTAAAACCGTTAGGCTAATAAAATATTTTTTTTTTAATTTTTAAATTAATTTTCTAAAATAAGTAGAAGAAGTTAAATATTAGTTGAAAAATATCTTCTAGCTGCAGTCAACACTCTACAGAATGTAGGCTAAAACAGTGTATAAGTACACACAGAAAATGTGTCGATTAATGCGCTCCAGATGCTGTGGCGGCAGTGCTCATCAGAGACACAAAGCGACAGAGAGACGGAGAGAGAGATGGAGAGCTGACGAGGTTTGGAGCGCTGACTGGAATGTGCCTTTGATTTGTTGGCATCGCAACATGCCGCAAGTTCGACTTTTGTTTTTTTAATTTTGTTGTGTTGTGTTTTTTTTTCTTTCGTTGACTCCATATAGGGGCATATGGTTGGTAGGGTGGCGGAGGGGCATTGGAAGCGGCTGGCTGACACTGATGAATGTCAGTCGTTTGTCAAAACTCAATGGAAAACTGACTCAACTGCAGCTAAAAGAAGATGATGGGTGGGCGGGTGTTCGGGTGTTCGTCGGTCAGGGAGCGAGCTAAGCTGAAAGCGAAATGAAAACAGTAACAAAAACGTAAACGTAAACGAATGGAAACGCCAATTCTGTTAGCACCCAGTTTCAACAGCAGCCACTCAACCCCTCGTCTCCTGCCACAACTCACACACTCTCGTGGGACTTCAATTTAACTCGGGATCTGTTCACCCAATGAATGACGCCAGCAGCGGCGCCGTAACTACGACGCGGGCATCGTTGGACACCTTTGGGGCCTGTCAGTGTTTGTAATTGTGCAACTGTTGAGGTGTTTTGTGGGCACTTTGAAGTGAACCGGCACCCAACTTGAAAATCGCCTGTACAATGTGTATGTGTGTGTGTGTGTGTGTGTGTGTGTGTTATGTGTGTGGCATTCAATCTAATTTGTGCTACAGTCACAATGATATATTGTCAAATGTTCAGTAGCTGCAACCACTTCCCGGTGGGCTTATGAGCTAGACAAGCAGAGTTGAGATACAAATTTACTTTTGGTAGTAAAGCTAAAAATAAAAATCATATTCAATTGAAGGTTCAATCTTGAAATGATGCATTGAACACCAGTTGAAAACTAAAATTATATTTAAATATATATTTATTGACTTAATGACAGCTTAGAAAAAAAAATGAAAAGAAGACATCTTATAATGTAATGATGGCAAATAATTAAATGAAAGTAAATTGTTAAATGTGAAACAATAAAAGAATCTATTATTTTTACTTAATAAAAATGTTAATCAAATAAAAAAAGAGCTCTGTAAAGTTTCTAAGCAACTTTTCTCATTTGTGCATTTAAAATCAAAATTATAATCACTTATCGAGTCGGTTTTAGGTTAAAGCAACTACCTGACTATTCGGCTGTTAAGAACCACAAAAATAAGAAACACATTATGGATATATTAGGATTTTAGGATAGAAGCGAAAGCAAACACACTCAACAGTTAGCCATAGCGCACATCCTGATGAATTGTGTAGAAACACTTGAGTTTCAATTTCAAGCACATCAGCCAAGTGGAAAATGGAAAATGGACCAACAATAGAAACAGATGGAAGACAGCAACAACAATATCTGTCTATCAGCGCCTTCAACAGCCAGTCGAACAGCAGTTGTTGAAATGAAATTGAAAAATATTTAAAATACAATAAAACATCTTTGCAACGAAAATAACAAAACTGGGAAGAAAAAAAAAAGATATAGAGTCATTAAGATAACAATCTGGTGCCGAAAAATTGAAAAACTAGACGAAAAGTGTAACACACAAATTGTCATTAAAAATATTTGGTATATATATATAAAAGGGAGTGAGAAAAAAACAAAACAAAGTAAAAACAGAAATTAAATGGACAACATGTGCGCGCAGGATAACAGAAGGATAGATGGACTGAAGGATAACAGAACAACAGTTGGGTTGATGTGTTTATGTTTGCAGGAAATATCAAAAAAAGAAAGAAAAAAACGATAATGAAAAGAAATTTTCAAAAATAAATATTTACCATACTATTTTTTAGCTAAAAATGTATGCAAAAATAAAAATAATAAAAAAAATGCTAAGCATAATAAAAAATATTATTTTATTATTAAATGTTACTTCCGTGCCTGGCAAAAACCACAACACAAAGGCTCATGACAAACCAAAAATTTGCCAAATTGAGTGGCAAGTGGCAGGTAGCTGCATTTGCAACTTCAGTTGTTTGTTACCTGCTGCGTTTGGCGAGAATCATTAAGTTATTTTCAACCAAAAAAACACTTACAGTCAGTTACGGTTAATATTTTAGTGCAATTAGTTGCGCTGAACTTAAGTAAATGTAATTTTTGTCCAGCCGCACTAAATGCATTTGCAACACTTAAGAACTTTGAGCATACACACACACTACTACATACTATAATACTACTACGTACTATAATATGGTGGGCAGTTCTGGGAGGTCCCCGCTGCGTATTTGAAGCGTGTTGACAGTCACCACTGCTGAAACTCGAGACCCAAAACGCAAACGCTTGTCAACACACGAGGGGGCAACGAGGCAAGTAAGCAAGAAAACCGAAAGCCATCACGATTGATGGCTGTCACAGAAATTTTGACATAACAAATGTCAATTGACGGCGACACTGGAATTTCCTGTGCAGATAAAGCAACGACAAGATCAACACGACAAAGATACTAGAACTAAAAAGAGATAGAGTATTGTTTAGTTAACTTAATGAAATGCAACTAATGTTTGTTTTCATAGAAGTTTTTGTCAACTTGTTTGCCTTAAACAAAAAAAAAAAAAAGATCCCAAAGATTGGGAGGGACTGTTAAAACATGTGTGTGTGTTTCTTGGGAAACGAAGCTGCTTTAAGTATTTTTTTGTCTTTAACAAATTACACAGAATGTTACAGATTTTTAATGTAAATATAATTGTATAATTATATAATCTCTAGCAGATGTGCAGTAGTTGTGACAAGGGGGAAAAGTGAAGAGTGTGATATATGTGTTGGGAAAAGTGAATTAAGAAAAGTGTCTTAAATACCAAATTGCTGCTCCATGGCAATGTGACATGTCTGTGAGGTACGAAGGATCAAAATGTCAAAGATTTAAGACTTGGTTTCAAAAAAGAGATGACATAAAGCAACTGGCTGAAAGTGTGAAAGGAGTCAGAGATTTATATTCAAGTTTGATTTTTTGTGTGATAAATTTCTTTTCATATCATTTAGAGATTTTTTATATATGAACACATCTTTGTAGTTATGGCTAAAGCTTCAATATGTTTTTCAATTATTAGTCTAAGATACAAAAATATCAAAGTTTAGAAAGATCATGCCGTCATTTTTTACGAAACAAAGCTAAATACATCTATATATATATAGGTGTTTCAGTGGTGCCAGCAGCTGCCAGACAACAAACAGTTCTGGCCACGCCCACGTATAACGCCCCGCAGTCAAATATCTCAATATCTTATTCGTGTGCTAATCACGAGAAATTCAAACGAAAAACCACAGCAGCAACAGCAAAAAGAAGAAATAACACAGAGAAGCGATCTCGAATCACGCGCCGTTGAGCAGGCCACAAACAAAAGGATCAAACAACAAGTTGATGTGCTTAAGTGATGAGTGATACCCTGTAACCGACTAGGAACCTTAGGCCAAAAGCAATCAATCTTTATCGATACCTCAAACTTACTACGGAAATAAATATCGAAATGCTTTAAGTAAAACCTTGAAACATAAAAATATCATTCTTAATGTAGATCTGAGATATTTCTTTCTGTCTGCCGTATCATACCCCTTCAAGCATAACTTAAAGGACCGAGGGTATTACATAAATTGGGAGTTCGGTTAGCACAAGGCAGCTCCCCCGCGGCGGGGGTAAGCTGAAGTAGCAGCAGCACCCGATTGTTGAAACTGACGATCGGAATTAATTTTGAAACACTTCAAAAACAGACGACGATGCCACAGAGTCCACACATACACACACACACACACACACACACACACACACACACACTCACGCACACACACACGTTTACATACACAACGGGGATCACTCGAAATAAATTAATTAAATATGCCCAGGCACAGGCAAAGGCACAGGGCCAGACTTGAATTCAGACTACGACTCTGTGGCTCCCTGGAGGCAGGCATTCGGACAGGCGGCTGCATGTTGCAACAGTGTGTTTGCGTCAAATTTTCAAAATTTAGTTGTTAAACTCGAAAAACGAGACAGGGCCTCAAGTACAGTGAAACCAGCGACCAATAGCTAAACAAAACAAGGCCCTCTCTTGCTCTCCCTCTTTCCCATAATTATGGGTTATGCAACAAAACGAAAAAATGGCAAACACAAAAGGTTCTACCTTTTCCAAGCCAAATGAATTTAGACATTAGATGCCTCAACTCGACTTGACTCGCCTCAACCACATTGCCACTTGTTGGCGATTGAGCAAAAGGCTTCTACAGTTTCTATAGCTCTTGGCTGGCTGTAACCAAAATAATGTTGTTGTTGATGCTGATGCTGCTGATGCTGTTAGCAGGTAGCTGGGGCAGGGATCATGCACCATGTTACCAGTTTTTGCATCTTTGCGGATAACCTGTCATTAGCTCGACCAGCAGCCTTCCATTCCTTTCTTACATATTCTGATTGCTGTTACTGTTGCAGCCACTGCGGCTGCAGGCGTTGTTGCTTGTTGCCCGCTTTGAAATTGAGACATTTGCAACAGACACTTACATATACACATAAACGCACGCACACACACTCCACTCGAAACACTTTGAATGACACCAGCGGGCATTGTGTCTCTGCCACACAACAATAACAACAACAGCAGGTTGTGTTTAGAGCTCAAAGATTGTTCCAGGGTTGCCTTAGTTACCAAAAATTCCTACAAATATTTTACTTAATTAAGTGTTCTCTTCTCTTCTACTCTTCTATATATTTTCCTATTAAACTACTCCTGTTAATAAAGTTAGTTCGAAGATACAATTAGCTTTTCTAGCCTATTTTTAAAATCTTAAAGAAAACTTAATGAAACTCAGCATATACACAAAAATCATATTCAGTTTGCCATCGAAGAACTTTATGTAAAGATCGGTAACTAAATGCATTCAATTGCGACTCCATTGAAAGTAGAGAAAAGTTGACAAATAGCTTCAAAAGCAAAGTACTTGCAACTATTCTGAATGACAGCGGCGTTAAAAACGGCAGACATCAAACTAAATGGCTCCAACGAGATAAAGAAAGAGAGTGAGAGAGATAGAGAGGCAGCATGAGATGCAAGAGGCAAGTGGAGGGAGCCAGCAAGTGGTAAAGGCTGCTGCTGACTTTTTATGGTTGCGGCTAATATTGTAATTTGCTGCGGCAGACGCTGTGTTGCAGCTACTCGAGTAGGAAGAAGTCGCATCATTTGACAAGACATTTATGCGGCACTTGGCGTTGCCATTGCTAAATTAGGCGCAACTGGCAAAGTGGTGGCATCACTTGAAGCAGGCAACCGATTCATGCCACACAATTTTTGAGTTGTGCGTTCACGCAATTATTCAGTTATGACAAACATTATGAGATATATATGTGTACGAATATTATATATGCGTCAGTTGCATTGACAAGTTGCCTGCAACAACTACAACTATGTAATGTTGTCGTTTGTGGCATGTGGCATGCGGCATGCGGCTTTTGCGGCATCCAAACAGCCTCTTTAGTGCCCGCTTAGCCAATTACGTGCTGCAATTACAGCATTTAACACACACACATACGCATACGCATACACAGATATATATATTTTCAGTGGGCAACCGCAACATGTTGAGCCAATTGATGCAAAATCATTTTCACAAATCGGTTGGAAAAGTTTACAGCTGCAAATTAATTATGAAGCCAAAAAGGCTGATTAATTCTCAATTCAATTATGCAAAAATTGCTACGCAAATCCCAACGAATTATTCGAATTAATCTTCCCTGCTATGATTCGTGGTATGCATACCTGATTGAATATATCAAGTGACCACAAAAAACAATCAGATTTGAATTATTTTAATTTTAATAACATAACATACTATCTACAAACATGTCTGCACATACATAAACATCAGTTGATCAAATCAACAACGAATTGCATAAGACAATATTAATTCTAGTCTTAAAAGAAAGATACAATTTTCTTAAATAAGGATTAGTTTGCATTGAATGTGATAAGCAATTATATATTCTTTAGCTTCTTTTAGCTAAACTTATTTAAGAGCTATAAACGTTGAAATTGAGCTACAGATTTAGTTATATCTTTACTTAAGCTCTTAGTCATCAAGTATTATTTCCCACAGTAAAATTTCTAGCTAGAATAAATATTGCTTTTGTTGTTCCCAAACACTCAAGCATTCATCATCTGATAAAATAAAGTTTATTGTATAACCTAATCTTAAGTTCTGATTATTAGTCCCGTCCCTTATTTGATTGGCTTTACTTATTAAAATATCGGAAATATTTAAGTTCACCCTTTTTATACCCTGATCCCATTAAAAATGGGAAAAAGGGTATCATGAAGTTGTGCAAAAGTATGTAACGGGCAGAAGGAAGCTTCTCCGACCCCATAAAGTATATATATTATTGATCAGCATCAAAAGCCGAGTCGATATAGCCATGTCCGTCTGTCCGTCTGTCTGTCTGTCTGTCCGTATGTATGAGCCAACCGATCTCAGAGACTATAAGAGCTAGAGACTTTAGGATTTCGAACTTAAGCTCGCCTAATCCCTAGGCAGTACAAGTTTGTTTTCGATTTTCGATAACTCATCCCGTTTTCGATATACACATGGGATCGATAACAACAAAATCTTGAATTTTGAAAATTTTGAGATGGCATTTGAAATAATGAACAAAATAATGACAATCTGTGAGATTTTATTAAAATCGGTTAAGAAACACTGGAGATTTGGGACATTGAAGTTGTGTATGCAGTATGCAGTATGTGCGTACATACAAACACACATATTTGCAAACACTGACTGTACGCGTAAGGTATAGGGATCAGGGTATCGTCTAGTCGGGATTTCTCGACTAGAGCCTTCTTACTTGTTATTTATAATGTTTACTCTCCACAGACAGTACTACTTCCCATATTTGAATTTTAATTCGGATACAATGTTATCAATCACAAATAAGTCTCACATCTAAATGCTAATCCGTCTTGAGTTGTGTAGATAGTTTATCGAAATCGAACCATTTCACTTTAAAAATACAGTACAACACCCCTGTTTAAGAGCCCTTTCACTTATTGAAGACACTCAACGCTTCTTACACCAAACTACTTTAACACCAAGTACACCCCGACAATCATTGTCTTTGTACTCTACCTTACCATCGTAAACATATAACTAACATCTACCTAATCTATATACAATCTATTTACCAACAAGATATAAGCCATTGCAAAGTTACTTTCAACTCGTATGGTTCACATTCCCATTTTCGTGATACCAATTAGCTGTGGCAAGTACTCTAACCAATCCCCACACTTCATGGTTGATATTGATCTATTGCTATCGATCCCAAAACCCAAAACATTACTCATATCTACACTCGAGCATCACATTCATCTTGCTGTAGTTGAGTTTAGGCTCTCTGTTCCTGGCTTCCCACAACTGCCTGGCTACAAGTTGTTTACAGTATCCAATTACCCCCGATAGAGGTCTTGGAGGCCCCCCGAAGCGACAGCAACACAGATACAAACACACAAACAACATACAAAACGTATGCGAGCAAACAACTGTAACGACATGTCAACAAGTCCTCTTGACTGCATTTCAAGGTAATTGCCAAGAGTTGAGACAAGGCTTCACCTGACTACCTTCTATAAATTATTGAAAGTGAGTTACGTTTCACATGGAGCCCATCGGTGGCAACTCTGACATCGCGTGTCTCCCTCTTTTTCTTTTTTCCTCTTTCCATTTTTGTTTGTGTCGGCATCCAACGATCTCACTTATCTGATTATGGACCTCAAACTCAACTTGACTCAACTTGACTCAACTGAACTGAACTGGACTGTCTTTTCTTAGACTTCGTCGTCTTATCAGCGTATATCTGGGCATCAATAATGTCTTTGTTTAGCCAGATGTCTTGACAGTCTAGAGAAGTAAAGAGAGCGAGGGGCAGAGATCGAAGAGCGATCTGAAAAATTCAGTGTTGACACTTGCCATAAAACTTGGCCACGACTCTCAAAGTTGACTTCTGGGAATGCCTCCTAGAACTGTTCCTTTGGCAGGTGCTCCCACAACTATAACTACTACTACTACTACTACTACTACTGCCAGTTGAAGGGTGGTCAGCATGTCAGCTGTAATTTATGAACTCTTTTATTCCTACCCACCATTCCCAATCTGTATCCATCTCTCTTTCTTGATCTCGATTCGTGTTGACATGTTTGTTTACACGCGCTAATTTCGTGTTCTTATAATTATTACTCTGGCTCCTTTTGTTGATAGATGGTTCCATTTGTATATTTCTTATGGCCACAGCTTATAATCGTTGCTGCTTTTCCCAGCCTTTCCCTTTCCCTTTCCCCTCATATGTTAAGCGTTCCCCTCCTTACAACTAAGAGCTTTTTTTACTCATTGCCCAATCGCGTGTTGTTTTTGGTTGTGGTGGGCCACTTTGTAGTACTCTGCTTTATTAATTCGGGGATTTGGGGAATAAGCTGATAGCTTTGAGAGCAACATACCTCGCCCCTTCCCCGCCAACCCATCACTATTCCACTCTGTTTTGCGTGTTATTTGTTTGCATTTGAAATGGACACGAAATGAATTCGCTTATAAATATGCATAAATTTATGCCGCAAAAACAATTTCTATATATTTCCGGTATTTTTTCTGGAGAAAAAATTTTTTTTTTTTTGACAACTTGTTGTGTTTTTGACGTGCTGCACCCATGGGAAAACAGAGATGAAGCTGCAAAAAAGAAATAGAATTAATAGGTTCTGGGATTTGACATGGCGAAACAGAAGCGCACAAAGCAAACTTTACCAAATTATCAAATCCAATAATACAAACAAAACAAAAACTGTGCAATGAACGAAAAGCAATCAAACGAATGCACAGAAATGTGTGTGTGGGTCTTATATATATATATTTATTCATGTCTCAAAGATGCTCTCACGTCTGCTCCATAAACCAAGTTATAGTAAACACAAAAATAATAATATATTCGTATGGCCACTGCATATTAATTTTGTGTATTATTCCAGAAACCCTAAAAACACGACAGCTTTATAACGCCGCACTTCCTGTTACGATGGCGCCAAATCAAATACATATTTCAAATATTGTACCACAACAAAAAACACACAAAGGAAAAACCAACTGTCTAAACTAAATAAACAAAGGATGTGACCAAGTGACAGCGCTACCGATCAATGTGACCAATCGAAAACGTAGCAAACGTAAAACCGATCGGCTAACAGCGATAGAGATAAGAACAAGAAACGAAGAACCCAACTTGAGTCAATTTCATTCAGTTTAAATTGTCAACGTTCAGGCAAAACGTTTACAATGGTGTGGGGGACATTGAGGAGTGGAGTGGAGACGAGACGAGAGGAGAGGAGAGGAGAGTGTAAGCGAGACAGTTGGCAAACACAAAAGGAATTTATGACTTGTGTCACTTTCAGCACCATCAACTCGTAACTCAGACGCGCAGCTCTCTCGTCGAGACGCCGAGAAGGAGGCGAGCATTCCACGTATGCGCGCTTGAAAATTAAGATACAAACATTGCCCAAGGAGAGGCAGGCAGGCAAGCCAAAAAGGAAGATCGCATCGCACGACCAGTCCCAGCGAACATACACTCGAAGAAAAAGAGGCTTTAAATCAAAATTTTAATATTTAATCAAATGCTGATCGAAGGTTTTCAGCAACTTTTAAAGTTGACTATTAAAATTTAATGAAAATCTAAATACAAATAATTTTGAATTGGCAAATCAATTAAGATATATGCCGGTTTGTTTCTCACATTGAGTGTTATTTTTAAACGTTTTATAAGATCAACTCATCAAGAGTTTTTTAAGTTCTAAACCAACAATCAAAAAAATTTGTGAAATTTTAAAAAAATTAAAACTATATTTAAATTAACTCTTCAATCGTTATCAAAACACTTATAACATAAATATGAGCATCGTTCTTTAACAAGGCAATTCCTTTTCTTTTATTTTTTTTAAGTGTACACGCATAGATGATTGTTTCAAGTCAGGCGATGCAGGCAAAAGGAACCCGATGCAGCTCGACTCGGTTTGGCTTGGCGACACTTGTGTTGTGAGCCCGCAATTGCTCAAGCGTTCAGTTAAGCCAGCCCGCCTCCGTTTTGGCCTTATGCTCTTGCAGCTCCTACCTTTGCTGGTGCTGCTAGGTCTTTGAGATAAGTGCGTGGCGATAAGCACGACAGACGACAAGCGACAAACGACAAACGTTTCATTGGTCTGCGCCTGCGCAAAATGTTTCGAGCACAGGAGCAGTCACCGCTGGCTAGCTGCTGATGTAGAGGAGCAAGGTAACAGAGGCAGCTTGAGCCATTCCATAGGGAGCTTGAACAATTGCACACTTAAATGGTTGCGTGTAACGCACTTGGCCAACACACAAACATGTTTAAGGCGCCTACTGCTAAATATATAAGAGGCGTTGTTTCATTGTTCCGAAGAGGGATTGGAGAGAAAAGATATTTCAGTAGGTTGGTTAAGTTGAGCAGAGAGCAAAATCCCAATAACTAAGGGGAAGGATCATAAAAAAATCAAAGATATATAAAACGATTAGGTACAAGAACACAACCATAATACGGAACCTTAACTTATCTTTAAATATCATATACATATGAAGAATGTTCTATGATAAATCTAAGTACAGCTACTTAATTTCATTGCCCCCTCAATTTTATCGTTTAAAGCAGTTTTATCTAAAAAAGCAAGTTAGAGAAGTAACATATACTTAGAATACATGCACTTAGAATATCACACAGACTACCAACTAATCTAACTCTTGAGCTCTCTTCTAGGAAAACCTTTCGTGTCCAATATCTAATCTTTAAAATACTTATGTGATCCTTATTGCCTACACCACTGCGCGTCTATTAACTGAGAGTCATTTCGTTACTACGATAAGAAAATATTTTAAAGGATTTTTAATTGCTTTCAAGTGGCCGAACGATCCGAAACACACTTTACAAATACTTGGATATAGTTGCAAGGCTGTTGACAATGCGCAATATACAGGACAACCAAACAAGAACCGAACAAGACTGCCAACAACAACAACTATTACTATTATTATGTTAAGCTGTGTTGTGTTGTGTGTCTTGGCAGTGTTGCCAACAGGCACTTAAGTGCAAGCAAGCAACTTAATGAACTGCTCACATTCCACTGCCACCTGGCGTTGCATTCTTCAAGTTCTGCAACAGACAAATCGAGCACTTACCAAGTGGAATACTTCAACGCTTATCGCGTTCTCTATATGATAATTATCATTCGGGGAGACTAATTGCGGCGATTATCTAACAGTTTAGTGGATAATGAAGGCAATGAGTGAGTGAGTGACTTTTGGTAAGTGGATTATGTCAAATGTGAATGTTCCCTCAACAAATGTGAATATCATTTATATCGATGCAATCAATTTATGTCAAACTGGCACCCGCATCGCATCAACTACTTCCTCCGAAAGCCAAACATGAACATCAAATAGTCATCGAGTTGTATTCTTAGCTAATTCTCTATATCAAATAACTCGCCCTGTTGAAATTAAAATTCATTTATTTTTGGCGCTCATTTATGCATATTATTTGCATAAGCTCAAAATCCATTTTGATAAATATTCCATTAACTGCAGTTCAGCGTAACCCAAAAATACTATACTATACTATGTATATATTATTTGTAGCGTAGATAATTATGCAAAATCAGAAAATATTACTAAGCATTTACTGCATTAGTAGCGAGATTAAAGATGTAAATAATGGACTAAAAGATTCTCTGTATATTAAAGTTTGTTTTATTTTCAAGGTGTTAGGTATGTTGTTGGGCATTTGTTCCTAAATAATTGTTTTATAAACTCTAATAGTTCTTAACGCTAAACTCTGGAGCTTAAACATATGACTATTGATGCAATTAAACTAAATTAAAAATAATATTATTCATATTTATCTTAGCAAATTAATTGACAAGCACTGCAATTTTGTCAAGAATCAGATTTTTCAATGCTGAATAGCCCACATCAAACATTTAAGGTTAACAGGGTATAATTAGAAAATAAAATCAGCGTGTAATGTAAAACATAGCGCATAAAATTACGAATTAATCGAAATGCAATTTCCATTTGCAAAATTAAATTCAAATACGAATAATAATAATCAGAATCGAGAGTTCATTCACTTCGACGCTTTTCACCCACAACTTTAACACACAGTTTTTAAATTTTTGTTGCATGTGGCGCCCTCTGGCCGCAGCATCATCAAAGTGCCGCCTTTTGAGTCTCCGAAGACGCTAATTACGTTATGTTTAGCATGCGCTTTGTTCGCGCTTCCTGTCGTTAATTCTTGTAAAAACATTTTATTAGCCATCGAAATGCAATTAAATGCCATAAAAAATGTGAAAAAATACAAAGAAAATGTGTTTTTTTTTGTATGTAGATGTTGAATAGAACAAAACGAGACGGCGCTAAAGGTTTTTGATTTTTAACACCTTGACCCTTTTATTCATTCGTCGGGGTGTGTGAGTGGTCTGAAAAGATGTGTAAACATTTGGTGTGAACTTGTAAAGCATTGAAATGCAGTTGTAAATATCTATTGAAGAGCTGTGAATGCAATTCCTTTGACGGAACATTTTCTAAAAAACATTAAAGTTTGATTGAAAGAAATTAAGAAACTTAAAGTGTGCCAGGGGTCTTCGGAATTGTTTATTTTTACTTAGTTAAATATGTTGCGAAGAAAAAAAATAATTTTACTCAATTGACCCCGACGTGATTTGAACACGCAACCTTCTGATCTGGAGTCAGACGCGCTACCGTTGCGCCACGGAGTCACCTGAAATAATGGCGCCACAATTGTAAACTTTAAGTACACAACATTCAAACAAATACATATATTATTTGAGTTATATATAAACATTTTGTGGTAGCGTAAAATTAGGTAGCAAGAAATCTTACTAAAAATTCATTATGAATAAAATACTTGATAAGAACAGGTTTGGTTATTCATTAGCAACTAAAATTCTTGTCTTATCTTTAATGAATTATATAGTACTTCAAGGTCTTATATGATTGATATAAATTAAGATTTATAGTTAAGTAGTCTGTAATTGCTTAATCTCAAACTCAAAACGTAATATTTAACTAATTTTTTGAACTTTAAAATGTGCCGTTCTTTAGATATAACTCAAAATGCTTAACAGAACTTAAGTTTCAAGTACGTAGTAAACTCTGACTGAACATATCAAATAAATGTATGATTCCCGCAACTCTTCATGTTTATGAGCAATTTTAATGACCATTCCAAAGACTGTAATCAAACAATCGAGCAATCCAACATAAGATATAGAGTAGAAAGAGAAATGCATTCTCTATGCAGGCAAGTACTTCTAACGATTACACTTTTTATGTGCACTTTTCAATCTTAACGATGCCTCGAGCACTTCTTTGCATACAAATACAACGATGCCAACACGATGGAAACATAATTTCATGGGAGCTGCCATATCTTTTAACGACACTTGCCATATAAACCACAACAACAACAACAAGAACAAGAACAATAACAATAATTTGTGCATTTTTTGTTAAATGATTTCTTTTGGGTCATATCTAAATCTAATAAGTGAACTTATATATGGATGTGTATGTTGGAACCAGACATATATATATAATTTTAATGGCTTTTCATAAGAAAAGTGGCAATTAAAGTCGAAGGAGCGGTCATAAAGCAGACCAATTCCATAGCCCTGCCCGAATAACCTAAACTCTCTATAGCTGGCTCTTTCTTTTTGAGTGTTTGTTGTGCTTTGTTGTGGACAAAAGGTGTTAAGTTCTCTCGTTCAAAACTCTCTCTGGTTTTCCTGATTAATATGAGCCAAAGAAGCAACAGACGACAAGGCAATGAAAACGAGAATGAAAATAAGCATCTAAAGAAATGGATAATAAAATTATAAAACGAAATGTTTGTTCCATCTTTATTATATGGCAGAGTATTGTGTTCTGCTTGGTCTGGAGCTGGTTTTTATCGGGGTGCTTCCTACTTGCTGCCTGGCCTTTTAAGAGCAAACGGACAGTTTTAATATATATTTTTGTACACTTGCAATGGGTATTTGCGATGTGTTAAGATATATAGCGCCACTTTTATCATACATTAACCCTCGTTGATTTCGTTGAAAGTTTTTATCAGTCGTTTACTTATCCTTAAGTTAACTAATTGCATGCATAGATATTTTAGCCACATATCAGTTAGGGCATTTAATATTCGTGATAACTGTTGCATTATTTTACGACAACTTTCAAGATTCTTTTGTTTAGTTTTATGCATTTGTCCTTAATGTTTGCACTAGAAGAAAAATAATAAACGTTGAACTTTATATTAAATGCCACACCATTAATCAGCTGACAGCTAACGTACAGTCAAGCCCAAGCCATGTTGAAGAGTATACTGTGCAGAATTATGCAAAGCACATGCCAATCGACAGTTATCGATAAACGGAGGCGCACATCTATCTCTGTTTTGGGTACTTCAAAGGCAACGCCACTTGAGCTCAAGAGTTTGAGAGTTGAAAGATTGCATCGGAGTTGTTGTTCGCGGCATGTGGCAAACATGTGAACTAAGACTGAGGTCTAATGAAGCCATTAGCAGCGCCTTATCGGAGTCGGCCACAGGCCATAGGAAAACCGACAAAAGGCATCCTTGACAGCACAACGTTTGCTCAAAAAAGGTCTACAGAAAAACTGTTTGGCTTTGTTTGCCACAGTTTTTGGGCAACTAATACACCTAAATTAGATCAAGATCAGCCCTGGGCATATAATAGTTGCGGCAGCTGTTCTTCCGCCGAACTGAGCACACCAAGAGGATTCGGTAAGCCAACCGCACCCTGAACTCTCACTCTCTATCTCTCTCTATCTCTCTCTTCCTGCTTCGCTTCTCTCGTTCATAGCTCTGGTGGGCAGTCCAGCTATTAACTTCCTTCATTCTGGATATTTGCTGTGCCCTTTTGAATATCTTCATCAAGAAATGTTTATTAGTGCCTTTTGTGCCTTTTGTTTGGCCAAAACTCAGAAATCATGATAGCACCTGATGCAGTTGATCATTAAGCAATTATCAAGCGGCAATTCAAAAAGATCTGCAATTTTGAGGTATGAACATTGCAATTTTAGCCGATTGCATAATCAGAAAGAGATTAAGCAAAACGTGCGAATGGTATATTTAACTAAACTTAGCAGGTGTTCAAAGTTATCAAAAGGAACTAGTAATGCGGTAAAATAAACACGAATATTTTTATATTTGTATTTTTAAGTATAAGATTTTTTTTTATACCCTGATCCCATTAAAAATGGGAAAAAGGGTATAATGGTTTTGTGCAAAAGTATGTAACAGGCAGAAGGAAGCCTTTCCGACCTTATAAAGTATATATATTATTGATCAGCATCAACAGTCGAGTCGATATAGCCATGTCCATCTTATAAGTAGCTTTTATCTTTACGTTTCAGGGTGTTAGATTTACATGAAAATGTTTTGAAAAAGCACAATATTCCTATGTGAAATCCTCTTTAAAGAGATACATGTATAATGTTCTCGTATATTCTACTTGTTTTAGATGGCCATCAATAAGCCCAAGCTGCCTCCGTTGCACATACGAACACACACACACACACTCACACATATATTTCATAAAAATAAAATAATAATATTTCGCATTCTGCGCTTTACAAATATTGCGGCACTTAAACACAAATGCTGCATCTAATGTGCAACTTTGCAGCAGCTCCTCCCTTTTCGCAATGTCTCCTGTCTGAGTTCTTTTTCTTTCACTGAATTCTGTAAGGCAACCGAATGAGAGAAAAAAAAAAACAACAAGCATCACCTCCTGTACCCTCGTATGTTCGCCTATGTTTTATTGCTTCCGCGCACTTTCGCTACCTGCCACGCCCACGCTGCCCATGCCGCGACTAAGACCAGAAGCTTGTTGCCGTTGCATACATATGTGAGAAAGTTGCCAGTGCGTTTAGCACTTGATGCAACAGCAATGGAGAAAGAGAGGATGGGTAGAGGGTCGAGGAAAAGGCGCAGCATCCGCTTAAGCGGCAGCTTTGCCAGCCATATTGTTGCTATTATTGTAGTTGTAGTTGTTGTTCTGGTTGTCTTTCTGTGTTGTTGCCACATTTTGGCGGTTGCTGCGAATGGTTTCCTGTCACATGCGTTGCCGCCATAAGGCAAGGACACACACACACACACACACACTCACATACACATGCCACACCCACTCTTCCATTTGAAAGCCCTTCTCTCATCTCTGCTTGTGTGTAGAAAAAAAAAGCAGCAGGAGCTGTATGCGCATCCTGCAGGATACACACGGGCAACTGTTTCACTTTCGTTGCCACATTTTGTTGTCTATTTCTTTTGCCATATTGTTGCTGTAACAGTTGTTGTTGCATTGTCATTAAACTTTAACCGCGGCATCTGTCACTGGCGCTGTCCTCGGCAGGAGTAGGAGACAGTCGACAGGAGTTACCTTAAAGCCTGCTAAATTTTAATTGCCCGCATATACCAACATGCACACACACACACACATATACATATATATATATATATATATATATAAAAGAGAAAGCTGTTTTCTGGCTGTGATGCCGAAGATGAAATACGCTTTTCGACATTTAAAGGAAGTAAATGGAAACAGACATTAATTAAAATAAACCAAATATTGCTTACGAAGTATAAAATTGACAGATCAATATAAAATCTTTACTTTAAATAAAGAAAGGTTCTTTTAAGCTCAGCATTAAAGAATCTAATATAGGTTTAGGTTTTTCAAGTTATTTAATAATAACCTCTCAGTTGTTTAAACTACTTTTTGTTTTGTTGTATTGGCGTAAAGCGTACAATCCTCATTTTTCAATGTCTCATTTTTGTAAATATAAATTGCGTATTAACCTTGGAAGAACCCGGATATATACATATAAATAGGTAGGTATAATATTTTAAATAGTGTACTTTAAATAATAAGTTTGAAGTTTATTTTTAAAAAACAAAAGGCTTAAAACTCTTTATACACATTAAGTATATTAAGTCAAAGTCTTTAAGTGTTATATAAGGGTATAAAAATGTGGCACAAGTGCTGTTGGTTTGTAGTTCTTTTTCATTGCTGCCACTGAATGCAGAATGGAAGCGTTTTTATGGTCGCCCATTCTGGCCACAGTTTCCATATATCAAGAATTAATTAGCGTAATGCAGTCAGAGTGAGTTGGCAATAGAGAAGCAAAGAGCACAATTTATTTTTTGTAGCTTTCTTGTTGCATGCCACAGCCCTGGTAACCAGCATCCTGGCCAAACTGATCGTGAAAAGTGTTTGTTGGGTTGACACTTGGTTTTTCCATTTTCTTCTATATATACGTGAATATATATATATATTTTTTTGCTGTTAACTTGGAGTTGAAGGTGGGAGAAGTAGCGGTTAGGGGAGGTCATTAAAAATGCGTGGCCGCCATTTACATGATGATGGGGCTGCTAGGCGAATGTTGCAACAGTTCTTTTTTTTTTTGACATGCAAATTGGATGGAGGATTACGAGCTTTAAGAACGATTGCATACATAATGCTTTAAGTGGGGGAAATGTTAAAAAAAAAAGGGCGAAAACATCGAGCGAAAACTAAAGCATTTCGATAAGCTATTAATTTCTGCAACCAACTTTCTCATCATTTTATATATAATAGCATTGACAAGCGACTAACTGTTGAATTTGAAGTAAATATATAAGTAAATGCTTTGTAGCATTTGATTTCTAATCGTTTATGGTTTCTTTTTTTTTTCTGTGACAGGTGCCGCAAAATAAAAGTATTTATTTAAAGAAATATCCGTATTAAGATATATAAATATATATATATTAAATATTACAAAAAAAATATTAAAATGATTGATTATGACATATTTCGAGAAAATAAAGAATATTTAAAAATAACGTAAAACAATATTTAAAATCTATTAATTTCATAATCATGAAAAGAAGTTATATTTTTTAAAAATAGCACCAAAGCATACGCAATGATCAAATATTTTAATTGTTTAGCTTAAATTTCTAAAACCAAAGCAATGTTCCCGGTCAAAGCTGATTGAATAACAATGGTTATATTTAATCCTTCTTTCGCTTACATCGTTCACCTTTCAGCTTGTTATGCGATATAAGTTTCGCAATGTGGCTCGTAATTGAAGTTCATCAGCACTCACTTTTCCACTTTTGGGCATTTGCACAGTGAATTAATTAAATTTTCACCAAATTAAAAGCTTCTTCTTTTTTTTGGCTCCCTTAATTCGTTCGTTGGTGCTGACAGGCGTCCAGGTGAGCCGAGAGAGGGACAGTAGTAATCTAAAGGGGTTTGAAGGCACATGTCTGGCTGGGGCAGGGCACAGCGCCATTTTGTTGCCAGCTGCATGTGGCAGGCGACAACAGCAACCATCAGCAACAAGGTGAACCACACAAGCGTAAAAGCAACAACAGCACGTTGAGCTTGTGAAAACGCAAAAGCCAAAAGCGTTCAACCAACAACAACAACAACAATAAAAACGTTGCTGCTGTGTGCAATTTTAATGCACAAATTTGTGTATGTGTGCGTTGCCCAACATTCAACCAAGCAGCCAACCAGCAAACATCAAGAACAACAACAACAACGAATGACGAGCAACGTTAAAGGCAAAACTTTTGTTGTCAGTCTGCGTCAACAACAACAGTTGCTGCTGCAGGGGCAACACAAGCAACAACAACAACACCATACAAAATGGACAGCCACATTCATTGGCGGCACAAAGTTTTCACCTGTCGTCGAGTCAACGCGTTGATTGCACCCTCCGCCGCCTACCCTCGCTGTCCCTTGTAGCTTGCCCCACGACATTCATTTCGTTGTCGCCAGTTCAGTTCAGAGATTGTTGCCATTTGTTGTTGTTGTTGCCATTTGTTGTTGTTGTTGCTCGTCGACGATCCTCGCGAATCGCATACGCCATGCTGCAAGTTGCAAAAAGGGTGTGTGCTCTGCGTTTGAGGCATAGTCAATTGTTGGTTGCATAAAGTCAGCCAAGCGTTGCGGGTAAGTGAAGTTTTACTGTAGTTGCCATCAACTTGTTTGTTTTTTTTTTTTGTTTCGTGTTTCATGCTAGACATGAAACTATTCGTACTTAGGAACAAGTGTTGTTAGCTGTTTGTTTATTGCATACATTAAGCGCATTTCAAAGGAGTTGAATGAAATACCCTTTATTGTATTGTTATTGCATTGTTCAAGTAGGCAGCATAGCTGAAATGGCGCCTACACACGCCATCTTTTTGGAGGCGGTACAAAACAAACCAACCAGAACCGACCAAAACGCTAAACGTTGAAGTCAAAACACTATCAACACTTGAGCATAGGAAGTAGGGAAACATCAATAGGAAGTGTTTGGGGTTGCCATAAATAAACATACTTACTGCATAAAAATATAAACTTTTTCGTTTTCTCCCAAACTGATTGACGTACAAAAATAGTCAAGATTCAAGATCTTTTTTTTGATTGAGAAAAACGTAGAAAAATAACAAAAGACAACAAAAAAGGTTATTTAAGAGTTGATTTATTATTTATTTTAAACATTTATCTTAAAAGTACGGAAAATATTAGAATTTCCTAAGTTACATCTCTGTGAATGTGGCAAAAAACTGCACACGTTCTCCACTCCCTCAGGCCTCCGGAAAATCCGTCATTAGCCCCAGTCATGTCAGGAAGTGCCATCTCCAACAGCACTGCTCACACCTACTTGGGAGTTAAATTGGTTACAAGACTGTATTGGTTACTCCATGCAGAAAGTAAACTCCTTCTCAAATGTAAATTGTTAATATACAAGCAACTCAATGCACCTATCTCCAGGTTATTAAAGATATAATTATAAAAAATACAAATTAAATTGACTGCGAACAGTATAACAATAATAAAAAGTGAAAAGGCACTTAAGGCCAAAAAATAAAGTAAAATTCTGTGGAAGAAGTTATAAAAACTAAAAAAGTCCAGAGAACAAAGTAAAAAAAATAAGTAAAAAGAAAAAATACAAATTATAAAATAGGTAAAAAAAAATGCTAATAAGCAAAGAAAAACTAAGTAAAAAAATAACGAGCAGTTAATAAATTCGGCAACTGCTGCACAGACATATGATTTCATTTATAATTCGCATTTATTTCCCAGAAATACAAACATGCTTATTGATCTCAGAACATTTACAAAATTTTCTCACTGATCTTGCTTGTTGCAGCACCAAAGCATGATCTCTTTTCTTTCCCCCCACACACACACACAAACACACAAAGTTTGTGGCCAGTTTTTTGTTGTTACGCTTTCATTATACACAAATTTTCTGTTCGTACTTCTACTATCTGCTGCTTTTCATCTCTAGTACATCTGTTTCTCATGTTCCAAGACTTTATTTGTATAGTAAGTGCGTAGTACCTCTTTTCTCTGGGCACAATGTATATTCTGCAGTTTTTGAGTTTCAGAGCCTCTCAGTGTTGTTGTTAATTGTGTTTGTTTTTGCACTGACAAAGGCATTGCTGTTGTTTCGGGCAACACCCACTTCCTGTTTATGTTAATTTCTTGCACGGTCTGGCAACGCTTTTTATCAGCTAGCAGCAGCAGAAGCAGTATACAATTTGCTGCATAGGCGAAACCAAAACATAAATCTTTACCTTTCTCCACAACAGCAACAAAAGCAAAAACAAACACAACTACTTTGCAATTCCAGTGTTAACAAATGCTGCAGGAGAGGAAAATGCTTCGAATTCCAGAACAAAAATGATTGGCACGAAGCGCTTGGCATTTTTGATTGTAGTCTGTATGGATGTTTGTATGTCGAAATACCTAAAAGGTGTTCGCAGCCATTTCGTGCACAGTTCGATGCATTTTAATGATGTGCCTGCCAGCCACAATATAATTTCAATTTTTGCATCTTTCAGCTGAAAAACTGGAAATTGATTGCTGTAGCAGCAGCAACAGAAGCAGTTGCAGCATTTAACAACAAAAGGCAGAGTAGGCAACACAATTGCTGTTGGTTTAATGAGCTCAATAATGCGCACAACAACCATAAAGGAAAGGTTCCAGAACTCAATGCACAAAAGTTGCAATTTTTCTGCCAACCCCCCCTACCCGCTCTGCCATGCCTGCTCGACGCATCGGCGACTGCATTCAGTGTAATTAAATGCAATTTTATTGCCACGATCAAAAGCAAAAGGGCAGAAAGCGCCAAATGGCCCCCAGGATAGGTGGAGTGGATAGACCATTTGGACCGGGGTCTCCGGATAGAGGAACCTTGGTGTTGAAATGCGGCGTTGCTAACTTGATTTATGCAACAACGCTGCCGCCAATCTGCCTCTCCGCTCCGCTCACCACAAGCGCGCTTGAACTTCCGCTAAGGCCACCGCCCTATACCCCACAAGAAAACAATGACGGAGTAATTAATTTCAAAGTAAACAATTTATCAAGTGCTTGCGGGCTTGCCCAGGCGACCAACTAGCCGAGCAACCAACCAGCGATGACTTCAGATCCGACAAACAACTGACAGCGAGACAGCAAACGGAAAAGCGGTTCAAAGTGGGCAGCGCCAATTGCCAGTGTTGGCAAGCGCTACAAACTGCGCCCTCGGGAGGAAAGAAACTCAGCTTTTGGCTTTGTCCTGTAAACATCTCAAAATATTTTTTTTTGTATTTGGGTGTTTCGAGAATATTTTATTCATAACGCAGGCTGAAGCCGACTCCGCAAGGGAGGAAATCATTCAAAGTATGGCTGTTACAATCGATAAACTATCCAGATTTAACGAGATCCAGACAGCGGTTTTACGAACGCTTTATTCAAGAGAAGTTAATCAACTCATATATATTGTTATGAACCGGCTTTTCCCTCCCTCCCTACCTATGGGTCGGTATTTTTGCATTTTATTGCCACAACTCTATCAACAACTTACCCCGACATCAACACTCAATCGTCCCACCCACACATAAATGTCTACTCACACATGTTTATGTAAACAGTACACCTTTATATTTATTCATTTAATACATGGTTTTCTTAAAATAAATTTACTATATATAAATCAAAAAAAAAGAATGAAAATAGTGTTTAAATAAATAAATAAACAAAAATGAACATGAACTAATAAACGTAGAACATATAAACAAAACACGACTACGATGAGAATGCTTAAATAAATAAATTAAATAATAATAAGTAAATGATAAATAAACTACATAGGGGCGGGATAAATCGCTAAGTAAATTAATCAACTATATCTGATTCGGGCCTTTGACAATCGGTCACGGCCCACTGTGCCTGTGACGGCGGCTGAATAGCTGTTGCGCAAGCGCCGATGTTTTAATCTTTTGGGGGACGCTACTTCTACTTCTAACCTCGACGGGTTTGCTGATCCTCGTCTGGTGGTCTCGTGCCTCTGCCTTGGCCACTCCTGGTGTGTGTGCGGAACTGCTGTCTGCCTTTTGGGATTGAGTTGCTGGCGCCACTGCTGGTGTGTGCGGATCTAAATGTCTGTGTCAGTTGATGCTAAGCTTCTATTTTACTTTTGGGTTTTACGCGCGCAACTCAAATAAATTTATTTAAATTTTATTTCAATTTTGCACTTGCATTCCGACCTTTTTTTGTATTTCTTGCTGTCTCATTGCCTGCTGTTTTTCTTTTATCCTTTTTTCAGCCATTCCCTCTAAACGCGCCCTCACTAATCCAATCTCTTGGCCTGCACGATTCTCGATAGTAGATCGCCGACCATAACATAATCGGCGCCTGTTGCAAAGGTGATTGAGCTTTGCAATCTCGGATTGATGCATTGAGCTGTCCCGTGAAAAAATGAACAACCTGAATCTGAACCTGACTCTAACTCTGAACCTGTAAGAAGCCAAAGTGAACCTGGAATAAGCTAGCTTATAATTCTTGGGCGAACAGCAAGTTTTGGCTTTTGAAAGGGCAACCAAATTTAAGTTTTGAGCTTTAGCCTTAACTGAAGCAAACATTTTATAAAAAAAATATTTTTAAAAAAAATGTAGTAAGAGCACATTAAAAAATATAAAAATAAAATAGTTTTTAAAAAAAGCAATTGACTACAGTTTAGCAAGCCCCATACCACTCTGACAAAGCTAGAACCAGTTGTGAATTTCAAGGCCGGGCAAGTCAAAAATAAATGGAATTCCTTAGGATATGCAACACTATTTGTAATTGACTCCAAAAGCTTCCTAACAACTATTTATAAATTGTTGTTCGCTTAGAAATAAAATCCAAGACCATTAACCATGCCCTTTTTGGGGTTTTGAAGATAAACTGAATGACCAGACTGCAAGGACCGCATCAATAAAAGAGCAGGAACACTTAGTAAGTACGCCTACAAAACGTAAACGTGTTGCAAGGGGTTGGCTTAGACCTGGTCAAAAAGGTGGGTAGATGGATGAAAGGATTTTTGACGCATCAATGTGTTTAGTAAGCCCTATACAACTCTGACAAAGCAACAAACAGTTGTAAAATCGAAGGCAAGGGAAGTAAAAAATATTGGCTACTGTTTACGGTGTGTGCCACATATTGCACATGTCAATCATGGGCATATCAGAACGATGAACCGGATCAGCACCAAGCACCGCAGAATGGATATTGTTGCGCTGCAGTTTTATGCGATTATTAGTTATAGTTTTAATAATGATGTTTTTTTTTTGGAATTGCTTATAGCAATATGCATGCCCTATAACTATCAAACTGTTTAGTTTTGATTCTTTATTATTATGCTAATGATTTAATTTACAACACAGGTTGCCCTTTGTTCTGTTAACAAGAAATGAAACAAATTCCGACACCCTAAATTTCAAATGCAATTAACTCAAAGGAATGCCAAGTTTTGTTGCAAAAAGTAAAAGGAATTTCTAAGCCTTTTATTTGTTAGTATTTCAAATATCTATCTACAAGGGTTACTTAAGCAACTACTTCAAAAGTCATTTCAAAATGTTGCAAATGAACTGCAATTCTCATTTATTTTTAAATTGGTCCTTGAGCCAAGATTATTATCCCTCAGTTATAATTAAGTGAGCCAAAAATGTAATTCATTCGGCTGCTGCAGTTTGCCAAGCACTTTTGTGGCCAAAAATGCATTTTGCATTTGCACAAGAAATTTGAATAAATGAAAATCAGCTACGTGCTCATCAGCAGCATATAATCAGTAGTTCAAGTTGAGCTATGGGTGGATAGAAATTGAGGAGGAAGCTTTTATACTATACTAAGTGCAATTTAAAAGAGATTACAGTTATTTGATTTCTCAAACTCTCGCTCGAAGCCAACTGCTATTACAATTGGCCAAAAAAGTTTTTAGAGCACACACTGCCATAAATTCAGCCAAAATATTTCCATAAGTATTATCAAGATTAAAGATTTTACGCACTTGCCCCAGAGGGCGATGCAATGAATCACGCTTGGTCCAGAGTGAATCATTAGCAATATGAATGAATGAATGAATAAATGAATCGCCTGTCTGCCGGCCTGCTAAAAAGAAAAGTAAACAACAAAACATGCACACACACATACACGCACACACACACATAAAAACTAAACAAAACTCAAACGAACCGCAGGCAAAAGACGTATTCGGTTTTTTGCATTCGCATTTGGCGTTCGCCAGGTTTTCCCCTTGACAGTTTCATAAATTAAGACATTCAACAATAAACAAATAAACAACACCAAACACAATGCAACAACGAGTATGAATTCTTTCAGTGCAGACAAAATGCAACACTAATAGAATGCCCTGTAAAAAGTTATAATAGTAGAATTTAAAGATGTGTTTGATTTTTGTTTAAGAGTCTTTGATCTTAGTCTGTTAATCAATTAATAATTCTGCATTTTTATATCGTGAAATTTTAAGAATCTTGTAATATAGTTTTTGACTGGTAAAATCCAAGAGGCCTTGGTTGATCTAAGCATCCTTTTAATAGAGTTTATTAATTGGTTGTTAAAATTCTATTAAGTTTTGATTGAAATCAGAGCAAAAGGAGAAAGGGATCAAATACATGAAAAATAGTTTCATCTACAGTTTAAGCATTCCCATTTCCTACTATACTACTTATAGGATATTGAATAGTGCACGTGTTTGTGGTTTGGCTCTTTGTTGACAATACAAAAAAAAAAATAAACGAAATACGGAAAAGTGCAGAAGACAGCGGCATTCAGCTTCAAAGAGTTTGTCAAGCGGCAAAGTCTGTCGCTAATTATGCAAAATGCAACCCCCCACTTCACGCATATCGCCGTCATATCTTCCCGCATGCTGTCTACAGCAATTGCGTTACACAAAGGCGAAAAAATACGAGGAAAGTGTGTATTTTTGGGGCGAACGGAACGCCAAAAAGCCAAAAAGCGACGGGCCGAATGACATGTGAAAATATGCAAATGCGAAATATCAAAAGTGAATGAATTGAGTCTGGTTGCCCTCTACGGGTTGGCAGGATGGAGTGAGGATTGAGGAGGTAGATTGCGAGGGTATTAAGGGTTATTTCACTCATTAAACATAATGGCCAGACAGCAGACAGAAAGAAGGCTGCAGAAACAGAGTTGTCAAGCAGACAACTGTGCTTTAATTATGATGTCGAAATACGCATTAATTGCAAGTGAAAAGAGAGCAACGTACTTGAGAGACTTGCTTGGCATACCCCCCTCCCTGCACCTTTTCAATCAGCTGACAGGGAGCTTATGCAATTTTGACAAGCATTTTAAATGTGTTCGTCCAAGCGTTGACAGTTGTCGACTCTTGTTGCATATCCGACTTCATTTCAGTACTAGATTATATTACTCTGATAAAAGCCAGTTGCAGACAAAGAGAGAGAGAAAGAGAGAGAGAGAGAGAGAAAAGAAACTGCGGGAATATGTCAGCCAATTGCACTCTGGTGTGGCTTAATGCATTTGGACATTTAGCACTTAATTATTTGCAAATGTGGTAAACATGAACTGTGACAAGCAAGCGCGGTCAAAACTTAAAAGACGACAATTGCCGGGAGACATTTCAAAGGAAATTCCGAATAATACCGGAGTATGGGATAAGTGTGCAGCTTAAGTTCAATTTGGTACTATGTTTTAATGAATCTTTGAAGCATGTTGAATGAGAATATGCAACTGTGTTTAAACAGCTTAAATCCATTAATATAATTATATACATCAAAAAGCATCATTACTTAAATTGTGGACTAAAATCAAAGCTGCTGAACTGTTCTGAAAATTGAAAAAGGTTCAAGGGAAATAATTTATGATTTCACTTCAGTCATTTTTGTTTTCATAGTAAATATTTGAGCAAAATTTTAATTTCGATTATTCATTATAATTTAGATTTGTATTTGGGCATTTTCTAGATGCAAACATTATAAGAAATTCGAATAATAATCACTTAAAAATGTTATTATAATAAACATTATTAATGACCTTAAACTAATTATACGATTTTAATTATTTTTGACAAATGAATAAGCGCATTTAAAAATCTCAGACTGACAACAATCTGGTACTCCATCTTACCCGTAAAAGTTATTCGTATGCCCCAGCCACAGCTACGGCGCTGTCATTGAGAATAATTAAGTGGCATCAATTGCAAATGGGTTGCCAATCGAAAATGGCTTAAGTCAGAGACAGATGGCGGTCAGTAAACTGTTGTGATTTATGTTTAAGGTTTTATTAAAATTTCTGCAAACACAAACAAAATTCTAGGCTGATTAACAGCAGCATGAGCAAAATCTGAACGTGCGTGACAATAGAATGATATTTTGGAGCTTGGAAGCTTTCTTCTTTAATTAAAATAGACAAATGGCGCACGATTGAGCACTCGGTTGCTCAATGATGATGCATCTTCTTGTGCTTCGCTTTCAGCCAGCCCCAGCTGTGCGCCTAATTTATGAAAAATTCACAAAACGAACTTATCAATCATATTACTAGCAGCCAGCCAGCATCTTTTTTGCACGCTGTGGCTACATTGTTGAACGCTTTTCGGACGCAGCTTGTTTTTTGGCAGTCAAGGCACGTGCCACGCTGCCGGCCAAGTGCCGCTCAAAGGCGAATAGAAATTCAATAGAAATATTGCAGAGACGTTGACGATGTTGCAAGAGCAAGACTGGTTGGTTTTGCCACTTGCAGTTGCAACTTGCAGCTATGCCAAACAGTTTGCAGTTCTCATCGTTTATTGTAATTGTGTGAGGGGCATGGATGAAGCAGCCAGTTGTTCCTGATGAAGTTGTTGATAATGCGATGCGGTTCCTTCACTTTAGCCAATTTGGCTGTGGCAGCAGCTCAGCAGCTCAGCATCTCAACTCAGTGACACGTTCTACGTGACCTGTTCACTAAATGTTTGTCCACTGCAATAGAGACAGAGAGCGGAAGTGTGGTAGAGTGAGACGAGCGCACGTCAAGCTTTGATCAAGCTTTAAGCTGCACAGGTTGCACATCATTTATCAGTCTAGAATAACTTGTCAGGTTTAAGATAAGGCAAACGATTAAAGATGATTGCTGCATAAGCTAAGATGAATAATGAAAAATATGTATGTATGTTATATGGATTTAATCTTTTCTTTGTATTGTATAGATACAAAATACGTAATTGGAAATGTTTTATTTTTTCTTTTATATTTTTAATATGTTTTGTTAATTAAATTTCACAAAGTCTTTTCTTACAAAAATAAAAACAAAATTAAATTTTGATTAAAAACATCCAAACTAACATAAGATAACATCTTTGGCATTAAGGTCAAGCCGGCAACCAAATGCAACAATGTACCCCCTATCTAATATGGCCCAAATAGTATATGAAAATAAATATGTGGCCTTACCGGTCAGGGCCGATCCCATTGGTTCTGATCTCAAATGTTATTGCCAGCATCATAATTAGTCATAGACACTTATTTTTAAACAAAAATTACATTTCCAATGAAAAAAACCAAATCAAATAAAAGAAAACGAATTTATTTTATTTTGAAATGCTGAAAAATAGGAAAAGACAGAGAGACATGCGTCTAAAAACAATTAACTATTCGTCTAAGTAAAAACAAATAATAATATTAAAGACAGCGACGACAAAACAGCCAATGAAAATTTCCAAGAAATTTTAATTATTCAACATTTTTGACGCCAGGCAAATGGGTAAAAAGCGAAGAAAGCAAAAACTCGACGGCAAACTAATTAAAGACGCGTCCACCTACAAAGCAAATAAACAACAAAAGCAACAAACCCCAAAGAGGGGCCTGACAAGACTTGAGACTTCCTTACAAGACATCTTTCACTCATTCCTCTCTCTCTCTCTCTTTTTCTCTCGACGCTGAACAATTCGAAAAATCATACAAAGTTATATAGTCATCAAGTGTACATCAATCATAGGCCGCACTAATGTTGGAGGCTGCTTTGTTTGTCTGGGGCAACTAGAATAAGAAGAAGAACCAAAAACCAACCGCAAGAAAAGCGTGAAAAATTGTTGGGCATGACGCAGTCTCGTGCAACGCATCCCCTTAGCCACAATCACAGAAAACAAAAGCAACAACAAGAAGAAGAAGAAATGCATTTAAGCATCGCTAAATTTGGCCCAGAAAACCAAGTACATACAAACATACAGAAAGCACCACAAAGCACCGCCAAGCATCAGTTCCATGTGTAGGCATTTTGCTGATAATTAGCGGCCTCAGAAAGCCGAGGACTTTGCGCCCTAATTGATAAACGTGCCAGCATCACAGCGTTCCCATTACACTTAAATAAAAGCCAAACTTCAATCGAAAATTGTCATGTTGCTTGCTTGTTGTTAGCTTAAAGAAATATTTCTAAAATATGTTAAATTGAACAATTTTTTTAAATTTGTTTTGTTCATAATAGAAAATATTTTATAAACACTTTTTTTATTTTAATCATTCAAAATATACATGGTCATTATATATTGCTCTCAATATTTTGCGTATTTTTAGTTTAAATACGTTTTAGTTGAATAAATATACCCATTAAATAACAAATAATATCTTTTGGACTTAGTCTATAGTTATGCTAAGTGTATTCACTTGCGGTTACAGAGTCACAGTTTATGCCCAGTGTCTGTGCCGCCGTCTGCGCTTGTCTAGCGCCGAGTTGCCTGTTGGAGTTGTTTGCCTGGTTCTCGTTTTGGGTGCTCCCCTGTTCGTTCTGGCGTAAAAATTATCTTAATGGACAATTTAAGAATCACTCATTGTGAATTATGCGGCGCATTTAGTTGCCGCGTAGAGAGAAGTAGAGACGTACTTTCGAAGTCGTTGTTACTTTTGCGAAAGCCAAAGGAGGAATGTCTGCAGTGTTGAAACTTTTCTTATGCCCTTCCCAACATGTGGGAAATTTGGTTCTATACATAGATGGTTTGTCAGATATTTGGGAAGTGAATTATAAGTGAAAGTAACAGTTAACATAGTTACTTTTTAATGTGAAGTGAAAGAACTCTTAAGCTAAGCTTTTGAGTTAAATTTATTGCTGACAATAAATGCAGTTATGCAAATACGAATGGTATTAAAAATATGTTGAGATATATTAAATGTTTTTTTAGTTATCCAGCTTTGCTTAGACAAGATAAAAAACAACCAAAGAAAAGTATTCAAAACTTATTTTACTTAAATTTAAAAAACTCCCTTTTTGAAAGCACAAAAGTGTAATTAATATTCGTTCATTTATTTGCTGTTGTTTCTATGCATTTTCGTTTCACTACATTCAATAAACATTGCAACACTTTTTGAGATTGTTAATGTTTTGGAAAATCTTCAAAATAGAAGCAAATGAAAAATGCCCAATGTGTAGATGAATCCCAAACAGTGAGATACACTGAGATAGAAGGTGCCCATTACCATGTTTTGTAGTGGAGTTGGGGTAGCCATGTGCAACACTTGACTTCGAGATTGTTGGACAGGGAAGTTTCCCAAATCTCATCACTCAATGTTACAGCCGCTAAAAACAATCAACAGGCATACAAGAACTATGCAAAATGACTGTACAAATGGGGGCAAGATCTCAAGACTTTCTGTTTGTGAAGCTTGTCTGTCTGTCAGTCTGTTTGATTGTCTGCCTGTCGGTTTGGTGCAGCCTGTCGCTTAATTCTCATGACTTTAATGAAACTTTTAATTCCCAGCAACATGAATTTATTGTTTGTTTGTGTTATGGTCTAAAATTGTGATCCCTTTCTCTCTCGTGTCCCCTTGCTCTCTCTCTCTCTCTGTGTGTCGCAAGTTGTGTGGCCGAATTCAAAAATAAACCAGAGAGTTGTGAGTTGAGCTGAAGTGCAGCAAAGTGCTGCTGATGCACAAAGTAATGTGGGCTGGGCAGCCAGTTCGACTGGTAGCCCCAACTCTTCCAATTCAAGCTGCTTATGGCTAAAAACGAGGTGAGTGGAGTGCAGTTAGGCCAAATGCAGATTAATCAAGCGCGTTCACAGAGTTTACCTACATAGATTTCCCCCTTTTTGCTGTTTCTCCCGTTTTCGCTAGTGTCGGCTGCCACTTTGCCAGCTGATTAATGTCTTACATGCGACGTTTTAATACCAATTTTTTATGCATATTCCCAAACGTATAAAAATGAATACAACGGGCCAAACGCCATACGCCAAAAGCAAAGTGAAAAAGTTGTACTCATTGCATCCGTGACATTTCCTGTGCGTGTGTGCGGCAACTACAGTAAATAATCGATATGCTGGTAGCTATAAAAGTATTAGTTCGTTTTCACTTGACTTTTTTGTAGATCCTTTAAAGCAATTTAGTATTTATAAAGAAGAATGAGGTTTTAATAAATTGTCAAAGTTAATATTCATAATTTATTTTATCTTAAGACTTTTTAATAAACAATAAATAAACAAAAACAAGCAATAAAATGTTAAACACAAAACTTTAATTATCTTTTCTTCAAGCACTCATCAACTTGCCATTTAATTCCTTATAGTCAGCACACACTGTTATCCGTTAAGAGCCTCGCGAATCACAAGTCAGAAACATTCACAATGTTGCTGCTACTCGTTGGGGGGGATTGAAAGGTGTTAATGCCAAAAACTTGCACAAGATTTGTACATAGCTAATTTCAGCATATTTATAAAGACGAAAGTTGACAACGGACTGACAACCGAGGCACCAACTTAAACTGATCCACCAAACCATATCCAAATTGCCAGATGAGCAATTTCAGATACATATATTTGAAGGTGAGCTTAGTTTGCACACAGCTCAAAACAAGTCTTTGGCGAGTTGTAATTAAAAAGAAATTTGTAAGCCATGCCACATTTGTTGCATGCATTGCTGCTCAACTGAATAATACCCTAAAAACATGAGGATACCTGAATACATCCTGTTCTAATTAGAGCGGCGCCTCTGATAATGACATAATAACCTTACAGTTTGAAGAAGTTCACTTTAGTTCTTTTTTTTTTTTTTGGTAGCGTGCTATCTCATTGCGTTAAATTAACCAATTTTCATTTTTGTTTTACCCTTTCGCCTCGTTTCGTTGCCAATTAGCGGCAACAAATGTTATTGAAGGTGTCATTCGGGGCACCTTTTTTGATGACTGGTCTTATTGGAAGGCGGCTGCGGATCACAAGATATTCCTCAGGGGGCTAATGAGGTTGTTGCTTGTTGCACGTTGCACCTTCGTGCATCGTTCTGCTGTACATATGTGCTTATATAAATCACTTCCGATTGGGTAATGAGCAGCTTTATAATATATATCTTATTGGGCTTCTGGCAATGATATAGTTAATAAACGAGTAATATTGGAGTAAGAAGATTGAAAAGTTATACATTGCTATGAATCTTATAAATGAGAGTTGGAGGCTCAAATTTAATAGTTATTGGCTTCATGGCTTCGGGCATGATACAAATTGTTAAAGAAACTTTTGAAATTATTTATCAAAATAATTTTTAAAGGGAGAGAGAAAAATTTTAAGACTTTTGATCATAAATCTTTACCTTAAAAGGGACAAGCAGCTTTTGGATTACTTAAAAGTTATTAGCTTAATAAACAAATAAACAATATTAAGAACAAGTAAGAAGGCTCTAGTCGAGAAATCCCGACTAGACGATACCCTGATCCCTATACTTTACGCGTACAGTCAGTGTTTGCAAGTATGTGTGTTTGTACGTACGCACATACTGCATACTGCATACACAACTTCAATGTCCCATATCTCCGGTGTTTCTTAACCGATTTTAATAAAATCTCACAGATTGTCATTATTTTGTTCATTATTCCAAATGCCATCTTAAAGTTTTCAAATTCAAAATTTTGTTGTTATCGATCCCATGTGTATATCGGAAACGGGATGAGTTATCGAAAATCGAAAACAAACTTGTACTGCCTAGAGATTAGGCGAGCTTAAGTTCCAAATCTGAAGTATCTATCTCTCATAGTCTCTTAGATCGATGCGATCATACATCCAGACTGACGGACGGACATGGCTATATCGACTCGGCTGTTGATGCTGATCAAGAATATATATACTTTATGGGGTCGGAGATGCTTCCTTCTGCCCGTTACATACTTTTGCACAAAACCATTATACCCTTTTTTAATGGGATCAGGGTATAAAAATGTATAAAATACGTTGAGATAAAGAAATAAATATTTATTTTTCAACAGCTTCTTCACACACGCAGAAAATTTAGGTGCATAACGAAAAATGTCCTCAACACACATCATTTAAATACATTTATTCTGAGTGCTCTGCGCTTTTTACACACACATACACACACACAAACACACGTACAGTTCTTGCTTGGTAAAACTCAATTAAAATCTAATTAAATTCTACCGGCATTTTATTCAATTTTTGTCGGCTCTCAAACACAAGCACACACACACACACACACAAAGACGCGAACACATGGATAGCAATGTTTAAGCAGCATGTAAACAGGCACTCATAATGGCGTTGTGCACAACAATTATTAAGAGCAGCAGCAGCAACAACAACAACAACAACAGTTCAGCCTGCATATCATTGACGAGGAGCACTCAATGTCATCTGCAAAGCAAGCAATGACAACAGGGCACACGACCACGCCCCCTTTAGCAGCAGCACCCTGAATGAAAACGCCCACACGCCCAAAGCAGCAACTCCCAGACACACTTGAGCAAAGAACAACAACAACAACAACAATAACAACAACAAGCGATGGGCAAATCAAAAACGAAAACAACAACAAAAAAAGGAGGGAAAAGAACTTTACAAACTCAATTTTCACATTTTTGACAACCCAAAGCACCGCCCACAATTTTCTTCATATTTAACAACAATATTTGTTTATATGTAGATAAATTTACGACTAGAGCTTCCAGTCAACAGTTTTTTTTTATTATTTATCTTTTTGGTTTGGGGGTAGTTAGCAGTTATCAGGGTGTTAGAACTGTGTGGGGGAGTGTTTACATTATTATCTTTAAGAAGGTGTCAGCCGCAGAAGTAGCACAAAGTTTCTCACCCTCCCCTACTTTGTTGAGGCGAGAACCGTCAACACACACACACACACACACAAGTAGACACACAAGCACATGAGATATTTATAAGTTGTTGAATTTTCATTTTCATTTCAATTTCAATTTTTTCAGAAATTTTCAATTGTCTGAAGACGAAGGTGAATTGTCAATTGCCAGAAAAGATTAGCATAATACGCGCCCAAGGAGCAGCTACCAGAGTCAAACTTTTTGGTTTGCGCAAGTGTGTGTGCGTTCTTGGGGTGTGTGTGTGTGTGCTGAGTGAGGGGTAGTTAAATACCAGCATATCGCAAGTGTTCCCAAAGTCAATTTCGCCCATGCTTATTGAGGCCGCATATTTCCATATTTTCATATGTGTTATTTGAGGTATTCCTTGATTAATTTGCTAAGTGTCCTTTAAAATATTCGATGAAAAATCATATTTTAAATGTTATTTACATTATTAATACATATGTTTAGTTTGCGCAATTTAAAGTGTATTACGAAATTTCGAATTAATTATTAAGCTAGTCCCAAAAGTATATATATACAATATACAAAAAAATTAACATATGGCTCTGTTCTTAAGGTTATAAGAATCATAAGTAAAGTTTTGTTAATTACTTCAAATTTATCTTTGGTGAAATCATAAATTTTATTGAATTTCAACAGTTTATGAATTTGAAAACTTTTTTAATTTTGCATTTTTGAGAAATTCAATTACTTAACGATCAAATCAAATGAAGTGTACACACTAAATCAATGTTGTCGTTTATTAAATTTTAAATATATATATTTTTAATGATATTTTTCGCAGCCGCGACTGTCAACAGATTTAGTTATTTATTATGCCACTGCCACGCCCACTTGACACGATACAGACGTGTTTGTGTATGTGTACAACAGATGGTAGCGTCACAGTGTGTCGATCACTTGTAAAATGGGCGTGACTGCGTTGCCCAGGAAGAGTTGGATGGAACATGGCGACACGACACGACACGATGCGAGGCGATGCGAGGCGATGCGATGTTTTTCAATGGATGAGCAACTTTTTATTTTGGTTACCGCATTGGCTGCTACACAAAATGGGCGTGGCAGCAATACAACAACAACAACGACAGCAACAAAGTCGTTGACATATTCAAGCGACTGCGATGGTCGAGAACATATAGGGAGACTGAAAAAACGGAAAAACAAACAACAATCTGCCTCGATCCATGACTGATCTCAATTGTCAGACTCGATTTGGTTGCATTCCGTTTGAAGTTAGGCCGATGAAAAGAAATTGAGAAAATAAGCAAAGAAACTTTTGGCATTTTATTGAAGTTCAGTTTGCTATTAATAGGCGCATCATTTTGATGAATTGATGGCTCCCCAGTGGGCCGATGTGTCTCACTCTTGCCTTCTCTCTCTCTCTCTCTTTCTCTCTTTCTGTTGCTGTCTAGGGCCTCGTTGCGCTCGTTTTAGTTTTGATGGTTTTTTGAAAATGTTTTGTGCGCGTTGCTTTTGCATTGATTTTTCATTTGGCGTTCACTTTGCTTGCTTTTTATATTCGTATATTGTTTTTTTTTTTCAAGATTTTCGAAATTATTTCAAGGATGCATTGCATGCCTCGTTGCTGCTGTGGCTACCGATGCTGCCGTGGCTGTCTTCATCGTTCTCTTCGTCGTCGTCGTCGTCGTCGTCTGGGCGAAATGTCGTCAAGTTAATTAAGTGATTTATGCGCCTTGAGGTCGCGCGTCTACTTAATTATCAAATAGTGTGGCATTTTGGGAATGTTTTGGGAATTATTTTCTTCGTCGAGATTTACTCTCGCTTTCTCGCTTTCTGGTTTTCTGGTTATCTGTGGTTCTGTTGGGCTGACTATAAAATTGGTTTATAGCGCACGCTTGAAATATTTCCAGTGGCTTATCGTAAAAGTCGACTGTCAAATAGGCAAGGCAAACCATTTGCGCCTCTATACTGAAAGGATTTCGCTCAAACTAAATTAAACAGACAGAGGGTGCTATTTGGTGAGGAACATTTTAATTAAAAGAAGTCAGTGTATATTATTGTGTAATTTTAAATGGGTCGTTCTTAACCTTAAACTTATACTTTACTCTTATAAATTTCCACATGGAAATGTGAAAAATTCATAAGACAAGTATTTTGGAATCCTATGATAAGATTTATAAAACAAATTTAACAGCTCAGTGGCAAATAATAGATATTTTCATTTTTGTATTATTTTATTTCAACAATAAAGCATTTAATTTGAATGTAATTTCTTCTAATTGTTATTTGACATCAGTTTAAAGCTTTACGTTTATAATTTTAACTCTTTTTACTCAATATCCATAACCTTACTTCAAACAACCAGCCATACAACACCATATTTTATGCATCTGTCAGATTATATTTTCACTTGCATTTCTTTTTCTTTTTTGACTTCGCACATTATTCACAACACTTTTTAAATACCCCATTTTAACAGCGCAAGACATGTTGAAAAGTGTCAGATCCCGTTGCTTTTATTTATCCACACGCTCCAAGGATATGCATACAATAAGACACATTCAGTTTGTGTGTGTGTGTGTGTGTGTGTGTGTGTGAGAGTGTGTGCACTTCTGTCAGCCACTGTTAACATTATACGGCTGATTATGGTGGCATGAAAAATGACACAACGAAAGCGTTAAGAGTGAGTTTTGGCTTTAAAATAAAGAGATGGCCCCTTTTTGGTTTAAGCCATTTCTGATGAATTTCTGCATTTATCGATATGAGTTATATGTTTTTTTTATTTCTTATTTTTTATTTTTCATAAATTTCGATCCCATAACAACGGGTCTCCTGGCTGTGCTTTGCTGACTGCCCTGTTTGTGCTTTTGGCCCCATGTTGTGACCCCGCAGCGCATTCAATTAACATCGCACATAAATTTACTTTGGCTATAATAACCCAGGCAGTCAGGCAGTCAGGCAGGCAGGCTGGCAGGCAAGGCAGACAGCAGCTGAGTCCTTGGCCAAGGATAGTATATCCTGTTTATTTAAAGCAGCGTATTTATGCATAAATAAATGTATACGTATGTATGTTTCGTAGGTATTTATGAGAGGCTTCAAGCGTTGGCTTAAGTTGTGGCTCGGCTCATAATTTATTGGAGGGCATCTTTAGACGGTTTTGGTTAGGTGGACAACATGGGTTCAGGACCTCAATGAAAATGGCGTTCTAATTACTTAAAGCTGCTCGTCTGGCTGACCAGACAACAACGATGCCCTGCCCAAAAACATATGAGCACACACACACACACACACACACACATACTGATTATTGCTGTTTGCACAGCCAAAGGATAACAGAAGCACACACAATTTCCCAACACAGCCCACACCATTTTTGAACGCCTTGTCTGATGCTTTGTTGTGGGCAGTATGTAGCAGGTATGTCTATTAGCTAGGATCCCCTCCCATTCCAAGCTCGTTGCAGCTCCAAAACTAATTGCAATATGGCATTGCATCCTGTTGCTTGTTGTTGATGGCTTGCAGCCAGGCTGCCTAGCTGCCTAACTGCCTGATTTGGCTGTCTGAGGCGTGAGTACATCCTTGTGGTCATCATCAACGCTGCCTGCTGTCATGTTTGACTTGTCGTCGTATCTCTTTGGGCCTCCTCCAACCCGAAGTGCCTTTGACAAGCTGACAACAACAGCAGCACACCAACGCATACGTTAGTATGCACCCTCTTGAAAGTGCATGCTTGTGCATGCTTCACTGACAAGGACATGCCAAATTAAAATGCAATAAAAGCGTTAATGAATTTGTGCAGCTTAGACAACCTCGAGTCTAACAAACGTCCAACTTAATGAAGTGCTCAGTTTAAGCCAAGTTGTAAATAAATAGGGTTAAAAACTGTTTTTTAAACTTGGCTCTTAGTTGGCTGTTGTCGCTTACTTTGTTAACACCAGCCCCATTGATATTTCAATGCATGCTTCATTCCTGACATCGCTGACTAATTCCCTACTGACCCTCGTATTTAAAAAAAAAACAAAAAAAAACCAGCTGTCAACATTGTCCATCAGTTTGCGTTACATTTCCTGTCAGCCAGCCAAAAACCCTTTTTATGCCTCTTTTACGTTTACATTTCTCGGTTCCACTTGCTGCCCAAAAGGTCAAAGAGGCAACAGCAAAGGGGCCAACAAGGGGTTACCTAATTTAGTGGCGCACAATGTCGTGGATATTTAAAGCAAATGAGCGCACATTTATAATGACAACAAGGACAACAAAAACAACGACAACGACAACAAGGATCGCACTCGCTCTCTTGCTGCTCGTTTTTGAACTTATAGCAATTTAAATGACAGAGTCATTAGTTCGGTTTATGCAGCAGATGACAAAGCAGCAGAGAAAGTTGTGAGTAAGTGGAATGAAATAATCGTCAAAAAATAAAGGGTTGACGAATTTCGAATGCCCTGCACTAACTTACCGTCTTAGTTGTAATTTCTTATAAATAAAGTTGCTTTTCAAATTCTTAAACAATGTTTTTGATTAGCTTTTTAATTAACACCATTCTGAATGGCATCCAAGTTTAACACAATAACAATAATAGATAGTATTGCAGTAATAATAGTAATAAAATAATTAGTGAATGTTAATAGTGTTCAAAAAAGTCAAGCAAACTCATTTTTTATCAACCAAATACAACTTTTCTTTTAGCTTATCTACATTATGCTGAAGGCCGAACTTAAAAAGCTTTTTGCTTTGTTTCATTATGCCCTGACAATTATTTGCATTATCCCTTCTGGTTTCAAATATGTTTCATCAACGATGTATATGTACGCATATTAATTATGGGGGATAGAAAAAAAAAACTGACAGACATAATAAAAGAAACATGCACAGCTGAATGAGTTTTGGTTTTCTCCTTATTATATTTGATACAAATTGAAAAAGGGACAACAAAGATGGCATAAAAGCCGCCGACAAGGAGAACAGCCGCAGGACTCTTTTTATTTATTGTTGTTGTTTTTGTTGTTGTTGTTGTTGGCAAGCGTTACCCTAATGCATAATCAGGTTTAAAAAATGACAACAGCGTAAATAATAACGGTCACGAAATTGCCAAAGGACAGAGACAATCAGACGACATAAAATATATAAAAAAAATTAACACGTTACAACGTTTTGCAATCAAATTCAACTAACAATTTTCTGTATTTTATTTGATAAATTTTTTATACCTCTTACCTAATAAAAAGAATAATGTATGAACATTATTATGCATTAATTATTTTAATACCATTCATGCTTGAAAAAAACCTAAAAATATATTTTATTAATATAAAATTACAATCTAAAAATAAATAAATTAAAATATATTTGTTATTTTGAGAAATACAAACTAATATTTTTTTACTTTGTTTGAGGTTATTTTAGTTAATGGAAAATTTCGAGTAATTAAGTAAATTCAATCTACTAAAGTCAAATAAAATAGTTAAAATAATCTAATAAAAATAATTTAAGACCTTTAACAGTAAAATATTCGATTACAAATGCTTTGAAAAGAATGCAAGCAACAAATAAATGTAAGCTGTGCGATTTGAAATGAAAATTTTCGTGTTTGCTTACCAGCTTTTTTTGAACGTAACAACCCCTCGCAAAGGTGAAAGGTTACGGCTAACACGTACGATTTTCCAACAACGACGACAGCCTCTCACATTTGTCATGGACCCGGCTCATTTCGAAAAACGCTTCAACAATCTGGCAATTACACACCTCACACATAAGCTGGGGTAACCCCAACCACCAACCCCCTCTTTAAAAAGTAAGGGCAAGCCACCCCCAAAAGCAGAGCCAGAGCATTGTCAATTATTAAACTTTGCATTGCAAATGAAAACATATGTTTAACAAGCAAGAGACTCAACTCAAATCATTCTAGCACACACACACGCACACATATGGAAGCTTTCATATCCGTTTCCGGCTATCAGCAACGGACACCACCCACCCACCGATACAGGGCAAGTTGGCGGCAGTTTAGCATTGCACGTTGGCAAATTAAATGTTTCAAAATGAAATTCCTCAATTGCAGTCGCCACGCTCAGACGCCGTCCGACACCGTTTGTAGGTGTGGAAGGGTTGGGGCTTGGTTTTGTGTGTGTTTTGAAATGCGATAGACTCAAAAGCAATAAATCCTGCTACAGCAGAGCAGAGCAACAACCCTTGCAATTGCAAGCTAGCCGCCTTCGACTCCCCCTTCGGCAGTTGCTTTTCAAATTGCAATTAAACGTTTTACAAAACCGCGCTGACCGTTCGGTTGGCTGGTCGTTCGGTCGTTCGGTCGGTCGTCTGAGCAGCCAAGTACCCCTTACCGCTTACCCCAAGCCCAACCCCTAAGCTCTGTTAGCTTAACAAAGAGCCCGAAACTCCAAAGTCCAAATGCCTAGATCAGCCCTAAAACTCCAAATGCATTTCACACGGCCTTCGTTCAGCGTCGTGGTCTATTGCGTTATTTCCGCTTAAAAGACGGCTCTTACTGTTTAACGGGAGTAGTGGGGGGATTGGTTATTGCAACCCCCTGTCTCTTATTCACCGAAAGTTCTCTCGTTGACGCCGTGCTTAATTGCGTTTGTGTTTGCATCCGAACACACATTGAACGAGCAACATTCTTTTCACCTTACCCCAACACCCTTACCAACACTCACAACCCCTAGCATAACACTAAACGTAGTGCTGCTCTGTCTGTCTGTCCCACGTTTACAATTTAACAATTTTTCATTGGCGCACTTTTTGTTTCTCTGGCTCATTGGCCACGTGTAAGTTGCGCATTTTTAGCGATTCGTTGCGGTTGCGTTAGCACTTTGCCAAGACCAACAGCGACCACCCCTTCATAGTGGCAACCGTCTAACCAACAAAGCAACTACCCCGGGCAAGCAGCTACAAATTTCAAACGCAAATAATTAAAAACTTTGCCAACTTTCGTACAAAAGCTTTGTCGCTCCATTTTTTTTTTTCATAAATTATTAATAACCATGGCACTCAAAATGCAATTAAGTCTTGGTCAACTTTTTGGCCCCAAAGTGTGTGTGTGTGCGTGTGTGTGGCGTGTGGCTTTTTTGTGCAACAGCTGCTGCAATAGCGCGAAATGCTACCAAATTAAAATTCCAACAGCACCAGAAAATGCTTTACCCTCCACCAAGCCCTCTAATCATTGCCCAGTGGGGTCGGCCGCAAGTACGACACACATTACTTGAATACTGTAACAGTGAATTCAAATACCCATTCGACTGCAAGCTGCATTTGAAATTTTAAATGCTCATTCATTAGTCCGCCAAGTAGTTAAACGACTCAATGGAGGTGGCCAGGAAGAGCCACACAGCTGGCATTCTGATGTCAAAGTATTTATGTGTGTCTTGTTTTAAAAGCACGTTTTAAGTGCACTGTAAAAACAATAAAGTTGGATTAATATTGGTAAATATATACTTCTGTTCAATGGATGTATCTAATGCCGGGGTAAAATCTTTCATCAATAGTCAAAAGTTCAGAAAAAAGAAATTTTTGATTATAATGTTTTCAGTAAGCTAAAGAAGTTAACACCGGAACTTACAAACAAATTCAACGCCATAAGAATCCTTTTTTCCTTATATCAAAATCTCTTCAGAGATAAACTTAAAGATCAAGTGAGCTCTGTCTCTCTCCCCAGAGATAATAACTGAAACTGCAACACAATAAATTCACGTAGAACCGATTATTCATTTTAAACCATTAAAAAGTTTATGAACAGAAGTCAAGTGCGCTCTTTGTCTCGTCTATTGGCTGGGGAAATAGCTAGCAAACAAACTCGAGCTAACACAAACTGCTGGATAAATAAATAAATATATATATATACCATAACTTTCTCAACATAAATTGAATTAAACGCACTTTTCGCTCAGTGCTCGACTCATTTAGCATGTATGTTGTGCGCCGTGTCACTGATAAAATTAAAAACCATTTTAGGAGCCACAACAAAAAGAAAAGAAGAGAGGAGACTGAATGCACATGGTTACTAAAACTATAGGGTACAACTTTTGAAGGTGGGGCAAGCTGTATTTAGTTTTCTGTGTGCGCGTGTGTGTGTGTGTGTGTGTAAAGAGCACAACAAAAAGCTGTGACAGCTGGCAGCACCTACGAAAATACAAGAGGGATAAAAGGATGTGCGGTGGCCATAAAAATTTTATTGGCCATTTTTAGTGGAAGCTGCTGCTTGCCGTGAGCTGTGTTCTGTGTGCGATAGAGGTAACAGTTGGTTAATGACAGTTAAAAGCTATTTGGCTAAAAGTTTTTGCATATTAAAAACATATTTTGACAACGCTGCTCCAAAACTAAATTAGTATTGCAAACAGCCAAAAAGACATTGTGGAACAAGAGAGAGAGCAGTGGGAGAGAAGCAGCTTGATGACTGAGCCAAAATCAATCATAGCCAATTAGGCTAAGGCGATTTTTATGGCTAGGATCGAATGGGGATGGGGCGTCTAGTCTGATAGTTTTAAATCCTTGCTGCTGATGTCCTACTGCTGTCGTGCTGCTGTTGCTGGCATTCAAAAAGGAAACAGCAGGCAAAAATCCAGCAACAGCAGTCGGAGACTGGCCATTAAATCTAATCGCATTAAATGAGCAGCTCTATGAAAGCAGGCACAACCACCAGAGCACAACTTCCAGCTCCGACGAAAAAAAAAAAAAATACAGAGACAGGCAACAACAACAAATCGCTGACAGTTAATGCAAATTTATCGATTGACGATTAAAAAAAAGGAACGCTTTGTTGCTACTGGCAACATTTGGCTCCTAGGGTGATTTCTAGGATGGCTCTGGACCGCCTTTGGTATCTGCTATCTGCTAGCTGTCGCTGTTGCTGTGACTAAAAATGAAAATCACAGCAAATTAATTACAATTACGCTAGACGATAAGCGCTCTTAGCACCCTCCGCCCTCTTTCACCCTACTTAACCCCCTCCATTTCTTGTGAGTAGACAAAAGAATCGAAAGAGTCGCAGGACAACACGGAATCGGAACCATATGGTGGTTAACTGCCTGAGTGGTTTACTGTTCCGGTTCGGGGGTATTCCCAGTTTTATCAAACTCATTGTTAGCGCATTTTTAGCATTTTTAATGCATGAATCAATTGTGTTTGCTTATCACGAAACGAACGTCCACAGCAAATGTCAAAAACTGTGAAAAACTCTAGCACAATCATAATGATGTTGTGGGTTATACGCTCGATGAGCGAGGGTGGCTCACTTGTGGAAAACAAGTCGATTGGAAAATGCCAATAAAAAGATTGCTTTGTGTAGGTTCAAGCTGAAAATATTTATAATAGGAATAAATAGTAGCCATAAGCTATATTTGATTCAAAAATTTAATCAGGATTGTCAATACTGTAATAATTTTGAATACAATTTTCAGATTTAAAAATTACGCCATAAGATTATTAACTTAGATCCTGTCGTGTCTTAGAATAATTATGAACTAGCTAAGCTTAAAACAATCTTTTTCTGATGTGATTCATGCACGTGATTCACTTTAAAAAATATATATAAGCCAGTTTAAACTAATAGAAAAAATGCATTGCGTGTTTCACGAAGGTATTTAAATATGTAAATCCTACTTAAAATATACCACGTACAAAAAAAAAGTGCGTGACTCACAAGCAAACTGCTTGGAAATGCATCAAATATGACTAATGTAAGTTAAGAAACCCTAACTAAAGCATATCATAGTTAACAGAGTGCAGATCTTTTTCGGCTGCTCTTGAACGCGAATAGCCTAAGGATATATTTCCAGCTAACTCTTTTGTTTACTGGCTACATCAAAGTACTATATCGCCACAATTAAAGCCAATTTAAATACTCTCATGTTATATTCACGTCTTTAACTTGCTGATACCCTCTAAGATTTGGATTAATATTAACGACCGCTAATGAGATGGTATATCAGAATTTGTTCTGTTAACGTGGTATCTCTTAACTCGCTATTTCTCAATTCTCATCGTCATACATGCTGTTGTTTACTCGAATCTTCCGTTTATGCTGTCGGTTTTAATGTACTTAATATTTGCTTAAGCCCTCTTTAGCGCCGCTTTGCCCTTCTTGGTTGCATTAGCGTTCAAGCAAATTATGCCCACTTTCTGGCCTTTATGCACAATAAATTGCCCCGCACAGACGATACCAGAGACCAGATCAGAAACACACAAGACCGTATTCGTATTCCCTTCTCGGTTCAGAGGTAAACTGCCTTGAGCGTGTGAGTTGTGTGCCTTTGAAGCATTCATTCGAGTTCATATGAATATGCTTAAGGGGTGGAGTGAGTGCACACATCCTCAAAATATCCTTATACACAAACATACTTACATACATGCATATTACTCGGGGCATGCTTTTAATTTTGCGCATTAAGCGTAGTTAATCCTTAAACGCCCCTCTGAAACTTGCTCCGGAGCTGCATGTATGTAAATGTTAAAGGGGTTTGGTTAGCTTCTTCCTAAGGGTTGTCATTAACAGAGCACTACAACAACAACAACAACAACTCACTTAATGTCATGTTGCATTAAATGATTGTCTCTCGGCTTTACTTTAAATACATTTTTATATAGCTGTGACCGCTTAGTAGTAGCCAAACACCCACCACCCACCCCTCTTATCGGCGTGTTCAGCCAAATTGCGACGTGACATGAAAATTGCATTTGGCTGTCTGCGTTTTCCATTCTCTTTATCGCCTTCATCTCCATCTCTCTCTCTCTCTCTCTCTCTCTCTCTCTCTTTCTGTCTCCCTTATGCTTTTTGTTTCGTTCTGTGCAGTCTGTCTGTTAGTCAGGGTGACCATATGCCGTATGCTTGGGCATTCTTTTTCAGCATTTTTGGCAGCCCCTTGCCGCAGCGCGACTTTTGTCTATTTATGCATTTCACCGCGAAATAGGATTAAACGCTTATGTAAAGGACCCAATCAAAGTTGCCCAGTGTTGCCGCACACCTTGTGTGTGACGTCTATATATACTACGTGTATGTACGTATATGCGTAAGTGTATGTGGCACATATGCCCCGGTTCCCGTAGTGCCAGACTCGCAAGCAAATCCGCTTTTGAAATCCTATCAACGACTTTCTCTCCCTCTCTTCCTTTTCGCCATGCTGCAAAAGTTTGTCACATTCCGTAAAAAAAATTCCATTTTCAATTTGGCAATTTCTTTTGCAAGTAGTTATTTTATATTTTTCCCATTTTTTCTCGTTGAGCAGGAGACCAAGAAAATCGTTGCATACTTGGTGGCGTCTTTTAAGCTTCACTCACAGGGAAAAAATAAATAAATTCTTGACCATTTTTACGCCTTATAATTTTTGATGTCTTTAATTTGTCTTGCCCAAGGGCAGTCAGCCAGCAATCGTTTGCCTAAGCCGCAGCAGTTTTTATTATGACAGCAGCAACGTTAAACACAAAAACAACAGCAACCAAAATGCCGGGGGGTAAAACTGTATGTAAAACAAGAACGTGGCCAACAAGTTGTAGTACAAATTTGGTGGTCCATTTTACAAAATGAAAAGTTAAGAGCAGGCAACAAGCACTGCAAAATTTATGTAACGTAAAAAATTTTTTGATGATGTCCTTAAATCAAAATTTAAATAAATTTTCTAAAATAAAACACTGAGCGTTCCGAGTGCAGTAAAAAAGCAGTGAGAATGTGGGAGGGGGGGGGGGGGTGGGTAGGGGTGTGTGGGCAGTTGAAGGAAATTACATTCAGCTCTGTCTTTGCCCGAGTTTTTATTCCTCTTTTATATTACTTTTTGGCCTACACATATTTCGTATTTATTTTACTTTTCTTTTATTTTTTATTTGCTCACTGTGAATTTATTTCTGGCCCACGATTATTTGGCATTTGCATTTGTGTCTCCGCCGCCTTTCGCCCTGCCACTCATAAAAAAAAGAACAAAACTTGGACCTATGCTGCCGGCCAAGGCAGAATGCAAAATCCGTTGTCTCAGCCGAAAGTTGTAAAAAAAAAGAACAGAAAATAAGGCAAAGAACGAATAGCAGCTGAATAAAAATACATGACCTCATACATATATCATATATCACGGCAGATTGCTTTGGCTTTGCGTGTTTATGATTTCCCTATTTGCTACTCATGCTTTTCTATTTGTTGTTTTTGTTTTTTTTTTTATTTGCTGCCCATAACTTTTATCTAATGCGAAATATAATTGCATTATAAAAATTTTTGTTCGCGCATTATTTGTGGCATATGAAAGCACAAAGTGCTCATAGATTCTATTTATGTGTGACAAGAAAGATAGGGCTTAAGTTTGGGATACAATACAAGAAAATCTACAGGTTTAATGCGTTCAAATTCGAAAGTTTAATCATTGTACAAGAAAATTCTTGCATGCTTCAGAGTGCCAAAGTAGGAAAAATATAATAAATATATCTCCACACCTCATAGTACAAATTTCAAACTATATTTTAGATATCCTAAAAGCTTTTTTAATATTTTAACTAACTAATTTCATCGAATAACTTTATCGAAATTGTTAATGCAAGCACTATATAAAATAATCGAAAACTTAAATTTTTAGTTGTTTTGGATGTAACAACAAGTTTTAATGAATCTCATTTTCTCATTATTTTAACAAGTTAAGTAAAACAACTTTAAAAATATTTTGAAAACATATTTTGTCCGTACGCCCATCAAGACGCATTAATATATATTAAATAGATTATTTATTAGTACTTGCATTTGTTAGATTATTTTTTTAGCAGAACCCACAAATAAACTTTATGTCTTGGCTCATTACCATTTGTTGATCCACCTACTAAAAGCCACTATAATCCACGTCTCAAAAGCCAGTTATTCAAGTGCTTAAACTCACACACACACACACACACGTACAATACGTTACACACATGTGGTTCATTTGCGTAAGAGAAACGCACAAAGTCCACTATAGCGTCCAGTAGTACTACTACTGAGTCTAGTCGTAAATATTATCGGGCGAGCACTTCAGAAATCGAGTCAATGACTCATAAAAATGCCAAAAATGTGCGCCCAGTTGAGTAGTTTCATCGAGTGGGTGGTTGGTACACACACACACACACACACACAAACACGCACACATAAGGTCCTTTGGCTTGGCTTATCCTTGAGCAACGCGCTAGCTTGTTTATAAATATATATATTTCTTTTTTGTGTTGTTGCCGAAAGTTGCGAAGCGTTGAAATTTTGCGGGCTTATCATATAAAAATCATAAAATTTGCATAATAATGTTTTGAAATGTGGTCGTCAGTGAGGTTGGTTTAAGAAGTCCAGCTGAGGCATATCCTTTTGGCCGACGGCTAGTGTTCGTTTATTTGCATATATCCCTAATGCTTATGATGAAGTGAAAGTGTTGTGAATTATGGGCATTAGCTTGGAATGCGCAGTAAATTTGCCTGCTGTGCGAGGTGGCTGGCTATGGGAGCTGTGTGTTGGGGTGAGAACTTAATGGACTTGTATACTCTTGACTATTGAGGGATTTGACTCAGCTGGGATCTAAGCAGCGACGGCAGCTGTTGATCAAGTGCCAAATAGAGATAAGCGGGCATAACCTTGTTGTTGATTTCTTCTATTCTTTTCGGTTTTTTATGTTCTTCTGTTGTAGTGTAAACATTTGAGCTGTTTCTAAATGCAGTGATTTTCCAATGGGGCAAGGATTAACTTCTCGGCAACTGCGGTTGCAAACACAGGAGGCACACAGGACGAGAACACTCACCACGACACGCGACTTGCTGCACGCACGTCCTCACTAAGCAAACAAGGACAAACACACACATACACACACACACACACGTACAGACTCAGACCCAGAGAGGAAAGGATTGCCGGCGCGCCGTGTGTCAATAAAAGTCTACGCATTATCCTTGGCAGGTCCTTCTGGCTTTCGCATCATCTTTGTAGATTGCCGCTCGTGCGTGTAAAATCATTCGAAGCGTCGTCCTCGTCATCATCAATCAAAGCGAAAAGCACTTTTCACCCCAGACACACAAACACACACACACACTCACACTAGCGTTTATAGCAATTGACAAACACTCAACTCAAACCAAACTCAACTCGAACGCATCTCAACTCATCAGACATGCAGCAGCATTCTTAATTTCCTTATTTCTTGCTGCTTGAGGCAGCCAAATGCACATTTTGTTTATTTTAATTAGTGAGCGCAATAAGAAAAAACAGCAAATGGCATTATGTGAAGTTGATTTTTTCCCTTATCAGTTTGCTTAACTTTGAGCCAAAGAAATTGAATTTGGTCGGGGCTCGAGCTAAGGGTAAGTTCTATACGTTAGGGGAGGTCGTTAGAGCCATGGCAGACAAACAGATCCAGCAGCTAAATTAGCCCACCCAGACCAAAAAAAAAAGGTGAGTGTTTGGCATCCAAGGAGAAGGTTATTAAGGATGCAAATGAGAAAAATCGTATGCCAAGTCAAGAAAAACATTGGAGAAGGTACTCGTAAAATATTTAAGTTGAAAAAAAAAGAAAAGTGAAAAAAAGAACGAGAATGTGGAGAGAAACTGAAACAACTTGTTAAAAGGTAGTTTTTTGTAATATATATTGCTAACATAGCTTAAATATTTTTCTTACCGATTTATTGCGATTACAGCAACACTCAAAATCCATAATCAATCAATAGCAATATAAGTAATTCACCAAACGTTAAAATAATATTTCCTTTCGAAACTTCTTATTTGTAAAGTTCAACTAGTAATCAGTTGGGCAACACAAAACCACTTTTGAACAAACAACAGCCATAGCTTTTACATATAGTTCCCACAAAAACAACATAAATACACATGTATATGTATATGTATAGTGAGATATATGTAATGTACTTACCGATACTCTGCTTTTGTAGCAATAGAAAACGTTGCCATAACCTACAATATTTACCTTAACGTTCGCATTACTGAAGCAAATCTAAACAAAAGTTTTTTATATGCACTTACCAAATACAGACACACACACAAACACACATATATGTACGACCAAAAACTAAAGCAAAGAAGCAAACCCTTAACTGAATGCCGAATCAGCCAGATCTCATACATATAAAGATGCGATTGTGAGGTTAAAACCATACAGATGTAAATGTTTATGTTTCCTGCGGTGCAAAAAGGAGATGGTATTTGGATAGAGCAAAGAATCGCGGTGGGGTAAACTTGGGGAACTGCTGGCACAGTTTCTGTTATTATCATTTCATATATATATATGTGTGTGTGTATGTGTGTGTGCTTTTTTGCTGCTTGTGCGGAATTTTTTTTTTTTTTTGCTAAATTATTATTTTACATTTGGTAGCGTTTGCCACACATTTTAAATATTTATTAAACGCGATTTTCTTTTATTATTTTACTCTCTGCTCAAGCAAGCAAGAGAGAGTTAGATAGGGAGAGACAGGAAGACAGAGAGAGAGAGAGAGAGAGAGAGAGAGAGGGCAAGCAATAAAAAGAGAAGACACTGAACACATGGACACACTTGGGAATGGAGAATTTGTGCAATATTTTTAATATTTATATGGCAACCACACAAGCACACAAATCATCAGCAGCAACACCAAGCAAAACAAAAACAAAACAAAAAAAAGAACCATGCGAACAAAAAATTCCTGTAAATAATAAATTTCTGCACGCTATAGAGAAACAACAGCAACAACGCAACAGCAGCGAAAAGTGCGGAATTATAAACCGTGGAAAACTATTACCCCAAGGATGCTCAAATCCAAATACACATACACATAACAAACATAAAATACATTCACAACCATATATACATGCATGCAGAAATAAACTCACACGCAGATACAAATACGGTTACGTGCTTGGCGAAATATTGCAAGAATATTGCAACAACAATGATGCAAACAAAAAACAAATGATAAACGACTCAAAGTCATGACGAAACTAAAATACTCTCTCCTAAGAAGCTTTCTGAAGTAAATTGAGCAAGAAGCAAGAAGCAAATCGAGAAGTCAAGCGAGAAATTGGTACTTTTTGCTTTGACAAACAAAGAATTTAAGCTGAAAGTCAAGTAAGCAATATTAGCGAGATGCATAGAGAAGAGTAAAAAGAAAGTAACGAGAAACCAGGCTTTTGGCAAAGCAACGAGTAAAGCCAACCAATGAACTTAAAGAAAAGCAAAGTGAGAAATGCAAAGGACCAAGACTAAAAAATTATTTCAAATATAGAACTTAAAATAAGAAACTTAAAACAACTTCACCGGGAAAACATTGAACATCTGGTTTTTCTTCTCTCTTCATCTTTGATAGCACAATCCGTGTTAAAATTTCCAACAAAGTTCAATTCCTTGATTGGCTGGCAAACTGTACGAGTTATTTGCTATACCCAACAATTGGAGGACTTTCATTTTTTTCTCGCCAATATTCCCGCTGATGAACTTTTATGTTGGGGTAACAAACAAAAATAAAAAATGCCGAGTGATCGAATATTCATTCATATGCAGACAACAGCAGCAAAGGCAGCAGCAGCAGCAGTAGCAGCGTCGCCCTCGAGATATACGATATATGCTTCACGCTCCCCAAACCCCCATTTGAAAGTTCCCCAACGCATTCTACTAGTTAACCTGCAATGCCAGCAGCAGTTGACTTATGTGTGTGCGTGTTTATATTTGTGTGTGTGTGTGTGCACCGTGCATATTTTTTAATTGAGTGCGCGGGGAATTGATTGTCAAGGACGTGAACGTGGTCCTGACTCTGAGCTGTGGAGCTATGCATGTGGGCCACATGTGTTGGTAGCTGGCTTTGTTGGCTTGTTTGGCTGCCGTTACGGTTACCTTTTAGCAATTTGCTTCAACATTTATAAATGTGTGTGTTAGTGTGGGTGTGTGTGTGTGTTTGTGTGCACTATGAATAACAGCACTTGACTTGGTTCGCTTGTTCCTGTTTTTTTTTTTTTAATTCTTTTCCACTTTATTCACTTTAATTCTTTTTATTTTGGCTTACCATTCTTTTTTGCAATGTGCAAATAATATGAGTACTTAAAGAGCTTCATCTGCATTCAAGTGGATGTGGATTCCTGTAACTTGGAGGTAAATAAGTATGCTTGAAAACAATTTGAATATAAGAGCACTCGTAGGTATTACCCAGAATTGAAACAAGAACAATAGTCAATAAAAAATCACTTGTTTATTGGCTGTACTCAATTAATATGCCTTAGAAGAGCTGAAAGATTGATATCGGCAGTTTAATATTGCAAAGAATTATCTTAAAAGTTGTGATAAAAAGCAGTAAATGCTTCATCGTAACTTTCCGGTAAATAATTCTTAATAAGGCAGCAAGAAAATTACTAAGGATCCCTTTGCAACACTGTATTGGAGCATATGAATTTTATTTTATACTCAATTTTGTTTCTAACCGATTAAAACTTGCCCCTGAAATGCAACTCTGTGTGTGCCACATAATCACGCTCGTGTCCTTCTTATTTGCTACCTATATCTCTCTTTCCCTTCTGTTGTGGGCATTTCCGTTGAACGTTTCTATATCCGGACCACAAATAAGCGCATTCAACAAAATATTCGCTTGATATATGTAGCCATACTCACAGAAAAATGTTTAGAAATATAGTACATATAACAATAAAGAATAGAAGTGATAGTATGTACTAAAAACCCTTTGGAAAGCAGACACTCTTCACTAATGTATCATCTGGCCATAGTTACATCTAAAAATCCCATTCACTTAACAATTTTGTAACAAACAGCGAAACAAACTGCGAATGAACTCAACTCAACCATTTGCATTGCTGTGGCGAATAGTTTTCTTTCTTCATTGTTGGTTCGCGTGCTGTATATTGTTTTTTTTTCTTCGCTTTTGGGCCATGCACCGTTATGGCCGCCATTTTTGTATTCGTGTTACACAGTTACGCAGCAACAGAAACTCGCATTGCAATTTCCGTTAGCCGCGCCATATAAATAAACATTTATTTTGTGTACTACTTCCCACACATGTCAACTACCGCAGAAAATATCGCACTAACCGAACTCTCCCTCTTCCTCCTATCACTATGCTACTCCCTCCACCTATTCATATATATATATATCTATGCCCTTGCTTAGTTTTCAGTTACAGTTACAGTTACCGTTAGTTTAATTAATCTTAATTCACGACTGCAACAGACGCTGCTACCCACTTCACATGCAAGATTTTATTTATGGCCAACCGAAAAAATGGCACAAAGAGAGTACATTGAAAAAAATGTTAGCAAAAAGTGATTTGAATGATAGTGCGCGATTGGAATATACCCTATACTTAGGTATGAAGAAAACTTACTTTTTCTATAAAAACTATCTACGTATAAGTGAACTATATGATTATAAATTTTAAAATACTGTACATCTTTCTCAATCGTAATTTTTAGCATAACTTTTTCTACTTTTGATTTTAATAAATTTCGAATACCCTCTAAAAACGTGAATGCAGCCATTTTTATATGCACTTTAAGCCATTTTATGTGTATTTTTTTTATTTTCATATTTACCTTTGTGTTGTTGTTTATATATATATATATATATGTATAGATGTATTATGCGCCGTGCACTTGAAAAGCAAAATTCTAGTTAGGGCACAAAGGCAAAACGGAAATGAAAGCGGCATTAAAGCGCATAAAACAAGAACGAAGCAGAACTATATATCTAATAAATGAAATGAAAATAAAATTTTGTGTTTGTGTCGCAAACAAAGAATGACATCGAACAGTATTTGTGAAAAGCGAGTTGCATACGCTGTTTATTTGCAATACATAAATCTATTGACCCCTGCCCCATTTATATGCAAAGCTGAAAGGGGGCGAATAGAAACACAATGCAGTGGGGCGTGGCACTTTTTCAATATGCCACGCCATCAAAAATAATTCAATAATACAATTTATGCGATATTTGCATTCGCGCCATGAAGCAGCATCAAAAATAAAATTGACAACAATCTTTTTTTTTTTTGCTAGCTTTGACTTTTGCCGATATTTTTGTAATATTTTTTAGTTTTTGCATATCAAATAACAAAATTGTATTGAATACAACAGAAATGAATATGTGGAGATATCAAATGGCAACCGCAGAATATTTACATATATGTCAAAAATTGATACAAGTGCGACTTACTCGACTTTTCATTAGCTTTTACATGACTGAAAAATTGTTTGTTTTTGAATACCAACCAGTTTTGAATGTCAATAAGTGACACATATGCATCGCAGTTTGAGTTTTTAGAATGTTACATTTTGTGTATCTTTCCGAAATTAATATTCATATTCAAAAATATTTTTAAAATATTTCAAATGAATATTTTAAGTTTAAATAACATTTGTTGGTAAGAATCTTTTGCAATAAACTTAATCGAAATCTTTTGTGAATCAAAATGCTTTAAAAATAAAATATCCAATAATTGTTGGATTACACACTACTGCAATTACCATTTATGAGATGTAGATATATTTTCTGGTCAATCATCTCAATTGGTTTTGGGTCAACACTTAATGGTAATAGCCTTAATTAATATGTCCATCAATTGGGTTCTAAATTTAATTTGTATACATTTTGTTGCCATCAATGCGATTCGTTTCGTTTCGTGCTTGCCAATAATCGAGTAAAGTTTTACGCCCTCAACTCATGCCCCTTCTGCCACATCCTGCTGTTCGTGTTGCTCATCTGGTGCGTATATATATTCCCAGTCCTTGGTCCCAGTGCTGATTAGTTGTGCAGCGTTCCGCTGTCAACCTTTGCGTGAGCTGTCAAAGTGACAACTGAATTGCAACAGCAACAGAAACTTTACGTTAACCAATGTCGACAGTGGAACCCCTTCCCAAAACACCCATCCTCCTCCTCGTTTAGACGTGTGCCCACTTGGAACAACGCTGATCTCTGTCTATCTTGTTGAACAGACGATTGTTTCCCATAATATATTTCTTCATCTTTTTTCTTTTCGTTTACTGTATGAATTTTCATGCATTTTGAGGCCACATCCCAGGAGCATCTCCCATTTTATTTTTATTCTTCACTCGAGCTGTCAGTCAAGAGTTGTTGCCGAGGGCAGCAGCAGGGCGGTGCAAGGGTGGCTTAAGCATGTATGTGTGGGTGCACCACAGACGTGTGTGGTTTTTTTTTAAGGCTAGGTAGAGTTGTTATTTTTGTATTTTTTACATTTTTTGGTTACTTTTTAGTTGTTTTGCCTTCGTTTTTGACAGCTAAATGCAGTATGAGAAGCAACACTGGAAGACTCTCTTCCCGCCGCCACTCAGTTGTCAAATGCTTCTGCACTTGCTACGTGTACCCTCAACGCCAACTTATTCGAATGCTTTTAAAAAATGTTTCTTAGCAAATTGTTTTGCCAAAATGCTGCACAAACATTGAGACGCGGCGCCGAGAAGAAATACAAAGATGTAGTACAAGAAGCCAAACGCAAGCAACACCAAAAATGACGCTAATGGAAGCCACTGACATTTGCCTAGACTGGTTGACAGGGATGTGGAGGGAGTGTGTGTGGCATACTCTGAGTAGGTGTTCCACTCTTTTGCAGCATTTGTGTCATATGCGTTTATATTTGTGTGTGCAGTGCGTTAATTGACGCTACCTTACATTTAGATCACTTCGTTATTTGTAACTTTTCTTCTGACAGCTGCCAGGGTCGTAAAGGAACTATATTTATTTTGTAGAAAATAAGTTGACAAGTTATTTACCATTGTCAACACGGTCGACAGCGGCAACAATTGCAATAACAGTCAAACTTAACTAACATTTAATACCAGCAAGTTACCTGACAAAAGGTGTTTGTTAAAGGTACTAAACACAAACCATTTTATCGTCATGTCTTATTTAAATTATGGCGTGCAGTTATTTTTAAATATATTTGTGCGTGTGGTGTAATTGCAGATTGTGTTTTATTATCTTTTAATATGAAATTTTATTAATAAATAATAACATAATAAACGTAAAATAAAAACCATGACTCAATATCTTTAAGTTTTGCGAAGCGCTTAATTTTTATTCTATAATTTGCATTTCCGACCCCATGAAGTATATATATTCTTGATCTTACTTCAACTATAAAAACTAATTACTCTATCTTTTTAGTTCATCAACAGTAACTGTTGTAAATGCTTAACCATTGGCAGCTCCATAACATATGCCAATGGATAATCCGCACTTGCAATTTATTCTACAGCTAGCTGGCATAATCTCATCTTCAACTTCTATGCCACCATTTACATTTGAATCATGTGGACTTTAGTCAAATGCAAACCGATTGCGTCTCTTCTATTTGTCTGCTGCTTATGCTTTGCATTTACCTTGGCATTATCCTGCTGAGGTAAAGGGAAATGGCCATGGGAATATTATAGACGTGATCGGATTAACAATTTTATTACAAACTATATAGTACATGTATATGTGTATATGTTCATATTTTTGTATGTTTCTTTTGCACCGAACATGATGGGAGTGAAAATTGAAAATACGCTTTACTATTTATGTAATATTGAATAAAGCAAGCTGAAACTGTGCACACACATTTCACCTGCACACATGTGCATAAAAGGATGATTATATTATATTTTTTCATAACACTTTTTTTCTTTCTATATATTCTATTTTACAGAAAATGATAAAAAGTTATGGTCGCACGTGTGGGTATAGTAGGACACCTTTAGCTTTGGCTTTGACTTTGACAGCAGCTGTAGAAATATACTGCTAGTATATAGTTAGAGTCGACTAAAGGCGCTTATGTTTGTGCATGGGTGTGCGTGTGTGTGCGTTGAATAAATGAATGAATAAGTGAATCACTGAGAAACTGACTAACTGCTGACTGACTGTCGTAGCGAATGCATTTGCTGGGGTCCTTTGCCGATTCAATCACTTGAATAATGGAAGCCACAAATTCAGCTAACTGCAAATGTTCAATACAATTTGATTATGATGGAATAGTGGAGGCGGCTAGAGCTACAACCAAGCGTGTGGTTGGGTATATGGTAGGGATTCTAGATGGTGCTGGTGCTGGTGCTGGTGATGGTAGTGATGGAGTCTCTTGTGCACTTGATTGAGTGCCTTGCAATGGCATTTGAGTGGCTTTGAGTGCCAAATAGCGTCAACGAACAACTCTGAATGCGAAAATTGCATAAATGCATGGCACTTTTCAGCGACTGTGATTTCATTTTCCACCCATGTGTTAGCTTCGTTTGTTGTTCTTATTGTTGTTGTTGTTGTTGTTGCTGTGGCTGTCTGTTTTCAATATTCAAAACAGTTTGCCATATGCAAACGTTTGGCTACAGCCCTCTAGGGCCCAGAGTCGGGTTCCAAAACAAATGCACGCAAATGACCCAAGCGATGGACAGAGTTTTGTGTGTTGGCCCTTGGGGGAAAGCCAGCCTTGGACAACAAGGACAAAAAGTTAACAGAAGAAGCCGGGGGTACACAAAGCATGTGTACTATATGGAGAAAGATAGGGGGGAGGGAGCTCTGGCAATCAGACAACAATTGTTAATAATAAATGCATAATTTGCAATTGGATTTTGAATGTTTTCGCAAAGAACGTAAACGGAACGGGTTGATTAACGAGCTAAGAGTGCACAGCTCGGAGTCTGTTGGCAAATGAATGTAATTGATGTGAATAAACATAGATGAAGTTATGAATGTATGTTTGTGAGGGTTGCCAGGGGCTGGTTAGAACAAGTAGCAGGAAAGAAAGAGAACTTAACGTCCATTGATTATATGGATTCGTGGTGGGAGCAAGGATCAGCCGGAAGGCACGTTGATAAATGAGTGAAGATGTGAAGTTGGGAAGGAGGTTATAACATATACTGCTAGAGTATAGATTCCAAAAGCTAGTTAACAGGAGTTAAGATCAGACAGTGAAGTAGGTTGATTAATGAGTGTAGGCAAAAGCTTAAACGGGGTATGGAAAATATTAAAAAAAGATTTAATTTTGTATGATTAATTTACTCTGATGGCAATGAGTTTTTAACTTTGTTTTCAAGAAATAGATAAAGTATATAACTGAATACTCTTATATAATTAATCTGTATCTGTAGATCCGTCACACTTAAAACCTTAGATCTTTAATTTACTTTCATACTATTCTGACTGCAACGTTAAGAAACAGAAATTGATCTGACTAATGAAAAGAGAGATCATTCTCTTTTGGGGTGAAAGGATTAAAAGAATGATTAATGTTCCAATGTTTATTCGGAGAAACTTAAGGAGTTTGCAAAGAAATTTCTTGGAATAAATTTCAGGCAGGTGTGTTCGTCCTGCGTTCCATTTAAACCCATTGCGACCGCAACTAATTGTGTTAACCGAAGCGTTAACTAATTATAATGTGGCTTATGTATTCAATAAATGTGTATACATATGTATTTATATTTTATTGCTTTCGATTAAAAAGACATCAAAATTTTAGTGTAGAAAACAGCGGATAAAGAATGAAGAGAGAAATGTAAAGAGGTACGACAACGGTAGGTAGAAAGGTAGGTAAGGCCCGGTTAGTAAACAGTTCCCTCAAAACTTACATATGTAAAATGCTCAAATTAACTTAATTAGATGGCAGCGCATGCAAAAGGCGTTGGTGCGCTACTTTTGTTAGTGGAACGCAGCTGGCCAGAAATTAGAGTTGAACACAACGAAAAAGTGAAGGTATTCAGAAACGGATCGTCGCACCTGCCGGAACCCAGTCAGGCCCAGAAAACTGAACGTACGAGATACGATATACTTTTTTGGGGTTACAAAGGAGAAAAACCAAAGCAGTCAAATGGCCAACTGGCTGAGTTGCCACGCCCCCTCTAACCCCGCCCCACGTATGTATACCAACTGCCTGAAAGTCAAGCGCAATTATTGTGTTAGTTGCTGTGTTGCTCATTAAAATTGATGTCTTAATTTGAAGTAGCAGCAACAGCAGCAGCAGCAGGACTCGCATGCACAACATACACATGCACACATGTATACACAGCGGGAGAGGCACCCTGTAATTAGGCGCCGCGACCAAACGTAAACCCAGCCACGAATCCAGAAACGAAACGTAGGGCAATGATATGAAATTGTTAACAAATGAATTTTAGCTCGAAAATTTTAGCTTGCGGGCAAAAATGCGAGCATGAGGAATGAGCATTGAGAATGAGACTGCAACTGAACAAAAAGAAACAGAAGCTGCAAGCAAAAGATGCCGAACCAGTTAAATGCAAAGACAAATAACGAGAAATGCACCACACAACATAACATTGCCTTTTGATTACGAGAAACTGGCTGCTGGCTGCTGGCTGCAATTAAGCTAAGGCCAAGAACCAAGCTGACCAAAGCTAAGCTGAGCTGTTTGGGGCGTGCGCGTTATGATGAAGTTGTCAGTGGATTGGGCTACCGTTCCGAAAGACTCTAAGTCTCTTTGCCGGTAAGCACATTCAATGCACTTGGCTTCTTGTTCTTTAAGTCGGCATTCTGTTCAGCGCCTGCAGCAGCTCAAGTTGTTTTTTAAGTGATGATTTGTTGGCAGTCGCAAAATGAAATCGTTTTAAATTGCACCAAGCTTTAAAACACGGCGCCAGTTGTATGAGCAGGCCAGGCTAAGTCTTCTTTAGACCCACAAACAATTGCAATTTAACTTCAAAAAATTTAGGCTCTCGACTTAAAATTCAACTCATAATCGGAAAATTTTAATCATAACTATTTTATTTTTAACTAAATAATTTGTTTGATATTAATAATTTAAAATGTTGTTTTCTTTTACTTTTACTGTGTTTGTTTTATATAGAATTTGAAATATTTTCCATATAATACCAAATCGCTACTGCTATAAAATTTATTTAAATGGGTAAAAGTCTTAAAAAAAAAGAACAGAAATAAACTTATATCTATGTACAATAAAATGTACTGAATTTGTTTTCTTAAAGAATCGCAGCACTAAGTTCCCATCGCTCCTTTTGAGTGCAAAAAGAAACCCTTCCCCCCTCCATATATAGATGCTGGCAGACAGCCAGCTAAGAGAAGGGACGCAGGACCCACATACAGCTCACATCCTGGCTGTGATTCGTTTCAGCATACGCCATGAACACAGAGCACAAAAGGCATTGTCCTCGTTATTGATGTATCCAGGTAGGCCACACACCATACACACACTACACACACACACACACACACATAGCGTATGCATTTTGTCCGTGACACTCGGACATCCTTGGAATATCCTTCCTCTGCCAGTGTCAAGCTTTAGTTACGCTACTTTGATTTCGGATTACTTTTGCTGAACATTTGAGGAGAATGCATCTCCCTCTTGCTTTCAATCTATTTCTCTCTATCTTCTCTGTTCACTGGTGTTATAACAACTTAATCTCCGCTGGACATGGACAGCTGTTTGTTTGGAGCTATTGCGTACAACTGCAGCTGTTCTCCTTTATGAAACTCTAAAGACTCCCGCAGGACATGCTACTAATCACGAGCCGTTTTGTGTGTCTGTTCTCACTTCCTAATGAGAGTTCAGCAACGTAACACCCATAAAAACACGAAAAAAAAAACATCTCCCATTCAGTGAAAAGTAGATGTTGTCAACAGTTTCATGTGTATCCTGTAACGTTCTGTCGTCGTGGCGTCACCAAGTACCAGTCAGACACTTGATTTCCCAGGCCGTATAATTTTACGCGCTTGCAAGAGTGAGAAAGATAGACAGAGAGAGAGAGAGAGAGAGATAGTGGTGTTCGCAGGCGTCAAAGTGTCAACTGTCAAATGCGTCGCGATGTTTCAACACTTCAAACAAAAACAACAACAACAACAACAAGCCCTTGGGCAAGGTCGCCAGACATGTCTGGCTTGAAGGATAGACAACCAACTCTGTCTATCTGTTTGTCAGTCTAGAAATTGGACGCCAGCGACAACGACTCGTGTGTTTATATATATCTTAAATGTCAGCACGACTGGCAATTGGATAGGATACATCCTGTCTGTTGTTGCAACACACTAACAGACCTACAACAGTACTCAGCTACATCATTATTATCATTATCAACAACGCGCTCATTAGCATCGTTGTGTGGGCAGCTCATCACATCATATGCTGATTACCATGCACTGATTATCTCTACACGCACTCAAACACACACACACACACACTTGAAACTATACTTTTGAGTCAATCCCTAAGAGTCCTATGACTGTGTCACATTCCACCTATTCATAAATCTTTTGCCGGTCACTGATTTTTAAAGCAAACAACAAGCGCATAAATATAAATCAAAGTTTATGAAATGGATTTCTACACAGTGGCAGCGTGTAAACGTTGCAATATGGGTGTAGCATTACACAACATTGAATAAGAAACAACAAGCAAAAACATACACACACACACACACAAACAGATAGACAAGTTTAAGCATCAAATTTCCTTAAAGGTTATTGCTCGTTAACACTTAAATGGCAAAACATGCAGTGGAAAGGGATGATGTTGACTTTAAGGAAATACATTAATTTATGTTAATGCGTAGAAAATGTCTAAAGATTTCAATTGCAGGTTTTGTTATATTAAAAACAATAAACTTTAACTATGCAGCTCTATAACTGAACAGTGCTTAAAGGAGTTTGCTTATGCATTTCAGATAAATCTCCAGATCTCAAATACATATTTAAGCAACATTTAATAATTAAGCTATTAGGTATGACATAGATATTAACGTTACCGTTTTATCTGTTAATCTTCAGATACATCTTAAGTACACATAAAAGCAAAAATGCAACTCTTAAGCTACTATTTCATGACAAAGATATTTTAATAATGTATGCGATGATTGTTACATAAATATTCAAGTAATCTTTATTGGTTATTCCAACCGTATATTAGCCCAAGCATAATAACTCATTCCATTCCATTCCATTCCGTTCCATTAAACCTATCCATGCGAGAGATTCAAAATATGTTTGGCCCGTACTCTGATTCGAGTATATTTCACTTTTAAAATATATGGGTAACCCATTCTGCCAATAACAACGCTACATACGTTTGTGGCAAAATTGGTTTCCCTTTTCAATTTTTTTTTTTTAGCTAACTGACCAACGGCGATAACATTGGCGAACCCTTAGGGCCAAAGCTCGATGAACCCCTAGTTGTAAGCAGCATTCTTAACTACCGCTCTGGCTAAGGACTTGCCGTCTCATAGTTTTTTTTTATGTTTTTAATGGAGGGTATGTAACATTATTTATAACTCAGCGGCACAGGGATAATGTCATATTAAATGTCAACTGCAACTAGACGCACGCTCTTATAAGACTTCTGGGACGCACACACAAATCCCAAACATGAAAAATCTATTGCTTCGTTTTCGTTTTCGTGTCGTCTCATATCGTTGCTAAAACAAGCTAAGTCCTTAAGATCTCCTGCAGCGACACAAAAGGCGGAAAGTAAATCCATTGAGGTTACCTTTACCCCATACTTCATCCGCCATACACCATGACCATGCCTGTGCCAAATGTGACCCTCGTCCCTTGTTTTTTGTTTTTTTTTTTGTTTTTTTGGTCTTTACGCGCCAGTGAAGACTTTTGGTTTTGGGGAGTACGAGTCTTCGACCCGTTTGCTTACGAATCACCCAGTGGCCGAGTGGTTTTGATTCCTTTTGCCACTCATTTTCAATTCAGCTCACATGCTCACATCTGTTGGGTCGCTGGAGTATCCTTCCTGTCCAGTTTTGGCCGCTACATGCTCCATTGATTTATGCGCTGCCAATACGCGCATACAGAGTTTATCCTTGCTCATCGTCCTTGCTCGGCCTGACTGAGCATCCTGCCCTGTCCTGCAACTATTTGTGGCATTGTTCATCATATGCCTCGCTGGCTACTTTGTTTCATTATAGTATATTGGCCACATTTGTGGCTCATTTTGTACATTCTGGGCATGTCTGATAATGACCACAGAATTTCATTATCCATTCGAAATTCGTATTGTAATTAATTTAATATACAATTGTACCCAAATACATATATCGTTTATAAGTATTCTATATGATCTTGCAAAAAGAGCTGCATGTACTTAAATATTTCGGTATATTTAATTCGCAGCATATGCAGTTGAGGCTTGATTGTTTTTGCTTGGCTCATTTGATTTATAAATAGTCTGTAAAGAGTTATTTAAAATTATATTAAACTTATCCCATAGAAAACATTGGTGAATATGTTTAAGAAACTTTATTTATGCTTAAGATGTTCTCGAATAAATAAAAAACAATTTTAAAAATTCTTCAATTCTTTTTGAATAGAAAGCTGATTTTTCCAATTAATCCATACAAATCGATCATTGGAATATTTTGCTGAACAACAATCTGTCAGCAAAGCAATTCATCAACACTGTTATCCATTTATCCCCTTAAGAGCTCAAACATTTATTTTTGGTAACCTGTGGTATGTATAGCTCTTGTCTTAAACATGCTTATTACTTCTTTGGAATTGTAAGTTAGCCCAATTGAGGAAGAGAGAGAGAGAGTAAGGAGCAGGAGCAGGTCGGCCTATTGTCTAATTCTATCAGTTTGATTAGTTTTTTGCGCTACAATTGTTGCCACAACGCTTGTTTTTCAATGCACAACAGTTGCGGTCGGATCACGTACCAAATGAGCAGCTCAGCTGGAGTCAGCGGTTAACTGGGCGGCTATCTCGGCAAGTCATGTGGGCGTTGCCTGGCACATTGTTCGTCTTCGACTGCTGCTGTTCACACCTACTCAGCAGCTGTACTTATCAATCATAACGGCAATTGACTACCAGATTTGTGACTTTCGAATCCTTTTTTTTAAGTTGAAAACAGCATCTTTGACTTTTTGGCTTCAGCTCAATCATTGTCATCAATCATAAAGTAACCAAAAATTTTCATTTGTGTGTGTCTGTGTCAACTCCTACTTTCTTCGCTCTGTGGCTTTTTTGTGGTTTCTGTTTCTTTCAAATTCTTTTTTCTTTTTTTTTGTGTGGCTGCCATCTCAATTTCAGCAGCTGATACTCGGGAACCGGGTATGGGCAACGTGGTCTTTGTGTTTGTTTCTCTCTGCGCTCTTGTTGGCCATTGTAGGTGTGAAATGCTCAAGGCCCTCATGCATATCCTGCCGACTATGTTAGCCGCCTGCTGCTGCTGGCCTCAGATCCTTTGTTGTTTTGCGCCTTCGTTGTTGTCCAGCCGCCTCGTTGCCGCTTATCTGTCCAGGTTTAGCCTCTGTGTGGCTCGGTCTTCCTGTTCATTCCTTTGAAACATGTGTTTTACAAATGTTCCGTGAATACAACAACGGCTTCATCTTTATTGTCATCCCCATACTCAATGTCGTCGTCCTTGTCGTCTTTGACAATTTTTAATTTATGTTTGCGCCTTTGTTAAAGACGGAACATCTTATAACTCAATTAAATGGCAGCTCAGCTATCGATGACAGTCGGCAGCAGCGTTATCTCTATTAAAATTCGATCGCATTCCTTAATTCAATATCCTGTGAATACACGGCAAAAACCGCAACACAGACGCACTGACAAGCAGACAGACAGGATACGTCGGATAGTGTCGCACACTGCGGAAGTAGAAATCATTACAGCAATGATGACAGGAATATCAATTTACTCGCGGTTGGCAAGGAAAGACATAACCATTTAACTGTGTCGCAGGGTGGGCGAAGAGACCATAGAATTAAATTATCAAAAAATACTCCCTGTTGAGTTGATTAGCGATTGAAGAAAAATGAATTCAAAAATATTAATGAAAAAATAAATTTGAATAACAAATAATATAAACAAAATTGTTTAGTGTTAATTGCAATGAAATACTGATTATAAAAACTAAAGCTCAATAATATATTAAAATAATAAAAATATTAACAAACGTGTTAAAAATTTAAATGTTGTTAGTTCAGCTTGAATTGATGAAATTTAAGTTATAGGTTAAATACTTTATGATAACCATAGAAAAGTACACTTTAATAAATTAATACTTAGGTCTAGATTTCAAACTTGATTTTATAAATTAATTTGGTACTAAATTCAAGTGTGTTTCCTTAATTAGTTTGCAGATATTCGTTTCCAACAGAGACTTTTCGCTGCCTGCTGCCGGATGCAAAGCAAACGGCATACAAATTTGCCATGTCATTGTTAAAATATGTACGCGAACTGGAAAAAGATGAAATCTAAGGAAATGCACAGACAGAGACAGCTAAAGTGAGAAGCGCAAAGAAAGAGAACAAACTTAATAAACACCCAAAGAAGGAACACAAATAAACACAAAAATAATTGCATAGCCATGAAAAGAGGATTATGAAGATATGCATAAATTTCTCTGTGCTAGTGGTCGACAGGTATACTACCCCTTAGGTAAGTAGGTTTTGAAGGTGTATTTTTGGTCTACGTAATTAGTGGTGCAATGAAAAAGAAAGGTTGAGATGTTTGACGTATAAAATCCTAGTTAAATGACAGCTTGAGTGAATAATTTTCAGTGGGCTGTGGCTTAGGCCGGGCTCTAAGCCCTAAGCCTGGAACCAATCAGCCACTTCATTTGCATTCGAAAATCAGCTTAGACAAGAACGGAACACGAAGTAGGCGTAGTTCTCAAAGTCGCTGAGAATTATCGATATTATAAGATGCATAATTGAGGCTATTTATAAAGGCAGGCAGACAAGCAATAAATGATGTAACTTTAAGCATTTATGAGTTCTTTTTACCGCATCCAAACGAGCTGTGAACCGTAGGTGTTGGCCCAAATCACGACATAGAACAAAAGCCAACGCCCTCGCTATCGAACTCTAACTCCTGCTAAACACCTGCAACAATGCAACAAACGTTGGGTTCCATGGGGTTAACTCTTAATTAAAAGCTGCTTTTCATCTTACACACAAACAGAAAATTACAATCAGCCCATGCAACAGTTCACAGTATGATATCTTGTGAGCACCCCTCTCTCTCTCTCTCTATCGCTCTTTCACCTGTTGGCAAACACAAAAGAAGGCCGTGAAAACTTATCTCGCTGCATGCTGTTGCGCTGTCGGTTAGCTAGCTACCATGAAATGAGGTGCTGAGATCTTAAATTGACTTTGGCTTCATGCTGCTGATTAGCTGCTGATAAGTTCCTCTGGCTCCCAGGCAATCAATTGAGAATGTTATGTAAATTACGACTTGCATCGGTTTCGTCGGTTTCCCATTCGAATATTTTCACTATTCTTAAAGCTAATCGTTGACTTCTTGTACGCCTCATCAATTGTGTAGCATCTGTGGGCAACAAATGTGACACCATTGTTGAGCTCTTATCTCTGCAGTTGCTGTAATCTGTAACCGACTCTAATGTCTTTATTATTTTTGGTTTCATTCAAGTTTTTTGTTGAAGCTTTAACAAATTTCTTTGTTGAACGCGTTTGAAAAACTCTAAATAATGATATCACAAATTTGTATTCCGTGTTTTTGATTTTTTTCAGTTAGTGTTTATAATATTATGCAGAAATTAAAACACTTCATTAGCTGCGTGTTAATGTCTGTCGAATTGTTTCTCTCTCTGTGTGTGTGTGTGCGTGTGTGTGTTAAAATCCAAAGCGTGAAAGTTGCAATGATCTTGTATGCAAATTAAGGAAAGCTACAGAAAGACAAGTCTGATAATGATATAGTTTTATATCTTCGATTGACACAATGATAGTGAAAACTTGTAAACTTATCAGTATGGTGAAAATATAATAACTAGAAAGATTGTTAATCAATCAGGCAATTAAATAAAAAAAAGCTTACATTCATTTGTTTTATTTTATTGTTAGATTTAACTTATTATTTTGTTAGTTTTTTGTTAACCGAACTTTGATACTTAAGGAGTTTTCAAGATTAATTTATTTATTTATAAAAAAATATCTTTAAGACATAGGGGAATAGTTAATAATAAAGCAGATCTTCGTAAAAGGGCAGCTGTTAATTACCATACTTTAAGGCCCATAACTTTTTGAGATATGGGACAAATAAGTCAGCTTTATTAAAATAAGCTAAAGGAATTTCCGTATCCAATCAGTTTCAATTTTGAAGTATCACTTTAAGGTGACGTCTTTCAATCTATACATGTGTGTGTGTGTTTAAGTACGTGTGTGTGTGTGTGTGTGTGTGTTTATCTTTTTGGTGCCACTCTAAAGTCTAAACACATTTAAGCCGATACTAAGTGTCATGTTAAACACATGTACATCAAATTCAATCAAATCAAATACCAGAAAATCCCTTCTCTCGCTCTCACTCTCCCTTTCATATAGCGTAACCGTATAAGTACAGTTATGCTAGAGGATAGGCATTGAAAATTCAGCGTTGTATTTTATGTACCCTGTCATTTGTCTGTCAATCAGCTGTCGCATATTTTCTGGCAATAAGGGTTAATTTACGCTCATAATCCTTGCCTGGCGGCACAATCTCCAACTCTAGCTGGCTGCTCCGGATGTTGACATTTGGCTTGCACAATTTTGTCACACAACATGTCCTCCAGGCCCAAAACAACAATGACAACAACAACAACAACTAGTGAGAGCGAAATTTCACTTTGTTTATCGTGCAAATTGTGTTGGCAGCGCCTATTGATTTTTAATGCTGATTGACAGTCCGTTGGAAAAGTCGAACAACGTTCTACTCTCACACACACACATATCGATTGACAATTGGCCTTGTCACGTATGCGTTTCCTAACTGTGAATTTTTTAAATCCAACGATTCTACATTTTCATTTAATTTTGTTTTCTGTTGAAGGAATTTGCATAATTTATATTCTCTGTTTTAATTTTCAGCTGGTAAAACATTTTGCTCTAAGCTCATTTAATTGCCGCATAATTGCTTCACAAAAAAAGAAAAACAAAAAACCTTAACAAGCGGTGCGACCAGCGTTGTCATCATCAGTAGGCGGTGCGCCCAAAGGTGGGCGTGTCAACCACATCAATTAGATGCAAAAACACACCGCAATAATATGTGTGTGTGTGTGTGTGTGTGTGTGTGTGTGTGTGTGTGTGTGTGTGTGTGCAGAGCACCGTTTTGAGAATAAACGATAATAGCATCAATTCCCTTTGCCGCATCCCAAAAAGCTAATCATCCTGGCAGAAAGGACTTGCACTCGCTCGCATAATTGTTGTGCCGTAATTGTTGGCAAAGGTTGCAGCCACACGACACACAACCCGCACCACAATAAGCGGCGACAGGGTTGCTAGCTTATTCACACATCATAATAGTTTGGTCTTTATTTGCATTGTTGTGCAATAGTTATTGTTGTTGTTATTGCAATAATTTAAGGATTATATTCATAAGTCCAGCAGCAGCGTTTATCTAAAACATCAGGCTCTGCATGGAATATATGATGTGTGCCACGGGGTGACCGTAAAACAGTGCAGAATAGTGTACACCATGCGTAGTAGTTTGGTAAAGGCGACTTAAAAAGTGCGCTACTCTATATATATAAAATAAACTTAGAGAAGAAATAAAAATATATAAAAAAAGATGGCAGTTCATATTCATTTTAAATGTAGTAGCATAACAATTTTAAATAAATAAAATGCACTTAAAATCAGGTTTAAGTCTAAATAATGTAAATTTTTTCTAGCAATCACAAATTGACAGCAAACTTATTTTAAAACGATTTCTTGTACTGTACTAGAGGTGAAAAACATTTTCCTCCTGCTTCAACTATATCATTTGATTGATGATAGAGAAAATCTTTCAAATCAATATACCACACATAAAAAAGCGCAGCTTGAAGAGAAAAAAAGTAAAACCGCAAAATTAATGAGCGAAGAGCAAATCAAACGAAGCACGAAGTTCACCCGTTGTTCATTGTGCCTGGCAATCCACTTTTGTGGTGGTGGTGGTGGTGGGTCATCGGATCTTACATACCGAGGGCAGTACAGAGAAAGAGAGAGAGAGAGAGAGAGAGAGGGGTTGGCTGGGATGAGTGTTGCACTTTCGCGACTAATGCAAACATACGCTTGTTTGCACAGTGCTCCAGAGATGCTGCTGCTGCGTTGATGCTAATCGCCAGAGACAATTTAATCTCTAATCAAAATTCAAAATCGCAAATTTCCGCCAGAATCGCCAAATGAGAATTGCGAAATGCGAGATGATAAATGGAAAACGCTTGTTGTGGAAAGAGGACGGAGGACAAACGGCAGAAAGGCAATGGCATGAAAATGCAATCAATGCGTTTTTGGATAGAGACTTGTGCATTAATGAGGAAATTAAGCCAAAACCAAAGCCAGAAATCAGAAATCAGAGCACACAGTCAATTGCAAATGGTGCAGAATACGACTACTGCCAACGCTGTATGTATGTATGTGTAGTTTAGCAATAAGCAATTGCCACCACCCGGACAGCAGGATTGTTGTTTATTGTTGTTTGTTGTGCAATCGTTTATTGGGAACATTGGAAAAACATTATTTTGTTTGCATAGCCAAAGGATTTTCACACGTTACGTCGCCCCGCTAGGCATATAATCTTTAATTATTGATTTATTATCATATACCAATACTTTGTGTGTGGGTGTGTGTGTGTGTGTGTGTGAGTTTGTTAGCTCATTAAATGCAATGAACGAAGCTGCGTTAACAAGAAAATGCAACAATTTGAAGAGCAGTGTTGAGAAAACAAATCGTTTCGAAACCAGAAATAAAAAAAAAAAAATTAACTAGCTGACCAAGCAGCCCGTAAAAGGATCGGCAAGCCGACTTTGAAGTGCAGACACACAACAATAGCAATAGCAACAGCAACAGCAACCAAAACAACAACAACAGGCAGTGATTTTGTGTTTTTATGATCATTCGTTGTTTGATTAGAGCAAACGGATAAACCCCGCCAGGAACCAACAACAAATACAAAAGGCCGCTACAACAACAACACAACAGTCGCTATCACCAAATCCCAGTCAGAGTCTCAGTCTCTGCTTGGATGCTGTATTGGTTGGGTTGTTGGAAACTCCTTGGAATAAGAACTGAGGTGCATGCGCCGCATGACCTGCTGCCAGGCAAACAAACCAACCCAAAATATACACACATACATAATTATATACAGCAATTCACAAATCCCTTGCACCTTTTTTTTCACAATAACAAAAAAGAAAAAGAAACAACTAAAACCAAGCGACGCGCGACGTTGAACAAATACGCAGACATTCGTACGTAGAATTTGTGATATTTTGAGGGCCAACACTCGATCAAACAACACAACTCGCTTGAATGGACCGACAAAGTTGATAAGTTGTCGGTTCATTGTGTAATCAACAACTAAGCCGACGTCACAAGACTTAGGATTGTGCAAGAAATTAGCATCAAATGTCTGTGCAACATGTCCCAAAAACTGGACTTGAGGTCAATGTGAAAATCAATGATCGACGTTGGAGATTAAGTTACAAAGTGGAGAACTAAATCAAGTTGAATACATTTACTCAAAGTCAAAGAAAGTTTTATTGAAATAAATTTTAAAAATCTTCATGCACTTTTAAAATATTATAAAATTAAAGTTAAGAGACTTGACTCACTTTCATTGAGAGTTATTTAAAAATAATTTACTTTTTACAAAATGTACCCCTTAATACCTTATTCAAATGAAATCTTTGATATCTGTTTACCATCCACTTACCAGCTGACTGTTTTTTTTTTTCTTATTATCAAACGACAATAAATTATTTATCATTGTATTGCCAATCGAAGACCTTCGAATGCGAGCAGTTGATTTGGTTGACTCTATTAAATTCATCTTATGGCCCTTACAATAAAAACCCATCCCAATAGAAGAAAAACTCTTTTCATTGACTGCTGTGCGAGACGAGACGGCTTTTATGCGAACAGCAGTCGAAATGGGCATAGAAAAATATATCTCAGGAAATATCAAAATAATAAACCTCGCGCACACGCGCTTGGCAATAACAAAAAACGTTGCAGGACAGATGATGATAAAGATGATGAGACCGAAGGCGACAACGACAACGGCACATAAAAACGAAGAGGAAGTTGCCACTCAACGACGTCAGAGACAGAAATATGTTGGCACTGAATTATCCTAGCACACACACACAAACACAGCAATAATAAATATACCAAAGTATATGCATTTTCTAAGTATATTTTGAATGTTCTTGCAAATGGATATTATGAGTATGCCAAACGATATGTAATATCATATAAGCGAGTCTTTCACACCTTTAAAAAGGGATTAAAATATATTTAAAATATAGTTAAAACAAAGTAAATCTTATATATATATATATATAGTTTGAAGAGTTAAATCTTTAAAAACAACACAGATATTTATTTATCCGCTTAACATATATACGTTTTTGCATAATGTGTCACAAAAAAGGAACAAACTGAATTCTTTTACAAGCTTACTTATCCAATTGATTGATACCCAAACCAATTAAAGTTTTTATCCTTAGTTCTGTTTAAGGTTCTCTTTATAAGTGTATTCGGACTTCGACTTCTCTTTTTGGTGTGCAATGTTTTTGTGATATTTTTTTCATATTTTTAAATATTTTTGAATTTCCGCAATTTTATTTGCCGTGTTGACTGCCTCCTCTTGTTGCCACCGACAAACGTGCTGCTGTGAGCGTGCATCAGGAATCACACTTTAATTCACACTTGAAAGACTTTTCACGATTTCCCACACGGCGCAGAAAACGTGTCCGCAACAAATGAGCAGCGACGATGCATAAAAAAAAATAATAATAAAAATGTGTATTTCTCGTGAAGCTGCTGCAAAGCAAAAAAGAAACCAGGGTACACACGTTAAGAACATGAATACAACAAAAATAAGAAATATATAAAAGAATCTCAGGCGATATAATTCGATTGTCCACTCAAACGAAATCGAATGCACAAAATCGCAAATCAAAAATCAGCGGAGGGTGAAAAGTTTTTGGAAGCAAGAGGGAAATGCATTTCCCAAGCAATAATAAACAATAATTGTTGTTGTTATCGTTGTTGTTGTACAGGCGATAAGCATATTGCACACACGAATCTCCCACTCTTAAACTTTAATGGAAGCTGGGACAGGCGCTCAAGTGTTAAGTGTCAGATGCAGGATAAGTGCGTGCAGTGACAGGATATTTGTTTGTTTGTTTGCTCCTTTCTGCGCGAGAGAGAGAGAGAGAGAGAAAGAGAGAGAGAGTAAGAGAGTAATGTGTGTGTGTGTTTGTTTGTATGATTGCAAACATATCAACAACAGGCGCATACATATTTTTAATGCATACTTCAAGGCTTCAAGAAATGGGCGTTAAAATCATGATAAGAGCTCACAAATGACATGACATGTGACTGCGTGTGTGCGTGCTGTGTGGTGTGTGTGCTGTGATTTCTGCGATAGTCAGGACACCCTCAATCAGTTGACCAAAAATCAACCAAATACATTTTTCATCCTGCAATGCACAACAATGCATGCTATCTCGGTTCTAGCAGAAGTTGTGTCAAAAATCAGACGACAGTGTAAATGTTTTCGTGCCGATAAGCACTCAATTTGCAATTACACTTAAAAAATGTGTCAAAAAAATATATAAAATAAATAACCTTACTACTACTAAATGTAGTAAGAGAGCAATTCTTAAACATAAAAGTAGACGAGCATCAGAAATATGTAAGACATCTCAATGTTTCCACACATTATTTTTCATATTTTTTAATGTTATTTTACTATGTTGAAAATGTTTTTATTCAATAATCCTTTCACCATGTTCACACGCAAAATGTTTTAATTCGATTTTCGGCTTTAAGCAGTTAGCCGAATTTGTTGTTAACCCACAAACCCCATTTTATCGGAGCAATTAGTTGCCGCAAAACTTTTTTGGTATAACAACTGCGTTTTGCTGTATAATCCGAGAGCTTTTAGAGCTATTATTTATAGAGCTGTGTAACACTCACACTAATTCTCACTCGTGACTCGGCATTAGTCAACACTTTGTGTGCGAACTCAACATTCACACATTTTCCAACACTTGAACTGATTTATGACACTTTATCAACTTGAGCTAGTTCTTCGCTGATGATTAAGTTTTCTATATTTTTTTTTTTTATGATAAACTGTCGAGCACTTGAGATTATCCTACACGTAAACGTTTGTCTGTAAATATGTAAAGAAGTGGCATGAGTCAAGTTAGTTACTTATTGCCTGAAGCCCTTAAATGTTGTAGGGGCATTAAGTGGCCAAGGAACTGGATATCCTGTGTAGCGTTAAGTGCTTTTAATGTTATGCTAAATACGCTTTTATTTATTTACGCTGTGGTTGCTGCAATTGCAACACAAGCAACATTAAAACCAACATCCAACCGCTCTTCACGTTGTTTGCACAATTTTCCGCCTCAAATCATTTGGCCCCCATCTTTCAACGAAGCTGAAAGCAACTGTTGCATCCTTTTGGTCCGGGCAGCCTTGCAATTAAGCAACTCTGTCTCTCAACTAAATGACAATGACACAAAAATACACACACACTCACACATTATACATGACAGTTACATGAGTTTAGCTTGGCCTTCCTTCCTTGAAGCGGGTTTTGCATTCAAAATTGCTAATTCGCTTTTGGCTCATAAAATGCAAATTATGTCAACCATAAATGTTGATAAATTGTTTTTTTTTTTGTAATCTGTTGTGTGGTGATTGTTTTTGTGTTAATCGAGCTAGCTGCAATTAAATATTTATATTAGGAATTAAGAGCTTAAATGGTTAAAACATACTTTTTTATGTATTTTCTGCTTTCTACCAAATAGCATCTCATAAACACAGCTTGAATGTGTCTTAATTAACTGAAATAAACATACATGTTTAAAGTAGTCTAGAAAAACATGTTTCTCATTAAGCCAGTGCTCCAAATCCATTCTCAGAAAGGTGTTAAACTTGTTACTATGTGTCTAAATAAAATTTAACGGCAGCTTTCTTCGGTTATTATCGAATTAAATTGGTGCCCTAAGTTTAGTTACAGTTACGCCGCAGCAGCAAACAACAAACAAATTGTACAATAATGCGATAATGATGCATAAAATTGTATGTGCCACAGTTGTTGCAAACAAAAGTAACTGTGAAGCCATTAGCATCGTCTATCCACGAGATACTTATTATTACAAGTATCTTTAACGTTCGGCTCATTGTCTGTCTGTTAAGGTATTTTTTTTTATTTTTCTTTTTCTTCAGGTGTTTGAAAAAAGTATTAAGATACGAAATTAGTGCAGCAAAGTTAACATTTAATGATAGTCTCAAATTGCATTTCTTACTGTTTGGGAGCTGAGAATCTTAACTCGAATGGCTAACGGATCTCATCAGCGCTTTTAAATTGTAAAAAGTCGTAAACTATAAATTGGTAAAGGCGTAACTTAAAAAAAAAATAAAAATAACGAACAAGTTAACTCTTGTTGGGTGTAATCAACTTAAAGATATTTACTATTTTGTATTTTAAATAAACAATTCTTAATTGTTTGTATAAATTGATATTAAAAATATATTTTAAGTCACAGCGTTTCAAAAAATATCTAATTATTTTATATGAATTTATTTCCAACAGCATCATATTATCTCACTCTTACTATTTACAGGGTATAAAAAGTAAAGAGGGAACAGTGGGCCGCTTGCAAACAAAAGATGAACAGTCGAGCGTGTGGTAATTAGAATTAAGAAGCATTAAAAAGAAACTCCACCAAATTCACACAATGCGCTCGAAGCGAAACTCGTAAATACAGCCATAAAAACGTAAAAACGTAAAAACGTAAAGCCAGTGACTGTTTTTTCCCCTGCAACTCTAACGCTTTTTTTTCTTACCTTACTTCTTGTTGGGAACTCTAGAAACTTAATTAGTTTTTAGAGTATGAAAAAAAAAACTGCGAGGCGATAAAGCCCTCGACTAAAGAGAGAGATAACAATTAGTTTTGGGCGCCAAATACAAAAATACGAAACTCGAACTGAAAGCCACAAGTAATTTATGAATGCAGCTTGTTGACAATGCCGTTTTGGACAGCTCGTAAAAAACGTTAGAGGGGGCCCAATAATAAAACACTAATAACAACCAGAGCACAGTAGAGAAGAGATTCGAGACCTGGGAACAACAGCTGCGTGGGCGACCCGACTATAAAAACCTGACCGGTGCTCTTGAAATTACAAGCTCGATTGATTTGCAATGCCAGTGTACACAAAAAACAAAAAAGAAAATAAAAATAAATACAAAACGCATTGCTGATTATTTTACAATTCAAAAACATGTTCGAAACGTAAATATGCGGGAAACATGTGCATAGACATAATATATATTTTGTACCTTGGTTATTGTCATCTATAATCCCGCATGGAATGGATTGGGCCGTCTCTATGCTCATCCGAGGATAATACCCAATGCGCGAGCTATTGACATGCAATTTGTTTTCCTCCTGATCCTGATCCTCATACTCAACCCCAAAGGCGCACACAATTGACATTTGCTCTTTCAAGTGACAATGGCGGATTTGTTTGCGGAATGCGGATTTAGCTGCAGGGACTCGAGTGCCGGCAACTGCAATAGCAACGGCAACAACAGCGTTGCGGCTTAAACAATTGTATTTGGCCATCCTTGCTTTGAGGTTTTTGCTGTTTGTCAAACGTGATTATTGCGGCGTTCGAGTCTTATGAAAGGCAAATATATTTTAAATAACAACAATTATCGGAAAACTCATCTTTAATTTCTATATTAAAATAAAACACATGTTTTTAAGTCAATATTTTTATTTTTCTATAATTAAAAAAGTAAACATATACATGTAATATTTACTTAAATGAAAGAGGTTGTCTATTAGTATTCATATATATATGATATTTATATGGTATATGTTAATTTGTTTTTAATAAATGTTTAACTTCAATGTCATGTTTATCTTAGATTCTAAAATCATTCTGTCAAATAAATTCAAAACATTTATTCATGTGTTATTAATGATAAGCTTCAAGGGTATCATAAAGTTAAATACTCCCCAATTCTAGAGTTACCTTAATTGTTTTGCTGTTTTAAGCTTGCCTCGAGTATTTTATGGCCACATGTAGCATATTTATGAACTGTTTATTGTAAGCCAGGCCAAGCTTAAGTAATTCCCAGTATATAACTAAATTAATTGCAGCTAATGGAATGCCCGGCTCATAAATGAGACCAACAGCAGCAGCTGCAGCAAAAGCAAAAAGCATGCAACAACAGCAACACCAACAACTGCACTTGCAAGGCTAGAAGCATATGAGATGGCCAAATGGAGATGTTGCAACAATAAACACTTACAAAAATAAAATAAAAAAAGCACACAAAACAAAATTAAATTAAATACGAAAAGTGTAACATGAGCAACAGCAGCAAGCAACAAGAGCATGGTCAGCAGGACGTTGGGCGTTGGTGGGCGTGGCATAAATGTGAGAATTTAATAAAATATGTTTAATGTAATTTTTGAGCTCAGCAACAACAGAGGCAAACCGGAAGCACTTGACCCGCATGGACAGCAACATGAAGAAGAATCCGTACAAATGCCAAAGTGGAAGCTGCATGAGGCAAGTACGGAGCAAGTATGTGAGTAATCTCGCAGTCGAGTGGCATGAAATGTTGCCTTAATGCCTGCCTCAGCTAATTGGGTCAGCTTAGGGGCCCTAACTCAGCTCTGGCTGGGTTATGTTAGTTATGTGTGCTGTGTGTTGTGTGTTGTGTGTTGTCCTCCTGACCGGATGTGTTGGCCAGAAGAAAATTGTGAGCTAAATACTAAATGAATTTATGGCATTTATCTAAATTATTTATGTTGCATTCACCTCCAAGACTAATTGATAGCAGAGACGAGGCACATACATATATTCTAAGCAAAAGTTATGTATATATATATATATATTTTTATAATTTAATTTTGTTAAAAGTTTTCAAATCTATCAACAGATTTGATTTTCCTTAGGAATTTTAGTTTTTTTAAAATTCTTTAAATGCTTTCCTTATTTTTAATCAAACATTTAAGCTGAAAGTCTAAACAAAAAACTATAAAAGAATTTTCCAATCATAAACTAGGTTTGCTAGCTGGCTTGCATTTATTGAAAATACTTCTTTGATTGCTAAAAGCTTACATTTTGTTATGCATATTTTGTTGGTTTGGCTGCCAACAGCTGCCGCTTTCAACTGCCACTCGGCGCAATCATTAGTGGCAACAAACAAACAGTAAAAGCACTTGCACAAAGCACAACAGGCAGCAAGTCGCACTGAAGCCACCCACATGCATATAATATGCCAGCTTTGGCTTTCAAAATCAAAAAAACGCACTTTTTGCTACTTTGGCATTTGCTTGCTGTGAAAATAAAAAATAAAACATTTCAATGGCCTGCAGAATTGACAAGTTTCGACCGACATGAAAAGTGAAATGCAAGCGATGTTGCACATTTTGTTGGATGAAGTGAGGTATGAAAAGCTTTTTGGCATTGCCACTTACATGCTGTGGTTGCATTTGCACTCCTTGCTTGCAACGTTGAACGTTGTGGCGTGTAAAATTATGCGAAGCTGTTGCTGTTTTACTTGTTATTGTTGTTCGTACCTGGTTTTAAACTTTAAATGCTTTGGATTTAGCAATGCAACCACAAAACAAACAAAAAGTACATTACGGCATTGGTTTGTTGGGTTGCGAACAAACAGATACCCTGTAACCAGCCCCAAAATATCTTTGCAGCAAAACAATTCTTTTAGTTTGACGTTTCTGGTAGTTTTTGTGTGTGAGATAAAATTTTTAAATTATCTTAATACTAATACAAATTCCACCTGCTGCATTGACTCGAACCAACCTTTTTTTGCTATTTAAAATGAGTAGAGGGTATTAAAAACCGCCCAGGCTCAATCAGAACACACATACAAAGCTGAAAACGCTTCAGGGGGCATGCAACAACGAATTGCATTCATTATGCTTATACCGTTGCGATACTTATACGAGCTTTTAGTCTGTCTCTCTCTCTCTCACACACACACACTCTCTCTCTCTCTCTCTCTCTCTCAATCAGACTAACCCATCCACTCACTCTCTCTTTCAGGCTCTCGACTGACTTGGCTCACTTATTTGCATATTTCGTGCGCCAAAAAATGGCTAAAAATACTTGACTAATGTTATGCCCTGATATTGTTGATGTTCCTCTTTTTGTTGCTGTTGTTGCTTTGACTGCACGGATTTAATAGGATTTTAGTGCATTGAAGTGATTTTTCAACGCTGCCTGACGATGATGTTCAGGTTGTTGTTGCTGTCAGTTGCTGATGTAAATGGGAAAGGGATGTGACTATGACTCTGGCTCTTGTGAGTTATGTCTGGCTTATGCTTGCCAGGTACTATAGATATGGTGCAGGAGGGGATCGGAAAAACGAGTACCACAATGCCTGCTAAATGTAGGCAGGATGCGTGGGTAATCCTTTCTAGTCTCTCGTAATGGACATGCCATTAATAAGGCCAACTTGTTTGAGGAAGCTTGTACAAATATGGGGGAATAATCAGTTGTGAGTGAAGCATTGCTTTTGTGGTCCTACGTGCAATGGATTATAAACTACTTGCTAAGATACTTGTCTATTAACCGCAACAGTAACAATAGAGAGAGCAAATAAAGTTGTATGGTAAATCAATTCTAAACTGAACCAAAATAAAGCAACCCTATTTTTGCTTTGTTGAAGTATTATTCAAAGATAAGATATAAATACATACTTTTTTATTTTCTTTGACTTCTATTTCAATTTACTCAGTGCACTTATTCTCTAAGATTCTCTTGGCAGCTTCTTCAAATACAAAATAGAGAACTCCAAGCTCAACATTCGTTAAGAGACTGCACTTGTCTGACAGTTGAAGGAAGTTGAGCTTAACAGCATTTCCCACATGCCCAGAGGCCACACAAGGGACGTACAAAATAGTTAAAGAAAGAGAGAGAAGAGAGAGAGAACGCTTTATCAGAGAGAGAGAAAGAGAGAGACATGCAATGCTTTTGTTTAGAGCTTGGACTGGTGGCAAAATTTATGGTTTGCCTTTGGGCTACTAATGAGTTTGTCGGCATCCGTCATGGAGTTGAAGGAGCATTGAAAAGAGAACTGTGGTTTGTTGAAGGTGAAGGTGGAGGCTAGGCTTAAGCCATGTGGCAATGCTGCTTGCCTTGAGGTCACCGTGCCGTATAGGAGCCGACGTAATGGGTTAAAAATGCGTAAACGGTTTTGGGCGTCGTAAGCTTCTTAGACATTTGCATCAGATTTAGCCATAAATTGAGTGGGAGGTTAGGTCGTTGGGGCGGAAACAACAGCGCTGGCGTTGGCGGAAGCATTTTGATTGATTTACACGCTCACACACACACACACACACACACACCCATACTTCAAATGGATCAAGTGCAGTGGCTGAGAACAACTCGGTGACTTCCTTCTCAAACTGGCTCATCTGGTTGTTGGTCATATGATGATGTTATTGTCGTTGTTGTTGTTGTTGTTTTTGCTGTTGGTGAAATTTACCATACCATAAAGCCAAAATGCGGCCGTATTTCTTCAACTTCCGGCATTAAGTGCACACAGCAGCAAATTAATTAAGTGACGCTGCCAGAATGCGGCGACCTGCCACAAGGATGAATATGTGTAGATGTGTAGGTGTGTAGTATATGTGTGTGTGTGTGCGATGGACTGTTGTCAAATTAATTAAAAGCACACCAGCGACAAACAACTGAAATGCTTAGGAATGGAAGCCAGAAGCTTGTGTACTTATTCTACTAGCTTACTAGCTATTTGCTGCTGTTGTTGTTGTTGCTGCTGATGCTGCTGCTGCTGTGGAGCTCTGTCGTGGCTTTTGTTAAGCTTTCGTAATTTACACCTGTCTGTGTTGATCCCTTAGAGCCAGAGCCAGAAATAGCAAGAGGAACATGACATTTTCTCTTTTCGGCAATAAACTTGAAAACAGAAGAGAAGAAAATTATTTTGCTGAAAATGAGTATGATTGATTAAGTGATTTTTTTTAAATAAGTATGAATTATTAACGTATTTTTTAAGTCAAAGAAAGTATCCTTAAGTAGCTAATTAAATTTTTTTTTAATTAGTTCTGCCGCAAATAGATGAACATCGACTAGGTTGTTGATGCTGATCAAGAATATATACACTTTATGGGATCGGAGTTGCTTCCTTCTGCCTGCTACATACTTTGGCACAAAACTATGAAACCCCTTTTACCTATATTCAATGGGTTTAGGGTATAAAAAAAGAGTTTATATGTCTTGAACCAAATTTTATTTGCGCACAATAAAGATTGCAAGTAATTGAACTCAAATCTAGATTCAAACTTGTACAGGTCGAATCACCAAGAAATCCCAATCAAAGATCTTCTTACACATTTCTTTCTCTCTTTATGCACTTTACAATTGCAGCACACTTTCGAGAGATTACCTAACCTCAAAATGTCACCAAACTTTCAATATATAGCATACTTTTTGGGTGGGATTACCAAACATTTTCCCACATCTATCGTGCTAAATACATACAAGTGTCGTTTCAAATCCCAGCTACTAAAAACTATACCCAATAACTTTGTAGCAATCACAAGCTGCAATAAAACTAAGCCGCAAAATTGCTTTTTAATGCTTTTGGTAGCTATTGAATGGGTAAGGACAAAAAATAGCACACACGCACACACAAAAACACACACATCAATCCCGGCCATCAGGCAACAGTCGCCTTTTTTCACCAATCTCTTTATCCTCTAACTTACACAACTCTTTTTATTCATAGTTTTGCCTAATTTCCCGATGATAGTGACCCAACTAAGCTTTTCTTTTCGTTTCCCCATTCTAAAAGCTCTGTGTAAAAAGAGGAAAACTATGTCACAGCAGGATTTTCATGTAGCTTTTCAATTTGGCTTCCAAAAGTAACGCATTCAATGGTCCGCAGTTGAACCCACTCAACAACAAACAAAAAATGTTTCAAACTGACCCAAATATATATATTTTTTGGATATACGCAAATAGTTTTGTTTTTTCTCTACTTTGGGCTTTGTAGTAAAAAGTGAATTTAAAAAATTTGAATGCGAATGCAAATATAAAAAGAAAAGTGAAGTTATGGGCCGTTATGGATTTTATATCGATCTAAAGTTGCTAAAACATCTGCGAGATATATTTGCAATTTTTATCGATCGATTCAAAAAATATTAAATGTTTCTTTTTTAACAATTTAATATTTTAAAATTTTATTAAAATACTAAAAATCATTCCGATGGATAATTTAATTATTTAAATCGGTTTTAAATTTCCTGTCTCGCAGGACCGAAATAATTATTTCATCGAATTTCGTTATTGTTGTCAAATTGCAGCTATTAAATAACTAATTACAATGATGCGAATGACAACACTTATCGGACTGTCTGTTGCAAGCAACAAGCAATTCATACAACAAAATAAGTAAAGAAATTTATCATTGCACTGAATGCAAAATGCAGCCGCCACAATGACTAACTCGATCTTAATTTAATTTTTAATGTTTAGGTTTTGACCAGCATATATAAACACACATATGAGAATTGAAGTCTTGACTGTGGCATCTTGTGCCGTAAGTCAAATGTCAATATTTGTCTGGCTCAAACTAAATGAACGAATGAGTGTGTTAAATGTTGTTGGCTGAATGTTCACTTAACCTTTTTGCTGGCCAACAAGATTTTCAATTAAAATTGATTTTATGCAAATTTTCAATTAGTCAAACACATTTTATCATGTGCATAGCAACAACAACAACAACAACAAGAAGGACTTGCAAACAAAAGTGCATGTAAACAAACAGGATGTTAGCCAGAAAGTGTATGTATATACATACATATATGTAAATCCGGCTATCTCATCATCATCATCATCATCTGCAGACATGGCCAAAGAAAGACTTGTGCAAACCACTTGAGATAAAAAGATTTTAAGTTGCATTTTGGCTTTTTGTGGCAATATGAGTGGCAAATGTCTCCGCTTTGACTCCCTCAACATCTTCATCTGTTTGCTGATGTTTATCTAAAGTTGAAGCTTCAACTTCAATTTTTAGCCCACGGCCATTTGCTGTCTCTCTTGAATGCTGATTAAGTAATTGCATTTGGCGACCCCCCCAAAAATTTTACAGCATTTTGGCGTTGACTTCATTTGCGTTGCCTTTCAGCGTCAATTACGAGTTGTGCGACAAAAAGCGATACAACTTTCCGACTTTGTCTATATAGTTAAATATGTTTGTACATATTTAACAGCTTTTGCATGTGTGTGTGTGTGTGCGTGTGTCTATCGCCTAATGTTTTGCAGAGCTCACTAATTGCATTAAAAAAGAAAAAACCCTCTGATTCCCTTTTCAGTATAAAAACAGGACTCGCTTGTCTGGCGCTAGCTAAATTATACAAAACACGAAGAAAGAAGATTGTACTCTAGAGCTGTAGACGTTTAAATACCCTTGCTGGATTATAATATATTGTTAAATAAGAGCAAAAGCTTCAACATTGATTCCATTCAAAAACACTTGGCTTAAAATTTATCTTCCTCAATGCTATACACAATAAAATGCCTAATATATTAATTTTGGAAAGTGTAGAATAAAACGTACGAAAGACAACTGAACAGACAGTTGAATATTAAGAAAGTCTGACTCTGCATTAACACACCCCAATCAAAGGATTATATAGGTTGGGGTCTCCTATTCATTCTGCTCTTTTCTATTCTCTACACTTCCCTCTTTTCATCAGTTGCGTTGTCTTTTACGCTTTTAAGCTGCAATTTGGTTGCATGTCACATTGAAAATGCTTTCAGACAATGTGCCCCGGCTACTGCAACTTGCACATGATGTTTTCCATTAGTCAGCTGCGAGTCAAGCACCTGTTAAATGTTCCCCTTTGTCCACGTGACGTATGCTTAATTTGCACTTAACAGCATTCCCAGCGACAGGATAAATAAGCAACCAACCAACTGTTACAAGTCGTTCTCTGAAGGGTCTACAAAAAGTGTAGAAGAAGTTGCTAGTCAGTTGCCTTAGTGCGACAGCTATATTGATTACATGAACACATTTATTAATAAAAACCAAAACTAAAGTTATTTTCAGCTACTTGAAATGCAAAGCGTTGCAACAAAGATCAGAACACAACCCAACACTCATTTGTAAGCTAATCACTCAGCAGCGCATAGGAATGACATCAAAGTAATAAATATATTATAGACGAACAGCCATAACCAAATTACAACTGAGTTCTGGACAACAACATGTTTTTGCAATTAAGTTACGGTTTTTGTTGTCCAAATATTAGCACTTACATTTTCAATAAATGTCCCCAGCCAGCTGGGAGACAGAGAAGACAACCAACTAATTTGCATCTGTAGTTGTATTTGATGTGGACGGGACGATGGACATAGCCACATAGCTCAATAAGATTGGCTGGCACTATAAGTAAAGTCAGTTTCGACTGTTCAACACGCTCAATTGAGTTAGGGGGAGGGGGGTGTGCGGGTGGAGAGTGCAAGCGACTGCTGAAAGACAAACAACAATGGCACGCACTGATTTGGCCAGGGAATGAAACAGCAGTCCACAAGAGTTGCACTTAGAAAATTAAACATATTACTAAAAAAAAATGTAGAAATAATTTTAAATCGTTAAAATAAAGGTAACAATGATTTAACGAATAACGAATCTTAAGATCACAAGAACAAATTTCGTAATGCAAAAACTTATAATATAGAATTTTTTTGATGAAACTAAATTACAGTGTTCTGGAAATGAATTTGTTATATAGAAAACAGCGTTAAATGAAAGTTCGACTGTATTAAAAGATAAAAAATAGGCAAATATATATTAACAATATGTTCTTGAGCTATGAACTTCTGTTCTCTTACTCTAAGACAATTTTCATATAAATTTTTTTCTAGTGTAAAATACAGAAGTAAATAATACTTGAGAGACGGTCAAACGGCTTACAACACTCGAGCTTTGATTGACTAAAGGGCAGGAGTCGGCAATTAGCAATGCTGTGGCCAGCACACAGAGGCTGAAATGAAGCTGATGATGATGCACAGACTTCTCCTTCAAGCGGTGAATGCCTCACTAAGTGCATGAATAAATAAACTCAAGTCACTTCATGCCCAACCCCAATCCCAACAACACTCAGCTCAGTCACTCAGTCACAGTCACAGTCAACACATGTTAACAACTTGATGGCCAAAAGTCAAATGGCTTAAATGCCCAGCACATTGTAAGCAAACAGCGTCAGCTCCTGCTTGCCCAATGAATAGTGGATGGGACTAAACAAAGGCGGAAGGAGCAAAATACAAAACAAGAAATGAAAAAAAACATCAAACCAACTGAGTGAGACATATGCAAATGCAGGCAAATAAAATTATTATTCAAATTTTTAGCACATCCCATGAGCGTTAAACTAACAGCTATGACTACAATGGACAACAACTTGGACCTTAACGGGTCTGTCTCTGCCTCTTGAATGGGGTGACAGTCTAAGCAACTTGAAAAGCTCTTCATAAAACCCAAGTTTCAGCTACAAAATGATGTTCATCATCGTGATAATAATGATGCTGATGGCTACAGCAATCGAAGCTTGCGAGGCTGTCTGGCAATTATATGAAATGAAATGATGCGGTCAACAGTTATGTTCTGATAATTGCGTCAAATATGCACATTGGGAATAATCACAAAATTAAAATATAAGGGACTATTAAATTTTGAAATCCAATTATATTTAAGTTGGTGTTTAAAATTACATTTTACCATCAATAAAATAAAGATTAGAAAATTTTACACTTATTTAAATCAAAATGTTTTTGAGAAACTCTGCAAGAACTTAAATATGTTTTAAAGAAAATTGCGACTTTGCTAACAGCTGTTGAAATATGACGAGCACAATCAAAGTCACTGTCTTTAGCTACAGTCTAAATTTAATTATTATATCAAGTTCCTACTCCAAGCAATCGTTTTTTATATACATATATATACCAAGAGAAATGTCAATCACAGTTCAGTCTGGCATACGTTCCAGCCCTTGGAGACATAGACACCCGACCGTCCTTACGCCAAGACCAAAGAGTTCATATTGTTTTAGGGCCAGAACTGCAAGCCATTAGCTTCGGCAAACGTACGCAGGGCCAAAAGCAAACGCTAGACAACAAAAGGTCAGCTTCTTTTGGTTAGACTTGTACAGCAAAATTCGTGGCAGATAGACTGAAGCAGAGAGTAAAGTGTTACGCCCACAAATCACGCCCCATACATGGCAACCACACGAAGGCAACAATACACCATAAAAAAACACCCAAAGAGCCACCCAAATGGCAGCAACAACAACAAAAAATGACAAGAATTTTACAGCCAGTCAATTATGGCCGGACGAGGCGGACCCAAACAAAACGGATGGTTTGGAGCTGGGGTTTTTAGTCTGGTAGCACTTGGCCAGACTAGGCTAGTTCTGGTAGCAGTACCAGCCAACAACAATGACAGCCAACGAGCAACAACAAAACCCACGACGAAAAGCAAAAGTTGTTACTGTCATTTGTTGTTGTTGTCGATGTTGTAACCAAAACGCGAATTTTCCATGCCATTGGCAGCAGGCAAGCAAAAAAACACAGCAACAATATATACAGAATGAATCCAAAAAGAAGGAGAAAAACAAGCTTGCAAAAAGTGGCCAAAAGCGAGGAGGGAAACGAGGCGGTTCAAATCGACATATTGACAGACTAAATGGAGTTGTGGGTTTTGAGTAGTAAATCAAGTTAGGCACTCGCAACGCACACATAAACAGTTGCATACATAAGCGCAAATTGCATGCCACAGAGAATTTACAGAAGAATCTGACAAAAAATACAAAAAACCCATGAAGGAATTCTTAAGTGCGGCTCGCCGAAACTCAAATGCTCTATTGTATACTTTAAAGTTAAAAAACTTAGATAAAGCTTTAATAAACTAGTTTACGTTTAATGCAAAAAACATATTTCCACTGTTTGACCAAAAAGTCAGCTTTTTTGCAAATATATAGAAAGCTTTCATGACTTGGATAAGGCAGGCAAAAAATACATTCGAAATGACTTATCTTCGTTCCATATGGCATTTAATAATATTTTTTTCTTTAATAAAACAACAATCAGCTTTTATAGGATCAAACAATAAAAGTACTAATTCAAACGGATTTTAGATTCGATTCAGCCAAACACTTCCAATTTTGCCAGTTACAAGAAATTAGCTTTAGTCAAAACTATTTGATAATCAGTTCATAGTCTATAAAAACTTGCGTCTTTTGACTAACTAAATCGCCTTTAAGTAATATCGGGTTTTTTCGAAACCATCCTGTAGAGTGTTGTAGATGCACAGCCTTGATGTAAATATTTACTTAAATGCAGGAAGTATCCTTCTTCACGTTGACGACAAGCTAAAACCTCCTCCCTCACCAAAAACAAACCAAAGTCAAAAGGTCTGAAAGCTTCGTGTTGTCTACTCCTTCGCTTGGGGATTCAGTTTTTGGGGGCAGCTACTGCAGCTTTTGTTGTCTGTCAAGCGGAGTGGCCAAATATGGTTGTTAGATTGCTAGACTAGAAGTTCAGTCCGTCCATAGCTTCAACCTTCAGTTACGGCAACAGCAAACACAACTACAGCTCTTGATGCATTGAGGCATTTGCATATTTTTGCTCACCAAGTTTTGTGTTTTTGTTTCCTGTGTCTTGTCTTCTCTTGGGAGCTGCTGTCTTTGGTCACTCGACGACTGCCTAGACGGCAGCAGAGGCAGCTTTTTGGCTGGCTTTCTCACATGTTGGCAGCCAACCCTTTGCTCGCACCAAATTCAAATCAAAACAAATGTGCTTGCTAAAAGAGTGATCGACTAGGAAATATCCACAAACTTTGATACTATAGATGTTTTAAACATCAATATATTACCGATAAACAAGCTAGATAATCATCAAGAAAACATAAAATATTTGGTCTGTGCGTTACAAACATTCGCTCGCTTAAATGACACCCCTTTGACCTTTTCAAAACCAAAAAGGGTATACAAAATCAATGCCAAAAGTTTGTTTATTGCCAACGTGGCTGAATATGTGGCTGCTGCTCGTCAAATCTTCCTCAACTGGCTGCCCCGTGAGGCAACTTACGTCAGTTGTTTTTGTCGCTGCCCCTGCCACATTTCGTTGCGATTGTTTGGCTCTTTGCACGCAAATATGAAAATCACAACATGCTCGTTGTTAAGCCTATGGACAGCGAGAAACAGAGAGAGAGAGAGAGACAGAAAGAGAAAGAGAGAGAGAGAGAGAGCCATAAACTCATCGATGCGCCACTTGAGGGAATATTTATGCAAAATTCAGAACCCAAACCGAAATCAAACTCAACCCACTGTCCCAGAACTCGTTAAGAGCTGCGTTGCATTCATTGTTCCCGTCGCATTGATCCATAAAACATGAGACGATTTTGTTATGATGGAATCTGCTACTAAATTTAACTAACTGATACATTTCTCATCAATGACCATTGTCTGGCTACCAAATATCAGGAATAACGATTAAAGACATATATAGCTTAACGTTCATTATATTTCTCAAACAAATAATATACAGATGTTTGCAAATACAGAAAACCTAACTTAAGTTTAAAAAAAAACTAAAGTTATTTAAGTGGGCTTAAGTTGCTTAAAGCCTTGTTCGATTGCAAGTTCCTGCAAGCCAAGCACATTTTATTTGTTTGTGTCTGGTCTGACAATAACTTCATTAGCAGCAAACCGACAATCTCTCCAGTTGACCCAGCACTGACCCATCGAGTAGTCATGATTTTAACCCCACTAACAATAACTTTTTTTTTAGAACACACGAGTGTGCTTGTGTGGATGAGTGTGTAAAAACATCAGCTACGTCAGACAAGGCACCAAAGTGCAGCGTGGCTTTGCCTAATTGGCACTTGCAGGTTTTTATTGACAAAGCATGATGGCTATTTCAAACTTTCTATATATCTTAAGATGGTATCAAGAAGTTATGCAGTTTGAAAAGACAAAACTATAAGATTTATTTATTTATAGTTTCCTTCAACTGTGGTTAGCTTATAAAAATATCAATTTAGCATACAAAAAATTCTTAAAATTAACTTTTATAAGTAATATAGTAAAGCAAACATAAACTTACATTAATTTATAACTCGAATAATTTTGTGTCAATCTTATCTTATACCAATTATATTATATATGTACATTATACTGGCATTGTGAATTGAAAAGAGCATTTACAAGTCGGTCACTTCCGGCTTAAGAACTTTTAATTGTTTCTTTTTTGCAGTCTTACCTCAGGAGTCTGTGTGGCAAGGCTTTTGTCGTTGGTGTAGTCAAATTGTGAGACGGGTTTATTTGTTGAGCCAACCTCAGCATTTATTGACATCTTTTGGGCGTGGCCTGTCTGAGAATTTACTACAAATTGGCAGCACTGGCACTAACAGCTGCCACTTTTGCCACTTGCCACTCGAATCGCAAGTTTTACTCTTTTACATGCAACTTTCATTAGTTTTTGAGTGGGTGTTTCACTCTCTTGTTAGAGTTCAGAGTTCAAGCGACCAGAACGAACGCCCAACGGGCATTGTTTCAAGTTACCAAAATTTAATTAGACAAATTTTTAATTGATATCATATGGCCAACGCCCAATTGTTGAGCTGCTTGGTCCACCGGCTGCTTGTTAAGTGTGCACTCTCAGAAAAGTTGCACGTACCAACATGCCACAAGGCACTACAACGCCAATTATTTGTGTCCGTGCCGTTTCGTGTCTATGAAATCTAAAGCATGCCAACTTCTTTACAAAGTCAAGCAAGTTTGCTTAGTTAGTGTAGCCACAAAAAGTATAAAATGCTTATATTAAATCTTATGGGTGTTGCGGCCTCTTAACAAGGTGTTCAAGGACCCAATTTGCATCTCACTTTTCTTCTCGCTGTGCATCTTGCATATTTTTAATATTTTGACGTTCTTTGTTTTTAGCTATATTTTTGGCATAGCTTTGTTTGAGAAAGCTTTTTGAAAACCTCTCTTTATTTACTCTACACCCTACAATTATCCTTTGTTAAACTACTAGCTTCATACTTTTTACCTCAATTTGCATGCATTTTAAAAATATTTTGTGTTCTTGAGTTGTTTCTTTTGATTTTGTCATCTTTCTAATTTTTCTACGCCAAATTTTTCACATTACTCTGGGTTTATCTCATTTTTCTTTTAAACCCAAACTTATCTTTATTACTTGAACGCGTCCTAACAACAGGTGGCACCAGCTGCTTTTACTCTCAATCAATACAAACGTACATAATCTAGCTTATTTAAAGCTCAGCTGATTTGGCTCTAAGAGGCTTAGCGGCAGCTTACAAATGCTTTGAATATCTTTGAATGACTTTATGCCCCGTCACTTGGCGCCTAATTGGTAAGACAATTAAGTAATTAAAAGCCAGAGATGCAGAGATACTGTTAAATTCAATTTGTATTTGTTGTGGCTTAAATCAAATGAGGCAGTGTTGCTAACAATGTGAGCAAGTTGTTGTGTATTGAAATGGTCGCTGGATATTTCAGTTTCTGTGCGACAAAACTTTTAATCAAATTAAGTCTAAAGCAAAAGCCGGAAATGTCACTGACACGAGGTGACATGTGAAGAGAGAGAGAGAGAGAGAGAAAGAGAGAGTGAGAGAACGAGAGAAGCGCAGATAAAGTTTTGTCGCCTGTCAAGCGGCGACAATTGTTGACGACAACTCAACGCTGTGAGCCAGTTGCTTCTTCTGCTGCTGTCGCTGCCGTGTGGCGAATACTCAATTCGTGTTGCATGGCCATGCCCACCGTAACGCCCTCACGCGCAAAGCCGCACAAATGCTCAATTAATCGAATTTCGTAGCGTTAATGAAACGAGAATCTTGTCGGATCATGTGGTTTTTGGGCCCGAGTCTTGGCAGCTGCTGCTTTCTGCCTTCCTGCCTGCCGGCTAATTGAATCAAAGCAATGTCCTGGCCATGTCCTGGCTATGTCCTGACTATGGCGGTCTGGCGCACGCGTCGCTTAATTGCAAATTGAAAGCATACTTTTGGGGTAAGAAGAGGGGGAATGGTACAGCCAGCGGCTGTCAAATCCATTGAATATCGAACTTATGACCAGGTTACCATCCGTAGCTGCTAAAGTTATTTTTGTTTATTGTTGTTGTTTTTGTTGTTGTTTGCTAATTCGTTGCATAGTGAATCCTTTTGACTAACCGGCCAAGTGCTCAAAGGGTAAAAACAATTAATATTTCAACCTGCAGGCACATTATTTGCAACCATCCCCCTCAAACACTCCAAGCTTATCGCCTGCCATTGACAACACAGTCAACACAAACACCCCCCCATTTAACACACACACACCCACATACCAGCCAACTTTGTTTTAGCCAGGCCGTCGTTTTTCAGACAATCCTTTGCCTCGTCTCGCTTCCCCTTTCTGTCGTTTGACTCGTTCAGCGGCTAAAATCTGCGCTTTTGCCTTTTAAATTCTTTGAGTTCAAAAAAATTATCTACAAGACAGCAGGCAGCTAGATAGAAAAAGATACAGAGGCATGGAAAAGGATTGGCTGGGGGGGAGGGGTTAAGTTGGTTGGATTTTTAGCTTGGTTTTTAAGCGTTCAGCTCAAGTTAACATCGAATTGCCCTCTGGCTCTAACGTGATGCGCTTGTTCACCATAGAAGCATCATAAAAGCTTCAAAATAAATTTAAGCTGTAAGCTTGTTGAATAAAAAATTAAAATAAATATTAAATACTTTAGATGTATTTATTTTCATATTTTAAAAAAATTTACGTTTATAATTTTATCTTCTTTTTAAGTTAAATAAATAAGCACCGCGACAAAAAAATTAATTTTTATATTTTGTTTTTTGAAAAGATAGTAAAAATAACAATTGAATAAAAAATGAAGTCCATCAAGAAGTATCTTTGTTAAGAAGAACTCGCATCTGCTAAATTTAGGCCCGGATCATTTTACCGAGTGTGCAAATCTAATAAAGTTGCTCAAGATTAAATTGGTTCTACTAAAAATGTAGTCTGTGTGGATTAGCGTTAAATGAGTCAAGTGCTTGACAATGTGATTCATTGCCTGTCTATGACAGTTGACATCCAGTTCAAGCTTCATTTGCTTACATTAATTGAGATTTTATTTAGTTAAGACTAAACGAATTGACGTTACTGTGTGTACAGAGTGGGAGATTCATTAAGCCAGAACAAAGAAGTCATTTGCCAAGAACACTTTCAGGTTCAATTCCTTTTTAATGCTTTTGAGTTTTTTAATTAATTTTCCCGGATTCCTTTTTTTGTGTTTTGCAAGTATAGAAACTACTCAGTATTAGAGTATCGAACTTTTGCTTTGTGCAATCTCGTAAAATGTTTTTCAAGTGCCTGCGGGGAGCGGTAATTCGTACTTCAATTTACTGATAGACGCCTTCATCAAACGATTTTTAATATCATTTCTCATTCTCTCGTGCTTTATCTCTATCTCTCTGTACTTATCGACATTTTTGTTGCAACATTGTTAACATTTATCCAGCGGACAATGACGACGACGACGATGACGACGACTTTTGTGGTCAATAATGAGAAATTCCTTTGGTTGCGCTTTGTAATCAACAACTAAAGCTTTCAGGATTAAAAGAAAAACCAAGCACAAAAAAATATACGAAATAAAAAACACAGCAAAGTATTTGCACTCCATTCAATTAAGTAATGGCACAAAACGAACCAACACAAAAAAAGAAGCTTTGACAATTTTGGCTTTTCTGAACAAAATCATTTGAATTCTCTACATTTTTCTTGGATATTTCGCTTCTATTTGCTGTCACGCTTTCAAACACTCGCATGCTGTTGACATTTAAGCAAAGCATGCACGAAGTAATCATTTTGAACAGACATACAAAGACTTTTTCAAATCTGTCTTTGGATTAGGTTGTTTTTGTTTTTTGTTTTCAATAACGTTGCTCTCTTGTTCTACAAAATGTCACTAACATGTGTATAACTTATCTGTTAAATCAACTTGAGCTGCATTTAAGCAATACTACAATACAATACACATGATCCACAGCATAAAATTCAAGCAGTTAACTGTGTTTTCAAAGTGTGGATTGTTAAGGAATATTCAAAGTGACACAAAGAGGAAATAAGGCTATTTATTTTTAAAAGTATTACTTGGCTTAAGTTAGTAGTAGATAATATTTATTATAGTTCTTTGAATTATAATTTTAATTTGAAGGTATCAGTATTTATTTTTTGCTTGTTATTAATTCTTAGTTACTAAACCGTTATTTCCATCGCTGTCGATATTTTAATCGATTATAATCGAACAATAGAGCCACGTGACTATTTTGAGCTTAACTTGAGTAATCTTTAGAAAACTTCATGTTACATATGTATGTTGAATCTTATGAACTCAAAATCGTCTGTACAAATATTTTGAGACTCATCTTTTAAGCTAATCAAAGCTGAGCAAAGGTAACAAAAATTCTCATTACATGGGCACACATTTCATTTGCTTCGAACAGCCGCCCCAAAGGCCATAAAAGTCAAATGTGGCACTTAAAGCGGTCCATTTGGCCGTGTGGCACGAATCGAGGCCACGTTTCGAGGGTCCCACAGGTGTTTGAGCCGGACGGACTCACTGGAGCTGTAGCTCTTCAAATTAAATGAAATGCGTAAAAATGGCAACAATTTGATTTCAGTCAGATTTTTAGACAGACACAGAGACACGAGCAACCCTCCCTAAAACATAACAGTCGAAGCGCATGTTTCATGCAATCTTTATGCGAAACTCACAACCCCACCTAAACTGACCTAATCCCCCAGCATAGATGCACGCGCGGCTCCCAAGTTGCTAATTTAAGTGTAATAATCCTCAAAGCCAGGGAAACGTGAGCCAATTTATATGCAGCCATTAGAGAGGGAGACCCAGAGAAAGGGGGAAATGTAGTTTGAGGGGAGAGTTTGAGATTTTCGGTTTTTGGGGAGATTCTGAGGTTGGAAGTTGAAAGCTATTGCAATCACCTGCTCTCACTTGTTTGAACATTTTCGTAAATGTAATTTGCCTGCTTTTAGAGACTCCTGCTCGAGTTTTGAATTGTGACAAGCAACCACAACAAACAAACAGTTTTCATACCACACCAAAACCACTTTGTCGCCTAGTTAAAATAAATTAAATATTGATTCAGCTTTTGTAATGAGAAACGCGACGTCATCAAAAAGTCCACTTAAAAGCCACGGCCTAGTTTAAAAGCGTTTGTTTTAGATGTTTTTGTTTGTTTGTTGGTGGAGCAAGGCAGCCAGCTCAACAAGGGATGAATGTTGTCTATTTAAGGGTATGTGTGTGTGTTTGTGTGTGTCTGTGTGTCTATGTGTGTTTGTATGTGTTGGCCAAGCGCCATTTGTTGCTGTTGTTGCATTTTCGCCAGTCAAATTAAAAAGCTCCTAAATTATGCTGATGACCGTAATACATGCAGAATCTTTTTACCTCGCCACATCCCGACTTTGAACGTGTTTGTTGGGGCGGGGGGGAGGGGTGGGTGTATATTATGTTATATGCTAGATAGGCTTTGGGCATTTCATTATAATGCCCATGGTCATTGGGAGCAGACACCAAAAGCACTTAACACGTTGACCGTTTCCATTAACAATAAAACATGAATGCCAACAGGGGAACATGCATTTTGGGGGATTTAGGGGTGCCTAAAGGTATGCATATTGGTACAGTGATCGCTCGATAAATCTAACAAAACTAATATCAGTTCCCCTGAAATCCAAATGCTATCCTTTGGCAGGAAGTCTAAAATGTTTTGTCTTACTATTTGAGCTGTGCTCTGATAGCAGTCATTTTTCATTCTCTTAAGCCAAAACTTTTGTACTTTAAAGGGACCACTGTATCATAAACGTTGTACACATAAACTCCCCAGCACGTTTTACATCATTTTCGAGTTAAAATTCTTAACTGTGGCGATAACAAAATATTTCAAAATTACCCACTAAGCAGGTAGCTTAAGTTTGCAGACCCTTCAAAAAAGTACCCCATCTATTATCTCCGCACCATTCTCCACCGTATACTATAACAACCAATTCTGTAGCTGAGATAAAAGTAATTTAACAGAATTCCATTTAAAGCGTTTTAATCTGCTTGCTGTTGTTGTTGTTGTTGTTGTTGGTGTTTTTGTTTAACGTTAAGCATTATGCCACGCCCAGTTATTTAAAAACAGAGCTGCTCATTAGACGCCCACACCAAAAAAAAAAAAAGGGTTTCATTTTGCGTCATTTGCCAAAGGACCTAGCTGCAAAACTCCAGCAGGTCCAGTATTATTTTTTTTTTGGTTTACTTGTCGCATTCCATTTTTGGTTTTTAGCTTGAAATGAATGTTGGGCCACCCCCTGCTGGGTCAGCACGAAATGAGATGACAGTTGTCAGTTGTCTGCCTACACTCCCAATTTAAGGGGGAATGAATGTTTGGACAAAACTATTAGCCCCCAACGTGCCTCAATTCTAATAAACCTCAAAATAAAACACATCCTCTCTCTCTCTCTCACTCTCTCTCCTTCTCTGTGTCTTTCGAAATGAATAAAATGAAAGTCTTGCGCAAGTTTTTTGCTGCCAGAAATGCAATTAATTTGAACGCCAAAACTCATTAATATTTGGAGAAGGCAGACACTCGAAAAGTTCTACCTACCAAAAAATGTATATAAAAACAAATAAACAAGGAGGAAAAAAAAAAGATTGAATAGAGCAAAGCAAAACATCCAACGACCTTTTTCGCAGCCCTTTTGCCCTATGTATGTTTGTGTTTAAGTCAGGTTAATAATAATGCAGCCAAAGGCTTACGTATTATTTGCACACAAAGATGAAAACAAACTTGTTGCTCCTCCACTTGCCACAATACAAGTAGTACTCTTCTCAGTTCTCAGAGTCGAGTTGAGTTTTCATATAAAATTTACCTTTTTCGGCGCAATGATTTATTGCCAAAGGGCAGCCGCAGACCCAGCACTCAAACTAAAAAAAAAGAAAAAGGTCAAAAAAGGATCTACTATGTGTGTGTGTGTGTGTGTGTGGGTGGGAGAGAAGAAGCAGAGCAGGAAATGAAGTTCAAGGCATCGTAAGTAGTTTCGGAAGCCGAAAAAGAAGTGTTAAAAAATGCTTTACTCTCTCTTTCTCTCTCTCTCTTTCTCATCATTTCTTCACCTTACTCAAATTGAAAAGCGCACTTGAAGGTGTCCAGATTTTTCTTCATTTTCTTTTATTCCTTTTTTTTTGTATTCGCTCAGAGCTTTTGGGTTCCCCGCCGCTAGGCAGAGCGAAAAGTTTCATTGTAGTCCTGGGATTTTGGGTAAACAAAATTAAGCAGTCTGCAAGTTTTTAATTAAAAAAGGACGCGAGTGTGCATTAAGCAGCTAAAACAAGGTGAGAAGCCGAAAGCAAAGACCGCTTTAAACTTACCAGTTAATGGCAATTTCCTTAAGTTTCAACTCGTAAGCGGTGCAAAAATCGCTTATAAACAAAATACAAAGTACAAATACAAATATAAAATACAAGTATATATTTAAATTTTTGTAAATATTCACATGCTTAAATAATTGTTAATAAACAACTTGTGTGTTGAAAGTTAAAGAATAAGTCAAAAGAAAATTCTAAAAAAAAAAAAACAATTCAAGCAATATAACAAATTAAAAAAACTTATTTGTAAGTTAACAAATGTCGAAGTTGTGCAGATTTTGATTACAACAGAGCTATGGACAGTTATGCGAACTAAAAACAATCATTCATTTGTTCAAGTTGGATATTCCCGGTATCCAAATAGGTGCACATGAATAAATTGCGTGGCTGTTGGCAGGAAATTTGTTTAATCTGCCAACAAATTGTGGAAGACACGCAATTGGAATCGTTGCAGCCAACGTTCGACCAGTTTGTATTTTTTTGCGCTTAGCTGAAAGCTGATGAGATGCAAATGGATTGGGCGCGAGATAAGACGCCAGGTGAGACGAAGCAGAAAGAAAGAAGAAGAAAAACGCAGAGAGTCAGACTTAAAAATGTTGGACGTGGGCTGTTTGCAAGTTGGTAAAACGCCAGCTTATTATTAACTGTATAATTTAATGTGTAGGCAGGAAATTGATTTATTATCAGCGTCAGTTAATTTTTGTTCGTTTCTCACTCTTCTACACATCATTTAAGTTAAGCAACTCGCAAGCAGCATAAATCTTGGCACAACAAAAAAAAAATTGAATAAAATAAATTACAAATTAAGTTGTTGGCTCCCACAGTTAACCAACCGGGGTGACAACAACTTTAGCAATTTCAACAACAACTACAAGCTTCAAAAAAAAAAAAAACGCCCGTCACTTTGAGATAAGGATAAAGCAACAACAACAAAAGCAACAATATTAGCAGCATCAACAGCAACAGTTAAAGCTGTATGGCAACCTTTCGCTCCACTATATAATTTATCGCGCCTACTTTTTACTATGTGTTTTCCTGCTTGCTTGCTTTCTTTGCTTTATCAACGCTTATCTTTAGCTCTTTTGCTGTTTGACGCCAACAGCTTAACGCCCGAATTTATCTTTAAGGTAGGCGATTGCTTGATTAAAAATATATCATTTTGATTAATCCAGCCGACAAGTAGATTGAAATTTGCACAAAAATACATATCAGAATAACTTAACTTAAAACCTGTTTGATAACTACCAAAAACCTTATAAATAGTATTAAGTACTAGGTAATAAAGTAATATCTCCTTAAAAAACTCAACCAATTATCAAATGCAATAACTTACAAGTCATGGCTTGACATCTAGATTAATACTGCATTTCCAGATCAAATTTCCTTCGAAGTTCACGATAAGAGATAAGTCAGAACTTTCCGAAGTTAGTGTAATTCCCTTAAAACTCACCCGATTATCAAATACAATTCCTTATAACTATATGAAGAAACTAAAAGAAAGAGGGAATAGACATAAGAAAAGTCTATCTTATTTAAAATATCATAGAAATGCAATTGTCATCTGCAAAAGAATATTTTCGTAATTCATTGAACTTCTAATTGTTTTTATACAGTTAATTTGCGATAAAAGCCAAAAAAATATCTTTTCCAACGCATTTGAAAACTTAAAGCTTAACAAGAACATATAACAATAGAACATCTATCCAATTTTAATTTACTTAAAATAAGTTAGTTAACTATTCTTATACAGCATTAATGTGTTTTATTTTTCAAAAGAGTTCCATATCCATTAATAAAGAAATGTAACGTTCCGATTTGTATATGGTTTCTAGCATGGAAAGTTCATGGATAAAATCTATATATAGTTGTAAATTTGCCATTTTTGTATTAACCTCATCTCTCGATTCTAACATTCTATCATCAGCTTATAATTTTTCTCAACGCCTATGTTCAAATGCATTTAACAATTATAATCAACTGATATCCTTGCAGCACCGATTGCGATACGTATATGGGAAATTTGAAAAACCAGACAGGAAATTTGATGTCAATTGCCGCTTTACCCATAGTCCAACTGTCGTTTTGGCTTTTTAATAGTTTTGTCATTGTTGTTATTGCTGTTGTTGTTGCCATTGTTACGATGTGCAGTCATTCATTCAGTTATTGAGTGAGCTGTGCCAACGAGAAGCCGTGACTATTTCCAATTCCATTTCGTCAATTTTTATTTGTATTCGTTTATATATATTTTTTTTTTTTTTTGTTTGTTTTGTTTTGTTTTGTGTGAGTTTCCGTCCAAAGGGACAAATTGCTATTAAATTGCCACACAATTGCCAAATGCCATAAATCGAACAGCATCGAGACCAGTTTCCAATATGACCAGACAGAGGTACCCGTCACCGCCGCCCTCTCTCTCTCTCTCTCTCTCTCTCTCTCTCTCGCCGACTCACATACAGTTTTAGATAGTCGACCCCCTGCAATCCAATTTTAATGGTCTGGTTTTCCGCTTGGTTAACTTAATTTGCGTGGCTACTTTCAATTATGTTTCCGCTTTTTTTTTCTTCTTCTTTTTTGTTTTAATTTTTTGTTGGTCGAAAGCTCATTTTACTTAAACAACTAGTTAAAATGTGTTCATGCTTATTGCTCGACTAGCAGTTACCCTGTCACCAATTTTAATGTGTTTAGCAGGAATGCAAAAGATAAAAACTTTCAATAAAAAAAGGTTATTTTTCAATTCATTATCATTATATCAAATATTGCAGCGTTTCCTTAAATGATCTCTGATCATATGCATGTTTATTATTTATTTAGACCAACAAACTTAAACATTTAAGTGCCAAATGATCTATCTCTATGGTTAATTAAATTATATATGGATATAGTGGGTCAAATATTTAGCCAAACCACCTTCTTACAAATAAGTTTAGAGAGTATATCCAAAAATTTGTTGTTTGTTTATTTGTGGCAAATAAAATGACAATAAACAGTTAGTTTCTAGGGTTCCATTCTATTAGGTTTAATAGAGTTTTTTTCATTGAACTCGTAAAAATAGAAATGTTATAGTTTTAATATTGTGTTCGTGCCGCAAATGGTTTTGATGACAGTTGCTTGCTTGCCCCTTTTCAATGGTTTGGGTCGTGACAGGTGCAGTTTGAGTGTTAGAGAGCGTCTTCGTAAGTCTTTCACTTTTGAAAACTGTAACCCGATATCTACACAAAACCCCACCCAGAAACCAAACAATCAATTGACTAATGAATCAGTTAAAAAAGAAAAGAAAAAAAAGCACCCGAGGAATCAGTTTCAAATTTAACCTACGCCATTTCGCACTACATGTGAATTTATCACACGATTTAAAAGAGCTGCCAACAAACGCAACCAAAGCAATCAAAATGCGTCTGTGTTATTATCAATGCACATGCATCAGGCAACCAAGAAGCGGCTTGCGGCAAGATAAACGGGAAATTATTTTAAGCAAATGATGCGAATTTAATGTGACATCCGACAGGCGACAAGAGTCGCGAGACAATGCATAAAACGAAAACAAAAATAACCAAGGTGTTAGCTTTTCGAACAGAAGACTTAAACCGGATTGAATGATAGTGTGATTGGATTGGCAGCACACCGAAATAAATCTACACTTTTAAATGCTGAAACCTTTTCGTTAAATTTGATTGAACGCTAACTTTAGCGATATTAATTAAATCCTGTATTACGATAACGAATACCCACTTAAAAGCATTGCCAGACTTTGATCTTAACTTATATTATCACGTAAGATACTCTGGTATTTATTTTTAACATACATTTTTGAAATGTGCCAATAAAACGAATGAATTATTTATCGCACATTTAAGTCAGGTGTGTCATTCGTGTTAATGGTAACATCTTGGGTACCTTGTCTGCTAACATTTGATGTGGACTGACACCTAGTACTGTCCCTACTCAAACTCAGCACACTTCCTCCCCACACCGTGAGTGAACGGACCACGAACCGAAAGGGTGAGTGTGCATCCCCCTCCATCTACCGATAATATCAGGTCGAATGACGCATTATTGAACTGTCAATGGATGTGACAAAGGGTTAAGCGTGTCACAATCGAGTTGTTGTTCCATCGATCCTTTTCTATTTTCTTCATTCTTTTTCATTATTGTACAAAGGGTTTCGAAAGCATTAAAGCGTGTTTGTTGTTGCCTGCTGACTGAGTTTGCATTTTTTTGATAATAGTTTAATTTACCAACTTATCGAATTGAAGTGCACAAACAATCGAAATTGTTTAAAATGAATATTGAAAATGACACAAAAAAGTTTAGCTTTTGATGATATCAAAAAGCTTAAATATAAAAGCACGCCTTTGACTTGTTTAAGTAATTTATCAAATAAACTTCGAGCTTTTGTAAAAGCTTGTTTTGTTAAATGATCTATTTTAGTTCAATGTAGCTTGAAGCTTCTGCAAAGCTTTTACAAGCACATGAATAATAGCCCAGCCCATCAAGCAACCAACAACGAAAATGGCAAAGTGATAGACCTTATCCAGAACACAAAATATTTATTGCATGAGATTGGCTACGAGGTTGGGCTAACGAAAAGGGACAGACAACTTTACTTTGGGCTTGGCGATTCAAACATTACTTTTTTGGGTTAGTGTCGAGACGAGAAGCTCATCAAAGCGAGCTCTAAGAGCAGGGAAAAAGAAGAATTTCTTGCCTGTCTGGAACCTCGAACCTGTGTGTGTGTGTGCATCATCATCTTTGATATAGTTGGACACGTCACTTTTCGTGTTTGATAAGGATCCGCAAAGAGAATGAAACCAAAGACAAGGCAAAGGCGAAGGCGTGCGCCCGAATATATATTCGAATTTTATTATGCATGACAGCTCCATGTTCAAAAACAGCAACAACAACAACAATAGCAATAACAACGGACACTCCCTCTGCTCCGTCATGAAGTCAAAGTCTTAAGCTCGTGTTTGGGACACAAGCAAGGGGCATGGGGTGTTTGTTTTTATTCTTGTTATTGTTGTTTTGTACCTGTTTGACAGCGGGTTGCCGGCTTTTTTGGGTACCTTTTTTATTTTTGGTAGGGGGTGGGGGAAGGGGGGGGTGGAAAGCGAGAGTCGAGCCGAATGCTTAGCCATGTGAAAAAAGATTGCGTTTTTCATATTTTAATTTTACTTGTTTAACGTTCGAATACGATTTTTGAATATCGATAAGGTGAGAGGCGGAATGGTGCATTTATGTTGTTGTTGTTTTTGTTATGGTTTGTTGTTGCTCTATGGCTTGTTCTTTATACCGTATGCATGATTATGTAACATTTCCCAACACTCATTCTTTACGTTCGCCCCGCTTCTACATGCATCGATTTATATTTTGACAAATGATTTCGAAATGAGTGGACACTTTTTCGATTAACCTTCTTTATGTACATTTGGATCTCCAAAATTCTTTAGAGTTAATATTACAAAAGAGCCTGTGTTAATAATGGACTGCTGGCAGCAGCTAACGGCAAACGATTGCGCTTTTAATTAATTAAACCGCGATAAAATACAACAAGTAAGAAGGCTCTAATCGAGAAATCCCGACTAGACGATACCCTAATCCCTATACTTTACGCGTACAGTCAGTGATTGCAAGTATGTGTGTATGTGTCTACGCGCATACTGCATACTGCATACACAACTTCAATGTCCCATATCTCTGGTATTCTAAACAGTTTTCCTGCTAATTACAAACATTTCTGCAATCTCAAAGGCCGATCTACCGGTGGAGTTGTAATTAGTTGTAATGTGTCTCTATAGCTCTAAGGTGAAAAAATCAAACATTTTCACAAATTGTAAACACTTTGTTGGCAAACTGTATGTATGTAGTGGCTATATATTAGCTTTTCTGATAAACTTTCTGCTGAAGGGAATCTTATCTTTTATTTATTTGTGTATTGCGAATCGATTAAGTTTACAAATAGTTGTGGTATAACTGTACCCTCACATAACTCAAGTAAAGCTCTTTGCATTCGCAGACCGTCGCATTGCTAAACAGATCCATTCGAAAACGAAATACAAGAGAGCCTGTTTTGGAGTGAATAAAAAGCAAAAACGAAGACACATAAAATACAATAAATATGTTACAAGAACTAAATAATTTAAAAAAAGGCAGCACGCATTGCGATTATGGGGGCGATTCCGGCTCCAGATCGGAGCTCAATCCCACCGAGTTTGCGTCGCTGAACGAGGATATCGGCCACAATATAACCTCGGTAAACAGCAGCACCAAGCAGCTGGAGAAACTGCTAAAACTCATTGGCACCGCCAAGGATTTGTCGGAATTGCGAGAAAAGATTCACAGCATCAATACAAAATCGAATGCGCGCGTCCAGACTACTAGTTTGAACTTGCAGCGTCTGAAAGCAGTGGTGCGTCATGGAGATCGGCAGCAAAAGCTGCAGTTAGATAAACTCACCCAGGAGTTTCAGAACGTTGTCCAAAAATACTCAACGCAGCAGAAGAGAATTTCTCAAGCAACCCGGCAAAGCTATCAAGCAGCCGCCGCAGCCGAGCGAGAATCTGTTGGGTCAGCCAGATCGGAGCTGCTGCAGCAGCAGCGTCAGGAGCAAGCGGGGCTCGAGCTTCAACAAGTTATGCTTGTGGAACGTCAGCGTCAAGTCGAACAAATTGAGGCCGATATACTCGATGTGCACGATATCATGAATAAGCTGCGTACCATGGTTGTTGAGCAGAGAACGGCGGTGGGTGAGTACAAGTCTAGTGGGTGCGACGATCAGTTTAGACCAGCGGTCGGGGAAACGCGGTAAATTACCCAAAATGGGGTAAAAGTGAAATTTCTGGGGGTAATGGTAATGATTAAGAAATATATATTTTGAGCTTTGTATTCTATTGACCTTTTTTTTGCTCTTTGCATGGGGTTATTTATTAAAAAGTATATATTTAACATTTTCTATTCTATTGACCATTTTTTTTTTTGGCTCTTTACCATGATGTAATGACAAGTTTGAAAACAATATTTGGGGTAATGATTAAAAAAGTTTCCCGACCGCTGGTTTAGACAATTCTATTTGTAAGCTTGCGATATTTTTAACGCAATTCAATTTATATGAGGAAATACAACAACGTTACACTCTGATACCGAAGGTAAAAAAGGCTATTACTGACGGTAAAAAGTCTGTTTTAGAACTAAGAAACTACAGCACAATAGTTTTTCTTGGGTTTTGGAACCTGAATTTTATTTATTTTTGCGCGATTAAAAAGCGATGGTGGTTTTAGATTTTGCGCATCACTTCAGCAAAAATGGGGTCAAGTAAGGAACACAAAAAAATGATTTTGAGGTTTTTTCAGTATGTTTTTTCTCCCTATCTTGAAATGTTAACAACATCTATGTGACCTTAAATTAAAGCTGTAATCGTACACTAAAAGATTATTTTGTTCAAGCCACAAAAATAAAAGCTCCTCATTTTTCTCAAAATTCTCACGTGATACGCAAGATATAATCCATCTTCCTTATCGCAAAATAATACTAAAATTGGCTTTAGTTTGGGTTTCCTTAAAAAAAATGATTCCAAGATCGCAAATGCATATTTGATTGCAATATACCTAGGTGACATCTTCCAGACACCTGCACCAAAAAGTTTTTTAAGAAAACAGTCGAAAAATCTAGGTTTTTGGGGTCTTTACCCCAAAATTTAACTAAAATACTGATGTGATTCGCAGTTTCGGAAAACGGGTTCGTGTTCAACTCATATAAAAATCGGAAATGACAGAAAATGACATACCAAAAACAAAATCTTGTTTTTTTGTGTTATTATTATTTTTTTATTATTGGACGTAGACTTCTTACCTCTTTAACATAAATATGCCTATTTTGCACATTTTTATTTAATATGTAACTATTCTCATTTAAAATCATAGAAAACGTGGAGACCCTCATTGATCATACGGCTGCTAATGTGGAGGAGGGGCGCAATCATCTAAAGACAGCGGCAGCTAGTCGTAATAGCCACCGCCGTAAGAAACTGATACTTTTAGTGATTGCTGTAATAATAGGACTAGTTGTAACTGGCATTATAGTCCGAATATTCATCAAGTGAGTTAAGGCCATTTATTGCATCAAACGCTAATAAAAGTATATTAAAACTTGGTGGAAGTGACTGGATTGGAAAAAAAGTTACTGGTAACTAACTTTTAAAATATTGAGGATCCAAATACAACCAAATCAATTTTTTTGTCGGAGATGGATGTGTCGTATATGTTTTTTTAGCTCGTAAGCTGCTGACAATCTACAATCTACATTGTTCCGACACTAGTTCGAAAACTAGAAGATATAAGCATATCCAATTTTTAACGGCAGTTATCAGAGTCCCAAAACTTTTTTGGCGTGTTTGCCTTAAATTTACAATTTGTTATGGAGATATGCATAAATGATTGTAGGATTATCGGCTTAAGAAATTAAAAGAAAAACTTTTAAAAACTTATTTTATTTAAATTTTCGGTATCTCCTAGTCGGCCTTTTTGGACTAGAGACTTCTTAGCTCGTTAACATAAATATGCCAACTTGTACTGCCTAGGGATTAGGCGAGCTTAAGTTCCAAATCTGGAGTCTCTAGCTTTTATAGTCTCTGAGATCGACGCGTCCATACATGCGGACAGACGGACGGACGAACGGACAAACCGACATGGCTATATCGACTCGGCTGTTGATGCTGATCAAGAATATATATACTTTATGGGGTCGGAGATGCTTCCTTCTGCCTGTTACATACTTTTGCACAAAACCATTATACCCTTTTTCACCATTTTTAATGGGATCAGGGTATAAAAAAATATCAAATGATAAGAAATACAACAAAAACGACACATAAAACCGGCATCGCTTAACTTGCTGCTGACTAATTCAACAAATGAGAAAACAGAAAAAGAAATACCCCTTAGTTATTGTATCTATGTAAGTTTGTGGATGCCAAAATTAAATTAACACCCAGTCTTTTATTAAATATCTATCTATCTTCCTTACGGCTATTATTATTTATTTCTTAACAGTTTATAGAATTTTTTACTTTTGATACCAATTAGCACAAACACAAATAAAACAACTTCTTACTTAAAGGTGTTACGAATTCTCTTAATTTATTTAGTATAAAAGATACCCATATACACAGATATACGGTACACGGTTTTTAATAGCGCAACCAACTCGTTTTAATAATTTGCATAGCTAATTTCATATATGACATATCATTAAGTTGTTAAAATACAATTCAAAGTTGCTTGACTTTTATTAAATACAATTGAACAATATATATGTGTTTTTTTATTGTATTTTTTACTCCAATTTTAGGTACAAATAAATTGAATGCAGTGGCAACCATGCCTTTGCATGCCGGCCGGCTGATCTCTTTCGCTCTCTCACTTTACTTATTTAAAACGCATACAGAAAGACATTTTTTGTGGGTTTGTGTGAACGTAAGGCAATTGTAAACGTTGTTTTTTAAGTGTGCTGCCAACGTGATTTGCTTACAAAAATAACTTGTAAAATGGTCAACAAATTATAATAAAGCCAAATACATTAAATATTTGATCACATTGTTGACGCAAATTACCAACATGCAAATTTGTTCGTGCAATTTGTGTGTTCACCGAACATGCAAAATAACAAATTGTTTAACTATTTACATACAATGTATGTACATATGCATGTGAACTATAAAGTACACATAATTTATGCAATTTATTGCTTGCTTAGGCATATTAGTTTGTTTGATTTACAAAAATAACTAATTATTTAAGTTACTGACATACATACATACATTTGCATTGTGTTTGCACGCAATGCATTTTTGCATGCTTTTGTGTTCCATTTTGTCGTGTACATGACAACTCCGTTTTCTTTATCTATTTATCTACTTACGAAAGCCGCGAGATAGTTGTTTTGAAACGTCACAGCAATACTTGGCTTGAGACCATACATTAATTGCTTAAGCAATGAATAATAAATAATAATAATAATAATAGTAATAAATAAATCAAAAATATGAAATTTTCTATTGTCAACCATACTTACCACGTATGCTAATTATGAAGTCCCTCTCTCTTTCATTTTACGTTCGTTGTAGTACATACTATTTTCGTTTGAAAATCAAAAGTAATTCAAAAAAAAACACAACACTACCGCTGGCAAACAAACACAAAGCCTGTGCTTGTTTATTCGTTTGGAACGCCACACAGAGCTTGAATTAAAAGCTCGATAGCAAATAATTATTGTTTTTATTTATTTTTTTTGCTGTTGATATGTTGTCGTTAATTGACCTTACACAACAACGACAGTAACAGGAATATATTTTATAAAAAAAAAGGCATTTTCGCAGCTGCTGAGAAAATTGCAAAACTGATTCCGTCGTGTTTTTGAAAGCTGGCAAGTCAACAATCAGTTGGAGGCAAACAGCCAAAGCGCCCAGAAGCAAACGCCGCAACAGCAACAGGAGCCAAGCAACGAAACATTTTCGAGCGTTTTATTTTTAGTCACACCACACATCGTATATAGCATTTGAACACAAACATTCCAGAGAATAAGTGCAAAAAGTCATTACGACATGACGACTACATTTACAATAAACGGCCAACCGTATACGGGTAAGATTTAATTAAAAGCATTTATTGTTCATAGACGACTATTAAATGCTCTACCGTGCTAAATATCAATTTTAGATGCAAATAATAGAGTTCCAATATTAATTTTGAAATTTCCATTGGATTGTTGTGTGCGCTTGTTTTCATGTTTTTGCAAACATCCCTTTACAGTGAATCTGACCAACTTGCCGCCAGACATTACGTTGAACACCTTCATCAGGGAGCATGCGCAGCTGACAGCCACAAAGTTCATGTGCCAGGAGGGCGGCTGCGGTGTCTGCATTTGCGTGCTGAGCGATAATAAACGCAGCTGGGCTGTCAATTCGGTGAGAATAAATTTGTAATGAAAAACCCCAATACAAAACCTAGCATACCCTGTACCCATGTTAATGAATAAAAATAAGTCTCCTAAAGTTCCCACAGTGCCTATCAACCGAGAGCATTATTTTTAAGTCGGGTACAGGGTACCAACACGTTCAAGCACCAAACTTACCTCTTGATTTGCACTTTCTCATTGAAAAGTTTTAATTTGCAGTGCCTGACGCTTTTGAATAGCTGTTCACAGCTGGAGATTGTGACATCAGAGGGGCTGGGAAACAAGAGCAGCGGCTACCATCCGATACAGAAGCGTCTGGCGATGCTAAATGGCACCCAGTGCGGCTACTGCTCGCCGGGATTTGTGATGAACATGCATGGACTGCTGGAATGGCGCGGCGGTCAAGTCACCATGGCTGAGGTGGAGAATTCGTTTGGTGGCAACATTTGCCGCTGCACTGGCTATCGACCCATTCTGGATGCCATGAAGTCCTTTGCTGCCGACAGCAATATCCAATTGCCAGCCGAGTGTCTGGCTGACATTGAGGATCTGAGCAGAAAGCAGTGCCCTAAAACGGGTGAACGCTGTGCCGGAAAGTGCGAAAGGACCAACTTGATCTATGACGATGGCAGCCAGTGGCATTGGCCAAAGACCTTGGGTCAGCTCTTCGAAGCACTGGAAAAGGTTGGCGAGAAAGACCAATTTATGCTTGTTGCAGGGAATACGGCGCATGGCGTCTATCGCCGCTCCCCAGACATACAACACTTTATTGACGTGCGCAACGTAGCAGAGCTGCAGGAGCACAGTAGTGATCAGCAGCAGCTAAAACTGGGTGCCAATCTTAGTCTCACTCAGGCCATGGATATTATTAAGGATGCCTCAAAACAGGCTGGTTTCGAGTATCTGCAGCAGCTGTGGCACCATTTCGATCTGATTGCCAATGTGCCCGTTCGTAATGTATGTATTTGTCTTCTACATCATTTTAAATGTCATGTTAATCTCCCTCTTTAATTAAGTCTGGGACTCTGGCTGGAAATTTGTCCATTAAGAAGCAGCATTCTGAGTTCCCATCGGATGTCTTTATCAGTTTTGAGGCACTCAATGCACGTGTCCTGGCATCCGTCAATGCCAAAGATGAGCAGCAAATGTCACTCAACGAATATTTGAGCAACAATGATAGAAAACTTGTCCTTAAAGCATTCCTATTGCCGGCATATCCCAAGGATAAATTCATATACGAATCGTATAAGGTATTAAGCCATTCAAGTATTCAAAATAACATTGAAATATCTTATTTTTAATTGCACAGATCATGCCACGTGCCCAGAATGCACATGCTTACGTGAATGCTGCGTTTTTGCTGGAACTTGGTACACAGTCCAAGGTGAAAAGTGCTCGCATTTGCTTTGGCGGCATTCGTCCGGACTTTGTGCATGCAACGGCCATTGAAGAGCTGCTGCAGGAACGCAATCCCTTTGACAATGCTTGGCTAGAGCAGGCGTTTGGAAAACTATCGACGCTACTGCAGCCGGATGAGGTGCTACCAGATGCTTCGGCCGCATATCGCTTGAGCTTAGCTTGTGGCCTGCTGTACAAGTTTCTGCTTAGTCATGCGCCCGCCACAGCAGTCAATGATGCTTTTAAGAGCGGTGGTCAACTGCTGCAGCGACCGTTGTCCTCGGGTACACAGGTGTATCAGACAAAGAAGGAAAACTATCCGGTTACGCAGGCGGTGCAGAAAGTGGAGGGCATGATTCAATGCTCTGGCGAGGCGACCTACATGAACGATATTCTAACCACCACAAACACAGTGCATTGCGCTTTTGTGGGAGCGACCAAAGTGGGCGCCAGTATTGAGCAAATTGATGCAACGGAGGCACTACGTCAACCAGGCGTACTGGCCTTCTACAGTGCCAAGGATGTACCTGGCACAAATACGTTCAGTGATCCGATCTTTGGCTACGAACCGGAGGAGATCTTTTGTGCCACACGCGTGCGTTGTTACGAACAGCCTTTGGGCATTGTGGTGGCTTTGAATGCTAATCAGGCACAGCGAGCTGCTAAGCTAGTAAAGATTACCTACAGTCAGCCGCAATTGCAACGTCCTGTGCTGGCGACCTTAAACGATGTGCTGGCCATGTCGCCCCCGGATCCATCACTCATTATCCATGAGTCCAAGGCAAAACCTGGAAAGCTTATATGCAGCGCAGAGCCGGATGTGAGTCAACGTGGAGTCCTCCAGTTGGGATCGCAATTCCACTTCACCACGGAGCCGCAGACAACGGTGGCTATACCGTTTGAGGATGGATTAAAGATCTACTCGGCCACACAATGGATGGATCACACCCAATCGGTAATTGCTCAGATGCTTCAGATGAAAGCAAAGGATGTTCAACTCCAAGTGCGTCGCTTGGGTGGTGGCTATGGCTGTAAAATAACACGTGGCAATCAAGTTGCATGCGCTGCGTCATTGGCTGCCCACAAATTGAATCGACCAGTGCGATTTGTTCAATCGCTGGAGTCAATGATGGATGCGAATGGGAAACGTTGGGCCTGCCGTTCCGACTATCAGTTCCATGTGCTGAATTCTGGTAAAATTGTCGGATTGCAGAATGATTTCTATGAGGATGCTGGCTGGAATAGAAACGAAAATCCTGTTCCCGCTCACTCCACAGACACGGCGTCCAATTGTTATGATTTGAATGACGCCAACCATAAGCTCAATGGCAATGCTGTACTCACTGATGCGCCCAGTTCGACATGGTGCCGTGCTCCGGGCTCTGTTGAGGGAATTGCCATGATTGAAAATATTGTGGAGCATGTTGCTTTTGCGGTGCAGCGTGATCCGGCTGATGTACGACTTCTCAATATATCCAAGGGCAATAAAATGGCACAGCTGCTGCCGCAATTTCTAAAATCACGCGAATATTATGCCCGTAAACAGGAGATCGAGTCGCATAATGCAAATAATCGTTGGATTAAACGTGGTCTGGGCTTGGCCATTATGGACTACCCGATATACTACTTTGGACAATATCCGGCAACGGTCGCTATTTATCATGTTGATGGAACTGTCGTTGTCAGCCATGGCGGCATCGAAATGGGTCAAGGTAAATAATAAATTCAATAAATGTACATACATAACGCAGAAGAGCAGCATAACTCCGCAACAAAAGAGAACTCCGCTCCATATATATATATATGTATGATAATATTATAAAGAGTTATAGTTTGTTACCTCCGAATTTACTGAACCGAAGTGGAAAACTATTCTACTTTATATATATGGTATAATTAGAGTATAAAAGATAGCCACTAGTAAATATCTTTGTTATAGTCAATCAATTTAATTTCAATAATCAATTTTCTTTTAAGGCATGAACACAAAGGTTGCGCAGGTGGCTGCTTTTACATTAGGAATCGAGTTGAGCCTTATAAAAGTTGAATCATCGGACACTATAAATGGTGCCAATTCAATGGTCACTGGTGGCGCTGTAGGTAGCGAAAGTCTTTGTTATGCAGTGCGCAAAGCTTGCGAGACGCTCAACACCCGTCTGCAGCCGGTGAAGAAGAAGGATGCCAGCTGGCAGGACACTATGAAGGCTGCCTATAAAGCATCGATCAATCTCATTGCATCAGATCATTTCAAGGAGGGCGACATGCAGAACTATCACGTGTATGGCATGGCGCTGACCGAGATCGAGCTGGACGTGTTGACGGGCAGCAACCAGATCAAGCGCGTTGATCTTCTGGAGGATGCGGGCGAGAGTCTTAGTCCCTACATTGACATTGGCCAGATCGAGGGCGCCTTTGTTATGTGCCTGGGCTACTGGCTGAGTGAACTGTTAATCTACGAGCGGCAGACGGGGCGATTGCTAACCAATCGCACGTGGAACTACAAGCCGCCGGGTCCAAAGGATATACCCATTGATTTTCGCATCGAAATGGTAGAGAATCCAGAATCGAACAGTGGTGCTGGGTTCATGCGTTCCAAAGCCACTGGTGAACCGCCATGTTGCCTAGCTGTAAGCGTCATCTTTGCTCTGCAACAGGCATTGCAGTCGGCCCGAAAGGATGCTGGCTTGCCCCGCGAATGGGTTCGTCTTGGTGCACCAACTACACCTGAAACATTGGTACTGAACGCCGGACATGATGTGAAAGCTTTTCGTCTTAAGTGAATAATAACAATTGAATTTTGTTACAGGAAAGTAAACAAATATCTTTATATACATACTTTTTATGTTATTATGAATGAATAAATATATATATGTTATCAAACCTTTTGTGTTTGCAATAGTATTCTTAACAAGCGTTTCATCTTGAACGACTTTCAATTTTAATTTTTTTAGATATGGAATATTGAGTTTAGGTCAGGTATGCAGTACACGCGTATTAACACACATACATATACTTGCAAGCACTGACTGTCCGCGGTAAGTACAGGGTATTTTCTAGTTGGGATTTCTCGACCACAGCCTTACTTGCTTTTATTTGTTTTTCCATCATTTCGTGATGATACCGGCTACATTTTGTTTAGAAGAACGCATGGCAAATAAAAACAAAAAATTTTTGATATTCCATTTTTTTTCTCTGGGTTAACGATGCTTAAATACTCTTATTGGCACATACATGTATGCATATGTATCGGATGTACATAATTTAATTCTAATTAGGCAAGTTGCTTATGTGCGACAGTACATAATAATAACGGTGTAAAAATAAAACAGAATAGTGTAAAACATATTTCTTTTATTAAGTTACAAAGTTCATTAAAAAATTTTGATAGCCTACACTAAATGAATATACACTAAAAGATAAGTTATCAAATAGAAACATAAATAGTCAAAATAGAGAGTGCTGAGAGATCCAAATAGAATACATAGAGAGCAAGCGAAAAGCAGAGAGAAAATTACGCAAGAGATAACGTTTCTCGCTCTCAGTTGAACTTGACGTTACTAACAACCGTTGTCGGCAAATATATAAGTGCGGAAGCTGATGGAAGCGACAGTATTGTTGAGATCGTCGTGGGTTGAGCGCGGCAACAATCGTAGTGCAATACGTATATTCCAAAACATTTTTAGGCATTAAATATAATGTGTGTGTTATATTTATTATAAATAGATTTACAAAGTAATAATAATAAAAGTATCAACTGGGTTTCAATTAAGTGATTTGCATAGATGAAACAAGAAACACAGATAATGTCTGGAAGTATAAGTATCAACGGCAATAGCTATGAGGGTATGTACACGTCATATTTACACACATATGTACCTGCATTTTTATTCACACAATCAAATATAGTACATTTCTATCAAGAGGTATATTGCACTATTTATTGTTAGAAGTGCCTTATTAAAGATAGAATAACATAGATGTATATGTATGTATATTGTATATATGTATGCTAATAAAAATATATATAACTACAAATAACACGTAAGTAAATTTTGTGAAGTAGCCAACTATAAATTAAATTTTTTAAAGTAAAGTTCCAAAATGAATATAAAGTTCTTAAAACTGAATCTAATCTTAGACACACTCGTCCCCAGTGCTGCTCGATTAATTAATATGTCTAATTAGATCCACTAAACACACATTGTATTTTTAGAGCTATGAATGTCGTTTCAAGAATATATTGCTTGAGGTATCTTACAGCCATACTTGACCCAAAAATGACTTCAATGTTCAGCGCTCTAAAACAACATAATAATTATTTTCTCTTCTTTTAGTCAACCTTTCAACTCTGCCAGCGGACATCAGTCTAAATACGTTTATAAGAGAGCATGCTGGACTTACGGGCACCAAATTCATGTGCCAAGAGGGCGGCTGCGGCGTCTGCGTTTGCGCCCTGAGTGGCACAAGTCCGGTGACTGGCGAACTTAGCACATGGGCAGTCAACTCGTGCCTGACGCTATTGAACACCTGTTTGGGTCTTGAGGTGACCACATCCGAGGGGCTGGGCAATAAGAGGAAGGGCTACCATGCCATACAGCAGCGATTGGCCAAAATGAATGGCACCCAGTGTGGCTACTGTTCACCAGGAATCGTGATGAACATGTATGCGTTGTTGAAGTCACAGCAGGGTAAAGTCACCATGGCTGAGGTGGAGAATGCATTTGGTGGCAACATTTGCCGCTGCACTGGCTATCGACCCATTCTGGATGCCATGAAATCCTTTGCCGTCGACAGCAATATTGAGGTGCCAGCGGAATGTGCCGATATTGAAGATTTAAGCACCAAACAGTGTCCCAAAACTGGTGAGCTCTGTGCTGGCAGCTGCAAGAAGAAGACCCAACCAAAGGGAGTACAACGCTGTTCTGATGGCAGTCGGTGGACCTGGCCACAAAACCTGTCGGAGCTCTTTGAAGCTCTCCAGTTGGCTGGCAAGGAACAATTGCCATATATGCTGGTTGCGGGCAACACGGCGCATGGCATCTACAAACGCAGTGCTGAGATTAAATCCTTCATCGATGTTCAAGCCGTGACGGAGCTGAAAGGATATATCTCAAACGACAATCGTCTCACACTGGGTGGCAATTTGAGCCTTAGCGAGACAATGGATATTTGCCGCAAGTTGGAGCAAACGAATGGATTCGAGTACCTGGCTCAGGTGTGGCAACACTTGGATTGGATTGCCAATGTTCCAGTACGCAATGTAAGTTGTTTGTTATCTGTGTACTCGAACTATTTTATCAAGTGGTTGACAAATGTTTTATTATCAATTTTTTGTACTTAATTATGTATAAACCAGGCTGGCACTCTGGCTGGTAACTTGTCCATCAAGCACGCTCACCCCGAGTTCCCCTCGGATGTGTACATTGTGCTGGAAGCGCTCAATGCCCGAATCATCATTCAGGAGTCTGCGGATAAGCAGCTAACTGTGAGCCTGGACGAGTATTTGAAGCTGTCAATGTTGGGTAAAATTATTCGGGGAATTGTTTTGCCAGCCTACTCAAAGCAAAATGTTCTATTTGATTCGTATAAGGTAAGAAACAAGTTCATAAGTAATTTAAAGATGACTTCAGAAAATAACCATTAAGAAATCAAGTTTGAAGAGATGGTTTTTAAAGGCATCATTAATTTTACTTTACTGATAAATAGTTTAAAAAATCAAATCTTTCAATGTGATATGCATTCAAAGATCTTAGAAATCTGTCATCAAGATGGGTTAACTAACACCGAAATCATAACTTATTTTTATGCCATTAGTTAAATTAAATCTATCTATCTAATCTTGTATGCATTCCGCAGATCATGCCACGTGCTCAGAATGCACATGCTTACGTGAATGCTGCATTTCTGCTAGAACTTGATACGGAGTCAAAGGTGAAAAGTGCTCGCATTTGCTTTGGCGGCATTCGTCCAGACTTTGTGCATGCAACGGCCATTGAGGAGCTGCTTCAGGGACGCAATGCTTTTGACAATGTCTTGCTGGAGCAGGCGTTTGGAAAACTTTCGGCGGTGCTGCAGCCGGATCATGTGCTACCGGATGCTTCGCCTGTCTATCGGCGCAAGTTGGCCTGTGGCCTCCTGTACAAGTTTTTGTTGAAGGCCGCCACGGAGAGAAAGCTGGTGGGGGTTAGCAGTCGCCATTTAAGTGGCGGCTCCTTGCTGCAACGTCCGGTGTCGAGTGGCAAGCAGAGCTACGAGACCTTTGAGCAACAATATCCGGTGACAAAGCCCACGGAGAAGCACGAGGGCTTAATCCAGTGCTCGGGTGAGGCGACCTTTGCCAACGATCTACCGACACAGCACAATCAACTGTGGGCCGCATTTGTAACAGCAAAGCGTGTGGGCGCCCAGGTTAGCAAGGTGGACACAACAGCAGCGCTGGCTCTGCCCGGCGTTGTAGCATACGTGGATGCTACAGATGTTCCCGGAGTAAATTCGCTGCGTCCCAAGGCATTAGATGATTACTTCTTTCCGCAGGAAGAGGAGATCTTTGCAACTGGTGATATCAAGTTCTATCAACAACCCATTGGATTATTATTGGCGACATCCAATGCGTTGGCTCAACGCGCTGCCGAACTGGTGGAGCTGACATATGTCGGTGGCTCTGAAGAGGTGCTGCCAACTATTAAGCATGTGCTGGAGTCGTCTGGTGCTGCATCGAGTGAACGCATCAAGCATACAGTGAAGTCAATGCTGGATAAATTGGACTTGCAAGAGGCATATGACACTCAGGGCACAGGCAAATTGTATTTGGACTTGCAGTATCATTTCTTTATGGAGCCGCACACAACGGTGGTGCTGCCCTTTGAGGGTGGTGTGCAGATGCATGTGGCCACCCAGTGGATGGATCTGACGCAAGACGTTGTTGCCAAGGTACTCGATCTGAGAAGCAATGACGTCCAGGTGAAGACACGTCGCATTGGAGGTGGCTATGGTGGCAAGGGGACACGTTGCAATCTAGCTGCCGCGGCTGCAGCCGTTGCCGCCCACAAAGTGAATCGTCCCGTGAGATTTGTGCAATCGCTAGAATCGATCATGACAACGACGGGCAAACGTTGGTCCTTCCACTGTGACTACGATTTCTATGCGCAGGCAAATGGTAAAATTGTCGGCCTGAACAGTCGTTTCTATGAGGATGCTGGATATTTGACGAGTGAATCGCCCATGGGGCATACTTTGCTGTTGTCGAAGAACTGTTACGAGTTCGGTGATAATTATAAGCTTGATGGTTTTATGGTCGTAACGGATTCGCCAAGCAACACGGCGTGTCGTGCTCCTGGCTCCGTCGAAGGCATTGCCATGATTGAGAATATTATTGAGCATATTGCATTTGTAACTGGGAACGATCCAGCGGATGTGCGTTTTGCCAACATGTTGCCAGCACACAAAATGGGTGAAATGATGCCACGTTTCCTCGAGAACACACAATATCGAAAGCGTCGCGCCGACATCATTGCCCACAACATTGAGCATCGTTGGCGCAAACGAGGTCTGGGTCTATGCATCTTGGAGTATCAGATGGGTTATTTTGGACAATATCCAGCCACGGTGAGCATTTATCACAGCGATGGCACCGTTGTTGTTGCCCATGGAGGCATCGAAATGGGACAAGGTAAGCTTATTTATTTAAATAATATCTAAACATCAAAAGCCCTGTCGATATAGCCATGTCCAACATACCCTGTGCCAGAGGCACAACAAGTATGTTTCAGTTAATCGCTTGTTTCCTGTTTCCGATGTACAAATCTTATCAACAACAATACAATCCCCAATTTTAAAAATTTTGAGCGTTCTTAGGAAGTTAACCATAGGCGAAACAAGCTAACTCTAACTATTACATTCAATATTAATGTTATCGAACCTTAAATCTCCGATACAATGCTGGTTTGTGAAAATTTAATCGAAATTGGCCAAGAAGATCGAAATTTAAGTGTTTACGTAAAATTCTCCATTCGAGCTGATCACAGTTTTCTATAAACATCAATATTTCCAATGTTTTATTATTAATATTTAGGTATGAACACAAAGATTACTCAGGTGGTGGCCCATACTTTAGGCATTGCCATGGAACAGGTGCGCATTGAGGCAAGCGATACGATTAACGGTGCCAATGCGATGGTCACCGGTGGTTCTGTGGGCAGCGAATCAATATGCTTTGCGGTCCGTAAGGCATGCGAGACGCTCAATTCGCGCCTGGAGCCACTGAAGGAGGAGCTTAAGCCGGCGGATTGGCAACAGTTGATCAACGAGGCATACAATCGTAAGGTCAACCTGATAGCCAGTGATCAGTGCAAGCAGGGCGATATGGATCCGTATGCGGTATGTGGATTGGGTCTCGTCGAGGTGGAGCTAGATGTGTTAACAGGCAACTACCTGGTCAATCGGGCCGACATCCTAGAGGATTGTGGCGAGTGCTTAAATCCCTGTGTGGATATTGGCCAAATCGAGGGCGCCTTCATGATGGGCCTGGGTTACTGGACCAGCGAGCAGATTGTTGTTGATCCCAAAACGGGCGAGTGCCTTACAAACCGTACCTGGAATTATAAGCCGCCAGGTGCCAAGGATATCCCTATTGATCTGCGCATCGAGATGTTGCCAAAGAGCGCCAACAAGGCTGGCTTTATGCGATCAAAGGGTTAGTAAATATTCGTATATATATATATATATACATTCCACACACTCAACAACAAATATGTCTCGGTATATAAAAAAAAAAAAACCGACTTAATTGTTTCGAATGCTTGATATTCTTATTTTATCCTAAATTTTATCTTATTTCATCTGATACTTATTACCGTTTATATATATTTGCAGCAACTGGTGAGCCAGCGATTTGTGTGGCCGTAGCCGTTGCCTTTGCTTTGCAGCAAGCGCTGCAATCTGCCCGAAATGATGCCGGACTACCCAAATCATGGGTTACGCTTAATGCGCCAATGACACCTGAGCTGCTTGTGCTGCACGCCGGCACCGAACCGGGTCAACTAAAGCTGTGCTAAGATCTTACGGTACCATGCAGAGAACAGCGTGTGAATCAGTGGCAAGTGGCCACAAAAAAAAGGACGATAAGTAAAAACGGAATATGAGATATACAGAAATGTAGTTACCAACGCACAATGTGTTCCACATTTGATTTTTTAATGCACAATAAATTTAGAAATGTATTCAATGTATTCCATATCATATCCAAATGATATTCAACAGCTTATTTTAAAAACCTTGCCTTTCGACATTTTGTTCTTGTCTCTGTCCCCGTTAGCCATGTCAGGCTCATCATATCATATCATGCATTGCAAAAGGCTAGCAGAGTATCAACAGCAGCTGTTGTTCCCGTTGGCTAGGAATTTGGCCATTAAAAAGCAGCATTCTGAGTTACCGTCGGATGTCTCAACCGTATATTTGAGCAACAATTCTAGAAAACTTGTTCTTAAAGCATTCCTATTGCCGGCATATCCTAAGGATAAATTCATATACGAATCGTTTAAGGTATTAAGGCTACTGCAGCCGGATGAAGTGATACCAGGTGCTACCAAACTTAGCTTGCGGTCTTTAAGCTGCAGCGATCGTTGTCCTCGGGTACAAGGAAATTATAGGACAATAGAATTTCGTTACAAAGAAGTAAACAAATATCTTTACATACATACTTTATAAACATATATGTCATATTATCAAAATTTTTGTGTTTGCAAAAAATATTCTTTAGCTTTACATCTATTCCAGACATATTGAAACTTACACTTTTTTAAAAATTGGGACACCTTGGAAAATCTTGTGTTACATGTATGGCTAGTTGCCTATTGTACAAAGTTTCTATTATTATTATTATTATTTGTTAAAAGTTAGTTTTCGCATCCATAATTACACAAAAAAAAAAACTCTATTTTAACTACTTAATGAGTTTTTGATTCTAAAGCCAAAACAATTATTTAGCATAAGATTATTACACACTGATTCGTTTCACTAAAAAAGTTTACAAATTAAAAACGAATTAAACTTAATTCTAAACACTATTTAATATGCGAAACCTGTCTACGTTATTTGATGCTATATTTATTTGTGTCTCGAGCTCTGGATGAAAAGTTTGCTTAGCAGTTGGTTTTTTTATTTTTTTTTGGTGTCATAACGTGATGTTACCGGCAATAGTTTGCTTACAAATATACATGATTAATTTAAACAATAAATTGTTAATAGGTACGATAGTAACTAATAACGTTATATACGTGAAAACATGAATATTAACAAATTTTAAATTACACTCAATAGCGTTAAAAATACCTTTTTTATTAATTTACAAATTTCGCTTACAATTTTTGTATAGACTCTCCACCTAGCGAATATACACTAACAGATAGGTTATCAAATATAAACATAGATAGTCAAAAGAGAGAGCCACAAAAAAGCTGAGAAATCTAATAGGAATGTATGGATCGCATAAGGCGAAACGTTTCTCGCTCTCAGTTAAACTTGACGAAAGTAAATGAACGTTATATATAAATGTGGAAGCTAATGAGAGCAACAGTTGTGTTGAGATCGCCGTGGGCTAGGCAGTGTGAATAGTAATTTGACAAAAATTGTGAAATTCATTTGTTCTAGAACATTGTTAGACATTAGAAATAATAGGTGTGCGGGAATATAAAGAGATTTACAAAATAATCATCACAACAGTTAAGTGTCTTGCGTACAAAAAACACAGACAATGTCTGGAAATATAACTATCAACGGCAATAGCTATGAAGGTATGTACACATAACATTCACATACATATGTTTCTATCAAGAGGAACGCGAAGAAACCGTTGAAAGTTATATAACACTGAAGATAATAAAAGTGTAAATGTATAATGTACTATTTGCTATGTTACTAGAAGTAAATCCCTCCATTAAAGCGGACCTTAAATAATCAAATTCTATTTTTTCAATCACAGAAATAACTTTATTAATAAATAACTTTAAAATTAATATAAAATTTAAATTTTCTTAAACTTAAAATACTTAAATGTAGTCTTTAAAAAAACCGTTAATTTTAATTACAGTTCTTTCAGATTAATGTGAGTGGACACACTGGTTCCTAGTGCTGGTCAATCTTTAAATTAGCGAATATTTTTGAGGCCGATTGAATAAAGAATTGGTCTTATCGATTAAAGATTATATTTTGTTTTATTAAAACGTAGCTTTAAATATTTAAAACCTTTACTTAAATCAAAAATGAATTTGATATTCACAAATACTTAATTCTTAAGCTATATTAAAATTGGTCTCTCTTCTTTCAGTCAACCTTTCAACTCTGCCAGCGGACATCAGTCTAAATACGTTTATACGAGAGCATGCTGGACTTACGGGCACCAAATTCATGTGCCAAGAGGGCGGCTGCGGCGTCTGCGTTTGCGCCCTGAGTGGCAGAAGTCCGGTGACTGGCGAACTTAGCACATGGGCGGTCAACTCGTGCCTGACGCTATTGAACACCTGTTTGGGTCTTGAGGTGACCACATCCGAGGGGCTGGGCAATAAGAGGAAGGGCTACCATGCCATACAGCAGCGATTGGCCAAAATGAATGGCACCCAGTGTGGCTACTGTTCACCGGGAATCGTGATGAATATGTATGCGTTGTTAAAGTCACAGCAGGGTAAAGTCACCATGGCTGAGGTGGAGAATGCATTTGGTGGCAACATTTGCCGCTGCACTGGCTATCGACCCATTCTGGATGCCATGAAATCCTTTGCCGTCGACAGCAATATTGAGGTGCCAGCGGAATGTGCCGATATTGAAGATTTAAGCACCAAACAGTGTCCCAAAACTGGTGAGCTCTGTGCTGGCAGCTGCAAGAAAAAGACCCAACCAAAGGGAGTACAACGCTATGCTGATGGCAGTCGGTGGACCTGGCCACAAAACCTGTCGGAGCTCTTTGAAGCTCTCCAGTTGGCTGGCAAGAAACAATTGCCATATATGCTGGTTGCGGGCAACACGGCGCATGGCATCTACAAACGCAGTGCTGAGATTAAATCCTTCATCGATGTTCAAGCCGTGACGGAGCTGAGAGGGTATAGCTCAAACGACAATCGTCTCACACTGGGTGGCAATCTGAGCCTTAGCGAGACAATGGATATTTGCCGCAAGTTGGAGCAAACGAATGGATTCGAGTACCTGGCTCAGGTGTGGCAACACTTGGATTGGATTGCCAATGTTCCAGTACGCAATGTAAGTTGTTTGTTATCTGTGTACTCGAACTATTTTATCAAGTGGTTGACAAATGTTTTATAATCAATTTTTTGTACTTAATTATGTATTAACCCAGGCTGGCACTCTGGCTGGTAACTTGTCCATCAAGCACGCTCACCCCGAGTTCCCCTCGGATGTGTACATTGTGCTGGAAGCGCTCAATGCCCGAATCATCATTCAGGAGTCTGCGGATAAGCAGCTAACTGTGAGCCTGGACGAGTATTTGAAGCTGTCAATGTTGGGTAAAATTATTCGGGGAATTGTTTTGCCAGCCTACTCAAAGCAAAATGTTCTATTTGATTCGTATAAGGTAAGAAACAAGTTCATAAGTAATTTAAAGATGACTTCAGAAAATAACCATTAAGAAATCAAGTTTGAAGAGATGGTTTATAAAGGCATCATTAATTTTACTTTACTGATAAATGGTTTAAAAGATCAAATCTTTCAATGTGACATGCATTCAAAGATCTTAGAAATCTGTCATCAAGATGGGTTAACTAACACCGAAATCATAACTTGTTTTTATGCCATTAGTTAAATTAAATCTATCTATCTAATCTTGTATGCATTCCGCAGATCATGCCACGTGCTCAGAATGCACATGCTTACGTGAATGCTGCATTTCTGCTAGAACTTGATACGGAGTCAAAGGTGAAAAGTGCTCGCATTTGCTTTGGCGGCATTCGTCCAGACTTTGTGCATGCAACGGCCATTGAGGAGCTGCTTCAGGGACGCAATGCTTTTGACAATGTCTTGCTGGAGCAGGCGTTTGGAAAACTTTCGGCGGTGCTGCAGCCGGATCATGTGCTACCGGATGCTTCGCCTGTCTATAGGCGCAAGTTGGCCTGTGGCCTCCTGTACAAGTTTTTGTTGAAGGCCGCCACGGAGAGAAAGCTGGTGGGGGTTAGCAGTCGCCATTTAAGTGGCGGCTCCTTGCTGCAACGTCCGGTGTCGAGTGGCAAGCAGAGCTACGAGACCTTTGAGCAACAATATCCGGTGACAAAGCCCACGGAGAAGCACGAGGGCTTAATCCAGTGCTCGGGTGAGGCGACCTATGCAAACGATCTACCCACACAGCACAATCAACTGTGGGCCGCATTTGTAACAGCAAAGCGTGTGGGCGCCCAGGTTAGCAAGGTGGACACAACAGCAGCGCTGGCTCTGCCCGGCGTTGTAGCATACGTGGATGCCACAGATATACCCGGAGCGAATTCACTGCGTCCAAGGGTGTGCGAGCCTCACTTTTTTCCGGAGGAAGAGCAGATCTTTGCAACTGGCGATATTAAGTATTATCAACAGCCAATTGGACTAATATTGGCGACATCGAATGCATTGGCTCAACGCGCTGCCGAACTGGTGGAGCTGACATTAGTCGGTGGCACTGAAGAGGTGCTGCCCAGCATGAAGCATGTGCTGGAGTCGTCTGGTGCTGCATCGAGTGAACGCATAAAGCATCCAGTGAAGTCAATGCTGGATAAGTTGGACTTGCAAGAGGCATATGACACTCAGGGCACAGGCAAATTGGATTTGGGCTTGCAATATCATTACTTTATGGAGCCGCACACAACGGTGGTGCTGCCCTTTGAGGGTGGTGTGCAGATGCATGTGGCCACCCAGTGGATGGATCTGACTCAAGACGTCGTTGCCAATGTGCTAAATCTTAGAAGCAATGAGGTCCAGGTGAAGACACGTCGCATTGGTGGTGGCTATGGTGGCAAGGCGACACGTTGCAATCTAGCTGCCGCGGCTGCAGCCGTTGCCGCCCACAAAGTGAATCGTCCCGTGAGATTTGTGCAATCGCTAGAATCGATCATGACAACGACGGGGAAACGTTGGTCCTTCCACTGTGACTACGATTTCTATGCGCAGGCAAATGGTAAAATTGTCGGCCTGAACAGTCTTTTCTATGAGGATGCTGGATATTTGACGAGTGAATCGCCCATGGGGCATACGGTGCTGTTGTCGAAGAACTGTTACGAGTTCGGTGATAATTATAAGCTTGATGGTTTTATGGTCGTAACGGATTCGCCAAGCAATACGGCGTGTCGTGCTCCTGGCTCCGTCGAAGGCATTGCCATGATTGAGAATATTATTGAGCATATTGCATTTGTAACTGGGAACGATCCAGCGGATGTGCGTTTTACCAACATGTTGCCAGCACACAAAATGGGTGAAATGATGCCACGTTTCCTCGAGAACACACAATATCGAAAGCGTCGCGCCGACATCATTGCTTACAACATGGAGAATCGTTGGCGCAAACGAGGTCTGGGTCTATGCATCATGGAATATCGGATCGGTTATTTTGGACAATATCCAGCCACCGTGAGCATTTATCACAGCGATGGCACCGTTGTTGTTGCCCATGGAGGCATCGAAATGGGACAAGGTGAGTTGATTGATATCAAAAATGTTATGTTATCGAAAGATGTTAAAAACTTTAATACAATACCGACTATATTTGAAAATTGCACCGAAAATGGTCAAGACACGCCGTAGATATAAAAGATTGAAATGTTAGCAAACACGTAGTATTAGAAATGCATAGAATTCAGAGTATCTTCTAGTCAAGCATATTCGACTTCTTGACTTCTTCTTCTTTCTTCTTTAGGTATGAACACAAAGATTACTCAGGTTGTGGCCCATACGTTAGGCATTGCCATGGAGCAGATTCGCATTGAGGCGAGCGAAACGATTAACGGTGCCAATTCGATGGTTACCGGTGGTGCTGTAGGCAGCGAATCGTTATGCTTTGCGGTGCGTAAGGCATGCGAGACGCTCAATTCGCGCCTGGAGCCACTAAAGGAAGAGCTTAAGCCGGCCGACTGGCAACAGTTGATCAACGAGGCATACAATCGTAAGGTCAACTTGATAGCCAGTGATCAGTGCAAGCAGGGCGATATGGATCCGTATGCGGTATGTGGATTGGGTCTCGTCGAGGTGGAGCTGGATGCGCTAACTGGCAACTATCTGGTCAATAGGGCTGACATCCTAGAGGATACGGGCGAGTGCTTAAATCCCTATGTAGACGTCGGCCAAATCGAGGGCGCCTTCATGATGGGCCTGGGTTACTGGACCAGCGAGCAGATTGTTGTTGATCCCAAAACGGGCGAGTGCCTTACAAACCGTACCTGGAATTATAAGCCGCCAGGTGCAAAGGATATCCCTATTGATCTGCGCATCGAGATGTTGCCCAAGAGCGCCAACAAGGCTGGCTTTATGCGATCAAAAGGTTAGTAAATATTCGTATAAATATATATATATATATATATATATATATTTATATATATGTATATATTCTACACTCAACAAGAAATATGTCTCGGTATTCAAAAAAAAATGAACAATAGTGTTCTTAAAACTCTAGATTCATATTTGTTGCTTCGGGCGCTTAAAATGCTGATCTTATCCTATTTTTTATCTTATTCAATCTTATACATATATATACTTGCAGCAACTGGTGAGCCAGCGATTTGTCTGGGCATAGCAGTTGCCTTTGCTTTACAGCAGGCGCTTCAATCTGCCCGAGATGATGCCGGACTACCCAAATCATGGGTTACGCTTAATGCGCCAATGACACCTGAGCTTCTTGTGCTGCACGCCGGCACCGAACCGGGTCAACTTAAGCTGTGCTAAGATCTTTATGCGCCTTAATTTCCATTATCCACCAAAGAACCAGCTTTAACCTTATATTACTTAAACAAATATGTAGTTACTAGCGCACAATGTGTAAAAGGCTTCGTTTTAATATATTTCAATGTTTTAATTCATTAATTTTCAGTTCGCGACGCTTTTATAATATATATCTGTATCTAAAGAGAAGTTGGGTGCGCTTTGATTATCGCGTCACTCCATCTACTCGATAGTCAGATCAACACACCGCCACATTCATCGTTTGTGTATCGATCTTTGATACTATTACTACCGGACTATTACAAATGTGTTACATATATTTTATTTTTAAAAGCACAGTAAATTAAAAACTTATTGAAACCATATTCAAATAACATTCACTGTGAAATGCAACAAGGCTGACCGCCGGGTCAACATCTTGGCTTTCTTAGCAAACGATCTTAGGGTTTTTTAATATGCTTGATTTCGGATTGAAAACAACAAACTGATTAATTAGCTCAGCACTAAGTTCTATTCACTATTTTTCTAAAAGATGACAGCACACTTGCACTTTAGGATATATAATATTCAAAATCCCCTAGTCTACCGTTTTATTATTTTTTTTTAATATCTTTCTGGTAATGTCTAACATCTTAACACCGGCGTACACAACCTGGCACGTTGAGCAGGCTCTTCATTATTTTCAAACACACTCTTAAAAAGAAGCGCGTAGTAAATCCTCCTTAACAACGTGGATTGAAAATTGGTTGCATTACAAATGGAGTTGGAGAGGGATTTCAACTCAATCCGTATTCCAGTAACAAAATGTATTATTTATTTCAGTATATCGGGAATTTAAAAATGAAGAATTTTCCTTAACAGACAAAAATCTTACAACCAGAAGCAGATAAATTAATAAAACCAAGATTCCTTTTGTATAATAATTTAAGCATAAAGTTAGTCAATGATTAATTGTTGAACAATATATGTTCTCCGTTCCAAAAACATAGATTCTTTATACTTTAAGCTACTTAAAACCCATGCGTATTTAACCAGAGCGATACGCCAACTTGCAGGGTTTGGTGTTAGTCAAAAACCAGAAACAGACCAAAATGATAAAAACAAAATCAGCGCGTACAAAATCCAAATAGTTAATGCGCAAAAAGCCAGACAGACAAAAAAGTGAGCCATAGACAGACGGGGACGCTGGCCTTGATAATCATAGAATGCATTTGCATACAAGCATGCCTCATGTTGCCGGGGGCTGGTCTGCATGCAAATGAAACATAAGCGAGACACACTCTGCTGCACAAACAGATACGCAGAGTTGCAGATTGTACATACACAATGTGACATTCTGTCTGTCTGCTAGCCACGGCTTAAAAATATATTTTGTATTTATGTACATTTCAATTAAATTTGTTCACATGAACAAATGCAAAGCAACGCCCAGAACATTAGACCAGACTGTGTGCAGTTTGTTAATGAGCAGCTGAAGAAAATCCTGCATCTACACTAAAGGTAGACTGCATTGCCATAAAGTGCCCCCTTACAGGAGAGTAAACTTGTGACCAAGTCCTTAAAGATGAGATTGGAGGAACCAAATGGGAATCAATCGTGCATGGAACAGATACAAAATTCTTAAATCAACATGGTAATAATACATAAAGAATAATTGTTAACTCTGAAAACATCTCGAGGCAAATCAGTATTAACAATCCTTGCACAGCGCAAGGAAACGGTTTTAAAAACATGTCTTTGATTCTTTGAGTCTCCGTATACCTACAATTTGGTCGATTAACATGCTCATATTTTTACTTAATAAATAAATGATGTTCAAATTTCTAGGTTATTTTAACTATTTTCAATATTTTTGATGTTTCAGACGATACATCTGCTGTAAAGCTTGATAACTGTTGTCGGCGGTCAACTCTTGTGGATTGCTCGAGTTTAAAAAAGTTTCCATTTCCATGCACGTTCACAATAGATGTCCTGAACTTGAACTTGCAACTGTTGTTACATACATACATTGCAAGTGTCCAAAAACCAAAAAAAAAAACCAAGAAAAAACCATTGGGCGTTCACTTTTGCATAACTGAAAGCTTGTTCCGTTCACTCCGTTCTGCAACTTCACCTCACTCCTTTTGGTTGTCTTTTGTCTGTGCCGTGCATTTCAAATTCTAAGCAAATTTGTCGTCTGGGAGCGTCGGGCGCAACATTTTATGAGCGTGCGCGCGATGCAGCGCCTCTGATATGGTTAGAAAACCGTCTGCTGCTGCTGCAACAGTGTTCCAGTTTCTGTCTGGTGTGGTGTTGTGCGGCTATGCTGGCTATGTCTGCTTGTGGCACACACACACACACACACATAGATGTCCTTGTATGATTTATGGTTAGCGTTGCTCGGATAATGGCCACGTAGCATTATAATAATGCCGCACCAGGCGTATGCTTATCGCTGTCGAGGACGCCAACGTCAACGTCTAGACGTCCTGCGGTGCAGTCAGTTTCTGGTCCTCATGCTGGACAAAAATTTTGCATCTACTTTTCTATTGCGTTTTAACCAAGCATTTGCAGTCGCAATGTACGCTCTCTTTCTGCAAGCAGTTTATTAAGCAGAAAAGGCCAAAATTAAGTACATCATTTTAGTTGAGTTTCTTGTTGATTTCGTGTGCATTGTGTGTGTGTGCGTGTGTGTGCGATTGTCTGGCGCATATCCTGTGGCCAACATAATTTACAGGCCCTGCACCAAAAGACGTTGTTGAATTTTACGCCGCAACGAACGTCTTCGGTCTCGATTCGTGAGCCAAATACATAATAGAATATACGCAATTGTCCATGTGTGTGTGTGTGTGTACACTTTTCACATATCCTTTTCAGCTCAATGCCAACACACAGACAATTACAAAACTGAATAGTTTGTATGCAAACAGTTCATAATACATGTCATTAAAATATCTTGCTGGTTGTGAATGTCATTGCTGCGGCGGCTGGCTTTTGTTATATCTTGCGTTTCTTGTCGTTATTTGGCCCTGAAAAGAAAAGGAAAACTGCTCCCAAACAGTAAAGAATGAAATGCTTTTAAATGCATAGAGACCTGAGCTAGGCGCTTTAAATTTAAAGATTAAATTTGTCTCTTTATTTGAGCTCATTTTTAATTTAAAATTTCTACATAATTTTCATGTAATTGAAAACACTTGTACGTTGAAAAAGTCGTTTTGCTGTTCAATACATTTAAATCAATACAATGTGATATTTTTTAGATTAGTTGTTAACATATCCAATTCAGTTCGACCATCGATCATCAACGATCGTTGTAGGTTGTTTACGGATATATCTGATTTGACGCTATATAATGGTCGAGTAGATTGCTTAAAGTCTACAAATTGTATCATTGGACATACTGCAATGAAACTTGTTCGTAAATCCACTAAAAGGTATTAAAAACTTTAGCTTGTTTTCCATTCTCTTGAAAACAAAAAAAAGAGGTTTACAATTTTTTTTTTAGAACTGAAAATATTTTATCTTTAAAACTCAACTTTTTAATAGAAAGTTCTGTTTGAAATCTAGCTTTCTATTTTCTGACAATAAGAGTAAAGCTTTCTTGACATGTTTAAAGGATTGGCAGCTCTAGCAGCTGATGTCGATAACTAATCGATAGTATATAGTAGTATTAAGCTCGCCACTAAAATATATATCATGAAGTAGTTTTACACATATAAAGAAAATATAAACTTTAAGTTATTGTATTCTGTTTTAATCAACGAGCCAATAAGTTTTTGTCGTGTATTTCAAATTTATACTACCAACAATCGTTGCCAATTGCACACCAACAAACAAATGAAACTTAATAACTAGCCGAGTCGACTGAAGGATGCCTTTTGTAGGACCAGAAAAACTCTACAAATAAAAGACAGCATTGACTCCAACGGCAACGGTTAACAGTAAAGGACAATAATAACGACAACGGCCGTAACTCAATCTGCAAAAATGCAAAATTGAATAACCAACCAGACGCAGTGCCGCAGGACAATGATAGCGTGAAAACGTAGACAATGATAATAAAAATACCTTACAGCTTAAGCGTAAATTGTTGATGGATTTTAAGTTAAAATCTTAATATTAAGTTCGTATTTTTTTCGTGTTTGTAACCTAATTATAAAATTTGACTACTTAAAGTAACAAAATTATATTTAATATGTTTGATTTTTGTAGTTTTTATAATTTTGTTTATTTTTTTTTTATAAAACATACATATATTCTTATATTTATATTAATAAAAGTGTTTAAGCGCTAGAGCTAGATTTGTATAAATATTATTATTATGTAGCATTAATAAGTCCATTGTATGTCAAGTACAAGAATGTTTGGAGACCCTTTTCTTTTTGGTTTGGGCGATTTAAGTAAATTATAAAATAAAATTGACGCTGAAAATGGTTGATCGCATCTCTTGGTCTGGCAAATAATGAAATCAATTTAATGCCGGCGTTACAGACAGCGCACAATTTTCGCCAAGTTCTGACGACACTCTTCATTTCTGTCCCATGTTCTCACACAATCCACAACGCTCGCAATTCAGTGCAATATAAAAATGAAATCAATTATGTTGAAACTTTTTTTGAGCGCTTTTACCGCCGGCTATGTTGTAATTAATACAAAATGCTATGGCCATGGCACAGGCCAAAGAGAGACTCTTTAAGCTTATACCCCCCCTATCTCCATTTGTTTTACATTCCAAGCGATACGATGTTGCCCAGCCAGGTGCCCAGGGCATGCCAAAAGTTGAGTACTACTTTCCCCAAACTCAATTTGAGAAAAAATTTCATTTACAATTGCCATCGCCCATCGCCCATTGCCGTCCCCGTTCCGTTCCATTGTGTTGTCAGCAACGTGTGAGTGGACAGTTGGTCTGTTCCGAGCCGAGGCCTCTGTGCCAGTTGTTGTGTTTATTAATTTAATTTGAAAGTCGCGTTTTCCACGCAGAGCGCCACGTACACACTAAATCCATGACAGCCGCAAGGCATTTTTGCGAGCAGCTGTGGACAGTTGAGGTTTCGCATTGGCATTGCGCACTTTTCACTGTTTTGGATTTTTGGTGGTGGTTAACCGAAATCTGCTGAATTGATATGAGATGATTCAGTGTTGTTAGCATTCATTAAGAGCTGGTTAAAGCTGGTTTGGTTAATTTAATTTTAAAAAATAACGACATAGAACATTTAATTGCCATTCATTAAACAAATAATAAAGATAATTAAGTTAAATTGACATCACTCGTGGGAGACTTAGCACAGTTCATCAACACAGAGCAGCGCCAATCGCACAATATACTTAAAAATTTTAGCCTATATGTTTTTCTGGTTTATAAGCTATACTATTGTAAAGTTTCTTAAAAAGCCTTTCAATAGTTTTTAAGTGAAAGAGTAACAAACATTTTTACAAACTTTCCAACTTATTATATTAGAAGGATTTATTCTTAGTACTTAAAGTACATATTAAAAATGTATATAAATATATATTAGACAAATAAAAATATCAAACTTCCTCAATCATTAATTTGTTTCCTTTGAATTACCCTTTTGATTTTAGGCCATAAATTGGGATAGCTTCCTTCGTCTTTATCGAAATTACAATTCTAATGTAGATGGCTTGAGGCACGTGCCATTGACATCACTTTCACGCACACATTGGCTAATCGCAAATGCTAAGTAGATATTCGTAATCACGCTTTCCCAAGAGGCAGCGAATCAACGATTTGCCTCGCAAAATCATTCACAAGAAATGATCCGTAAATCAATACGGACAGTCAAAGTATGCTGAAACTGAAATGCTCTTACTTAATAATATTTGTAAAATGCAAAAGATATATTTTTGAAACTTGAGATATTGATATGTCTCAAGAGTTTGTTTATGTAAATATATATTTTACGGATTCGGAGAAGCTTTCTTTAAACATTCAGTTACTCGTTTTATCAGTTCATCAGCTGTCCAAGCAAACCGCAAATGCGATAAGACTCAGGCAACTGAAGTGTAAAACTCACAATTTGTTGGATATTTGCAATGCATTTAGCAGCGATTGGTCAGCTTTGAGGTAGGTAGATACCAGTTAGCATTTAGCCAGATTGCTGGCTGGCCAACACATTTAGTTAACAGCGCATGTGGCTGGGGCATTTGTCAACGGCAGCGACGTGTCGGCAACTTCAACGCCAACGCAACAAGACGTCAGCGGCGACACGTTTGTAAATGTTGCACAGCTCCCCGTGCCCCCTTGCTACAAGTTGCCCAACTCGCAGTTGTGCAGTTGTAAGAAAAAATAACTATAAACAATTTATTCGTTTTGGGATGTCTACTTCTCAACTTTCGTAGCACTATCTGAACTGTGCAGCGCCAACTGCACTGTGTTGGCAACATGCAGCGCATGCCAAGCGCCTTTGCATTTGCTGTCAATTGTGTCAAGAGTTTCAGTGGCTGGGGCAAGGTTTAACACACTGAACAAAATCTTGGTTTAAGCTGAACAACTTTAATCAACGGATTTAAGTCTTAAAAACATCTTTGTTTGCATAACGTCTTATTATAATATATAAATTATAAAAGGTTTATATTTGAACGTTGTATAAAACAAATACAAATTACTTACTGTGCAGGGAGAAAGAGTGAGATAACAGAGACGTATTGCATTACATCTGCTTAAGGACATGTAAAGCGCAAAGAAAAGGGAGTGAGCAGAAGGGTTAAGGGTTAAGGAGTGACAACATTGTGAACTAGTTTTTGATTAGTATGCGCTGTGCAACTTTGTTGTTATGCAACATTGTTGCACTTGAACTTATGCCCCACGGTTATTTTCGGGGCTAATTATTCGCCTGGCACTCTTGGGCAACTTTGTTTTTGCGACGCTCGTATAATTTACAAAATTTGCAAACAACAACAATGAACCTTGTTGAAAGTTTAACAAGTGTTAACTTTGCCATTTTCGTTCTCGTTCTCATTTTAATTTTCGTTTTCTTTAGTTTTATACATTTTGCCAGATAAGCGCCAAAGCGCAACGAATGCCAGCGAAAAATCCAATACAGGGGCGTTTGTGGCGGCGAGGAGGACGTGCAATTTGTGGCAACTGCTGCTGTTGATGTTGTGGCAAGCAACTTGAGCCAAATAATTTTAAATGACCGCAAGTGTGTAATTAAAGTGCTGCGCATAATAACAAAAACAGCAACTAGAACAATTACAATCAAAAGTTCAGGCAATCAGCTTAGCCAAAGCATTATTATTCTTTTGTTGCCCGTCTTAAGAGGAAATGTTAGTTAGATTTATGACTTTTGAAAAGCTCGAGAGCATTTCATAAGCTACAATACGTCTAGAAGAAAGAATAAAGTTATTTAAATGATGAAATAAAGACTAAATAAGGTAATAGAAAAAATAAAACATTTGAAATGTAAAGAAGAAAGGAACAATTGAGCAGGTGTGGCTTTTCATTTGATGTAAAAGGAATATCAGTTGCTTTCCTTTGGTCTTGCCTGCATATTAACTACCAGATAGAATCGACCAACCTCCAAATCGCATTAAATAGTTTTACCATGTTTGATTTCATTTTCTTGCTGATTAATATGTTCATTTTGATATAACTCTGTTGAACTTATTGTTTACACAAGGCAACAAAAATACAAAGAAAAAGGTCTTAATTTGAGATCATTTTCATTCCAAAGCCTAATAAACAAAACCTTGTTGACTTGAGTAATGAACAATTTTTGTTAAAGACGACATCGACTTTGATTGCAAGTGCTACAGAATTATACTCTAGTTTAATATCATAAGCTACTATATTAGGTTCTGGGTAGAAAATATATATATTTAAGAAAAAATAAAATGAAATTGCTCTACGCACAAGCCAATAAAAATCACATACAATTTGCAACATTTAATTATTAGCATTTGTTGTTGGCGCTCTGAATTTCTGATTTTGTGCACAAATTCACATTTGTTTTATACGCTTCTACCAATACAGCAATTCTATATGAGTTCATGTAACTTCCGTTTGGGCGCTGTGTCGACTTCCGCTAGGCGCAGCTCAAACCAAGTAACAAAACACACGCACACACACACACATACATAAAAGTAGAAATATAAAATGGGGTGGCAACGCTTCTGATCCATTTGGCTGGTGAATTTGCCAAGAGCAACGTTTCATGTGTATTTAAAATCGTTAAAAATAATCTGCAAATTGTGAATTTTTAATGCATTTCCATGTCTGCGGCGGTTTGTTTGTTGCCCGTTCATTCACTGCCCAAAAGGCGTGGCCCCGCAGGCAATAATGCCGTCTGATGGGCGCGTCTGGGCCGTCTGGTCATCATCAGCAGGAATTGCAGGAGCTAGAGCTGAAGCTAAAGCTGGAGTTGGAGCTGCCATCAATGTTGGCATTGTAGTCAGAGTCAGCGTCAGCGTCGTCATCATCATTTGCATTTATTGTTTTTGTGCCTTTGTGTGCGAAAAGTGATCAGCGATTGCCTAGCACTTGCTACAGAAGTGAACAATACTATACATATATATCTATGTATGTATATGTGGCATACATATGTATCTGCCACACGCAGCGAGTGCTGCATGGCCCATTGCGTTGCCCGTTGTGCATTGATTGTACAACGGAAGTGTTGTGGCGGAATTAAAATAAATAAATGCATTGCATTTCCACTGGGAAAACTCGTATAAGAGCGGTGCTCAAAATGGATTCTGGCTTGTTGCTTCATTTGTTGCACATTAAACAATGCCACAAATGAGTCACGCTTTAAATTGTTTCATTAAATACCAAATATGCGCTTTTAAAAGCCAAAGAAATTGCAAAAAAAAATTTTATTTACACATATTGTCCAACTCAGCCACATTTTTTTAAGTAAAAGCATAAATGTATATATGTTGTATCCAAAAAGTCTATAAGTTGTTAACCATTACACATTATTTTAAAAAAAAGTAACATTATTATATAACAATCATCAATCAAATATTTTTTATGTATCCGTAAAAGTATACTACACTTTTCGAAATTTAGCTATACAAATTTTCAAACCGGCATATTGATTTTGTTGATGTACGTGTAGTAGCTTTAACTTTGCGCCTCATTTACTCAAGACAACATATGTGTTGTTATGTAGCTCGCAAACGTCGTATTAGTTTAAACCAGAAACGAATCAAATTGCTGGTTGCTCTGAAGTCTCATTAATGGCGGGGTTGCCAAGTGATGAAGACAACAACAACAAGGTTGAGATCAATGAGATAAAAGATGCGTTATATGTTTATTTCCACAATTTGGGGTGTGTGCCACAAGTATTTGATAAGCAGGTTACACCGCGTATCTGTAACTGTATCGATATCTTACATTGTATTACAATTTTCGTAACATAATCTGATACTTTTTGCTTTTTGTCTTAGGGGGATATTATTGTTGGAGTATTGTGTTGGGTTGCCACGGCTTTTTTTTATATCATTTGACCAATTAGAGACCTTTGGTTATATATTTAATTGATTACCTCATTAAAGCTTTACGCTTGCATTTCCTTTAAACGAACTCGACGACAGCTACTTGAATTATGGCAGCATTCAATGGTTAAGTTAATTACCATTAATATCCGAGTGGCCGATAGAAGTTCGTCATCGAGTGCAAATTTTTGTCTGCCATGATATGTCCGAAATGTACTTCACTGAAGTGTTGCGGTGGCACTTGGTATAATTAATCGTTGAATATATATCGTTTATTGGCTAATAAATGTTTGGTCTGAGTTTTTAATTGATATTAGTGCATTAATAAATATATCAACATTTTAAAAATGCACTTTGATCTGTTTTTTTTACTAAATTCCCATGCATTTGAAGCCTTAAGTATTTCATAAAAATGTAAAACAAAAATTGCAATTGTATAACAAAAATTTGTTGAAGAACGTGAACTTGATCTTCCCGAAATGTATATCGTATATTTTTGGAATCTGGGTGTAGAGTTGAGTTGCTCATTCTCGGATTTGCTAAGAGCACTCCATCAAAATTTGTTTCACAACTGGCCGCAAGGGCTTTCGTCTACAAATACCCGTAACAAATTTCTTACTTCAACAACAATTAGAACTTTTTACCTGACTTATTTTTGTTGCTGGCTGTTGTTGGTTTGGTGCAAAAGTTTTTCACACAGCACAAACAAACAAAGTTTTCAATGTTGCCGCATATTAAACAAAATGTACTCACACACACACACTCGCATAGATAATATATGTAAGCCTAAATTTACTGGCAAAAAAAGTAAGGAAAGCTCTGCATTTTTCGGTAAACTTTTGCATTTTTGGGTCTAAAAGTATTTTGTTTGTTTGCAATATGCGCAAATGCGATTATTGTTGTTGTTGCTGTGCAGAGTCTCGACATTTACTTTAATGCTTGGACAAAGTGGTACGAAAAGTTTATGTGGCCGAGTAGTCCAGCAGCCCAGCCGCAATCTAATAAAGCAGGTACAACATTTTGGGCAGTACCTAAAACCCAAACTTTTACTATGGCTAATAATGCCACATAAACTTGCCAGAGCTTTGCAGCGCCTTTTTTTTACTTTCACTATACCCTGTTTAACAACATGCAATGAGGCATATGCTTAACTGTATACCCTGTAGGTATTAAACAGATAACATCTATGTAAGTGTAAAAATGTTCATAGTTCATGTTCAGACATAGTAATATTAGTTAATAATACTCTATCTTATACCATGTACCTTTGTCACAGCTAAGCAACATCTTATATTTGAGCATACTCTTCAAAGGTGTTTCCCACTTGTTTTATTTACTTCGTTTGCATGGATCTCGAAGAGAACTTTGTGGCTGGCTTTTATGAGCAAGTTTTTCGGCCATGGCAACAGCACACGAAAATTATGAAAGTCAGGCCAGCAACAATTTTGTGAGTGTGCGTGACTCCTTGGGGTCACATTAACATGTATTTGTGCTAAAAGTGTTATTAGATTTTAGTTTCAAGTCAAGTGTAGCTGCTCATATCAAACTCACCCAAAACACACTGAAGCGTCCATTCTGAAAGACGACAACTCTGGCCTTGGGGCGTGACACACATGTTGTCATGTTGTTGCTACAAGTCCAAGTCCAAATCCAAGTCCTTGGCCAAGTCATCATTATGTTTTGCGACAGGACCCAGCCTGCACTAAAGTTTTATTGGACTAACATAAAGCAAAAGTGCTTTCGAGTTGACTTAACATATTGCCAGCTTTATGACACTGACAATCCGCATCGTGCTCAGAGGGGGCGGGCGATCATAGTCGAGCGGAGGATAGCATAAGTCTTGTAAAATAAAGTTTAAAGTGTGCCAACACTTAACATGGCCATAAAGATAAAAGTCTCAAGAATACTTTTACATATAAACAGCGACTTTATTTAAGCCATTCTGCAAGAATATCTTTGCATAATTACTGTAAGTAAAAACTGTATTAAAGATTTAAACGCAATCTACAAAGAACTGAGTAAAAGTTATAAAAAAAATGTCAAGGTCTTTAAAGATCATTTGCGATTCATTTCAACACAAACACAAAGCAACCGCCAAGCAACCATTTTTAATTACAAAACTAAAAGTTCGCCTCAGACTCAGCAAAATGTCAATCATAAACAGGAGCTAGAGCTCCTGTTGGTGCCGACGCTATCTGCCTGTTGAAAAAGTAATTTTAGACATTCAAATTAAAAAAAAAATCAGCAAAAAAAAAAACTTAATAAAGGAAAAAGTCAAAACCGAAATCGATGCTTTGACATTCAGCCAAAAACTGGCTAGACAGAGCTTGGCCCTGAAGTGGAAAGTTAGATCGATGCCAAAGGACAACGGCCGATTCCTTTTACATTGCCTTTTTTCTCTTCCATTTTTTGAGCATTTTTTTTTTTGTCGCATTGACACGTCAGTATCATTAAAAAAGCACGAGACGATTTGAAATTAAATAAAAATGCGATTATGCGTCGTAAATAACATAATGCAGACAACGACGGCCAATTGAATGGGTTTTGTTTATTTTTTTTTCAAGATTTATTGAACCCATTCCACTTTCGTTTTCGGTCATAAAAAATAGACGAAAACGACAGTCGTTAAACTAAAACTAGCCAATATAGAAGGAACGCCTAAAGTATTTTTGTAAACAATACATATACTATATACGTTTTCAAAGAGGCCTTTTTAATAAACTGTATTATTAATCATAATCGTTGATAATGGTATCATGCCAGACTTTTCGGATTTGCTTTTTGCTTAAAAGCTTTATTAAATTGTTCACTCTTAAGCCTAAACTGAACGCCAGAACGGAATAAATTCTTTCGTTAGCGCTCAAAAGTATGCTAAATATAATTTACAATCTTTGTACCTGTTTAAGTAAAGTGAATATCATGTTGTTGGCCAGGCTAATGCGTCGTATACTCAGTGCAAAATTATGTAGATGCGTTGACAGAAAATTTCGTTTGAAGTTTTTCACTTAAAAAGTTGACAAAATTTACATAGCATTCGATTCCAGGACACTTGCCAGGCGACGTCGGCGTCGGCTTAACTAATTTAATTAAGAGGCATGGGCGTGGCTGGCTGACTGGATGGGCATCAAGGCGTTAATAGCATTGAATTAAAGGACGACACAGTTTTCTATGCGGTAATATTAATAGCCAACATGCTTTTGCCTTGCCCGGTCTCCTTTTGTCGCGGCGAGGTGTCGGCAATTCATGTTTACAAGTAATTAAGCAATTTGACTACGAAACGCTCGTCCTTTGATGTCAGCCCACGGGTAGCCATAGATATGATATTCCAAATATTCTTTCTACTAACCATTTATTTTCTTTTCGTTGCTTTTATAAGTTGTGTTCGCAGTTTAAGTCCCAGCCACTAATTTGCGCTTGCTGACTGTCACGTCAGCGCCTTTCAATGTCTCCATCTCTGCCAGAGTTTGCCAGCCATTGCAAAATCCCATAGATCCGACCACATTTATCTCGACAATTCGCAATGCTGACAGCTTTTGTGGCCTGCTGCAAAATATATATATATTTAAATGTCATTTGAATGGCTGGCAAGGGTGTGGAATGCGATTGGAGTCAACCCGTCAAGTCAGGTCGTCAAGTGAGATTTAGTTGCAGCAACCTTCTGCTGAAATTGCAATAAAGTATCTACCACTACGCGCATATCTGTTTATCTGCATCTATATACGTGCTCATGACTGAGCTGTAGATTTTTCGCAGCAACACTTTTTTTTTTTGATTTCCGTGTTAGCACATAATGCTGAATTGCAGTTAGGTGAGTAATTGGATTGAAAATATCAATGCCAGTGAATAAATGTTAAATCGTTAAGAATAATATATAACGGTTTTTGGTTAAATTCCTGGAAGGTCTTAAACAAGTCCAGCTTTCCCCCCTTACCTGATATATATCGATTACCCGTATATCGATTTAAAATTTTTGATTACAAAGTTAAATCTGCTCTTGTTCTCTACCTTGAGCATTATTGGAACTAATAACTTCTATCCGATAAGTTTAATAATTAGCTACTTGGGCAACCCTAGTAAAAATCATTTTTATGCTCGCTAGGTTTCTTAGCTCCAGACTGCATCAATCTTAAAGCTTATTAGGGCATAATCCTTGGAAAGTGTTTGTTTGGAGAGTACATTAATGGCTGGACGGGTACATCAATCATGACCTTAAGCAGGACACTTAAGCGCATATAATACTTTAAAGCCGCTGACAAAAATGGGCCAGAAATGTTTTGACAAAAGCATTTACGCATTTTTCGACCATCCAAAGACCAAAATCAGATGCAAAACTGGCAGCAATTGATTGATTGATGGATGGATATTATGCTTTACGATGCGATCTGATGTGAATTGGTTCTTTGGTGGGACTAGATGAGGGGATTGATTTGTCGCGGCAAGTATAGACGGGTCGCATATGAATGCAAAATGTGTGCATGATTAATGAGTTCTTCATTAAGCTCGTTAAGGTGACAGGCGCAACTTGAAGTCGAGTCAAGTCGAGTCGAGCCGAGCCATGCCGAGGCGCCACAAACTGAACTGTTGCTGCTCAAAAAATATGCGTTGCTGTCACTGTCGCTGTCAGGGTCGCAACCCACTCGCCCTCGCACACAATTGGCAACGCTCGGCTGCCACTCACATTGACACTTGCCACTTGCCGCTTCCCGGCTCCCGGTTTCCACTTTCCGCTTGCCACACGGCGCCTCATTGATATAGCAGTGCGTTGCTGGTGGCGGATTTTTGCGCCTCATGAAAAATGAAGTGCAAAGCAAAGCGCCCGGCTAAACAAAATCAAATATTTTGTTTTGCTTAACCACGGAGAACAAAAAAAAAACAACAACATCACAGACGATAAGTTTTCTTTGGTAAGTTGAAGACAATATACTCTTTATAAATGTTTTTTATTTGTATTAATTTTTGAGAATTTATTTTAAGGTAAATTAATGTGTTTGGAACATTATAAATTATGATCTTTAATAGAAATAGTAATTTACCTCTCTCTTAACAGCTTTTTTAAACGTTTTGAAAAGATGTCGTATTTTGAGGAACTTAAGATTAAATCGGGCGAATCGGAAGAAATTAAAAATAGAACTCGAAATAACATTTTTCATAAAGATTGCTTGTCAGTACGGCAAAGAAAATTGTTAATGCAATTTGTATTAGATATGTTTCCTTGAATGATGTTCACATTTTATTACAAAGTTCTTATACTCTTAGCAAGGGTATTACAAACAAAATAAACTGCGTATAAAGAGAGAAATTCATAAATTGGGTTAAATCCTTGGAGGATTCACTATGATGGCGCGAACAAGTGGCACGCGGGTTCTCCTGATGCTGACGCTGACGCTAACGCCTGACATGCCGCCTGCCACGGTGGTTGCTTGATTATGTCTGACAGCCACCCTTAAAAATTACCCGTCGCTGTTTTAAAGCCGCCCTCACATATCGCTAGGTCTTTGAATTCTTTTCTTTCCTTTTTTGTTTATTTTAAATATACCTCACCGTACAATGTACTTTGTTGTGCAATTCGCAATTGGAATTGGCCAACAATGGCGCCTAATTTACGCTTTTGGGCATTCCATTGATTCCCCCGTGCACTTGGGTCGTGTGCCACATGCCTTGCAGCTACTACTGTTGATTTCCATAATTAAATCATATGTACTTTGCATATCCGCTAACTACTCGACATTGAGCTCATTAACCGTTCGCAATCAATGGCATCACAGAATAAACACTTGTTCTATTTTCCGTATCCATTGGGAATTGATTTGGCCAAAAATTGTTTAAGATCTCTTAGCTTAGTTTCAGGTTAAGACATCAATTGAGAATACTTCATTGTGTTTGAGGAAGTAAAATTAACTCGAATTTAATTTACATCGTTTAGAAGATAGCAGAATTAGCATATCAATTTGACTAAGAAGCTGAATAGCTAGGGAAAAAATCTAAACTAGGAACAAAAACCTGCATAATTTCGTTTGGGATCTTTCATATAATGATTTTAGTTAAAGTATAACAACGCTTTAGCTATTTTAAAAAAGAACAAGTAAGAAGGCTCTAGTCGAGAAATCCCGACTAGATGATACCCTGATACCCTTTACTTTACGCGTACAGTCAGTGTTTGCAAGTATGTGTGTTTGTATGTACGCACATACTGCATACTGCATACACAACTTCAATGTCCCATATCTCCGGTGTTTCTTAACCAATTTTAATAAAAATTTCACAGATTATCATTATTTTGTTCATTATTTCAAATGCCACCTCAAAGTTTTCAAAATGCAAGATTTTGTTGTTATCGATCCCATGTGTATATCGGAAACGGAGTGAGTTATCGAAAATCGAAAACAAACTTGTACTGCCTAGGGATTAGGCGAGCTTGAGTTCCAAATCTGGAGTCTCTAGCTCTTATAGTCTCTGAGATCAACGCGTTCATACATACAGACGGACAGACGGACATGGCTATATCGACTCGGCTGTTGATGCTGATGAAGAATATATATACTTTATGGGGTCGGAGATGCTTCCTTCTGCGTGTTACATACTTTTGCACAAGACCATTATACCCTTTTTCCCTTTTTTAATGGAATCAGGGTATAAAAAAACAGATTCCGAAGTGTTATGACTTGAGCTGTTTTTTGGAATACATGTGTGTATGTATGTGTTTCGTGATTAGCTCACTTACTTAATCCGATTTTTCCGATAAATGTGCTCTTATTTTGGAGTGCAATACTCTTAATAGCTTTGCAATTAGCTTTTCCACTCCTAACACACTTTTTTTCGACTATCTCTCTCAGATTTTCACCTCAGTTTTACCTCTTTACCTCTTGCTTTGCTGCTGCCGTTTAAAAAACTTAAGCAAACGTTTTAAGCGAAATTTAATACATTCCTCAAGACCCGCATTACACAATTAATTACAAGTTCAAAGTGCGATTGCCATTATCATTATCCATTTAGCTAGTCAGACACGCACAAACGCACAAGAAAAAGAAGCAGAAAGAAAAAAAGAAAACAAGAAAAGTAAAACGAGTAGAGCACAAAATCTCAGACAGACGTTACGTAGTCCCAAATGGCTGTTGGCATGTCATAAATTTACGGATTAACTTTTAACCAATTTACAAGGGGGGCAACAAACAAGTAACGCAGCAAAGGAGCGAAAACAAAAAAACGCGAGACGACATCGCATCATGTCCCATATTGCAAGTGTAATAAAAAGCAGCTGTGCAACACACACACACACACACATACAAATGTACGCACAAAAGTCAAGACAAGACGCAAGTGTTTGTGATATAGAAGGGAAGAGTATGAACGCGAGGAAAGTGGAAGGGGCACCTCAACAAGCATCACGTGCAGCCCACTTCCGTTTCCGTTCGCTTGTTTTAAACTTTTGCGTATGTGCGTGTGTAAATCAATGCAAAGGCTGCCACTAAGAATAGTGGGTCGGGTAACAGTGGAGAGTAGACAAAGTATGCTGCTTACACAAAGCTTAACAGCAGCACAGTTGGCGGTCCGCAACGCCAGCTACGAAGCCAGCGCTCACCAGCCGCAAACCTTACCCCCCGCCGCTGCGAAGCCAAAACAAAGCAGTGCATAAAAAAAATACCAGTAAGTGCGTGCTAATTGCAAGTAACTGACTGTGCAATACTCTGTTCTCGGTGTAAAAGTATTTAGAGCAAAAATACATACAAAAGGAAGTTTTTTGTTCATTAAGTCAATGTCAATTCTCTTAAAGCTGTTGAAGTTATTGCTCTCAAAAGCTATCAATTATTTGAATAAGTTATCTTGCTGACTTGAAATCAAAAAAAAATCAAATTGCAAACATATAACTGTAAGCGGTATAGTCCTTCAAGAAATCTTAGATATAAAATTGTATATAAAATGTAGCCAAGAGTTTTTCTTAGATTTTTCAAGAAAATTAACTCGAAACCTTAGCAAAGCTTTTTCTTTAGTTTAAAAAAGTTGATAAGACCAAATTCATTTAACACTTATAACTGTCTCCAATTGTTAATCAATATACACTTACTCCACTTTTTTTTTAGAAACAGTGTATAAGAAGCAACAACAAGCAGAACAACATTAACTGTTAAAGTAAAGCTCTTGAAGCTTTTGGATCCCACATTCAGGGACAACATTCAGACGAAAGACAACGGCACAGCCAGCACAGTGGAGCAAGCCAGAGCCACTCATTAAGCTGATTATATTGTTATCCCTTTTATGATACGTGCAATACGTGAGCGCATATGGCAGCAGCGTCAACAGCTTCTACTGTCATCCAGCCAAGCAACGACCCCCGTAATATACTGCATCCTTGCTGCTTTTTTTACAGTTCGTTTTTGCAAGTGTAATTATATGGAGCAGCAGCAAGTAAAAGCAACTGCGTTAAACCTCATTTTTGCACTGCATATGCAAAGTCAAACAAATTTATGTGTTCTTCGTCTTCCATTGAATGAGAGTGAAATTTTTCGTTTCTTTATACTTATGATAGTTTTTTAAATAATACTCTTATAAGAACGCAACGTTTAAAACTAATTGAACTCACTAAAATTAGATAATAAGTTTTTGCTCATTGCTTTGATAGTAGCCAGACATAATTAATTAGTTTTTACACAAAACTAAAACAATAAGCCAAAATTAACTAAACAAAAAAAAAAAAAAAACTTAATAAGCAAAACCCTTTGTAATTTAATTAAATGAACACAAACTAAAACTAAATGCAAATATTGTTTAGACAGACCAAAATAAAAGTGCATTAAAATATTTAGTAATAAATATACATACAAATATATGGAAAAAGCAAAGATATATATGAAAATGCAATTTAAATATGAATTTAAGTGAGTTTTGTGCATAAAAAGGAAGCCGCTTGTCGTTGAGCATGACGGCAACGTCCTGAAAGGACAACATTGCGGATACGCCTCGCGCTCGAACAATGAGCCATGTAAACAAAACTGTTGCCGCTGCGGGGCAGTTATATCTATATATGCATGTAGCCATAGAGCAATGCTGAGCGGACTAAAGGCATGCAGCCAAACAAAATTTTCATAATCATAATCAAAATGGCATTAACAAACAACAAAAGCAATGCAAATAGTACGAATTGAGGCAACAGCAGACGCGTCGCAAAATGTAACCAAAAATGGCATAATGAAATGCAAAAGCAGCGGCAAAAACAACTTTCAAATGGAAACAACCAAAAACAGCATAAGCAACAACCAGCTTGGGCATACTCGCTATGCGATACCCTTTAATGTTGCATAGACAACTATTTGAGTTAGCAAGCAATTTTCATTTCAACAAAAGTTAAAAATGAAAACAGAAATGTATATATATTACATAATGAACCAACCATAATCACAACGTTCATTTCTTTGAGGATACAAATTTTTTCACTGATATTATTTATTAAAATAACTTCCAATACAACTTTCGGCGAACATCCAATGTCTACAGGGTATTTACTAACAACAATTTGTGGCGTCTGTGTCTGTTGTTCTTGTGCATAATGCAGTTTCAATTTCAATTGTTGTCGCCCAAAGGATCTGCAAACAGGACATACAGAAAACAAACAAAAAAAAAGATAACCGCACCCGACCCCTTAGGATGCAACTTCAGCAGTTTTCGACTTTTAAAGGGGGGAATTTTCTCAGCGCTCATCGCCATCATTGCCGCCAAATTATGCTAATTAGATTAAAGCATAATTTCATGCAACTTACAGCTGTGTCTGTGTGTTTGCACCACACCCCACTACACCCCTTGTGTTGCCCCTGCACATTTTTGTTGCATCCTTCTTTTTGCTATTGTCTGCTGGCGTTCATGGCTAAAATCTCCCCTTGGCTTATTCCCACAGACCGACTGACTCCCAATGTCAGAGGATGTGACAATTTGTCCCATACTGATAGACATTATTATGCGGTATATTAGGTCTCATAAAAAGTTACTAAAATCGAAAAGACATAAACACAAAACGGAGATAAAATGGAGAAGAATAGTTAGTTTGCCTCAGACCCTTGAACACAAAATCCTAGAGCAATACTATTTGAGATACGAAAGAAAAAAACCAAACCAACCCAGTTTGAAAACTTTCTTACATACAATTTTAAGTAGTACAACGAAGTTAATAAATAATATTGAACTTTTATTTCATATGTAACAGATTAATTTTAATAAAGACTTCTTGTTACTAAATATGTTAGGAATTGTCAGTTGAAAAATGTCACTGTCCATACATTTATTTTAGTAGTATTTTACACGGGAAAATCAATGGAAGATTATTGGGGATATCATTGAGGCTTAGAAAAATGAGACATCTTTAAAGGGCAGGCTAAGCTTTACAGTTAAATAACATAAGAATGTCTTTAAATATATATACCTAAATTTTTCATTAAGTAAATAGCTCATATTAAAATTCAAAAATACGAACATGAAAATGTACTTTATACATATAATAACAATACAGACACAGTCAACTTATTTGCAAACAAAAAGCTATCTTATCTTTAAGAAGAAAAAAAAAACAACTTTTGCTTGCTTTTAAGTACAACAAGTACTTCCTCAGTGCAAAGCATTAAAGTCAAGCTGTAAAACCCACTTGACTCATCATTGTTTATAACCCAACACAATGCTAATCCAGGCGTAAATCCACGCTACCCCTGATTGGCAAGGCAGCAGCGACATTATAAAGACCCAAGAGTCAAACAATTAACTGAGCAGGTTCTTAAAAACTCCCCAATGATGTGACGAACCAAAAAAATAATAATAATAAAAAACCGAACCAGATCACATTTCCCAGGTTGCGCCCAGCTAATGCACTTTACCCAGCGTTATGATTATTAGTTATGATAATTCAAGTTGACGGCGCAAAAGAAGTTGACACTTGCCCAGGAGCGATTTGAAACAACCCTTGAGCTAAAGTTTTCCTGTGACTTTCAGTGCAATCGAGACTTTTGTTTTGGTTCTTCCCTTGGTTGGTCCCCGGACGCACATCAAAAACTGTTGCGTATTTTGCATTCGACTCGGTTGGCAGGGCATCCGGCTCGTTGTCTCTTATGTCCCTTATTGTTTTCCATTTGAGGGTGCGAGTACGTCGCATTTGCACCTTCAATTAATGTAAGGGGTGGGCTGCGGCTTCACTATGTTGGGTTGGGCTGGACTGGTTTGGTCTGGCAACAACCCTCGTCGTGTGTTGTGATTTATGAGGGTGCGATGGCAAAACAAAATTAAGCCACGACAAGGAACGACGTTTGGCGTCAGCATCTTATGCATAGAGCAACCCACTCCAATTCCAAATACAACTTGAACTTTTAATTAAAAGTCACTTTTGATTTATAAACGTGCGCATTTTACAGTTTTACCTTAACCGAAAAAAAAAGAAGCAAAAGTACACAAAACTCGATAACTCGATAGATTTGTTGAAATTCACACCAAGTTCATTAATTTGAATTATGCGAAAGATATAACTTTTAGATTTTACTTAAGCTGTTTTGTGATTATATTTTAGAACTTTTGTAGCATAGAAAAGTTAAACACTTAAAAACTATTAAAAGTTCGTTGAAACATTATCTCGTTGTTCCACCTAGAAGGAACACATTTTATAGACATTTTTCAACTATATTACAAATTATTTTAACTTTAAAATATTGACACTTTGAAAATATCCTCAAACTTCCGCCAATCCCATAAGTGTTTTACAGCAACTCATTATATCGAGTTTTAACTGCTACCAGACAGAAGTTGGTAGCCCTGGCAATGTGCCGTTAGCTGCACACAACGTTGCCATATTGTCACAGACGCACGTGACGCATCGTGCAGCAGCAGCAGTTAAAGTAGGGTGTCCAGTGACGCGTATCCCGTGCATAATCAGGATTTGAATGCGCATCAATGCAAAAGCCCTTAATGGCATTATGACAGTGAAATATGTACATCAAAATTAGTTGGGGAAAAGGACTCACAAATGTAAAAGAAGACGAAGAGTTCGTCGTGTAGTTTTCTGTTGATCGCTTAAAAGAGACAATCAAAACGAGAAAGAGAAAATAAGATAGAGATAGAGAGATAGAGAGAGGGTGATTGGTTGCAGCTCCTTTGAGTAGAGCATGGAGGGGTGGGGGATGCGGCAAACAACGTGACATGACAGCCTTGACAACCGTTGCACATTGCCCGCACTCGTCCAGGGTATTGGTTGCTGGTCGCGTGTGCATCTAATAAGCCTAATGCAACGGCCATGGCGGTTATTGGAGGTAACGGAGGTTACGGTACTGACTAGACAATATTGGCAATATTTTAAAGTGCGAGGCAAACAAAATTCGGAGGTGGCACACGACCCACGAACGTCTGTTGTCATAAAAACGCTTTAATTAAATTCATATTTGAGCTTACTGTGGCAGGGGCAGTAGGCATGGGCAGGGACAACAACGTTGATTTATAGCGGTGGAGGGACAATAATTAAATGCTATTGTTTGATTACATTAATCTAATTGGATTGGATATGTTCGCGGGGAGTTTTCTTTTTGAAATTCTCAAAAAGTAGCCACAAAAATATTAAGCTAAAAATGGTTGCATACAAGTGTCACTAGGTGTCGCTTTATGCACTCAACTTTATGTCCGAAAGTTTCGCAATTGTTGCGGACATTAATTTGACATTTGAATTTGAAATCTTGTGACTATGACAAAAATAGAAAAATAGACAAGAAAAAAACAAAACTAGCAAAAGCTGGCTAAAAGTTATGTGACACCAAACGTTGGAGTTGGTTTAAGTAAAAGTTTCGCTTTCCCATTTGCAGCACTTTAAATGTGAGCATCCTCAAAAGTGTCCTTGGTCGTTGGTATATCCTGTGAAATTGCTAAAGCTTTGTTATTTTTTAAAGAAGTTTTAGTCGACACATACAAGAGCTTTAAAGATGAACTAGAAAGATTTTATAACAAAAATTTAGCTTCAAAGTATTCACAAAATTAACTTTAAAATTTATTTAAATGCTGTGCATAAAAGATACTTGCCTGGGATTAGCTATAAAGATAACTCAATTAATCTGATTTCTGTTCTTAAAAAACATTTAATGATATTATTTTTAGTTTAAAGTTGAGACACTTGTCATGTATAAGCAAACGTTGTAAAATTGTTTGCTCATAACATTTTGAAGCCTTTTAGTGTTGAGCAACGTAACTATAATTTACGACTTTAGCATAACCTCTGGTGACCTGAAAAATAAAATACACACGAGTTTGTTTTACCTTAAAAGTGCTTATAGCTTTATCTTGTTCAGCCCACAAACATTATTTCGATTCAGCAACCCGTTTGGCCCATCAGTGGCATATGTGTGTTGATATTTGCATATGTACAAGCAACGACCTCCAACGTATGTAGGATACGTCTCAAAAATGGAGTCAGCCTGTGGCAGCAGCAGCAGCAGCAGCAGTAGCAACATGGTCATCATTACTCAACTTCTGGGTGCTGCGGTGGCGGCGGCGGCGCGGGCATGGGCTCTGTAAATGGCAGGCACTTTACGACATGCGCCAGGTATTCCTTTAGTGGGCGTGGCCGTAAACAGCAACTGCTGCAACATGCAGCGGCACGTGCCGAGCATATTGAATGCAACATTGCATGCATTGCAGTATCCCACTTTTGAAAAATGGTCAAAGTTGCGCGTCCTTTTTTTGGCCATTTTTATATATATATATATATACATATATTCATAGGTATGGGGCAAAAGATCAGGAACGTTGCTTAACCCAGTTTCTGGCTAGTGCACGTGAGTCCGTGCTAATCATTTATCTTCCTTGACTGCATTTTCCACTTGGCAGTGCTGCGAAGTTTCCATTACGCACTGACAACTGATTGCCAAGTTTATTATTGCTTCCCTTTGCTTATGAACACAGCCAAAAGGATTCGCCTTTCTCCTTTTTTTGCTCTCTCTCTCTCTCTCTCTCTCTCTCTCTCTCTCTATCCAATGCTTGCAACAATTTATCAAGTCAAATATGCCCCACGCACTGAAAACTTTCCATGGACTTGCGAATGATTCTTCTTCTTTTGGGGCACATTCATTTGTTATACCTGACACTTGTTGTGCTCGATGTCAGCTCAAAGCTTATTTCAAAATGTCATTCTATATGGCTCGATAATCACTTGCACAAGTTGTGCATACACATTAAAAAGTTGAACACCCCGATGTTCAAAATTGTAGATGAAATGGACTTCCAGCATAGTGTTTATAAATTGCCAAAGAAAGATATTTGGCTAACGAACCCGAAGCAATTGAAAAGTCTGCAAAACCGTCTACACAAATTTACTCAGGCGATTCTTAAAAGATAAGATTAACTAATTCTCAAATGTTTTTATATTCAAGATAATGTGCGCTAGCAAATGAATGTATGAAGTATCAACCATCCGATTCGTACTTAATTCAAGTGTTCATTATAAGTGCTAAGATAAGGTAAAAATTAAAATAAAAACATTAACGAAGAGCTATCAACAGGTGTTTGAATAATATACGATTCTTATCGATCCCATCTGACGTTTCATAAATATTTAAAATCCAGTTATTAGTTTTATGTTTGTCTTTGATATCAGGTGACTCATTTACTGAAACTGATAGTTTGTTCTACTTATCGGCTATGACTGTTCTGTTAATATTTAAAACATATACCCCAAAACTATAGTTGATGTTTGAAGTTTCTAGAGTATCGAATGTCTTTATAATTTACCCGATACTGCACATAAATGCCAAGTGCTTAACTGCTTTGACATTTAAGTAATCCGCATTGAACTTGACATAACTGCAAGCGTTATGTTCAATGTATATGCATCGAGTCAGAAAAGTGGTTGCATTTAAAAAGCTGTAAAAGCGCTGTGCAAACGTTAAATGTGGCAGGACTTGACACACACACGAAAGGGGCAAGAACGGGTGGTTGAGGGAGGGGTGGCAGAAGAAGAAGCCAAACACAGTCGGAGCCACAGCAATTGAATGTCACTCACTCAAAAATGCAATCACAGTTTGACACAATTTTACCGAGGCACCACTTCAACACGTTGCATCTGCAATATCTTTACACAGTGAGGCTGCCAAACAACCGAACCAACCGAACCCAACGACACGAACGACAACTCTGCAAACAATACAATGACAACTCTTTAACACTGTTAAGTTGGCGTTGGCGTTGTCGTTGCCTCTGACGTTCTTGTCATTTGCTCTATAGTTCATGTCGCTGCATTACTTTCGACTATTACGACTACTTATTTATATATATACATAAATATATAGGGTATTCATGAATAATATTTATAACAATATGAGTTATTTTCGATACTTAACTTTATTGTTAATGTTCTTGCATTATTTTCATAAGAATATAAAATATTTTTGATACCTTCCTTTTTTTATTTTTATAAACATTGCAAGCACTAAATTTAAGCTTTCTGCTAATATTCTTTGGGTTTTTTATTCAATCATAATGAAGGTGTTATTATATGTACACAAATTTCAATCTGTATAAATATTTAATATAGAATCCGATTTTCATGTTGAGTTATTAAACACATTTTTGTTCAATTTAATATTTAATAATTTAATATTAAGTTTGGTAATGATAAGACACATCTTAGACAAATATTTGTTTAACAATATCTAGAACTATTTCAATCGTGACAAGGAGCCTTTGCGATAATTTTATATATACCCAGATGCGATATAGCCCAAAGCCAAACACTTATTTTTGCTGCCCTTGCCAGGCATTTAACTTAGTTCCTGAGAGTATTCAAAAGGCGAAGAAATGTAGTTGATTTTTGTTGTTGTTGTTGTTGTTGTTGTAACGTTATCGTTGCCTTCATCGCCGCAGCGCGTGCTCGAGTGCATTTACACACACACACACACACACGCACACAAATTGCATACAAACATATGTTTGTGTGTGTGTGTGTATGCCATTGCCGAATACCACACACACACACAGGACATTTCTGTTGTTTGATTGTGTTTTTATCATCGTCATTTCAGCAACTCTTGGCAACCCTGGCAATACGGGTTAACTGTTTATGTATGTATTGGTGCAACTGCAGCAACTCTGGCGATACTTTACAGCGCCAACATTTTATTGCAAACATTGTGCAATTTCACTTTAAACGTCAATCGATTTTCATTTGATTTTTACGACCATTTTCTACCCACCTCATCACATTTTCTTCACCCTTCATTTTAGCTTTCTTTCATTCTTTTGGTGTTTTGTGTGTGTGTGTGTGTGTGTGTTGCAAAAGCTTTTGATCTTCTCAATTGCAATGGCATTCACATTTTTATACCCTGCCGCCTACTACCCATAATAATGTCAATGTTCAATTGTATGTAACCAAGTTTGAGGTGAGTTCGATATTACTCAACTGATTCGATTTACTCAGATCTTACTATGTATGCAATGTATTATTCTTAGCAACTCTAACTTCAACTTACAATAAAGTTGCTATACTGAGTTCTTTCTTAGCACTCTCTATCGAATGTTTTGTTTACTTGCTAGAAATTTTATTTAACGCCAACGCAATCTTAATTTAAGTAACTTGACATTTATTAAGATAGAAGCTTGCTATGCAAATTTTCTCGGATGCTTAATTTGTCAACGCTTCGCTGATTTAAGATTTCGATTTGCCGCCAGCCAAATCAAATTCGCCATGTGTCTGCCTTTGTATGTCACAAAGTTAATATGCGTCTATCGCTGTAATTTATTACTTAGAAATAAATAACTAATTATATGGATATATATATGATTCACTGTACAATCAAGGCAACGTAAAATTAATTTAATATATAATAAAAGTCAATTCGTATGAATCCGAACAGAGGGATCTAATATTGCAATACCCTGGAGAAATGTTGTTAGATGTACTTAAATTAAAAAAAAAAAAAAGAACAACTTTTAATCACAACTTTATTTTGGTAAACTTAACCACAGCACGTGCCTATTTTCACAAACGTATTGTAGCAGTTGAGGAGTGAATTATAGAATTCTACATGGGCTGCATGTACCCAGGCTTCAACCTATGGGAATTGCTTGTAAGCTCAGCCCACTTTTCACCCCAAAAGGTATGCGCCGTGAAGCGTGCTATACATTTATTAAAAGAAATGTCAAAAGTAATTGATCCACGTAGGCAAAACCCAGAGCTCCTATTGCTAAAAACTTGTTAACTCTTTTGCTCTCACATCGACCTCATGTGCTACATTAACTTTCGCTTTTGTTAGATTGTGTTTGTGGTGTGGGGGGGAGGGGGGCGTCCAGATGAGGTTTGCATGTTTTGCGCCATGTTCTCGCAGAGTCATCGCATGATTTACATCGAATCGGCTTTGACCAAGTAATCATGTTGTACACACACACGCATACACACACACACACACAATTATGGGTGAAGCCAAAAAAAACTTTCAATTTTACTTGGCTAGCTTTAGGTAAACAACTACACAGCAAGTAGAGACCTTCCCAACCTTGCCACTTCCAAATCAAGCTGTGTCCGTGTGGCGATCAAGTCAAGCATGCAACAAACGCAAGCGGCACGCAAACGCATCAAATCAATGAAAGTGGCCACTGCGCCAACGATTTGCACTTCATTGACTTCAATCCATGACGGAACTAAATTCAACAGCACAGCTGGCCAAGCCAAAGGAGCTGACCACAAAAAAAGGAGCAAATAAAGCCGAATCCAAAGCCAAAGCCAAAGCTGTAGTTCAAATGCGCTTGTGGAGCTACTTAAAGCATTTTCATTCCTTTTTTCCCTTTTGGCCGCTACTAGCAGTTTATGAAAATGAAAATTGCCAAGAAAATGGAAAATTTTCCAACGTGCTATTTTACGATACCCTATAACAAGGCCAGCATTAATATTCTTAAACGCTACAAACTAAAAATGTATACATATAATTCTAAGGTTTAGCTTCTTACGCTTAAAAATATAAATTAAATTAAATTCGTGTTATTAACATAATAAATAAATAAGTTATGATTGTGCTTAAAGATCAAAGTTCGTCAAATTAATAATTTATTTACAATATTATCTTTTGCTTCTATACATATATACATTTTATAGGGCATCGTTGTTTCGTTTTAGGCACTCTTGAATTTTTGTTTTCGATTTCTTTCCTCTTTTAATGCTGCATGCCACGAAAATGCACTTGTATGTACTTATTGAGGCATGGACGTGTGCTAGTGCCTTCCAAATTGAACTGCTGACCCCGCTACACCCCTCTACTTACCCCTGCCGCATAAGAAATCCATCTCACTTGGCTCGCTTAAAATACATATGCTTGATTTAATCTGAATACAAATCGTTTATCAGCTACACAAAAAAAAATATATAAGCGAAACTCTCTCTCTCAAAAAGCAACTCAGCGAACTAAGGAACTATACAAAAAAATATTTAAATATAATATAAGCGTAAACATGTTTATAAAACTATGCATGAAAAGTTAAAGATGCTGAAGTCATGTTAAGTTGTTGAAATTTAGAATGCGTTCAACTGAGAAACAAATATTTTACATTTCTATGGTTATGAAGAACAAGCAACCCAAAATTGAGAATTGGAAGCTTTATGGTCTAACATTTTTTTAATAGTCTACTTTAAAATATCTTTCTTTATTAGCTTAAAAATTGTCAATGAAACGTAAGGACTAAAACAGAAAGTCGGACATAGTTTGACAAACTGAACATATATATATATATATCTATATATTTAATACTTAGAACTAATTAAGTACCCATAACAGTAAAATTGTTAATATTGTCCAAACGGCGGCTGTTGAGCGCACTGCAGCATTGCAATGATCCGGCGATTGTTCCGTCCATATAATCTGTCTTCCGATGCCCGCTTTATCGGCTTGTGCCTGCAAATATTCGATAACTTTTGGACTCAACTGTTGCTGGCGTGCTAATAGCTTAAAGAGTGGCATTGGCGAGATGCCCGAGTAACCGCAGAGTATTGTCACAAATTGGGGATCGGTATAGATGACCTTATATGTGACTGACATCTGTACTGCACCAGAGCTGCCAAAATCCATGTTGTATACATTGTTCCTTGTGCTATTGTCCCAGGGAAACGCAACTGTTTCTCTAACAGCATGAACCTGACCATTTATGGTGCTTATGTATTCCAATTGCAGTTTCAAATTTGCATCCACTGTTGCTGGTACTGAGACATTTAGACACTTTAAAATGTCCATGTTAGGAACGCGTGCCACTTCGTACCAATAACCGGACATCTGGAGATAAGGAACAACTTTGATTAGAGCTTAGTTAGATTTTTAAAATTTGTAACACTTACAGCTGTTAGATTCAAGGGACGAGTCTTGACGTCTGTATTGCAATTGAAGTGCTTAAAGTCGGGCAGTCTTGACTGTGAGTGAATGCCGAGCACTAAAAGTAGCACAACAAATAAGACAAATATTTGGGTTTCCATTTCAAGAGATCTTCACGCATCAGCATCCGCTTCTCAACTAAATGAAATACGTATTAGCATAAGTGACGACAAGCTATTGATAATGCTTATCAGACAAGTGTTGTTGAAATACTCAGTCTTTATGCACGAACATGATTGTGAAGTATAGACTGAATAACGCAGCTGATAAGGACACGAGTAATTAGCTAGTACTTATGAATGAAATATAAACTAATAATATCTTATCCAGATCTCTTAATGCAGCATAACAAAAAATAATTTTAAAACTTAATTTTCTTAACTTCGATGAAAATTATTAGCAGAAATCATAATATTAATCTGATTTAATTTGTAACTACTTTTTTTAAATGTTAACGAATCTTTAAAAATTTATTTGCAATTTTTATGATAGCGAAACGCCAAATCATTTGTTTATTTACGGCATTTCATAGTACACCGATCGACACTGGATTCGAAAAACATACTTTTAAAATGTTTATTGGTGCACAGATAAGGAAATAAATAACTATTTTTGTATCTAGACTCGCAGGTTGTACGCTTTAGATTTCAGACTGCATTGTAATAATTTTTTGTCATAGTCGAACCCAAGCTTATTCAATTTTGCAGCTCAAGATTTGTGAAATATTTTCACAGTTGTTGCTTGAGTTTAAGTCCGCGAGTTCGGTAAAATGAACACTATATATCGATACAAATTTTATTTGTTTTTAAATGACTAATACCTAACACTTATCAATCAACTTATATATGACTCGTAACACAATATTTACAAACGGCGTTGATAACGTTGATCAAATGTCGTTAGCGCCTTTTCGATAGACACCAGACGATGGCCAGTCCGAGTATTGTAGCGATACCCATTGATGGACGCACTGCAGCATTGCAGCGATCGATTGATTGTTCTGTCCAAACAATATCATCACCGTAACCCAATTTAATCAGTTCACCGTTGATCAAATTGATAATCTTTTTATTCAACTGACGCTCGCGAGACAAAAGCTTTAACAATGGTATTGGCGAGAAGCCCGAGTAGCCGCACATGATTGTTATAACTTTCGGATCACTGTAGACCATTTTATAAGTGACATTTATATTCAACGATGGTCCTTTGTACTGCAAAGTAAATGTTCCGTTTGCAGTTTCTTCATTCCAGGGAAATACAACTGATTCCTTAACGGTCTCAACTTTTCCATTGAGTGTGTTTATGTACTCCAACCTCAGTTCCAGTTCCTGATCGACCGTCGCTGGCACTGAGACATTCAGGCATTTCATGGTATCCGTATTGGGCACCCGGGCTACCTCGTACCAATAACCTGCTAGCTGTGAAATGAGAATGAAATGCTTTTGAATGAATGCCAATTTTAAGGCCAAAAACTACTTACAGCCGTCAGGTTAACTTCTGTGCTTGGTTGATTCTGGCAATTTAAGAGCTCTTTTATAGGTAACTGAGATTGAACGCACTGCGTCCAGCTGACTGCCACAAGGAACACAATAAATATTTTTGTTGCCATTTTGAGATCTGTACTCTACCGCATCAAATGAATGACTAATTCACGTGCGAAAAATACCGCACAAAGGTAACCTACTGATATTGCCACGCTTATCATATAACTGGACTATATACTGATATAGTAATGATGACTGAGGCATTGTTCAGATATGGGTTAAAAAGGCTGGATATGCCTTATCAATACTATAACCCTAAGTATGCTATCAATGTGTTATCAATATGTTTTTTCTGATGTAGTAAGATTGAATGAACGAATACACGAATACGAATGTTAACAAAATAAATGTAAAAGCAGGGTTCTGTTTAAATGAATCCAAGCACATTTTAACATATGTTATTATGAATGTTAACAAGTTCATTACATTCTTAAACCACATTTACGCTATTACTGAAGCTCGAAACAAATTTGATAAGTTTTCTATTGTTTAGATTTCATATGATTGCCAGAGTTAACAATATTGACAATCCAAATGCTTGATAAAATGAAGCTGTACTACAATCCGCCGGTAAGTGTTGGGTCCACATAAAGTGCTCACGAAAGATCGACACATCCAGTTGATTATTAATAAAGCGCTTATATTCCCGATCTAAGTGTTGCTGACGCGATAATATCTTAAAAAGGGGAATTGGTGAGATGCCCGAATAGCCGCAAAGGATAGTCAAATGTTTGTAATCAGTAAAGATTACTTTATATGTGACTAGTAGCTTCAATGGACCATCATTGTAGTATAATTGAAACACGCTGTTTCTCGTATAGTTATTCATGGGAAACTTAATTGTCTCCTCAACATGCTTAACATTACCGTCAATTGTGCTTATGTACTTCAAATGCAATTCAAGTTTTTTGACAGCGATCGGCGGCACTGCAATAGTTAAACACTTCATGACATCTGTTTTGGGCACTCGACCAGATTCGTACCATAAACCTGACAGCTTTGTAAGCAGATTAAAATTGAACGGCAATGGATAGAGTACAACTTACATTATGAAGCTTTAGAGGCGTTGGAGGAACACCCGTTTGGCAACTAAAATTATCGGCTATAATTGATGGCATTGTGGGTTGCAAGTAAGTCCTTGGCATCCAAATAAGCCCCATTAGGAGTACAACAAATATTTTCTTCATTATGAATACTTTACTTGACAGCTGACACTATTTTGTTAACTAGCTATTTTCTTTTGCTCCCCAATCAGTTAAAGCTAAAGTCATCCCTTTAGTAGATTTAAGTCCCTGTTTTCACAAGGAACCAGCTCATTATGACTAAACTAATGCATTTTGTAGTTCGCCGAAATCACTGCTTAAATATGCAACCATCCAAAACGCTTAAGCAAAAATCTGACAACTTTGAGTATGCTAAAAAAAAAAAAAAAAAACATAGAAAAGGACTTGCCAATAAAAGGAGAAGAGAAAAAAAGATGGCAGCGCAAACATGCGAAACTATTAAAAACATGTCTTTGTCCTTTGGCTTTGGCTGCATATAATGAAATTCCTTGGGTGCCTTTCTAGACGCTCCCACAGTGCGCCCTCAGTATCAATCTAGGTGAAATATTAACAAGCAAGTCGCAGTCTGAAGTTGCATGATAGAAGGCCGATGTCGGCGACGGCAGCTCATAAAAATTCCTGGCAACAAAGCGGCTACCATTACTCCACCCACCCCCTATCCTCTGTTGTTGTCCTTTCGCACACCAAAAACGCTCTTGTAAAAGAATGAGAAAAACTGAGACTAAAAGGGGAGGAGAGAGCTCGCTTAAAGCACCAGCAGACGCTGAAACAATAGACTTGAGTTAACTTAAATTGATTTCCAGACGCGACAGTTTTTAGGGGAATGCAGTCACCCAAATCCCCTTTTCCCTAAACTGACATTCGCAATGCTCAGACGGAGGAAGTTACTAGCCAGCCTCTGCACCTTGATTGCAAGTTATTTGCAATTTCGAAAATAAAACAAGTAAAAATTACAAACCAAAAAATAATTTCAAATTGGTAATACCCTGGAATAAGACACAGACTATTTACGAGAATCGTTAAGACCTAATTTTGATCTTAAGCTATTCAAAACCCTCTAACGCTTTCCAACACTGTAATTACATTAAGTAGCCGGTTATTAACCTTTAAGGTATTCCACCCCTTAAGTTTATTTCATGTCTACAGAGTATTTGACTGCAACAAAAAAAAAAATTAAATCAGCAGACAGGCAGCTAGAGTTCCCGGACGGCGCCTTTTATAACGCTGCACTTGAAAATTTTTTTGAGAAATTTTGTTGCAATTTGCCGTCGCATTGTTTGGCCTTAGAGAGCGCAGGGGGAAGCGGGCAGGGGACATTTCTTCAAGTTGTGCTGCAGTTGCTCAATTTGTTTTCAAAGAGGAGTTTTTTACTTTCAATTCGTTTCATATTGAAATTGCCACTTTATTTATGTCACTCAATGAACGCTGTGACGTAGATGAGACATTGCGAATTGTAAATGATGTCGATTCTGGGTATTCTGCTTGTCGTTTTGTTTGTTCATATTGTGTTTGCATTTGCAAGCACTTGCTGTTGACAGTTAGTAAATGAATGGGTATTAGTCGAACGAATGCTGTGATTCAAATTGGCTTTAACTGTACAAGATGTCACTGTGGACATAAAGTAACCGTAATGTATTTACTTGGTAGCTGTCAAAAGAGTTTTGAGTGTCAACAACTTAAGAAACTAATCATTTTATGAATCTTGGTTTTGACATTTTAAAGTGTTCAACAAAATAAGTTGTTATGTATTTTAAACACATAACCTTTTCTGCGCTTTAAGAAGTTGGCAATTACAAGCAAATTTTACAAGCTTTAAGCTTTGCTTGCTACACTTACCCATTCCTTTCTAAATGGAATTCACCTTGTTGCAGAGAGTCTGAAGCATATATTTCATTAGACGCTCGACTACGACTGACTGCACGAACTGTACTTTATTTAACAATGAAAGTGCAACAATGAGTGTTGGATAGCGCGTTGTTGGTGGAGAGCGTTTCGCTTGAAGTTATTTGGCTCTTGGCTCATGGACTTTGAGACGTGGTTGGGGTTGGGGGGTGGTGGGGGCAAGTGCAAACTTTTTAAGTGAATTTTTGATTAGATCTGGACAAAGTTTTTGTCGCTAGCGACAACAAACGGCATCGGATGCATTTCTTCCACAGTTGCCCCAATCGTCTCCGCTGCCCTTTTCCCCTTTATGAGCCCATACTTTAACTTAAAGTCGTCCAGTTAGTTGTGCCCTTTGTAATTTGCGCAAAAGTCTATTTATTTGCGCAAAGGATAATAATAAAATATGCACTGCAGATAGCGGATAGAACACAAAGTTGCCGGCACACCAGGACATCGGACAGCTTGGGCCTGGGCACAATTACTAGACTCCGACTCCGACTCCGACTCTGACTACAACTCTAAGGCTGAGACCTCTACCTGTTTCTATCCAAAACTTTTCGCTTACAGTTCACAATTTCTAGTGTGGCCCGGCTTTCTCCTCCTTTCTGACTTGAACTTTTGTGCAAAAGTTAATAAAATTATTTGCCACAGACGTTGATAAATATGACATTAAAGTTCTTTGCAATGCCAAATAAATACAGTGCACTACAAAATGGCGTCAGCTGCATCTAACGCTGTAAATAATATGGCGGAAGCAGTCTAATATTTGTTGGAAAATTATTTACTCAAGTTTTATTGCATTCTGTGTGTGTTGTTCACTGTTCAAGTGTTAGTTACTCAGAGAAAAATGCAGAAAATGTTCAAGACTAACCTAAAAAGAAACAAGTTTTATTGTTATCGATCGCATGTGTATATGGGTATTGGGAAGAGTTATAGAAAACTGAAGACAAACTTTAACTGCCTAGGGATTAGGCAAGATTTTGTTACAAACCTGGAGTCTCTAGCTCTTATAGTCTCTAGGATTAAGACGTTGGTACATACAGACGGACATACGAACATGGTTATATTGACTCGGCAGCTGATGTTGATCAAGAATATATCTACTTTATGGGGTCGGACATGCTTCCTCCTGTCTGCTACATACTTTTGGACACTTTACCCTTTTAACACATTTTCAATTGAAAGTCATAATAAAAACTCTACACAAGAAAATCAACTTGAAGATAGGACCGAATTTGCCGAAGTCATAACTCGCTCGAAACTCAACCGATTATCAACATGACTAAGTACCTGGAAGATAGGTCTAGTCTTTACTTAAGCATATATCAAAAAATGAGTATTATATCTTAGTATTGAAAGGTATAGCCCAATATAATAAGTAAATATTGTAATGCATACTTAATCTGATTAAGTAAATACTGCTCCTAATCTTAATAAACTGTTCTCAAAATTTATGCAAACCGTTTTAGTCATACTTTTTGGACCATCTCGTTAATCTTAAGCCGCATCTTATCTGTATGTTAAATTTGCCAACTCACATTTCACTCTAACGCTTGCCCCAAAAACATATCAAGAAATAAATAAATTGTGCTATTAAAGTAACTAAGGGATTGCACCCTTACAACCGAAGGGTGGGTGCCTTCTTAGTTTGTTTTATTTTGTATTTTTTTTATCCCCTGTATTTTGTGTTTGCTTTTTTTTTTTTTTCATCCAGATGCATTCGATGTGTTTAGTTATTATTCATTGTCGTGCTTCAGCAAATATCAAATAAAGTTTTGTGTTTTGCCTTCTGGGGTTTGCTACTTGCGATTGTAAGTTTTTGTATTTTTTTTTTGCATTCTTATTTATACACACACTTTTTAGATTTTTTTTTTGCTATAAATTTTGTGCACATATGAGCAGGGCGTGTTTTTTTTTTTGTTATGTATTATTGGCAACCCCATGACGAGTTTTTTTGGCAAGTACAATTTTTTAATCGAAACATTTGTTGCGTGAAATTGTCGTTTGGTTTGCTTTTCATTTTCATTTTTTTTGTTTTGTGCTCAGCAATATGTTTGAATTTAAATTGGGTGGGTGGGTTGATTGGAGCTAGACCATAGAACAACGAAAGATGTACGTTCATTCAATATTTTAGGTCTTGCTTGAACTTTGACATTGACATCGCAATGTTTTATAAGTGCATATCATAAGTTGCTCATTAATCATAATTAAAGATACGCTGCTGGCATGAGTATTTAAAATACTGTCACAGCTAAAGACTCGAGTAAGGCAAGGGATCCAACGAACACAAAAAAGGGTTCAGCATTTCATCGATTTTGTTGACACAAGAAACTTTTTTGGTTGACATTTGACAATAAATCTCAATTTTGCGCAAATTAGGCGACGATATGGCCCCAGAGCCCAGCCAGCTCCAAAAAAGATAAAGATTAAGCCAAACAGATATACGATATGCACACACTCCACTCCACACACACCCCCCATTTCAGTTACCTGTTACCTATTTGAAGGGGGGGGGGGGCGGGGGGTGTGCGGCAGGGTAGCTATGTCAGCCACATATCAAGTGCAGCCATAACTCAACTCTGCAGCCACAAAACTGGCATTTGTGAAGGGGGCGCTGCACACTGACATTTGCTCAATTTATCGTTATATTCTGTGCAAGCCAAAGGCAACAACAACAACAACAACAAAAACAACAGCAAAAAATCAATTTTTGCCTATGATAAAACTCGAAATGAATTGGACAACAGGCCACAAGAAAAGAAAAACCAATAACGAACATAAAGTAGACGACGATTTAATATCCTTTTTTTAAGTGGAAAATAAAAATCCATTCATTATATAGTTTGAACTTAAAGTAATAAAAATCTAAACTGATTTTCTGTGGCAGTGTAAGCTTCTCAACATATCTGCTAAGTGGAAACCTTAGGAAATCTAAATAAACATAACTCTGTCGAACTTTCTAACAGTTAACATTTTTCAAATCTTTTAAATATCAATCATCAGTAAAAACTAAATGAAAACATTATACACTTTATAAAATCAAAAGTTCAAACAGAGTTATCTTAAATCAAAGAGAAATCAACATTCTGATCAAATCCATTAAATTGTTTGCATAAAATTGAGATGTTCAAAGACTAAAACCGAATTGCCCACTGTCTCATTGATACCCTTGTAGGAAAAAGAAACTTGAAAGCTAAAAGCTGAAAGCAAATCGAACTGTTTTCCCGTTTTGCAGAGCTGTTGGAGCATTTAAGTGATTTATGCTTTGGAAACTGTTTTTGAAATGTGGCTCAGTTGCCTGAGTTAGCCAATGCTAAAAAGCCTAGGCACATGGCACATGGCTTCAGCTCAGTTTTGTATTTGGTTTTAGGACTTTCGTCGAAGTCGTCGTCACCGTTCACCGTTCGACCAGATCTGAAGCCAAAAGTCAAGAGAGCGCCAAACGCAAAACTGTCCAAGTATACAAATTGGCCGGCCATGAGTTATTGATGATGCAGGCCATGAAATGAACGACCGCTGGGTTGTTGACGTACCTACTCAATCCACTTCACTCCATTGCCCTTCCTTCGTACAACCAGCTGACTAACTAACTGACTCTGGCTGAGCTGTTGGTAAAAGCTGCGTAACAAATGTCTGACCATTTGAATCAAATTGTACCAAAGAAAACTTCACAGAGTGCCCTAAAATGAGTGAGCCGCCCGAAGTAACTTGGCTAATTGCGCAAAGTTTCTAGGCAAAGTGAGAGCATCTAAATGTGCTTTCATTTGTGCAGCAAGATGAGCATAAATCGCTTTGTAATGAATACCAATTTCATGGACTAACACTACACGAATGATCCTTTGACTTTTGCTCACATTTAAACATACTTAAATCTTAAGGTCTTATTTAAGTATTTTTTGCTTATGTCAGTTCTTGTTTGTGCAGCATTCTTGAACGTTCTTTGGTTGAGTTTAAGATAAGTTTAATAAGGTTTTTTTTGTTTTATGTTTAAGCTTTCTTTGTAATCGATATGTCATACTACAAAAGTCAATGCAAAACAGTTAATTCTTGTGCACACATATATATAAGACACAAATGTACATAAGCATTGACCCAATTAAAACGTATTAAGACAAAGACTAAAATTAATATACTACTCTACATATTAAAATACATTTCAGTAAACGCATCAAACATGCTAAGCACTGGGCACAGTCACTAGCCCAAAAATGTTTCAAGATCATAACTCATGTCAAGCATAACAAACGTACTCAGTTTGTATTTATTTGTGTTCGTCTCTTATCATAGCGACAAAATCGTGTAATTTAATGTTGTGCTAATTTCACCCAACCCAGAAATCAGCCATTCCAGGTGAAAGTCGTGACATTTTTGTGGTTAGCCCCTGGCCTATCCGCAAGCCCCCTGCACTTTGCAACCCGAGCAGCACAAACTGTGGCTCATTTCTTGCTCATTTCCGTCAAGTGTTGGCCAAGAAACACGAGCTATTTACAAATGACCAGACATTTAAGCAAAATGCTTCCGGCCTGGTCAAGCTAAATGCCTGAAAATTATGCTGCCTCAACATGAAACGGCAACTCGGAATGGGAAGCAAAATATGCCATCAGACTTTACGACATTTAAATACCCTTACTTGAGTGTACTTAAGGGCAAAGGAAGAAATTGAAAAGAGCTTTAAGTTGAATTAAATTACTTAAAAGATAGATTTTCTTCATATAATAGAGATTTCTATGAAAATGTAATAAAATTATAAATAAATAAATAACTTTATTTCTTAACCAGCTAACTAAATACTTTTAGTTTTTAATCAAATATGTGTTCGAAAAAAATTCTTCAATTTAAAACTTTTCAAATGGTAAACACAATCAAAGATTATTATTTCTTAAGAGATTCAATTAAGTTCTTGATGAACTACTCTACTCCTTCTAACGGAGCGTATCGCATGATATAGTCACCAGACTCACATTGTGCAGATGATTCAAAGAAAACTGTGAGTTGTGTTAACATGCAGGATATGCATGGAAGACAACAACTCGTGACTGCTCGCAGCACGCTCTGGTGTCACCGTGTCAATTGGCCAGAACTGGCTTCTGCTGGGCAAAGTTGTTTTGTTGGGTAGAGTGTAGGAGTGGGAATGGCGCCTTAATTAAGTTACAACCGCAAGTAGCAGGAGTAGCAGGAGTAACGGGAGCAGAAACAAGGCAGGCAGGACGATATAATTTCACAAATATTCGTGCAAGGCGACACCAACAATCAAGCAAGCCAACCAAACAAATGTTAAATGCTAAAACTAGCCCATGAGTTCATAAATTGTCGCCGTGGCGCACCCTATGATATACTGCCTGCCTCTCCGCTGGTCAAATCGGTTCACTGGCGTTAAAAGCCAAAATGAATGGTCAATATATGAAACATAAATAATTTTTTTTAGGGGTTGTATTTGCCACATTTCTTCTTCGTAGCGTGTTTGAGCAACATTTCCCGTTGCGTTTGTTTGTTTGCTTTCAATTAACCAAAACTGACCGAGGATCCTGTATAAATGAAAATACATCTACATAAATATTGGTTATGAGCATGGAATAGTATAAAACTGCTGCTAATTGAGTGCTTCTTGCCACATGACACAGCAAACATTATTATGATTTGAATGTTGAAGCAACGACAACAACAACAGTGTAATATGATATATATGAATATGATTGAATGGTCACATAAAACAGTTATTGATTAACATCGGAAAATATTAGGAAAATATTTCATTTAAAACTTAACTTTTATGTAATTACAATCATTTATAACAAAAACATTTGGGTAATTATTAATTTACTTAAATTAATATTTAAGTAGGTCAAAAAGAACTGAAAAATAATTTTACTAATAAAATTTAATTGAAAAATGTTTGAAATGTTTTACAAAGTGTTTTGACTTTGCCACATTTTAATATAAACAACAACAATTACTACTTATAATAATAAACTTAAGCATTTGACACCAGAATGAAAAAATTCCAATCAACAAATAGAAATATAAAATTGAAAACGCTTAGCTCCACAAAGAGACAAATTGTTAATCGAACGTTAAGCCGAAGAGAGCCCAAGTGCCGTTAACTATTTAAGCTGAATTCTATTGTCTGTCATCTTATAATTCCCAAGTTGTTAGCCAATCACTCGTCAATATCCCACTTAGGACTCAGAGAGTCATCCATCGCCGCCAGCACTTTCACTTTATAGTGAACAACAACAAGAAGGTGGCAAGAGGAGAATGAACCACCCACCCACATACACACACACACACACAGAGGGTTGGTTCCGCCTGTTGGTTGCTTCTGCTTGGCCAGCTGCCACACTTGGCTCGACTGGTCGTATAATAATCTTGATTTTGTGGTCAATTGAATTCTTAACTTCTCTAGCTCAAGAACACAAACAACAACAACAACAAAAACAACAAGAGTCGCCGCAACGAAACTCTCAAGACAGATACCGAGTATCTCTCAGGGGGCGTCGGTAGGGATTTTGGGATGACAGTGCCAAAAGGAGGAGATGTGTGCTCAATTGTGGTGCTCAACAGCTCACAACGAAATGACTGACCAGAAAATGTGTTGCCTACTTTTGATTTTGGCCATTGATTTCTGGCAAATGCTGCTCAACGAGTCAGCGGCCAACAAAATGATCAACAAAAAAAAAAGAAGGAAATTTCAGCATTTAATAGACCTCCACTTGTTTACAGAGTGGAACAGGTTCGGAGCTTTGGGAGCCGATACGTACATATAACCAATAAGTATTAGCCAATTTTATGCTTTATGCTCTTTATGAGCCCAATACTAACTGCTTGTCTTCCTGCCTGCCTGCCTGCCTGCCTGCCTGCCTGCCTGCCTGCCTGCCTGCCTTCTTGTGGCTGCTGTCTTCACTGAGCATGATTACAATCCGGACGCCTTCTCAACCGAAAACCGGAAAAAGTCCTTACCCACAACAATTTCCCCCCAAACTTTTCTCTTCAAAAAAGAAAATTTCGTTAGCACTTGGCTCTTGTCGTTGTATTTCGTTGTTCTGTTCTGTTCTGTTGTTGTTAGTTGTTAGTTTCATGTACGAACAATCTTTATGGGTAATTAAAACTTTTGCCCATTATGGTATCGATTTGATTTTGGTTATGCAAGGTCTTAAAGAGGTGTATTGTTTGTGTGGCTTAAGACAATCTTACTTTAGCTTTATTATTGATATTTGCGAAATGCAAAAAGTTACAGCTTATCAACAATCGATAATTATCGATAATATATACAAACAAAATAGTTAAACAAACAAGCGTTTCGAAATCTTAGGTCTTAAAGACAATCAATATTTATACAGGGTATCATAAAGATAAGGTTTCTTTAGTTTAGTAGAGCAGGCTAACTTATATCGTTTAGTCTTGTTTTGCGCTGAACACCGAATTTATTACACTTCAATAATACACTTTTTCTCGCTCGTTCTATCTCGTTATTTACGCTCGCCATCTTCCCCCTCCGATAATGGTAAACTATTCTCGAATTGTTTTTGGCGCACGTTCGAATGTGTGCAACAACATTATTGAAATGGGGTTAAATGGGTTGGATTGGGTTGGGGTTGGATGTGTTGAATGTGTCTGCAGTTTTTTCCCAGTTTTGCATTCCATTTGCGCAAATAATTTTGGGTCTAGCAATGTTTGCCCTGTTACTTTTCGGCTAACTCCAATCGCAATTGCAATTATTTGCGGTTTTCTTTAACACTGCAAATACTTAAACATACACAGACATACAGGAACTTTATAAGTTTGTTTTCGCTATGTATGGTTGCTTGGATTGAATTTATTGGAATTGTAACTTGCATTACTTGGGATAAGTAGAAACTTATGAGAATCTGGCTTTTGTAATTTATACCCCTCTAATTGCCAGATTTCCGAGAAATTGTGTCTTTCACAAAATAGTTTGTAACTGAAAATAATCCTAACCTGCAAGCATTTGCCTTGCTGTTGGCAAACGAGATCTTTTTATACCCTGAACCTATTGAAAACGGTTAAGAAGGATATAATGGTTCTGTGCAACAGACAGAAGGAAGCACCTTCGAATTCATAAAGTATATGTGTATATGTAAAGCCGAGCTGATACAGTCGTGTCCGTCGATCTCAGAGATTATGAGAGATGGGGTCTCCAGATTTATAACATAAGTATGTCTAAGATCTAGGCAGTACAAAATTTTTTTTTAAATTTTCAATAACTCTCCCCGTTTTTGATATACACATGTGTTTGTTAGCAATAAAATCTGTAATTTGGAAAACTTGGGTAAACATTGAAACTATTGGCACCTGAAAAATCAAACATTAAAGTTAAGTCAAGAAAACGCGTGTTTACACACACACACACACACATACTTTGACTGTACGCGTTAGTTTTAGGGTATATTCTAGTCGGAATTCTCTACTAGAGCCTTCTTACATGTTTCATACAGGTTTTATGATGTAAGAGATCCCTATGATGAGCCTTTTTTTAAGTAAATGGTGTTAAAAAAGAGACCAAACTTAGTCATAAGCACGTTAATTTGCATAATAAATGCCCGACTCGCCCCCCAAACTATGTGTGTACTTGAAGAAATCAACATTATATCCCTCATAATGTTAAAGGGATTGTGCACAATAGCTTGACAAGAGGCAACAAAGGATTTGATGGCAAACCCTTTAGACGCTGCGAATGTAACTAGCAATCGAGCTAATGCCACACACCTTGCCTCACTACACACACCCCCACCCCCATCCTCCTGCGCCCCTTCTCCCCTACCTGTGGTGTGGAAAAGAAGCTTTGCTGCATTATCTGCTGGCAAATGCTAACTGGCAAAGCCTTAACACAAATTTTCAAGTATTAGCAAAGCCCCCGTCGACCGCACAAACAAAAAAAAAACCTTTGGAAAATCCACCCAACGGGCAACTTCCGCTTGTTTGTTTGGGGAGCTTAAAACTACGGCCTATCACGCACACACACACACACACGCTTACACAGCTACATGAGGCAAGACAAATTGCGCTTTGGTAGACTCCACTTAATGCGGCTCTACATACATATATTTTCCTTTGCCGTTCGCCCGCAGGCGAAGGAAAACAAAAATAAATGAGAAAGAAAAATCCATATTTTATTTTGATTATTTTCCGGCGTCTGTCGTCAGGTGTCGATTTCATGGTGTGTATGTGTGTGTGGGTGAAATTAAATTTAGCTCCACACACAAAGAGAAAGAACGATAGAAAGATTGCCGCCTTCTCTTTCAGCGTCAATCAATTTCGCTCGTCAGACAAAAACAAGCCCACAAAAATGTCCCAAGTAATGGGAAAAATTATTGAATTTGTCAACGACTGCTACAGGCAAAAAATAAGTTAAGCAAACCTTTATACGAATATAGTATATATATATATATTTTTTTGCTTTGGCTTAAAGTTGCGCACAGCTTTAAGCTGAAGATTTATGCGATTTTTCGTTGGTGTCAGACAAACAAAATTATGTTTGAAAACGATTTTGTACCTTGGCAGTCATACATCATCAGGCTCAATGTACGCTGGGAAGAGAAAGAGCAAGTTAAATAGAAAGTGGGTGGGGGGGGGGGGGGATAATGTGCGGGAGTCACCCTGTGAAGTGTAACTACCCTCAACGTTAACAAATTTGTTTGCGACGTTTTTAAATTTCCCAAAACACACACACATTGTGAACCTGGGAAGCTAATGTAAATCGTGTGTGAGTGTGTGTGTGGATAAAGAGTGCCAAGGGGGAGAAGCGGGAGCTGCACCTTATTTAGTCAAGCTAACCTTATGTTGCTTTGCACCAAGTGATTTGTTGACAAAGAAATTTTTTAATAATTCACCAGGCCGGAAAAAATATATGCATACATACTTGAATGTATTTGTATATGTTTGTATGTATTAACATTCAGCATAAATGATGATGTAATTTTCGCTAGAAATTGAAAAAATCTTCAGGATTATGGAATGGTTTGGGGAGTGGCGGAGATGCTTACATAAAATATATGTTGCAACAGTCTGTTGTTGCGTGTGTTGTTGCCACTGACGATGATGAATGTTGCACGCATGCGTTGCACTGATTTGACGTACAAACAACTCCAACAAATCCTGTCATCCCGCGCTGTTCCTTCTGCTCCTTTTGTTGCTTGTTGCTTTTGCTGTTGCTATTGCGCATTCTTGAGCAAAGCTTTGAAGAATATTCCAAAATAAAATTGGTTTTCTCGTTTGAATGATAAGTATATTTAACTTAATTTTGTTTGTGATCGAATAACAATTCTATACGAATAATAGTCAAAAAGATTTGCAGCAAGTAAATCAGCTGAGTGAGTTTAGCGTTGCCAACTTAAAACTGTTTTAGGTGCTGCCACCTTGGTTTGTTTTGATAGTTTACGTAGGTTAGAGTAGGATGGATAAAGTGTTGCAAAATGTTCGGCACAAATATGAGCGAGTGGATCAAGAGAAGAAAACAAGAAAAGGTAACGGGAAATAGTTAAGTTAAGCAAAACACGCAATACAATGATCTCGCCGCGTGATGGAAATTAAAATCATTCGAAACATACATACATACATTTGTATATATTTTATAACTATATTAAGAACAGATTTGTGCAATGGTGAATTATTTTAAAGTAAAACTAACTAACTTCTTATCTTAACTTTTTACACTCAAATCATAGACAAGTGGTAAAATTTCTCTTTTATATATTTTCTTCGATATCACTTGCCATTTTACTCTTCCTCTTCATGCACAGACACACACACATAATAAGAAAATGTAATGAGGCGCATGATGCCTGACGGCTTTTTTTTGTCAAAAAGGGGGGAAGGGGCCCCCATAATTCTACCAGGCAAATTGATAGTTGACCACAAAGTTGCCCATGTACGAAATGTCTACCCAATAATGTCTGTCGTAATGCTTATGGCTCATTAGTTTTTGCCTAATTTGAGTTGCAGGCGGTTTTGTACGCCATTCCGCACGTCCCCCCCCCCCCACCCCCTTCCTTTACGCTTCCATTGTGTCTACTAATGGAATTCAATCAATTTTCATTTATTTCGATTACGAAATTCGCACCACCAACCAAATGGAACTGCAAACCGAATGGCCAACCACTTCTTACACTCATACTTAACACCCCCAATCATCCAATGCCCACCCATCGTTTTGGTCACTGAAAAATTTCTTAATTATCCTGACGTGCAGCCAAAGTGTGCGTGTGGAGCAGAGTGAAGCGGGTAGAGGGGAGGTTAAGAGTCAGCGTGTCCTTTGGCTTGACATGCTCCATCAGTAAAATTTTTTTGGTTTTTTTCTTTCTTTTGTTGTAGGCTTTCCTAATTTCTTGTGAACAAAGTAAGAATAATGAGCAAGTATATTATGTGAAAGGAAAATTTAAAATCGACGTCAAGCAGATTTTTTTGATATTTTTTTAACTTGAGATACAAAAGTTGTATTAACAACCTATTTCTTTTGGAAATATGTTAAGTTTTGACCAAGTTTCATGTAATGTTTTCATACTCAAACGTTTTAATAACCTATAAGCAAATTCTCAACCAAAAAAACAAGTAAGGAGACGAGAAGATACCCTGATGCTAAACGCTAACAGTCAGGGCTTGTATGAATGAACGCTTACATTCCATACTTGACTTAACTTAAATGTTCCATAACTCAGGTTTTTCTCAACCGATTTTAATAAAATCTTCACAGGCTATCATTATTTCATCTAGAGTTTCAAACGTCATTTCCAAGTTTTCCAAATTCAAGATTTAACTATTATCAATCACGTGTATATCGAAAACTAAAAGAGTTATCGAAAATTTGAAACAAACCTATTCTGTTTAGAGCTTAGGCGAGCTTATGTTCCAAATCTGGAGTCTCTATCTCTCATAGTCTCTGAGATCTACAGAATGCATCGGCTCAGAGTTTTGCACAAAACCGTCATACCCTTTTTACCCATTTTGTACCCAATGTGTTCCCTTAATCAAATTGGTGTAGTTTTCGCAAAGTTTTAGCGGAATTTTGATGACTGTGACGCATTTCAAACAACTGTTTCCATTCGATCCTGATGCTTGTTTCATCATTTTCGAAATTATAAATTGATAACAACTTTCCCCCTTTTTTGGGTGATAATGATGTTGTTGAAAACAATATGCCACAAATGTCAATTCGACAATAATGAAAGAGAAACGAAACGAAATGAAATAAAATTCACAAAAGTTCCACACAAAGAAATAACTGTATAGTAGTAAGAAAAACAAAAACAAAAGGTTTCAAATGCTGCAAACTGTGCATAATCTGCTTATCAAAGGGCTGCACAGAAAGGCTGAAAAACCTTTTCACCTTCTACTCCTCCCAACAAAAGTTTTGCTCAAGCAACTCTTTCAAGAAACTGAGAGCACGTAAACAAAGAAGTGAACATTTGATTTGAATTTTCTAGCGCAAAATGAAAATGAAATTAAATTCGTTTTCTTTTTTTCGTCTTGTTTATTACAGAAAAAGTATATAAGCCGCAAAAATGTAAAAGAGAAAAACAAAAACAAATTTGTTCTTGTTTAACTCGAAACAAAACAAATTTTTCTTTTTACGATTTAGGATCAAAAGTTATTTAACAATGCAGGAAGAAGGCACAGTACAAGAAATGAGGAACTGCAATCACCTGCTGCAATGCAATGCCAAATTATTATGTAACTGATATCTGGAAGTATATATCACACTGTTCTGCAAACTAAAGGGTTCAAGCAAGCAAACATAAGTTCATTAAAAAGCACAAACAAATTCAAAATAATATGAGTTTTGGTATTGCAGCAGCAGCATGACGACATTTCAATACCCTTTTGGTAGCGAGTTCCTTGAAAAAGATCTTACAAAACTTATTTATTTATTGTAAAACAGCAAAGGTTAAATTATTTTGAGAAATAATATTTATTATAGTTTTATTTTATCACATAAGAAGCAAAATTGTACAATTATTTAAAAAAAAACAATAATTATTTGTTTTCATATCGTTTTAAGTTTATTTCCTTATGTCTTTAATGTCTTTAACATGTTTATTCATGTTACAAAGCTCTTATAATAGCTTATAAGTACAAAAACTTTTGGGCAGAAAGAGTACCCCCCTGAAAAAAAAGAGCAGCAGACAAATCTGTAAGTTAAATCTGAATGCCCATTGGCAGGCAGTTGTAGTCTCAGTCTCAGTCTCAGTATACGGACTACATTCAGAGCATGCTGCGTATCCCAAATTGAAGATGCAACTCTTTTGGCTCAATTATAATGAGAAAAGCAAACGAATTGGGAATTATTTTCAATTCACTTGTTTACCCACCTACATTCGTGCCTTGGTTTTTTTTTATGTTTGTTTGTGCAGCGATCTTTAGATATTTATGCGCCCTTTGTTTTCATTATTTATATATTATATATGTATCTGTATCTGTGTATCTGTATGTTTACAATTCATGCGAATCTTAGCCAGAAATTGCCTCTGGTCGTTGCGCTTTTTTGCCTTATATATATATTTGCGTTGAGTTTTACCTTTGTGCATAATAAAGATGTTAATTTTCATTTTGTTTTTGGATGTTTTAATGTATGTAATTTATTTTATTATTGTTTGCAGAAAGGCGTGTTAAATATCGGCATAAATATTTTATTAATATCAAAACTTTACAATTGCATATCTTAAGGAATCCTAAGGATCTTTAGCTTGTCAATAAATAATATAAAATCTTGAATTAAATAAACTTTTTCATTTTCTACAATATTTAAAAAAAATTTAATTATTTATCAAAAATCCTAAAGCAAACTTGCTTAAAAAAAAAAATTTTTAAAACCGAATGACGATTACGTAAAAATATTTTTTTTACTGAAAATTACTTTATAATGTTATTTTTTTTTATCTTCCATAATTTAGTGTTTCTTTTTTAAATTTTTTTGAAAATGCATTAATTCTTTTACTGTTGAATTTCTTTTTGAATAATGAAGTGGATTTTTAGTTTGGATTTTTTTTTCTAAGATTTTCGGAATATTATTATTATATATTATATTATATTGTTATAATATTATTGCCAGCTTGTGATAAAATGAGCACTGTTAAAAATATATTTTTAAAAAAAATTGTGTTTTGCAAAAGCGAATTTAGCAAATTAAACTTTGTTACAAATTTGACAGACTTTTTTTTTCGAGAAACAGACAAACAGACTTTTTTAAATCGACGTCGGATGGGTGGAAGGCGTTTTGGGCTCTTCTGACTACTGATCGGCAGAAAGCCCAGCGTTGTTAATGTTAATGCGTGAGAATCTGGCTTGCAACGGAAAAGAGGTATCATCTAGCTTAAAGCCATTCATTGCCATTATAGCGTCGGTTGCTGCAGATCTAGTCCCAAAGCGTATAAATGCAATGCCATGCGGATAGCCTGTGTCTTTGTCTAAGGGTATATTTATATCCAATATAAAGCCAAATGTTTTGAATAGTTGAAAAAGCTTATTTTTCTTTAAGTATTGAACGGGCAGATTGGCCAAGTAGACAACGCTATGTGTTTTGCTGCAAGGGCGAGCAAAGGCCACCTTCAAGAATTTGCCACGCAACTCACGACCGTTCAGGCTGACTTGGGCCAACGTTGCGGTGCTGGCATTTTTGAAGTTGACAAAGCCAAAGCAACGGCTGGCATCGGTTTTGTCATCGCGTATAACTCGGGCACTCAGGACTTCCCCAAATGGCACGAACATCAAATACAGCTCCTTGCTGTCCATGTCTTGTGGCAAGAAGTTCACAATCAAATTGCCATTGTTATCTGGAGACTTGTCGCTAAACTCTGCGCTAATTACATTATTGTTATTGCTGTTGTTGTTGTTTTCATCTGTGTTGTTGTTCATTCTACAATTGTAAATTGTTAAATATCATTAAATATCCCTTTGAACTTACTTACTTTAGATTTTTTCAAAAGTTATTGCGCACAAATTAAAATGTTCAATTAAACGCGTGGTTTGTTCAGCTTTCAACTGTGATTGAGTTATCGATAACTATGTGCAATTAATGCCAAATAGCCAGTGTTGCAAAAAGCAACCAAAACAATCAACATTGACCATAAAGAAAAGGGAATAATAGCTAAGAGCCGATAAGTTGTACAAACAAATCATTCTTATTGTCTTCAAATAATATCATTCTTATAATATCCAAATATAAAAGCTAACTTATATATAGAAAAAACGCGAACCGATTATTTTCCGCTTTTTGACTTTTTTAAATGGCTAAAGTTTCATTGCCAGCTTTATTCCTTAGTTTCAATAAAAAGCCAAATATAAAAGCTAATTTATATCGAGAAAAAGGCGAATTGGAAGACAACAGCTTCTAGATTCAATTATTATCCGCTTTTGGCTTGTTAAAAATGCTAAAATTTCATTGTGTATAGTTGCCAGCTTTAATTTTTAAACATAAAAATAATTAAACATGAAAAAAGTCCAATTTAATCATTGATTAACACTTATACAATACTTTGTTTATTTACTGCAATCGCTGATTACATACAAAAACGTGAATATTTTCAAGCCAAGACAAAATGAAACCCTTAATGGTAATAAAATAAAAAAAAATAAAAAAAAGAAGCTAAATAAGGAAAAGGCGTAAGAGCGAGCAAAAGGTGCAGAAAACAAAACGTGAAAGGAACTTTTTCAGCTGTTTTATTTATTTGTTTGCTGATTATGAAATTGTTAAGGACAAACACAAAAAAATGCAAACAATTTAAAGCCAAAGAAGCCAACAATGTGAATTAATTGGAGCAGCTGCAAAGATCGAATTGCCGTTAAAACAAAAGCCAAAATAACAAAACCATTTAAAATGTGTAGGGTATCTAAACTTCGTTGTGCTTGGTAACAATACAAAAAATAAATTATTTGTGAGTTTTTGGTATTAATTAATTTCCATTTCCGTTTTGTTATCATGCGTACGCCGATTTTTACCTTTATGCAGTCTTAACAATTAATCAAGTTTAATTACGCACCGGTTAGGAGTTGGCTACCCACACCCACACCCACCCCTCCTCTACCCTTGAGGAACTGAAGAGAACATTGCTAGGCATTAATCACTTGAATACGCCAACATATCTCATGTGTGCAACCGAATGGTTTGAGTGAGGGAGTGGTAAAGATAAGACTAAGAATCCCATAAAACGTACGGCTCACGTAAACGAAGCATTTAAATATTTGCACAGGAAAACAACCCATTGTCAGATCATATAATGACCTAAATGCTTAGTTCAGCAACATATATTTTATTTTAGCGAAGACACCGAATATACTTGAAGTCCACACAAGTGTTATCCGCACTAGCGAAGGCCGCAACCAATGGTATCTAACATAAGCTGAATGCTCTGAGTTTTTGTTGCAAGCTTGTGGATGGCATGTGGAAGTTATTTCTTGTCGTTTGTGCTCAAATGGATTAAGTGTGTACTTAAAAATACCCTGAATTAAGTAATATATTTAAGATACAAAGTCATTAAATAAAAAATGATTTTCTTAATTATATATTTATTTACAATTTTAATAACATTTTTTTTCACCATTAACAAAATAAATTATTTAGTAGCCTCATTAAAAATAAAAAAAAATATTGTATACAATATGTTAAATTTAAATGTGCTTTATTAATATATCAACAATTGCTTTTCTTGTTTAAATCAGTTGTTTATTGATCATACGCCCAACTGGTGTCATTTTCATGAACACAAATTCAAGGATTTACCATATTAATACACACACACGCACATGCATTTTTTATAGACACACATACACATGCATGTCAAGTGATGCTGCGACCTCCAGCTTTGTGGCTAATTGGCCGCCGCATTTGAAGTGCAAACAATTCACAGCTGCAATTTAACAACAATTAAATGAGTTTTCGGTGTTTCAAAACCAATTAATATGATCTTTGTATGCACAATTGAAAGATATCAAAACATGTGCATTGTCAAACTGAGCGTTTTGCCCCCCACACACACACACACACACATAAAACATACATAAATACAATACATTCCGCATGGCTCTGCTGTCTGTCAGAATTGCCAAAAACAACAATAATGCCAACTACAATAACAACAGATGTTCGAAGCTGCGCGAAAAGGTAAACGAGTTGCGCTCCCGAGCAAGTTTCAAGAGAGCCAGAGAGCAATGTGTAACTGGTTGTATGCGTGTGTATGAATGTGTGTATGTGGGAGACATGTAACACTGACTATGACCTCAAACCACCCACAGCTTGTATGTAGCTTCTGACGCTGACTGCGACGTCAGCGTTAACATCGACTTTGCATATTTTAGGCAACATATTTTTGCACTGCTGACGTCACATGCTACAAAATGCTTTTGCTGCATTTGCTCTGTTAGCTGTTGTTGTCACGAATTGTTGTTAGTTGATTATTGGATCGGCATCTTGCTATTGTTGATGTTGTTGTTGCTGCTGTTGTCGTGCCCACAAAAGGTGCGCTTACAATTTTCTCCACTTTCTACAAGAAAAATGTGAGAAATCAAAAAGATGCCACCGCTTTGTCTGTATTTGTTTACATGTACATAAGTATTTGTATATGTATGCGTGTGTGTGTTTGTGTGTCAGCCACAAAAGTTCACTGGGAAAGCAACATAAGACGGTATTGATGTCGAAATGAAAATAGACCGCAATTTATTGATAAAATCAATCAAATTGTAACGCTGATAACTTTGCTCTCCCATTTTTGTATTTTCTGTCTACTCGAAACAATGGCCGCCCATTCAAAACAGATGGCTGGGGGCAGCGCAGTCACCGTCGTCGGCATGCAATTGATGCAAAGTGGAAGAACGTTAAAGAAATAAAACGTGCGTGGTTCCAATTGAATATCGTCATGACGGGGTGGGGAGAGGCGGTGTTGTAAAGTTTGAAAGGGGAGAGTATTTTTTCATGCTAAAAACGTTCAAAAATTGTTTGTTTACAATTTACAACAAATGTTCACAGCCACGTTCATGCACACAAACACACAGATACAGTCATAGAGATAGAAAAACAGAGAGAGAGAGAGAGAGCAACATTCTGAACACGGCTCTCTGCGTTCAGTGAGTGCCGATCAAATATGCATTGAAATAAGTATATGTGTGTTGATCGCTTCTTGTGATTAACTGCCTGTGTGTGAATGTATGTATAAGTTTGTGGGGGGATGACATCACCGAACACACTGCTGTCGCAAAGTTCGCACTGTATCACATTTTGCCTCTCTCCTTCCTAAATTTGCTACTCAACGTATCTCTTCGAGACGCCAACCAACACCTTTGCAAAACGAACACTGCTTGTTGTTGTTGGTGTGAGTGTGTGTCTGTTTACTTGAATGGAGCACAGTGGGCATGTGCTTACAGTTCAATCATTTCCGTACCATGAAATTTTTCTAATGTATTTAATAATTAAAACCATTAAGGGTGTCGCTATCAAATAGTTTAATATATAATAACAATAATAATAATAAGCTAAGCTTTTTACGCACGCAACAAGTATTTTCACGCGCTAGAAAAAATATGCTTTGCAGCACTGTGCGCTTGCACGTAGGCGCAACAACAACTCAAGTGGATTTGTTAGTTGGCTAGCAAATAGGGAGAGAGCGAGCCAGAGAGCGCTCGCGTTGAGCTTACGCCAACGCTGCCTTTTCTTTTGTTTTTTATTTTAGCGCGCGCTGTTTATGGCTGGTAGCATGTGTGCTTGTGTGAGTGTACGGCGCTCTCTGGTTTAGACCTGGGGGTCTCTCCATATTCAATCAGTCGTTTGGAATTCGCGAAACTATGCGGTCGCCGTACGAAGATAGCGCTGCCGTGTCAACGGATAACAAGTATCACACAACCAGCTACAGCTACAATAGCAATAATAACAATAATTACCATAAAACTTTGAATGGCAATGGCAGCGTGAGCTCTAATGGTAATGGTTATGGAAATGGTATACCCTATCACGCGCGCGAAAACTCATTGCCCTTTAGCTATGGCATTGCCAAAACGTCGACGCCGCTGCGCAAAACGCCAACACCAACGCGACTTGATAGTTTCCTCGACAATGATTACGGTCTGAGCGGCGGCAGCAGCAGCAGTACAACCCATTATAATAGCAGTAGTAATCACAATCATAATAATAATAATAATAATATTAGCAATAATAATGGCAGTGATATGATAAAGCCACAGCCACGTCTAACAAGCCCTTTACTGGTGCGCAAAACGTTGGCCAACACGAATCCGCATACGAATACGAACACCATATCGAATACATATCATTATGGGTCAGCGCCACGAGCCGATTTCGAACAGCTGCTGCGCGAACGACGCGACAAAGTCTACAGCGAGTATCGTGATCGTGAAAAGGAGCGTGAAAAGGAACGGACTATGTCACGTGTGGCGCCGATGCCGCCGCAACGTCGCCAGAGCCACAACAAATACAATTATGATTTTGAGTTCAATTTAAATTTGAATGATTTCAACAATGAGCGCAGTTCGCTGCCAGCGCCAACGCCATATACTACTCGAAATATTGAGTATAGGCAGGATGTGGATGTGCCCGATGGTGCTGCTACACACACTGCTCGTCGCTTGGAGTCCACATTTGTGGAACGCAATTATCACACAATTAACAACAAGAGCCACAGTTTGGAACGCACACCAATAGAGTTGACATACAAACAGCAGCAAAAACAGCAACAACAGCATCAGCATCAGCATCTAACAACAGTGGAGCCACAGTTGGAGCAACAGGCGCACATTTATGGACAGAACCACACGCGCAGCCGTCGCGATTTGTCGCCCATTTATGCCATCAGTGCAAAGCGCGCTCCAAATAGCAATGGACAACAACATCAACAGCAGCATCAGCAGCAACAACAACAACAACAGGTGGATTACCTGCTTACGCCCAGTCCAACTAGCCGGCCAGAGACGCCCGCTTTTCCGCTAACACCACGCACACCATTCTCCACCCCCGGTGGCAGTAGTAGCGGCAGCGCCACTCAACGTGCCTCGCCCACCACCGAATCCATTTATCAGACAATTGCTAGCCGACAGCAGCAGCAGCAGCAACAGCAGCAACAGCAACTTAATGCAACACCCTCACCCACATTTGAGGTTGCCGCCGATTTGGTTAAGTTTGCTCGAAATTCGGCAAAGTTCTGGTACAAGTCTCTGCTATCACGCGAGGATGCAATTGCTCTGCTAATAAATGCGCCGCCAGGCACATTTCTTGTGCGCGATTCAACCACCTATAAGAACGCGTATGGTTTGGTGTTGCGCGTTGCCCAGCCGCCCGCCGGCAGTCAGGAGCTGGTGCGTCATTTCCTAATCGAGCCAACGCAACGTGGAGTGCGCTTGAAGGGTTGCGAAAATGAGCCCACATTTACCTCACTGTCCGCATTGATATATGAGCATTCCATTAATAAGCTGGCGTTGCCCTGTCTTTTGCGCATACCCGATGCGGATGTGGTGCCAGGTTTGGCGATTACAACGCCAGCACATCAACAGTTGCTCACACATGGAGCTGCCACAAATGTGCTTTGGCTGTTCAGCTGCGATACGGAATCGTTGACGGGCAACGAGGCCATTAGGAAGGCCATCCGGTTCTTGTACGAGCAAAAGCCATTGCCATTGCCCACTGAGGTGCACTTTAAGGTCAGTGGACAGGGCATAACATTGACGGACAATACGAGAAAGAAGTTCTTCCGCAAACACTATACGGCCGATGTGATCTCGCATTGTGCCATCGATCCGGAGAATCGCATGTGGAGCACACCCGAAGAGCCCGACAAGAAGACGATCTTTGCCTTTGTTGCACGCAGATCGCACAGCTCCAAGGATAACCAATGTCATGTATTCTCCGATCTGTCTGTTGCACAGCCTGCGGCAGCCATTGTCTCATTTGCCAATCGAACGCTGCCCACCGAAAAGCAGCGTAACTATGTGCTTTAAGGAGCGGCCGGGCCGGGACACAAATACTATCCAAGAGAAAAGATAGCATACACAAGGTTAGTTACCAGCCCATTTAATAATACGAGTAGAACAGGTAGTAGTAGTCGAACATAAAACCGAAATAAATATTTGCCTTGGGTGCGGCATCTTAGGGCGTGCGTCCTAGCTACAGTAAATACTCAGTTCAGTGAACAACTGATATACATTTAGGTCGAAAAATAGTCTTGCATAATCAAATATGGCATATTTACCTATCTTGAAAGATGACCTGTAGAATATTTTGTTGTAATACTAAAATAGGCGATATGAAGTTCAATATTATACTATTTTTTTAATTTTGAAATAATTTCCCATGACGCTAAATAAATTTCTGACAAAACCATCTTCAAAATTTAAAAAAGTATTTGTTTTTACTTGAACCGATTTCAATGTTCTTTGAAATATTCAAATAAAGATCCATTAACTCGCACTTGAGTTATTTTTGATAATGCATATTTAAAAATGAGATTTATCAAGTTTAAACATCGAAATGTATGCTTAAAAATAAGTTTTATTGATCTATCATAGCAAGCCCTTTGACTATGATTTTCATATAAATCGTAAAATAGTTTTGTACTAAGTTGCTGTTACCTTTTAGCATGTACTCACTGTACGTGCAAATGTTCCATCCATGTTTCAGCGTCCAAACGGAAAACGATTAAAAATGTTTCAATTTCCTAGCGCTGCTTTCGTATGTGTATGTGTGTGTATATATGTATGTGTTTGTTTACTTTACATTTTTGGAGCTGCCTGTTTGTTTGTTTTATGGTTTCCCATACATATACATATACATATATATATACATCCAAACGTTCTTAAAGCTCATGTGCCTGGCTAAAACACATTTTTGATTCTATAGCTTTTCGCAACGGAAGTTTATGTCATGAGTCAGTTGCCTAAATGTGATGTAGAAAACAAAATTGGATTGATTTTCAATCTGTTAAGGCATTCGTTTAGATTATATACATTCCATATGTATAAGGTAGCTGCTGTCTTTTAATGGGCCCACACCTTTGTACCACCTATTAAAGGCAATTTATTTTCTTTTTTTTTTATTGTTGGTATATTTGTTGTTGTTTCTACAATAGATTTGATTAATTTTGCTTACTTCACGGTCAGGCGTTGAGGTCGGATCGATAAGGCCGACAGTTTTTAACAATTTTGTTTTTTGTTTTCCTATTTTATTTCTGATTATTGCTCACATATCACATTTCGCTATCAGCCGGCTCATTTTGCCGTTGTTCCAATAACTTTTTAAGGCAGCTCGACTTTGTTTGGTATCGATATAGATGATTGGGAATATCAGCTTTCGATTAATGTGCTTATACATTATCTTAAGAATTTGGACTGTATTTAAAGTAAAACTTTAAATAAAAACTTCCTTTTGTTTCCAGGAAGGGAAAGTATGTGAAAATAAACAAACTATTTTTCTATTCTTTAAAGTTTTTAATTGAAAATTTTTAGTACATTTTTTTTGTTGCTTATCAACACGTATTGAATATGTTTTTCAAGGCAAGACCTTTGGAATTTTTGTGCAAAAGAAATTTACAAACATATATGTTTGTAAATATACCTAGCATTAGTTGGATTCAAAGGTTTAAATAAATCTAGTCGAAATACGCATATAGACGAGCGTCAATTGCGCATGCTAAAAAACACAAAAAGAGAACGGCGGCGGCGGCAAAAAAAAATTAATTCCAGACGTGTTTTCGTATTCGGATTTTAAATTTTTATTATTTTGTTTTTATTTGTTTTGCTTTGGTTTTGCTTTGCTCTTTGCTTCCAGCGATTTCGAAGAACTCGCTCATAAAAGTAACAGTAAATATAATTGAAAAATTCTAAAAATAAAAATATAATTGCAAATGCGCTTAAGAGCAGAAAGACGTCAATTGGCTGATTCTCTTATTCCTCACTCTTTCGCGCTCTCTATCTCTCTCTCTCTCTCTCTCTCTCTCTCTCTCTCCAGATTCTGTCGATTGACTCGATCAAGTGATCCGTTTGATCTACAATTAAGCAATTAAAGCTACATACGTACAAATATGTAGATTATACAGATACAGATTTAATGACCTTTTGTGTTCTAGTCAATTCTAATGTCAATTATTAAAATACCAATTTTTTTTCTCCATTTTTGTTTCAGGCAACTTACCGTTAAAGCCGAACAGTGCTGCCAAGCGCATCGAAAAAAAAAACAAAACAAAAAAGAATTAAATAAATTACACATGTCACGGAAAGTGCACGAAAATTACACGAAATAACTGAAAATGAAATATAATGACAAATATATATATTAACAAAATGATGTCAGTTAATGTTTATGTGACACTCACGCACTTACGCACTTGAATTAGCTAAATGCACAGTGGAACAAAGCAACAAATATTTAGATCTATGTTTGTTGTGTAATGAAATCTTAAATTTAAGTAAAAGTTTAACTTTACTGTATTGATCGTACTAATAACAAAAATATGTTTTATGTGCTAAAAAGATAATGTTTAATTATAAATTAATCAGTGCTTATTTGTCCTTGTACATTAAAACCTTAACATTGTACATAGTATATGTATGTTGAATCTAAGAAAAAAGTGAAATAATATTTGTTGTTAGCTTAATTATTTTTTTTTAATAATATATCACACAGGAATTGTAAACAAAATTCTACAAACTTAACTTTAAGTATTAAATCCACATCAAGAATTCACTATAATATATGAATATATGTTTTGGCCAACTGCTTTTGTTCCACTGTGCACAGAATTGAATGAAATTTGATACCTGAAATAACAAATTGTGTGTCTATATTAAAGATAGAACAACATATCTGTTTATGTATTTTACAATGTCAGAGTAAAGCTAATCTATCTAATACCGTATTTTTGATATATTTGGATACGAATAATCGTAATTGAAAGCGTAATAAATATTAATTTAATTTACAACTTTTTAAACAACGCAAACCAACAAGTTTGCCATGTAATTTATAGCTATTAAGTTTTGAATATATGTGCTAGATCTAAGAACTTACTAATGCAGTCAATATAAATAAATAAAGTGCAATGATGTTGATGATAAAAATCCTTAACAAAACCAAACAAATTTTTTCTTTAACTCAAACACAAGTTTCAGTGGAAAATATATGGCGAATAAATAATATTTTTCATTTCCCAGCATCTGTTTGCACATTACATCTGTTTGTACATTATCTTTGGCAGCCAGTTCTAATTCAAAACTAGTACAATGGGCAAATATAAATAGACATATGTAACAATTGTTAAGCTTGTCGCTGTTGTTAAACAATTAGACTGACTTGACTGCTTGCTGACTATATATGAACATATTCTTATACATATATATATATATTTACGACTACAATACGAAGGAAGCTCTCGCGCCAACAGACACACACATGCAATTGTTTTGTAATTTAATCTTATCGTTTGACAACTACCATATAAAATTTTTTATTTATTTTTTCATATATTATGGTCCGTCAGCTAACAAGTCTAGGGAAAACATATTATCGTGAGTGCATCTGAATGCACACTGCAGATTGTAGTGCTCTTTACGACGAGTGTCTACTGTATGCCAATTGAATATGTATTTATTTTCCAATTGAAAACTTTATTGCTCAATAAAATGTACATATACCCTATATATCGAGCACCCCATAATGCTAATCGGTTAATGCAATTTATCACACAACAACAACAAAACCGTAACAAATAGAATCGCAGGCGACGTGTCAAGTGAAATGAAAATGCGACCGTCGGCAACCTTGAAATCAATTTGTGCCATGATGACGTCATGCGTCAACAATAACAAACTGGCGCAACAGGCAACAGCTAAATGCAGAGAAGAGATAGACAAGCAGCGACAGCTGTCTTTTGTTCTTGTACCAATAAGAATACCATTTAAAATAGAATGCAACTACAAATACGCGACGAAAGATTCTATGCATAACTTTAGAAGCCACTTTGCACCCACGAAATTTCTTACAAAAAGTTCTTTTGTTCGTATTGTCAAGCATTAGTCGCACGCGTTAATATTAATTTTTGGCTTTGGCTAATTTCCTTTTTTTAATGGCCACAGAAAGCGAAACCGGTTTGTCATGTTCTCTGGCTAAAATGCTTATGTGCGTGTGTGTGTTTGTGAACGTATTTTTGGCAATTAAGCAACAGCCAAACAGCAACCGTTGATTGGCGCCAACGCGCATTGGTGACACAAATGTGCGTACGATTATGCGTGCGTTGACGCGCTGATATTTTTGTGCAGACTTGGCCCAAATCTTACACACTTAATTATACATATACATAGTATTTTACCAAAGCTTGTTAAACATCACTTCATATAAATATATGCGACATGATTATGTTTAATATTTGAATATGCTTGAAATTATTTGTATCGATTCTAGGCTGCATATCGATATATAACATAGGTATGTTAGACCAATTACGCGCGCTCTGTTAACTTTTAAACTCTTCTGTTAGTCTGATCGGTTGAAGGTTCTGTAGGAAAAATATGTTTCTAACCCCTCACATTAAATAAAACTCAATGATTTGAAATTTTTCATTCGTTTTAATACATTTGGTTTTGGTTGTTGGTGTGTGTGGTGTCTTGTATACAAATGTGAACATAAAATCAACGTCATTTCACACGCTGTGTGCACATCTAAGTGACGAGTGTCTGTGTGTGTAATTGTGTTTATAAGATATCTACATAGCTACATACGTAATTTCGTTTACATCATATTTAATTAAACATAATAAATACATTCCTAAGCATATAATATATTGTATATAATATATAAATATAACAAATAATACATCTAGTTGTTACGGCTATACCAAAACGGGCCTCGCAAGTTCCAACAGATTCAACAGTACAAAGTGTTACAAAAATACATCAGTAATGAACAACCCAATAGCAAACATAGCTAAACACACAATTGAGGCCAATAACATCAAACACGACTTGTGGTACAAAATGGTTTTCTTTTAGTTTTAGATATATGTAGGTTTAAAGTTCTGATTTTAGTTACAAATTTCGCTAGAGTTTCACGAGCCAATTGCCAATGAGGCTGCACACTAATTCGATTTAGCTGAATACGGACTGGTGGAGCCAACTGAGGGCGGTGTGGGCGTGGCACCGCTACGTATACCATCGCCCTCGCACACATATTTGCCTGTCACGAACAATAAAGATTAATAAAAAGCAAATAACAAGATGCAAGAGCAGGTTTTACACACCCGAAACAAAACGCCTTTTTACCAAGGACAAACGATAACCGCTGCCTTGCAGCTCAAACTCAATGCCCGACAAGGTGGTGCCCTCGCAATTGAATTGAGTTGCCAGCATTGCCGGCGTCGAGGGACCATCGTTAAGCTCGAGCCGGGCACGGAGCGTACCAACGCCGCCATCCTGTGAATTTTGCGAGATGTCCGTGAAATTCCAGACCAAGCGGTTTGATTCACCCAACCTGAAATATTGTTAAGGAATAGCATAAATAGGAGTTTCTAATGCTTAAAGGCATTAACTCATGCTTACCAGGACGAATGCGGCTTGGACTGAACATTGCGAACAGAACCATTCACCGGCACAGAAAGTGTAACATTCAGCAGCGGCGATGAATTGGCCATGGCATGATTATTGTATTTGTAGTCAACTTTGAGCGCCGTATAGCTGGGCTCGCACTTCCAGTAGCTGACCAGCTGGAAGGGGCACGAGCTGGCGCCCGGTTTGGTTCGTACCTGATACTTGAGTATGTCCACGTTAAAGTATGAGGCATTCGGATTATTTTCCGCCTGCCAGCGCAAAAGCGCAGTCAGTGCGGGCATATTGAACTCCAGCATTGTGCTCAACGAGCTCGACTGTTGACGATCTCTGTGGCAAGAACAAAAAATATTTAAAGTTTGATCAAGGAGATATGACAAGTATACTAACATTTGCACCAGTTTGCCGTTGGGCACAAGATTCTCCAGATTTTGTACTTGCTTAATGCGAAAGCCCAGCTTGGCTGGATTTGGATTATTGGCTAAAAGGCCGGCAATGCCGGCTGGGAATGATAGCATCATATCACCGGATACTTTCACCTGGCAGCGCGACTCATCGCTGCCTCGGAAATAGGCGTGTATTATCTCATGGAATGCCACCGCCAGCGGTATTGTGTCCGATATGCCAATTGTCAGCGGCGATGGGCCACGCGATGAGCCCATGCCACCAATGGCAGTGCGAAACTCCAGACTACCAATGCTGTCCGCTCGATTTATTGGTGGCGCCGGACTCATGCGGCCACGCCCAAGATTTGTTACCCCAGCCGATGCTGCAGCTGCAGCCGCTGCCGCTGCAGTTGTCGCCGCTGTGCCAATGGCAATCATGTCCGAGCGTCGGGATGGGGGTCGTGGAATGGCAATACTGCTGCCGCCAGCAGATGTTGGTGTGGGTATCTGACGACCAGGCGGTTTACTCAGCGTTGCCGAAGCCGGCGCCGATACGCTCACGTCACCCAACTCTGAGAATATATCGCCAAGATCCGCATAGCGATTGTGATTCGCATTATTTGCATTGTTGTTGGATAATGTTGGACTCTGCAGCGGCGCATATGGATGCACACTGGCCGTCGGCGTTGAAGCATTCGATATCTCAGGCGATTGTTGACGCGATACAGCCGCACCGCCTCGCGGACCGCCCTGCAGCTGTTGACTGTGATGCTGTAAACAGTATGCAAATTAAAATTTATTGTTAACATTAATAGAACTATGCGACATACAGCAAAAACTCCAGTGGGTGAGAGCGATATATTCTCAACAGTTGCGCGCAGCTCATCCACACTGGCTGACATGGGCGCCTGTCCGTTGTTAAGCGGCTTAATCTTCACGTGTATGCGTCGCTTGTCATTATCCGAATCCGAGTCGGAGTCCGAGTAGAAGCTGCCAGCTGCTAAATAAATGTGCACAATGAATAAAGAATGCTTCATTGGAGTTATAAAATGCTTAAAGCTTACACTTATCCTGACCCTCTTCCCAGGCAATTTCCTTAGCTGGCTGTATGCTGAAACCTTCCTCATCTACCTCATAGCCGCTACCGCTAGCGTTAGCACCACCAGCAGCTGTTGCCGCTGCTCCTGCAGCCGAGGTTGCTGCTGTGCCCCCTCCCGAAGTGTTGCTAGCAGTAGCCAAACCGCTGCCACTGGCACCAACACCAACAGCTGCTGCACCACCACTGCCGCCCATGCTGCTGGCGCCTGCCGAATCAACGCTGCCCTGCGCCGAGGTAGCAGACAGGGCAGCTAAGCCGCCGCCTGCACTGCTGCCGCTCGAGTTTTGTGTCTTCATGCTGCGCCCATGATCATCATATTCGAGTAATGTATTATTCGCGCGCTCCACGCTACAAAATGTAAAAACCAGTTAGAATTGTTGTATTAAGCGGAATAAATCGAACACTAGCTCACCTGGTCAAACGCTCTTCCTGTATATTGTGATCAGCAGCTTCGTTGTCTTTCTTTTTCTTAGACTTTTTAGTTTTCGCTTTGTCGCGTCTACTACGCAAAATGCCCGAAACTGTTTGGAAATATTTTAAAATATATTATTTAAAGTTAGGTAAGGAGCGGAATTCTTGACTGAATATTAAAACAACAAGCTCTACAACAAACACTTAAAGTAAATATATTAATTCTGACTGAATAGACCAACAAGCTACGCACTTTAACATCAAACTCAACACTCACAAAATATACTAAAATTTAAATAAATAAGTAACAATTTTTATATGTACAAAAGAAAATCAATTGCAAGTTTAGAAAGACAATCTATTATATAAATAAAAATTTGGCTTTTAACTTCGAAGCATTTCACATAATAAAATGTATTACTTACTTCGGAAATATTCAAATTTTAAAAGAAAAATGAGTTTTTTAAATTTTCGTCTACTTGACTTCAACGAATGAAATTATTCACCAACTATCTATTTATGACACATAAATTATTTAATTAAATATGATACATCATGCAAATTGAACTTGGAGAGACCTAAGGTGCATAGTGCTGGATAACAGCATAATAATATACAACTTAACTAGACTAAGGATTTTTAATTGAACTCAAACACCGCCATAATACAAAGTGCAACAACAAATGGTTTAGTGATTATGTTAGAAAGTTTGTGTAAAAAAATATATATATGTTGCATACAATAATTAAAAGCCATGCGTTAAAAGCTTTAAAATTAGTTCTTAATCTTAAATGGGTTTATATATACAGCGGATGGTAAATAAAAATATAGTCATGTACTGGGGTTGTGCTGGAGCCAGGTTTTGGTATGGGTTTGGGGGGTTGTAGACTTTCATTTTTGGCATTTACCCTGAGAGTTTGATGTAAATATATTTAAAAGTGACGTTGTACGTCTGGACGTTGTTGCTGTTGATGTTGTTGTAGTAGTTGTTGTTGTTGTTGTTTTTGTGGCACCATTGTTGCCCACTGCAGTCTGTTGTTGTTGTTGTTGGTGCTGATGATTAAGATGATCTTGCTCGTTTAATGATTTCGATAAATGTTGCTCGCTTGTCGTTGCATTGATTTGCTTTCTACCAGCTACGCTAGCAGTTGGTGTTAAGGCCTCATTCGGCTGTTGTTGTTGTTGCTGATCTAAAGTTTTAATTTCGATTAGTTGATCGGTGGTGCATTGATGATTTTATTTGAATAAACGAATGTGTGTGAACGGTGAAAAGAACTGAATAAATTTAAGCATACTGTTAGTTGTTAATAACCGTGGTAAATATATATATATATATATATATGTGTGTGTGTTTGTGTGTGAGGGTGGGTTAACATTTGGCTTTTGGCTGGTGTTTGAGTGTACAATGAGTATAAGACATAAAAACCAATATACACAATTATAAAATGTATTTACATAAAAACATATTTGCAATTGTAACTAAAACCTTAACCTTTTATATTCCTTAACCTTCAACACTAAAAATTCTGATATTTACACATTTGAATTATATCTTTAAGTATTGTCTCCTCAATTAACTTTGATTTACAAACCTAATAATTGAAAAAATAAACATTTCTTTCTCAAATAAACACACTCACAAGAGTTTTTTTTCAGAAAAAGAACTGTACATTCTCTATTCTTTATGTACCTAAATAAAACTCTAACTAAGAAAATTATTGTTTTGACAAAATATTGGATTAGCAGCTCTAAATCGTTGTTTACATTAAAAATTTAACAAACCTTGTAACTACATAGGTTGTAAGTTTTAGGTGATAACAACACAAAACAGAAGCGAGTAAAAGAATTCTTTGGTAATGCACTGAAATACGGAACATTGATGAAAAACAGAATGATGTAGATAGATAAGGAATTGAGTAGTTACCGCAAAAAATAAAATAAAAATTATGCCAAAATTACAATAAACATTAGGACAGAAACATAACACAAATCCATTGAATAGGAAAATTAAATGCAATAAACTAAAAAAGAAAAAGAAACAAATTATAATAGAATGAACCTTGATTACTAGTATCCAGAAGCTCTGAGTTAGGGGAATTTTTGTTGGTGACATTGGTGGTGAAATTAATCGTGCCAGTTGTTGTTGTTGTGTTGTTGGTGTTCAAATTGCCACCTGTTGCTGTTGTGATGTTCGTGTTGTTGTAATTGTTGTTGTTGGCACTGTTGCTGTTGCCAGGCATACCAAAATTTCCAGGACCGGCGCCAGCCGGTTGTTGTTGTTTGCTAGCCGTTGGCATAAACCAGGAGCGCAGACTCTTCACCGTTGACGTCGAAACGCTAGCTGTCGGCGGCTGTGCGCCCAGCGTTTCAGGCGATGTAGGTCGCAGGGATGACAGATCGCCACCACCACCTACAGCACCACCAGCACTACCTAACATTGCATCATCTGCATAGGGTATGCTGCCACTGGCCGCACTGCCGCTGCCAAGCGAAACGCCAGCCAAAGCATCGCCAGCATTGCCGCCACGCTGATCCATCGAAACCAGACTGCCCGATGCTACGGCAGGTGCTCCACCCGAACGCAGTGCCGCCTGTATGCTCGTTGCCGAATTCGAATTCGATGCCGTTGCTGAAGCTTGCTGTGTCGGGTGCAGACGCGTTCCACTCGACAGCGACACAAATTCCAGTTCAAGCATTTCTGTGAATATGTCAATTAAGTTAAGTTGATATGCAAATGGGCATTGATGCTTATAATACGCACCAGGCTTTTCAAGTCCCGTATGTTTATTTAGCACGAATTGCTCAAGCAGCTTATCCACAGACATATCCACAAACTGTCGCTTGAAATCCGAGTGAACTTGTCCGACCATATCGTGATTATTCTGTAGCATTTCCAAGTACGTGGAGAGGAACTCTTTCATCTGGCGCAAATGCACCTCTTCGATCTCTTGAAAGCGCTGTGAAATAATCCACTTATTAGTTAAAGCTTATTACCAGTAAAAAAGTTCATTAACCTTGCACGTTTGAGACATGCGTCGCTCGAACTCGTTCTTAATGGGATTATGCTTGTCGAGCAGCGCTTTGTAGTCCTCTTGTAGTTTCTTAAGCTTACTTTCCAGCTTCTCAGCATCCTTGTGCGAGCCGTTGTCCTTGCGTAGCTTTTCCAACTCAAGCACCTTGCTGGCATACAAATCTCGCAACTTTTGCACAGCCACTGTTGATGTTTGTATGGCTTGAACGCATTCCAGTGTCTGTGATTCTTCCTCCTTAACGCACTTGTGTTTCTTGTGCAGCTCATCGGCATATTTTGCCACATCCTTGACCAGCTCGGTCAATTTCTGAACCATTTGCATGTGCAGTGTGGACAGCTTCTCAGCCGAGGTACGCAATATTGTCCAAACGGGCGCAAAGGTGCTGTTTAATGTGCCCGTACTGGCCTTGTGCGCCAGCTTGGACATCATTTTCGAGTTCTGCTCCTCAATGTTGGACTTTTCGCGCAGAAACTCGGACAGCTCCTTGCTGGCCACCAGTCCGAATTTCATGTTATGATACAACACGTCAAAACCATTATTTTTCTCCCCCTGCAATGAACAATTGTGAGTTAGTTTAATTAAAAATTTCTTTCATTCACACTGAACTTACCCAAAAATAGTCATTAAAATCCACCGTCATTTTGAGTGCTTTATTAAATAATATGTCTTACAAAAATTTTAGAACCACAGCAATTTGCCTTATGTTTTGTTATTATTTGTTGGTTTTGTGCCTTTGGCTTTGTAATTGTTTGTAGTTGATGTTTGTGTTGTCGCCTTGGCTATATAATTGACTTTGTTTCCCTATCCCGATGCCTTAAAGGCTCAACAGTAAGCACAATGGCACAACGTTCACTGAAGTGCTTATCATCTTTATTATTTTTGTGATTGTCGTTGTCATTAACATGATCAGTTTCGTCTTCGGCACGCTTCGGACGCATTAGTTTTGAACAATCTCCTTTCACCGTGTTGGCTGAAAATATAGAATTCAAACAAATATTATCTTGGACTGATCATCAAAATATTGTCAAATAAATATGTCTATAATTGATACCCAGGTGTTTCATTTGACAAAGTTCATTATTAAAAGGTTTTTTTAATTGTGTGATACATATATGGTTTATTTGAAAAGAGCACAAATTAAAAGAACTTAATCTCATATAGTATTCTTATAATGCTATGACAAAATTTTAGAGGGTATATAATTTAAATACGAAATAGAAATGTGTCTACATTTCAGCTTGGATTTTGGCCATTTCCTGATCAATGCGTTCGTCCAGCGCACGTGTTAATATGGTGCAACAATCCTTAATAGCATGATAAATAATATTCTTGATCTGTAGCTTATCCTCGTGATTGGTATGCGAGTGCGAGAGACGTCGAAACTCATGTGTAAGATGATAGCAATGAGTAATATTCTCAGGCGAAACAAAGTCCTCGGCAACCTTGATGCAATTGTGTAAATTCTGAACTTGATGCGGTGCACCTGCTGGTATGAAGACCGCATCTCCAAGACACTGGACTATGGGATAGCCCTCAACGCCGTATTCCTTAAAGAGTCGCGCCCTCAACTTATCATCCAGATACCAGTTCTGATCGTGTATGGGATCATGATCGGGTTCTAAACGAAAGCCCTTCTCCAGCGTCACACGATTGAGCAAGTCGCGTATTTTGTCCGCATCACGTGCCGGGAATATGTGCCACAACGCACCAGGCAGCACATCTGGCATTTGACAGCGAGCCCTAGTGATATAATCACAACCGCCAAGCGCAATAGCACGCTGTGTGGCCGCCAGTTGTGGTTTGCTGTCTTCGTCAGTGGGTATGCCCACATACACCATTATGTTGACAGCATCCGAGATGTCCAGATGCAAATTGGTGGTGCCCTTGTCCGGATGCAATGCCGAACCGTACGCATTATACATCTTTGGCCCCAAATCGGGTGGCACAAACATTTTGGGCAGACAGCTGGCAATGTTAAGATTGCCCGTGCGAAGTGTGTACTCCGGCATGGGCAAACCTCGCATTAGATCCGCAAATCGTGTGGGCAAAATCTCAGCAAAATCATCGCCGGGTGGCCAATCCTTAAGCTTAAGCAGCATCGGTTTGCCATTGACATCGAGCAAACGCTTGTGCATACACTGGAAACCCTCCCAGAAATTACGCATCGGCTGATTGGGCACCAGATTTCCGTTAAGGCAATTGATCAAATCATTGGGCTTATCGCCAAAATCAGTGCAGAATGCCTGCGGGTGCCAAAGATCCAAATTGAGTGAACGTGCAACTTCAGAAATCATGACAGGTTGGCCACATTTCCACACCTCCTGATACAGCACACGATTATCGGGGTGCATGGGATCAGTGAGACGCAAAAGTTTTCCATCGCAAAGCCATTCATGCGGCACCCCAGGCGCCAGCTGAGTGGAGTGAGCAAGTGTCATTGCCCGCGGCGGCAGGAAGCGTCGCAATCCTGCAAGTCCCTTGCGCAAAAAGTTGATATGCTTAAAATTATCAAAGGCGCTGGTAATGGGATCCTTGCCAAGGGTTTCTTTTGTCCAGACACGTCCCGGCACATAATCAATACCATTTTGTCGCGCAAATTCCAGTTTCTTGGCGTGCAACTGCTCCAGACGCTGCTGCTGCTGCACCTTCTGTGCTGTAGCTAACGATGAGGCGCTTGTCTGTTGCTTCAGTTGCGACTCCTTGATCATATCCTGTATAAGCTCCGTAAGCTGCTCATCCTTAACTTGCTGTTTGCTCAACAAGCAGCCGCACACCTGCGGCACCTGCCACAGTGTGCGCACCTCATGCAACAACCGACCGAGAACATTTAGTGCATCGCCAGCTATGATCTGGGTCAACATTAGTTCGGGCAGCGTGTGCTTTTGCTGGTTATCATCTGTGCAGAGCAACCAATGGTATTCGTCGTGTCCACGCTGTGCTTCGATCATTCGACGCTTATGCTGCAGCCCCTCCTTGCGATCTTTAAAGCAGTCGATGCATACACCAAAACCGCACTTGCGGCACGTCCAATGGTAATTGAAGAGGGTAGTATCGCATACATCGCATATTTCGCGTGTGCCCTGAACGGCTTTTTTCCATGCAATCGTTCCATCAGGATTTTCGTGCAACTTTAATGCCTCTGCCTCTTGGCGCCAAAGATAACAGAATTGATCGCCCGCATGCAGCAATATATAACGGCACACTTGAATATCCATAAAGCCAGCAGTGGGCGCAGTTTTGCCATCTGGCTTCCAAATTGTATAATCACTGCTAGTTGGCTCCTTGTAGGGATTTGGAAAGCCGGCCACGCTCAATTCACCCGCAGCATTATATTGCAGGCGTCGAAACTCATAGAAGCGACAGTAAACATCATTGTTGGTGTTATTGCTGTTGTTGGTATTCGCGCAGCTGTTGCTGCCGCTGACGCTGTCGTTGCTGCTTTGGACGCTGCCTGCTGCATGACGACGTCGGCATTCGCGGCACTTGGTAATTGATTGCTGCAACTTGAAGCAGGGCACATGCTGCAAGAATATCGAGCAACTTGCGCGGTTATCGATATCGCGCTGTTGCTCCTCAGGGCTGAGTTCAATAACATTGTCCTGCCGCTGCTGTTGCTCTGTATCGATTTGTGGCTCTGCTTCCAAATTGGCGCGTTTACAGTTGGCGTTGCTGTTGTTTGTTTCATTCGATATATGTATCTCGATTATGGATTTTGGCTCCGAACGTGATGTTATGGACAAGGAGCGCTTGCGACTGTTATTGTCGGCAGCATTTGTTGGCGGCGTTGCCAGATTGACGTTAGCTGCTGGTGTTTGCGACATTGAACTGTGAAAGCGGATGTGTGAGTGTGTGTGAGAGAGAGAAAGAGAAGAGAGAGAGAAAAAGCATAATATGAACATCTCATAATCAGCCAGCTTATTACAATTATGCATTTGTAGCCGGCTTTTTAGATTGTACTTGTTATATTAAATAATTTATTCATCTCATCTGCTGCTTGAGTCATCTTCTTGCCATTGCTATCGATAAACATTATGTTGAGCAGAATTTTATTCAAAATGCTTTTATATATATTTTAGTTTGATAAGGCGCTTTAGTTATTTGTTTAGTTGTTCTTTTTAAGGGTATATGTGTATGGTTTGTGTTACGATTTGTAGTAATGTCTCCATTATTATAACCTGCCATCAAAAACTCCGCAAACAACAAAACACTCAATTAAATTCAACAATTTATCAAGTAATAGAACAAAGACTCGACAAGCGATTGACAATTGACAATTTATCTTCAATTAAATTGAATTTGTTTTTGACAAACAAAAGTACATATGTACATTTTTTTGACCGATAAGCAAAGTAAAATAACGCAAACACCCCCAATAAAATTAAAATACCCATATGCTCATGATAATCATTTGCTGATAACGATTTGCTTCCTTTTGTGTTTTAAACCTTTCCCAAATGCTTTTTTAGTCAACACTTGCTAGTTGCTAAAGTTTTCCATTATGAAGTTTCATTCGCTTTTTGTGCTTTTTTATGTTTGAATGCCCATGCATACAATTTCACGTAGGTGTTTATGTTAACGACATAAATAAACAGCATTATTATAAAGAATACTCCCTCTGCAATCTCTTTCAAGTGAATGCAACAAGTGTCAGGGGCATTTGCCGCATATCGATATATTCGTTTTGTGTATCGATTAGTAAGTAGGAGATTAGGGTCAGGCTTTCGAACTCTCGTAGCTTTTAGTTACATAAATAAAGCTTGCAAATGTATCAAAATAGCAATTTTCTTCACCACGCACAGCCCCAACTAAATAACCTTGGCTGACATAGCACACTCACACGAACATTATATACATCTACACACACAGACACGAAACACCCACACGCATACGCCTTTGTGGCAGTTGCGATAATGTTTTGGGCGTGAACCGAAGCAAAGCCGCTGCTGCTGTCCGTCTTATCGATGTTTTCGGCGTACACACACTTGCATTTGTATAAAGAGAACAGCAAAAAAAACTAAAATAAAAAATTCTACAAAAATTGGGTCTACAAATTGATAAATGAATTCACTTTCTGTAGACTATTATATTGACCTTTTAATTTAATTGGTTCCAGTAGCGGAATGGCTTTTTTTTTTGCATAACAGTTTTACGATTTTTGAAAGCGTTAAATCGATCAAAATGAAGAAAAACGTAGTCATATTATTATTTTTAATTCATAAAATGCTAAATATTTTGGTAAGTGATGTTTGGCTGTACGGCAGTATTGCAGCGAACCACTGTTACAAAACTTGCAGCTGGGTTACGCCCATAAAAGAAAAATTCGGTCATTAGAAAAATGGCTAAGTCCAGCTGGTGGAAAGCTACAAATATACCATTCAAAGCATAAATACACCAGCAGCACAGCAACACTGGCAAGGGATTACTACATCGCCGTTTTCCCATACCAACCTTCCTTACGACTTTTTGTTTTGTCAATGAATGGATTCAATTTTTTTTTTTTTTGCATAACTTTTTTTCGTTGCAAACAAATAAGTGCAATGTTGATTAACACTAGCAGTAAAGCCAGTCAAAAATTTGCAATTCAGATTTATGCAGCTCGGTAGAATTTTCATCAACTTAAATTGTGTACTTAATGTAACAAAAATACAAATACATACATTTCCCGCATGCACTCACACACACTCATTTAACGCCATAGCGTTCCTGCATACCAAGTACACATATCTGTATGTATGTACATATGTATATGTGAATATATATGTATGGACTGTAGCATTTTTTCACATACTAATTAACATACTTTTGTCAGCAGTTACAACTTACATTCTGTTGTTGTATGTGCCAGCCTATATGTACATCGGTTTTATAATATTTGACATTTAATAATCCAACTAGTTTTACACAGAATTTATTTTTTGCAACCAACGCGCACAATTTATATACACTCACATATCAGAACGCGTCGTACTTCTTACTAGCTAGTGATGTGCGAGTATCGATTATTAACAAACTAGTGCTGAACAACGATATGTTTTGTGGTAGCCCAGCCCTAAATTCAATCTTGCTAAGTACTTTGCTAATTAAGCAAAGTATTGTTTGACTATTTTTCAAGTTTTACTTTAATTTAACCAAACAAATAAGTTATTTTTTAATAAATGTGCAGGTTAAGCTACATTTTAAACTTAACCAACTTTTGTATAGCGCCACTACCGATAACTTTGCTTCTGAAATTACACTTATCGAATTGAACCCACATATTGATGGCCGACAGTCAGCTGTGGTTGCATCTAATTAGAAATTATGTCCTCAACGTTAATTAAATGTTTAAATTTGGCAAAGGCTGTGAGCACCGTCACGTTTAAGAGTTTGCTTACATCACAAAATCAGTTACCAGCATGGAGGTAAGTCATACACTAGAACACAACGCATGTACACATACATTGCCTCAAATTTTATATAACACACAGCCCGGCAGCAGTTGGAGTTATACTAAAATGCGGCTTGCACACGACGCAACTCGCGAGACAGAACCGAAAGGAACCACTTATGGAGTTTTTTGATGATCCCAAGTATTGGAGCGAGAACGAGGTAAAAGTGGGACGCGCCTGGAAACCCGATGAGTTACGCATCAAGTCCAACAAGGATCTGCATCAGCTGTGGTACATTTTGCTGAAGGAACGCAACATGTTGCTTACAATGGAACACGAGTGTAACGAGAAAATGGAAATTTTCCCCAATCCCGAGCGCATCGATAAGGTCAAAATCTCTATGGAGAATCTGGAAACAGTTGTCCGCGAACGTAACAAAGCCTATCATTTGCTCGAAACTGGCGAAACAGGTGAACGTCCGCAAAAGCTAATGCACAACGCTTTTGGTCTGCGCATTAATTACAGATCCTGTGAGCACGCACTGCCACCCTTCATGAACACCAAGTGGATAAAATCGCGTCATCTCGGTTTTGGAGGTCGCGCTGTCCACAAATTTTTGCTCAAATATCGAGAGAAACTCTACAATGCCAAACGCAAAGCAAAGAAGTAAGTAATAAATTTTGAGGTATGAAGATTCAAGTCATGAAACGTCAGGAATCAATTACAATATAGATCTGCATTTTTTGTCTTTATTTATTTATTTAAAATTTTTTTTTTAGCCGCTCACGCAATGAAGTTATGATGATTCTTAGACGTAATCCTAACTTTGATCTGGAGACGTTGAAACGAAAATTCCCCGATGTGGAGATCGACAAGCTGCGCAACAGCGATAAGACGCGCGGACATTTTGTGCCCAAGGTGGATGCGTAAGGATCATTAATTGTGTTGATCATACTATTAAAAAAAATAATAAACTAAAAAATATATTTTTTATTCATCATCGAATTTGATTTTGGTGCCTGCAAAAGTGGCAATCTTCGGCTTCAGCCGCTGTTTAGCTATCCATGATGGATGCATGCCACCAGCTACACTGTCATTGACAGCACTAGCAACTGGTGCTGCAGATGTCGTCGTTGCTGCTGCTCTACCGTCATCAGTAAACTTTGTTTTCGTGCTTTTGAAGTTTGTTATAATTAGCTTTTGTTGCTGCTTGGCCACCCATGACGGATGGCGATCATTATTTTGCCGAGTATCATTATGTTCCTGCCTCTGGGCAATGGATTTACGGGTTCTTTGCTCCACATGGTGTTTATTATCTTCGTCTGATTCATTATGACTATCATCGGATTGCACAACAGCGGTTGAAAGATATGGCTGACCTGATTCTGTGATGAAGAACGGGTCGACAACATGTGTGGGTCTTTGCTTTTTTTCTTTGAGCTTTTCTGGATTTTTATTAAGTTCTTTCTTCCATTGCTTGTCTCCTTTGGGAATAATATTCTTTTCCCGCTGCATTGGTTGTTCCTTCTTTTCTGGTTGCACTATTTTAGACTCTTTTTGCTGTTGATGCGTTATTACCTTAGTGTTTTGAATGTTCGCCTCTTTCTTTGGTTCTGTTTTAGGTTTTTTTAATGCATCGTTCACTTTCTGCGGTTTCTCCAATTTGTCCGGTTTGCTGCGTTTCAGCTTTGAGCATTTATCTTTATTTTTTTCCATTTTATTCACTGGCTCAGGTGGTTGTACGGCTTCTTCGGTTTCAGTTTCAGCTGATATATAATCCGCGGAAGGCTTGTGTTCCTTTAACCATTCTAGTCGGTTGCGGTTCAGCGCTTTTTGCTCCTTAAGCTCTTTGCGTTTGTTGCGCTTTTCCTCAGTGCGATCTAACTTAAGGCGCCGCTTGCTCGTCTCCAAAATATCCTCACGCCATTTGGCATTAGTTGCGTCACTCAGCTTTAAAGTCTCATGAAACTTTGCTACCAATTCCTGCATTTTTTTGTTTAGTCCTAACATAGCTATCGCTAGTTCATCTGGTGTGGCACGTCCATTTGTCAGCACGGCATTGCATTTTTTGGAATCTAGCAATAGAAGCGAACGCATAATCTCTACACGCTTAAACGCCTTTAACTGTACCATGCATTCCACATTTTTGCGTAAACGATCCTTGTGCTTGTCATTCTCCGGTTGCTTTTCCAGTGCATCCTTCAGTTTGCGCAATTTTTGCACCAGCTTCGCAATTGTTTGTGCGCGCGCTTGTTGTATAATTTTTTTGTTGGTAATCACCTGTTGCAGAACATTAGAAATAGTGCGTGTTTAAATTGGGCTTGTTTCACTTACCAAATTATTGAATTCTAATTTATTTAGCATTATATTTGCCCGCTGGTCACAACATGCTTTTTTCTCGTTGACTTGTTTTGGCTATCTTAACCTATCGATATTTGCTTCTACCACTTTAACGATAGTTTTGACTAAATAAATTTAGGCGGCACAATTTAGTGCAATTGAATTTAATCGATGTAATTAATGTGTTTTCTTAGTTAATGAAGTATTTTACTTTGGCAGTAAAGCAATATTTAATATATCGCGGCGGTGATTTTGTTTGGTTTGCATGACAACTTAGCGGCAGTGCTGCACAACAGTCTTCAAGATCCGAAACTAGCCAACACTTACAAAATACGGCAATATAAAAAATTCTTTCTACGAGAAAACATTAACTCGTAAATTATTATTAAGCTAAAATTATTAAATTAGATATAACGAAAAAGCATTAGTGTTACGCAGTGCATAAGTTCAAAGTTAACGACGTGTTCGATTAGACTGACGTAAGAAGAAAAAATAAAACAAGGAGGAGCCAATTTAGGCGACAGCAACAAAGAAGGTCCGGCAGCATATATACATGCACACTCACACACACACACACATACATAGATAAGCCTGCACTTCCTCAAGCTTCATGTCGGCAAAAAGGCAAACAATAATGTTGAAAAAACATATGCAATAAATGTCGGCATGTTTCTGGCTGCTTGAATTGTGTAATTGATTGAATTGCAGCACATATTCATCATGGGTCTGTGCAACGCTTGAGTCATTGTCATCTCTCTCCCATTGTATGCGTGCGTCAAATGTATGTGAGGGTGTGCGTGTGTGAGCGGCAAAGAAAAAATACATAAGCCCTAAGCGTAGTCAAAGCGATTCTGACTCACATTAATTTATTCCTAATTATGATCTTAATTAATTTTAATCATTTTTAATTAATAATAATTTGTAAACATCTCCTTTACTTGCAGTCGCCACAATCTTCAGTTGCAGCTCTCATTTTAAATTGGGCGAGCAACACGCACACGCTTATAAAGTACTAACACTAACACATTTTTATTAACACACACACACAAACAAATATTTAAAACACTTAGACTGCAATTGTAAACATCGAGAATCACTACGGCTAACATAACGAAGCCAAATGACGGAATACAAGCTAGTTGTTGTTGGTGCCGGTGGCGTTGGTAAATCGGCTCTAACCATACAACTCATCCAAAATCATTTTGTTGATGAATACGATCCCACAATCGAGGACTCATATCGAAAGCAAGTTGTTATAGGTGCGTATGCTAAAATCGATTACAATTGTGGTCTATTGTATTTTAAATGCAAACAACATTGTTGGCAGATGGTGAGACGTGCTTGCTGGATATTCTGGATACTGCCGGCCAAGAAGAATATTCCGCCATGCGTGATCAGTACATGCGCACCGGTGAGGGATTTCTCCTGGTGTTTGCTGTGAACAGTGCTAAATCATTTGAAGATATTGGCACATATCGCGAACAAATCAAACGTGTTAAGGATGCCGAGGAGGTGCCAATGGTGCTTGTGGGTAATAAATGTGACCTGCCATCGTGGAACGTGCAAAACGAGCAAGCAAGAGAGGTCAGTTACACATATGTACTATAAACAATACCTTGTGATACTATATTTAAATATGTGTGTCCATTTTCAGGTGGCCAAGCAATATGGCATTCCATACATTGAAACATCAGCGAAAACGCGCATGGGTGTTGATGATGCATTTTACACATTGGTGCGCGAAATTCGCAAGGATAAGGATAACAAGGGGCGAAAAGGACGCAAAACGAATAAGCCGAACCGGAGATTTAAATGTAAAATGCTCTAATTGACGTCGCTCCGGTTTTTTTCATGTCATTATCGCGTGCACGGTACGTGTGTGCGTGTGTGTGTTAAGTGTGTGTGCCAGGATGGTGTGAGAACAGTCTGTAGCTCATATATATATTTTTTGTGGCATTTGCGGCTTTAAGTTTACGCACAAACACAAATTCGCGCACAAACAAACATAACATACACACTCACACACACACTTACATACACAAATACACACACTCTCAAACAAACACACACACACACCCAAAGAAGTGCGTGTGTTTAGTTTGGTGCAATTGTTGGGAGGATGAACAAAATTGTAATTAATTTAAGCAACTAAAGTTTTATTATGTATGTCAAATCATTTTTGTGCAACATGTGTGTCGTTTAAAAATGCTTTGTGGAACCCATTTTAAGATTATGAATTATGCGTGTGTCCCATATACATGTAATAATAACAATGAATACTATTTGTAAACTGCCTTGGTTTATCTGATAACCATTCGTTTTTCAGTGAGCACAAAATATGTATAACCGTAATTGTCCGTTTTGCGTGACTCAAAACGATCCATACGATATTTGGATGCAAATTAATTTATTAGTTGTTTATTGTAATTGATTGATTGATTGGCTTTGCAGTAAATGATTAACAACTTGTAGCATTTTCAGGAAAGCATAATTTTTAATTTGATCCCTCATTTAATTAACACACGCACAAGCAGAATTCCATTAGAGACTTCCTCAAGCAAGATATAAATTCAAATTTAACGAAAAATAAGCTCACTGTTCTTAACATTTATGTGGTGCTAACACAACAAATAACAGCACAAAATACTGTATGAGTTATTATATGGAAACCGACAATTTCATTTTTATCCACTTATCTTACTGACAGATCGAACAGATAACTAGCTTATGCGAAACTCTTTTATTTTTTGGCTTGAAAATTAAAATCAAACCGAATCGTGTCTATTAATATGTATACAAACACAGGAATATATATATATATTTAAAAATATATTAAAAGTAACAATGGCTCTATGCACACAACTCACATAATTTTTTGAATTTATAAAGTTTCGCATAACCCAGAACCATTCATACAAAGTACATATATAATGCAGATGTATGCTGCATTGAACTACAAGCAGCCAATTTCGTATACATATATAGTTTGCTTTAAGCTTTTTATACATACATAAATTAATATTTAATTTGTTTTTGTATTCATTTTTGCCATACAAAAAGGAACGTAATAAATCAATTGTGTGTACTATTTATATACTTTGTAACGAATCATTTTATTTCTTGAATACATCAATTGTAATTACCAAATAAAAATGTATTAATAATTTACAATAACGAATTCCAATAACGGGTCTTTGAGACATTTCGAAGCTTTTCTATATCTAAAGTTTCGTTTTCTGTGTGTTTGTAGAAACGCTTGTCATAATCGTGTTCGTCAAATGGTGCGTTTGTTATATATAGGATTGTATCAGCAAGGTTTGTATTATCATAAAACCGATAAGACGGTAATATTCGGGAAAGAAATAGGCGAACTTCCATGTGATGCTCGATAGGCTTGTCTTTAAGTGATATTTCAAGGTTATGTTTCATTGAAGCAGCAATTGGGCAGTCGGTACTAAAATACATTCAAAACCAATGAGAGAAAAAATGTTTATTTTAATATCAATGTCAATTTTACCTGTTTGTCTCACATCTAACAGCCATTCTGTGCAGCACCAATTGGCTAAAAAACATTGTCTGTGAGTTTTTCGACATCATCTCTTGAGAAAGTAAGTGAAAGACTTTCTGTAGCTGCTCCGATTGCAAGGACTCCCAATTCAAGACACAACATAGGTACACAACAGATATAATTGATTCTTTCTGATGCGGTTGAAGTTTGGATAACATCTTTAGTGTCTTCATTAGCCACTGGAAACTAGGCAAAAATTTTGCCACTACACATTCATACAAATATGCTATATTCAGTTGGTTTTTAGCTAACAAGGCCGCCCATAACTTCGAAATCCAATATTTTGGGAAATTTTTAACCTTACATAATGTAGACAATGTTCTGGCAATCCTTATTTGGATCCTGTGATCTTTCGAGTTTTGCAGCACCTTCCCATTTTTAATAATATTCTCATTGATGCTTAGCAGTTCATCGAACAGTTTACATTGGTCATCACTTTTCATTTTCAAGATATAGTTGTTAAAATGGTTTCGTTTCTGAAGGTCTACTACACTGAACAACCGTGATATATGGCCATATATATATGACTCCTCGATACTGTGAAATTTGACACACAGCATTTCCTTTATTATCGTATTTTTTGCCAGAGGCGGGCTGGAGGCAAAAATACTGTCAAGTTCCAAACCGTCATTCGCAATGAAAATCATTTCGTCAATCAAATTTTCGGTTGCATTTAAGTATTGATGGTGGATTGCATATCTCAAAATATTTTCAGTGCTAAAAAAAGGTTAAATCGTGTAATACTAAATGAAATTTCGTTCCAAAAATTAACTACTTACGAAAGGCTTCGATGTTTGTAATTCCTATACACCATTAAAAATGTTTCGAGTACGTTGGTGTCTTGCAGCCGTTTGTTGTAATTGTGTAATATATATGTAAGATGCTGAAATGTTTTATATGTACAATTCTGCAGCAATTCAATTGGATTCAAATTAAACTTTTTAAGTTCACGCCAAGTAGACACATTTTTTGTTACAAATATTTCCACACAGTGCTGCATCACAAACATCCTTTCATCCTCTGTGATGCAGTTTAGCTTGTCAATTAAATATATTTGCAAATCTCTAAGATCCTGGCACTCTTCAATATTTATATCATACACAGTTCGAAAAAAATTTTTTGTTTCATCGGCATCGTTCAATGAAAAGAAAATAGGAAGACGCCACCAGCCGTGTTGTGATTTTGGAACATGTTTGAACTGTTTCAGGAGTTTATTAAGTGGCGAATAATCAACATAATTAGTCTGCGTATCGTACAGCATTTCAAACGAGTCCTTTGTTAGATGAACAATTTCGCGGCTTATGTTATTACAATTTTTGATTATATTTGAGAGCAACACAAATGCGGAACGGCAAACCATTTTTTGGTTTTTATTAAAAAGCGCCGCTATAAATGACATAAAATCGGCCAAGGACAAACTTCGAATGGAGTCCTAAAATAAGGCGTTAAATAGATTTAACATTAGACTTTATATCAAAAGAAACTCACCTCGAAAACTGAACAGATGCGCTCGCTTAAACTTTCTTGTAAGATGACGTTTTCAACTTTTCGCACAGGCTCGCAAAGTTTTAGCAGAAGCATTTTCGAAATTTGTGTCTGGTTTTTAGGCAGTACACCGAACCAACGGTCTAAGGCAACACCACACCATTCCACTTCAGCAAGAGCGTTAAAAAACTCTTTGCCGTAGACAATTTTTTTCATTAGCTGTTTAGGTAGAAAATAACCTTCCGTGTTGTGCACCTCAAGTTTATTGGTAGCTGCAAGAAACTCTACAAGTAAATTTGCATCATGCAGTTCAGCTACAGTGAAGTGTGTCATAATGAGTTCTAGGGTCTGACCCAGTACTTGAATATTTTGAGTCTGCAACAATTTAATATACAAAATACGCAAACAATGTACATCTTTATTTCTTTTCTCTTCCTTGAGAAGAGGTAATTCCTTCACTTCTTGGTCAAGTAACATTTGAAGAATTAAATGCGCAGCTCTGCGCTCCGTATAAACCTTTGACTCCAATAATTTATGTATGCAATAAAAAAGTCTAGGTGCTGGAATACATTCTGCTCCCAATTCGCACAAGAAATCATCAACAAGCTGTTTTAATATTTGGCCAGCTTTTGTTGCTTTCGATAGAACATTGCTGGGGCGGAGTTGATTCAATAGAAACTTCCCTTTCTCTGGGAAGTGGGAAGTCCACATATCTACACACAAAAGTAAATCAGCCTGGGGATTGTGGGTTTCCTCCTTGATTGTCTCGGGAACAATGACAGCAATCAGCTTTCTTATCAATTTCAAAGCCAATTTTTGATTTTCACTGTTGTTTATTTTTAGTAAGCCGATCGTGAATCTTAAAACGCGCTGTACGTTGATTTCTTTGTTAACATCCCAAAAATTTAACAAATTATCCAATAGTTCCTCAATAGTTGAGGCTTCTAGAGAGTTTAAAGGTGCTAATGCTGACATATTGGTATTTAGATTTGAAGAGCCTATTAATATAGAACAAAATGGTTAGTTCATTTTTTAAGAGTTTACATGCATATTAAATTGCAGTAGAGTTGTCACTTAAACAATATATGTAAATCAAACAACAGCTGCTGTTCATTAGCTATTTCGTCAAATGTGTAATATTTGGAAATTTTGCAAATATATAAAAATGGCACGATAACACTTCATATGTTTTTAAATAAATTTTGTATTTACTTTAAAAATTTAGATCAATTTATATTAATATTCACCTGTCCACGATTTCAACTTCAATGAACCTTTCGGTAAACGGGAAAGCACATTTATAATACTTTGTTGGTCTTGTAAATGCAGCTTTATCGTCGAGTTAGCAGGGCTGGTTCTTAAGATTGCCAGATAATTTTTGAGTACTTACTCTTAAGTGTTGATTAATTTTTGTAGAGTTTGGTTAAATATTCTCGCGAACCTGGTTAAGTTTATTGCAATTACTGCTTATCAGGTTTTGGCGTGGGCTTTAAACACAAGCTCCTAGACATGGTTTCGACAATTGACTGGCAACTTTGCCGTGATGAGCATCAAGTTCAATGTGAGTGGATTTCCGTACGAGGTGCAGCCAGCGGACTACGCTCCTGACATCACGCTGAGCACGTTACTGCGGGAGCACCTTCAACTGACTACAACTAAGTAAATGTGCCTGGAGGGCAACTGTGGTTCCTGTCTTTGTGTCGTTCGACGCCGGCATCCCTTCACAAATGAAATTAATACCCGTGATGTAAACTCGGTCAGTGCCCAGGCGAGGCATTTGCTTCTGCCTTAATAATGCAATGTTTGCTTTTCAGTGCCTGACCCTTCTCAATACATGCATCGATGTGGACATTGGAACTCAATGTAAATATTGCTCCCCGGGGTTCGTTATGAATGTGAACTGATTGCTGGATGCGCAGGCGGGTCAAGGGACCATAGGGTGGAGGATCTGTGGATAAAGAGGACTCCTTCGAGCTGCTCTGCCCACGCACCGGGCAATGTTGTAGTGGCATCTGTTCCCGACCCTCCTTGCCAACCCAGAGTTGTTACAGGTACTCGCTGAGGTGCACACTGGAGAGGAATATATATTGGTGGCAGGCAACACAGCGCATGGCGTTTACAGGAGGCCAAAAAGTATACAGCTTTATTTAGATGTGAACATGGTACCCGATCTCAAAGAGCACAGCATCAAGGCTGACGAAATGCTGCTATGTGCCAACCTTACCCTAACAGATACGATGCAGATCTTTCGAATTGCACAGGAGCTGGCCGGCTTCGAGTATTGCGCACAATTGTGGCAGCACTTCAACCTGATCGCGAATGTACCGGTGCGGAATGTAAGTAATCGCCATAAATTAAAAAAAAAAACCATAACTTGTTTAAAACTCGTTTTGCGACAACTTAAAAAAGGTTTATTTTAAATAAGGATAAAAACAAACAATTCGAAAGTAACTGAAAGGAGTCGAAGCTTTGATGCTCTGACAAACTCATAAAAGGCCTTTTGGTCATTTTAAAAGAAATTTATCCCTGAGAATTCTGTTTTCCTTTTTGCCCACCACAACAAAAACAGTGGTGCTTTCCGCTGGAAGCGAAGTTCAGCAATAATTAATAAAAATAAAATTTTATTTAATTATTTAATATAAACATGTATTTTTGCAAATAAAATTGAAAAGCGTTCTTATCTTCGATTAAAAGAAAAATTCTCATAAACATATTACAGACCCATAACTGGTCCTTTTTCGTGAATAAGTGAGCAGGCAAATTATGTAATAGTATTCTGTCTATTGCACTGCAAACTGCTGAACTTCGCTTCCAGCGGAAAGCACCACTGTTTCTGGTGTGGTGGGTGCACCTAAACGAACCCACTCTCTGGGAAGACCAGCGTCCTGCCGGGCAGATTGTATGGCATGTTGCATGGCAAAGAGGACGCCAACAGCTAGACAGAGAGCTGGCTCACCGGTGGCCTTGGAGCGGAGGAAACCCACTGGGTTCGGGCTCTTTTGCAGCAGTTCTATGCGAAAATCAATGGGTATGTCCTTGGGGCCTGGTGGATGATAGTTCCAGGTGCGATTCGTGAGTAGGCGACCCGTTTGTCGGTCGTAAAGCAGCAGCTCTGTTAGAAAGTAGCCTAGACCCATTACAAAGGCACCTTCTACCTGGCCGACATCTATGCTTGGACTGAGACTCTCGCCCGCATCCTCGAGAATGTCGACGCGGCGTATGATGTGATTGCCAGTCAGTATGTCCAGCTCCAGTTCGCAGAGACTCAAGCCATAGATGCTGTAGTTGTTCTGGTCACCCTTTTTGTGTGACTCTGTAGCAATTAGGCTGATGGATTGTGTAAAGGCCAGCTCGACCACTTGTTCCCAGCTAGCCTTTGAACCCAACCTGCGCTTTACGGGCTCCAGACGTTGGTTTAGCGTGACGCAGGCTTTCCGTACAGCAATGCCAACCAGTTCGCTGGCCATGGAGTTGGCTGTCAAAAAGGAATTGGCTCCAAGTACGGTGTTGGTGATCTCTACACGAACACGCTCTAAAGGAATGCCCAACACGAAGGCAGCCACTTGAGCCACCTTTGTGTTCAGACCCTGGCCCATTTCAATACCACCGTGCGATATAACCACAGAGCCATCTGCGTGATAGATTGCTACCGTCGCGGGGTAACATAGAGCAATGCTCACAGTTAGGGGGAACTCCATTAACGCCAAACCCAAGCCACGTTTGCGCCATCGGTTTTGGGCATTAAACAAGTTTATCTGCTCCCGACGCTTGCGGTACTCTGTGGATGATAAGAATCGGGGCAACAGCTGCACCATTTTACTGCCTGGTCGTAGGTTGACTAGTCGCACATCCGCCGGATCCAGTTTGCATGCAAAGGCAATATGCTCCAGTGCCGTCTCCGTCATGGCAATGGCTATAAGAAGTAAATATTGTGGAATCGGCTTAGAAATTTTAATTTGTATTTAGACTTGACATACCTTCAACACTTCCTGGTGCCCGACACCAAGTTGAGCTGGGAGCATCAGTTCTCACAGCCGTTCCCTTTATTTTAAAGTTCATGCTGGTAAGATTGTAGACATTTTTCAGTGCTGGAGACGTGAGAAAGTCGACCACATTTTCATTGAAAGTACAGCCTGCATCCTCGTAAAAGTTATTGCTAAGCAATCTTATTGAGCCATTGGCCTTGACCTGAAACTCATAGTCGGAGCGACAGGCCCATCGCTTGCCATTGCATTCCATCATGGACTCGATAGTTTGCACAAAACGTGCAGGTCGATTTAATTTGTGGGCTACCAGTGCAGAGGCACAAGCCACCTGATTACATCGTGTTACCTTGGCTCCATAGGCGCCGCCAACACGACGGACCTGCAACTGCACTGAATTTATATCCATGTTGAGCATACGGGCAATACTGGCCTGTGTGACGTCCATCCATTGAGTTGCGCACCAAACTTGAAGTCCTTCCTCAGCAGGCACCACTAAAGTCGTCTGTGGTTCTAAAGTGAAATGGTACTGTGACCCCAGCTCCAGAATACCACGCCCCATTACATCTCCTGGAGCCAGCACAGGATTGGAAACTTTATCACAGCTTCTAGTACATGTTAAAAGGCGTTGCTCCGCATTCTTGTTATCAGCCAGTACAGCGTTCATGCTTGTATAGATTTTCACCTGGTCATTCGCATAAGTCACCTGCACCAGAGTTGCCGCGTAGACGGCCACATCGTGTGTCAGAGCAGCGATTACGCCCAGTGGCTGATCATAGTACCTGACGCGTCCAGCACAAAAGATCTCCTCCCCTTCGACAGTAAACTCTGTGGTGTTGTTGAAATTATTATCTCCCGGAATATCCTTCAGTCCATATAATGCAACCACGCCCTTGCACTGTAAGGCGGCTTTTGCATCGATCAGTTCGATGGAGGAACCCACGTGCTTAGCCGTTACGAATGCACAGTGGACAGTATTTGTAGTGGTCAGCAGATCGTTCATAAAGTTGGCCTCCCCAGAGCACTGAATGAGGCCTTTACAAAAGAAATGACAAATTTCATAGAATACCCTTTAAAAGAAGAAATATACATACCCTCTAGTTTTTGCACCGCCTTTGTTACCGGATAGTTCTTGGGTATAGTCTCATAGCTTTGACTACCCGATGAGATCTGGCGCTCCAGCAGTTCACCACCACTACGAAAACGCGGACGAATTAGTTCCTGAGGAGCCGAGCCAAGTAAAAACTTGTAGAATAGAGAGCATGCCAGTTTCTTGCGGTACTCCGGCGATGCCTCGGGCGGCATATCTAGAGGCTGCAGACTTGTTAGAAGCTGCTCGAAGACTTGCGCCACTGTTGATCTGTCGTAGAGATCCCGACCCACCAGTAACTGCTCGGCAATCTGGTGGTGAACATAGCCAGGATGAATGTTGCCAAAGCAAAGGCGAGCTGACGCCACTATAAAATGCTGGTCATTCTGCCACTCGATGAGAAACCCAGCATTGACATAAGCGTGAACATTCTGAGCACGTGACAGGATCTACAAAAAATGAAAGTCAATTGGATATCTTAAATGTAATACGTTTTTTTCAAACTTACCTTGTAAGAGTTAAACAAGTATCTGGGTTTGGGATATGACCTTAGTATAAAAGCACCAATGACCAATTTAGGGGTGGTATCCTGCAGATAAGCCATTAGACTCATCACTCGTTGACTATTCGCACTCTCGTGCACCAGAACCTGCACATCCAGAGCCTCAAATGTAATAAAAACATCAGAGGAAAACTCTGGATGCTGCTTTTTGATTGATATGTTGCCGGCCAAAGTTCCATTCTACAAGTAGAAAATTACATGTAATACAATAATAATATAAAAAAATAAATTGAGTAACATTTGTCAGATATGTACCTTTATTTTATATCTCTAACAACACTTTACTGCTTAATTTAAATTCTCCTTTAAGTATATCTGAAATCAGAATTCTCAGGGATAAATTTCTTTTAAAACGATCAAAAGGCCTTTTATGAGTTTGTCAGAGCTTTAAAGCTTCGACTCCTTTCAGTTACTTTCGAATTGTTTGTTTTTATCCTTATTTAAAATAAACCTTTTTTAAGTTGTCGCAAAACGAGTTTTAAACAAGTTATGGTTTTTTTTTTTAATTTATGGCGATTACTTACATTCCGCACCGGTACATTCGCGATCAGGTTGAAGTGCTGCCACAATTGTGCGCAATACTCGAAGCCGGCCAGCTCCTGTGCAATTCGAAAGATCTGCATCGTATCTGTTAGGGTAAGGTTGGCACCTAGCAATATTTCGTCAGCCTTGATGCTGTGTTCTTTGAGATCGGGTACCATGTTCACATCTAAATAGTGCTGTTTAGTTTTTGGCCTCCTGTAAACGCCATGCGCTGTGTTGCCTGCCACCAATATATATTCCTCTCCAGTAGGCACCTCAGCGAGTGCCAAGAACAACTCCGCCAACGTCTTGGGCCAATACCAATGGCTGTTGTTCTGGGTTGGCAAGGAGGAACGGGAACAGCTACAACATTGCCCGGTGCGTGGGCAGAGCAGCTCAAAGGAGTCCTCTATATCCACACACTCCTCTGGCACACTAATGTTGCTGTCCACGGCAAAGGACTTCATGGCATCCAATATGGGTCGGTAACCTGTGCAGCGGCAGATGTTGCCCCCAAATGCATCCTCCACCTCAGCCATGGTCACTTGACCCGCCTGTGCTTCCAACAGTCCGTACATATTCATAACAAACCCCGGAGAGCAATATCCACATTGAGTGCCATTCAGTTTGGCTAGACGTTTCTGAATGGGATGATATCCGCTGCTTTTGTTGCCCAGGCCTTCGTCAGTGACAATGTCCACATCGTTGCATGTATTGAGAAGGGTTAGGCACTGAAAAATAAAACATTGCATTATTAAGGCAGCAGCAAATGCCTCACCTGGGCACTGACCGAGTTTACAGCACGGGTATTAATTTCATTTGTGAAGGGATGCCGGCGTCGAACGACACAAACACAGGAACCACAGCCGCCCTCCAGGCACATGTATTTAGTTGCAGTCAGGTGAAGGTGCTCCCGCAGGAACGTGTTCAGCGTGATGTCAGGAGCGTAGTCCGCTGGCTGCACCTCGTATGGAAATCCATTCACATTGAACTTGATACTCATCACGGCAAAGTTGGCAGTCAAATACCGAGGCCATGGCCAAGCGTTCGTATTTATAGCCCACGCCAAAACCTGATTAGCAGTTATTGCAATAAATTTAAACGGGTTGGCGAAGATATCCAACCATAGTCATTTAGTGAGTACTGCGCAAAATGAAAGCAGGATAAATTATACGCCTTTTCTTATTATACCCTGATCCCATTAAAAATGGGAAAAAAATTTGAATTATTAGTCAAAATAATAACAATCTGTGAAATTTTTATTAAAATCGGTTAAGAAACACTGGAGATATGGAACCTTGAAGTTGAGTATGCAGTGTGCAGTATGGTCGTACACACACGCACACATACTTGCAAGCACTGACTGTACGCTTAAGGTATAGGGATCAGGGTATCGTCTAGTCGGGATTTCTCGACTAGAGCCATCTTACTTTTTACTTTTTGTGTAATACCATAAGACATTCTTGGTTCTGATTCGAGTTAACCCAGTTAACTAGCTTTAAGCAATTGTTGTTTTCAGTTTTCAATTCAATAAATAATATAATTATAAATTTTTTTATTTATTTAATGTAACAAATAATGAAAATTGAAAAACTTTTTTATCTTCGATGAAACGAAATACTCTCATAAACAGATTTCAAACCCATAACTGGTCCTTTTTTGTGAATAAGTGAGCAGGCAAATTATGTAATAGTATTCTGTCTATTGCACTGCAAACTGCTGAACTTCGCTTCCAGCGGAAAGCACCACTGTTTCTGGTGTGGTGGGTGCACCTAAACGAACCCACTCTCTGGGAAGACCAGCGTCCTGCCGGGCAGATTGTATGGCATGTTGCATGGCAAAGAGGACGCCAACAGCTAGACAGAGAGCTGGCTCACCGGTGGCCTTGGAGCGGAGGAAACCCACTGGATTCGGGCTCTTTTGCAGCAGTTCTATGCGAAAATCAATGGGTATGTCCTTGGGGCCTGGTGGATGATAGTTCCAGGTGCGATTCGTGAGTAGGCGACCCGTTTGTCGGTCGTAAAGCAGCAGCTCTGTTAGAAAGTAGCCTAGACCCATTACAAAGGCACCTTCTACCTGGCCGACATCTATGCTTGGACTGAGACTCTCGCCCGCATCCTCGAGAATGTCGACGCGGCGTATGATGTGATTGCCAGTCAGTATGTCCAGCTCCAGTTCGCAGAGACTCAAGCCATAGATGCTGTAGTTGTTCTGGTCACCCTTTTTGTGTGACTCTGTAGCAATTAGGCTGATGGATTGTGTAAAGGCCGACTCCACCACTTGTTCCCAGCTAGCCTTTGAACCCAAACTGCGCTTTACGGGCTCCAGACGTTGGTTTAGCGTGACGCAGGCTTTCCGTACAGCAATGCCAACCAGTTCGCTGGCCATGGAGTTGGCTGTCAAAAAGGAATTGGCTCCAAGTACGGTGTTGGTGATCTCTACACGAACACGCTCTAAAGGAATGCCCAACACGAAGGCAGCCACTTGAGCCACCTTTGTGTTCAGACCCTGGCCCATTTCAATACCACCGTGCGATATAACCACAGAGCCATCTGCATGATAGATTGCTACCGTCGCGGGGTAACATAGAGCAAAGCCCACATTTAGGGGGAACTCCATTAACGCCAGACCCAAGCCACGTTTGCGCCATCGGTTTTGGGCATTAAATAAGTTTATCTGCTCCCGACGCTTGCGGTACTCTGTGGATGATAAGAATCGGGGCAACAGCTGCACCATTTTACTGCCTGGTCGTAGGTTGACTAGTCGCACATCCGCAGGATCCAGTTTGCATGCAAAGGCAATATGCTCCAGTGCCGTCTCCGTCATGGCAATGGCTATAAGAAGTAAATATTGTGGAATCGGCTTAGAAATTTTAACTTGTACTTGACGTACCTTCAACACTTCCTGGTGCCCGACAAAAAGTTGAGCTGGGAGCATCAGTTCTCACAGCCGTTCCCTTTATTTTAAAGTTCATGCTGGTAAGATTGTAGACATTTTTCAGTGCTGGAGACGTGAGAAAGTCGACCACATTTTCATTGAAAGTACAGCCTGCATCCTCGTAAAAGTTATTGCTAAGCAATCTTATTGAGCCATTGGCCTTGACCTGAAACTCATAGTCGGAGCGACAGGCCCATCGCTTGCCATTGCATTCCATCATGGACTCGATAGTTTGCACAAAACGTGCAGGTCGATTTAATTTGTGGGCTACCAGTGCAGAGGCACAAGCCACCTGATTACATCGTGTTACCTTGGCTCCATAGGCGCCGCCAACACGACGGACCTGCAACTGCACTGAATTTATATCCATGTTGAGCATACGGGCAATACTGGCCTGTGTGACGTCCATCCATTGAGTTGCGCACCAAACTTGAAGTCCTTCCTCAGCAGGCACCACTAAAGTCGTCTGTGGTTCTAAAGTGAAATGGTACTGTGACCCCAGCTCCAGAATACCACGCCCCATTACATCTCCTGGAGCCAGCACAGGATTGGAAACTTCATCACAGCTTCTAGTACATGTTAAAAGGCGTTGCTCCGCATTCTTGTTATCAGCCAGTACAGCGTTCATGCTTGTATAGATTTTCACCTGGTCATTCGCATAAGTCACCTGCACCAGAGTTGCCGCGTAGACTGCCACATCGTGTGTCAGAGCAGCGATTACGCCCAGTGGCTGATCATAGTACCTGACGCGTCCAGCACAAAAGATCTCCTCCTTTTCGACAGTAAGCAATGCAGTGGTGTTGTTGAAATTATTATCTCCCGGAATATCCTTCAGTCCATAGAATGCAACAACGCCCTTGCACTGTAAGGCGGCTTTTGCATCGATCAGTTCGATGGAGGAACCCACGTGCTTAGCCGTTACGAATGCACAGTGGACAGTATTTGTAGTGGTCAGCAGATCGTTCATATAGTTGGCCTCCCCAGAGCACTGAATGAGGCCTTTACAAAAGAAATGACAAATTTCATAGAATACCCTTTAAAAGAAGAAATATACATACCCTCTAGTTTTTGCACCGCCTTTGTTACCGGATAGTTCTTGGGTATAGTCTCAAAGCTTTGACTACCCGATGAGATCTGGCGCTCCAGCAGTTCACCACCACTACGAAAACGCGGACAAATTAGTTCCTGAGGAGCCGAGCCAAGTAAAAACTTGTAGAATAGAGAGCACGCCAGTTTCTTGCGGTACTCCGGCGATGCCTCGGGCGGCATATCTAGAGGCTGCAGACTTGCTAGAAGCTGCTCGAAGACTTGCGCCACTGTTGATCTGTCGTAGAGATCCCGACCCACCAGTAACTGCTCGGCAATCTGGTGGTGAACATAGCCAGGATGAATGTTGCCAAAGCAAAGGCGAGCTGACGCCACTATAAAATGCTGGTCATTCTGCCACTCGATGAGAAACCCAGCATTGACATAAGCGTGAACATTCTGAGCAAGTGACAGGATCTACAAAAAATGAAAGTCAATTGGAAATCTTAAATGTAATACGTTTTTTTCAAACTTACCTTGTAAGAGTTAAACAAGTATCTGGGTTTGGGATATGACCTTAGTATAAAAGCACCAATGACCAATTTAGGGGTGGTATCCTGCAGATAAGCCATTAGACTCATCACTCGTTGACTATTCGCACTCTCGTGCACCAGGACCTGCACATCCAGAGCCTCAAATGTAATAAAAACATCAGAGGAAAACTCTGGATGCTGCTTTTTGATTGATAAGTTGCCAGCCAAAGTTCCATTCTACAAGTAGAAAATTACATGTAATATAATAATAATATATAAAAATAGATTGAGTAACATTTGTCAGATATGTACCTTTATTTTATATCTCTAACAACACTTTACTGCTTAATTTATATTCTCCTTTAAGTATATCTGAAATCAGAATTCTCAGGGATAAATTTCTTTTAAAACGATCAAAAGGCCTTTTATGAGGTTGTCAGAGCATCAAAGCTTCGACGCCTTTCAGTTACTTTCGAATTGTTTGTTTTTATCCTCTTTTAAAATTAAAACTCTTTGAAGTTGTCGCAAAACGAGTTTTAAACAAGTTATGGTTTTTTTTTTTAATTTATGGCGATTACTTACATTCCGCACCGGTACATTCGCGATCAGGTTGAAGTGCTGCCACAATTGTGCGCAATACTCGAAGCCGGCCAGCTCCTGTGCAATCCGAAAGATCTGCATCGTATCTGTTAGGGTAAGGTTGGCACCTAGCAATATTTCGTCAGCCTTGATGCTGTGTTCTTTGAGATCGGGTACCATGTTCACATCTAAATAGTGCTGTATAGTTTTTGGCCTCCTGTAAACGCCATGCGCTGTGTTGCCTGCCACCAATATATATTCCTCTCCAGTAGGCACCTCAGCGAGTGCCAAGAACAACTCCGCCAACGTCTTGGGCCAATACCAATGGCTGTTGTTCTGGGTTGGCAAGGAGGAACGGGAACAGCTACCAGTACAACATTGCCCGGTGCGTGGGCAGAGCAGCTCAAAGGAGTCCTCTATATCCACACACTCCTCTGGCACACTAATATTGCTGTCCACGGCAAAGGACTTCATGGCATCCAATATGGGTCGGTAACCTGTGCAGCGGCAGATGTTGCCCCCAAATGCATCCTCCACCTCAGCCATGGTCACTTGACCCGCCTGTGCTTCCAACAGTCCGTACATATTCATAACAAACCCCGGAGAGCAATATCCACATTGAGTGCCATTCAGTTTGGCTAGACGTTTCTGAATGGGATGATATCCGCTGCTTTTGTTGCCCAGGCCTTCGTCAGTGACAATGTCCACATCGTTGCATGTATTGAGAAGGGTTAGGCACTGAAAAATAAAACATTGCATTATTAAGGCAGCAGCAAATGCCTCGCCTGGGCACCGACCGAGTTTACAGCACGGGTATTAATTTCATTTGTGAAAGGATGTCGGCGTCGAACGACACAAACACAGGAACCACAGCCGCCCTCCAGGCACATGTATTTAGTTGCAGTCAGGTGAAGGTGCTCCCGCAGGAACGTGTTCAGCGTGATGTCAGGAGCGTAGTCCGCTGGCTGCACCTCGTACGGAAATCCATTCACATTGAACTTGATACTCATCACGGCAAAGTTGGCAGTCAAATACCGAGCCCATGACAAAGCGTTCTTATTTAAAGCCCACGACGTAACCTGATTAGCAGTAATACATTTAGAAATATTGTTGGTTATGATTGGAGTCAACCCAGTTAACTAAGATAAAGCACTTGTTTCTTTGTAAGACTTAAGCCAATGAACCCAATAAGGTATCAAATTAAAGAGACAATCAAACCAATGAAATATGTTGACGGCATGAAAAATGTTTATACCGACATTGCTACTTTTGAGCGAATAAATATGCTGACGGCATGAATAATGTTTATAGCGCATTCCACTTATAATAAAACACATAAAAATCGTTTTATTTACACAACAACAGCTTTGCACTCAGGACATAAAGAATTATTTGTACAGCATAAATTACTAAAAATAATGCATATGTATTATTTAATGAATTCAGTTTTTTAAACCCTGAAATCAAGCCGGTCAATTATCGACTATGCTGTTTAAAATTGCGACTTTTAGCTCCGTGTCGGAACCTTATCGAACTGCTAGAAAACTGTCGTAACCAATGAGTATATAAAAACGTGAGACGACATTGGCACGCCCACCACCGATACATTTTTCCATGATCATGGATGCGCTACGGTTCGGGGTAATTTGGCTGCGGTCAGCAGCCATTCAGCTGTTAATGTTTTGATTATTGCTCCTTTGCTTATGTATTTGGTCCTGCCGCTGTTTTTGAATTTGTTTTTGTTTTATGTTTGTTTTATTATGGACTGTTTTGTCTTATGTATTTGCACTGTCTGTTTGCTAAAAACCTAGTATGTATGTATTTATGTATGTATGTATCAGAGCTCACGCCAATGTATTCTCCCTACTCTTGTAATTTTAGAGTGTATCAAAAAAAAACAAGCAAACTAATTATTTGATATTTTATATTTATTATGTGGAATTGGTGGGCTGCTGGTTATTTTGCCTTAAATGGAATGGTTGCTAGAAAAATTATAGAAGAAAATAAAAAATTATGTTTTGCCGATGGCAAAACTATGTATAATTTATACATTTATTTCATTTAAAATAACAATTTTATTAATTTTTAAATATTGTTAATTTGCCGATGGCCAAACGGATTTAGGGTGGCCTAGGTCCGTCTTTGTGTGTATGCATGTGAGTGCGCCAAACGAAAATAGGCAAGCACAAGCTGCACAAAGTTTTAATACCCTTTCAACTTTTAATATGTATTAATTTAGTATAAGGACATTAAGGGTTAGGTATATGAATAATGATGGAAGTCATATTTAAGTGTGGCCATACAATTTTACAAAGTTCTTATGAAGTCTATACTACCCTACCACGTTAGGCATTAGCATGCAAATAGAATCAAAAGTCGAAAATTGACAATCTCAACTTTTATCACCACACAACAACAAAAACTTTGTTATTTTGTCTCACACATCGCACACTTTGAAAATGAGTTGACAAAGCAGAAACGGTACTTATTCCCTTTGCCGTCTTTCCCACGAGCTTTCAATAGCCGCGATGAATTTCGATAACAAAAAAAAAGAAGGCTATTTTCCCCTCATGTATTTACATACTCGTTGGGTCGTAACCATGAGTTGCTTTTGTGGCACTGCCAACTTCTTTCTAGTGTATTTTTGTTCTGTTGAACTTGTTCGATTATTTAATGCATTAGAATACATATCGTCTCATCTCAAAATTTTCTTGTGACGGTCGGCGTTTGCCCAGTTTATTGATTATTAACAATAATATTGCGTAGATTTAACTCTGATTCTATTGCATAACAAACAAAAAAATAGTAACAATCTTGCTGCATAGAAAATCTATTAAGTGAGTGTGATGCAAAATATTTAATGAGCAAAAGTAAATTGCAATATTGCGAAGAGGTGCGGGCGACGCTGCAGGTCGCCATTTTTTTTTTGCAGAGACGCTTAAAATTTATAGAACTGAATTTTGCTTTTCAGAATACAAAGACATGAATATGGACACCAATGCTGTTGAGAATCGTGAAAAAGAGCGCGATCGCCGTGGACGTGGCGCACGTGGCTCCCGCTTCTCTGATGCCGACGGTAACAATGGCAACGCCGCTGGAGGCGGTGGTGGAGGAGGAGGAGGCGGCGGCGGCAATGCCGCACGAGACAGAAGTCGCGAAAGAAGAAATTGCCGTGTGTATATTTCGAATATTCCGTACGATTATCGCTGGCAGGACTTAAAGGATCTATTTCGGCGCATTGTTGGCTCTATTGAGTATGTACAGCTGTTCCACGATGAAAGCGGTAAGGCGAGAGGCTGCGGCATTGTTGAGTTCAAAGACCCGGAGAACGTGCAAAAAGCCATGGAAAAAATGAATCGCTATGAGCTTAATGGCCGTGAGCTTGTTGTCAAGGAGGACCATGGCGAGCAGCGCGACCAGTATGGACGCATAGTGCGCGATGGTGCTGGTGGCGGCGGCAATGGAGGTGTTGGGGGCGGCATCGGTGGTGGTGGCAACGGTGGCGGTGGTGTCCGCGATCATATGGACGATCGGGATCGTGGCTTTTCGCGACGTGACGATGACAGAATGTGAGTATAGCATTAACACATACAAATACCAAACATCCGTATTTTTCAATACTCTAAGCACTTTAGCAAATCGCAAGGGAATTCTATTTTTGTTGTGATCTCAGCACCAGTAGAAGCCGATTCCTTGTTAGAATGATTGAAAAACAAAAATTGCTTATGCTAACAAAAGGATATTTAGCACTCCTTGAACAGCTTACATATATCTCCATATGTATGTATGTTAACGCTTGCCATTCATTTTTCCGTTATGAGTGTGTAAATATAATGTGGGACAATGTCTTATTATCTTTTTACTTTAAACTTAACATTGTGCGGATATCTTTACTTCGAAATAAGAACAGTCTGCACCTTATTCTTTTAACTGAAGCGTTTGATCAACGGTAAATTTTTTTTCGGACGAGGTGTATACTACAAATCAAATTAATGTGAGGAAATCAAATGGAAACGTTTTCAAAATAGGATCTTGTGTGATTGATTTTTAAAAATAAAATATGTTTGAAATTTTTCTGGCGCTTAGTTAAAATATAGTACAATTTTAATGAGGCGAAAATAAGCTCTCCGAATCGGGGGCTTGTGTTTTATGTTTGTACTTTAGTACATACATGCGTATTGTATTTTAAGCTTCAGTTGATTTTGTTAACAAGATCATTTTGTGTTGATAAATGTGAATGAGCGATTTATAAGTTAGTGTCAGCAGAACATACAATTGCCTCATTTATTGATTAAAGTGGACATTATCTAATTATTTTATCAATATCCTTGCAGTAACATGCTGTGAGAAATGGAATTACTATCGAAATTAATCCAGATGCAAGCAAAAAGTGTTAATTTTATTTATTTTTTGAATCTGTGTAGAGTTAGCTGGCTTATTTATGTTTGTGACTTAGTTCACACAATATTTACACAAATGTGTTAATCTTAATTAATTGAATAGTTACGGCGTTCCGGAATCAATCTGTTTTGTAGCTGTATGTATATAACGATGCGTGCGCTCTTGGGATGCGGAGTATTTCTTGTGCTTTATCTCTTTGCATTTGTTATTTTTTCTCTCTGGATCTTTTGGATTCTTTTTCTAGATCTGGGCGTAATAATTTTAACATGATGTCGAATGATTTTAATTCGTCGAATTACAATTTGTATGGGCTTTCTGCTTCGTTTTTGGAGAGTCTTGGCATAAGTGGACCTTTGCATAATAAGGTTTTTGTTGCTAATGTGAGTATATGTATTTTAAAAAAATTCCAATAACTATCTTAACTACTGCATTGAACCGAACAACCAAACAATACCAATACCAAACCACTACCATACATATGCATATAATCTATAAAATAGATATATGTTCTGTTGCCTGTGTTCTTCGTCCAGAGTTGTATTTAAAAGTCGTAAGTTGTTTTATTCTATATATACTTTGATTTCGTCATGGGCTCTGTTTCGTATTTATAACCCAACTAGAGAATCAACAACATCCTATGGTCGGTCCTATGTTTAAAAAGTTAGTTGGTGCGAAAATCTAAATTGTTTTGACTCCTTTTAAAAACGGAAAATTCATAAATGATGTTAACGTTTCAATAAAGACTTTAATTGATAAAATTACGGAATTAAAATCCAAATCCGTCGCTGTTGCTATATTATCTGCATATTGCTAGAAGTGATTGTATTTCCTGTCCGTTATTTCCTTAAAGAAAGTTGAAAATACCAATATTTTTATATTTAAACCCAAATACCCCGATAAGTTCGTTAGTTTTACCAATAGAACCCTCAATAAATATATTCGAAAAAACTCATCACATTTTAAATACTCAAATATCGATCTAATGTGAATGTAAAACTGGAGTTGTTGCCTATTGTTGGAAACTGTAACTGCGATGATGATAAAAACTTTAGCTGGTTGATTTCTGTTTTTGTTTGCCATCGAAAATTGAGTATGTTTTAAAATAAACTAGACTCGTGCAGATGGGTTATAAATATGAAACAGTCTACGTCGCTTTTGGATTAGCCAACAGGGGCCTGGCGTGATTCCCAGTCTCTTTACACTTCGTTCGCTCCTAGTGAAGAGTGCGCCCGGAGTCAGAGTCGTCAATTGTTTGGACAACGTCAATTGTGTGGAACCCGAACTTCAGTGACGCGTCAAGCCAACTTATTTATTTAATTTACTAAAACTTTTTGTTGTCTCTTGTTTTAACAGCTGGACTACAAGGTGGACAGCAAGAAGCTTAAGCAAGTTTTCAAGCTTGCTGGCAAGGTACAGAGCGTCGATTTATCCTTGGACAAGGAGGGCAACAGTCGTGGCTTTGCTGTAGTTGAATTCGATCATCCCGTGGAGGCAGTGCAAGCAATCTCCATGTTGGATCGCCAGATGCTGTATGATCGTCGAATGACGGTGCGCTTGGATCGTATTCCCGACAAGGGTGAGGGTCTTAAGCTGCCTGAAGGCTTAGGCGGCGTTGGCATTGGTCTGGGCCCTAACGGCGAGCCGCTTAAAGATGTGGCTCACAATTTGCCCAATGGCGGAAATCAGAATGCTGCCTCACAGCTGCTAGGCAATGTGCAAAGTGCCCAGCAGATGTCTGCCGTGACTGGCGGTCAGGTTGTTGGCGGTGGTGGCAGTAATGCAGGCAACTTGCTAAGTGGCCTTAGCGGCGTCATGTTTGGCAATAATTCTTCTGTACAGCCCTCACCGGTGGCGCCAGTGCAGAAGCCAAGCATGGGCAATAACTCTGGCGGCGGCGGTGGCGGTATCAACCTGAACAATTTAAATCCTAGCAATTTGGCTGCAGTTGTCGGCAATTTGGGCAATCTGGGCGCAGCGCTGTCCAATCCGCTGCTTACCTCATCGCTGAACACGCTCGGCCTTAATCTGGGCAACGCGGGCGGCAATGACGATGGACTCGTTTCGGCCAGCAATGTTGGTCTTTCAAATAACTACAGCAGTGGGGGCGGTGGCGGCTATGGTGCTGGCAACAACTATAACAGTGGCGGTGGAAGCTCTGGCAGCGGTGGCGGTGGCGTCTCTGGTGGCAATGTTGGCTACAATTCGTACAATAGCAGCTCCGGCGGTGTTACCAATACTGGTAACAACCAGCTTGATGTCAACGACTATGGAAATTCGGGCAATCAATTGGACATGTTTGGCGGCGGCAATGTGGGTGTCGGCGGTGGCAACGTTGGCGTCGGCGGCGGTGGAGCTGGCAATGGCGGTGGTGCACGTAAATCGGACACAATCATTATCAAAAATGTGCCACTCAGCTGCACGTGGCAGACATTGCGAGATAAGTTCCGTGATGTCGGTGATGTCAAATTTGCAGAAATTCGTGGCAACGATGTGGGTGTAGTGCGTTTCTTCAAGGAGCGCGACGCGGAGTTGGCAATTGGTAAGAATAAATTATAATTTCTTACTCTTACTGAGAACTAACGCATTATTATTTTTTTTTGTAAACTCCTCAGCTCTTATGGATGGTTCGCGTTTAGATGGTCGCACCATTAAAGTAACGTACTTTTAAGTCGATGATATTTAGGCTTATGAGTTAACTTACAGCTTAACTTATCCCACAGCAAAGGCAGCAGAGCTAAGGACCAGCTAGGCTGTTGCAAGATGTTTTTAGTTTATAGTTTAAACAAACATATAATTGTTTTATTCTTATACATACGTTTATATTAACTCATAAAAAATCATACATAATTGACTTTCCAAAATCCAGAAGACGCAATTCATATAATTTATAAGTGAATTAAAGCCAATAAACATTATAAAATATGTAGTATATAGAGTGAAATGTTGAAGTTTTCTTTATCTAGTCGAGGACATCTTTTGGTTGATTTAAAAGCAGTTTGTCAAGGGATCGTCAAACGATTGGCGGTAGTATATATATTTAATTTAATGAAACACATTAGTAGATTATTATTATTATTATGGTTCACCATTCATGTACAATTATTTATTTTCTTGTTATAATCAAAAGACGCATATAGCATATATATGCGAAAGTATAATATATATAAACACACAAATTGGAAATGCTTTGATTATATTTTATATTTGTAGTTAAGTGTTGCTTAAGGGCTAAACTCATTGTTGGTGGTTAATAGTAGCTTAAATACAAGACACTGATCTTGATTGTGTGCGTTTATCCGCTTTCAGCTGGCCTTGGTGTCATTTATTTAGCTGCGGCTTCAGCTGGTGCCGCCTTAAAACGCTCCAGACGTGCACGAGCCTTTTCAGCCCAGGCGTCCGGGCTTTTCGCCTCGGTTGCTGTTCCCGTGGTCTCACCAAATCTTTCCTTGCGCTTTTGGAGGCGCTCATCCACCTGGGTTTTTGGAGATTTTTCAGGCACCACACAACCAAAGCGTTCGGCTCGCCTTTTTAACGCCTCCTTTTGCTGTTCATCTGTTTCCTTGTTGCCCTTGTTGGCCTTGATCGAAGCGCTTGATGACTTGTTAGTTGCCAAAGAGGCAGCTGCTTTTTTTGCAATGGGAGTAGCTGGTTTCGGTTCTACAGCAATGCCAAACTTCTTGGCGCGCAGATTCAAGCGCTCTTGGATGCTCAAGTCGCCCATCTTTTTGTCTGTTGCGTCTTTACTCTCCGTTGTAGCACTAACCACCACAATTGGTTTATGCTTCGCTTTTAGTGTATTTACCTCAGTGTCCGATGCATCTTTAATGGCTGCAGCATCGTGTGCGGCATTTTCTTTGGACTTTGTGGTTGTTGTTGTAAACAGCGTAGTTGCCAGCGACAGCGAATTGTTTCGTTTCAGTACAATTTTTTTAGGTGGCAGCGATGCGGCGTTTGTCTCGAGTTTTAAGACAGCTGCTGCTGTTGGTGTTTTTAACTCTGGTGGTGTTGTTGGCATTGACGTGCGAACGGGACTCTCTAACAGCAAATCTTCGTGATCTTCGCCCAATAGTTTGTGTTCGTCCTCGTCAGTCAGGGAGACTTCATCGTCAATGGCGTCAACAATAGCATCGGCAATGGCGCTATCTTCCAGTGAAATATCACCTTCCAGCAACGCCGTTTGCAAGCGGTCCTGTAATTCGTTTTTATTTCCGTTCAGTGGTAACCCACGCAACTTGAGTTCGCGTTTCAAATCCGCCACCTGGATTGGGTACAACGTGGATTGTTTTGTATACTGATTGTATAAAAGGGTTTTTTACTTACCTTCATTTTAGTAACATCGCTTTCAGGCATTTTTGCTGGTGTTTCTATTCAGTATTTGCGGCTTTAACAGGAATTTTCAGTAAATTGGTTTTAGTTTGCGATATGGCAACTATGTACGACTAAATATCTATTATGCCAAGCAGAGTTGCTTTTCTTATAACATTAACTGTAAGTAAAATAAAGTAAATTATGTAAAGTGAGGAGTAAATTCTGTAAAGTCTAAGTTTAGTGCTGTAAGACGCACAAAAAGCGCCAAATTTAAAATTGATATAGTCAGCTAAATAATTTCTTTTTAAGTGTTAAGTTCATCATTATGAAATGTGGCACATTGTTGCAATTCTATTTTAAGGTTTAGCCTCTGTAACATGAATACATAATATTTGTTTTTCTCACATCGTCACTGTCATGCTTCTGCAGCTACTACTCACCCTTATACCCACCATAGTTGGCGCTGCGCGCATACAAGATAAGATATGACATATGAGTGCCGTACAGAAATAGCACACAAGCGGCGCGCAGCACCACCCGTGCAATCCACACACATACAATAACGACCGCGACACAACAAAAACCCGACCGGAAACGGGAAATGTGTGCAATATTATCTTGTCGCCTGCTTCTGGGCCCTTATGCTGAGAGCAAAATATAGATTGCATCTATTGGAAAACGAAAGTACAGCTGTGAAAAAGGGGTGTGCGCCAGTCATTTTTATACATACTTATTTGACCTTGGGCAGGACCTGAGCCCAAATTTACATTCTTCTTTTGAAGTCATACCAGCCTGCACCTGCACTTGCATTCCCATACATACTCTGTCTATCTCACTTCATCGCACACATGTTGCTCATGTGGCGTATAAGTAGCTGTTCCTAATTGGCGATGCTACATACTTTAAATATATTATTTATCCGGTCTTCTTCTTCTTCTTTAGCCTACGCATTAACCTTTTGCCAGTTAGCATTTAAAAAGAGTTTGCCGCCCTTTAAGGCAATGGCCAGTGCAATGATAATTATAATTATAATGCCTAATATGCGGGAAAACGTGAATTGAGTTTCCGACTGTTGTTGTTGTTCCATTTTCCATAAATGGGGGGGCTTTAATTACAGTTACAACTTAACAGGCACGCACACGACAACAAGCTAGCTCGGTCAAGTCGTTGATTAATTGGTCATGACAACCCCGCTAACAGTTCTGTTAATAGGATTTTGCAATTACGGATTTAAGGCGTTGCTTAGTGTAAGTGTTAAGTACTTAGTGCTTATATCATATGTGCTTATTTTTTGCAAGTACACTATAATTTGAGAGTTATAACCGATATTCGTAGTGAACGTAGTATGTTTTAGTATTTATTAAATTTACATGTTTCAAATCTTAAAACATTTAGGTTTGTGGCTATTATTATTGATGCAAATATAAACTATATAAGGACGAACAGATGGGAAACTTTAAACCGCAGTGAGTAATATGCCGGTTAAAAAATCTGTACTTTATTACTCAAGTACTTGTTTATGTATTTCAGCATTTATATAAAACCTCGAGCTGCAAAGTGAATTGCACTCGACGTTATCAGTTTCAGCGAACTCTTTCAAGAGATAAACAGGCGACGAAGAGAACAGATCCATTGGGCACAAGAAAATACTCCGATTATGTCTCTTACATAAATTCTCTCCCTCTATGTCTATCCCATAAAATTACAAAAAAATATATATTTAAACCAACGTTTTGACTTGTTTTAAAACATATTTACTTTAACTGCATGTTTTTTTCATCTTTTAAATACATTAAAAATGTACAATAAGGTTAATTAATTTATTTTGCCCTTAATTAGCTTTCAAGGCGCGTTTCTTGATGATTTTCTCTAAGTGCAGCAGCACTCTTTCGACTTGCTCTCTGTGGCCTGTTGACTGTTTGGCCACTCCATGCTATCCGTGAGATATGCGTTCTCAGTTGCCTGACGACTGCCCGAGCGATCGGTTGTACCAGCTCTCTAGTTAGCTGTATTCGTGTTTCTTGGTGCTTCGTGTATTGTTCGTGTTGATCGTGTTGATCAACAGACGTCATCGCCAGAGACGGACGTGTCGCTCGATTGATTTGTAGCAAAAACAACAAAATATAATACAACAACAACACAAAAAAGTGAGAATACAAATGCGCGTTTGAGTACAAGTATCTATAAGTACGTGCTGGTTGCACTCTTTTAATGCAATAATTATACGCAACTTGAAGTTGCGAAAATGCGCCAAAAAACAACACTAGTCAAATACGCAGTATACATATTAAGACATTAGATGTTTATTATTAATATATACAACAAAACAACTTTGGTGACCTTGTGCAACTGCGTATCATAAAGTGTGTTTGTGTGTGTGTGTGTGTGTATCTTTTGTGTAAACATTATTAGCCTAATCAGTGGAAAGCATCTTAACAACCTGTTCATTGCATTCTGTGGTAACGCTTCTGTCTCTTTTTTTTTGGATTTGGATTTTTATGTGTTTTCTTTTCGTTTTTTGGTCTTTTGGTATCGGTTTTCGTGATCACCTCTTTATCACCTGAGTCACTTTTTGTATGGCGCTCACGTCACACACACACACACACATACACACACAACACAACACAGTAACTCTGGAATGCCAACAAGCTTTTTGATTATAACTGCGCCCACTCTCTCTCTCTCTCTCTCTCGCTCTCACTCTGTTCTATGCTCTCTGTATTTGTATTTGTCAGTCTGTCTCTCTGTGTCGCTCTTTATCTTACAGCTTGGCTCTCTGACTGTTTTTTTTTTTTTGTTTTTTTGGGCCTACTACCATTTTAAGTTAACAACAATTATATGCCTGCATAACCATTAATGGCACACAGGCCTCACCAATATCCGTACGTATGTGTGTGTGTGTGCTATCACAGGAAACCTTTCGAGTACGTGACAGCAGAGTGCCAGTGATACCCATCGTTCGTAATCAACTGCAAATCAATTTAGTGCGACCTATGCCATAAAATATGACCTCAATTAATTAGACTAATTGACAGCGCGTGCCGCACGAAAACCCCCCTTAATCAAATCGCAACTAAATTTCCCTATATCAGTATCAGCCATAACGCGATATGCTTATCGTACAAATATATATATATATATATATATATACATATAAACACACATATGAGTAGCTTCATACACTTCGTGCACTTATCGCGCTTTCAAGTTGATTTCTTTATATGGAATATAGGAGTAATCGCAACACACCTATCTACACATACACAAGCACACTTATATATCTTATCTAATCTGTTGATTAAATACAAAAACACATGCGAGAAATCATAAAACAAACCATACATACATACATACATACATACAGTACGACATACCTACAACATTCGCTTAGCAAAAAAAAAACATCAAACTAAATAAAGACAAAAAAAACGTTAACTTTTGTTTTTCGGTTGCCATACGCTGTGTGTACTATAATAAAATATAATATAATCTGCAAATCTGACAAAAGATTTTGTGTTAAGCATGTCGATTTGATTACTTTCATCTTCAGGTTTCGATTCGATTTTAATAAACAAAAAGTGAATGTTTCTAATCTATTGAAATACTTGTGTTTTATACAAAAACTCAATCACTTCGATATGCTTATTTTTCTTTGGGCGGTTTTCAAGCGTAAAATAAAAATTCATTTTTTTATGCACTTGTATTTTTTTTTTTAGTATTTAATAGCAATTTTTTAAAAGCGCATTCAAGAAAACTATCAAAATAAAATTGACAAAAAATCGAAGCTATGAAAATCAATCGTCTTTTATGTTAACTCAATTCCTTATGCCTTTTCATACTATAAAACCTCATTCTAAAACTAAGTAAGAAGGAACCAGTTTATAAATCCTGACTAGACGATACCCTGATCCCTAGACTTAACGCGTACTATCAATGCTTGCAAGTATGTGTGTGTATATATGCTGCAAATTGAACTTAATTTCAATGTTCCACATTTCCGGTATACCTAAATCGATTTTAATTAATAAAAGTTTCAGGGATTATCTAAATCATGATAATGTCTAATGTTTCAAATGCCATATCCAAGTTGTCCAAATTCAAGAATTTATTGTTATTGATCGCATGTGTAGAATTTAAAACAAACTTTAAGTGCCTAGGAAACAGGCGAGCATATGTTCCAAATCTGGAGACTCTTTCTAATCAACGCTTTCATACATAAAGACGAACGGGTAGACGGATCGACTCGGCTGTTGATGCTGATCAAGAATATATATATACACTTTATGGGGTCGGAGATGCTTCCTTCTGTATGTTACATACTTAAGCACAAAACCCATATACCCTTTTTAAAAATTTTTAGTGGGTTCAGGGTATAAAAACGAAAACGAAGCGAAACGGCAAAACATCTGCTGCAAGCTCATAATTTAAAGTTGACTCTAATTAGTTAATAAATCACTCATAGGCAAGTGTTTTTATTCAATGCGTATGTATTTTTACACACACTTATTATTACATATTGTGGCAGCATCATCAACAGCCGCTTTTAAGTATTTATATAGTATGATGCACAATGTGATTACAAAGCGCTGATAAAGGCACAAAGGAGTGGTCACAAAATGTTCTGAAGAGTGTCTCGCTTAAATCGAATTAAAAGTATAGCTATATAGACATATAAGTTGTATATATATGTATATGTATATTCAATAGTGTCGCTTGACTTTTGGAGTGGCAGAGAAATCTTCATAAATTCATATTAAGCAATTTTATTAGAGCCATGCCACTTGCTTGGTAGCAAGTGAGTGTGAGAGAGAGCGAGAGAGAGAGAGTGCAACAAAGGCATTGGCAAAGAGTGTGAATGTGGCAAGTGTTCCAAGAATATAGCGACAACAACAACAGTAGCAGAAGCAGCAGCAACAACAAGGGCGTAACTTGATATGTAAAGTTTACAAGAGGCCAAAGCAGAAGCAGCTGCAGTAGCGCCCCCACCCCCTCCCCCCTCTCTTCAACCAGACACAATTGCAGACAGAGCTCCACAGTCCCTGATAACAAAAGAAAAACATTTTATGTATATATTTTATGAAAGCGCAATTATGTTTAAATAATTTATTATGTGTATTAATTACAATGCAAGCACTTGTAGGATCTTAGGTTTTTTTTTTTTTTTGATTGACGGCTTCCTGTTAATCATATTTATTTATTTATATATATAATACTCTTTAGCTATTCTCGATAACATTACCATTACCATTAGCTTTGTCTTCTTGCATGTATTTTCAAACTTTTATGCAATATATAAGGCTACACATTGTCTGATTTGACGCACCAAAATAGCAACAATTTTGTTGGGTTTTGTTCTTTTTTTTTTTTCGTTAGCCAAATGCTAAACAAACTTTAGCTTTAGCTTGTGAAAGAACAACAATCGAAAAACCATAGCAAATATAAATAAACAACATTTGAGTTTGTTTTGCTTTTAATTGGTTTTTTTTTTGCTCTTGTTTCTTGCTCGACGCTACTTAAATTATTATAAACAAAAAAAATGTGGGCGCTGTTTTAGTGACTACTGTGCAAATAATTTACTTTGTGTATTAAACAAGGTCTGTTACTATATATATCCATATAATATATATATATACATATATATATCCAGCTGATTAAGCAACATTTGCTAAAAAAAAAAAGTTCTGAATGGTTAGATTGGAAAACACTTGACTGAAAATACCATTAGTTGTGATCCAGATGAACATGTTCTCTACTTTAGCTTTAGCTTGAAGTTGATTTAACTTCATTTGACTGAAGCGTCTTCAGTATATTTGTTATTGTCGCAAGTAACGCTAAGCAATAATCAATTCAAAGACAATTCCAAAATGAATTTAACTTAAATTATTCTAAGAATAAAATCCAAAACAGCAAGCAGCTCAAAAGACACATGTTGCAAAAAAAACCAAAAAACAAAACCAAGAAACAATCCAAACTACAAAGAGAGCACTTAACCTCTGTTAGGGGACCCTATGTAGCAATTAGCTTTAATTGTGTATGTGTGTGTGTGTGTGTGTGGGGTGGGGTGGGAAGGAGGAGGATGAGGGAGCGAACTCAGAGATCAGCTGTTGGCGCCATGCTGTTGTGCGCTTTGCAGTTAAAGTTCAGGGACTGAGGAACTGAATACACATATCTGTATGAAAATGCTAAAAGGCAACATTAAATGTTAATCCAACTAATATAAAAATATGTCAGTATAACCGGTTTTTTTGTATTGTTTGTAAATGTAAACAGTTGCCGTTTACTTTAATACGAGCATTATTGCTTTATTATGTATATATGTATTTATTATGTGGGCAAGCTTTAGATGAGTCACAACAAACAAGATCATCGTCATCAGCCTCCGTAATCTAGGCAAACACTTTCTAAGAACTCAAACACATAATATGGCCATGCACAGTAAGATTGCTTATAAATGTAATAAGAGTTTTGCTCAGCCAATTGACTGACAATGTGTCTGAGTCATACCTGGAGATTTCTTTTTTTTTCCAAGAATTTGTATGAGTTTTCTGCGTATTTGAGGCATGAATAAATGATCTGTAGACGGTTAACAGTTAACTGTTAACTTGTAACTGTAAGTTAATGTAAATTAAAAGTTGAAAGACTCGATTTGATGTCGTTGTATTGTTTAACACTGGACATGAGATGCTGTAGGGAAATCTAGTTTAAGTTTTGGGTCAACAACTTGTCGCTGAAAATACACGAAACCAGTTTTAATTAAAAAAAATAGTCGCATTTATTAAACAAACTTAGGTTTGACTGGTGAAAGTGCAATAGTTGTTCAAATGCTTCAACAGTTATATAAGGCCAAAGCAACAACAACAAAAACTAGCTTTAAAAATGCTTAATTAATTTTACAGAATCAATTGTAGCATTGAAAAGTTTATTTTATGGCGCTGTTATAAAACTTTTAATTGAACTGTTAATGCCTGGTGTTGCTGTCTCACTTTAACAACGGCTTGTTCAATGTGCAATTTCGTTAGAAAATACATAAACTTAAAGCTTTTTGCCAGACATTTTATTTATATTGTTGAGTAGATTATAAATTTTGAAGTTCAAGTGGTTAACAGTGTTGATAACAGCAATTGAAGATTTAACATTTGTGGCTGCTGTTAAGTGCCAGGGCTTGGCGAATGAGAAGAAAGTACACCCACACACACACATTCACACACAGGACAGATTTCCGGTTGCAATGGGATGTGGGTGTGACCAGATAAGTAACGCATGTCGCGTCAACATATGCCACCAAATGTTGCAATCCAGCGAACTAAAATGTCACACACATTTGTACAACAACACACATATTATTCATGTCGCTAATTTTGCTTCATTTATGTTTACAGCTTGCACAATGGCGAAAAGTCTGCGCCCTCTTAAAATAACCATCGTTGGCGATGGCATGGTGGGCAAAACCTGCCTACTGATAACCTACACACGAAACGAATTTCCCGAGCAGTATATACCAACTGTGTTTGATAACCATGCCTGCAACATAACGGTCGATGATAACGAATACAATCTGACGCTATGGGATACGGCCGGTCAAGAGGATTACGAAAGGCTGCGACCATTAAGCTATCCAAATGTAAGTATTTGGTGATACTTGGTTTTTAAAAAGTTCTTTGCTTATCTAATCGTATGTTTGTTTTGTTTTTTTTTGCCATAGACAAACTGCTTCCTCTTGTGTTATTCCATAAGTAGTCGCACATCGTTCGAGAACATCAAGAGTAAATGGTGGCCAGAGATACGTCACTTTAGTAACAATGTGCCCGTGGTGCTGGTGGGCACTAAGCTGGATTTGCGTATACCAAATTCAGAGAAATTTGTAACCACACAGGAGGGTCGCAAATTACGCAAGGAGATACATGCACATAACTTGGTGGAGTGTTCCGCGAAAAAGAAGGTCAATTTACAGCAGGTGTTTGAGGAGGCCGTCAGGGCGGTGGAGAAGAAGCCGGGAAAGAAGCCGCAGACGTGCAAAATACTGTAATGAAGTCGTAGGCTTAATGTTTAAATATTGTTGTACGTAATTGTATTATGTAACTATATAGTTGTATGATTTGCAGGCACTTGATTCGCTTGTCTCACAGTGTGTGTGTGTAGAAAATGTAAAGTTAAGATCTGTTTTTAAGTACAAATTGTGTGAAAACAATTTTTGTTTGCGACCAAAATGCGTTTTTTTATGTAAAAATCAAAACAAGATATGAGCTAATGTTTGTTTAAACATTGTTGTTTAAATGGAAACGCGGCATACATTTATAAATATTTACGCCAAAACATACTGTGTATTATATATTATCAATAAAAACTAGTCATTAAAGTGAATTGCTTTAGTATTTTATTTTTTTTTTTAAACGCATCACTCAAATATTCGTTCGGATTGCAAATTTGTACTTCGGTTATTTCAATAGGGAGCTGCCAGCTTGCGACAAATTTGCAGATTTGGCATATTTGTGTGCTTTTATAACATTTGGGATTTTCTCCTTTGCCAATTTGCGGCTAACGTTTCTCTTTTTGGGATTTTGAAACTTGACCACACTGGCTGTTGCCATACATTGTGAAAAAGTTATAAACAATGAGCGGCGAAAAAGCTGAAAAAGCTAAAGTCAGCACACAAGTCAAACATGTGCCCAAAGATGCCCAGGTTATTATGTCCATCTTAAAGGAGCTCAACATCCAGGAGTACGAACCGCGTGTTGTTAATCAACTGCTCGAGTTTACATTCCGTAAGTGCAGCATCACTTATTGAAATCCGTATAAATACAAACAATAACAATTTGTTGCTGCTAAAGGCTATGTTACTTGCATACTGGACGAAGCCAAAGTATATGCAAATCATGCTCGCAAGAAAACCATCGATCTAGACGATGTCCGTCTGGCCACTGAAGTGACGCTTGACAAGAGTTTCACTGGACCGCCGCCACGACATGTTTTAGCCAAGATGGCAGATGTGCGCAATGCAATGCCACTGCCACCTATTAAGCCACATTGCGGTCTACGTCTGCCACCAGATCGTTACTGCCTGACCGGTGTCAACTACAAGCTGCGTGCCACCAATCAGCCCAAAAAGATGATCAAATCGGCGTTGGAGGGACGTACTGTGAAAACGGTTGTAAAGCCCGTCTCCAGCGCTAATGGGCCAAAACGTGCACATTCGATTGTGTCGAAGCAACAGGTTGTCACAATACCGAAACCCATCATCAAATTCACAACCACAACGAAAACGGTCTCCTCCTTGGAGGTAAAGAACGAGCCAGGCACCAGCGACATGAAAATGGAGACCGATAGCGATGCGGCTGCTGTGGGTAGCATTGCTGGCACAAGCATACCTGTTAAACGGGAACGCGAAGAGGAAGAATTTGAATATACAGCGAATTAATAATACACGTAATAAACGTACGATAAGAATAATACTTGAAACTAATGTGCACTACTGTGTTCCCACAAACCTTTTACTTTGTATCTTTATAAAATTTAATTAAAAAATGTCTTTAAGTTTATATTTTATTCCGATATATCAAAAAAATATTTTTTATTTTATAAGTAATGGAATTATAGTTTAAATGGAGAATCCAAAATGTGACTTTTATATGAGAACAAAGGAGAAGCTTTACTTAAGCGCCAGAATGATAGTACAACCCAGATCCATGATTTGCAAATACTCAGATCCACCATCCTGCAGCCGAAAACAGCACTCCTGAAATTTAATAAAAAAATAAATTAGCTTAAGTTTATTTGTACGAGAACTATTTCTGCCGACTTACGCCCAACTTGTCGCATATGATTGCCTTTTGTGTGTCCGTTAGGGAACCGCAGCGCACAATGAACTCCACGAATTGTTCCATCATTTGGCCAACGCTGTATGCCGAGTAGCCAATCTCGCGTACGAATTGTTCAAGGCGCTCATAGTTGCCCGAGCGACAGACCTCAAGATAATCTTCCAGATAGTGTTCCGGTATGATGCCAGACATTTCAAGTAGATCGTCCGTGTTAATTGTATGATCGGCGCCTTTGAGTCGATAGCATGACTGCAATGTGGTTATGGCACGTCGCATATCGCCACCACAGATCTTCACAATCGATTTGTATGCATCGGGATCAATGGATACGTTCTCTAAATCGCAAATGTGTTGCAGTCGTGAAATGATCTGAGTTTCGCCCAGCGCCTTAAAGCGAAACTTGGAGCAACGCGATGTTATGGGCACAATAATACGCGATACATAATTACAGATGAGGCAGAAACGCGTGCTACGACTCTGTTTTTCCATGGTGCGACGAAGTGCTGCTTGTGCCGCATGCGTCATGGAATCCGCCTCATCCAGCACAATAATCTTAAATGGCGGACACGGTCGGCCATCGGGACGAACACTGCTTGCAGTTAGCTGCGCAAAAGTCTTAATTTTTGTTCGCACCACATTAATGCCGCGCTCATCGGAGGCATTCAGTTCAAGGATGCGTTCTCGGTACATATCGCCAAAGATTTGACGTGCCGCTGCCAAAATGGTGCTTGTTTTGCCGGTTCCGGGTGGGCCATAGAGCAGCATATTTGGCAAATCGGCACCTTCGACACATTTACGCAGAACTGCCACCACCTCTGATTGTTCCACAACATCATCAACGCTTCGGGGTCGGCTGAATGGAAACAAAATTTTTTAAATTAGCAGCCGTCGAAATGTGCTTACACTTTTGAAGTTATTTACTATTTTTCCACCCAAGGAGCTGGCGGCTTGCGACGTTCAGTTGGCGCATTTCCTGACTGCTTGTCTGTTGAGCTGGTGCCAGCGCCAGATTTGCTGGTTTTAAAAAATGCCTGCATTTTATTAGAGATAATGTAGATTTAAAAGCCGCAGCACACAATTGGCGCGAATTAAACAGCTGTTTGCTCAATTTGACATTCACAGAATGAAGGATTTTAACAGAGTTGCTTATTCCTTCAGTGTTGGCTAACACACAAATGTAATCATCAATCGCTGAAAGAGTGTTGACAATCGTTAGATGATGATGTGGAATTTACAAATTAAATTGTTGCTTCAGTTAATATAATTATTCAAATAATGGACATAACGCAGCAATTTAAGGCCAGCGTAATGACTGTGCGACTGCAACGCAAGACTGAACTGGCGGCGGCGGCGAAAAGCAAAGCACAGGACAAACAACAGCGTTCAGTCGCAACCACAAAATCCACCGCTAGCAACAACGACTTTGCCAAGGAGGCAAAGAATGTCTGCAACAAAATAACGACACTCCGGAATGTGCTTATTGAGAATCGCACGGCATACATGCGCATTGGACAGCACCTGAAGAGCGCCACGCACATGACAGATGCGCAGCGAGACCTGATTGATCGCGAATCAGAGAAATTCGTGACGTACTACACACAACATCTGGCGAAGATGCGCAGCGACTGGAAGACGGGCAAGCGAAAGGCCCAGGAACGTCAACACATCTCAGCAGTACTCGATTTGCTAGTCGGCTACCTGCACAGCGTCGAGCAAATCTATCTAGATCAGAAGAAATATCGCGTACAGCACGAACTGGAGACATATAGGCTGCTCAAACTGGCCGCAGACAAGAAGAAGATACCAGTGCGCCCGGCGGGTGCCGGCAGTGGTAAGCTGGCCAAGCGTCAACTGAGCAATGGCAGCGCTGATAGCAACGACGAATTGGCCCCTGTGCAAGAAGCAGACGAAGATAACGATTGGAACAAAGATAGCTGGGCCGAGTGGAACGATGAGCAAGAAGCGGATGAACAACAGGTCTTGGACAGCGGCTCGACGAAAGTCAAACAGCATAAGCCTCGCACGCGGAAAAGAAGCCGACCAAAGAGTGAAACAAGCAGCTCAGACTCCTCGGCCAAAGTAGCCCTCGAAGAGGACATACAAAAGACAACACAGCAGCAGGAGGGGAACGATGAAGAAGTCTTAAGTGCCGAGGATATGCAGTTGTTCGAGGCGGAGAACGTACACATCTACAATCTGCTGCAAGGCGTCTCCGAGGAAGTGGAACAAATCGAAAAGAACGTCGTAGACATTGCACAGCTACAGGATATTTTCACAGAAAAAGTAAAAGAAATCGATTGGTTGTTTTTTAGAGATTGTTCAACTCATTTATTATGTTTTTTTTTCTCTTTTTTTCACTAGGTGGCACTGCAACAACATAATATTGATCGCATTGTTAGCGCCGTGGTTGGCACCACCGAGAATGTCAAGGATGCCAACGAACAAATACGGCAGGCGACACAGCGGAATGCTGGTTTACGTGTGTGGTCCTTATTCTTCTTGCTGGTCATGTCATTCTCACTGCTATTCCTTGACTGGTACTATGATTAAATTAAATGAATTTTTTTGTTTAAGAAAATTCGATTGCGAAACACACATGATTGTTTTTGTTACCGCATACTATAAAATAAATTGTTTATTACCTAATTTATATTTAACATACAAAACAAATCAAAGTTTTTTTTTTTTTTGTAGTTTTTGGTAATTATAAATTAAGTTGAGCTCAGCCTTAACACAATTCTAAATTATACCAAACAATAATAATAATGTTTTAATAGTGGTTTGTTTGAGTTGTGTTAAATTGAGATGGCGTAATTAAAATGCTTATCGCTAAATTAAGTAAGACAGTGCTTAATGAAAGTATAAGCCCATGGTGTGGACATTTCAAAATGAGTTTCGGGTCACGTGTGTATGAATAATGTGATATACTAAGACTAGTCTTACATGTGTATGTTAATTGCTGTTCGCGCTGGCTAACTAGTTTAATTGTATGCTCAAAAGTATATTTCTTTCTTGTACTTGTTAGCAGTACAATAACAATTATTCAATGATATATATTTGCTTAATTATACTAGTGTTTTCTTGAAGTGTAGCTAATGGTAAACGTAATTTGTGTGTTTGATTGTGTGTGTATTAGATCTAGAATTGTGCATTGAATGCAGTCGGCAACAGTTTTCATGTTGTGCTGGGTTTTCTCTCTCTGTGTGAATTTGGAAGCCATCGTTAGCTAGGTATAGCAAAAGTAAAACGAAGGTGCCGTTCCTGGTTGTTGAAAAACTAAATAATAAAGCTTGGCCAAACGTTATGGCGTATCGACGATCATGTCCAACGTTGGTGCTGACATACTGCTCCCCACCACCATTTCCACAGAGCCGGGACAATCATCTAATCCACTGTTACCATTGCAATTGCTTAGAGGCGTCAATGGCATCTGTGATTCGTCAGTGTTTGTTGGATGGTTGTCTGCTTTAATGCATACACTGCTGGGCATCTTGTCGTTAAGGTATAAGCCCAGCGGCAGGTGGGTGTTCGTATGTGCTGCACAAAAAAGCAAATCACATTAATATTATTTTACAATCATTTTCAGCTTTTCTTTTTTTTTAAATTTTACTTAAAATTTAAAGCTGGTGCGAGTGTTAAGCATATCATAAGGCATTCATGCGAATCCAAACATGCCAATACATATCTTAAATTTGAACTTAAACTAATTATGGCTACTACTGACACTACTTTTTCACACTACTTCAAGTTTAGGGACCTAGTTTTTGTTTGTCTAAAACTTTACCACGATAACTCGTAAAATGTTGAAACGTGCGAGGACAATAATCGCATTTGTAAAATAAGTCACAGTTGTGTGTGCGCCGATGTTTGCGCAAATCTTTAATATAGGCAAATGCCGCATCGCATTCGTCACACTCGAATCCTCCCACTGTAAAAAGATAATTGTGAATCGTTTGTAGCTTTGCAGCTGTTAAGTTTTTTTTTTACAGAACATGTTAACAGAGGCACAAACTGTAGATATAGTGCTAATAGAGGAATGGAGAGCATTTTACACATTTCAAAAAGGTCATTTAACATAAAGCACATAAAGTTTTCCACATTTGGACATTGAGTGCAATGAATCCAAGGAATTCACATAAAACAAGTGCAATTTGATTTTGCCTGAATATTCTGGCTTAAGGTTTCTATATGGAGAGAAAAGGGTTAGGTTACAACTAAACAAGTAAGAAGGCTCTAGTCGAGAAATCCCGACTAGACGATACCCTGATCCCTATACTTTAAGCGTACAGTCAGTGATTGCAAGTATGTGTGTTTGTATGTACGCACATACTGCATACTGCATACTCAACTTCAAGGTTCCATATCTCCGGTGTTTCTCAACCGATTTTAATAAAACATTCACAGATTGTTATTATTTTGATTAATAATTAAATTTTTTTCAAATTCAAGATTTTGTTGTTATCGATCCCATGTGTATATCGGAAACGGGATGAGTTATCGAAAATCGAAAACAAACTTTTACTGCCTAGGGATTAGGCGAGCTTAAGTTCCAAATCTGGAGTCTCTAGCTCTTATAGTCTCTGAGATCGACGCGTTCATACATACAGACGGACAGACGGACATGGCTATATCGACTCGGCTGTTGATGCTGATCAATAATATATATACTTTATGGGGTCGGAGATGCTTCCTTCTGCCTGTTACATACTTTTGCACAACTTCATTATACCCTTTTTTCCCATTTTTAATGGGATCAGGGTATAAAAAAAATCGAAACATTGTAGCTAAATAGACACACATTTTGTGTCTATAGTCTTACTCTACACTTTGTACCCACATACAACTATCAAACTACAAACTAAATACATTAACATACAATACTCAATACTTTGTATTATTTGATTAGCAATGAAAAAGAATTCATAGTTATTTATACTTATGTAAATCTTCACTCATCGTGCTAATCAATTGATATTGACTGACACAGAGTAAATTAAACTGATTTCACTTTGATTTACAATGCTAAATTTAAGATAAACACGTTATTCCCATAAATGTTGTTTTGAATATTAACTTAATACGTTGTTGTGTGCAAAAAAAGCAGCTGTTTGGATTAGTTTAAGCGACAATTCTGTTAAGCATTGTGATCTGCGTGAATCGCTCGATACTAGATGTTGTTACTCTAAAATGTTAACTGATCAATATGAATTATTCAAATCTTAATCTATAAATGTTTGCATAACAATTTAGAATGAGTTTATATCGAATCTTATTCCTTTTTTTTTTTTTTTTTGTTTAAATATCTAAACTGCCAACTAAAAGCCAGCAAAGCTTTTAGGAACTTGACGCGAAGAGGAATTAAAAAGTGAGAGAACAAAGGCATAATAGTTTTAGGTTTGAGTATTTAACAATAGCATGGCATTCTCTAAAATTTGTAGTTCTAGTCTATTTGTTTTTTTTTTTACCTTTTGAACAAACAACCACTGTAGTGTATACTGTTAGCACAACAACAACAAAAGATGAAGTTTTGTTTTGGAAGGGAGTTAGGGATTAGTTAACAAATATTACAAAAGCTAGACGTATAATAATAACTATAGTTTACTAATTATGTTTATGTTTATGTTTATGTGTGTATATGATGATATGTTTGTATATATTAAGTGTGTACTAGGACTAGGATAATAAATAAAGCTGAGCTAGCATCCAACCGGCAACCGGCACCGGGTTAGCCACCGCATCCGCATGCGTGCGATTACCCAAAAACTTACCACCGTGAAATTTAATGTGCGTCTTCAAGGCGCTCTCCGTACCAAATTGTTTACCACACTCATCGCAGGTATGCGGCTTAATCAGTTGGTGCACGGTGAACTTGTGCATGGCCAGCTGACTAAACTCGGGAAAGCGCACCAAACATTCCTTGCACTCATAGGGTCGACCCTTTGGCTCGTGCGATTTCATATGATTATCCATATCGATGCGTTTCCTATAACCACGCTTGCAGATCGCACAGACCCACGGCATCGTTGTGTGCGAATCATGGGCCAGATGTTGATGCTTGCGCAGTGCAATGATGTTCGTGAAATTCTTATCACAAATCACACACAGATGACTCCCATGCAGTTTGCCCAGTTGCACTTGCGTGTTGCTCGTCTCGACCATCGTCGATGATGATGGTGATGATGAGGGTGATGGCAATATAGCTGTTAACATTGATGTTGCCGACGCTTTTATTGTTACTGCCGTTGCCGCTGCTGTTGCTGCTGCTGCTGCTGCTGTTGACGCCGACGTTGATGTTGTTGTCGTGTGGCCACGTTTACGAAACTGTCGCAATGTTGCCGTTGTCGAATCTGGCTCCGATTGCTCCGGCGACGGCAGCGTTATATGTGTTGCAGGTTGTGGCGATGGCAACGATGCAATTGTCGAAGGCGGCGTCAACGACGTCGGTGGCGGTTGCAAGGTATTAAGCTCCTCATACGACCTAACACTGCCATGACTGTGTCCACCGGAAGTAGAACCTGCACATTACAGAAAATTGAAATGGAAGAATATTAACAAAGTTTAAAATATGTAAGTAAAATGTGAAAACTGCATCTTGTACTTACAGTCCTCGCAGTCCGGACAGCACAGTATCCGCGTTCTGCGTGGCCGGTTTAGACGTGTTTGGGATTCCAAAACTAAGCATGCGCAGGCAAAAATTCAATAACGATAGATACGCGAAGGAGAAAGTTATTAATAATGGAAGAAACTATTTGAAAAGGTTCTAAAAAGCTAAGTTTACAAGTTAAAATTTGCAATTATAAATACTTAAATCAACTTGACGATTAACTTCATTTTTAGTTAGATATTAGGATGTATGAAAAGTGAAACTTTAATGAACTGAATTCAGTTAATGTACAGATATATTATCTACGTTTTAGTACAAAGGCTTAAATGTAACCTATTTTGAGGAAGCGAACTTTACAGTTCAAATACAAGTATTAAAACAACAAGTTTTGAGGAAGCGAACTTTACAGTTTAAATAAAAGTATTAAAACAACACAACAAGTTCAATTTGTTATTTGCGGTAATAAACTAGTTACTTGACAGGTAGTTAAACAGGAAATAGCAAAAAAGTAAAGTAATCCTACATTTATATAATCCAACTTGTTGATACTACTCTTAGTTTTTGTTTTAACTCACCCGGCATATGGGATGTTGGTTGCTGTTGAAGTGATTGCCGTTGATGCTGATGCTGCTGTTGATCATTGGTGGTTGCAATGCGGAGTTGAACCTCTTCTAGACGAACGCCAACTGTTGATGCTGCTGGTGCTGCTGTTGTTGTTGGAACACTTGAAGCTGTTGGCTCCGTGACGAGTGGCATGTGATCACGTTGCAAATGATAATCGAGCTCACGCTGCGAGGGAAACATTTGTGAGCATTGGCCACATTGAAACTCCTGCACCATGTGGCTATCGAGGATGTGCTTATTGCGCTTGCTGCGACCGCTGCGACCGCCAAAGGTCTGAGGACAATGCGGGCAGGTGAATGGAGCAACGGCGGGATGCAGCTCAATGATGTGATTACTGTACTCCCAATCGCTCGAGAAGCGCGGACTTTTTTGGCAGTAGCGGCACTTCAACATTGATGGACGACCGCGCTGACGCGGCATCATCTCAATATTGCTTAAGCCTAATACTGTATTTTGTACTTGTTGTTGTTGTTGTTGTAGTTGTTGATGATGATTTTGTGGGTGTGGATGTTGTTGCTGCTGCTGTTGATAAGTCTGCAGCTCATTGCTGTAGCTAATGTGCAGTGGCGCCTGTTGTGGATTGCTAGCTGATGCCACCGGTTGCTGCAACTCTGGCTGCTGTATTAGTATCATAATGGGTGGTTGCTGCTGTTGCGTTTGTTGTTGTTGTTGCTGCTGCTGTTGTTGTTCCAGCACATAGTTGTCATTGCTGTCGAGCAGGGCATAAGTGTCAGTCGTCTGTTGCTGCTGCTGTGCTTGATAGAGATCAGTGGCATTGATATAGTAGGTGGTATTGTTGCTACTGCTGCTGCTATCCAGATTACCCAAACTGGGCGTTGTCTTGATTGCTTCCAGGCCGCCGACAGTAGACCATTGCACATGTGTTGTTGTTGTCTGCTGCTGTTGTTGTTGTTGCTGCTGCTGCTGCAGCTGTTGTGCGTGCCACAGTGTTTCTTGTGGAGTCATTTGTATGATCTGCAATTTGTTGCTGTTGTTGTTGGTGGTAGCAACAGGAAGTGTTGCTGTTTGATACAGTGGCTCATAGTTGACAGTTTCCTGCTGCAGCGGCATCTGTTGCAATTGTTGCTGCTGCTGTTGTTGTTGTAGTGGGTGTTGCTGTTGTGCTGGCTGCAATTCATTGAGAAGCTGATTTAGCTCTAGCTGCAGACTCTGCTGAACATTTATTGACTCGGGCGTTGTTTCAATGTTCTCAAAACAGGGCATATCATTTTGGAAGCCAATCAGCTCATTGCCAAAAGTGTTGCCATCAAACAGATTGCCATCCTTATGTTGCATTTGCTGTTGCTGTTGATGGTTCTGCTGCTGCAGCTCCACAGTTGGCTCATAGTAACAAGGTGATGCCGGCGTTGGCGGCGCATAATCGGCTGGCGTTAGGAACTCATCGATGGGCGTACAGACGGACGTATAGAGATGCTCGTCCTGCATCTCATTGAGTATGCCATGTAGCGTATTCTCTCTATCGTTCATTTCGACTTCCAGCTGTTGGTTGGCTACCGCCAGCTCAGCTTGTCCAACTGTCTGCTGCGTTTTACAATGCTTCTCGAATTCAGCTAAGAAACCCATGGAACTGCCAGCGATTTGTGGCTGTTGTTGTTGTTGTTGTTGTTGTTGCTGGTGCTGTTGCTCCTGTTGTAGATTAGCTAGTTTCTGTAATGATTCCATATCGTCTTCGTCGCCACCGCTGTCATATCCTCCATTTGGTTCCGCTTCAATTTGTTTTGTTGCGAGTGCTACAGCAGCATTGAAGCTATCTGCTGTAGCACTCTGGCAAAAATTCTCGGCATTCCCATTGTTATTTACATCGTCGGATTCGGCTTGTTCCTTGGACTCGCCATCTGTTTGTTGCTCCATCTCACCGCTTAGTGGCTCGGCTGTTGCAGCTGCCATCTGCTTCAACTGTGCCTCTTTGCGTAGCTTACGCTGCAGATCCTCGCTGAGCACGTTTAACGGTATGCTAACTATTAACTCTACCGGTTTCCACACCTCGTTCGTCAGACCCACTTCCACTTCACATTCAACGGCTGGCACTTCAGGCGTTAGCGATTGCTGCCTGTTCTCATGCTGATCCGTATCTGCGTTGGATGAGCTTAATTCCTCATGCTGTACAGGTCCCACAGACTGTGTCTCTTTTGCTGCTTCATCTACGTTCATCAATTCCTTTGATATGCATTCGATGTCGTCATCAGAGTCTGACATTGGTTTTAATTCCTCAGATTTCAGCATATTTTCTTTGCCTTCCCGTTCTTCGTGCAGTTCACTTGACTTTGATTTTGAGAGATCACCCTCCTCCTCCTCTTGCTCATCCGTTTGATTCTCTATGCTAGATTGTGGACTTCCAGACGTGCTGCTGCTGCTGCTGCTACTGCTGCAGCTGCTACTGCTGCTGCTGCTACTGCTGCAGCTGCTACTGCTGCTGCTGCTGTTTGGTTCCTCATCGGAAAAGGTATTTGTTGGCATGTTTTCAAGTGATATCGTTTCCTCACTTACTACACCCTTAATCCTTTGTTCTTGATTGGCCTTCTTTCTGAGCACGCGCGTCAATCTGTGCGCCTGCAAACTGCGAGATTTGATGTGCGAGTTACGTTTTGGTGGGAACTTGACTTTATTAATATTGGATTGTGACTTTGGATAGCAGCTAGTTGTTATTGGTGAACTGGATGTGGTGCTGCTACCATCATTGTGAAAGCCATGACAAGGAACCACAGATAGATCACTCAGCTGTTCCGATGAAGTTTGACCAGCTTCGCCAGTTGATTCCGTTGCCGAATTAGCTGCCTTAATCGACTCGAGATCCGGCGTAATGGTATCATCTGGACAACGGGATTCCGTCGAGCTAGTGGAACACGTTACTGAAAGTTGTTTGCGTGCTGCTTTTGTTCGCCACGGCGATGCCGATCTTTGTGGTGCACGCTGCTTTATTTCATTAACTCGACAATCGCTTGTCATTGTCTCTGCTGTTTTTGATTTTGTTTCAGTCTCAGTTCTGCAAGCTGGCAAGGAGGCAATGCGCAAGCGTCGTGACTTGGACGGCATTGCCAGTTGTGCGGCTTCTTCGGTCTTGGCTTGCTTCGGTGACAGCTCATCGGAGTCTGTGTTTGGCACCAGGCGACGCTTGCGCTCCATTTGTGTCTCCGGCAGATGTATGTAATCATCTGCAGGCGTTTCAATTGCGTTTAGCTTCTGCATTTGCTCCTCCTTCTTTGACTTGCACTCCTCCGGTCTGTCTGGGAGGTGTTCGTGGAAACGCTTCTGCACTCGCACGCATCGTCGCCGGAATTTGGCAACCATTATGAATTGTGCCTTGCACTGACGGCAGATCTCTTGGGGCAAACCATCGTCACGTGAGATCTGTAAAGATAGAACAGATCTTTGAGTTTCAGTTTTAACAGGAATGTTAGCTTATGCTGTTAATGTTACATTAACAGTTTCTCTGACTTTAACAGCTCCTTAGCATAATGAACAGTGTTACCAATTTCGCTTTAAAAACAACAATTTTACAATCAACGGACCGCGCGACACTGTTTCTTAATTAAATATTTATGATAAGTCTTCATCGCTGTAACTCACATTCGTTTAACATAACATAATAAATGTGCATAAGTAGGACATTTATATGCATTGAATATCTGCAATAATCATGCAACAAAAACATTAACATATAATTCACAGCTTGTATTAAATAACAAATACAATATTATAATACAAATTACTCTATTATTTTTTGACATTGAAAAATTTTATTTGGCCCTTGCCAATTTTTCTTTTGTATTGGAAAGCAACATTTTATGGTTTAAGTTTTTTGTCAGTGTTCACATCATAAACAAGTAAGAAGGCTCTAGTCTAGAAATCCCGACTAGACGATACCCTGATCTTTATACTTAACGCGTACAGTCAGTGCCTGCAAGTATTGCAATGTCCCATATCTCCGGTGCTTCTTAACCGATTTTAATACAAATTTCACAGATTGTCATTATTTTGTTAAATGTATCAAAAGCCGTCTCAAAGTTTTCCAAATTTAATATTTTGTTGTTATCGATCACATGTGTATATCGAAAACGGGAAGAGTTATCGAAAATCGAAAACAAATTTGTGCTGCCTAGGGATTAGGCGAGCTTAAGTTCCAGATCTGGAGTCTCTAGCTCTTACAATCTTTGAGATCGACGCGTTCATACATACAGACGGACGGACGGACAGATGGACAGACGGACATGGCTATATCGACTCGGCTGTTGATGCTGATCAAGAATATATATACTTTATGGGGTCGGAGATGCTTCCTTCTGCCTGTTACATACTTTTGCACAAAACCATTATACCCTTTTTTCCCATTTTTAATGGGATCAGGGTATAAAAAGCGGCTTAAACGAGTCAAGTGGCAAACAATGTTATAGCCACTTGCTGCCGCCACATGTTGTGATTTGAAGCAAATAATTTGTCATTGTTATCCGAATAAACGATTTCATTGGGTCGCGTTGTGGGATACCAAAAACACAAAAAAAAAAAGGCCAAAAAACACGCATAATGGCAAAACAAAATGTTGTATGGCGTTTATATTAATGATCCTGAGACGGTATTAAAGATAAAGATTATGAAACACATAAAATGAAGCTAAAGTTTGATATTCGTTATACCATTGTGGGTATAGGAAAGAAAACAGACATACTTCAATTTATTAAACAATTTTAATGATAGTAGGCTTCATATATGTACGTATTTGTCGAGCATGGTAATAAGTGTTAGTTGCAATATCTTGTCATTGAATGTTAATCACTTGTCATTGCTCGTCGAGGTCAGCGACAGGGTCTAGGTGAAAGGAGGAGCAAAAAAAAAAATAATATAATAAAATAAATCGAATTTAAAGTGAAACATTTGAAGAATTTCGTTTGAGTTCAAACAAAAAAAAAAATAAAATAAGACTCCGCCACAGAGGCCAAAGAAATATGCGTAACGAAACCGATTCCGATTCCGAAATGCGAGCAACGTGATTTGTATACACAGATAAGGGCATATGAATTGAGATCGGTGTATGTACATATGAACCATATGGTAATTGGCTACAAGTCCCCAAATTGTCATACACAACAACAGCACGAACAACAACAACACAAAAGTACAACTGTGATCGTAATATATGCTAAAGTGGACAATACAAAAAAAAAAAAAAAAACGAGACGGAAACTCATCATTTCGAATGCATTAAATATCAACGACTCTGCATTGACAATGAGTCCCCGAGAGTGCGAGAAAGAGAACGTTATATCAAATAAAAAGATATACAAGATGACGAAGACGAAGACGAAGAAAATAACGACGATGATGATGATGATGACGGAGAGAGGAAGTGCAAGAGACGTTGTCAAGTGTAAATTAGATAAACCAACGACGAATACAACACAAAAACAGAAAAATCAAAGAAAGAACACATTAAGTAACGTCCGATTAAAATCAAAGAGCTAGCAGGCATGTTTAATTAAATGCACCGAAAGTATTTATATCGAATGCTCTTAAGTTTCAAATTGAACCAAAGGAAAGTCTCGAAACAAATTGAAAGATTGCTATTCAAAGTAATTAAAATACAATTTGTAGGCAGAATTAGTCATTATCATTACTATAACGATGTGTGAGTCATTAAATAAAGTCAGATTTATGGATAAAAATTTATTGCTTTTAAGAATGTATTTACCATTTTACTTGCTTGTATGTTCATAAAGTGATTGATCAGTGTTATAACTACCCTTTAATTAGCGGCAGCACAGATACAATTCCCAATTTGTCAATAAAGTGTATTATCGCCAAAAATATATATATATATATAACACGAATATTGTCACACCCGGAATGAGGAAACTTTGGCGTAAAATGAGATTTTTATCATATGTATTTTTATACATGCATCAACGTATGTAAAATATCAAAGTACATAATCGTTTATTTAGCTTTGTAAGTTCAGTAAAAACTGTTGATTATGTTAAATTAAGATATGAATCATTCATTAATAACATGCAAATGAGCTAAGCTGAAAGCCAAACAAATGCTGTTAATAATGATGACAAAATAATGTGTTCGTTTGAAAATGACCAACATAAGTTGGGAAAAAGTCGACAGGTAATTATAATTACTTTAAACGGATATTGAACCTTTCTATCGTTAAAAGTAGATATCGTTATTGGAGAGGTTAGGTCTCATACTAAACGTTTCTTTCTTGAATAAAATCGCTGAATCAACGGTTAAGTTTCAAATTTGATTTTCCTTTTGACCTAAATTGTTCAAGTATGCTCACAACTGGTTCTAAAACAATAATACATTTAAATTTTTGACAAATTCCAATTCCTTGTTTGTTTGTTTTTGTATCACAAACTCGAGTTCAAAAGCCGAATTAAACAGTTAAATATTTAGCAAGTCCGAAAGATTTTTCGATGTAAGTTCGTTGTGTAAATGTTTAGCATAACATGTTTGTGTATGTGTTTGTGATTGTGTTAGATTGAGACCACCAACTAGGCGATTAAAAACTGAATACACAACAAATCATTCGGAGAAAACGCGTGCTGTAATGTTTTTACATAGTTTTTTTTTGTATCTTCTTTCGTCATTTGCATCACTATCTAAACAAGATTCGCAGTCAAACAAGTTGCAGAAAAGAAAAAGCGGATTGAAAATTGCATGTAATAAAAAGCAATTTGTTGCTCGAAAGTCTACGTGTTGGTGCCGGAAAAATTAATAACTAAAAGTTTTGTGCAAAAAATAACCGACGAATTGGTCATAAATGGTCATACAGCTAGGATGAGTGCGAAAGAGATAAAGGTAGTAGTACGCGGATATAAGGGGAATTAAAGCTTCGTGTATACCGATAATAAATCGCTTGTACGCAAACATAAATTTACATTTTTGATGATATTTCCTCACACCATTGCACAGCAAGGAACTCACACCCAAAACTCAATAAGGAAAAGGCGAATTTTCCACCCTGCTAAATTAAAGTGGAAACATAAGTCAACAACTCAAGAAGTGGGGACTCGAGTAGAGTAAAGAGAGTGCGATTGACAATGCGCCCAATGTTTAACTAATTAACAGCTGTACAAAAGGGGATGTTAATGTTGTTGTTGTTGTTGTCGTTGTCGTTGATAAGTGGAGCGCGAGGAGAGCTTTTTATGTTTGTGGGTGTCAATTGTTGTGTTCAATTCATTTAAAGCAAAAGTTGCGACTGTAATGTAGCCATAAAAGAGCCGCGCACACAGCCAGACATTTGCTGACATCAAAATGTAATCAAATTGCACACGCCCAACAACAACAAAAAAAAAAGAAAGAAGAAAAAAAAAAGAGCAAAACGTTGAAAAGGGACAAAGCATCATTGAATAAATCATAGCTAATAAAAGTGAGAGGCGGGAAGGCAGACGCAAGCGGACAACACAAATTAGGCAACTTTTATATATCCCCAGACACATGCCCAAATCATTCTGTACCAGCGACCATGTACCCCCCTTCAAAAACAATTTCACAGGGGCAACGTTGAGTGGTTAGCTCTTTGCCAGCCAACCAAAGTCAACGAACGATGAGAGCGTGAAGAGAGAGAATGCGTTCGTTCGTGTCGTTTCGTTTGTTCGTTCGTTCGTGTGCGTTCGTCGGATCGGAATCGGTTTCGAATTCGCAACGCCTTTTCACAGTTAATGAAACACACACAAAAGCCAAATGAACAACAACAACAACAACGACAACAACAAACAACGAAATCAGCAATCCACTTGTGGAACTTGTTGTCTGTGACTATTTTCAACTTAATTGCAGCAAAAGGACGGACGACCGGACGTGGATGAAGGAGCGCGCAGCAGCTGGTCAAAAAGCCAACGGGATAAACAACTAAATTAATGCTGCTTTCTCGCTTTGATGCATTATCGAACAACTTTCACTCTCTCTCTCTCTCTCTCTACTTCCCTCTCTCTTGGTTGTTTCCTTTTACTCTGTCCGTGTCGTAGAGTGTGCGTGCTAATAGGCGGAGCAATAAATGCTACAGCAGCATGACAGCGAGGAGAAAGGGGTATAACAACCGTTAGCAAGACACAAAACAGGCCACCCCAGCAGCCTAGGGGATATTATTGTGTACGCTACACTTAATAGCATGGAGCATATCCAATGGAATTGGGTCAAGTGCAGAGAATCCGCATTTAATTGAATCAACAAAATTTAAAATGATTCAACATCAACTAAAATTAGCTATACCAAGAGATTAACATCAACCAAACTTTAATCTCATTCAAGAAACTTTGGAATACAAATGCAGTTACATTTCCAGTTTGAGTAACTAGCTTGACAACAAATCGGATTTACAATTTGGAGAATCACAAAGTTTAAAGTAAATTTATTTAAGCAAAATATGTGAATAGATTAAAAATTTTATGAATTAGGGTTTAGAAAAATCTGCTAAAATGGCTTAGTTGACAAATATTTAGCCTTTAAACAAAAAATTTAAGCTAAAGTTTCAAAAAATTCACAATTTAAGAATCAGTTGAACATAAAAAATGGAAATAAAACTATTAAAACATAAAATCAAAAGTAAAAAAAAGAAAATGCCAAACCACAATACGAAATAAAAATGTACAAATCTCTATCAAAGGAAATTATTGTTTAGAAAATGATTTTGTATATATTTTTTGTCAATGTTACGTAAGTTATACTAATGAACGCAAGCAAACACATAGGTTAAACAAATGCTATAAGAATTATGACCTTGCTTTTTTTCAAAGTAAACAGTTTGCCTAACAAATTGCGAAACTCAATAAGATTGTTATATTCAAGCAGATGAGAAGAGTCTTGCATTATCAGTGAGTCATCAAAATACGCACAGTGTGTACTTAACTTATCTTATGCGACCTTAAATAAAAAACAAACCACACCTTTTTTTAACTAAGCAATTAGATGACTAACTCTGTGAATGCTTGATTTGTTGATTAACGATCATATAGAACAAAACAAAGCGAACTTTAAACAACAACAAAAAATGAAGAGTAATTTCGAACTCAACCCAAAAACCTTTTTACTTAATTTGATTGGATTATGCGCAGGAGACAAAAGTCAGGAAGCTGGCTGGCTGGCTGGCATTTTGTTAAGCATGGTCGTTTGTTGGGTGGATTAGCACGCAACAGTGGCTACTAAAAGTTAACACACACACACTCGACGCACCCCCCACCCACCCTGCCGCCATCGTTGGCGTCTGTCAGCTGTCTGCTGACGCTTTGGTTGGCTGATTGTTTCAGACTCAACGGTGGCTGCAAAATGTCAAAAGCGGTGAAAAATGAAGCCACACGGCTTTGATGTTGTGTCCTGGGGATAAAAGGCTGCCTGGCTGGTAGCATTATCCTTGGCCACCCCCTTGGCGCTGGTATTGAGCATTAATTTTTCATTGGCGTGCGGCACCGGACAGGGCGTCTGCCCGTTTGTTGCTACCAGCCCGACGAAACAGACAGCTGGGATAAATCCATAAAACAATTTGAGAAATTAAACAATCAAAAGGCGTTAAGTGTTACTGACTTTTAGCTAGCTAGCTAACTGAAGGAGGGGGGTGGGGGGGGGTTGGTGGCTTAACGCCCTTGTTTTTTGGGTTGTTGCTGTTGCTGATGGGATTGAGGCGGGGGGGGGGGGGGGGGGGGTTTTGTATACCAGCTGCTTGTATTTGGGTTTTGGTGAGTCTTTCCTTGTTTGTTTACTTGATTAACCCATAACAGGGACAGACAGATAGACAGACAATAACTCATCTTCTTGGATTTCGTAGGTCTTGTGTTGTTTATGCTTTTACGAATCCAACACACACATACACACACACACACACACGCACACTTCAGTTAAGTGTGTGCAAATGTTGTTGTGACTATTAGAAAGTGTATTATTATTAGCAATGTGGTGGCACACACACTTCAAGAAGTAGCAAAAGGGTTGCAGGGGCAGGTATGCAATTAATCGTCGTTAAAAGCTTAAAGCTAAAGATAATGCCATCACTAATTAACTATGCTTTGTTTTTTTTTCCGTTTTCTGTTTATAATTCACAAATGGTGCTATATAATTTTAATTGCGCCCCTTTTCGCACACAATGTACACGAGTGTAAATATTATTAATGAATAAACTAGACATTTTTGGGGCAGGTTGTTTAAAATTTTAGAGGCTTTTTATCTCCACAGCTGTTATAAAATAATAAAAATAATATTATGTGTGCTTAGACATTTAACCAACAAACTTTTCATTAATCTTTCTTTTTTTTTTGTATTGCTATCTCACTCACATCGATCGATAAGTGTTTTCTGCTCGTCTTTATTTCGAGCAATTATTTTTTTAACCCTAAATCAAAATTGAAATACATATTATTGTTGGTTTTCGATTTTTGCCTGACTTCCCCGCTCATTAAGCTAAATAAACATTTTGACTGATTGTTTTATTTGTTTTGGTTTTGTTTTTGTTTTGTTTTTGTTTTTGCCGTTCGTCGCTTGTTGGTTAATTTGTAAATTTAATATGCAACTGGCCGAGGTCTTAGCATATTAATTATGTGCTTATTTTTGGTCGAACAAAATTTTAAATAATTCACTGACATTGCATGTTAAATAATAATAATGTGCTGTGCAATTTTCGTGCCACACAAAATACACAAAATATTGCAACAAAAAAAAAAACCAAGTAAGGCTTTAGTCGAGAAATCCAGACTAGACGATACCCTGATCCCTATACTTTACGCGTACAGTCAGTGCTTGCAAGTATGTGTGCGTGTGTGTACGAACATACTGTATACTGCATACTCAACTTCAATGTTCCATATCTCCGGTGTTTCTTAACCGATTTTAATAAAAAATTCACAGATTGTTATTATTTTGATTAATAATTCAAATGCCATCTCAAAGTTTTCCAAATTCAAGATTTTGTTGTTATCGATCCCATGTGTATATCGGAAACGGGATAAGTTATCGAAAATCAAAAAGAAGCCTAGGGATTAGGCGAGCTTAAGTTCCAAATCTGGAACCCCTAGCTCTTATAGTCTTTGAGATCGACGCGTTCATATATACAGACAGACGGACGGACAGATGGACAGACGGACATGGCTATATCGACTCGGCTGTTGATGCTGATAAAGAATATATATACTTTATGGGGTCGGAGATGCTTCCTTCTGCCTGTTACATACTTTTGCACAAAACCATTATACCCTTTTTACCCATTTTTAATGGGATCAGGGTATAAAAACTTGCTGCTGGCATTGAAGATTTAGGATTAGCATTTTCACAACTTATTTTTAGTTTTATTTCGTTTCATTTTGAGCTTGAGTGCAATAAAAATCTATTTATAATTCTTAAAAATATAGAAAATTGTATAATATATGTATATAAATAGTAAAAAGATTTTTTTGTCACAAATATGTTTAAAAGCTAAGCAGCTCCTTGAAATTAATGTGTTAATTAATATCCCATAAAAAATTAGAAAACTATTAAAAACAAATTTACTTTCTAGAGAAATACGTTGGACAAAGTGCTAAAAATCACACAAAATTCATTAAACCAACTAAAACAAAAGTATTAATAGCTTGTTTATTTCTTTCATTTTTCATTTTTCTTCATTTCCAACAATTAGCATTAAAGTGCGAAATGTTCAACATGTGATCATTGTTAAGTGTCAAAGATTTAACTAGCACTTTGTTGTTCGCTTGTTTTTCTGAACAGTTAGTAAAATTTTGTGTTGAATATGTTGTTGTTTTAGACAGCTTGACCGCTTAGCCTACATAACCAAATTGGCAACTAAGAGTATTTATATTTGCCTTTTCCAGCTGCAATTGAGTTTCAATTGAGTTTCATGTGTGGGTTGACGGAACGGAAAATCAATAAAAAACAAATTATTTGTGGATTGCACACAGTCATGAGAAAATTATAGCTAAGAGCAAAGTTTTTGGCATTAAATAATGCCCACGCAATATCAATTCGATGTTGTTGTGGTGTCTACGAGAACATTTCTATAGAATGTTTTGGTATTATTTTTATTTGTGTTTTTCATCTATTCCACACTATGACGTAGTCAAAATAAATATACACTCTGTCGATGCTATTTTTATATTATTAATATACGATCTCAACGCTGAAAGTTCTTTTTGGCACAGTTCAGCAAAAAATACAAAAAAAAAAATCATTCTTTCAAAACATAAATAGCAGACTCAACAATAAATAATGATTTGGGTTTGGGCTTTTTAGCGAAAGTTTGAACTTTACCCTAATTTATTTTTTAAATGTTTTGCATATTTTTTTTTTTTCATTTTTTAATAATATTAACCTTAATTTAGAACATATTTAACTTTACTTTTGTTTTGCTCACGATATTTGAATACCAAAAATGATATTTAAATACCAAAAATATTAATACTAACGCAGTATTTTTCATTCGATTTGTGAAAGACATTATTTGAAGTTTTATAAAATGTCGAGGAGTGTTCAAAAGTCTTTTTATTGCGAGCTATACGAATGGATTAATCTTCTTGCCACTTCTCATGTTGCCCAAGAATAAATATTATCTCACACATTTGCACAACTTAAGTATGTTCTTAAGTGTTTCATGATTCGATGTTTACAGGGTGTTAAAACGCCATTTGAGTGAAAGTGTGTACAGCATACAAAAGAACGCCAGGTGATCTGAATTTTAGGGAATAACAAACAACAACAGCTGGTAAACAAAAAGACAAGCAAATATTTATACGTTCAGGATTTTACGAAAGCCAACCAAAAACAACAACAACAAACAAAAGTTCTGTGGTACGCCCAAAAGAACGAAGAAGATGGATTAAAAGCAATAAGATACAAATTATCGCCATTGACCTTAAAGCACTCGAAACGATGACGCAGCTGGTTTTGCCGGTGGCAACGACTACGACGACGAAGACGCGTCACATTTGCATAATGTAAATGAGAAAAGTCCATAAAATCAACAACAATAACAAAACCAAACAGCAACAACAACAATGAATTGTTTGGAACGTGTCCAAGTTCTGCACCGCTGCTATTTCTTCTTTATCTTATTGTTCTTCGTCTTTATTCGCATGCGTTAATTCACAAGTTCTGTTGTTGTTAAAATAGCAATAGGGTGCGCAAACGAGACAGACAGATTAAAGACTGCAAGTTAAAGTTAGCTTATAAAAAAAAAAACCCACAGCTTTCATGCTGTTTGGCCAGTTTTGAGTTGAGTTCAATAAACCACAGTGTTTTAGTTGTGGTTAGTGTGTGTTATTTATTTTTGCTTTTTCTTTTCGGATATATATATTTATTTTTTAATTGCTTGGTGCCGAGAAATATGTTTTGACGCGATGCTGGATGCGGTATTTGGACTTTTGTTTTCATGGGTTCTTCGAAATCTGCACAAATATTGTTTTGTAAGTGGCACAACGAATTCTTCTTCATATTTGTTGTTTGCAGAGTGTTTAAGTGTTTCGTTGCTGCTGTTGTTGTTGTTGTTGTCTTATGGTGATCTTTTCGCTTCGCGCGAAAGCCATAAAATCAAAAGCAGAAAAGGTGAGAAGTGGGAGAAAACCAACAACAACATAAACAACAACAACATTAACAGAGCATCAACACTTTTGCCGCCTCAGTCAAAGCAAAAGAAGAGAAGAAGCAAAGAAGCGAAGCTGCAAATTGTGATGCGGCAGTGTGATTATGGAAGCGTTGCACGAATCTTTATATAAGAGCCTTACCATACAACACCAGGAAGTTTAAAATCAGTGCTAATAGGTACACATCAAATTGTATGCTTTGTGCAACGTCGTTGCTTATGATAATGATCTTGAGATGCAGGCTTTTTCGTTCGTTGCACAATAAACGAAAGAAACCGAAAGAAAAAGAAGAAGGGGCACATTAACTTGGCCAAGGAAAGAATTAGAGCAGATCTTCAACATGCACACTCATTCTAATTTGGCATGACAGCCTAATCACATAATTGTCCTTAACTGACAACGTGAAATCTGCGAAACTTGAACCGTTTGACGATAACTCGAGTGTAATTGTTATTGTCACCAACCATATCATCACTTTAATCGATCCGATCGATGGCAAATGGTTAAACAAATCATTAATTATTATTTGGCAACTATACTTATCGCTGATCAAGATAATATAATTCTTTTTTTTTTCATATAACAACAACGAAACTAGACGTTGCGGCGCCTTACAAAATGTTTATGATTAAATTGTTCCATTGAAGAGCTTTAAACATTTGGTTAACAGTTTTAAAAAAGTACGAAAACAATTTGAACAAGTAATAATGCACTCTTTAAAGTATTTATTTTTGAAAAGTTTATAGTTTTCCAAGATTTGTATGTCATAAGCTAATGTTTTTTGTTATTATCAAATGAGTTTTATCGTTATTATCTTTTAAAGTTCATTAGAAATCGTTAAAGTCTTAACTTATTCTTAGCTTTACTTTCTTAAATAGCGCGAATAACGATGACTATGCCTAAGATAAAAGATATGTTAACAAACCTTAAGTCAATGTTAAGAGATCTTATTACCCCTATCTCACTCTTACGCTCTCTCGCTTGCACTACTTTTTGATGTATAGTAACAGTATTGTTATAACAGTTATCACTGGGTGGTGTGTTTAATAAACAAGCACTTAACATGGCAACAAAAACCAAACCACAATTGTCGAACATTTAATAAAGCATTCAAGTGCTCGGAATGAATATATATATATATATATATATGGGTGCACTTGAGGCAAAGAAGGAGCGTTTTTATGGCTGTTATCAAGTACGCTCGACTGATTTGAACAGCTGGGAGCGCGTAACAGCAAATGGGTTAAGTGATATAGATGTTTTGGATGCTTGCGAGCACTTCCGCCCCTGACACAATACACAAATAGATGCTCTCTCGGGAGGAGTGTGGGAGGGTGGGAAAAAACATCTGATTTACATACAATGCACTTTAAAGGCAGAGCAATCAAATTGAATCGTTTGAGGGGCGGTGTAAAGAGTAGTGATTGCATCATGTTCTCATGTTTATTCAAAGCCATTTGGCCATTGTCTTTCGTCATGAATGTGCTTAGCGGGTGTCCATCGTATCATTCTTGTCCAGCTGTTTGAACTTCGAACTGACTGACTGACATCATGACAACAATAACAACTATAACTATAACAATAATAATAATAACCATAACAACCGCAAAACAGTGTCAAACAGCTGTGCCTTGGCCCATTTAAATGTATTCCATCATTTGGCTTACAAACATTAACAACTTAATAACAAAGATTCGCTGCATTCGATAGTCAAAGATGAGATGAGATGAGCTGAATGAGCTGCACAGTGAAACTTGCCACTTAAGTACACAACTTCATTAAAAGCGAGCGCCATCAAGGCGTAAAAATCAGTTAACAACAACGGAATGCCTTTTATGAAGTCAACAAATTATGTTTCTTTCACATTTATTTAACATGGTCTGTTAAGTTTTTTGTTTTTTGTTGTTTTTTTCTTAACTGTAAGTTGCGCAAATGATAAAATCTTACTAATTTGATATAATTTTTAGTGAAATCTTGATTTTTGTTGATAAGATAAGCTTCTTTTGAGTTCATGTTCAAAGTATGGCAACGCTGCAAACTCCTGTTAATTAACAGTAACAACTTAATAGCAATATCAAACAACAAATCGCCAACAAAAACTGCAACAAAACTTAATTTGATTGAGATTTCTGGTTTAAATATTTCTTAATAAAATGAGCATTTCGAAAACTATAAAAGCTAAACTCATTTTATTATTGAAAATTCTCACAACCCTTATGGCCCATTCAAGCAAATGCGAAATGTACAACAACAAATGTGCAAGCAAGACGCAACAATAAATTTGATTGAATTGAATATCAAAATCCAAATGATTGTGCTATTGCCTTATATTGGTTTACTCCAATTATTTTAAAGCCGATTCGCTCCTTTTATTCATTTCTCACGTCTTTTTATTTCTAGAGCAATGAGCTCACCGAAAACAAGCAACACAAAAAATAGCACATAACAATAAATTCCCATCACCATTTTTTATGGATGAGCTTGCGCCGAGGGCTGCACATTAAAAGAAGTAATCGGCACATCAATGGGGGAAAGAAATGGAAACAAATTGAAAGGCCTCCTACGGCGAAACGAATGCACCAATAATCGCAAACACACACACACACACAATATATATATATTGTATATTTAACAATTGACCGTCATAAGTATTAGTTTTACTTACGCAGCCTTAGCAACGCGCTACAAATGAAATACAAATAACAATTGAATGCTCCGATATAATAGGGATTTGTGTTTGGGGGTATATATATATATTTTTTGAGGCGGAAATCAATAGACAAATCAAATTATTAACGAAACGGAAGAAGACACACAAAGCAAAACGAGGCAACACAAATGCTGTTGCCACTGCCAAAATGAAAAGTAAAAGTCAAATAGAGCGCAACAAATGCAAAAAGTGGCCAGACAAGCGTTAGACAACAACAACAACAACAGCAGCAACAGCAGCGACAACTAACATTACAATAAAAATAACTACACAATGTTGCCACAATAACAACGAACACACACAGCCACAGACACATACATAAAGTTAACGTAAGGCATGAAAAAAACCGGCTGGAATGAAATAAGAGAAAAAACTACAAACAAAAAAAAAAACCAAGTAAAAATAAAAATAATACAAAAGAACCAAATGTGGGAGATCGCTGGGTGCGCCGAAACTTTTATGCCCTTGCAAAAATAAGTTGAAAAAAATATTTACAATTTTTTTTGAATAGCATTGAGAGCAAGCAAGCAAAACAAGAAGACTGAGAAAAGAAAAAAAGAATCAAGCAATTATACATGAGCATAGCAATATATAAATAAGAAATAAGAAAAAGATAAATTCAAGAACGCTGCAAAAAAAAAAAAATGTATATATATAAAAAACAACAAACTTGATGACTGATGGATAGTTTTTTGTTGAGCATAATAATGAAAGTGTGCAATTATATAATAAAATATTTATATGTGTGTAGGTGTTAACGCAACTTGTTGCTAATGAAAGTAAAAGTGAGCGTGTACACATCATGAGAAAATGATTAATTGTTCAAACTTCAAAAAAAAAAAAAAAAAAAGATAGCTTAAGATAGATTTTTTTATTGCTTTCAATTCGGTAATGAAAAGGCAGTTGTGGAAAAATCTTAAGAAAATAATATTTAAGGATAAAACCAATCAAGAGACCTTAAGAATATACCCTTTGGCAAGAGACAGAGTACAGGAATAGACACGAGAACAAACACATTGAAATACACAAATAAACACTCGCTAAACACCTCAGCAGCTGGGTGTGAATTGGTTTCCTAATTGTTGTTTACATGAATCTGAATCGCCTTCTACGGATGCTCGAGCGTAGCTATACGCACACATAAATTAACTAAAAGAACAACACTCAAGTAACATTGTTCGTAGAAGGCCAAAATGTCTTAAAATAAAAACAAAAAGTTGTGTTAAACGCATGCCATTTATATTTGGAGTTATGATAAAGCTTTTTGTTGTTCTGCGTATAGAATCGAAACGTTGACCCAGTTAATTGAATTAATTATTCTAGATTGTGTTACAATGCACAGAACACAAATATATAGACGACGATCCAATTAGTGTGGAAGTAATGCATATTGTTGAAATGGCTGCGTCATATTTGAATTTGCAATAAGCAACTTTCACTTCAATCACATCATCAAAGATTGCAGACAGCAAGATTTAATGATTTTACACAATTTACACTCAACACTCACGCTTAACGCTTAAACATTTCAATTGAATTGTATTTGTAACCAAAACAAACAACAGCAAAGGCAACAAGAGTATGAACACAACCATAAAAGTGACAATGTTCAATTGCCTTTTCTTTTCTTTTCTTTACTTTACTTTATTTTTATGTTTTTTTATTATTTTAAGTTACGTTTGGCCTATTCAAGCCGATGCGGGCCAACAAAGAGTCAAGAGTTAACAAAACTGACTGTGAAACAGGCCAGATAATGTCAGCCATGTGAATGGACAGGCAACAACTACACTCAAATTGACACTTGCACGTGAGAAAAGTCATTCAAAACAACAACACAAAAAAAGAAGAAGAATTAAATAAAGATTTCGTGACTGTGAAAAAATAAGTAAATTACAAAACCTTTTTTGAATAATTAAAGGTCTCGACTTGAAGTTACTTCCTACTAAGCTAAGTTGTTCAAACAAGATTTATCGATTATTTAATCGATTACTTTATTGTTTTAAAAAAGATCGTTAAGTTATGTTGATGTTAAGTTTTAAATGATTACTTTTTAAAGTTGTAAACTTATCGGTTATCGATTAATTTATCGCTTAAGGAACTGTGTATGAAAGGTAGCATTGGCATTGCGAACGGCTAATATAGGAACAAAAATATACTATAATAATATTTATTCAAAAATAAAATGCAATTTTCCAATTTTTTCAACTAAGTCGATAAGCCTATCAAATTCTGAAACAGAAGACCCAAAGACCGTTCAAAAACCCTAGTTACCAATTGAGTTATGTTAATAAGAAGGGATTATCTGTAGATGAAGACAACCAGGTTGCCGCTAGGGTGACAAAATATATCCTCACCTTAGCACAAAGCAAACCCCCCTCCCCACCGCTGCTTAAAACCAAATACTAAAAACAAACATCATTGTGCGGACCGTTGATCGCTGTTGTTGTTAATAACAGCGTGGAAAATGGGTTGGTTGTGTGCGTGCGTGTGTGTGTGTTGGTGTGTGTGTGTGTGTGCTTGTATGCTCAATGACATTCGCAGGTAAATAATAGAAAATTGCAAAGTAGTAATAATAATCAGATGCTGTGAGAAAAGCCCTTAAACGTGTAGCCCAAACAAATAACGAAAAACCCAACAATAAACAATAAAGCCAAACAAAGCAAACCTGAGCAGCGAGTGCAAAATGTTCCTTGAGCAATTCTTGTATGTTATTGGATCGTTGCGTTTGTATTTAGTTATCAAAACAGAAGGAAAAATGCTTAGAAATCGAATTTGAAACTGGAACAAACTTCTATACTTTTGTTTTATAATAAACAAATCGACCATTAAATAACAACAATACAACAATGATGACAAAAGTGTGCGATTGTGTGTTCTAGACAGGCGAGAAGAGAGAGAGAGGGAGAGAAGATTTGCTAAATCCCCCAACTCCTAAATCTGCGGACAAAAGCGGGCCAAGCGGCACGTACAACATACGTCGTCATCAGCGTCATCGTCATTGTCCAAGTTGCAAAGCGTTTCCCCCCTCCCCCCTTGGTAAATAATATATGTGCATGCATGTTTGTTGCTGAACTGCTGGGACGGATTGGCATTAATAATGCGTTGGCGATACGCTTTACGCTTCTGTTTGTGCCACCTAATTGAAAGCGTTCAAATCGCTTTCATGGCCCAAAGGCCCCTTGCCACAACAAGACACAACCACTTAATGTACTCTCTTTTTTTTTTTGCTTCTGTCCAAAGGGCAGCGCAGGGCAGGAGGGTTAAAATATCTGTTCCTTTGTTTTGTTTTTCATTTCCTTTCGTTTGTTTGTTGATTTCGTGTGGACATATTTTACACTTCCTTTGGGGCGCGTGTCGTGTTATTGTTTGGTTTTTATTGTTGTTGCCTTCTCCGTCGCCGCCTGCTTTAATTAGACACGGAGGAAAGGTAAAAACTAAATGCTCTACGAACAGGAGCAGGGGCGAAGAAGGGGGAAGAGATGGAAGAGTTCTAGTTGTTTTGTTTATTTTACTGCTGCCGATTGATTAGCATTGCTAACAAACTTGCTCAAGCCCAGGGCCCGATAACAAAATCGAAGCTAAGTTTTTGTTTTGTATTTTTTTGTTCTTTTGAAATAGAATTTGGAAACCAAATTAGAAAACGGTACTCTCATAGAATAACAAGACAACACAACAACAACAACAACACCAACACCAACAACAAAAAAATTGGGTTTTTCCTTAAAAAGAAACTCGATTGCAGCTGAAAGAATGTCAAATCACGATTCTATGAAAAACGGTTTGCGAGTTTTGTGATCTCTTCTCATGAAGTCAAAATCAAAATGAACTAATCTGTTTGATTGTTGTTGTTGTGTGTGGGCTGTTTAGTGATTAAAGATAGCTATTTTCGGACTAAAAGAAAATGGTTGGTAATTGTTTACAGATCCTAAAAATAAGTAAAAAAAAAAATCATTCATTTTTACAGTTTTGTAAATATTTTTGAAAACTATTTAGCCATTCTAATCTTTAACTATGTAATAAATATATAATTTTTTTTTATCTATATATACTAATAACAATAAGCACTTTCGCAACTCATTAATATTTGTTTTCTTCTTTTTTTTTGGCCTTTATCTACAGAAACCTTTATCTTTAGTGCGTTTTATTTACATTTCGCAAGAGAATGGGCAAAAAAAAAACAAACAGTTGTTAAAAGTCAATTTTATGGCTATAAAAAAAAAGCATTTAAAAATTGTTTGTAATTATAAGTAGCACAAAACAAATGAAGGCATAAACGAATTGTAGAATTGTGTTTAATAAATGAGTTTTTTGTGTTTGAAATTTTCTTTAATAATAAACTTTACTTTGATTTACAATGTTAATGATGTGCCGCCACACATAATAATAATAATCGGGCAACAGTTGATAAGCGTTGAATTTTGTAGAAATATGCAAATAAAATCATTGCTTATCTCTATTTACGTTGTATAAAATGAATCAAGGCATTTCACCTTTGCTTATCAGTGCTACAGTTGCAAATAGACGCAAAATAAAATATGATGCAACAGTTATGTAATATATATATAACCATTAGTCAAAGCAACGTTGACTACAGTGGGCAATTAATACCTTTTAAATTAATTTAAGAACAGCAACAGTTGTGTATCTAAGCCAACTGAAAGATAAGGCCAACGCAACACGTTAACAGAAAATGCTAAGTAAACAGACTCGAGATGTGTGCAAAGAAATACAATTTGAAGATAAGATAACTGTGCAGATGATAGTTATTAATAAAAGAAGAAAAAGTTGATTTTTTTCATTAAATTTTTCTTAAAATTTATAATAATAATAATAAATATAGTAAAAATCGAATGCTGAGTTGTATTGAAAACGCTTTCATTTAGCTTCAAACATGTTTTTCGATTTTTTCTAGGCTTATTTCTGCAGTTATATTTATTAAGTTATAATAAAAAAAGCATCAAGACTTTTGTTACTTTAATTTTTAATTTCTTGCACCCAGGCAAATTGTTTACCAAATTATTCGGTTTTTTGTTTTTTTGTCTTTCTAGCTAAACTAGATTAGGCGATAAGAGCTAGATGATAAGACAACAGCAAACGAACAACTTGACTCTTTCCAGCAAAATCAAACCATTTAGCAATGACCCACAAATCTTAGAGCAGAGATAAGAGAGCGGAGCGGTGCGGTGCGGGTATACATTAAATTCAATTATGTATAGAAAAGTATATATATGGGGTTGTAGTTTGTAGCTTTTTTTTGGGACAGCAGACAACAGCATTGATAAGGCATTCGAATTGTTACATTGGATTTTCACTATTGCCATATAGTGTGTGTGTGTGTGTGTGTGTGTGTGTGTGTGTGATTGTGTTTGTTGTTGCTATTGCTGCTAATAGTTGATCAATTAATTGTTAAAATATGGCAGCACTTAGCTAAACTATTGGGTCTATCTATTAACTGTTTGGCACAGATTTCACAATATCCATATAAACCCGTTAGCGGCAATGACCAAAGTAATTAAAAGTCATTGTTCAATTAAAATGTTAATGCTTCAGTTCGAGACGGCTAAAAATACATATTGTGTATACGCAGCACGTACAAATGACGCCAAGAATGCAGTTTTAAGCAGTGTGTAAGAGAGAGAGGGAGAGAGAAAACGCGCGTGTGTGTGTGTGTGTAGATAGCGAAAGCAAACGGAAGTGAAACAAAATAATGAGGTTTTCTCACCAGTCGAAAGCTTTTCGATGCTTCTCATTTGAGAGCATGTGACAAATGTGATCTCATCTCGAAACAATTGATAATGGGTTAAAAGCGTATAATGGATTTTGTGCAAAAGTGTGTGTTACACACAGAAGGAAGCATCTTCGACCCCATACAGTATACGTGTATGTAGTGTTGATCTGTCTGTATGTATGAACACGTCGATCTTAGATAGTAAAAGAGCTAGAGACTTTAGATTTGGAACACAAGTTCGATAACTCTTCTCGTTTTCGATATACACCTGTAATCGATAACAATAATATCATGCATTTGAATAACTTTGATATACTTTGATTCGATATACACCTGTAATCGATAACAACAATATCATGCATTTGAATAACTTTGATACGGCGTTTGAAACATTAAGCAAAATAATGACAATCTGTTAAAATTGATTGAAATCGGTTGAGAAACATCGGAGATAAATAACATTGAAGTTAAGTCAAGTTTGCAATACACACACACACACACACACACATACTTTCAAGCAGTGACTATACGCGTAAAGTATGGGGTTCAGGGTATCTTTTAGTCGGGCTTCATCGACTAGAGGTTTTCATACTTGTTTTATTTGTTTGTTAAAGCTAAACATCTTGATATATCAGTTAGAGCTTAAAGAGAAAATAAGGAGCTTTCTCACTGTTCAGCTGACTTTAAGTCCAAGCTCAAAATTTTTGAAATTTACAGTAAAAGTGGTAGAAATAATTGATTTAAAAATAATAATAATAACTTATAGTTGACAAACTATTAAATATTTTGTTTTTAATTTCATACAATTTTTAATGAACATTTTAATGTTATCTTTTCTCTCTCAATTGACTTTCACAGTTTAAGCTGGTTTTTCTGCTCCTCCACACACACACACACACACACACACACCAATTAATTGCTTTTGAATGAACATTTCTTTTTCAAACTTTACTTGCACATGCAAAACACACACACACACACATATATAATTGAGGATTGCAGCAGGCTTAAAAAAAATATTAGTTTGATGATCGCCTTTCACTCGTCTACCTTGGAAATAATCATTAGTTTAATGTGAATGGCGTTACGGCGTGGTATACTCCAAATGCTAATGAATTTGTAACGTCTAATCATTTCAGTTGAACTCATTTTGTTTCTTAAACAAACACAAACACATACATACACACACACAGACAAATATACATGCAATAAGCATTATGCTACTAATAATAAATAATGTAAAATAATTACCAGCCAAATAGTAGAATAGCTGCAAAAGCAAAAGTATCGACTTAAGGTCAAATTATTTTTCATGCAACACCTTGAGTAGCGGCCACATTACACACACACACACACACACACACACAAAAGTGGTTCCCAGTCAATGCAGAAATGCGGGTAATAAGTGGTGAAGTGGGGTATGTGCAAGGGGAGTAAAGTAAGTTTTTTTTTTCTCAGGGTAACCGGTTTTTCTTTTTGATTTTTTTTCTTTTACTTGTTGTTGTTGTTGTTGTGCATGCCACATGCCGCTTGTCGTCGAGCCGACTGAAAATCACTCGACGCTTCATTGGTAATATGTATGAATAATTGTTGCCACTAACTCAGACCGATCGCCAGTCATATCTACCATATAATATTTTTGTGTTGAGGGTGCAACACTGATGATGGACGTTCAAGAACCTGACGCAAAACTCTACTCGATACACAACAAGAAAATATTGGTTAAGGTAAAGTTGTTGTACTTGAATAAACCAGCAAAAAGAATAATGTCATTAAAGCATTTAGGCTATTAGGCTTAAAAGTCGATAACACAAACATTTTTGGGTTAAGAAAATAAGTGTTGCATAACATAACAATTATATTATGTTTTTTTTTGTAATTTTTTTTAGTGTTGTTTCGCTTTAATTGAACGGAAAGTAATGATGTCTTGAGTATAACGTTTTTTGCTGGGGTGTTGTTGACCGCTTCCATATATACGTCTATATATATATATATATGTATGTTGTGTGGCACAACAAAAGCTTAAGTTGCGCTGTGCGTGTTTGTGCCACATATTTGTACAAATATATCGGGGTTGGGTTCGGTTGGGTTGGAGTTGGGGTTGGGTTGGAGTTGGGGTTGGGTTGGAGTTGGGGTTGAGGTGAATAGGCATTTGACTGCCTAGCACGCGATGAGGGCTTAAAGTTAATAATAACAAATGGGCTAAGAAATCAGGAGGAAACAAACAGTAAAAAAATGTTCGTACCTTATACAAGTGAAAGAAATTATAATATATTATATAAAAAGACAAGACAAAACACAAAACAACAAAATTCCCTTTTAAATATGCTTCAACACAATTTAAAACAAATAAATAAAACTTTGCTAATGCTGAACGATAAATAATGACAAATATAATAAAATCTCTACACCTTGTTATTGCATATTATTTTAACGGAAATAGTTATTTGATGATTTAACCTTGATTGCAATGAATGTGTGACGTAATATGATATCATTGCCATATCACACATGATTCAACTAACATCATTATCAACAATAGTTTCCACTCGAATTACAATAGATTTGGTATAGATTTAATTTAATTTACTTGCTTCCAACATATTTAAGGTATAAAAGAATCGAATGGAATAAACAAACACAAAAACAAACACAAACACCAAATAATATACAAATAACAGAGCATAAATTCAATCCTGGGTGGCTGGGCCTGTCTGGCAGCCATCCAAAACAAGAAAGAAGAATGCATAAGAAGAAGTCACGTCAAGTCAGTCACTCAAATCCCTCATCCAGTATCGCTTGTTTGTATACATACATACATACATACATACATAGATACCTACATGCATGCATGCATGAATGTATTTACGTTGTTTGGTTCGTGCCGAGTCAGTCACATTGTGCGGCAAATAAATCACATTAAAAATTAAACAGAGCAAACGAGAGTAGACGAGACTAGACGCAAAAACATACAGCCAGAGAATCAAAATGCAAACAAAAACAACAACAAACAAAATACACACTAGCACGAACTAGCGAACGGCAAGTTAAAGCATAGCTTTTACTAAAAACCACGTGCAGCTTAGCTTAGAAACTAAAAATATCATTTAACATGCTCTTGGGGGTAAGCTTTGTGCCTACGAAAGTGGGGCCGTGTTCTAATTTTCACTTGTTTCAAATGCCCACTTGAGTAAGCTTAGCGAATGTGCGCAGCATAAAACAGAGCGACCTTTGCCATTTTAGGTGCTTTAATGCTTTTGAGTGAACTATAAACATTCAGCATTAAATCTTTGTCGCTCAAAGTAAGCGGCAATTGAGTTTTTATTGCACCTTGTTGGCAACGCTACTTCTTTTGTAAAGCTCTCACGCAATCAGAAAGAGAGGGAGAGTGAGCTAATTGTCATTGTTGTTGGTACTTACGTTAAGTGTCCAAACGAACATCTCCTCCAATACAATATCCATGCTGCTGTGTGAGCCACTCAGCGCATACTCCACAGGATCATCAATTTTGCGCTGCTGCTGCTGCTGTTGCTTTTGTTGTTGTTGTTGTTGTGCAGTTGTTACTGATTGTTTTGACATTGTCATTTGGCGTCGGTGAACTAGCGCTGGCTGCAATGGAACCTGTGTGATTTGATTGCTCGTAGTCCCAGCGCTCTCCTCGAACAATTTGTGCAATTCCAACTCGCCTTTGCCACAACAACGACACAAGCGCTGCATATCAATTGTTGGTATTCCCTCTGCACCTTGCACAGCCGTCGCTGCAACAATTTGATTAGCTGTGCTGCTGTTGCTGTTGCTACTACGTCGTCGTTTGTTGTTGGCACTCATTTCTTTTGGTTTTTGTTGTTGTTTGGTTTATGGGTTATTATAGCTTTGATTCTTTCACTTTTAGCGTTATCAACGCTGCTTTAAAATTATTATGATCTTTCCTTTCGCACACTCTTTCACTCACATTTACATTGGATGGCGAGCTTTCGACTTTTTCTTATTTGTTTGCTCTTTTTTCACGCTCTCTGCCGCACTTTCGTTTTGACCACAACAGAGACAAATTCCTAAAAACAGATCGTTGGTGCAAAGATAAACAGATATTTATATATATATATATATATATATACTTCTATACAAAACTATATACTAAAAATAAAAATAAACAAAACAGATTCTTGTTTTCGCATTTGTGTTCTTGTTTCTATGTATGTGTGTGTGTGTGAGCTGGGACAAGTTTTGGTTAGTAGGCCAACGGCCGCAATATTTGGGCCTCAGCTCGATCATTTTTTTTTTTGGGCTCATGATAAAAACTAAAAAGAAGCCGTTACGGATAGTTGAACATTTTCAACAGAAAGAGAGGAAGAGAAAGGGAAAAAGCAGTTGGTGCTTTTCTAAATATAGCAAATAGGACTCTTTTTATTTTATGGCAGCATAGCGTGCAACTATAAACCCCCAACAAATTGTTATTGGACGACTAAAGCACAAATATCATCAACTTTTACTACTTTTTTTTAAGGTTTGCTGCAGCCCAATTGAAGCAATTAGTGGCAACTACAAACAAACAAACACACACACACATTCATACACATACGTACACATACATGGGCGACAAGTTAAATTGATAAAACGAAAATCAGCAATAATATAACACACGCACACAAGTGTAAGAATATGAGAAATCGAACCGATTTTGGATTTTTTGTTTGGTTAGCGCACGAGCTTATTTAACTTTCCTATATTGCGCGACATAAAATGAATTACGAACTGAACGCGACGCTTTGTGCTTTCAGACTGAACAGAAAATTCAAGTAAATTCAAACTCAATTGCTGAAAACGACGACGCTCGCTCGCACACTATGTTCGCACTCATTTTCATAAAGAGAGAATGAGAGCGTACGTCAAATACGTACGTTGTCTTTTTTTTTTTTTTTCAGTGAGAAAGAGCGCGCGCACATATGATTGTGTGAGAGAAAGAGCTAAAGTGGCCAACACGTTGTGCCATAAATTTCACTTTAAACAAGAAGGCTCTAGACGAGAAATCCCGACTAGACGATACCCTGAACCCTATACTTGTGTTAATGTGTGTACGCGCATACTGCATACTCAACTTCATATCTCCGATGTTCCTCAACCGATTTTAATAAAAATTTCACACATTATCATTTTTTGTTTAATCTTGCAAACGCCGTCTCAAAGTTTTCCGAATTCAGGATTTTGTTTTTTGTTGTCGTGTGTATCGGATTAGCCGAGCTTATGTTCCAAATCTGGAGTCTATAGCTTACAGACAGACAGACGGACATTGCTATATCGACTCGGCTGTTGATGCTGATCAAGAATATATATACTTTATGGGATCGGAGATGCTTCCTTCTGCCTGTTACATACTTTTGCACAAAACCATTATACCCTTTTTACCCATTTTTAATAGGTTCAGCGCTGCACTCAATGCCAAATACTTGCACATAATGTAACAAAATAATAAAAAAAAAAAAAAGAAGGCCACATGCCAAGTTTAACAGACTCTTTTCAGGCAACTCTCACGTAGTTGTTTCGATTTTCTTTTATTTCTACCTGTTATGGTTTTTTTTTTGTGTGTGTGATGTGTCTCTCTGTTTTTGTTGGTCTCCGTTTTGCTATCGAAATTCTTAGGTGCTCGTTTTCTCGCTCTTCTGACGTTTGCAGCGATAGAACAAAAAATGAAGAAAAAAAACTATAGAAGTCTCTAGATGGACTACGACTTGATGCAAATGCGTTATAATCTTTTTATATTAAACAAATTTACGGTGTTTTTGCTGTGTTTGTGATTCCTTTACTTACATTTAGTAGACAAAGTATCAACGCCACCGCCATGGCGGCGGCGTGCAAATTTCACGACAATGCAACAATTGTTGCGATTTTATTTTTTTGCGCAGAATACGTGAAAGTAAAGACCCCAATCTCTGCAGCGTCAAATCATTTTAATTTTTTTGTGTTGATAATTATAACGATTTTAAAATTGTTCAATTTAAAGCGGTGAAGAATATGTGAAACTACTTTGGCTACAGTGTGACCAAGTGTATGAAACGTAAATATATTAGGCAAGTATTAAAAAAATACCATGCAGGCAAGCAACTACTACGCTGCCAACTTGCTATAAAAACGCTACTCTTAAAATACTTGCTTAATTTTTTAACATGTAGCCCTGTTAGTATCGATAAGTATCAGCTGTGCTTGTATGTACGATTTGCCGTATTGAAAACAACACAAGGCGCATTCTACACAATGTCAATGCAAAATACAAAATTAATCAATCAAAAAGAGTATTTAAAAAAATATCTCTCCGGCGACAAGGAAAAGAAGAAGAAAAAGAAAGATACGAAGCACAAAAAGAGCGCTCAAGCCAAGGTAAAAATTATTGATGATGATGCTTACGATGAAAACACCGAGCAAATTGATGAGGACTTGTTGCTGGGCGGCGAAGATGCGCCTCAGATTGTGGGCGAATACATCGAAGAGAATGCGAATGCAATACGTAGTAAGTGGCGTAACATAGCGGTAAAAGATGAGCCCAAAACGGAGACGGAGGAAAGTGGTGTGCGCGTAAAAGAGGAGCCAGAAGATAAGGAGGAAGGGAACTTGTGGGGTCGGAAGGCATCCACAGTGAAAATCAAGATGGAGCCTGAACAGGAACCATCGAAAAGCGAAGCGATTGCCACCAGAATCAAGCAAGAGAAGCGTAGTAGCTCCCGGGAACGAAGTCCGAGAAAGAGACGAGACTCCGATCATAGCCCAGTGAGAAATCGTCGCAATTCAAATCAATCCCCGCCAAGGAGAAGCCAAAACTCGGATCAAAGTCCGCCCAAGAGACAACGCGATAAGGATCTATCTCCACCCAGAAGACATCGTGATAATGATCCATCCAAGACAACACGCGATGCCGATCAAAGCCCACCGAGGAGACGCAGTTCTCCGATTTTCAAAAGGCGAAATTCAAATCAAAGCCCTCCGAGAAAGCGCACTAATGCAGACCAATCTTCGCCTCGTCGAAAAACCGACTCTGGTCAAAGCCCACCCAGAAGACGTCCATCACCGCCTAGAAAAAGACGAACCTCGGATCAAAGCCCGCCCAGGCGACGTGATCAATCTCCAGTTCGACGAAGACGTGGTTCAGATCAAAGCCCACCAAGGAGACGCACCGTTGCAAGCTCCGATCGATCGCCGCCTAGAAAACGAATAGAATCTTCACCAAGAATTACAAAAAGAGAAGAGAGACGCACTTCATCCTCACCGCCACCAACACAGCGTGAGCGGAAAAGCCGCTGGGCCCGGGCAGAGGGAAGCCAAACGCCATCGCCGCCGCCGACGCACAAACCGAAGACGCAATCGACTCGCACTCTGGATGGAAAGAAAGCTGGTCTCCAGGATGCACAATCTCTTAAAACCGAATCAGATTCACGTCGGCGTGAGGAGCATCGTATGTTTGAGCAAATGTCTAGCGAGGTAAGTGGAAGATACAATTTATTAAAAATCAAATTAACTTATATTTATATTATTTTATATCTTTCTTTTTTTTAGGTAAGCGGTCGACATGCTGAAATACAAATGCGAAGCACGGGCAGACGAGGGCGACGGGCGCGCGCGGCAGCCGAAGAGGATCCTGAGGAGCAGCAGCGGAAGGCAGCGCACGAGGAGAAGAAAAAGGAGCTATATGATCGGTGGGGCAAAGGGCTCAAGCAGCTTGAAGATCAGCGAGCGCGTCATGCGGAAATGGCACATGAAGCGTCTAAGCCGGTGGCGCGTTATGCCAACGATGAGGATTTGGATCGTCATCTACGCGAGCAGGAGCACGCTGACGATCCTATGCTGGAGTATATGCGACAGAAGCGTAAGAAACGAGACGAGCAATCCGATAAACCTGTAATGCCCGTGTATCAGGGCAGCTATCCGGAGAATCGGTATGGGATACGTCCCGGCTATCGATGGGATGGCGTTGATCGTTCCAATGGCTATGAGCAGCGATGGTTTGACAAGCAAAACGAAAGGCGAGCGGTGCAAGACGAAGCCTACAAGTACAGCGTGGAGGATATGTAGAACTAAATCTGAACTTAATGTTAAAATAAAAATATTTTTTCATAAAAACATGTAATTGATAAGTTTTTTCTTGTACGGCAACTTACTTAAAAATCGCGCTTGACTTCGGTGTTTCGCAGCACTGAACATGGTTGTGCGCGCGCGTTAAATGCAACACTGTGTGTAGAATAGAAAACCAAAAGCAAATGGTGAATAGCTAAATAGTCTTCAACTACACCTGCGTGCTGCGTTGTGATTGCCTTAAAACTCTTGGAAGAAAAATATAACAAAACAAATAGACTAAAAACTGTGTATTTCGTGCAAATAAGCAAATATTGCAATACAACAGCCAAGTGTGCCATATATATATATATATATTTGCAGATAGGTAAGCGCTGTTAATTACCTCCTAATATTCTTGGCATCTTTTGTCTGTATGTATGTAAATTATATACATATACTTTGAATATAGAAAATGCTTTGTTTGTGACATTACACGTACGATACACAGAACAAAGCGTCACAACTTGGTGTCCAATTTAAGAGTGTGTGCGTGTAACTGTGCCCCGCCCGCGCTAATTTGCATAAAACGTTTGCCATAAACGCAAACAAAGCATAACAGAAATACAAAAAATAAAAAACTACAAAAATAATGTGATGAAAAAACGTGTTGTTGCTTGCATTTTTTTACACATGCGACTAGTTGCATTGTATTGTTGTTGATGTTGTTATGGTGTGTTGGGCTCTGCTGCCTCTATTGCAACCTTCACCATGGCAACCAGTCGGTCAGTCAGCCGTTGTAAACCTGTTATTTGTTGTTACTGCTGCTGCTGCTGCTGCTGTTGTTGTTTGTTGTGATTTCATCGTGCTACACATTCTTTTATGGTCGTGCAAATTGGCGCGAAAAGTTTGCCAGCTGCAAAATGTGTGCCAGCAGCATGTTTATTTGTGTGTAAGTGCAAGTTGCATGCTGTACGCTCCATCTCGCTTGCTCGCTGCGTGACACACTTCCGCACTTGGCATTCATTCATTGTACAGGGCCCTCTCCCTTAAATTTGCAATTTATTTGTCTTGCACGCTTTGCTCAGCAGAACTTTAGTACTCTAAGTGAGCGAGTGAGATGGCTAATGTTCACCTACATACATGTTTGCATATTCTTGATCTTTGCCTTGTGCAGCAATGACAAAAAGAGTGAGAGAGCGTTCAAAAGCTCTGGTTTCAAGAAATACGCTAATTGCTTTTTGGTTTTGTTGTGAAATAGATAAAGTTGTAATTCCACTTGCGAGCTTTCACTCAACAGTAATAAAAAAGAATTATGGTTTAACATTGCCTTCTTTCTGCAAAAAATCTGAATTTATTTGCAATGAAACTAAAATCAAACAACTGCTTGACAATTTGTACATATGTATTGTACGTATGTGTGTTATAATCACATACTTTTACACTGGAATGAAGCTTTAAACTGTTGCTGTCTTTGCATTTCATATGCGATCGCCATTTGTGATTAATTTACACGTGAGCTAGCAAAAAGCTCAATGTGCCGCTGCCTCCACAACGCAGGTCCAATCATCCCCCAGCACAAATGTGTGCTTGTGTGTAATTGTGATTTACTCATTCATGTTATGCTTCGCTAACTTGTGCGTCTTGTTCTTGTGCTTACCTCCCCTGATGCTAAAGCTTAACCTGAACCTCAACCCTTGTCCTTCGGCACTTCGACATCAATGTCTTCCTTTAGCCTTCTCTGCTTTCGCCTTGACAATTGGCGTTTTTAGGGTGCTTCCAAGGACCCAGTGACATTGTAATGGTTTAGAAATTTACACGCATCTCACGTTGTGTTTCCGTGCACCCCTTAAATGATGGAACCCCGTGTGTCCACAGACATGAGAGGGTTGATTTGCTTTGGCATTGACTGAAAAAATTCTGCGTTGCGTTTCCTTTCAAATTTAAGTATGGTTTTTAAAGCGTTTTTTTAATTCCTTTACATGCCGACAAGGACAGCAAGTTATTCAAATGCCTTTTGTTCCACATAGTTTTTTCAATGGGATTTCTATGCGTTCCTAAGACTCATTCAATGGGGTTGATCGTAATGGAATTCTATTAGAAGCTGTTTTTCAAGAAACTCTATTGGAAGCTGTTTTCCAAGAAACTCTACCAATACTTCCAATAAGCTTTGATGTATAAAAGTTTGTCTTTCTGTTGAAATCGCAAATTAAAACTTAATGCATTGATTATTTATCCAAACCGACTTCAAACAGCGCTCAAAACTCCCTACTAGGTTATTGAAAACAATAGAATTTTCATAATTTCTTTCGGTTCGCCCATCTGATTTTGCCCCTTTAGAACAATGGACAAATGGGTAAAAGTGCCCCCGGTGCAAAACTACTTTTCATGTGGTTCTTTCCCTAATTCACGAAAAAAAAAAAACATAAGGCCAATGCCTTGTTTGGAACCAGTTCTGCTAATTTGTGCACACGTGCAAAATTCAATGTACATACGTAACTGGACGCGAAGACAATGGATTTGAACAAAAGGACAAAAGGATCCAGCTGCAACCGGTTCCCTTAAGGCAAAATGGGAAAATGGAAAAATTAAAAGAAAATAAAAGTGTTAGGTTCAAATCGCCGTTGGCTACTGACACTGCAAATTAATGTTAATTTTTGTTAGCAATACGTCAAAAAAAATATATGGAAAAAGCCTTTCAGTTATTTCATAAGAAAATTCGTTTGGTTCATTTATCTTACAAATAATTGGAAGCTTGTTAGGACAATGGATTTGTTTGAAGCACCGGGGTGAAAGCATCAAGTGGTGTCGCGATGACTAGAAAAGTCTTTATGTTAAGCTAGTTAAAGTTCAAATTGGTTAAAGTTCAGCGGGAACTATAAGTTTAAAGTTACTTTGCGTTTTATATTAAGGTAAATTGCTTTAAGTTGAGCAGAATGTAAATTGTTAAGTTTAAGTTGATATTTTACTCTTGGAACTTTTTGGTACTTAAAAAAAAATGTGTATGTAGTTTTTGTTTCAGTTTATGATTAAATTAATTTTTTCAAGGCTAGTAATTTTTTATTTTAATGTGAACTTTTTCGTTTTGTTCACTTGAAGAGTGTACATTGATTTGTTCATGAAGTGTGTAAAACATAGAAGGAAGCATATCCGACCATATAAAGTATATGTATATTTTCTTGATCAGCCTCGCAAGCTGATTCGATATAGCCATGCCCGTGAAACCGTCTGTCTCTATGGGGAAAACTCTTCTTTTTGTTGCAGCTAAGTCATTAGTCAAAATCGGCCGGTTTGAATCATTTTATTATATAGCTGTCCTACAAATGCAAGATCTTTGAAAGGATTTTAATATTAAAATATTCGGCATACCGCAGATAACTTCTTTACTTGTTGCGACAGAGTTCGTAAGAAAATGAAATCAAAATCTGTTTGACTTAAATCTTTGATTTTAATAGTTGATTTACGAAAGATCTTTAGTTTCTTTGTAATATTAGGTTCCATGTAAAGCATCCTAGCGATCCTTTAAGTTACCACCCAAAAGTCAATTGGAACACTCTTTGAAAAACTCTTCAAGCATTTCCATTTTCAATGCCTTTTCACTTAACACAATGGGGGGGGGGGGTTACGAGTCGACTTTTTAGCATACTTCTTGGGTTTATTTTCTAATCTCAAATTTGTATGCACCGTGAAATCGATTGAAAAGCCCTTCCTCTCTCTTCTACCTCTACATTCAATTGATGCGATTTAAAACTGTTTATAAATCATCGAAATCGTTTGCACTCAATGAAGAGGAAAGAGAAATAAACTCTTCAATCTGCATAGATGTGTATGGAAAATGACTTAAAGAACTGTTAACTGTGGGTTGCCGCATGCAATCCTGTTATGGGATGTATTGCCATCCACCCTTGGGCCATTTCCTTGGGCAAACTCATTTCAATTATTATTAAAATTTGTTTTATTTACATTTCTATTGAAATGAATTGCTTACCTTTAGGGTAGAAATAGTAGTTGGGGGTTAAGGAAAAGTGCACCTAAGTACTGTATATATTTTCACGTAAATCGGTGCTCGTGAAAAATTGGGAAAGCATAAAAGTAACATAAAAATAAGCCGAAATAGGGTTGCCTTAACTTTATTGTCTTTGCCATTGTCTCGAACTTACACGCATTCTGCTTGGGAGATCCTCAGTTCGGGGGTTTTTTTTTATTTAACGAATCTTCCCCGTATGTGGCACTGGGACAAAAGTTAATGTTTTTGATGTGCAGCGCTTTTGTTCAACAAACTGGAATATCGAATTGGCATAAAGCGTTCCAGGTACAATAATAAAAGAAATAATAATAATCCCAGTTCCTAAAGATGCTTTTCCGAGACTCGATCTAGGGCAGCGGGTTGTCTCTCATCCATTGTTTAAATACGGCACAAGCTCTACTCAGTGGGAATAAACAAGAACACACACACACACACACACACACACACAACTCTTAGTTTAATAGTCATTCAAGGGGAAGTAAGTGAGCAGGATGAAGATGATTCATGAATTTCTTGAAAATCAATATGATGTCTAATCAAATGATGTTAAATCAATAAAAATCTTTTGTAACCACTAGTTTAAGTACTTTTTATAGTTTTCATAAAGCAAAGTTTGCTTATTTTAATATTTTTTTCTTTTCAAATGGAAACATATGCACAATTAGTATGACAATTAAAACACATATTCGCAATATTTTGACTAAAATGTATCTCATTAGAATAAACATAATCTATGTTTTTAAGCTATAAAGTTAAAAATATAATTAAAATACAAACTTAACTTGATTCATTATTCATTCAACAACAAATGATCCTAAAAGATTTTAGCTACTTTTTAATGTAACCAACGGATTTAACGACCAGTAATCCCTTTAACCACCGGATAAATACAATTATGGCTGATATTAAGCCAAGATATAAATAGACATAACATTTATTTATATAATTTGTCTACCAGGAATCGTAATCTATCAACCCAGATTTTTCCTTCACCCATCCTTCTCAGCATATCCCAATATCATTTCCATCCTCTCGCTAAACTGTCAGCAAAAAAAAAAAAACCCATAGAAATAGGCAAGTTTTACTGTACTTTACTGTAGCTCATAGTTTTCTTCTATTACTCCAGTCACACTGAGTGAGTAATAAATTCTCAAGTTATTAAAAAAAAGGAGTCCTGTTGTCAAGCACATGCGTTTACTCAATCTCTCTCTCACACACACAGCAAGGACTTGGGCTTGGGGCGCTTTTCCACCCCGCGACGTTTGCTGGCCAAACACGTTAGTTGAATCGACTCAAAACAGAAGGAAAGACCAAAAGATTTCGCGATGCCAACAAAGAATATTTGGGAAAAGCATTCAACAGCCTTTTGCCCTTCTTTTGGGGTTAGTTTTATCATTCGAGGGTTTCCCTTAAGCTCTAGCATCGGGTAGTTTTATATTGTAACTTGATTTGTGACACTTTAACGAAAGTATCTTTGAAGTTTTTTTTGGTTTACTGGCTTAGTTTTCATCAATTGATGTAAAAGTTTATTAAATATTTTAATTTAATTTAATTTCAAATGTAAATTTTTATTTTTTTTGCTTAATTTCAGGTTGTTTTGATATTGAATTAATATTATAATGTTAAGGTAACAAATTTATTTTATTTATTTTTTATAAATGTTGGATTTCTTAGATTATGTTTAAATCACAATTTTATAATACGACCAAATGATAAAGATATCTTTGGAAAAATCGAGGAAAAGGAAGTTTTTACATACAGACATTTGAAGTTGTTTGACTTTGTAAACGAAAAACTTAAAGTTTATAAACATGTAGGGTATTTCACTGTCGACACTCCTCAACTAAAATCTTTCTTCTTGATTTTTTGTATTATCTTCGCGTCTTTTGCCAGGATATCTACACACACACACACACACAATAATAAAATTTTCTCTCAACAACTCATTCAGTTAGCTGTTGTTGGTGGTGGTGGTGTTTTTGATCTATGATTTTGGGTTGGTGGTGTTTCGGTGTGCTGTGTTCCAATCCGCCCCGACACCGCCAACAACAATAACATATATCCAACAGGAGAGCATCCAGTGTGATGATTCTGGGACTCGTATTCGCTTCTTTGCCCGTTCGCCCGTTCGCCTCGTTCGCTCTCTCTTTACCAGTTGAGATGGGTAAGGCATTCCGTCGCTCTAAACGCTGACACAGTTATCGAGTGCAATTCAGACAGGTCGGTTGTGTTTTATACTCCTCGCAGCATTTCGTTTTGGGTCGGTTCGGTTCGCGTCGCGTATTTCGTAATTCGTGTATTCCGGTTTTTTGGGGATATCAAAATTAAATCGTTGTGTTGTGTTTTTGTTGTTTGATCCTTAGATAGTTATTCAATCGTATTAAATTGTGTTCTCTTAACATTTTGTAACTCCTTTATTGTCTTTAATCGATTTTCGCTTCGTTCGTTCGTTTTTTGTCTTAATCGCATTTCGCTTGTCGGCCTTTGTTTATTATTGTTGTTAGTCTTTTTTCCTGGTAAGCTAAGTGTAGTACATATATATATATATATTTCGATCTGTGCCGTTTTTGGACCTCCGCTGACATTAACGCTCTAAGTGCCACTCATTAATTACTCTGCCAGATAATGGAATAAAAGTACATAGACCGATTCTTTACGCTTTGTTACAATTGCAGACACCGAACAAGCGATACAGTTTATTTTATGTATATTCTTTGAAATTTATATAGTATATACAGTGTATATTATGCACATGCAGTTTTTCGCTTTGTGTACACACACATATATATATATATATATATCTGTTGCCTTGGATTTTCTTATACATATTTCATTCGACAACTTCCGCATTGTCAAACATATAGTAAGCATATATAGAACGACTGCTTCTGTCGTCGCCCATGTCGTCTGTAATCAATGAACCGAGGCACCAGACAAGTTTTTAGCATACTAGATACGTACATTTCAATTACATTTAAGTATGTGTAATAATTGCAATTAAAAATTTGTATTTATTATTATTATTATGCGACTATCATAAACCCCAACCCATAATAGCATATAAAATATAATCTTTGTGGTACTTATTTATCTTAAACTTAATTCAAAAATGTGTCCACTCAGAATGTAAGTTTTAATTTATAAAGATTCATTTCGGTTACGTTTTATAAGGGTATTAAAACTGATTTTGTTGACTTGCTTTTTTCATTTTATACTTTACACATTTTACTATCTCATTTTACACATAAGATACTATTTTAACTATACTCTATGTTTTTATTTTCTTCTAGACAACTGAAAACGTTTTGATTTCTGCAAACACTATGAAAATTAAATTATTGAGTGACAGTTACTGAAAAAGGTGAGTGTTCAATCTGATAAAAAAGACTTAACTATATAAAACTTAAGTTTCTTATAAATTTTAACTTATTCCACAAATTTTTCAAAATTTTTATTGTTCAACTTTAAATTAAAAGATAAGTAAACTAGGAAAGAAATATTATAAATGTGTATAATCTATAATGGAATTAAAAATAACGATACTTATAACATTATATATTTATAATGCCTAACCTCCGATACACGAAAATGTTCTCTTCAAGTATTACTAATGTTATTTTCCAAGTGCAACATTTTGTCAATTTTATTTAAAAATAGCAATGTGACATAAAAAATGTTCTGCCAAATTGTCACTAAAACACGCCCACATTTCGACTTGACTTTGACTTTCGCGTACTCGTACACATATCATTTAATTTCCTTGGATGATTCAAATTTGACTTTTAACACTATTTGTTGTTGTTGTTGTTGTCGTTGTCGTTGCTGCTATGACGTGCAAAACTCTTTGCGATAATATTCTATATAATATACTAAAGACTTTGATAATGGCCATACATCTTGTTGTAGTTTTTTTTAAGTGTTGCTAACTCGATAAAACTTGTTGCTTAAAGTAAACGTGAACAACAACAACAACAACAACAAAAGCCAGTAGCCCCAACTGGCCCTGAACTTGACTTAAGCGCTATGGAAAAGTCAATGGCTCTCTACACTTCGTCTACGTTTTTTGTTTTTGTTTTTTTCTTTTTTCTATATCATACATATATATATGTATGCAGTAAAACGCTTAGTTGTTGAAAATGTTATTGTGTTGTTTTGGTTTTTTTTTTTTTTAACGCAAAAAGATATTTATATATATAATTATTTGTGTGTGTGCTAAAGAGGCCAATGAACGTTAAGCGCACAAATCAGCAAAAACAAAACAAAATAGAGGCGGCAAAAAAAAAAAATATATATATACATATATATAGCAATAATATTTCTATTTATTTGAGCAAACTGCTAAATAGTTTTAATCACATGCAAGTTGCATGTGAGTTACTGCAAAGTTATTCAAAAATTATATCAATAAACGTTAGTTGGTATATAAAAACGTAATCAAAAGATTTAAGTGGCATCTAACATCTTTAGAATAAGTTGAAAGTAGTAGGATAAAGGAAATTCCAAGTATTTATTGATTTTACCTTGCACAAGATCTGTTCAATTGCGATTACGATTAGTAAATAATTTTAAAAATAATTTAGAATTATTTATATATTTCTTTTGAAGGGATTTTGTGATTACTACCATTACAAATAATCTAAATTTCATTTTGATTATTTAAGGATTTTAAAAAGTAATCGAAAATAATTAATTGTTATGATTATTTAAATGAGTTAGTTTTAAAAGAATTTGGCAACCGAATAATATATTTCCTGTTTTAAAAATTATGATTATTAATCAAATAATACCAAGTATGTGATTAAAACATAAAGTTTCATTAAATTTCTTAATTAATCAGTTTTGCATGCCTCTGTCATTTTGGCTTTGAAAAATTCTATATTTAAAAGTAAAGGTTTGATATATATAGGTATATTTTAAAAAAGTTTTTCTAAGCATCTTAGAATTTCGACAGCTGAAATCTTACATAATATTATCTTTTTAACGTTATTATCCTTGAAACTTTGTATTGTAAGTTATTTTCTTTCATTCTGAAAATTCAAGGCACGTATTTAACATTTGAACTTTATTAAAAGCTCGTCAATCTATACAAAATCATAAACATATCCTTTTCCTCTGCCGCTCGGTCATAACATGAATTTCTATGAATTTTGAATCAATATTTGCATGGATTCTGCGAAATTTGTAACCAATTTTCTGTGGCCTAAAAGAAAAACCCACGCGAATTGAGTGCGAAAATTTCCATTGTTGCTTCGCACCCTCTTAACGCAAAACTTTTGCCACCCGCGCTTTCCAAGAGCTCCCTTAATTTTTCCGAGCTTTTTGTTTTTTTTTTTTTGCAAAATTTCATTTAATAAACATAAACAAATCGATACGCGTCACAACAATGCCAACAATGTCTGCATGCGCCCATCCAGGCTATGCTATTATATATATAAATATATATATATATAGTATATATGTGTATCGAGAATTTGTTTTTGTGCTGTACACATTTGCCGGCTGGCTCCCCCTTCAGCCAAGTGGGGTTGTCTATTGCGTGGGGGTTGTTGTTGAGATTTTGGCTGTCATGTTGTTGTGGAGAAAAATTACGACGCAGAATTTAATATGAAATCCTTGGGAAAATGCTGGACAGTCTCATTCGCTCTCTCTCTTTTACTATCGCTCTCATTGTTGCATGTTTTCGGCATATGAAAACCTACGCTCTTTACAACCCCCCCCTCCCCAATGACAAACCCAAAACACATCTCCAATGCCATCCCAACCCATGTCCTTGAGAACTTTGGCAGTCTGCGGTCGCATTTTTGTTGTGTTTCTGCCTATTCATAACAAAAACAAGTTCAAGCACTCTTTTATATCCTTAAAGTATATTCATTTAAGTGGTAATAATAATTAAATTTATGAGCAATACGATTTTGGGTATATGCTTTGATTTCTATCGAATTTTGATGAAATTTCTTTTATTTATACCTATTGTACAAATATATAGAGCCTGAAAATTTCGTAGAACTCAATAAGAAAACCTATATAAATATTTTTAGCAAGTTTTCTTATAAATTTTCATCAATTTTTCACTCTGTTGAACATTTTTAGGAACATAAGCTTGTCAGCGTTGCCAGACATTTGTGAAACGTGCCGGGTTTTCTTTATGTTAATTAAAACATGTTTATGCTGTGTCGGCGCGTCAGATGCTTTTGCATTTAATTAAAAAAAAAAAGGAACGCGCGCGGTGTCATATAGAATACACAAGTAGTTGTAGCTCCAAAAACGATGCCTAACATTGATGGGTTGGTTTGTTCTTTTATTCATTTTGTGTGTGTGTGTGGGATGGCAACACTGGGCCGTCGCCTACACAATTTCAAGGTCCCGACGAGTCGGCCTGCCGTGAACCCGACGCCGAACGACAACGCTTCACGAAGGGAAAGTAAAAGTGCTGGGTGCGAAAGTGGGTTAGCTGAATGGATGTGAGTTGGAAGCTAGGAGAAAAAGAAGTGGAAAAAAAATATATAAACCGGTGCTTGTTAGCCCACGCTCTGAAATTATGTGCCGTAGGCGTCTGCCTGCTTTCTTCTCATCCTTCTCTTCTACTGCTGCTACTGTTTTAAGTAAATACTTGAAAGATACCGGCGTTGATGGCGTCCTTGACAAACGTTTACCACATAGATCCTTGAAGTGGGCGTGTGTCTGTAGCGTGTTGTTGTCGTCATTTATGTGCTCTCACTGTCTGTATGTGCGTGTATAAGGTCTGGCATCCTTGGCATTTCTGTTTATACATATGTATGTGTGTTTGTATGTATCGTATCGTATTTACCCTGGAATACATTTTCCGACTTCGACGTCAACGCATCGTTTTCCGAGCATATTTACTTCATTTAACGAGCCAAGTGTCGTTTGTCCTTGTTTTTTTTTTCTGTCGCATTCAAGGACATGGTCGTGATTTCTCTTCAGTCACGCTCCTTTGCAAAAATTTTACATGCGTCAGTTCGATTCGCCATTCTTATTGGCTTAATTTCTTATTGGAGTTTCAATTTATAAATATTTTCAACGAATTTGAACTCGAAGTGTTGTTAAAACTCATTAAAGAGTTGCCAGACTAGTAAGTTGCACAGTGCTACCACTTATCAACACTTAACTTAATTAGTTAATTAAATATTTTTCGTATTACACTATTTATATGACATATTGCATCAGCCATCAAAATCGAAGCGTGCAATAAGCCAACAGGAAAACTAAAACCCAAAGCAAACTCAAAACTTAGCTGATATTCGATTAATTATATGTATGTATTTACATATGTATATATGTAGATACAAACATATAAAAACAAAACGTTATTGTTGTGCGCATTCCTATTGTTGTTATTATTATTTTTATATTTGTATGTATGTATGCGTTGGTTGGTTGATATAAACAAACCAATAAAGAATTGAAAACGCAACGTCAGCTGCAAAGAAAAAAACAACAAGTGCATGCAACGGTTCTTATAGCACGGGCAATTCCCGCTTGCAATGCTTTTAATTTTCCACACTGTTAATAACAAATGTTTTTGTATATTATAGTGTTATTTTAATGCTCAACTTGTTTATTTTTGCAAAAAATCAAAATACAAATCAAATCGCCAGACAATTTCATAACAACAATTTGCATTTAAGAAAAAAAAAAACAAAGAAAAGAGCAATAACAATGCGCGCGAGAAAATGAAAACAAGCCGACTGGTCCAAAGTAAACAACAAAAGTGACGTCAAAAACGGGCGGGCAGAAACAGAAGCAAAGCAGCGACTGCGAAATCGCGCCAGTGCAGAGAGTGAGAGAGAGATGGATTACGAGCGGAAGCTTTGTAATAAAATTATTTATTAATCAAATGGGAAAAAAAGGAAAAGAAATCATAAACGGCCAAAGCAAAACGAGCAACAACAAATGCCAAAGGCAAACAACAACAAAATACAATTCAAGAAATCAAAACAACAACAAACGCAACAGACTGTACCCTAGCGCAGCTGCGTTGTCGTTCCTCTCCCCACCGGCGCCGGCATATAAGAACCCAAATGGAAAAGTGGAAGTGAAAGAAGCAACAGACGAAGAGAACCAAACGACGTTCTACTGCTACTGCTGCTGCCTTTATGTTATTGTGTGGGTGAGCGACATGCGCACACTCTCTTTTTTATGCTCTTTCTTTTGCTTGCTCGCCTGCACACAGCTGAACAATCAAAACAAATTTACCAAACGCGCGAGAGCTTTCGCGGCTTGGCGTGTTTTTGTCGCTGAGCTTTTTAAAAACTTTTTATCAATCGGTCAAGAACGTTTAACAAGCGCGGACACGGAACGCAACAAAACACATTTCAAATGAGTGTGTGTGTGTGTTTAGAAGAGTGCGATAATCAAAATAAAACAGCAAAAAATATTTTCATTCGTTGTTTTCTAAATGGCATGAGCGAAAATTCATACGTCAATGCAGCGTGTGTAAATCAAAGTAAAAACAAAAGAATATGTATACATGTTCATGTTAAACAAATATTAAATTGCATTACAAAGTTTTTTTTATTAGTTATGTATATTCATAATTTAATTAGCGTGCAAATAAAACGATTCAGCAAAATCGCGCTTTTGACGAAATAAAAAAACGCCAACAAATCACGCTTTGTCATACGAGTTTAAGCTCAAATTCACTCGGTTTCCAGGCACTTAATTTAAACAAACTCGCTTAGACGACGCGCGAACTAGTTTTAAGACGGCAACAACTACACTCAGTCATAAAAAGCTACAACAATCCAAGCCCATTTGCATAAATAAATAAAGCAACAAACATTAAAAACAAATAAGAACCCAAAACTCTGCCAAAGTTTTGAGAGTGCTGGAATTTGACTACAAAAATTCTTACGTCGACGCCGAACGCCAACGTTTGCCTGCCCGCTCGCACACCCTGCTCATTATAGTGATACACATACACGCACACATAGACAGTCGCTCGCATGTAGAGAGAGCTTTGGCTGTGCTCTCGACTAGTTCTCGGTTCCTGCTTTGATCAGTTGTCCGCAACGCGCTCAGCTGCTCGGTCGAAATCACCGCAAAATTGACATCAACAAAACCTCAGCAAAAAGTGCCCAATAAAGCTTTTCATTTGTTGTTGTAAATTTTTGCCATAATATTCTAACGCAATATTTACGATATATATGTAGGAACTAAACGAGTGCCATTTAAGTGTCGGTGCTGTCTAGTTAGTAGCCCACAAATAACGCTACACTCTTCAACTGTCAAACTTCAAGTCTTACGTCAACAAAAACAACAAAAATAACAACAACAGTCTCCCCTTAAAATATATTTGTGCGGTCTTAAGTGTAACAATTCTTTAAAGCTTATGTTTCTTCTGGGCGACAAGCTGATAAGATTTTTGTCGCGAGTGTATATAATATTTTGATTTTACTTATCAAAGTGTGTATAGTTCTTCTGGTATAAGTATTAAACATACACATATAGAAGCATATTCATATAATAATTTTTGTTTTAATCGCCACATGTGTGACCTAGTTTAAAGAAATCCAACCAACAAAATAAAAAGCGTGACCAACAACAACAACAACAACCATAATAACAGCACACGATATATATGATTAACATATGAAAAGCGACCCCCACCCTCTTCGCCTCGTGCTCATGCATATTAATTAATTAATGGAAGAAAATATATATCGTATATATATAAAGAATAAACAGTGAAATGTTTGTATAAACATTGCGAGCAAATTGTTTAACAACAACCTTTTAAAAAACATTTCTTCATGTTCATTAAAAATTCAACGCGGAAGTCAAAAACGATCGCGAAACGAGACGATTACCAACACTAGACGGCGTTCCCTTTCCCAAACTGAAATTGTTTGTACACCTTATAGTATATCATTTAAATAGCACACAAGGTGCTAAATTATAAGGTTGGTATTTAAACATACATACATACAAACATACATATAAGGAATATATACAGATAATGTACATTATACTTTTTAAATCAACAAATGAAATACATAAATGTTAAACAAAAAAAAAAAAACAAAAAAATACCCAAAGGAGAAATTGTGGAAAAGCCAAATTTTAATCATTTTATTGGGCATTTTGTGTCAGTTCGTAATCCAATTTTTAATGTGTTTATATAAACCAGATAGAAAGTTAAATAAGATCAGATGCATTTAATTTGTTTGCTAGCTCATTAAATAGTTACGAGCAAATGGGGGAGCTTAAAAGTTTGAAGCTTTTCTTCAACAATAAAAATGCTTACAAATTTTTCAAGCTTATAAATCATTTATATTTTGATTGTTACATACGAAAATTGGCTCCGTATATCATTTTCAAATTCTTAGAGCTGTCACAAGTTCAAAATTTATGTAGCCAAACCAATTAAAATGTCAACTCTTTGTAAGTTCTCAAAGTTGAGATTTCGAATGGAAATCGTGTAATGTGAGCAGAGCTCATAAACATGATCGCATTTGTTTTATGTTTAGACCCATAAAATGGAGCTCAAAAAACACTAAACATTTCCTATATGTGAACCAAGAAATTCCCCTCCCCCCAACAAATGTAATCGGAGAGCTTGAATACAAACTCAATGGACTAGCTAAGTCAGCAAAATCTTTCGATTATACAAATACCATATGCATACAGACTTAATAAAGATTTTGATGATGTTTTTTTTTTTTTAACACATGTGCATATAATCGAAATTCAAATACAATACAAAATTTTGAATCAAATTAAATCCAAGTTGATCTGAATTTCTAGTGACAGACTGAAAGATACCCTCTGTGCTTTGGATGGTTACAAAAAACACATTTTGTTTTGTACAACCTGGTGAACAAAAAGTAAAAATATATATATTTTATCATATATTATATAACCGTATTTAGCCTACTTTCAATGGGTATATATCGAAAATGAAGAAAGACGATCGGAAAACAAAATTAAATTAAATTTGAAATTGATTTCAATTTGAATTTCGATTTTCGACGCGTTTTTGTTCAAAAAGTTCAGTGTCAATGCGCGAAAATTCAAGGCTGCAAAAAACTTTTAACTTGCCGCAGCTGCGAGAGAATCACACAGAGAGAGAGACAGAGAGAGAGAGAGAGAAAGAAAGAGAGAGAGAAAGACAGGGAGAGCGAGATAGAGAAGACAAAACACTCGTAACATTTATGCAAACACTAGAAAACTCAATCAAGTTGAATGCCTAAAAACCGGCCATATGTTGGACAAATACCAACACTGGAGCCGCCTTCCTCACGCCCCCGCGAACCTCGGCTACCCTCTTCTCCGTTTGATAAACACATATATGGACAGTGAGTTTTGTGTGTGTTTTGTTTGTCTCTAGTAAAGAGACTCAAAGGCTCAAAGCCTCGTTTGTTTTAGGCGCCGCTTTATTACGTATACGAAACGGGGTATCCAGCTGTTTAAGCCGCCGCCGCCGCTTGACTTAATTGACTTAACAGCATCGAGCGACGAGCATAGTCGTTTGGTTTGGTATTTCATTCTTGTTTCGCTATATCACCTTATAGCAGTTGTTCTTGTTGTTTCCAACATACATAAATATATATGTATATAACCAGTTGCTATTGCCAAGGTAATGACTCAACCAGTTGAACGCACGATAAGGGCCAAAAGCAAAACAAATACACACACACACACATTACAACAATTAAATGTTAGCAAATTTAATCAGCTGTTGACGTTGCGTCTGTGAAGTTTATGACTGTTGATCCTTGATGAAATTTCCGCAGCTGATAGCTAAGATTAAATATTATTATAATTATTTGTGAACCTTAATTCTTAAAGTTATTCCATAACATTCACAATATTTAATCGCTTAACTAACATTGATTTTATTTTAAGCATCACAAAATTAATTGAATAATTATTAAATCATAAGTTGATTGAATGAATTATAAAACTCGAGATGAGCATGAAAAAAGTCAAGCAAAGAATATACAAAACAAGTAAGACTTGAAGATACCCTGATCTCTATCAGTGCTTGCAAGTATGTGTGTGTGTGAGTGCGCGTATATACTATTTACTTTACTTTGTACAAAAAAAAAACTTGTCAAAAAAAATCTCAAATACAAAAATTTTTCAAATACTTTTTAAATATATTTATGTTGAATATAATGGCAACGTTTGATGCGTCGTGTCAAATTGTTGATTGCTCGTGTCACGAAAAATAAAACTTGAAAAGTTTTAGTTTTAATACATTTTGTTCAATGAACCCACAATATTATATATTCTGAATATGGAATGCGTTTTCAATAAAGCTGATTGTATTTCTCGCAGTTATTGCATCACTTTATTTTTTGATTCTTTATGCCTTTCAATTGTTTTTGTTGTTGTTTATCACCTTGCTTTGATTGTGAGCATATTAAATACATAGTTTAATTTCTTTATATATATATGGAGAAAAAAAAAGTGTTCAACGCTCGATTTGTTTCACAAATTTCTATATACGACGAGTACTTTACTGTCATATACTATATATATATATATATATATATATATATAAAGAGCATATATATAGTCTATACGGTCATTGCTTTGTCGGCCTTCAACTTTCTTTGTTGTTGCTGGCTGGCTGGTCGTAATATTTCTCTGGTTTCTGCTGCGGATGCGTCCATTAAGTAAACTTGTTTGCTTTTCTTTGAAATTGCGTTAAAAAAAATGTTTTTGCCATATACATATATAGAGTATATTATTTTGTTTTGTTCCACTGACTCACATCACTTTGTTGTTTATTTTGATTTTTTTTTTGTTGCGATATTTGTTTTTATCTAAAGCCCCAAATCTAGAGCCAAAAAAAAACCCTTTTCCTAGAATTGAATTTCTTGCGCCTGATTTAAGTTTTATATTTCGCTTTCGTTGTTCAAGACAAAAATAGCTATCCAAAAGCAAATAAAAAAGTCGAGTGGACATTTCCGTTTAATTGTTATTTGTTTTTAATTTTTTGTTTTGCAAACATTTCAACAAATAGTTTTTGTTTTTTGTTCTTGTTTTTGGGCATGAGAAGAAAATCGCACATCGAAGCATTTCACAGCTGTTTGGATGGAAGAGGCTGCCGTTAAGAATGAACATTTGTTTAAATGCGAGAAGGTCGTTGTTTAAGTTAAGCTATATTCATCATTAGAGGATAGATAAGTATGCTTATCGTTGTTCATAGCACAGTTCTAACGTTTTCTGGACCATTAAAGTAATGTTTTTGCTGGCATAAATATAAAGCTAGAGCTATATTTTTTCTAATCAACATTGAAAACAAAACTACGTGTATATGTCGCAAAAGTAATGCAACACCGGCTGGGATACCTTAACTCTTGCTAAAGGTTATGAGCTTAAGATTATGGCTTCTCTCAACCCAGAACTCAGAACAACTTATGACAATGTCATTCCCTAGTAATTTGCCATGTGCTTGACCCAATGTGGGTTGTACATGGTACATGATAGTATGTGTGAAGTTGAGGCTGCTTATCAGCTTTCAGTCTCTGGCATGCGGCTGAACGGTGATAAGCGGACGGGCGTTAACAAACCGGACGGACAATGGGGCTGAGCTGAGAAATCTGACGCCTGATACGAAACTCACGTGTTCCTGTAATGTATCCGATTAAATTGAGTATTACATGCCATATAAAATATATTGCTTATGAGTGGCAAAGTCTTCAAAATCACGATTTCTCAAGTGCTTAATGCTTTGATGTTATCGGAACTTTCGATTCGAGTTGTCTACATATTTATTTGCCGAACAAATTTAGATGATTTGTGCTAATTTTTTGTGTGTATTTTTGTATTGTGCCAAATCAATATAGATTGATTTTAATTATTTATCTATTAGCGAAACCAGCAGTCAAGCAATTTATCTATATTTCTCTTTCACATTTCTTCTCTTCTTTTTGTGTGGCTTACGAACACTGGCATTGTTTGTTATTGATTGGTGGAGGTATCGAAATGAAATAGAATCAAGTGAAATTAAATGAAAATGACATCAATGAATATTAAATCAAGTAAACTACACGGGATATAATTATTGTATAGACCAAATATAATAATAATAACGCGGATCTAAAGTTTCTACTGTTACGTACATTGAATCTTTATTACATTTCTACATTTTTCTTTTGTGCATTTTTAAGTGGCGCAACATTCTGAGCGAATCTCAAAGTAACAAGTTTTTCTGCTTTCAACTTTAAATGCTGCTTGCTAATTATTGTGCTAACATTTAGTTGGATAAATTGTTAGTTTGATTCAACGTGATGCGATAAGTGCTGCCGTCAAATAATTGTATAGTAATCAGTGTTGAACAAAACGATTATTTACTCAATTCGATAAATGATGTCGATAAGTTTTAAACGCAATCAATTAAATGGTCTGCTGCGTTGCGATACTTGATATCGATAGCAGTTAACTAGTAGAGTTTATTGTTAGACTGGATACATACAAAATAGAATCTTAAAACATTTCCATACAATTTCACAACGTTATACAGTAGCTTAATCCGTTGTTTTCAACTATTTCTTGGCCCCTAGACAACTTGCGTCATTTGATTGTGTAGTAGGTACAAAAATGTGTACATTATAAGTGCTTATATACATAAACATATATACACCTGGTTATATCATCAATTGACAACTACTTAAATAGTCTCCTTTACCCATCCCTTGACACAGTTCATCCCCATGACATATTATTATACGAAAAGTATATACATACATGTATATATATATTATATAAAAACATTGCCACACCCCCACATACGACCGCCTGTCTATTTTTATATGCTATTTATTCTAACAACAAAATTGGCGCCCTAAAATCGCGTACTAAAAATAGTCTGAGCAGGTGGGTGATTGGGCTGCTTTGGTGGGGATGGGTGGTGAAAGGAACTTGCACTTGGCGCTAAATGTGGCTACCTCAACATCAATATGTGTGTGTGTGTGTGTGTGTGTGTGTGTGTATATGTCGCGTCTTCATTGCGTGTGCCTAAAATTAAAGCAATGCAAATTCAAAAGAAATAAAAAGAATACAAAAAATACTACACAACTGCATGACTTGCATAAAAGTCCAAGCAAAGAAAATTAAGAAAGAGAGAGCGAGATCGCAGTAGGATATATATTGAGCAACAACAAATGGCATGCACTCGGAACATGTGATAGCGATGACGACAGTGTTGTTATTGTTATGTTCAGTGTTGACAAATCTTCAACAGCTATTTAATAAGAGCTTGTTGGTGATCAAGGGAGTTGTCGGAGGAGGGGGGGGGGGGGAAGACTTAGAACACTAGTCAGTGACCCATTGATAATGCACAACGGAAGTTTGCGAGCGTTGAACGATCGAATCCGAAACAAATGCAACTTTCCGGTGTGTATGTATGTGTGTGTGAGTGTGTCACTCTCTTTTTTCTTTTCCCCCATAGCTCTCACAACAACGACACTGACAACAACTGATAATGCAAATCGTGTCTGTTTTTATGCAACGTGTCAGGGTTTTGATTTATACAAAAAAAAAAATATATATATAATGAGTGTGATTCTCTTCTTTGCGTTCAATTGGTCAGCATATATGGCAATTTAATAGTTGATTTGATTCATATCTTCCTTCAAAGACTTGAAAAACGTATTATCAGCAGTAGCCAGCCACACGACAATTTTTATATGCATATACGCAAGCAAATACGTAAGTAGTATGTATGTATGTTTGCGTTCGCATTTAGTATAAATTCTGGCGAAATGCAAAAGCTTCCTAAGTACTGGCATTTTGTTATTGTACATTTTATTATATTTACACACAACAAAAGCTTTGGATTATTTACTACACACACACACGGACACACACACATGATTGCATTTATAGCTACGAATATCGCGACAAAAGCAAACAGACGGAAAACATATGTTGCTAAAAGCGCTAGCGAGAGATAGAGAGAGGGAAGAACACAACCCACACTCTCGAAAGCTCTTTTTTTTACAGGCACCCAGTTTTGTTTACAACTCTTTGTTGTTGCTGTGGTGTGTATATGTGTTCGTGTGAGTGTGGTTGTAAGTAAAACAAAGGCAACTCAACGATAAATTATAAATTCAAAACAAAATATAAAAAATAAACAGTTTTGACCTTGAGTTTGGTTAATAACTGTGCTCCCACAAACTGTACTATATCTTTTTCCTCTCTCTCTTTCTAATTCGTTCTTTGTTCATGCCTCGCTCTACCCTTTCTTTAGCTTTCCTTTTAATTTGTTGATAGCTTGGCTGGCCCAACTGTTTTCCTTCTCACGTCTGTACATATATATAAATTATTGCTTTTGTTTATAATCGTTGCTGATTATTTCATTGTGTGTTGAAATTGTCTGACGGCTTGCCTGCTGTTTGTACATATTTAACCGAAAATTGTTATAATTTTGTATTTTGTTGGACTTGATTTGAATATGACGTCAGGAGCAGCTGCTTTTTTGTGATTTTGTTTGTATGTATTTGCTTTGGTCAGGCCTTATAGTTCCAGTTTGTACTTTTTATTTTGAACAACCACCACCACCACCCCCATCCTCTTGCCATGCTTCGAAGCAGCCAAAGTCCAAATACTTTTCACGTGCATCCCACGCGTCGTTTGTTCCATTCCACTTTGTTTACACCATGTATCACTGTAATGGGTATACTTGTGCACATAATATTATTAATTTATTATTATTTTACTTTTGCTATACAACCAGTTTTATATCTAGCGCCTGCTCTGACGTTTCTTATCAAATGTTTTGCATCACATTTTTTTATTTCTTGTTTTCATTTACTTTTTTGCTTTGCTTTGCCCCATCTTCCTCAAACAAACCTTTCGCGTTCATTAACTTTTTCGTTTATTTTTGTTGATAATTTTTATATAGTAGACATGCTATTCTTTTTCAAATCTGTATTTCGTGCTCTCTCTTCATCACCCGTTGCCCTTCTCCTCCACAACACTTGCTTCATTAAAATGTTTGCTTGTCTTTTTTTTCTGTAGACTTCCACTTAAGTTTTTAAGTATGTATGTAATTTTTTTTTTTTGTTATGCTATGTTTGACAGCAAATTTGTAATAATTTCTATTCGTATTCTCATCTGTTCCCATTCGCAACGTTTCCTATATACATATGTATATACATACATACATATGTATATGTTTCTTTCCTAACATTCACATTTGTTCATAGAGGGCGCTTTCGGCGCTCAAAGTACAAAAAAAAAAAAAAAAAAATTTGTTTGGCCTTCGACGCGTTCGGCAACCTTTGACGAATATTAAACAATTTAAATAGCAATAAAGTTTGGTGGGGTGGAAAGGGGGGGTATTTTGTGTGAAGAGGCATAGGAATAATATGTAAAGAAACCAGAGAAACAAGCATATCACTTAGCTAAAATAGAATTGTTGTTTAAGTGCCGCTTTAGATGCTACACAGCATTTGTGTGGTTTGTGTTTGAGTTGTTCGGGGCTGCCACTTTGGAGCTGTATATACACTTACACTGTGTGTGTGTGTGTTGGTTCTCGCCTGACCTTCACGAATGGCAGGTAACGCTGTAAGCGTTGCCAGCTATCAGCTGTAAAAATGTCAAGTTTTCAGCCAAAATGACGAACCAAATGTTTTATAGATAAGCTAGCTTAACACAGTGATATTAATTCCAAAGTCTATAAATTTGTATATAAAACAATACGCGTTGATTATATATACATATATATATACTTGTGCCCTCCTCTAACGTTTAACAGCTGACTTTTTAATAAGTTTTCAATTACCATGTTAATTGGGGGTATTCAAATAAATATCGATATCGCTCTATCGATTAACGTCATGCGATTGATTTTAATTAATTTAATTGAGTCAATTTTTCAATTGATGAAACATTTATATATAAGTAGATTATATAAGAGTTCACAATGCTGATTAAATTAATAAATTAATTTAAAATTGTGCTTGAGTTTTTCTATATGTGCATATGTATATATATTTTTCCAATCGTAATTCGCCACTTATAGAAATTTATAACCCAGATACTCGATGCATTTTTCCGTTTAAATATATGACCATTAAAATCAACCAGAAATTTCGGTTTGTTTTTTTTCTTTTGTAAACAAACTAATTAATATTTATAATCAGCAACAACAACAACGAATTGTCGAGTCACCTGTTCAGCCCGAGGCAAAAACTGACCAACCAAAAAATTAGCAACAACAACAATAACAAACCTATCGAAAAGGCAAACCTCAACAAGTGATTTTTTCTTGTTTTTATTTTGTTCCCTACTTTTGTTTTGTTCGGCGGCAGCGTTTCCATTTTGACTTGATTTCGTGTTGTTGTTGTTGTGTTGTTGTTTTCGTATTTTTTGCTCTTTCTATTTTTGGTTTTATTTGTGCAAAACAAATTTTGCGAATAGTGTGTTTATGGCAGCGAAGAACTTCAAGATAAAAAGAAATAGTCAATAGTCACGCTGGCGAAAACAACGATAAGCAGAAAACAATGAACAACAACAACAAAAACACTAACAACACTAACACTAACACTAACACTTTTGCTTTGGTTTCGTGCAAAACATTTTAATAGGTTGTCCATTCTGTATTTATATGCCATCCACTTTGGATTGCCAAGAAAGTTTTATATATGTATATCGTATATATCTACTTATATTAATCTGATTGTCAGTTTATCAATCAATCATAATATTAGACAGTTTTACATATGTTCACTGTACATATTTGTTTATAATCGGCTTACAGTACAGTTCCGGTACGGGTTTAAGATAACAACTGCATTCGAATCTGGCATTGCAAATGAAATTAGCATAAAAATTAACGATTTATACAGTGGCAAAAGTAAATAAGCTGCAGTGAAACCTCTTATATGCGGACACTCCTCTTACTTGACAATCGCTGTTCGCTTAAGACAGGTTTCACTGTATGTATAAACTAAACTCTGAAAATTTCCATCGGTTCCATGTCTTAGATTCATTTATAAACAACATCATTAATAACATAAGAGAAAAATCTATTGATTTTTATCGATGACAGTTATCGTAATGTTAAGGTTGTTGATAACTGTAAAATTCAGACTTAAACTCGATGTTGCTGATGTAAATGTTAACGACTGGCAAACGACCTTAACAAGTTGGCGTTAAGCCATTAAAATATTCCATAAAATAATATTTATGCTTCATTAAATCAACCCACTCTAAAGCTCTCTCTCTCTCTCCTTACTTTTTTCATTGCAGCAACTGTAAAGCAACAGCGCAGTCGCAGCGCAGCGCCTGCGCGCCAGGCGCACAACAACCACACCAACAACAGCAAGAACAAGAACAGAAGAAGTAGAAAGTTTTAATTACTTCTTGATCTGTTCTTTTGCAAACGTTTTGCAAACGTTTTGCATCGCCATGACTGAGAATCAGATATATCCTATGTCATCGGAATTCTTTGATAGCGGCTCAAACAGTAGCAGTAATCCTTTGAAATATGAGCTGTATGCACTCGCCTCGCCCACATTGACCATACAAACCGGCGGCTACAACAACAACAGCAGCAGCAGCAACAGTAACAACAACAGTAACAACAATTCGAGTGCCATTACATCGAGCAGCAACTATACATCGAATGTGATGCTAAGCACATCGGCAATAAGTATACCGCGCAGCAACAATTCCAATCAGAGCCATCATCATAGTCATCATCATCATCCGTATCAGTTGAGCGGCACGCCCACATTAACACCAACGCCCACACGACAACAGCAACATCATTTGCACAGTTTGCCCAGCATGGCACAGCACCAACACTTGCAACAGCAGCAGCACCAGCAACAGCAGCAGCAGCAACAACAACAACAACAACAGCAGCAGCAGCAGCAACCATTACAATTGGGTGAACTGTCAGATTTTGGTCTAGATGCGTTGGATGCTGCCTCGTTGTCGCCAACACTGCTGCAGGATGTCAGTTTGGGCGCTGCCTCACCGCTCAGCTCCACGCTGTATAGCAGCAGTGGAAATAATGCCAGCAACGCCAGCAATCCGGGCAGCGTCACCACAAACTACTTTACACCGGATCTAAGCTCTTGTCTAAGTTTAAATATGCCATCGGAGCAATCGTTGCTGCAGGAGGTGGTCAGTGGCAATGCTTTGCTCTACGAGATGACGCCCAATTCGAATGCCATGTGGAGTGACATTAGTAGCGCCATTGTTCATACCAAAAATGAGCCCTTCAATATCGATGATGATTACATATTTCCCAATGACAAGCGAGACATACAAGCTGACGAGTTGGCCGATTTGAATGGTGGTGATTTTTTGGATGTTATGGGCACCATTGAGGATTTGTTGCCCGCACCGAATGTCAACTTTTTGCTATCGCCACAGTCAAGCACATCGGATGGACTACCCTTAGATCTGTTGCAGCAGCAGCATCAGCATCAGCAGCAACAACAGCTGCAAACATTGCTAACCCAACAGCAACAGCAGCAGCAACAACAGCAGCCCCAGGAAAGCTATGAGCTGTTCCACAGCACACCACAAAAGCCACCATCGCAGCTGGGCAGCTCCAGTTTCTCACCAGGCAGTCAGGCATCTCAATCGCCGCTGACACCACCGCCGCCACCACCTCATGCGAATCGTTCGCAATATCAGCTGGTCAAGTCGCGCAACATGCAGGAGCTGCTCAAGAAGGGCATGGCCATGTCTTCGCCACCCGAACGCCACTCGATGCTCAGCCAGTCGGTGGCACTCAGTCCGGGCGGCAGCAGCAGCGGTTTTGGCAGTGCTGCCAGTGGCAACAGCAGTGTCACAAATGCCAGCAGCAGCAGCTCCAATCAAGTGGTCATTACGGCCACATCAGGTGCGCCAGGCAGCGTACGTAAATCGTTTGGCTATCAACCCGGCTCCATTGACAGCTCACAGCTGTCGCGTTTGTCATCGTCGGCGCCAACGCATTTGGGGCTGGAACACATCTGGATGCGACGTGAGCCGCGACAGCATTTATTATCTACTGGCTCGCTGGCCGAAGCCGAAAGTATCTCATCGTTGTCCACTGGCAGCGTTCTATCGCCGGATGGCATCGATTTCTCCCAAGATGACGACGATGATGCTTCCAGTGAGAATAGCGATAACTACGATGACTTTAGCAGTGACAATGGTAGAACGAAATGCTTTACATCTCTTGTTGTATATTTATTAATAATATCTTTATATCTTTTTAAGGTTCTGGTGATGATGATGAGACTCGCACTTCGACACCAAACCAATTTGGCGGCAGCAAGGGCAAGGAGCGCTTCTTCTGGCAATACAATGTCCAGGCTAAGGGTCCCAAGGGCAAACGTCTTGTCTTCCAATCAAAGCTAGAGGATCCGCATTTCCTCAACGAGGTCTCCGATCCAGTGTTCAGTCCCACTTGCTCAGTCCGTGGCATTAAAGTGTATAAGGTGAGTGTTCAAAGCCAAAACAAAATCGAAACAATTTGTTAATTCAAATTCTAAATTCATCCAAAAACAGCACAGTGGCAAGGCGCGCAAGGGGGATGGCAACGATTTGACACCAAATGCACGCAAGCTGCACAACATTGGCAAGGAACTGGACAAGTTGAGTCGCACCATTAACGACATGACGCCCGTTTCGGAGCTGCCCTTCAATGTGCGTCCCAAGTCGCGCAAGGAGAAAAACAAGCTCGCTTCGCGTGCCTGTCGCTTGAAGAAGAAGGCCCAGCACGAAGCTAATAAGATCAAGCTCTATGGCTTAGAAATTGAACACAGTGAGTTTAAGTTGTTATCCAACCGTAACCCCTATTAATGATCATTCATTGTTTCTTACGTAGAGCGTTTAATAAATGGCATTGCTGAGCTGAAACAGGTTCTGGCTGTCAAGCATCGCACAAAGAGTCAGGGTGAGGCCACGGAGGAGGTCGAGCAGCAGATTCAACGCATTTTTACAACGGCTTCATGTGAGTTGCATATGAAAATTCACTTCACCTGCACAGACGTTCAACTTATTCTTATTCTTTGTAGCTGGTATACGGATTGCAGGCGGCTCCACCGATTTTGTGAATAAAGTCTTGGAAAATATGCGCGGCGGCATGCCGAATGGCGGACTTGAGGAATTGCGGAAATCGTAGACCAACGTACTACAATAACATTGCAAAGCTAAAAACGAACCGCCCATCAATGTTTTAATTTTAAGCATAAAACTAGCATAGCCCACGTTCTCGTCCTCGCCCTAGCCCTAGCCGTACGCCCCCCACAACGTAGCCGGGCAAATAACCCAACTAACAAAACAATCCATAGTCAAAACTTGAATGATAACAAACAAGATGAATGAAAGAAAGTAAGCGTTAGAGTGAGCGAAAGATAGTTGTAACTGTGATTTAGGAGCCTGGCATAGCATGCAAGCAAAAAAAAAAAAAATAAAAAATACAAACAAACAAACAAATAAAATAATGATTTGGTCAGCGCTAAAATTATTAATTCCCTGGAAAGGCAAGCAAAACACTTGATTAGAAACGATAAACAAACTGTAAAGAAAGAGGCAACAACAAACATAAACAACAAAATGCACCATGAAATTCGTTTAGCTACTAAGAAACGAATAATAATCAAAAAACTTAAATGTAAAGAAAGAAGGATTTTGAGTTTGTGTGCGTTTAGGATTTAGCTACCAGATTTACCTGCTTACGACATAAGTTTTGATTTGATTAAACATTTTTGAATTGCGAAACTAAATTAGGCTACACAGTAACGAAACCTATATATATATATATGTAGGTATATATAAAACTGCGATTTATTTGTTTAAGTTTCTGATGCTATATATAACAGTGTATAAATTGGTTCAATGTTAAGCACTAAGTTTTATTTTAAAATATTCTTTTGCTATATTGGAGAGCTCTTACTTTAATTTATCCATACATATATATATATATTATATTTTTATAACAATTATGTTCATTTTGTTTGTTGGCTCCACCCGCCCCCATAAGAAATATTTTGGTCCTAGGTTTTTGTCAGTTTTTAAGTTTTTGTTTGAACTTAAGTAAAAGAAAAAAAAAAACCATTTATGAATGAAAATTATTGATTAATTGAAATCTACATGCATAATTGATGTTAAGTTTTATGCATGTTTTATACTACATACATAAATATACATACTTTTAATTACTTTATACTGTTAATCTATATATAGATACATATACATACATATATGCGTGGTGATATAATTTTAATTTTCTGTGTATGCTTTGATTTTCTTCTGTATGTAAAACCTTTGGCAGAGGTTTTGCATTATAAAATTATATTTAATTTTTACACTTTATAAAGAATAATTAATAACCATTCTATTTACGTTTTGCATATGAATTACCTTCAATATAAATCATATAATTTATGAACTTTAGGCACACAATATTCATTTCATAAATTTAGTTGCGGGTCGCTCTTTGAAGTGCATACGAAATAAGTTTTCAAATACAAAAACACCAAAAAAAAAAAAAAAAACCACAAAAAACAAAAACCAAATTAAACACACTTTGAGTTTTATTATGTTGATTTAATGATTTCTTTTGATACACTTGTCTTTTTTTTGAATAATTTTTTGCTCCTGCTTCGATGCTAATTTTGTGATATTTGTATTGAGTTAAAGATTTTCTTTTTCTTTCATATTTCGCTTCTTGCGGGAGGAGTTCTTTATTTGGGTTCGCAACAAATTGTGTTCAGTTGTTATCAAAAAATAACAATAGCGATGAAAGAAGAAAAGAAAATGGAAAACTATTCAAAACATTCAAAGGACATTAAAGTCTTGGCTTTATATTATTTTTGGGATACATTTCTTCTTTTTCGTTGATAAATGAGAACGGAAAATACAAAAACACAAAGTGATTCAAGTTAAAAACTTAGAAACCTAGGCACTCGTATTACCCACTTGAGTTGAGCACGTGACAAACAAATTCTAGTTGTTAGTTTAGGTATAAAAACAAAATGAAATAATAACAATAATATGAAACTTATTAACTTATTTAAATATGAACAATTAACAATTGTGCATCAGTTTTGTTTAGGGTTTTCAAATTCATGTTTTAGGAGCTTCAAATCCATAAGTGATATGAATAACAATTCAAAATTAATTAGTTTATGAATAATATTACAAAAATACTACACACACACACACACACACACAAACACATACACACGCACACACAAAGTACAAGCGCAAGCAAAGCGACTAAAAAATGTTTGAAATGTTATAATAAAAAATTGTATATTGTAGCGTACATTAAAAGAGTTGCTTAGGTTTAGGGTTGTCTTTGTCCAATTGCAAATATATATATATATATATATATATATATACAAAATTGCAAAGTGCGAGGTGGCATTGAAATAAGCACGACAGTTCCTCAGTGTTTAATATGTGTAAAAGGGCATACTAAATATTATATATACACACAAATATATATATATATATATATGTATACCAATATACAATTATTAATTATAGTATTGTAACGGGTAACGAGAATACAAACAACAAAATACATCCAAACATAATATGTTATATGGTTATGTATTTGTAAATGTGTGCTTTAACTAAATGTGCTTCATGTTTACATATTTTTTTATATATACTATGTCGATAACAATATCGTAATCGTAATCGTAATCTTAAAAAATACCCAAAACAAAGGATTAACTACCTCAAAGTTGAAAACAAGTTTCATTTTCGGTTATTTATAAGGAGCAAAATTATACACATATATATATACAACATAATAAATACATACATACATACTTACATAAATAGATGTCGTAAGTTTGCTTAAAGAAACAGTCTAAAGTATTTACATTTAATCAAACAAAACAACTGTGGGAACTAATAATTTAAAGAGAAAAAAATATATATATATATTTATATAAACAAAACGAGCCTGATTCATGTTCATGTGTCCATTTTAAATACATAACATAATATTATTAATTAGGCATTAGGTTTGAAAAAAAATCCATAAAATTCAAAAACTGATCATCTTGCAGTCCTTTTTCCTGAGTAAAGCAGATTTTTAAAGCTACCTGCAAGGTTATCAGATAACCAAAACTATTAATGTGCGTGTCCAACAACAAACAATTGCAACAAATTGATAAACAATTACAAAATATATACATATACATATACATACATAAATTATTAATTATATACAAAAGGAAATAAGTTTAAAGACTCTGTGTTGAAAATTACAAATTGTGCATGCCTCGAGGCAAAAATAAAACAAAACAAAACATAATTATTATGTTTAAAATGAACGGAACAGCGAAACAGATAATTTATTAAGAATGCAAACATAACATTTATGCATGTCAAAAAAGAAAACAAAAATGATGTGTCTATTTATATTATTAAAATACATACCAAATTTCAATATGAAAATAAATGGCGACAGCAACAAAAAAAAAAAACAAATCAATACCTTTTCTCTCTCGTTTTCTGTCGTTTTGATTTTATTGAAAGTGGCTTTTGGTTGGGATACAGCAAAAAAATGTGGAACGCTTCACGATTTTGCGTGTCATCCTTGCGCAGGGGCCATGCTAATCTTCTCTGTATCGTTCCAATTTTAGTATATGTTCTGCCGAAGCAAGAACGAATGTAGACCAAAAATTCTCCTATTTATATGTAGCACACGGAGAATAAGCACTTGGGAATTACAAGCATTTGCATCAACACAAGCGCCATCTGTTGTTCATAAATTCTGTTGGCCTTGGTTTGTGAAACGGCTAAGTTAGAAAATGGAACCAAATTAATGAGAAAGGCTTGACTTTGTAACAAACTTCTTCGCAAAGCGTTTAATTGAAATGCATTGTTTATAGTTTAAAACACAAGATGTTCGCTTTATTTAACTACATCGGAAAATACATATTCAGAGGCACGACTAAGAGAGTTTAAAGTCCAGTGTTGAAAGACCAACCAGGTTTGTTTCATAGCAATTATTAAAAATACATTCGTTTGTACACACATACATTACAAAATAAAACACACAACAAGTGTTACAATAGTCAGTTGATTGTGCTGTCTGAGATTCTGGGAGCACATAACACTCCATCACACGTTCCAGCTTCTACTTTACTCATGCTTCATCTCTGGCTCTAAATCAAACCAGGACTTCATGCCAGCAGGCGTGGTTATATCGCTGTCATCCAATGCTATTTTTAGCTGCAAAAAAAAAATAAAACACAAAAGCAAACGTGAGTTCTTTTTATAAAGTAAGTGTGTTCGTTCAAAAAAATGTGGAACGCTTCACGATTTTGCGTGTCATCCTTGCGCAGGGGCCATGCTAATCTTCTCTGTATCGTTCCAATTTTAGTATATGTTCTGCCGAAGCAAGAACGAATGTAGACTGAAAATGCTCCTATATAAATGTGACACCCGACGAATAAGTAGTTGAGAATTCTAAGCGAGCGTGTCCTTGTCAGGTACTCGATTTGCTGACAGGAATTGATTTTTGCCTGCCTTGTTTGTTGTTTTGCACCCTAAAATCTTTGTGTTGTTTGCCTGTTTCTTACCATGCCAATGATGGGACTGCCACCGGATAGAAAGCCCTTTTGGGTGCAGACGGTAACCTCTAGCTCCGTATGCCTGAGCTCGGCAATCGAAATCAGGTACTCGAAGGATGCATCATAAACGGGATTGCAGTTATCCTTGATGACGCTGGTCTTTCGTTTCGACTCCTTGCTACGCCCGGGCAACAAATAAAGCTTGACATATGGATCTGGTATGCTGCTGGGATCGCGCAACGGTATATTCATTATCTTATGTATGGTCACATCCAGTTTCTGCCGCTGTGCCGAATACGTTATCGTCAGCTGTATGCGACCCAGAGCATGTTCCCCCGATGTTGAGGTCGTTTCAGGCATGCGATGTGTTAGCACCGAGCTGACAACTTCACTGATTGGTTTCTCCAGCGATGAGGATACTGAGATCGCTGGTGTATTCTTCACGGATTCCACCTCCTCGACAATTGGTGACTCGGCCGAAAGGCGTTTGCTCTTCGATTGATCATCCTATAAATTAAATATTGTTATTGTAGCAGATCGCAATAGCGAATTGAACTGGCTCGTACCTTGGACACTTGGGGTGCCAGCAGCGGGGGGACATCTGGTGTCTTTACGGAGGTGCTTCGCTGTAGGGCTGCAACCTGTTCCAACGCATCGGATTCCTTGTCAATTTCGCCAGCCTTCAAAATGCGCAAAGATAGTGACATATAGAGTTTCGATTCAGGTCCAGACTTCTGCAGTTGAAAGGGTTGCTGTATAACCTCCATGTTGAACTGCTTGACCAAAGTGCTCAGGTTATAGGTATATTGGCCAATATCGTTGCCTGTCTTCTGGTCATAAATCTTAATGTTCAGGCACTCGTTTTCCGGATTGGTCACCAAGAAAGTGAAGCCCTGCTCCCAAACGGGTGAATCATCGCGCAGTATCATCGCTGTCTGCTTCTTCTGCTTATTGACACTGCATACCAGATATGGATCCGGCTTGGAGTTGGCGCGCGCTTGCTGTAAGCAATATAAATTGCATGATTTAAGGAAGTCAGTGCTAAAAGAAATATATTTTTTACCTTTAGATGCCTGGCGGAGTCAATGAAAACACTGATTACAGCTGAGCTCATGGTGGTTACACGCAGCAGCTGCGTTTCCAGTAATATCTGTTGTAGATCATTGGGATCGGCGGTAAGCTTATACCATTGTAGTCGCACGTGTAGATCGCCATGCTTAGCATCCTCGAGAGTTAGCCACTGTGGAAGCAAATAACCAATTATTTAAATAAAGTTACTTGATATCATAATCCCACACTAAGATCCCACACTGTCATATCAATTATGAAATCTTATACCTATAAGACACTGTTAAAAACTTGAATAATTCTCATTTTCCCTTTCAGGCCTAATCAAACGAAAGTTCCGTAAGGAACGTTGAAAAAATATATACAAAAAAGATTATCTTAACATTTTCCAATGTGGAGTAAAATCTTAGTTAGTTAAATTTTTATCACAAATATAAATAGTTTCCCAGCTATTTTTTGTTATGTCAAAAACATGAAAACCTTTCCTAACCTTAGTCAGTTAGTAAGCGCAAAGGTAACATAACCCTATTTATATAGTTTTGATCAAGTGATTTTTAATACTTACAGTATCTAGAACGCCCTTCTTGATCACGCTGGATATATCGACAGATGCTCTGCAGATTATGGCAATAAATAAAAAGTATATTTAGTAAAAATATAATAATAAAATCAGATAGTAAAAACTTCTTGTTAAGTGTTTTAAGCGGATCTCAGGCCAAAAGTGGAGCAGTGTTGGGAATCGAGTTCTGTAAAAGGCTGTGTGAGCAGTTTTGGATTCAGTTTTTAAAAAAGGTTTTACTGTTTGATATGTATTTGTTTTTTGTTTTTGGTTTTTGATTTTGTTGTAAACACATTGATGTTGGTTGATGTGAAAAACGATTGCCTAACCTGCCGAGCGACTCGTCATCACTGGTACGATCCCAATCAAAGAGCCTAAGCACGAGTATGGCACGCTGTGAGACCTCAACCACAGCCTTATCCGTTCAGGCAACAATATTACGGTAATATGGAAGACATTGTATTAATACTATTAGTATTCAGTGGGCTTGGCAACTCTTCATTATTGTATGTTACTTGTATGTGCAGTGGTCATTACTCGATAGTCAATCAAACTACATTTAATTACACTACAGGGCATGCATTAATGTGTGTTCAGTACAGGGTGCTCCAACTGTTTGTGGTGTGAGAGTGTGTTACTGCGCATGCAATAGTTAGTAAACGTTTTATTATTGAATATTTATTTGTTAGTAGTTGGGGTTAGTCAGTTTGCTTTTTTGTCTACTTTTGTGTCATTAAAGCAATTGCAGTAGGATGTGAGTTAGAAAACAGTTATGAGGCACTGTTTAGTGTATAAAGCTATTACTTTGGTATATAAAAGCATTTAAAGGAAAGATTCACTAAAACCTTAATAGTCGCGATTCTATATAGGGGTACTCACATATCTAAACAATCGAATCGTTAAATATTTTAACATTTACAAAATATGAAGTCAAAGCTAAAACGATTCTTCAAACAATTGACAACTCATTCGTTGTCAAGTAAGGAAACAATTTTTAAAGGAACTATTTTTATTATTTAAAACCTATTAAATTAAATTACTTGGATCTTTATAGGGAAGCTTTATTTAAGAATTAAGCTATAAAACTCTTTAAGTCGCATTCGTATTTTGTTTTTGTCATGATACTTAAGTATGTTGCAAGAATGATTACTTTTGTAGTATGATTTCAGTAGATAGGTAAAATTTGACCGTCAGTTTGTTTTGGTTGTTAGTTAACGCTAATAAGTATTTAGTTTTTAAAGAGGCAAAAAAGATTGAAACATAACGATAACTCAAAAACGCATTACAAGGAGTTAGAATTACAATATCAATGCAGTCTCATGCCGCAATACAACCTGCCCAATACATCATCGGCGTTAACGCCTGGCATACTTTGGTCATAGTCCCACAAAGAAAAACCAACCAAATGGTTGATGGTGGTAAAAATACACGCCTAGAAAAACAAGTGTGTGTCAAAAAGAGAATGAGAAAACAATAGAGATAGAGATAGATAGTTGGAAGTTTAGAGCAGTGGGTAAAACTTCAAACATATATGTGTAATTCAATTCATAGTTAGCTAGGATCTAAGCATGCATTAGTACAACCAACATAGAAGATATTACAAGTATTTACTCACATACGTTGATAGTAAGTTGATGAATTGAGGGGAGTTGGAAAAACGAATGGAGGGGTGTAGCAGCATTGTTTTGAGCGTTAACTCAACGGCTTGAACCGACTTGAAACGACTTGAACCGACCCCGACCCCGAACCGTATGAGTAGTGGTTAAATGGATAGCTTACCTGCCGAGGTTTTCGTCTTTTTTGGAATCATCCGAATCCTTCACTTGTATGTCGACCCATTGACCCATTTCAATAAAAACTGGCGCCTAGTGGCAGACGCAAAGACGTAGTACAAACAAAAAACGAGTACATAATGTCACGATATATGCATGGAAATCAAAAAATCATAAATGATAAGTGGTAAAGAGAAGAAGGAAAAAAGAAATACAAACTCTACAGCATAAATAAATAAACAATCAATTCAATTGGCATTTTGTGTGTTTGTGTATATATGTGTGTGTGTGTGTGTGTGATTTTGGGTGTGTTTTATGTTTGTGTTTTGTAGCATGCAGCAATCGAATGGCAAGAACGGCAAGAACAGACTACAAATAAGCAAGGCTGTGTCCGTATAAGTTTCATAGCAGCGAGCATACGCACCTCACACCAATAATCCCACTTGGGATTCACATTGTTATCGATAATTTGAGTCCTGAACTCCTGAGAGCCGACATTTATGATGGCATACGGATCGGATTTACCCTTGCCCAACACACTTATGTCCTTCTTCATCAGATTCTTAGCCTCCACAACGTGTATGCGTAGCAGGCCCTAAAGAAGAAAATTATATAACAGTTTGAGAACATTGAAAACCTGAACCCACCTCTGGTTCAGGCATTTTGAGTGCGACAGCCGAAACTTCATTGCTCAAAGATATTGGCAGCTTGTTGGGCAGCACCATCACATTGCCAATCTGTTCGACAATGATGCGTCGCAATAGATCCGATAGTCCGGGCATGTCCATAAAATCAATCACACCCACAAGATTGAAGTCAATGTTCGGATTGTTTAGGAAAAATATCTGCAAGCCGCCAACAAGCGGCATAGAGCGTATCAATGGCTTCATTACGACGCGCACCCAGCCATGTATCTGGAAATCCTTGATGCCACCCTTCATGCCGCCCAAGTAGAAGTTAATGTCACAGTCGCTGGCATAGAATAAATCCAGATCCATGATAATCTCATTGCGGTCAACGTTCTTATCATAGATCTTCACGCCACCAATACGCGGCGGTATCGTGCCCAATATAATCCGATCAAAGCGAAAGCCGTTCATCTTGTATTGGGATAGCGCCAAAGCAACATTTGGCTCAATTGTCTCCTTGACTAGGGTGCGGGCAAAGTGATTCGCATTGGGCCACACCTGCTTCAGTATCTGTTGCGAGCAATAAAAAGTGTGCGTGTTTAGATATCAAAAGCGTTAAACTTAAGCTGTAATAGTTTATCAAGTGTTTGTGATAAAAGATTAAAATAGATAAAGGTGCATTTGCAAACTATCACAAATTAAGTTAAGGCAACACAAATCGTTAAAGTATTAACTGTATTAAAGCTTACCTTATTCAACCACTCGGCGCGTTCGACATCGGGAAAGTATACCCAGGCGGGCAGTTCATCAATGCGTGCCAGAATTACATCTTTTTCAGAGGCCAGTGCCGATGCCTTGGCAATATCGCGTCTCTTTTCCGATGTCTTTGCCAGCTGGTCCCGAGCCACAGATAAAATGACAGGAGCAATAAGCCAGGCAACAGACCAGCCCATATAACCAACTAGATATATGGAGCCAACAATGGCCACCTTCTTGCCCACCGAATATAGCACCGAAAAGATATTATTCTCATCGCTGCTGCGCGGCTTGGCCACAACTTGATTTGTGCCATTGTCAACAGCAGTTGGTGTTGCAGGTGCCCCGGTTGTTGCAGGTACACTCGTTGGTATATCGCTCATTTTGGTCTTCACGATGGGCTCCAGCTCGTGTTGTGGATCTGGTGGCACAATGAAATCAGCTAGCGGCACACTCGGCTCAGCCGTATTCTTATCGCTAGAAAAACACAGAAATTTCATTTAAATTATTGTTGTTGATGATAATATTAGTTCAAATGAAGGCAGCTGATTCATTAGCATTGAAAACACGATTCATATTAGTCTTATGATGATGTCATATTCGAGATGCCGTACAGCTCACAGCTCTTTATGCCGGCTTTTGGTTTATTTTATGTACATTCCATTTTGTCTTAACCTGTGCGCGAGTAATTTATATTATATGGTTGGGCATTACTCATACGTCGCGTGGGCCAAACAAATTGACACAGTTTCGTTTGCGCTTTCAACTCGGCAAAGGTGGCAAGTAAAAGTTGCAACAATAACAAGCAACTGTTGAGCTTATTGCCAGTTTAAGCAAGCACTTTAATATAAATCTAAACTTTTCTGTGCTTCGTTTTATTTATTTACTTCGTTAAATAAATTTAACACTCAACCAACAACCGGGAAAGATTAAAATGTTTGCTATTCAAGATGAAAATGTCATAATCAAGCGTGAACTTCTTGTCAAAGGAATGTTGAAATAATAAACAATGAAAAATATTTCCATTAAAGAAATTAACTTGAAGCCAATCGAACTTCTGACTGAAATTCAATGGAAAAGTCAGTAAGCGGCCAAAAGTTAAACTCCCTCTTGAAGGCTAATCAATAATGCAAAGCTCTTGGGTAAATTTACAAACTTCACTTTTTGGTTCTCTGTTGACTTTTCCCCTAACAAATCAAAGTTAAGTTTTTGGTCTGTTTATGTTATTCATTTGAGTTTTATAAATAGCTGCTGGTGGTGCTTTGAATCGTCTAATTGATATTGTAAGTTGTTTCTTTCAGTTTTTACAGTAAAATTGAAAATAAAAGCTTTTGATTTAATGATTAAGCAATAAGGTGAGATTTTATTTACTTAGGAATGAAGCACCCTTAAACCCTTATAACGGTAACTAGGCGTCGTCAAAGCTTCGTGTACACAAGCTCGGCTAATTTCGTATATATATATATATATATATATATATATATATATATATCTCAGTGCGCTGCTCCACATTTTGTTCAAGTGGCTCAAGTGGTGCGACATTTGGCAATTAGAGCGTGTGGGGTATATTTTACTCGGGTCTCTCGCCACCTGTTGATTTGCCGTCAAAGCCAATGCAATGAAAACAAACAAAACAAGCAACAACAATTTGAGAGGTAGACAGAGAGAGAGAGAGAGAGAGAGAGCGACAGAAAGAGAGAGAGAGAGCGAGAGAACGAGAGAGGGAACTGCTCAAATATAAAATAACTTTTACGCTGTCTACCTCCTAAAAAAAGGCATCCCATTGCCAAGAACTTGAACTCGCTTAACGACTTACTCGCATACAAATTTGTTATTTTTGTTGTTTATTGTGGCTTTTTCTCGTTCTTCTTTCTCTCTCTCTCTACATCTCTTCTCCTTTGACGTACTTTAATTGGTTCTAGCTTTTCAAAAGAATGACGTCTTCGTCTAATTGGCGTTGTTTTATTTTTTTTTGTATTTGCTTTATATGTATATTTATATATTGTTAATATTAAAGTGACCCTGCTGGCCATGTGTTCAGTTTTAATAGATGAATAAATAAATTAATCACAAAAACAATGATAATGTTGTTAATTGTTGAGTCACCTTTGCATTGTTATTGTCTTCTTCACAGTGTTTCAATTTGATTTTGTAAATTTTTCGTGTAAGCTAAAAAATAAAAAGTGCAAGTGAAAAATTAATTAAAAATTCTGAATTTTATAATAATAATAATAATGCATTTTATATAATAAGATGTATTATAAATGTTGTTTAAAAAGTTTGCTGACCAACAAATAAATATAGCATAAAAATAATAATGAGAAAATATTGTAAAGTCTTAGCAATATTTGGCGTCCTTATAATATACAAAGTAAAATTAAATAATCATAAAAAATATGTGCTCATAAGCTATAAAGGTAAAAACGATATCAGCGTATCAAAAGCATAAAAGTATATTCAGTAGTAAAAATTCACAAAATATAAAACGATATAAATAACATTCAAAAGATATAGGGGTTAGGTTAAATTAAAGTTAAAGAGAACATATATATTGACTCATAGCTAAAAAAATTCTTTGAACATGAAGCAAGCGCTTTTAAAGCAATGTGTTTGAAAATAATTTATTTTTATTTTTAATCCCCAAACTTAGCTATGTTTTGTGGCATTTGCAATTCGCATATGAAAACACTTATTTATTTTATTGTATTCCTACCAATCTTTGTTCTATCGAAACCTTTTAGCATTTCATAATTCAATCGTTTGTTAATTACGCATATATATATATATATAGATATATAATCTATATAGAGCGAGCACGTACAAAAGTGTCTTTCATTTAAAATACACACAAAATACGCATACAAGCAAACAAACACTCTTCCCAAACACTATATGTGTATATATATATCTGTTTGTGTCTGTTTTAAATTCTTCTGTGGCATTGAGAATATATACTTAAAAATTTGCCAATATGGAATACAATTGGGATATTTTTATCAAGTTCTAATTTCCATTCGCTCTTTAAACATAAACAACAAAAACAAAGTAAACAAATCGCATTTGTTGAATGTGTTTTGAAAACCGGATTCTGATTACGCATTAGGCAACAATTACAACACCAAGTTGATGTCTAAAAATATATATACTACGCACCCAAACAAATCTTTATAAACTATGTTAAAACTGTTTATGTTGTTGTGTTTGATTTTTTAATTTTTTTCTCCCTTGTTTTGTAGATTGCGCGAAGCGTTTGACGAACTTGCGTCGTCGGCGACGTTTTAAAAACTGAACGGAAACTCGTAGCGACAGCCACTAGAAGATTTTTTTTGAGTAAAAGCTTCGCGCGTTTGAGCAAAAGCTCTGCCCAGCAGCCGGGCGATGCGGTGTTCTCTAATGTAGTTTCTTTGGCGCCATGGGAGAGCCTTATTGAGGCAGCTTCAGCTACACAAGTTGACATAAGACTTTTTTTCTTTCAGTTAATGAGGTTCGAAAGATTTAAATTATAAAATTGTTGTCATATCATGTTATTTATTCAACTTTTTCTACTGAGCCCAACTAGAATTTAATAACACATAGAACTCTATTATTTTCTATTTTTAAACGCATATTTAAATATTAAAATTATACATGTTCGTTTTGAACTTATTCTGGAGAATTAAAGAAAATGTTGTCCATACGAAAACCCTTGATCATTATTTCTGGTTCGATTGTAATTATATTGATAACAAATATTAATGTGCTTGAAAAAATCAATGTAAAGGTTGAATAACTTTACTCAAATTGTTTAGCAATATTTCCTATTCCTTTGCCGTGCTTTGTAGAATAGTGTGATTAGCTACTAATTGTACAGCTACTAATAGCTACTAATTCCCAGATCAAGCGTTAATTGTTAATATTTGCTATTTTGCACGTCCTGTGGCCATTGATAGCATTTGGTGCAACTTATATTATTTTTATTAGGCGAGCTCTGACCGCAGTAAGCTGCATACGGATTATGTAGATTTTTCATAAATAACAAATGTGCGCGTAAAACATGACGTATGATTAATAATCGAAGCATTTGCATTTTTAATGGCGCCAGCAGATTAAAAGGTAAACAATGGCCTGCAAAAAGCGCAAATCAAACCCAAACCCAAACAACAGCTGAAACACAACTTTAAGTTGACCTTCAACACCCGCACACAAACACATTCACACACTGCTGCACATTGTCTGCCTGATGAGGGGGCAGGTAACAAGCAGGCAGGCAGGCAGGCATACCTTGTTGAAGGACACTCTTTGCTGCTGCTGTTGTTGCTGCAGGCAGTATGAGTGAAATATGTTGCAACAAATACCAACCGCTTGTAGGGAATTTAAAATTTGCCAGCCATTTTCTTTGTGCATGCACATTAGATGCTTTATGCTTCGGTCCTTAAAACCTTACAAGAATAGTTTTACTCAACATTTAGCTCAAGCTTGCTGATTATTAATTAAACATAAATTTAAGTTTTATAGCTATTGATTTTGTATTCACTTAAGAGTAAAAATTGTGTAATATGGGAAAATTGCTTAGAGCTGCAAATTTTTTTGGATTTTTTGAAACATAACCTTCAAATCACAAGCTGTAAAAGTTGAGGTTCATATCAACTAAAACTTTTCTATACAAAAAAGAAATCATGGTAAAAATCGGTTATTTAATATCAGATATCATGTGCGGATCACGCGGCCATATGCAAATGCTCTTTGCATGTGTTGTAATTTAATTGCTTTATAAATCTTTGATTTGACTTTGTCTTCATTTAGTTTGTATTTTATTGCTGCATACGCGGCGTATGCATAATGAGCTTCATTGGTTTTTCATCTTTGAAGTGTAGAACTTGAGACATGGTAAAATCGTAGGCATGATTGAACAATAAACTTTGATGTTTACCCATTTGATGGTCGCAACGCAACGAATTAAGAACAACTACAACAAGCTGAGTGCTTTAAAAGCCGACACGCCACAATAAGTTACAAAAGCAGCAACATCAATTGGGGTCACAAGGTTGAAGTTGCCTTGCGGCTACGCTTGAGTGGCAGCTACTGGGTAGACAAGTCCTCCAGGCATCTTTGTTTGTTTTGCTAACGCTTTGTCTTCTGTTTGCTTTCGGATAAGTGACGTCACATTGCCTTTGATTTATGGATGCGCTCAGTGAGGCAAATCCAATTGCAGCGTAAAATGTAACAAATTGTCAAGCAGTTAACAAGAGACGTGCCAAGGGGTGCAGGGTGAAGCTTCACAGATGTGATTTGATTACAAAATCCATGAATGGAATGAAATCAAATTGACTTGATTATCTTCATTACCCATGTACTTGTACATACAAACAGATATTGATTGGATATACTGGATTAAGTAGCATCAAAAACCTCTATATAGTAAATAGTATAACAACATTTCCTTGTGGCTTGCTTTGTTTACATTTAACTGCTAGTTTAGGCGCCACTCCTTGAATTAAGTAGTCAACACTTAATTAGTGACAGCAACATTGGGGAATTGTAAAATGTAATCAGCTTACATAAAAGTTTGATGAGTCAGAAATTAATGAGAAAGAACATGTCCAGACATGAGAATTCTTAACTCTATAAGCTTATTATATAAGCAAAGTTTTGAGTGCAAGTTCGGACAATAAAATAAATGAAACTCCCATATTATTGTACTATAACGTGATCAATATTAATAACTATAATTCTATAAATGCTTTCTAGCAATTATTAAACACATTTCACAATTCACATAGAAATTTCATCAATTCTCACCTACAAAAACAAATGAAGAGTATTAAGTTCTCGCCATGAAACTAATGTTTGCTGCTTTGAATGCCCGTATGATAACGTCATCGCCGTCGGGAAGCTGCCTCAACTTATTTTCAAGGAAAAAGTTGACCTTTTTTTTTCGTTTCTGTTGAATCATAAAAGAGAACCTAACAACTTACACAACTAAGCCCCATAAACTGTTATGCAATTTGCATTATGAAGCACGTTTCGAGTGTGTCACACACAGCCCACATCGGCACACTTCAACGAACAACGCACAACACACACATCACGTTCAATATTTAAACAAATTTTCTTGACGGGTTGGGAATTATTTGCCACACATATATTTGCGTGTGCCCATTAAATAATATGAGTAAAAGTTTTGCTCTTATATTTTGTTATTTTTGCAAATTGCGAATGAAAACCCAACTTGTGTAGTCTACAGGCTGCCTGCTGATGATGTTTTCATAAAATGGCCGCAGGGATACATATATATACATAATAAATGTATAGCATGCAAGAGTTCGACCGCACTTGTAATCTGAGCTACCAAACTTTAGTTGCCCAACTGTCGGGCTATTAAATTAGCTACCAAACATTCATTTACATGCACAACTTCAATTGGGGGGAACATGCTAAGGTATTATAGTCGAATGCTGGACGCAAGCACAAATTGAATAAAGCCAAGAGAGAGAGAAAATACACTAACAATTTGAATGTTTTGCTTATGAGTTAAACATTAGGTTTTATTTTTTTTTTTGTTGGTTGTACAATAAACTTGCCACACGCTCAGGCGCCAGGGAGCGGGGAAGCAGTCCTTAAGCCGAAAACCATTGCTTTAACGTACCACAAAATAAAGACACGCAAGGAACTCGTTGGCAGCAACGAAAAGGAAAACAATTGGGAAGTTGCAAGTGTATTGTGATTGACTACAAGATGCCTTACACTTCCATTAAAAGTATGAAAAAAATAAGATAAATATCATGCATTAAGCCTTCTCTTTATAGTTGTTAACTTATCGATTACCGATAGCATTATTTAACATTTAAATTATATCAAAATTTATCTTAAAAAGCATTGCCTACTTATTTGGGACAATAAAGTTTAAAAATAAATTGAAAGTTTCCACTTGGCAACACAACGAGTTCATAAATCAGCTTACATACATCGAATATATATACTATTGCATGTTCTTGAAGGTGAATGCTAAATGCTTGTCTGTCAAAGATTAACGATTTGTGTCAAAGCTGTCGCTGGCAGCTTTGTTGACGGCTCTAAGCTGCTCGAATTTGTCATGACCAACAAATGGATACGCGGTCGGTCACTTGAAACATTAACGACAATAAATACTGTACAAAAGTATGACACACCCCTATGGCTACACAGCCTACCCGCACACTTTATTGCCTAGCAAGGTTGCTGTTGTTTCGCCAACGAAAAATGTGGTTACACTTTAATTATGCATGGCGTCAAGTGCAAAAGTAAACCACAAAAAAAAGTTGCTTTTGTGTGTGTGTAAGTTATTCTTAAGCTTGTCATAAATGTCTGTCACAATGAAATGTCCGCCAGACTGTCGGTCTGTTTGTTTGTTTGTTTGTGTGTTTTGCCTCTGTCTGTGTGTGTTTGCGTCAGCTTTAGCTTGTTAGGTCACATCGTTCTTTTTGTGTTGTGTTGTGTTGCTGACAGCGCTGCGTATGCGTAATATTTACAATTTTCACTTTACCAAACTGAGCAGTAGAAGCAGGTGTGGCAATAACCACAGGACCTTCCACTGAGGATTGCTGCATTTTTAATGTTTACATTGCAAATTTCACTTACAGTTTAGAAGGCGTTTCTGCTGCTGCTGCTGGCACTTAAATAAGATGGCCAAAAGGGAATAACAAAGTCGCGGCTAAGAATAAAATAACAACGGCTCAAGTACACAATTGTTGGCGACACTTTTCCTGTACGGTTTGCTTTTTTTGGTGGGGGGTCCTTTTTGCTCAATGTGTTATTGATTCAAGACTGTCGAGCCGGAATCGCCACTAAAGAAAAGCGCGCCGAATTTTCCTGACGATGCGAGCGCGTAAAACAACGCAAGGACAACAACAGACTTGCATCGCACACGTCTCGAGCACAACTGAAAAGACCCGCATAAGGCAGCAGCAAAAGCCTGCTTTTTACTACAATGTCGCTCATACGCAGCGTGTGACCCACATTTGCTTGGCGTTGTAAACGACTCAATGAGAGCAACGCTAGAGAGAAAATTGCAGCTTTTAGCGCACGCTCTCCCTCTCTCTCTCCCTATTTTATGGCTTTAAGCGAGCCAAGGTCGCATTTTGTTTACGTTTGTTGCTATTTTTGGCGCCAAAATCAACGAAACAACTGTTGCAGCAACTTGCTGGTAGACTGGAAAAGGAAAGGGATGTGTATTCAGTGTGTGGCTTCTATAAATATTTGCAAATTAAGCAAGTGTAGTCGCATCGTTGCGCATTTTGCTTATTTACATGCGCTTATCTTTGAACAAATGTTAATAAATTTAATATTTATTAATCAGCTAAAATACATTAGTTACGCAAATTATTTAGACAATTTTAAATTTTATTCATTGTCTCTTTTAATTTAACAACCTAATTTTATCATTTGTAAATGTTTGTATTTTAATTAGAAGGTAATAGTTTAAGTTGCCTAAAAGCTCAGGCATGCGCAACGCTTTGACATTCACTGTGCTTTGCTAAAACGCGAAACTGAAGTATACAGTTTGATGGAGACTGCCAAAATTTATTTTTCAATAGCAGCATTGGCTGTTAGTTATTTGCATAAGTTTAAACAAAAAAATTAAGGTAAAAGGAAAGGGTTGTAAGAAAGGTAAGTAAGTTAGGCAGATGTTAGTGAGGAAAGTAAAGGTAAGTTACTTTCATGTGATGGGTTTTGAAGCCAAGGCATTCCAATAAAGTAACTTTTTATTTACAAGAGTTGACAGCTTTGCGAGTTAACTCTATGACAGTTTCAGACTTTTAACGAATAGCCCAATAAATTTGCGTGTATTTTAACATTAAATCGGATTCAAAAACATTTTTAGTAGCGTTATGTTTTGCGTGTCAATTAAGTTGACACTAAAAATAAATCAAATCAAAAATAAATACAACCAAAATCCACGATAAACTACAAAATCGTTAAAGCAATGCGGCTGAAATATCACAAAAAAACCAAAAAATGTCCAATAAGTTTGTGTGCCATGAAGTGTGCGTGATAGCTGCTGGTATGGCTTTTATTTTATTTATAGCTAGTTGATTTGTTTTCTTAATACTCGCGTATGGCCACAAGTCTTCGATATATATATATAAAAAACGTGTGTTTACAAAAAAAAACAAACAAACAAACAAACATAGAAATCTGAATTTATGACGCATTAAATGCAGACAGCAAATTTAATTCGCCAAGTTTCCTTTCTAGCCATTTGAACAAAGGGTTAAAATATTGTTCTTCCTGTTGCGACAGCGCACGACATGCATAATAATAAATGTGAATGGATACGCACAACAATTCATACAAGAGTAATAATAATAATAATAAAAGTATGACAAGACAACCAGTTGGCAAAAACAACGCACAACAACAACATCATATGAGTCTCAAAAACAAAGTTCGCTTCAATGTTTGCCATCATACTCATTTTCCACCCACAATCTTCAATCGCATGCCGTGACACTTCCGATTTATGAGTCAACAGAGTCAGCTAATGCAGTAATAAGAACAGCAGCGGAACGGTTTAAGTGTATATACATAAGAAGTATATGAAAAATCACAGCACAGCTTAGACAAGTTGAATTCACAACCTTAAAGTTATCGAAGTGTAAAGATATGTTAGAAACAGGTTTTGTTACAGCGTTTTATGTGAAAAAACTATTGAAGTTTGAAAAGTCAAATGATCTTATAATGTTATCGAATTATTTATGTTAAAGAAATGAATAATTATATAGCGAGAATTCAAATATTACAATGGGGGAAAAAAGAAGTTAAGTTAAGAGGGTTATTATTTTAATAAAAGTAACTCGTCAAAAAATATATAAAATTAACAAGAAAGTCTCTTTGTTAAATTTAAATCAATATAAAATATTAATCATATTTTTAAATGACCCGCTGCAAACTCTTTGTCATGGTATTCACAGCATGGTGCTAGCAAAACCTTTTTATTCTATTGCAGAGGCTTCAGATTCACATTAAACTTGTCTGCTTTATCAATTTCATTTTTCATTTTCGTTGTTGATTAAATCATCTTGAATTTTTCATAATTAAAATTTACTCAGATGCAAAATAAGACTTGCTTTAAGTTCTGAAAAATAAAAAATATATAGAAAAAATACATAAGTAAATAACTAAAATCTAAATTTCATAAACGCTCTCACATTCTATTCTATTCTAGAAAATACGTAGATGAAATGCGATTCTTAAGAAATATTTATTTAAATTCTTTGCCAAAAAAATTCTTATGCAATAAGCGACAACTAAAAGTATGTCAAGTTCTCTGATTATTTGTGTATTTTTTATTAGCAATTTAAACTGTTGTTTAAACGTTACTTTACGTAGTCATTGCTGTCACTTAAAGCTTATCTAGTGCACTTTAAATAACTCACAATCAGTCGCATTTTAAAACACATCCTGTGTTAGATCCCGTTGATTTTGGCACACACACACACACAGACAAACACAGCACGATAAACCGGAAGTGCTTGACGCTTTTGCATATCCTCAAGTGCCACTAAGTGGTGCTATAGCTTTCATTTGTGTGGTGCTTATCGCACTCTCACACAAACAAACTCTTTTATTCTATATCCAACTCGTTCGCTCTCTCTCACTCTCACTCTCTTTCTCTTTCTGTCGCCTATGTCAAGTGCACAAGTGTTTGTAACTGTTCCATGCTAGTTTTTACCGCTTTCCTTTGCTACATGTATTTTTATTTCCTCGTTTCTTTCTTATTTTTCTTTTTGTTTTTTTTATATGTTTTTCATTTTGTTTCGCTGACCATGACAGCTTTTGCCCGTAAAACCCTTTGCCCCGACTTTTGTCTGCAGCATAAATGACATTTATATTGGTTATAGAATGTATTTGTAGAAATTTTCGTTGTTGCTGTTGTTGTTGCCCCTTTTTGGTTTCTGTTGCTGTTATCGTGTGTACGTGTGCGACCATTTTTGGCCATAAAAGCATTACAATAACAAACGTTGTTTGCGACACAAGCGTTGGCCAAAAAGGTCAAGTTATGAAATATGACAGCAACAACAATAGTGCCTAAAAGTTATAGTAAAGATTTCAGCTTCAAGAAGCATTGAAAAACTTTGGCGCAATATTGCCACAAAATGTTAAAACAAGAACAACAATACCAACAAGTACGTGCAACAATGACCATTAAAAAAAGACTTTAAAAAACAAATAATACAACTTCATGCATGGGTCATTTGGGTTAAAAAGTTAAGCAAAGTAAGGCATCGTGCAGTAGTCTAAAATTACGTATACGCCATGTGACAGACAACAAACCGCAAATGTCACAAAAGCCAGGTGACGTGTTAGTGTGTTAGTGGTTGTGTGGAAATGCGTGTAATTTTGGCACACACACAACCATGTAATGTAGTGCTGAGCATCGTAGTTCGATTGGTAAAAGTTTGAACCGTTTAAGTACCGTAAGAGTTCATTGAAGCATCGAATTGTTGGCTTAGCTAAACACTTTCAATAAATTGTATACATTTTTACGACCTTATCTTATATATATAAAATGAAATGCTTTATTTAGCTTAACGTCATCAATAAGTTATTAGTTAGTAGAAATATTTTTTGGTTTATGGTACGGTACGAAATATTTTCTTGGTTGGTTGGTTTATTTTGTGATAAGACTAATTCAAAGGAGCTAAAAATCTCACTCTAGTTATAGTAAGAGTGGTTTAGTTGAACCAATTTACAACGGTTCGAAACAACTCCAATTTAGGGCTGCACTTAAAGCACACATTGAACGATTTGGTCCCATAAATTCATCGCCGCAGCCAATACAGATGAACAAGGCCCAGAGCAAAGGTTCTGGTTATTGGGAGTGGTAGCTGGCTGGCAGTACAAAGCGGCGTTAGTTGGATGAACAGATAACCACACCAAACTCACATGAACACAACACATACATACACAAACATATACGCACACAGACATAAGCACAATGCCATTAAAAGCCACAGCCTTGCGCCTGACACGTGCTGATTAAACTCTTTTTAAATGTCCGAGCAGCGTACGTGTTGAATTTGAAGGCAGTTTAACCGAGCATTAGAAGATGGATGGCAGGATACACTAATCAAAAGGGTCTCTATATAATCGATTTCATTTAACGATAACATAAAACAACTTATGAATTATTAATGATTAGACAGTGACTGTTGTTTATTTTTTTTTTTATAGCTATTTCCTTTAATAAATGCAGAGTTTTATTATACTTTAGGAATATTTACTGTACAAGGTATATTAAAATAATAAATCTTTTATGCTAGTTTACATAGAAAGGGATCGATTAACAACATCCGAATATACGTTTCATGATCAAATATGTCTTATTCAATATTAATATTACACACTTATAATTATATTAAGCTTTCATAAATACGCTTCAATAAATAGAATAAAAAAGGTAAGAAAATACATTTCTTAATTTATTAACTCATAACATTAAAAGTAGTAATTTTTAGTGCATATTGAATATATAAGGGTATATATATATATTCATAATTTCTACACTCTGTCTCTTATACTTAACCGTAACAGTGTATTTGTGCATCCAGAGTTCTTTGATTCGTGGTCTTTGACCAGGCTTTTAGTCCTTGTGTCAAAGCTTGTCATGGATTTTTGGGAGTTTGTTTTGCTCACTCAGATTTTGAACCCTTTTTTGGCCCGACTGTAATGGTAATATTAGGGTTAGCAAAAGTCAGTCATGCGTGGGTCATTGTGACCCAAACAAATACACTTTTAATAGCTTTCGGCCCTTTGGGAATGTTTCTTATTATTTTTTGTTGTTGCTCTTGTTTTTCCTGCCGGGGTCTAAATCATATTAATGAATTTTCTTTTGGCCCATGTTTAGTCTGTAGTGCCACATTAATTATGCAAAATTAAATTTTATATCGTCGCATTAGACGGAAAAAAAAAAACAAACAACAGCGAAAAAAGAAAAGGAACGCTCCGACGCCTTTGCAGGACGTTTGCCGGGGCTTATTTAAATTTATGATTGAAAAAATATTAAATCCCAGAACAGTGCGCGTCGAGATGAGTTAAAATCCGCTTGGGTCATTAGGGTGCACACACACACACACGCACATGCATACACACGAATATTAACACAGCTGTGACTTTTGGTTAAGCGGTTTTGCAAGGATTTACGGTCATTTTAAAAACAGTAAAGCAGTTGCTGCTCATTAGCGCAATGCATAATTCGCAATAGTTTTCGGTAGTCGGTAGATTTAATGTTTATCTGCAGCGTTAGGTTCATAAATCACGTCAATAAGCTGGACACGCTGGACACGAACCGGCGCCGCTAAAATCGTGGCTGACATTATCGAGTCACAAACTAAACGGACTAATTAAACCACAGCCAACGGCTAACACAGACAACAGCAACAAGCAAGTCGCCGGCAGAGCAAATGTTTATAAATGGCAATTCATGTGCATAAATAATGGACGCCAATGGCAAACGATGCGTATGAATGACCAACAGCTGTTCAAAGTGCAAATAAACCGAAAATATAAAATAGGATTAGGTGCATGACGCAATTGTTTAGGAAAGTAGCTTTAGGTGCTTATTAAACGTCAAATATCCTTAGAAGAACTTATTTCCTGTCAAACAAAACATTTACTTTGACATTGAGTGGGTTTTAAGGTGATTGATTTTATGAACTCTTTGATAATATTAAGTTATTAAAAAACTAAACACATTAAAGCATTTAAAAAACATTAATTTCTGTCGACGTCTTAGACGTCCTCTTTAAGAAATAAGTTTTAAGTTGCTTAAAAGTTTTATTTGCCACAAAATATATATCTGAAATGCTGACAGGTTTGCCTCTAAATTAACAGCTACTTTAACACGAAGTACAAGAACACTTTGTTTTACTTGTTACTTAAGAAGAGAACAACAATTTTGCACACTTCTTCAAATACTTGAAGGTACGTTAACGTTTCGTTGCTGCCAAAGCTAAACAACTCTAAGCCCGGAGTAAAATTACACCTTGCTCTAGTTGCTAAGATAAATTTGAGATGCCTCAAATTATTTTTGTCAAACACTCTTAAGTTCGAATCCTTGCAGACCTTTCAAAACCTTAAACATGCTGTCAGAAATATGTAGATTTATGCACATGTGTCAGCAACCAATTGCAAGTTCATTGCTATTGACAGTGTAAATATTAATTTGACTATTAAGTGACCCAGTTTTGCAGCAAACAATGCGATGTTGTGTATTTATAATTCAGGCAGCATTTTGAATGTTTCTGGCACATAACCCTAATTAAAATCATTTCATGGGAAAGCAGTTCATAAACATAGAATTTTGCATATGGAATTATAAATGATTTAGTCTACTATTTTCATGAAACTTAAAAGTTTGTCTTTAAGGTAATTAAACCGTAGCACACTTTTACGTACCTAACCTTTTCGTTCTCTATCTCTGGAATAGGCCTTTGTAAGGACCTATTTTTTCAAACTGTACGTAACTGTGCTGGGCGACCAGGCATTAAACCAGTTGGTGCAACCAATGGACCAACACAAACCCAATAACTTAGTACCTCAATCGGCTCTCTTTCCCTCTGGGTGTGTGTGTGTGTGTGTTACATACGGGCCAATTTGAGCATGGTTCGAATACACCAACAACCAATAACAAATAGAAGTAGTTAAAGAATTTGTCTGCAGGCTAACTGAAGCTGCTGCACGTAACCAACAACATTTTGGGCTTAAAGCAACTGTCCGTTGCCCTTGGTAGCATCAGCCCAGTTAGTTCACTTCCAGCATGTAACTGCGATTAAAAACCTTTTCTTTCCTTTTTTGTTTTCGTTGTTGTTGTTGTTGTTCACTCTCTAGCTGTCATTCGCAAACTGTCTGTGGGCAATCAAGCTGCATGAGTGGATGCCATGCACCTGCTGCACCTTCAGCTTTCTGTTTGCCTCTCTTCTCTTTCATTTTATCCCTTGTCTAACAAACACACACACACACACACACACACACACACTTACATACACAGAAACTGAGAAGTGCACGTGCAGCGTTCGCAGCATCATTAACGGCATCGACCGTGCACCCTGTTAAGCCTGTCGCAGCTGCCGCCTGTGTTGTTATCTTTGTTGATTGCGTGTGGCGGTGGCTTAAATTGTTGCAACTGCCAAAGGAACCAACAGACAGCACAGCACGATTGCCATTTAAAAGAAAACAAAGAAGTTGAAATCCTTTTGCTTGTTTCTTTATACATTTGCCCTAATTAATTACACTATCGAACAACGTTTCGACAACGGATTTCAAAGTTTACATATCGATTGATTGGTTTTTAATTTTTTTTTCATATATTTTTTATAAGTTTTTGTGCAATGAGATGAAAAATATTATCTGCAGCACAGTGTAAAATGTGGTCTTTAAGTGCAGCCAATGTTGCGTATGCGCAATTTCAAATAAGAAACAATTTATAAAACGTGTTTGGGTTAATGTTGCGTTTGCATGCGGCTTGTGTGGTAATAGCTCATGTTTGCCACTGTAGAAAATCGCTTTATGCTAATTTAATTCAGAGATTATAAAATATCAGATCTCTGTCCAATGTGTGTGTGAGTGTGTTTGTGCGTTTGTGTGTGTGCAAGTATATTGATGTGTTTGTGGGCCCATCAAAACCTGCATAATTCGATTGAAAATTAAATTGTTATTAGTTTGCGCAACAGGCAAGATGAGCAAAACGGGCTAAACGGGCAAACTGGGCAATTGTGAATGAATTGAAATGAGTACAGTGCCCTTCGCAGTTATGGCCGGGCATAAAAGCAGCCTCATTAGCATAGACACGAAGCGAAGACGACGCGCTTTGTGGATGCCACAGAAATTTACATACAACACTAAAAATAACATAAATACATATTGCCAAGCAGCAGCAGCAACAACAGCAACAACAAGGCGACAAAATAAATGACACAAAAAATAAAAGTGAACGAAGATGCAGAGAAAAACAAACTGAAGCAGTGAAAAAACTACTCAAAATACAAAAAAAAAGACACGATAGAAAGAAATTCAAATAAACCTTAAAATTGACTTAGCGACAGCAGCGACGCTGGCAGCGACAGCGACAGCGACAGGGACAGCGACAGCCGGCAGCACAAGAAATTAACACAAAATCAAAATACATACATAAAAAAAAACGAAAAAATAAAAGAAAAAGAAAAAGACAAAAAGACAAAGCAAATAACGTCAACGGCTCTGTCGCCAAAGCTATTGGCAAGCAGAGCAAGCGAAAAAAAAAGTGCAGTAACACCAAGCGATGATACCCTGTAAGAAAACTTCTTTCGATGAGGAACATTAAATTTATAAAATGTAAGCTTTGCTTAAACCTTGAGCCGAATAATATTTAAGTGGAATTAAACTCACTTATAATGTCTTTTTTCCACCTTAAGTCTCTTGACCTTATATTCCCTATTTTGGTTGTGTGAAATAGAATAGCGTTGATGTTAAATGTCGCTATGGGTGTTGCTGTTGGTTGTGTCTTTGCTAGCTTGTAAAATTGGAGCCATGCTGTTGCAGCGTATCGAACTTGAACATGTTGCAAACGAACAAGCGAGCAGGCGAGAGGTGGCTATAAAGTTGTATGGCAATGCTGTTTACGATGTACTTGACAAGAATTACGAATGCTTTGTAAAAAATAATATGTTTAAAATGTTTTAATGTTTAATTTTATTTTAATTTAATGTTAAATGTTTAACTTTGATTCATAACAAATATATAAAAGAAATTATTTAAGAAATGTAAGCCCTTAGGTTTTCTTATCTACTTTGTCAAGCTTTGCCCCACTGTGTAATGCTTGTCGCGCTTAAAACCGCTCTTCATGCCACCCACTCACACAAATACACACACATGCAAACACACTCGCACTTAGCAAGCACACACAAACGCAGAGACGCCAAGCAGCAAACAAGTTCTCGTCCAAAGTTCAAACGCAACCTGGTTGCCGTTGGCTGCCGGCACTAACGACGCCAACGTCAACGCCAACGTCGCCGTCACCGTTCAGTTTGTTTATATATTTTGTGCTGTTCGGACGTGAGCGCATCACATTTCGTCTAGCGTTCTCGCGTTCGCATATTCATTTGTCGTCTTCACGTCGCGCGTTTTGTGCTTGACCCCAACGTGCTCCTCTCGCCCAAACGCCTACGCCACAGTCAGTAGGCGCGCGCGACAAGTGAAGCACACAGGTTATACGACATACAAAAATACATTCGTACCATACATACATACATACATACTATTAGCGTGCGTGTGCGTGCATGTGTATGTGAGTGTGTGCGCGACTGTTTGTGTTTGTGGCTATATTTGCATTAGTGTATCGTGTTTGCCGTGTGTCGCGTTGATTTCTTTTGTTTGCTGACCAATTGTTGAGCTTAATTAATTGCAAGTAGCATATGGCTAGACAACAAGATTAAAAACAACAACAAAAGCAGCAGCAACAACAACATCTACATCTATAATAACACTAAGAGAACCCACAAAGTCTGTTGTCTGTGGAGGTTTGAGTGTATTTCGCAACGACTGAAAAGGTATTGGAAAAAGTGCTTACTTCTCACTCCAACTACTACAACAACAACAAAAACACACACAGCGTACGAGAGTACGAGAGTATCGAGCAGTAAGGCAATAAGCTAAGCAAAGCCAGCAGCAAAAACAACAAATAAAAACCAGTTTTCGACAACGCTGCAAGCAGCGCAGTCGCAGCGGCCAGTGTGAGGTAAGTGTGCATGTGAATGTGTTAGTTGTTGCTTTTCCAGCCTGTCTCTCTCTCTCTCTGTCTGTGTTGTTGCCTTCGTCGCCTTTGTCGCCCACACGCCTTCGTCACCGTCGCCATCGTCGTCATCGTCGCTTTGATATTAAACTGGCTTTAGCTTTGTAATTGTAACTTTGATTTGATTAAAATACGATCTCAAAAAGCTACCTATATTTCCTCCTTGCCGCTCAAACCCACCATCAATTTATCGTTTGCTATGACGACAACTTGTTGAAAGAATTTTAATTTGCCAACTAGTCAAACACACGTAGAAGTAGCTGCTGCAGCAGAACAAAAGCGCAAGAAAAATTAATTTAGAACATTCTTAATTTAAAAAAAAAAAAATAAAACACAAAACTAATTTGCATAGTTTTGCAGTTTTTATTTTGCTCCAACTTTGTCTGTCTGTGTTTTGTGCTTCATCTGTTGACAGAAAAAAAAAAATAAATACTCATTTAAAAGAACAGCATCAGCAAAAAACAACTACAACAAAAACAAAAAAAAAATAACAACAACCAAATCCCAGTAGCAAACTTTTTAATTGTCAACTTTTAGCCGAGTCGAAGCGAGTTGAGCTGACTCGAGTTTAGGCCCAAAGTTCGAGTCGAGTTCTGTTAAAAAGGCAAGCTGTTAGAAGTTTTTTTTTTTTTGTATTGTTTTTTTAGTTGGCTCACTAATTAAAATTTAGTTTGTTGTCTTTTATGCACTCTACTTCTTTTGATACACAAAACTGTGTGACCCCTTTGCGAGCTTAATCAATAAGTCAACTGTAACAAATACGAACTGAAAGCAAAGCGGATCGTCGACAAAGACGCATATTAAATGATGTGAAGATATAATGTGGAATACTAACTCTTACATGTTGAGCTTATCAGCGCGAAAAGATTTAGTTAAAGGTTGCAAAGTTTATTTGTAATGGAGTTGTTTTAGTTTAGTTCTCATTAAATTTTAATTCAGCTGTTTTTATACATTTAACCCATCAAATGTGTAAAAACAGTATAATTGATTTTGTGCAGAATGATGTAACTGACAGAAGGAAGCATCATCAACCCCATAAACTATATATGTATATTCTTCATCAGTCGATATGGCATTGTCCGTGTTCGATCTCAGAGACTATGAGAGCTAGGGACTTCAAATTTGGAACATAATTGCTTTTAAGCCCTTGGCAAAACATGTTGTTTTAAATGATCGATAACTCTTCCCGTTTCCGATATACACATGAAATTGATAAAAATAAAATCTTGAATTTAGTCAACTTGAAAATTGTTTTTAAAACAATGTATAAAATAATGAAAATCTGCAGTTTTCATGAAGTTAGGTTGAAAAATGGCATGTGGAGATATGGCAGGTTAAAGTTTCGTCATTAACAACTGGTGAAGTAGTGCTGGAATGACCGTTCGTTTAAAGTATGGGATAAAGATACATTTCTAGTCGAGCTTACTTGAATAAGAAGAATTCCACAAATTCCAATAAGTCTAGATTCTTAAAATATAAGAGCTTTTAAGTGCTGTCAAAGCTCTAAGTGCTTAGTCATGCCTAAAGCTATTTTAAATTTTGACCTTTTTACAATTTTGTTACAGCTGATTGTTTTTTGACAGTTTAACAGTTTAACAATTCTTAATTGAAAGTGAAAACCCTAACAAAACCAACCCTTTTTGTATATACAGCAGGAAAAGTGACTCGCTGTCAACTGGAAATTGGTATTTTACATGCTTTAACTTTTATCATATTTAATACTTTCACTTAATTATCTGGCCTTGTGCAACGAGGCTTAGAAATTTAAATGCTGCTGCTGTCACATTTCATTTGCTCGCTGAAAAGTTTTCTAACATATATTTTGTAGACGGTTATAGTATATACATATATATATATATATATATAACTTGAATCAACTACTAACTCGACTTAATGTGCAACAAAATAGAATTAAAAAACAAAATATTTGGCCAACAGTGCATTTAGCTGTCGTTAGTTGGAAGCTAAAAAGCAAGCAAAAAAACAAACTTTGTCGTACCATATTATTCTGTATGCTCATCCTTTGGCTAACACAAACCCTCACACACACACGCACACACACATACACACATACTTATACACATTAGTACACTTTCACATTCTGGCCTGGTTTGGCAAATATTCAACACTTTTGCCTGGCAAATATTTGAAATACATAAAGTATATATTTGGATGTCTGAAGTGCTACCGAGTTTTGCATAATTTATGCATGTGTGCAAAAATGCTAATAACATATATATATATATATATATGTATATACATCACATTCAGTGCCACCCCCCCACCTCCCTTCCCGGTCAGTTTATGTCGTTGCTAGCTGACAGTTTTATATTTTCAATCAGTGTCACAGCTTCTGACAGTATGATACATTTCATTGCTATATTCCCTTAAGCCCTGAGCCGCACTAACTAAACCTGACATTCTTTAATTGCATGGAATTTCATTAGTTGCCGCATATGTAAATTATGTTCAATATTTAGGTCAAAACAAGAATGCATTAAAAAAAAAAAAATCTTGCAAGCTGCGAAACACAAAAACTTCAAACGGCAACTAAAATATAAACATGTTCAACTTTGTGCAACGAGCAAAAATATTTTCTTTAATTATTTCCCTTGAACAAATGTTGCGCAGAATTATTTTCATAAGTTACGGCACAAAATTCTCACTCTCTCTCTCTCTCTCTCCCTCTTTTTCTCTTTCTCTTTGCCCAAAAAGTTTTCACAGGTGCAAAAACTCTTGCTGCAAATGACACTCCCTCATTTCAGTAACTCAACTCACGCTTTGATTTTGTGTAAAAGGAGATTCAAATACACAACGAACATTGAGCAAAATATTTTTTGAGCAAAATGCATAGAAATACAATTTTTAATGGTAGCGCACATAAACTTTTATAAGGAAAAAACTTGAAAAAAAAATATCTTACTAAAACTAAACATTTAATTTAAAGTTATTTTTAATCAATAAGAGCTTGCACTAACCTCAGTTCTCTACGTTTTTTCTTTTAAGTGTATACCAAATCTGTTAAACTTGTGGCTTCTGCTCGGCAGGGCGTTCGATTGTGGTTACATTTCTGCTTGACTGCTTTAACAAATCTTAAATTGTATCGGAGTTAAGAAAAAAAAAAAAAAACTTCTAATAGCCTTGGCATGCGTTGAGAAAGTAAATTGTTGTGCTTATGTTCAAGTTGGAGGAGACAAGGTCACAAAATCAATAAACCAAAAACTTATCAAAGAAACTTTTTAGGCAATCGAAAGTTGTCGTTAAACTTAACTTAATTTTGAAAAAACCTTCTACTTTGCTTTTTAAACCAGTCTTACAAGTATAATATATTTTAACGGATTCTTATTTACTGTAATTATTTTTCAACATACTACACTTATTTTTTATAAATAAGCTATTAAACTATTTGTTTAGCTATTTTTTAGTAGTTATTAAACATTTCAAGTTTTTGTTAAACATTTTTATTTTTAAAAAACTAACTAAGTTTTGCCATCACCAAATATTTTTCAATTAAAATTAATAAACTCGATCCATGGTTCGTTTAACAATGTTCTTTTCCTTCTATACAGCAACACAACGACAAGTTCAAAACAGAGCCAATGGCTGTCATAATTTATGGTTTATATGGACAAACTCAAACAAATTGCAGCCAAGAGCAAATGAAAATGAAAACCGTCAACAGCAAATTTAGCACAAATATGAGAATGCAGCCAGTAAACTAGGAAGCTGGAGGGGCAAGGGGACAGTTACCTGAACGCATACGAGCGAAAAAGATAAGACACAAGAGACAGAAGAGAAACAAACAACAACAACAGATAGACATGAAAATAAACGTTTTATGTACATATCTTCATAAGCGTATATTTTGAGGTCCCCTGGCGAGAGCTGAGTCAAGTTGACTCAACAATGGCTGACTTCAGGCCGCAAATATTTTATGGCAAAAGCCAACAACAGCAAAAAAAAAAAAAGAAAACCAAAAATAATATCTAGAAGCGTATTTTAATGAATCATCAACAGAGCAGGGCGTGGCATGCTGCCTTCAAAATATAAATTAAATATAGTCGAAACGAATAGAATACTTAATTAGAATAAATACAATGATAATTTAATTTTAAAGTGCTCCCCCAAGGAATTTGCATAAAATATCAATTACCTGCAATTTAATCGCATCGAAGTATTTTCAAGGTATATTGTTAATGATGGTTTCCCATTTATTTATTTTTTTTTTTGCGTTGTTTTAAGTTTTATGTGCATATATTATTATTATTATTTTTTTTTTAAATTTTTATCTCGTGTTTCGGAAAAACTCTTTAATAAAAGGCGTTGAAGCGTTTTTATTTTATGACTCATAGTCGAGTTTATTGTATCTTGCAGCGAACAGCAACAGCAACAAGAACAAAAACAACGGCAATTGCAACTGCAAGTTAATTGGCGCGCGTGTCAAAGAGGTGAGTTACAGTCGAGTAGTACTTCAACCAAATCACTACAGTTCTCGAGATTCGTGCTGCAAGAAGATGCCTCGAGTCAAATGTCTGGCCGGAATTTGACTGCGGGGCATGCCACAAGTGGCTAACAGTGCCAGCCAGTGTGGGCAAAACGTGCCAGCAGCCAAAACGATAGCAACGCTCTCTGCTAATTGTCTTTTCTTTTACAATTATACCCAGTATTGGCAAGAAAGGGGATACGCTTGTTTAAACAATGTATTTGTGGTGCCAAGAGATATAGAATCTTCCATCGATAGTATTTTGATTAGAGTTAAAGTTCTAAATATTTATCAATTTACATTTGTCAGTATTCGCTAAGAACAATACTATCGATAAGTATCGATTAAATAAGTCTTTGACGAAACTAATCGATACGCTCGATAAGTTGTTATATTTACAATAACATTATGTACTAAAATATTTAAATATCCTATTAGCATAGTATTATGCAAATTGTATTCCGATAACATTTAGGGTATACCCAGTAATTGTACCATCTCAATGCAATTATGCGGATGCGGCAAGCCCCGTTGTTACTTTACCAAGTCGAGTGGCTTAAGCTTTGTTTTTCCTTTTATACATTATATTCCTATTTTCGCTATTGTTGTTGTTGTTGGCCGTCTGCGGCTTATTTTGTAAATTATGGCAACCTTTCCAGCCAAGGTGGGCAGACACAAAATGTGGATATAAGCAGCAGGATTACAGCTGTCGACTGTTAATGTGTATGTGTGTGTGTGTGTGTGAAGGCGCCACAGGCATCTGCTGCCAGTGTCTCATAATGCAACGATTGTGTGTAATGGGCGTGGCTAACTTGACTTTGGCCTGGGAAAGGTCAATGCGACAGGAAGGTAGGCTGGCAGGCAGACTGCCGTCGGTGGCAGTAGATGTCGAGTTGGGGCACCTAAAATTTACATTTAATTAGACATAATTGTAGCAATTTATACGGCAGTTTGTTTGCGTCTTAGAGTTGGGGGTGGGGGACAAAATTACTTTAAAGTGATTCATTGGCGCGTCGTTTTATGTCCTGATTTTATATGGAAATTGTCGAAAGGGTCTGGATAAAGCTGTTTAATTAAACGATAAGTTAAATGATTTATTGTTGAAATAAATATTTTTAATACACTGTTTACGTTGTGTTCTTTTGTTTATATTTAATTTAAATCACCCAAAACTACGACTACTACGAAAGAGGAAATATAAATAAGGAAAAAGAATGTGCAGATAATATTATCTTAAGTCTCAGTTTATGTATAAACCTTTCTACATATAACTATACAATTCTTGTTTAAGATTTGAAAATATATTGCAATTTAGTTGTATCTAAGATTCCTCCTACCTCTAAACTAAACTAAAAACTTCCAGCAACAAAAGTTTTACTCTAACACAAGTTGGGCTTTACCTCGAGCTTTGTCCATCCTCTAACTCCGCCAGCTGCAATCCCATTATTCATCTAAGTTTGACTCTAGCACACACACACAGACATACTTTTAATGGAATTGCTGTACATCATTAGAGGCCCTCGATCCGCCTCGCGCTCTCACCTGTCAAAAGTAATTTCAGGGCAAACTATTTTCGTTGCTGAACTTTTGGCCTTCCTCTTAACTTACCAACAACAATTTGAACTATTTGTAACAGGCTGAATATGAGGCACTCAGAAGTGAATCGAATGTGTTCGCCCAACATCAATATTTGGTTGCATTAAATGGCAATTTAAGTTTTTTAATAAAATGTACGCACAAATAAAGCCACGTAGTAAGTGGTGCGGCTCTTAAAATCCGGTAAAATTGTATTGCTTCCGTTTTTTTGTTTTACTTTCCTGGTTTTTATTGAGTGCATTTTTTGGTCCACAATTTTTTTGTGGTATGGCAGTTATCCTTGAAATTGTTGTGACACAAGTTGGGGAAAAGGGGGTTTTGGGAACATGCCATGCATGGGCCAAAGATATGCTGGCTGCATGCTAAATATTTGATTACCTGACATGCGGGGGCTGAAATATGGCAACTGCTTGCCAATGGCAAACACCAAATGTCTGATGTTTGGTTATACATATGTATGTGTATGTTTGTATGTACTTTTTGGTTATTGTGTGTTGCGTTTATTAGCTGAATGCATTCCAGGCAAGAAAGAGAACAACGTTTAGCGGATTAGTTGAATTTATACAATTTAGTTTATTTGCTTTGCTAACTTACCAAAATTTAAAATAGCCCATGGGTGGTTTTGAATGCCAATTGAAATGTTGGAAAATCAGTTTGTTAAAATACGTAACATTTTAACAATGAAAGAATTTTATACAAATTGCTTAAATATCAGCTATTTTGTTTAAAGACCTGTACTGTTTAAGTACTTATTTCTTTATGATTATAAGCTAGTTTCTTTTCGTTTCTTGAAATCGTTATTTGCGAAGCTTACTTTCTAAGCTGATAAGCTGATAATCTAGCATAACTTTTTCTATGGTTATATTCACAGTAGAGATGTATGATTTTTATCTTTTACTTATTGCATCACTCTATCATTTAATGGCACTTTTAAAGCATTGAATAGCTACTTAAACATTTATTTCATTTAATATTTCATTCGATTGCCAACTTTGTATTCTCGTTGCGTTTGCTTCTTCATGTTCGTTTCGATCTGGCTTGCCAAATCACTTCTACATTGATTTTTTTTAACCATTGCTGTTTGGCACGAAAAGTGCAACTCCTCGTAAGTTAACATTTGCAATTGCACTTCACATCACTTCCTGTTCCCACACCCTTCCCCCCCCCCCTTTCCGCCTCATCAATATCTTGGACAGCTCCTTCTTGTTGTAAGTACATTCCACCTAATGGCAAACATATTTGAGTGCCCCGCTTCTCTATACTTCACTCCTATGTACCACCCACACCGCATCTTTTTCCATGCGCTCCATTGAAAGCTGTTTTCCCAACTTGAACGATTTATTTGCTTTAACATGACCTGCAGTCACAGGCTCTGTCGCTCGGCCCCAACCCCTGCACAGCCACACTCCTGCCATAAAACAGAGCCAAGAGTCAATAGCGAAAAATATATAAACCCAAGTAAAACTCGTAAAAAATCATTTCTTATTTATTTGAGCACTGAACGTGAAATGAAATATTGCGCAAGCAATGAAATTACCTTCTTTTTTTTTGTTCAGTCTTTTTTTTCATGGTCGTCATTAGCGGTGCGGATTGTTAGAGGAGGAGTGACAGTGGGTTTGGTGGTGGGCAGCAGATTACAGCATTCGATGCAGCGTAAATATTTGTACACATCTAATGAGCACTTGTATTGGGTTCGGTTTACGCCGATGGTGAAGCGCCTAAGGATGATGCTCGAGTTAAGGACGATGAAATATCCTGTTAAATACGTTAGATTATCTTTATTATTATCGATAGTTGCATTAAAAGAAATATTACCCAATGTCTCTTATAAACTTAGTCTATGTTTGGAACAAATTTCAAAGGTAATCATCTTAAAAACTGTTACTTTAATATTTTGTATATAATTTGCCACACATTCATAATACCCCTAGTATTATTCGCCGTGTCTACAGAGTACCAACAAATACTAAAAAAATGAAAAAAACTAAAAGAAAAGCAACCTCAGAAATACGAGTATCTTTTACACATTTGCGGTGCCAGCTCCCCAATGGCAGCGAGCCCGCCCCCCACCTTCTATCCCTGCAAGCCTGATAAGAAACTCGAGTACTTTTCCATCTCACGACTTCGACAGCGCCCACACTTCAACCTAGCTGAACTTTAGGCCAGAGTCCTTTTCCCAAGTCAGCCAGCTAACTTGGCCCATTGCGTATTGTTCCATTGGCAATATGGAGCTGTTTTCTTATTCCCCTTGAACTCCCCCGTCTTGATGCTCTTTTGCACACAGACACACAAATGCATGCACATGTGTGTTTTCGTTTCGGGCCATGGCCATTGTGTGTGTAGCATCCAACTAGCTCTCCCCGTGCCAGAATCACAGTTATGAGTTTTCTGCTGGCTGTTGTTGTCCTTCGGCTTCTGTTGCTGCTGTCTTCTCCTTGTGACTCGAACAGAAGAGACCTTTGCTAACAGAGAGACTTGCCAACTTTGTCAGCTTTAAAGAGTAATGCTTTGTTGGTGTTTGTTGATGCTGAGTCATCATCGTGTGTTTGTATTTTATGGCTGAAGTATAATTTTGTGTTGATACGGGATAGTTTTAGTCCTTCAAGAAGTTAGTTTTAGTAAGCATGGATATTCTCTTCTTAATTTGATAAAACAAGTTGTTTAACACAACTGTACTTCTAACTGTTTTGAAGGAAAGTTTTTTCTTATTGAATTAACTTGTATCCCATAAACCGTTTAAAAGTTATCGATAAAGTTGTTTAACATAACTGTTTTTCTGAATGGACAGCTTTTTCTTGTCGAATTAACTTGTATCCCTTAAACCGTTTAAAAGCCAACGACAAATATTATCGTGACTTTGAAACTTTGAAAAGAAATCTCACTCACCTGCAAACAAAGTAGCTTTAATACACTAGTGTTAAAAAGTTCATTACTTCTTAGTTCAAATTTAGTACAACATATTCTTATACCAAAATATACGTACAGCGTTCTTCTTTAGTCCATTCTTAAGGCCAGGAAGAATATTTAATTAAAAAATAATAACAAAAAAAATTGTTGCTCAAAATTTCAATGAAATAACGTTTCAAAATAAAGCTATACAAGCGAGGGTATACAGAACTTGTTTTTATTTGCCTTTCTCTTGCTCTGTGGCTTATTTATTGTATCTTGACCATGGTCATTGGCGCTCGATTATAGCGCTTGGGCGTCGCAGCGTGGAATGAGCCTCACACCGATATCCTTTTCTGGAGTCCTTGCTCTTTTCAATTTTGGACGTAATGCGCGACCGATGGCATTTTAATATGCGTGTTTATATACATATATATATGTATATGTACATTAACAATTTACGTTTATTTTTTATTTTTTTCACATTCCGTTGCTTGCTGCCTCATCGTTGCCTGCATTATGTACGCCTGATTAATTTTTTAACTTTAAGGCGTTACTGGTTGAAAGGGGTGGGGCAACTGTAAAGTTTTCTCACGCGCAAGTTTCTCCTTAGTCTTCTGTCTGCCCATTTTTGGGTTAGAGCCCTAATTGCATATTTTTGCCTTAAACGTTGCGGTTATTATGTGCCGTTTGTTGTTATTGCTGTTGCTGTTCCTTTATTTTTTTTTTTAGCTGAACTTATTAATTGTGTAATTTAGTTTGCTGTGTGTTGGCCGGGTTAATTCCAAAGGGCCATAATAGCTGGCCAATTCATGTTCATGCGCCGATGAGTTTATGGCTCTTAAGATATTTTGTTTTTGCTTTTGCACACTGCTTTCAGCTATAAACGTATCGTGGTATAATCAAAATTGGTCAAGCGAATCCATTTGAGACAATTGACCGGATTAAGCTGCTTGTTGGGTATCCTTTTTTTGTGGGGCGTTCAGATTAATCTTAATGATAGTTACGGTTTCTCGCGTAGATTTTTATTGGCAGTTAATGAAAACATCTTGATTTGTGTTGCTGGTAGCTCCTTAACTAACCAATTAGGTTGATTAAAAAAACATTCTTAAAATAGTAATAAAGAATCTATGAAATTATTTGCACATGGGAAATAACAATAACAGTTTGTTGTTAACTGGCTTTACTTTCCGCAAGAAAACTCAGTTAATAATATCGTTAAAACCATTTATTTACTCAAACGTGAACAATTTCATAAATGGGAATATGAGATGCAAATAAAAGAGGAATATTACACCGATTCGATTCGAAACGCTTAAAACCCAAAATGCATTTTTCATACAATTCTTAAGGGCACTTCAATATTGGTCAGTCAGCACCATAAGTAGTCTTCTTCTTCTTTTTTTTTTTCGTGCATTCATTTATATTTTTATTTTATTCATATTTCTCCGAAAAATCGCAGGCACCAACATTCAAAAAAAACAAAAAAAAACTTGTCGAGAGTTTTTCTTGTTGCTGTTGTTTTTGTATGTTGTTCGCTGAGTGTTCATTTCACGTTGTGTTTGCTCACTGACTGAGCATTAAATGCATGCAGCGAATAAGGGGGCGTGGCAGCGAGAAAGAGCGAATACTGAAACTGAATCAAATATCTGAAAAGTAAGTTAAAAAATTACAAACTGCTCGAATTTGAAGAATGTTTCGTGTTGCTTGAAACGGATAAGCAAAATAATTTATTTCATACCTCATTTGCACATCATTTCAATTACGTATTTAAATGTCAGGCAAGTTTCATAAATTTCTTAAAATGCTATAAATGTTTCCGTTGTTTGAGAAACAACCATTTTTTTAATTTAAGTTTTTGAGTAAAGTTTTTCAATTCTTTACTTAAATTGCTTAAAACCTGCAAGAAAAACGATTATTTTTCTTGTAAAAATCTAATCATTAACCATACTACTAAATGTAATTTCACTGTTACAGTTATAGGGGTAAAATACAAATATGAAAACATGAATATGTTTAGAAGCAATTTCATCGAATTGATATAACTAAAAGATAAAACAGATTGTCTACTCCTAAAATAACTAAAATGGGAAACAATCGAAATAAAGTGCGAAGCCATGTTACATGTTGTATTTAATGCATTACGTTTCATTATAAAAAGAGCATCACAAATTCATAATGCTCCAAAATTGTTTCAGTTTCTTGTTTTGCTTACATATTCTGGACTGGCACATCTCCTTTTCGACACGTTTGCCATATCGAGTGGCTGCATACATACATACATACTTACTAAACCAAAAAGAAATGCTGTAGAACAAGTTTTTACTCTGAGCCCTTACTTATTAAGGGGGAGTGTGGAGGGCAAGGAACGGAGTGCGTGCCTTATGCCGGTCATGGGAACAAGAATGAGAAGTGTTTTGCGGCAACAAGCCGGTGTCCATGTTTACAGGCACTAAATATGTGTTTACTATGCACAACTGAAACATATTTGAAAAGTTCGGTTATGAATGCAGACGCATGGAAAGTTGCTTTATTAAAAGTCACACACTAGGATTACTGGCTGCATATTTCGTTAGCTTGTCAACTCTTCAAATGCACACAGCGTATGTATTTTTTTTTTTGTTTGCTTGAAATTGAATTTTAGCCATGAACGACAAAAAAAGAAACAGCAGAAAGAACAACAAAAGACTAATAAGTTACCCCCAGGCTAAAAATCCTTCAGGCAAAGCGGCCATTTATTTCAGATGTTGTTTGCAAGGGTGTTGCCAAAAGTTGCCTAATTCTCTCGAATGCGATTATATATATATATATATATATATATATATATGTGTGTGTGTGTGTGTGTATGTTGGCAGTTATAAATAACGTTACGTATACGCAACGTGGTTAAGCTCACAAAATGCTCACTTATGAATACAAGACTCAGCATACACACAAACATACGTATACTATAAATATATGTATATACGAAATGAATATGTACATATATAAAAACGAATCAAATTAGGCAAGAAATTCAATAATTTGTGGTTAGCAACAGAAGCCAGCGCGCAGGACAGGTGTTGGGCTTGGCATTCCAATGATGGCTTGTGGCTATGTGCTTGGTGAAGAAGAAATTTAAAGCATTCAAGAGAGTTTGAGCTTTATAAATGCTAGACTTACCAAATGGAAAAATGTAAATAAGAAATATATTTGTTAAGAATGTTGTCAAAAAGTCACAATAAAGGCAACAAAAAAAAAATATTCACCTGGATACGAAATATAAGTAAAAAGCTAATTTTAGAGGAAAATACAGATGTTAATAAATCTGGTAAGACCAATTGAGAACGACAGTTTAATATTAAGGAATTTAATAACACTTGAAAAGGTACAATTTAATAAAAGCTTGACTTTATAAGCTGCACAACACTGTCAACGAATAACTGCTCCACTTGGCGCGCTTCAGCAACTCTGGCGGCCATTTTGAATTTGTATTCGGCACGGTCTTACACTTAATGACGCGAATGTAATTTAAAATTTACATTTTCCAAACATAAACATGATTTTTAATTGCACACTGCGGACTCGTTCAGCTGCAAGAATAATCGAAGGCTGGACGGGTCCTTAGGCGAAGCCTGACAATCATTACGCATACGCCACGTGTCTCGCACCCCATTTTATTTGTACATTTGAAATTATTGGTAAAGCGTCGTTTGCAGCATAATTATACACAAACCAACCAACACACACTCTAACACACACAAAACAGACAAAACATTAAAACTGCTGTCAGGCATTTGACATTAGTATTTAACTGTTAAATGGCTGTGGCTTTGCTTGACAGGCGGCACCAAATCAGAAAACAAACGGAAAAGGCTTTCGCTGCCGAACATTTTATTTAAATTTAACATGAACCACAGACACAGCAACCATATACACACTCATACACACAGATCCAAGCGTGGCAAACTTTTGGTCGAGATTGTGCAGAGATTTCGTGGCCCAAAAATCTAATTACTCTCCCCCTTTAACGGTATCATTCTCAACATCGTCCAGACCAGCAGCCTTTTGTCACCGCACGGCAATGAAAAATTAAACTTTGCCAATTAATTTAATTCACATGCTGCTTTATTTAAACTTTCAACACGCTTTTGAGGCCCACTCCTCACGCTCATTTCACGTTTCGTAAATGTTTGCCATGCGACAACACAAAATTCTACACGCATGTCATTGAATTATTTGGTAACATACGACCCATTACTTGATGTGAACTTACAACAAGCTATAAATTTTGTGTAAGGGTGTGAGAAAATTGTGTTTATGGCTTTTTAAAACTGCACGGCTGGGAGCAAAATGGAAGTTTAAGTTACGTTGGGCTACTTTTACTATGTATAATTTTTGGATGTGAGTATCAGTATTACATATATGTCTTTTTGAATCTAAAATTTTGTTCTTGACAAGTAAGAAGGCTCTACCTTGAACCCTATAATTTACGCGTACAGTGTATACGCATATACTTTATACCTTTCTTCCATATCTCCGGTGTTTCTCAACCGATTTCAATAAAAATATCACAGATTGTCATTATTTCGTCTAATGTTTCAAACTCCGTCTCAAAGTTTTGCGAAATCAAGATTTTGTTGTTATCGAGCACATGTGTGTATCCGAAACGGGAAGAGTTATCGAAAATTTGAAACAAACTTGTGCTGCCTAAGAGTTGGCGAGCTTATATTTCAAATCTCTCTTCAAGTCTTTAGCTCTTATAGCTAAGAAGCTTAAGAAACTTTTATAAAAGGTTATATTTAATAATTTAGTTATATGTTTAACATTAATATACCAACATAAATTTACATTTTTATTTACACTCTACTTTTTTTTTAAATTTTCTCAAGCTTACTTGACTTCACTTTAAACTTTCTTAACTATTTCTTATTATTTTTTTGATTTTTCGACTTTATTTCCTGTATGCTTTTTCTTTTTCTTTCATCTTCCATTCACTTTCTTTTGGCTTCATATGCGCGTGACCCAGGCGCCGCTCATTTATAGAGCGAAAGTAAATTACAAACTTTATCAGCTTCATTTTTCTTCTTCGCCTTCTTCATTGTGCTTTACGTTTTCATTATGTCAAATTTTATGACACAGATAACGAGTATGGGTGACTATGCTATATGCGACTATAATACGTGCATGATGATAATGCTACGCACTGACATTAATCATTTCTTTAGCTTGTCGCTCAACTTTATAATTTCGGCATGGCTTTATAACACACACACACACACACACACACTGCCCCTATAATGCAGCTACGATTTTTCATACGAAATGATGTCATTTAACAAAGAACTGTAACGAACCAACAACGACGACGACGAAGACAATAATGAGCTTGGGCGCTGCACGAAAAGCCGACGTATTGGACGCAGGAGAGTTGCTCAGCTAAACGAACTAAAGGATGAGCAGCAACTGGAGGTGGCACAAAAATTGTGCGACAAAATCCCAAAATAATTTATATGAACCAAGCGAAACGACACGCCATCTTCAACAACAACAAAGCAAACATTTGAACGAGAGAGGAAAGTGACATAAACTTGGTTATACGTTGACGCCATACACACATACAGCCTATAATAAAGCATTGTAGTTGTTGTAAAATAGGTTGTTACCCCCTTTTTCTAGATAATCTCAAATCATTTGCGAGGGTTGATATTGTAGTTAGTTGATGTTCTTTATATTGTGATAAGACAGATTCGAATTTATTTATCAAGTTTTTCTTTTTTATTAAATATTTATATACACATATTGAAAACATAATAATGCTTAAGGCTTTTTATCTATTTAGTGATCCAGATTGTTGAACATGTTTCTCATATATTTATTTATTTCTCAGTAGTACCTTAAAATATATCACAACCTTCTTTCTTTCTTCCCCTACCAACTCGAATACTACAACTCCACTCAGCTTTAACAATTGTGCAATTAAAATGATATCATTATTGTATTGATACATGACATTGTCATACATTCACCTTACTGCCTGACTGTCAGACCAAAAATTTCAAAAACAACTCTCGCCTTTATAAGCAAGAGGCAGAAAACCAAAACGGATGCGTCAAGTTGAATGGCTATAAAAGCGTTGAATGAATGTCGTTGTGAGCCGACCAGTGAAGACGACTGCCTCCAGCTACAGGGCTTGGCACACGGCGAATTATGTATGCAAGTCGGCTACGCAAAAACAAATACAGACACACATACACATACTTGTCGTTAGCTTAACCGGGCCCAGAACATTTGCCCGCTTCCGATGCGAGGCCGTCCCAAACACAAATCACGAGACGCAAGCATTTTGTCAACCAGCCCTGAACGGGAAAGGGGAGTGTGAGCGCATGGAGGATAGTTGGGCTGATTGTGGGCGTGGCTTAGCTGCGATAAAGCAAACCTGGGCGATGACGTTGAATGACGACGAATTTTGAATACGAATTTCATTATACGCAGCACTCAATTATTCAGTAATCTAGTTGCCGACAACAAGAGAACGAGAACAAGGGGTAGGTGAGGTTGGTGGGGTAAGTATGGTTGGTAGGGCTGCAAAGAAGTGTTGTGGGGCGAACAATGTTGATTGCCACTCTTGCCCGCGTCACGTGGCTTTACATTTTGAAATGTTAACAAAATGTTGCAGTTGCTGCGTCGTGCAGCTAATTAACGTACCAATTTGTTTTTTGCTGTTGTTTTGTACGATTTTCTGTTGTTGCTGTTGTACTTATATAACACGATATGGGAGGCATGGCACATTAAACACATACACAAATTGCCGCAATGGTTGGCAACGCGCACAAATTGCCAATTCTTTTGAATTTTGATGAACTTTTTTGTGCTTAGTTCTTGTGTTGCTTTTGTTGTTGTCGTTTTTCGTTCGATGTTCGCTCGATGTTCGTTTGATGTTCGTTGTTGCCATGTAACCGTTTCTGGTTCAGCATTGGTTTTTCCATGAAGGGGTGAGGGGGAGCAGCTAACAACTCGTTAGTTGATGCCCGTAATTATAATTATGCAAGTGTACACACTCATTAATTATGCATGCGCCATATGAAGTTCAAGCTTATTTTGGTAACAATTTGCCAGTTATTGTTTCTGTTGGGCTGTCATAAATGGGATTAAGGCTGAATGTCAATGAGGCTAAAATTTTGTTGTGCCAGATAGTTGATGATGTGGTATCATCAAAGCCTATTGGGCATTGAGGCACGAGAATTTTCAATTTGATTAGTGTATAAAGCGCTTGCCAACCGGGCGTATGTGTAATCGAATTAGTAAAACTGAACAACAACATGGATTGATTATTGTAGTCAAATTTTGAAACGCTTAAGCTTAATATGTGTTCTTGAATATATTGAAAAGATAAACCTTAACTCAACAACTTCATGTGCATAAGTTGCATGAGCTGAAACAACATAATATTCCAAAGAAACTTTTGGTGAATCAGCTGCAAATAACTTGCTTAAACTATTTCAAAAGACTACCGACTTGCAACCAATTATTATGCAAAACCCGATCGTCTACCCACTTAATAGCGAAGCTTTATTCTTACTTATGCATTTGCAGTAAAATGCGATTTGTTTGTGGGGCCAAATGTAAGTAAACTCCAATGTATGCAACTTCATTTAAATACTCAATCCTTCTCCCTCTCGCTCTTTCACCCAACAGCCATTTTGGACTCTCTCTTTCGTATTCCGGCTGTGGTCCTTTTACTATTTGCGTGTGCAAATGTAAATTATTGCAAATAAGACAACAGACTGCAGTTATGCGCTGTTATAAAGAGATAAGCAGCAAGGTACAATATGCAAATAAATAATATGTGCCACATGCTGTTGCATAAAAGTGCCAGAAACTTGCTCTGCAACATATTGTCATGCAGGTGTTTAAAAAAAAAAACAAACAAAATAAAATAAATAAAAATGACTTTATAAATGCTGCAGCTTATGCGCATTAAAACTGACATTAAATGCCAACAAATTATGATATAATTTATTTTGTGGCTTGAATTTTATATATTATTAAACATATTCATCAAAATTGTAAGCCTATAGTAATATTATATTTTGTTTATAATGATGAGTATCTTCCAGTCTATTTAACTGTTTTGTTGAGTAACTAAGTTTTCCCTAGTTGAACCAATGTCCACTTGCTATTGCTTCTACAAATTTCAACTGGAGCATATTTAAAACTTTGCATATTTGAAGCGATTCATTCTATATTTTTTGTTATCAAACAACTAATTTCCGAAGTCAAAAGAAGTTGACAACTTTAAGAAAAGCGAAACTTTTGCGCTGTTTTCTTTATTCCATAATGGACTTTGTCAACGGTGGAAAACTTGATCTCTGGGTTGCGTTGCGCTCTTTTGACTTGTGTGACAAATGACATTGGTAATTGCTGTTAACAAATGTCGAGGTCGCAAAAAAGTCAACTCAACAACACAAAAGTTAAGGCAGTCAACTTTCGTTACACGCACACATTGCGTATACGTCATGTTTGTCTGGTGAAAGCAAAAATGTCGAAATATTTATTAAATAAGCCATTAACTGTCATTATATGCAAATGAATGGCAAATTAAAGCTTTTGGTGTTAAGAGTACTTATGATAGAAACCATACAGAATTATTCAATACGAGTGAATTTTATAAATAATATATATCAACTATATATATCCACTTTTTGCAACGTATATAGAGTTAAAAGGGTTGCTGTTGTCGCATTTAATACAACTACAACATTTCTTGTTTGCTATCCATAGCCCGTTTGATTAGGGCTTTGTTTATTTAAGTTCCATGCATTTTAAATGTATTTCGCGTTTGGTTTCTATGCACTTTTTGTCGTTGACAGAACAAAAACATTTTTAATGCAATTAAATACATACGTCAACCAACCGAACCAACAAATATAGTAAACAAAAGCCCATTTGTGCGTAGATTGTCAAATTTATCGAGTGTCCAGGAGCTTTAAATAACAATTTCCGCCAGTGACGAAAAGCCACAGAAACGCCAAAAAAAACAAAAAAATAAAATCCATTTAACATACATTACGTACGTTTATTTATTTTTCTTTGATCAGTTGGAAATTTTGGTTTATTCAGTGATTATTTTCATGGAATTTAACTTTAAAATAAATTCGTATTTGCATTTGTATTTTTTTGATGGTATTAAATAAAACCGCAGCGGTTGGCTGAATTTCCACTAACAAAAAATACCGAGCAAATTAAATTATGAATACGACACCAAAAGCTAACAAAAACATTAAAAAAACAAAAAACAAAATCATTACAATAATAATAATAAAATTGGAATTGGAATTGAAATTGATATGAAAAATTTAATGAAAGCAAATTAACATTTAGCATGAGAATAGAACTCTTAATATATATATATAAATTATTTGTAATGAAATGATAAACAATGCAAGCAAATAAAAATAATTATCCTTTATTATTGACAAGTAATTTTATGGCTAAAACTGAATATATTAGAAAGCGACATATAACATGTATACATATAAATATATAATCTATCAATTTATTCATCTGCCAACATGCCAATCTAAAATACAATCTACAACAATCTCTTGTAGCTTATCCCAAAACCAATCATGAAACAAATGAAAAAGAAATTTTACCCAATCTGTTACCCACATCTCAGCTACTTAACTGCTTGTTTTGGGCCACCGCAATCAGGTTGGGAGAATTGATGCCATCTCAGCAGCTAACATAATGACCCAAAAAAAAAGCGAAGCGTTTCTATTAATAGGAACATGCTAAGTATAGCGGTAAATTGTACCCAATGCGCCATCCCCCTTAAAACAGTTGACGCCCACCTATAAGTAGAACCCGTTGTTGTTGTTGTTGCTGCATCTTTTTCTGTAGAAGTTTTTCTTGTGAATGTATTGAATTTTTTTTCTGTTTCTAGACCAAGCAGTTGTGCATCTTTTTCTTGCCTAGCCGCCCATGTGTTTAATGTGTGTGTGTGAATGTGTGCGTGCTTTAACGTATGTCACCAAATGTCATTGACACGATTTGCTTCGTGCTGCATTTCTTCTAACATCACCACAACAACAACAACACCAACAACGTGTGTAAGTATTATACTTACATACATATAGTATCTGACTATATCTGTGCCGACGTGTTACACACCGTTTACTTTATGCGCCGGGGCCACCTCAGCGTTTTTGTTCTTTCCCTCTCTTTCTCTCTTTATATGTATATATATATATATATTTCTCAGTGTTTGTCTTTCGTGTGTTTCGCCTTTGGTCGTTGCGTTTTCTCTCGTTTTCGACCCATTCAGTGATAGCAATATAAGTGTCGTAGGGGTAAGGGGGGGGTGTGAGTTGGCAGCTTTATGCAAGCTGATTGTTATCAGTGTTTGAAAAAGTGCCGACACACGCAAACATACACACACACACACACATACGTACACAGAGCAATGAAAACTCAGTTGAAAAACAAATAATAAAACTTGCAACAATAATTTGGTTTTCTTTTTTATATATAATTGAAACTGCACAGCTGCATTGCCTAATTAACAACATCAGCAGATACAAAATGATAGAAAATTTAACAATCAATCAATCAATACATCAATCATTTAGTCAGTGCGTCAGTCAGAGGCAGTCAAGCAAAAAGTCATTTTGTCACGTTTCATGAAAATCGAAATAAAATATTTGATTTTAATTTTACGGTAGTCAATTGTATGACCATTGCGGCAGATATATGTATGTATATAGTACATAAGTATATAGTGTTTATATAATGTGATCAACCGATTAGCTTAAGCTATTTGTGGCTGTTGCTCCTGAGGGCTGTTTGAGAGTAAGCCCTTTAGCTGCTTTGTCTATTAAATATATCACAGAGAGCATTCAACTGCAACTAATTTAATGAGCTTCGACAGCAGCAGCAGCAGCAACAGCATGTTTATAATATTGCTGCATAATTCAAATGTATCACATAAGCCTCATGCATATGCGATATTTACTTAAATTTTGTTGCTGCCACGTGACGGTTTGTGGTGATAAGTGTTGAAACCAAGTTTCAGATGTATTAAGGCAATATGCAGTCATTTAACTTGCATGTTAACTATATCATATATACACGTATGTATTTATTTTCTATAAACTTGTTATTATTATTTTCAATTATAAAGAGCTTGGCTCTTTTTCCAATAACAATAAAATTCACATATACGAAGAACTAATTTAATTAAATATGGAAATTTAATTTCCGTGTGTATATACTATATAGTATATATATATGTAACACTGCGTTTAATTGCATTTGCTATAGTAATTTCAAAAAATTTCATTCATTATTCACACTCAACTCAATTTACACATTGCGTTTAAATATTTTCATTAAATGCAAATTTTGCGTAATAACACGCAGAAATGTTTAAAATGCTGAGCGTCAAATTTGTTTACGGTTTACGATGGTTTACAAAACGTGTCAAATTGATTAAATGCTGACAGAAAGCAAATAAATATAAAATGATATTAAAGGAGTAAAGTATTTAACCTGTTTACGTTGGTTGCAAGAATAGAATATATATATAATATAATTACGCGCTTTGGCTTTTATTCTGCACATATTACAAATGACATGAGTAGAACATTTTCTATAACAGTTTGCATTATATATGTTTTATAAAGGTTTTTTCTTTTATCCAAGATTGCACATTTCTATAGCGATTTTCTTTGCAATGTCGCTTTTCCATGTTCGCTTAGATATCATTTACATGTTTGTATAACATTTAAAAAGTCATTTTTTCCCTCATCTTAAACTCACTGCAAGTTGTCACCCTTCGCTACCCGCTGTGACTGTCTTCATTCATTCGTGTGTGGTTTATTCAAAGAACATAAAAAAAACTTTGGACTTTGTATTAGAGCCGCTCATAGCAACAAAAAAAAAGCAGCTGCGCCTGCAGACAATCGGCCAACTTCACAAGCTCTATATATATACATAAGCCCCCCCATATGTATATGTATCATGGTCTGTGAAATGTTTTGCATGTTTACTTATGTATTTGCATTCCGTGTGACATAAATCACGCACACGACACGACACAACACAACACACGATGCGAGGCCCAAGGCACAAATGAGAAATACGGAACAACAGCAGCAGCAACTGCAGCGTGGGGGGGGGGGGGGAATGGCAGCCAAAGTAGGCGTTGCCTTCAGAATATCGTGTAGCGTTGTGAAGGAGGCGCCCACACATACAATCCACGCCCACATTTCTGATGCCCATCCCAATGCACATTCCCGATCCACAGCCGCTGCTACGGAAATGTCGCTATGCATTTTTCAATGAGTGCAGTGCGTTGATTATTCTGACAACCTTCAATCTCGCAGCAAACACACACACACACACACGCACACACACTCGCACAGAGTCTCCAGGCAGTCATCCGAAACAGTTCTTTCAGCTACCAGAGGGTAAGAGGGAGTGAGGTAACAAAAATACATTAAGGCAAATCATAAGAAATTAATTAAGCTGCCAGTCGCGACTCGATTTCAATTCAAAAGTTTTTCATTTGCTTCGATTTGTGAGCCGAATATAAACAATGGTACCGATAGGTATTTTTCCTGTTGGGAGAACTGTATAAATTATTTCTAATAATTTCGAGTCAAACATTATTTAATTTTATGGCTACACATTAATATTCATATATTGATTGTGTTTTTTTTTCGTACTTAATCAAAAAGTCAAACGTCTTACCAACGATTCCACAGAGAGCATTGTTGTTTCGACTTTTACCCCTGAGATTTATTTGCCGGAATTACTTTTCACTCTTGCTTGACTCACTTTTCATTTGCATTTGTCGTTTACGTATTTCGAGTAGTATATTAATTTCGCATTTATTCCATTGAAACGACGTGCTCCTGATATTTTGCATTTCTTTGACATTGATTGATGTGCATGTAAAAGAAAGCTAAATTAATGTACATCAATGTATATCAGTGCACAAAAGATTGTGATTATATCACATGTCTAGTTTGATTAAATCATATCGCAAGCCAGTCAAAGTCCTCAGCTAATCTGAGTCTGATATGGAGCTTGCAACTGGTATTGCAACGGCAATGGCAACAGAATTAGTAACAGAAGCCAGTAAATCATTTAATGACTAATTTCATGGAGCTTTGGCTCTATTAACTAACTAACTGTTACCAGTTAGTTTGCCTTCAGGCAGCTTACCCTGTTGTTGCCACCTGAAATTTAATTACAGCCAAAGCCAAATTGAAGTGACCGCCTCTTCTACACACCCAAAAGCCAACAGCCAATGTCATTTGGATTTGCTCGCTTGCCACAACTCAATGTGTCATAAGGCTTAAATCGCTCTCGGAATCCCAGCTATAAATCACCAATTCCAGACAAACAATCCGTCGACTAACAGACATAATACAGTTTTAGATGCTGTGGCTGCGAAGGATTTTGGAAATTTCCAGTTGCGGCTCTTGTGCGGCAAAAGTAATCATCAAATCACGACCATAGCCACAGAGAAGAGCAACGGAGCCGTCGCTAATTCAATTAGCGACCCAAAATATAAACCTCCCTATTCCTCTCCAACTACTCCTCCCTCACATTACTAGAAATTAGACTTGAAGTTGAAACTGCTGCTGGCACTTCTGCTTTGCCGGTTCATGTAATTGGCTATAATGTGTACATAAATCAGGGCCGTTACTCGTGGGCCTAAGGAGGCAGTGAGAATCTCAGACTGCAGTTGCTCTCATCCAACATAACGCATTATGTTTTGCGGAACATTTTACGACAAAACACTATAGAGCAAGGAAAATGAAACTTTTTTTAAGGCGATGAAGATACAATGAGATAGATTTAAGATACCATAAAATATTTTAAAATAATTGTTAACAAGAATGGAATGGAATGAAATATGACAGTTACTTACAAGAAAATCCAAAGTTGTTAAACAAAATAGATCGATTAAGAAATGCATAATGCTTTAAAATGTCATAATTATAGGTGCGTAAAACTTAAACGCAAATGAAGTCGCAACAATTTGCATGCTTAGTTCAAAAATAGCTTATACCACCAAAATTATGTTAGATAGTGTTGCGAATCGTGGCAGTTAAATGCAAATGCAGAAGCCTGAAAGTGCTTAGCACTGCTAATAATGGGCATAATCATTGTGTTAGCGGGGTGAATGGGTTTGTGCGGCGGTAAACTCGATAACTATTTCAGATAGGGGTAGAGATGGGAGTAAGCGACTTGGTGGTTTTGGTTACTCACACACATACTTATTATATATATGCACTGACATGCATTTCTCATGATGCAAAATTTTGTTCACTTGACATTTTGACATTTGGCAGCTGGCGCCAAATTAACGCGACAGCAGCATGGGAGTTGATGCTGAAAGTGTCAGGGAAGAAAGGGGACTAGTTTTAGTGTGGCGGTGTTGAGAGATAAAGCAATGCGCAGCAACTTAACCAAATTGTGGCACTGTGAGCTTTTGCCATCCAAAGGAGTCTGCTTTGCTAAACTGCAACTGTCAGGCGTACTAATTCATCAAGTTTGACAGTTGTTATTGTTGGCAATTTGACAATGGTAGTGGGAATGGGCGGCTGGGCGTGGCAGCAGACAATGCGAATGCAATGTAGTCATGTGTTAAATGCTCCTGACATGATAACTTAATTGAAAGTTAGACAGATACCCTATACTTTACAGTTTTGAGTGCATGTTGTTGAATGAATAAAATATGGGCATGGCATGCTGATTGGATGCACAGATTGCTGAATATATACTAGCTAAAATCGCTTAGTCAATTTATGCAGCTCATTTTGCATAGAATTTCAATGAACTGTGGAGAGAAGCTCGTACCTTGATGAAATTGGGACCCAAAATAATTTGCAAGTGAATACGGCCCAAGCATGTAAACGTATCAATGGACAAAGGGCGATTGTGTGGAGGGGATTACCGGGCGGAGGAGGTGGAAGCTTGTCAAAATCAGCAGCTAAAGCATTAAGGCAAACATGAATACGACGCATCGTAGGGCGAGAACAACAATAGATAATGCTAGTGACACATATGTACATATGTACAACAAAGACTACTGGCATAAAGAACCAAGCCACAAACTACAACAATAGCTCCTTGCCCCAGACAGGCGAACAACAACAACAGCAACAACAACTTGACGATGGGCACGATTTATTGTTGGCAGGCAAGAGCTGTAATAAATCGAAGTCAAGCAGACACTTTGCGGCTTCTTTTGCCATTAAAAGATAAAAAATCAATCTACTAAACAGATGAGAAAAGTAGAAAGAAATGCAAAAAAAAAAACTAAACAAAAACTATGGCATGCATTCCGGCACTTTCAGGACTAGCTCTTAATAAGCTTATAAGCTTAATAAAGCATTAAAAGATGCCATATAAGAGTTTCCCATGGGCTTTACTATTAGCAATCATTGTCTCAGAGTTGCTTAAGATAGATTAAAAAGGTGATTTAAAAATAGTTTCAGGAGTTTTCTTTGGTGAGATAAAGTTTTATATTTTTCAAATGAAAATTATAATCAAAGCTCCTTAACTTGACCAAATGTACTAAAGATTTTCTATTTGAGATGTTTTCAAGTACGCAAGTACCAAATGTTAAACTTGTTTTTGTTTTGATTTACTTTATGAGATGCCAAAGTTTGGTCTTAGCTCGCATTCGTTTGAATCGGCAACATCTCACACTTCAAGGACTTGAAACACACAAACGAATCTATCTTCAGAAGAAATGCAAACAATCTCAATCTCAAGTCAAGCTAACTTGACTCAACTTGACAGCACCTGTGTCTATCCCGTTCTCAATTCATGCAATAAGTTGACTTCTGACTGACTCCACCTCGTCTAAATCTTCGTCATAGCTGGAGACCAACTGCAAATGCAAGTGGCTCTCAACTTTATTCACATTTTTAGCGTTTACCCACTCACATGCTCTCATAAATCTGGCTGGTCCTTGGGATATAGTCAAGCTGGAGTGAAGGCAGCCCACAAAAGAATTGTCCTGTCAGTCTACGTGACATATGCGCAATGTGCCAACACTTCAGCTAAGAACTTAATTTAAAGATGCCTTCATAAACAGAAACCAAACCCTGTTGTAAACTAGGCAGAACCAAACGCAAACAATTTGGTTCAGCTCGACTCGGCTCACATTTCAATTAAGCTTCTGGCTTTGGAACCTTTTTCAGACAATTAGTTCGGACCATGAATTATGACTTTTGGCTTATAAGTAAATTATGGTCTGGACATAAAATAATTTAAAATATTAGCCAGCAAAAACAAACAAAAAGAGCAGTAATATAGTGAAAAAAAAAAAACAATAAAAAAGCATACCTTAACTGCATGTGAGTGTGTGTGTTTAACTTTTATGGCAGGGTCTGAGCCCAGCTTATGCAATGCAACTTTTGTGCTTCATTTCCGTTTTCGGCTGCAAACACACACCCGCACACATGCAGCCAAGTCAAAGGCTAAGAAGAGAGAAAGCGAGATGTGAATATAAAAGCATATGCATAGTGGCAGACGTGCCGAAAGCCCGAAACTTTATGCCCAAAGACAATGCTAGGATAAAGTAGAGGGCGGCTGCTTTGTATGTATATGTGTTGTGTGTGTAAAAGGGGTGTGTGGCAAACTGCAGCTCGTTTATTTTGACTTTCAATTGGAGAGCTGTTGCTTCTGGCTGCTAACGTTTGCTCGCTGCCAGTTAGCCCTGCCTGGCTACCCGACTGCCTTACTGTCTGTCTGACTGCCTGCCAGACTGTTTCCTGCATCCTGCCTGCTCCTTTCTACCAGCTGCTACTACAGCAAATGCAGGCTCCTTGCTGAACTTTAGCCATTTGTTTGGTGCCTTTTGCAAAATATAATAAAGACAGCACTGGGCACATAATGCATTTTGCTTGTTTACATAAATATTTGCACAATATGAAAAAATGAAAAAAAAAAAGGCGAAAAGCAGCAGCAGCGACGACAGGATGCTCGCCCACAATGAAAAAGATGAAAACCAATTCGCATACAATTTTCTAGCAATTTTTTTAAGGAATTTAGTCACGTTTTGTGCCGGGTCCATACAAATTCAGCCAATATTTTTAGTTTATTTAATGTTTCTACATATCATTATGCATGCTTATTGTAATACAAATTCTATTGAGTTTATGCATCTCTCTCACGTTTCTATCTCTAGCGGAGCTCAGCTTGTTATTTTCTTGTTTTATTTGTCCTTTCTATTTCTATTTCTATGCTGCTTATCAATTGCAATATCTCGTCTTGTTTACTGTTTAGCTTACATTGTTGTCTGGCAAAAGATGGGTTCAAGTTATACTTAGCATATTTGCTTTTGCCCCCGAGCCAATGTCCTTTTGCTCCTTCGTGTCGTAGGTCATTTTAGATATTTATCCACAATTTTTATAGAACTTTTTATGTGACAGCGGCAACAACAACACCGATAAAAATAACTACTTTGAGCATACAATGGGAAAAGTTTCATTTGCCTTGATTAGTGAACCAGGCCAATGAGACATGAAACAAACGGCAAGTTGGGATGTTGCTCTCTAGAGATTTACCAGCTGACAGCTAGCAAAAATATAAAACAAATAAATAAAATAACAAAAAGGCAAATGAAAAAGTCAAAATGGAAGTGGTTTTAAATAAATTTCGAAATGGACATGCAAATAACTGCAGGCTATTAATTGTTGAAAACTTTTTGCATAACTTTTGGCTTGCGGTCAGGCAATCAACCGTAAATTGTATCCTACTAAATGCATTACAAACATAACTCGCAAGGGAAGCAAAATTTCAAAAAACTTTAATTAAGTCGAGTGAATTTTTTAATCTCAATAGCAACTCATTGCTTTATTTGTCTTTCATATACTTTATATTTAAACAACTATTTTCTTGCTTTTTCTCATTGCAGCATCTGCTCCTTAAAAGCAAATCCAAAACACTAAACAAACTTAACAGCAGATTCTAACCAAGGTAAGTAACGAAAACTTTTTACATTCCAGAAACCAACTTGAAGCCATTTGTAAAAGTAAATATTTATGTATGTTTTAAAGTGACTTTGGCAGTAAAAGTTGCATTTTTTTTAATCTACGACACATGTATGTATATGACTTTTAAAGTCTTAAATCATAATCAAACTACAACTTTTAAGATTATGTCAAAACTAAACCAGTTGTGCTTAATTCTTATAGGATTGTGGTCGACTTAATAAAATGTTTTGAAGTGCAAAAAAATTTTAATGGAAGGCAAATTTTGGCTTAATAAAAATTAAAAAGAATATGATATATCTAGAATGTGTATCTTTTATAGCATTGCCATAAACTGACTCGAAAATGATAATTAAGATACATTTGCATTATTTTGTCTTAAAGACATCTGTATTTGCTTTGACTGCAAAAGGTAAATATCTGCAATTCAAAGATGATTCCCTTTTGCAATTATGCTGTGCTAAGCAATGCTTAAGGAACCATGTCAACTGCTTGCAGCAGCACTAACGTTTCTTAGCTGAAAAGAAAAAGAGAGAGCGACGGAGTAAAAAGCAATAGGGAAAAAAATAAAAGCGGAAAAGTGCACAGCTCAAAGTCATTTGCACTGTTTGGTTTTCGCATCCGCAGTTCCAATTACGTTTTGTGGTCGCCAAGGATATGCCCAAGGAATGAATCCCTGCTTAGCTGCAGCAATCTTTCGCTCACTCTGCGATACAATGTTCTATCAGCCTTCACCCACATTTGAGCTTGAATAAAGCAAAGGCAGTTCCAATGATATAATTACGCAAACAGGCAGCTTTAAGCCCGCGGGGAGCTGCCAAAGTTGTTGGTATATGTCATAGCAAACATAAAGTTGCAACTTGTGCCACTTGAGTTGAAAGTTGCTCATACGCCGCGTTTGCAACCCTTGCGGCTGCTTGTCTGCAGCTCTCAGTTTGTCTGTCTGTCAGTCGAGTGCTTCTGTGCATTTATTTGCCCCATGACTCAACCTCTGCCTTACGCTAGCTTTCTTTTAACGACCATGCATCAGGAAGAGATTTGCCGCCTTGAATGTGAAATGCAATTCAAGCAATTTTCAATTTTCGTTGTTCGTTGTCTTCTTGCCCGAAAGGCAGTGGCAGAGTTGTTGCCTGACCCCACTTTACTCCCCTTTCCCCTCGTTTCGTTTATTCCATCGGCGCAGTAAGCCTGCTTTACATCAAATTGTAAAAGCAAACTTGTCGCGCTACAAAAATTGTCATCATTCCCAAATCCGGAGGTCTACTGCCAATTTTTTGCTTACAATTTAGCAACACCCTTTTTCCTCATCAGCCCGCTTACAGTCGGCCTTAGTTCCCTTGTGACCTCCTGCCTCCCTCCTACTTCCACTTTAAGCTGGCAGCACTTTTATGGCTCAAGCAGCGCTTTGCAATGCGTTAAAATCGTGCGAAAACTTTTTGCGCAAGATTTTATTTTATTTTTGCTCACGCTCAAAACTTGCTTGTTAGCCCTGTTCATTCGCTCTATCTATAAAACACACTTATTTTACTCACTCTCTCCCTCTTTTTTCCTATCTTCAATTCACTCTCTTTAACATAGCTCTTCTTGCACGCTTGCAACTTTCGCTGCTAAGCTCAAAATTAAGGCATTAATGTTGGTTTTATGGGTTCCTCTGAATTGGTTTCTCTTTCTCTTGGCATCGCTTGAAGACTTGCTGCCAGTTATTTCGAAGTTCTGGTTACCAAAAAGTATTTAAAGACCAGCAAACTTTTTGCAATAAGCTTTTCTGAGTGCCAAGTGCATACAAATAACACTAAGAGCACATATCGCTTTAATCTCTTTTTTCTCTCTCTCTTCTCTCTCTCTCTCGATTGGCAGCTTTTGTATTTCAGCAGCTGCTGCAGTGCATTGCTTAACGAACCAAAATAATGCTGCTAAAGGGTTAGTTATCAGATATGAGAGATGTGAAAAAGTTGAATAAAAATATGCAGATTATTTTATGAACAAAGTAATTTCCACTGAATTAAATGAAAATTCAGTTGATGAATATAATCCTTGTGCCATGCACTTATTTTCAGCTGTAAACTTTGCCTTTTTGTTCAATTGTATAAAGTGAAACTTTATTATTGTTAAGCTTCTCTCATTAAAGATAAATCCCATTTACGGTTACCAACTTGTAAACTGCTAGCTTTGACTTCAGCTCTCGAAGTCTGCCCGCTATAAAGAACAAAAAAATGCTGTTAGCAATGGCAAAAGGAAAAAGAAAAGGAAAAGCAACTTAACCCAGCCTACTCTTTTGCCTATGTACATACACTTTTTTTGTCAATGCCTTTAGACTTTTTTTGAGCTCAACACTTATGAAACAAAAAAAAAAGCTCGAGAGACCTCGAAGCAAGAAATTCAATGCAAAAACGCAATGCTAACCCAAAAACAACAACAATAACAACATAAGAACAATAAGTGCAACAATGGTAACAAAAGTATTACAAATGACTGCAAATACTAGAAGCAAACAGCAACAGCACCAACAGCAAGATAAAAAACTTAAAAGAAATGAAAGAGTTGTTCCAAACCAAAAGTGGGAGTGCAAAGTAATTGAAGGCGTTTAACAAAAGACAAGCAACGGTGCACTGGCGTTTATTGTGCAAACAATGCAGCGGCAACTACAACAATAAGAATGGGTTTAACTCTTAAGTATTTCAAATTAAAAAAGAGGAATCTCACAAAAGAAAACGTCATAAAAAAGAAATGTGCTAGAGCGGAAAAATCACGGACTAAAACGACGCTTAAGGAAAGTAGAAATATATGTGGCTTGAGAGAACTTACAAATATACTAGTTAATAAGTTTTTTATGCTCAGATTTACTTTGAAACCAAAGCAAATAGATTTGCAAACGTTTATTTACACCAAAGTGTTCTCAAAACTTACAAAAAACTTGGATCGCCCCGATCAGTTGCAATGTTCGAACAACAACTGTTGTTAGGTAATTACATCTATGGATCTCTTAAGAATAATATTTCTGGCAGCTTTGAAAGCAGTTCAACAAGCCAGCCAACTTATTTTAGATATGGCGCAGTGAACTGCTAAACGCTCTTTGGTGGCCAATCACTCTTGCAGGTTGCAAGCCTTGCCAACTGGCAGCCAAATCAAACATGCCTGACCATTATCCTGTTTCATGTTCGATGTCCTGTTCCCTATGTACATATGTTTCGTACCGCTATGCTGGCTGCTACTTCATCTTCATTTATTTCGGCTAGCTTTTGCAAGTTTCTATGCTTTTTTATTCTTATTTCGCATTTTTCTGTTTCCATTGGCTGTTGTGTGTTTGTTTTTTTGTGTGTGCATGGTGACAATCGCAAATATTTTGCAATTTTGCTGTTTTGTTAGTTGGCCATTTCTCTTTTCCTATTTCTTTGTGCGCTGCTGCTTCAACGGTTTCTGTTTCTCTACTTCTTGCTTTGCATTTTGACAAGAAGATGAGCTTCATGGAAAGGGTTTGCCTCGCTGTTTGCTTATTTGTTTCCCCTGACATGAACATGTAAGAGGAGTGGAGGTGGTAGCATGTCATGCACGAGTGCCATTGCCTGCAGCGTTGAAAATTTTGTTGCAACTGCCCTTGCTCAGTGTGTCTGCCTTAACTTGCCACTCCTTCGACCCAAACCCCCACTGCAATGAAGATTGATCACAGTTGCTGCAAGTTGAGCGTCGTTTTTACAGCCCCAAAACTGCAATTTTTATTTTTGCCACTTTCTGGTCGACCTTCTGCTGTCATACCACATTCCTCTCCTCCTTCTGGCATGTCGTTTTATATGAAAAATTGCGGCAAATATTTGCGAAGCGCGACAAAAGATGCAGCAAATGTTAAAAGTGGCGTCCGCTCTAATTGCAAGAATTTGTCAGTATTGTTAAAGGGCTTATAAATTAATAGATGGCAAGGAGCGCTGTGAATAACAAGCAGCTTCGAAAAATTCAACGCAATTTCTCATGTAGACACATGATAAATGAATTATTTGTGTTTGTGTCGTAAGTCTGAATTTCTTAAAAAGTACTTAACTTTGTTTTGCTTAATTTCATTTCCTAAGAAGTACTCAAAGCTAAATATAGGCCTTTAACTTTGTAGTTATATTACATATATTGTTTTAGAGTTAGTTTAAGATTTGAATAATTTAATATTTCTGAACAAAATGCAAATAAATAGCAGCATACGTTTTTTGATTAAAATGTTATTGTCATTTGCACCTATTCTTTAGGGTGCTCAAATAAATAACTATTTAAATAACTATATTAGTTATTCAATTTATATTCTGCTTCATAAATAGTTTGTTGAAATGTAATTAAAACTAATATATTATTCAAAAGATTTTGTAATGCACTTCCACATCTAATGGAATCTAAATTATATTGCAATCAATTCAACAAAGTGCAAAAGCTTTTTACATTATGTATACGCAACGTTAAACAAGGACACGTTCAAATGCACACAAACACACACAGAGATTGGCGCAACAATTTTTAAGCGGACAAGTAAAAAAAGTTTTTACAGTTTTCATAACAAGCCAAAACAACACAAGCATATTGGCCACTTTGTTTGTGGGTGCTTGGAGCCCGTTTTATATTGCCGTGTTACTGCGGTTGTCATTCCACATTCTGTTGCTTTAAAGGCACAATGTGCCAAAAACCAAAAAACAAAAAATAAACACACCCAATGAGTAGGTGGCCAACTGTTGCACACTCGGCCATTGACTAACGGTCTGTCACACTGACCCTTCGCCATGTCGCCCGCTTGTCGGTGACTCTATGGTCCCTGTGACGCCCCTTGCTCCCTGGCCTTTAGTCGGCTTGACTGTACGGCTGCAACTGTTTTAACCTTAAGTGCCGTTGGCATAGTTTTAGTAACCGTCTGACAACGAAGCTCCCAAGGCGTCTGCCACTATTTATAGCCGCTTCACTTCGCCTACATTTTGTTATCTTATTGCACTAGCGCTCAAAAGCATGCTACAGTTTATATACTACGCAAACATGATTATGTGATGCGGCATATTAAATCTGTATCTAATCTGTAAGAGAAGATTTATAAATGTAATTTTTGGATAAAGTAAAAGTAATAGACATAAATAAATGTTTGAGGTTTTTTTCCAAAGTGTAGATTTTATTTAACTGTTGATTACTAACTTTACTATCTACAAAATCTTAATAATTTTCTTCTGAAGCTTAAACGATGGTTTATTACCATTAACATACATTGCAGGGTATTAAATCTTCTACACAGCTCGTTGCTCACTTCTTACATTTCTACAAGCCACTTGTCAACTGTTGACGCGCTTTTGTTTTTTCCTTCGCATCTTGCTCTACTTCCACAACTAGTTGGCTGTTCAGCTTCAGTTGTCGTTGCTGTTTTTGTTGTTGACTTTCCATTTCATATTGCCCGACTTTTAACCCGGTGCTAGGTAGGCGCTCTCACGGGGCCTATCCATTTATCTGTTGGACAAAGTGCAAAGGCGCACGGCAAACGGCAAACAGCAAACAGTGAAAGAGCCTTGGACAGGCTTCAGTGAGCCTCCATCTCTGACAGGGATAGAGAGTTGTGCTGGGCTCCCTGCATGGCAATCCAATTATCATACACCCCGTGGTAGACGCTCTAATTGGAAACAAACAGCTGAGAATCAAAAGCTAAAAGCGCCAGCATAAAAAACCGTTTGGCAGATTTACATTTCTCAAACAAGCGGCGAGTTTTATATATTTTTGTTGTTCTTTTGTTACTTCAGTTCGGTTTTTTTTCCGCTGTAGTTTTTTTTTTGTTTTATCAGCATAGCGTGAGCTCAAAAACAAACTCAACAGCTAAAACTTTATTGCTGGCTAGCTGCGCACAAATTTTTAATGCAAAATATGCCAAGAATGTGTAAAAAAAATAAAAGCAGAAATGTAAAGCGCATAAAAAAAAAGCTGACGCTATTCTAGTTTCTTTGCGCTTTGCCATCAATTTTTATTCGTTCTTACGTTTATTAAAAATTCATTTTGAGTTTCATAACGGGCAAATTGATGCACGCCCCGTCGCCAAAAGAAACAGCCCAATTCCTGACAACGATGAGATCGAAAATATTGTGTTTGTGGGCTGAACGTCGATCTAACGCAAACACAACCAAAACCCACAAAACAGTTTTCATTTTTAGCGGTTTTTGGGCAACACACAAAAAAATAAATAAAAAAAAAAAAAGAATGCAATAAAAAAAAGGAAAACATTTGTTCATAGCGACTGAAAAATTTCCATTAGAAACCCCAACAGATGTGCAGCAGTTAAAAGGGGGGTTGGGGAGTTATTAGAGATTCAATAAAGTGTGGCGTTGCTAGCATGAGCTAGACAGAGTTTGTACTGTTCGCTTGGAAAGTGTTGCGAATTGAATTTGACTAAATGGGAAATCACTTTTTCAAGTGTTTTTCGATACAATCAACAACAGACAAGGCCATTTAAGAGCCATTGAAATACGTATTGATATCGAAATCGATATTTGAACAATTTTGGCTATTGTTTTTTATGTTACTTGTGCAATTTGTGCGATGCGTCCATGTTGAATGACATGAACTAGATTAAAATACAATTTATTGTGTGTAGTATCCTTCAATTTTTTTTTTTTTTTGATTTTTGCACCCATTTTGACTGCCATGCATTAGAGTGAAAGTATTTCACTTTTACTTTTGATTTTCAATTGTTTGACCCCAGAACAGAAACAGTTTCTCATAATAACAATTTAATTAAACATGTGCAGTGCTATTGATATAAAAGAAAGGCTTTCAGCTATGCAGTTTTATGTTATTTGTTTCGGACTTGTAAACCAGTTTACCAATTCTGTAAAAGTTCTTTTGATGCTTTTTAATGCCATTCAGAGCGCACCTTTAGCGCACTCCTAAAAATATGCAAACGAAAACATTGCTGGGCCAAACAAAAAATAAGAACAATGGTGCAAAAATAGAAACAACACAAAAAAAAGTAATATCAAATTCAGTGAGCTAAATGCTACAAGCCACCCGCAACTCCCACCACCCAAACGAATTCATGGCGTGAATTTATAATTCAACATGAACGCTTTTAATGCATTTTGTAAGTGTCGCGTGGGTTGGGCGCGTTCCCCGAATAAATTTGCCAAATATGAAACACGACAGAGACAGAGGAAGACACAGTGAGTGAGAATGGGAAAAAGAGCGTTGCAAGCGAGATTAATGCAAGGTAAATGCATATTTGCGCTGTTTTTTGGTTTTCGATCTGGCAACGTTGCTCTGGTCAACACACAAACCGCTTTTACACCCTAGACAAAACACACACACACATACTCCCACATTTCCCACACCGCAATGCATTTTTTAAACCAACGCTTCTCGCTTTACCCATTTTTGGAGGCTGGGGTAAAACTCGTCATGGATCGGAACTGACAGCTGTCGGCTGCCTTCTGCTATAAACGCTATTGAAATACGGATTTCGAATGACGCTTCATTCAATATATCTATCTAAGGGTTTTTTTTTTTTTTTGTTTACGGCTTGTTGGGCAACACGTGCAAATCCACTTTAAGCTTTTCCACACATACACCACTACATACAGACGTACATATGTGGAAATGTTATTGCGTGTTTTCCACGGTTCTGGGCATTTTAGCGCCAGACGTGTGATTGCGCTTTACTCCCATTGCCAATTCAGATTCGATTTTCGCTTTAACAGCGCTAGTTGCTTGCATAGGTAACATTTGATTCAGGCTAGTTGAACGCGTGATATGAAGAATCGAGTAAAGGTTGTTAAAAAATAAGCAAAATACGTCAGTTTTATGGCTCAATACGTTAAAACTTTCATGAACTGAATGTATTAAAACTTGACTTTGACCACTTTAACATTCTTTTTTATATTTTGGAGCTTCACAGATTAACCACTGAATAGCTCTTTATAGCTATTAACATTTGCCATTAGCACGGCATCCACAGATCACCTACATGCCATAGCTGCTTAAAAGATTCCCAGCCACAAACAAAAGCACAACATACACATAAACACTCATAAACTTCAAACTTGAGTCGCATCCCCATTTTTTTGGCCATTCTTTATAGTGCCACCAAGACACACGCACGCACACAAAAATTATTTTTCACAACTTCCGTGGCGCGACTTGCGTGCGAAAACTTTGCAGACACAAAGTAAATACAAAGAGACAGGGAGACAGGGAAACAGAGAGATAAAAGCCACACAAAACACTTGGAAGTCCTAGTGCCCGAGTTTCATGAACTCCTCGAGTTCCCTCGAGCAGTCCTCGAGTTACTTTTTCGCTGGCATTCAAGTGCAATTAGCAATCTGCTAATTAGTCTAAACGGACGATAGCCGGACAACGCCCCCAGCAACGGCTACGTGAAACACAACACAACTTGACACTAAACTCTCCGGTGCTCGAAAAGTCGGTTTGTTGTGCCCTGTTTCGTAGCTTTTGCATCACGCGGTGAAGTCATAATAAAATTATAAAGCCAACGTGCGCCAATTTTGCATTGTGTTGCCGCCAGCCGTCGAGGCTACGGACACAGATGTGGCCAGCAGACGTTTCGCTCTTTGATGGTACTCAGACAAGGCTTCCTGAGTATAAAAGGGGACATCCACGTAGACATGGACGTGCCCGTGTCCTGTGCCTCCTGTGCGCAACTCTACTAATTGAGTTATGCGGCTCTTTCGGCGATTGTATTTAATTGCATTTAAAAGGAGCTGTCTTCATTGCATTTGGCGCCTTCTGCCACAACAGCTGACAAAAGGCGTATCGATACATGCCACAGAGACATGACATTGTAAACTTTTTGCACGCATGTGTCGCCTTATTACCACATTATTTATGGTTAGTTGGTTGCCACTCTGCCACTTTGCCTGCAACTTGGTGTTGGCCAAAAAGCCTTTCAACTTTTTTGTTTAATGACTGCAGTGCCAAGACATTAAAGTCTTGTTGCATTTACATTTCGCGCATTTTCTCAGCTACTATTATTTCGCGTAATGCAGTTGGCAACATGCAGACTCTGTGCTTTTGCCAAACAGATTTTCTCAGCTTCAGTTTACGATTCCAATTTAAAAGCGATTTGCCACACTGGCAATCTATGTAGCTCAAGGCGTGACTTGGCCGGAGACTAACTCTGTAAGTGTCCCCAAAAAGTAGGCAACAAATTGCTGCCAGTAAGAGGTTCTCTGGAAGATGCTTAAGAAATGGAGTCAAGAGACCTTACGTAAGGTTACGGGTGGGCAATTGTTTATAAACGGATAGCGCAAATTAAGCTCAGCTAGTTTTATAAGTATTGAATTCTGTTTTTAATACGTTCTTAAAAAAACCATAAAAAAGTTGTCGTAAGAGAGTATTAAACAGACTCAAAGATTACATGGAGACGGGTGCGAAACTTTCCGAACACATAACTTTGTCAAAACTGAACCGATTTTCAAAAGAAAATGGTAGTACTACATTCATAGTTAGAACTGTTTTTTTTTTTCTTGAATGAATATCCAGCACTCGTTCCACATTCAACTACTCATCTTGAATCTAATTGTAGTCGAAGGCAACTATGCAAACTACATGTGCTTAATGATACAAACCGCATGTGCCTTATCCTACAACTACAACTGTTGTACAACTCGGGCTCAGTTGGCACTCCTCAAAGCCTTCCCTGTCTCTCTCTCTCTCTCTCTCTCTCTATTTCTGTGTGGTTGATTCAGTCTACATTTATGCTCTAATTAGAGTACACTGAGGAGCTGCTCCATCGCGTGTTACAAATTGAGTGCCCAACCCCAAACACCCACCAGCACCACCTTTTGGTAACTGTGTTTCGTTATTGCGATGCCATTTCCCTTTCCTTCACATTATGTTATCCACATCACACAGAGGCTCCTTTATACTACAAACCCATTTTGTACTAGCAACGTTGCCGTCACTGGCGACGCCTCTAATGCAACTGTTAAGTGCCCGGCATTTTGTGACTAACGAATTATAAATAAGAAACGTAATGCGAATGCAAAGCACAAAACACCAAACTCACTTTTTTGATATATATATTTTTTCTATTTTTTTGCGCTTGTGCTTGTTATTATTATTATTTCAAGCTTATGCAAAAATTGAAGAGGGAAGAGAGGTAAAACTGCAAGAAAAAAATACCCTAACAATAAATAATCAAATTTCAAATGCCGTTATAAGGAATATAACACAAAAAATAATTAAAAAGTGGTTATATAAAGAACAAATTTGTAAAAAGCTTGCAAATGCTGTCAAAAAACACAAACATATAGTAGTTAATATAACTGATAAAAAATATTTGTAAAAAGCCGGCACATTTAAGGGAAAGGAAGTATTAATACACAAGTACTGCTATTTTATTGTTTGTGGCAGGCAGGAGCATTTGCAAAGGTAAGCAAGTGGCATATTATTGCTACAGTTAACACAAACACGCACACGAATGTGTGTATATAATAATCGTATATGTTGCAAAGTAACGAAAAGCATACGCGAGTTAAATTTTAAGCATGTGCAACTGCATTCATGATTATATGCATGTGTGTGTGTGTGTGTGCGTTAGTTTTTTTAGCCAGCCAAACAGGAAGTGCTTAACACACACACACACACACCCGCACTCCCACACACACACACATACAATAAACGCTTAAGCTTGGGCTCAAGTGCGCCATCGTCCGCCATTTTGTTTGGCTTTCTGTGCAGTTTCTTTTGTTGCTTTGTTTTGGGCATAAAAATGGCGTTTATGCTTTGCTTGCTCCACAACAACATCAACAGCAACTACAATAATACCAAGCTGCAGGTAAACTGAGTGGGAAATGTGCGCAACAACAACGACAAACAAAAAAGAAAACGAACAAAAAACTGCACTAAATGAACAAGCTGCCAGTCTGTGTCCGTTTCCGTGTTGGTTAACTTCAAGCTCGACTTTTGCAACTGTTATTGCATTGTCTTGTTCTTGGTTTTATGTGTGTTTTGCATACCACTAGTCTGACATTAAAGTGTCAATTTGTGCTGCGCGCTTGTTATCCAAAATTGGTTTCCAGCTGCAACATATTGGCCAGCAACGATAATTGGCAACGGTGCCGAGAATGGAGGCCATTAAATTGCTGTTAGCTTTCAATTTAGCGTCAGGTATTCGATGCGCTCATTAGCATTGGACGTACCCAGGCCACACCTGCATACAGCAGACATGACCAAATGATAGCTACAACCACAAACTACCCTGAAATTTTGCGAATTGAGACAGCAGGCGGCAAAGGCGCCTAATTGAGCCGTACAACAGTGGCCACAAAACGTGGTAATCAATGGGAATGAGCAAACGGAGAGCATCTAACTCTGTTAAATGAATGCCAGCTTTATATCAAAGCGAACAGCTGACCATAAAGTTTGGTATATATGCATAGATAGATTTCCGAATCTCGAGTTACCACCTGCCAAAGTTGCTAAGTTAAAGCATTATTTAAAGTATCCCAAACTAGCAAATTTGACTTATTTTAATTACTTGTGTGTGCTGTTTTTCGACTCATGTACTACTAATATTTTATTCAAGTACAATTTCTAACGACTCTTACAAAGTTGAACTGCATTTAATCATAAATATAAACAACACATTACATGTGTTAATTAAAACTAACAGTCCACATAGCATTTAAATGTTTTTAATGCACATGGCAAATGTTGTTGTGGCAAAGGTAATAAATACTTGTGGGAATTCCAAAGTGAAAAACCCAAAAGCTTAAATGCGTTTGTATTTGTTTATTTACCTAAAGAACATACATGAGTCAAAAGCCTATTAAATTTGTACCTTTTAGTTGTTGTCACTAAAAAAACAAGTATAACACTTGCCAAATGATTTTATTTGTTCAGCAAGAGTTTAAGAAAATCTCTCTCCTTTAAGCACATTGATTATTTTGCTTGAGCATTAAATGTTCTTTTGGCCACTTCAGTAGCTCGTTTTGGCTTTAGTCGCTGCTAAACAAATAGCAATAAACGCCCAAAAATAATAAGGTTTACTGCTGCCGGAGGTCGAACGTTCAACTCAGCTCAGCTCAGCTTAGCTCGGCAGAGGTAACAAGCAAAAAGTGAGTGTTGCGATTGGGTGGAATTGAACTTTATGTGGATACATCGTCAGCTCGCTTGAGTGCCCTTTTGGCGTTTATTGTGGCTGACTCTACCAAAAACTTTGGCACTAAACAGAAATTACCCATACGCCGTGGGTGCCGTTGATTGGCCGCCAAGGCGCAGAAAGGGAGTGAGCTAAACTTCATTGTCGGCGGGGTTAGCGTGGAGAAATGTATGTTTTTTAGATGGGCTGCTGCGGTTGAGGTTTGGGTTAAGGTGGTTGCGACCGCTTGCCGTTGAACATTGTTTAGCCTTTCATATACTCATAAATCTGCAGGTTGCAAAGCATAAATCTGCCTCTGAGAGTGACTGTCAGGTGGCAGGTGCAGCCAACAGTCAGCAGTGTTGTCAACTTTTGATTAAAAAATATAGTTTTAAAATAAAAAAAGGGATGAAAATGTAAAATATTTTGCATTACTGTAAAAAGTGCCCAAGTTGCGTAGAATTTAATCGATAACAATGACTTGCAGCTAAAATGCCTATTTGATAAATTTATTTCAATCGATCATTGAAAGTTTTCTAAATAAACATATTGCTTTTACTATGTTGAAAAAAAATTTTTTTTATAACAAAAAACAGCATTAAATCCAAACATTAAATCTGTTTATTGATTGCAAATATAAAATAATTCTAAAATAGTGCTTCGGTTCACTTTAAAAAAAAATACAATGCAATTTTATTTTTTTGCGAATTTTTCTCTCTGCTTGTATTATGTGTGTACTTTTTGTTTAGACGATGTGAAATTTGCCAGCACTGATGGCCAACCAAGTAGTGGGGTAGTGTTTTGGGGTTTTAAGCTTGCTTTAAAATTTATTCGCAACTAATAAAACAGTGCACTCTGGTATTAATTGCAGGAACGTTAGCTGACAGCACGAGTCGGAAGGATGGCCAACGAACCGCAGGTGCAACCCCAAATGTTGGTCGTGGCTTTACTAGCCATTAGCGCAGCGTTGTCGCTCAGCAGTGCCGAGAGCTCGTCGAGTTGCGGCCCCAACTTCCCGGTTGCCTGCTCCTGCGGCAACGAGATGTACGAGGACAAAGTCCAGTTTATTGTGAACTGCACAAATGCGGGATTGCGTAATACCAGCGTGCTGGAGTTTATGCCCGAACAGGTGGAGATACTCATCTTTACAGGCAACTTTATAACCGAGCTGCCGTGGAACGTTTTTGGTAGCATCAATGACTACAAACAGCTGAAGATCGTCGATATGAGCAGCAATCATATACGCGAGATACGTGGCAAGAGTTATCATCATGTGCCACGTGTGGAGCGTCTCATTCTTAATCACAACAATTTGAGTATTTCACGCTACGATGACGAGGTGAATCATCATCATCCGCGCGTCTTTTCCAACTTTGGCAATCTACAGAGTCTCCACCTAACCGATGCCTTTGAGGATCACAGCTCACCGCAGCTAAGCGAGGACCTGCATGATATATTTGTGAATAGTCAGCTGGTGAAGCTGCAAAAACTTCATCTGGAGCAGAATGAAATAACGCACTTCAAGGATCGCAATGTGTTTTGTGACCTGCCTGCATTGCGTGACCTTCACCTAGGCGATAATCTGCTAAAGGACATCAACTTTGAGGTGCGCTGCCTGAATAATTTGCGCTTTTTGGATCTAGAGCGTAACAAGTTCGAGTTTGTCAAGCCAAGCGATATGCATGTGCTGAATGAGCTGCAGGAGCGTGAGAACCGCACCGTTAATCTGATTGTCGATTTTAATCTGAATCCGTTTGTGTGCAACTGCAAAATATCACCATTCCGCACGTGGCTGCAGGCGACACGGGTGCAGGTTCGCAATCAGGATAGTATCATGTGCTTCCATGGACTTCAACACGTTGATCCGGCGGCGACGCACCTCCTACAGCTGGACATGAGCGAATGTGCGGCCGAGATGGCAGCAGCTGCCTCATTCCTTAACACCGCCGAGGATGAGCAAGTCTATGGGCAGCTGCAGCCGCATCTTAGTGGACACACGGCCACGTTGATCTTTCTTCTAATTGTGCTCAGCATGATATTGCTTGGGCTGCTGGTTGCTCTGGTCTATGTCAGTCGCGATAAATTAAAGTATATGATGACACCGGTGTTCGACAATGTGGCCAAGAAAGTGCAGTATACATCAATTAAGGATGAGGATTTTCCGGAGGTGCATGTATAAGGATTGACAGGAAATCTAACCAACCCCACGTCCATATCAAAAAGAGTAGCAACAGAACTAAGTGCAGTTTCTTGTTTTTTTCTCATTGCCATTCGCGTAGCGCAAAATGTGTGCCATTCACAAGGAACGACGTCAGCGGCAAGCGCATATCACTTAAAAATAAAAACATATTTTCAGTTAAATCTACTTAATACACACAAACTCACAAACTTATTGTTTGATAGTACATAAGTAAATTGTTGCATTTAAGGTAATAGAACAACAAATGTGGCAAAGTTGATTACAAGCAAATACAGCAATAATGTTAGCGATTTTCTAAGTAGAATTTAAGCCGTCTTGTTATGCGTTCTTTAATTTCAATTGGGCAAACAGCCAATAATTTCAACACAATATAAATCTTATTTACCATACAAACATACATATATTGTAACAAACACTTTAGTGTTATCTGTGATTTAAGTTTAGTAGCTTTACTTTGTTAAAACTCAAACAAACGAATATTGATGCAAATACATACATACATACGTATAAAAAATACTTCACCCTGTATAACATATGACGTACTTACTTACATATATCTTACACTTATGTTAAAAATACTTATAAATGTTATTAATCATTTGTCAATTATCAATTGTACCATTTAAATGATTTTCACTTTAGTTTTCTGTACTTAAAACGCAGTTTTTATAAATAAACATTGAAAATAAATCAGGTTCTTTTATTGAGTCGACACTTATTAAACCATACGAGGGCGCGCCAATTGTAGTTATTGTGTGGTAGCCCTGGAATATAATAAAAACACACCGATTAGTGAAAACAGCTGTTAGCTACAGTGAATGGCAGCTACAAAGAAGAAGAAATTTACATAGATAAAGCGAAAATGTTTTTGGGCTGAGCGCTCATAACTTAACAATGAAGCAGTAACCGCAAAGTTGTATGTAATGACTTTTATTTGCCCCATAAAAAATACAAAACCAATTTGATTGTCAAATCGAATACCTTTTGCATGAGAGCAGTTCATGCGCAAGCGAATTAACGTTGTGTAGTGTGTGTGTGTGTGTGAGTATATAAACAAAATAGGTTTGTTCTGTCTTGTTGCTTCATTATTTACATTATGCAACGTCATACCGCTGCACAGTTTCAGCAAAAGCTCTAAATTAAGCTCATACTTTTAAAACAAAACAATTGCATTTAAACATATTTGATAGCACACACACACACAGACAAAACACTAACAGTACGTGTACATGTTTATATGATAAAATAACTGGTTTTAACATATTCTAAACCGACATGTGTTTCTACTCCAGATGCTCAAAAACTGTCGACGTGTGTGCGCCTTGACTCGCCCCAATATTTTTGCAAACTCCCAGAGCAAGCGGCTTAACCAAACCTTACCTCAAAGCGCCATGGAAAAGTTTGATTTACCGAAACGTTTGCAGGGCAGTACGCCCAGCGTTTGGAACGAGTATATTGCCCTGGCCATGCAGTACAAGCCACTGAATCTGGGCCAAGGATTTCCTGATGACGCTGCGCCGGAATATGTAACGAGCACGCTGGCAGACATTGCCAAGGATGAGAATCCGCTGCTTCATCAGTACACCAGAGGCAACGTAAAGAATATCTAGCTAAACCTAGGATATAACTGATGCTCCATTTTGTTTTCGTCACAGGGTCATGTGCGTTTGGTGCAGGCGCTGTCTAAACTGTACAGCGGTCTAATTGGCAAAGAGTTAAATCCGCTGAGTGATATATTGATAACATCAGGCGCCTATGAAGCACTCTACTCCACCATACTGGGACATGTCGATGACGGCGAAGAGGTCATCATTATTGAACCCTTCTTTGATTGTTATGAACCGATGGTCAAAATGGCAAATGGCGTTCCTCGATTCATTCCACTTAAACCGGTAAGCTAATAAAAATATATATTATTTATAATTGTTAATCTTACAACATAAATCTCCTTCTGCAGCGACAGAAAGACGGACCCTTAAGCTCTGCGGACTGGGTTTTGGACGATGCTGAGCTGGAGAAGCTATTTAACGAGAAGACAAAAATGATTATACTTAACACTCCGCATAATCCCACTGGCAAGGTCTTTAATCGCAAGGAGCTGGAACGCATTGCCGAGCTGTGCCGCAAATGGAACGTGCTCTGCGTATCGGATGAGGTTTACGAATGGCTTGTCTTCGATGGTGCCGAGCATGTGCGCATTTGCACCCTACCTGGCATGTGGGATCGCACCATAACCATTGGCTCGGCAGGCAAAACCTTTTCAGTTACTGGGTGGAAAATTGGATGGGCCTATGGACCGCAGCAATTGATTCGAAACCTTCAAATGGTGCATCAGAACTCAGTGTACACATGCCCAACGCCACTACAGGAGGGCGTGGCACGCAGCTTTGAGGTGGAATTGGCGCGTCTGGGCAAGCCAGAAAGCTACTTCCTTAGCTTGCCGTGTGAACTCCAACCCAAACGAGACTTCATGGCGAAGTTCCTGAGCGAAGCGGGCATGCGTCCAACAATTCCTGAAGGAGGCTATTTTATGATGGCCGATTGGTCGCCGCTGGCTAACAAACTGGATCTAAGCGCAGAGCTGGATCGGCATCGTGACTACAGGTTCACGAAATGGATGACAAAGAACATGGGGCTGCAGGGCATACCGCCAAGTGCCTTTTATAGTGAGCCCAATAAGCACCTGGGTGAGGACTTTGTGCGCTACTGTTTTATCAAAAAGCAAGCTAATCTGGACAAGGCAGCCGAGCTGCTTAAGCAGTGGAAATAGTGTGTATATATGTATGTAGTGTAACTATGCATTTGTTATTCAAATAAACGAATTTGTTTTGAATTGTTTTTGGGTGTCTCGCAACTTTTTTTGACTTTCGTCATGCATGTTAGATCGTGTACGAAAAAGCATAACCTGCTCACGACACCGTTACATAACTCAAAATAAAATGAAACAAATGCATGAGATTTTCGTTTGATGGCCTTACTCCAATCTCATTTATTTGCAATCCAATGACATGTTCATCCGCACAGAGTAAATTGGATTTGTTTGTTTGTTTTTATGTGTTTCTTGTATGTGTGTGTTAATTAAACTAAAGGAAAACGTTAAAGCAAACGCCGCTTTAGATATCGTAAACGGACTTCAGAGCCAATTCGGGCTTGTCGTAGCCCAGCTCCTCAATGGTTGGCACACCCAGCTCCTTCAGAGTTGGTGTGATCTTCTCCAACAAATAGGGATACAGAGCAGCCTTCTGGTCGCCGCACTTGTCCTTGCAGCCTTCCAGCCACCTGATGGCCAGGGCAATGTCGTTGACACGGCGACAGGCACGCAGTCCAGACTCAATCACCTTGGGGCTGGGCACCAGATCCATGCCGAGCAAGTCGTTCATGCCCTTGCGTACCTCCCATCCATCGATGCCCTCGCGAGCAAAATATTTCTCGTAACGCGAATCGAACGCCTCTGCCGATTCTTCAGTACCGTGCTGGCGCACAGCAATGACACGCGAGGATGTCACACCAACGCTGCCGCGCAGGGTATTGGCGAGTTTACCGGCTGTAACGCGCAACATGACTGTCAAAAGGAGTAGCAAATTAAATAATACTTAGTTTGTGCAAAAATATTGGTTAAGTAACAGCTTCGACTCACTTTTTGGCTCTTGCTCTTGCTTTTTTTTTTACACTGATGACAGAATGATTAGTGTTGAGCAGCAGAACTAAGAAATGACGCTTATCGAATAAATTGTTGGTACTTACAAGTGTTAGTCAATTGTTATCGAGACAGTGCTGTGCATTGCAACAACTGTCAGTCGATTTGGTGATTGTTCTCGAACACTGTGTGACTAACTGAGCAGTCATCCTCATTTTGTGCCCGACAATTCAGTTGAAAATCGCATTTTCTGCTCAAAAAATATAATTGCGAGCAGCGACCGCGGCTTAATTAACTAACGTTTAGCCAAGTATAAACAGTAACATGTCGGCAGCAGGGTAAGCATAAGTGTTAGCATAAGCAGTCTTGAATTATTGTTGCCTCAATTTTCGACTCGCTCTTCTTTTTGTGGCTTCTTTCTGCGACGCGTGCTTTTTGTTGCGGGTATATTTGCGGCGTCTATTTTTTGCAAAGGGCGCCGGCAGAGGTGCTGCAGTTTGTGATAATTTCCTACTCCTCTTTTACGCATCTCGAGTGCCATTAGTGGGCGTGTCTCATGCGCATATGCATTGTATTTTTGGACGGTACGCGGTACCATCAAAATGTCGCTGACGTTTGAGGTTATGTTAAGGTTGGCGCTAATTTTGTTTAGTGTTGCCCCAATGATGAAAATTGTACAGCATGGAATTGTATTCTATGCAAATCATATGCGAATAATTTTGCATAAGCTTGCACTCTTGAACTTGTTCAATAAAACAATTATGCCGGCGTTGCCATGATACCAAACACAAATAATTTTGTACACAGTACGGGCTACCGTTCCCAAGCCGGTCTCAGGAATTTATTTTTATTTGTTTATCTAATTTATAATTCGTTTCTTTTCATTGCAGATTGATTCCGCCACCCGTTTCGTGGGCTCAGCGCAACGACTTGGTCTACGTTATCATCGATGTGGAATGCAAGGATATTGAACACAAGTAAGTCCATTAAATTAAAGAAAAATTACAAAATTATTCCCATTGTGCGCGATTTATACTAAAAGCTTGGATGTTTTTGGTCTTGATAGAGTTTATCTATTTCAAATAATATAAACAGCAATGTCTAAAATATGATTTTCACTTTGATGCAGGGTGACAGAAAACAGCTTCACTTTTAAGGGTGTGAACGCGCTGGATGCGTCTAAGAAATACGAGGTCACACTGAACTTTTTTGGAACGGTTGAGCCGGAAAAAGTGACAAGCAAGAACATCGGCCGTTGCCTGGAGTTTACAATACCCAAGAAATCAAGCGGTCCGTACTGGCCCTTCCTGACTACGGATAAGAACAAATTGCATTTCCTCAAAGCCAATTTTACCAAGTGGCGCGATGAGTCTGATGACGAGGAAGGTGAGTAGTTGAAATAAAACCCATGATATACTTACTTAACTTAAAACTCAATATATTTTATTCTTTTCTATATGCAGCCGATACCAAGGAAAACGGCATGTTTAACAATTTTACAAACGCTGGCGAACAGTGGGACAACAATTTCGATGATTTCAATCTCGACGAAGACGATGACTCTGACAATGACATACCGAGTCTGTCGCTGAATAATGAAGACGAGGAAGTGGGTGGAGAAGGTGACAAGGAGTCAAAGAAGGCGGATGCCTGATTTAGGGAGTTTATGGAGTACTAGAATCGTAGCGTTAACAAGATTCTTCTACTGTTAAGTCATACAAAAGCAAACCACATACACAAACCACCAAACTCTCACACACAAAGTACACTCTCATCCGTTCATCAACACAATTCCAACACATTAATTTACTGGAGCAGCAAGTGCGATATGTTAACGACAACAACAGATCAGGATAAAGGAACAAGAGTTACATACAAAAATTTTACACTAAATTTTCGCCACAACAACAACAAACTGGATAACAGCTTCAACCAATTCATTGCGAAATTTAATTTGCAATTTATTATTTTTTATGTTTCCTGTACATAAAGGAAATTAAAATAAAAAAACCCGAAAAATAAAAATACATTTTAAATTCTTTATTTGGGCACAAGCAGGCACACACAAATACATATGTAAGTCGCAATGGTGTTTTGGTGTTTAACAACTTTGGCAACACTGTCGCTCTGACAACGCGGGCAAGAAGAAGCATGCTTCAAAATTTTGTTGAATCTGACAAAACATGCAAAGTAAAAACAGTCATTCGAACGCTATTATTAGCATTCAATACACTTATTTTTACTGTAAGGATATAAAATCCAAGGAATAATGAGCGCACAAGGTGGTAGGCTGGCCTTTATAGCTGAATGGTTTCACACTGAAGCGGGAATTACTCGCACTTACCTATTAACATTTCACCTGAGCGATAGCGCCGTCGAAGTGGTAAGCGCTATTATTTATAACAAAAACAATTGTAGTGAACTGTTTGCGGTTGCAGTTCGATCAGCGCAGCAAGAAAACTTTTCTGCGTCGCACTAAAATCCCTGAGCTGACGCGACGCGACTTCTTTGTGGGCTCCAAGATCAATGTGTTTGGGCGTCCCTTTGATATTGTCGATTATGCGGACGAAATTACACGTAACAATTTGGCCAAATATCGTAAGCGGTAAGAGAACTCAATCGTGTCTACATATGCTTGTCTAAAACGCCTTTTTCACAGCGGATTTGTGCTGCTCAAGAGTAGCATGTGGCCAAAGAACTTAGGTGAATTTCTTACAACGCTGATTGACAACAAGATCAACATAAATAATGCACTGATGGTTCAATTCACGCCCAAGACAGTCACGCAGTTTTTGGCCAGCAAACAGGACGATGATGTACACACCTCGTGAGTATACTATACCCAAAGCAGTAATAATAAAATAAACTATTGATAATATTCATTATTAAGGGTACTCATGAATGAGCTGCTGACTGGACCGGCAATCAGCTTGGAGCTGATCGGCGACAATGTGACTGAAATCATGTTCGCCTGCTCTAAGTACAACACAGAGAAAGCCTCAACAAAGGTTGTGCTCTCGCCCAGCATGCAGCAGCTGTTTGAGAGAGAGGAGGTGCGTTATGGATTCTACTGCTCGGATAAGGAAGAGAATGTGGCAAAGGATTTAAAATTTTTTTTTGAGGAGCGTCATGGCATTATAAAGGATTGTCTTTTTGAAAACAGCACATTGGCTATTATAAAGCCGCACATCATTAAGGATGGATTACTGGGCCAATTATTAAATGAGATACTTACGTCCGGTTTCAAAATTACAGCCATGCGCATGCTACTCATGGCTCGTGTCAATTGCGAGGAATTTTACGAAGTGTATCGTGGTGTTTTGCCCGAGTTTATCCCCATGGTGGCTCAACTGGCCAGTGGTGCTTGCATGTGCATGGAGGTTGTTAGCGAAGATCCGAACAAGAACTCCCAGCTGGAATTTCGCAGCTTCTGCGGTCCTATGGATCCTGAAATTGCCAAACTTTTGCGCCCGCATACGCTACGCTCCAAATTTGGCAACTCCAAGGTGCTAAATGGCGTCCACTGCACGGATCTGCCTGATGACACACATCTCGAGCTACAATACATGTTCAAGATACTTGAATGATATAACTTAACATTATAGTTCTGTTAACTTTACTGATTAAATTACAAGTACCATTTAAGAAAAACAATTTTTTGAAGGAATAAGCGATCTGTATACGCCACATTATTATTATTATAGTTAGATAAAAATGAATTCATGAGGCAAACAAAAGGCTTAGACGGCTGGTAAGTCAATATCTTAAAAGCCGTAAAATGTCTTTCGCTCGCTTATACATACATAACTATGATTAAGCAACGAAAAGTTTCAGTGAAACTTGGAAAGCTTGGGGCTGTTATTTTCTTATTTTCATACATAATCTTATGTGAACTTGTATTCAATTAAAACTCGAAGATTAACAATGTCAATATCAATACTTAAGAGGTGAAAGAGCTGAAGCAACAATTGCCATTATTATTTTCTATACGCTGACGTTCTGACTACTGGAACTGGGCACATCGTCCTGGTCGTCGGGCAAAAGAACAATCAAATCTGTGGCACTGAAATTGCTTTTGCGCTCCTGTAGTTCATAATTATAGGCCAGCAGGGCAAAGATGATGATGCAGACCAGCATTACCACAGCATAAAAGAAATATTCAGCTTTTTGGGAGCTGAGCGCATCCAATTGGGTGACTAGTACAACAATGAGATTACCAAACGCATTGTTCAAGAACCAGGCGGCAGTGACCACTGATTTCATCGAGGACGGTGCCTGGGTGAACGCAAACTGCAGTCCGGGAATCGAGAGCAGCAACTCGCCCATCATGAGCAGCAGGAACTGAGGCAGTTGCCAGGCAATGTTAATGGTACCAATTGGCGATTGCTAAACAAAAATAAATATATCTATATTAGAAAGTAGATGGAAATATTAATGACACAACTTGTTTACATACCATAAGGCGATCCTGCAATATTCCAGCGCAGAAAAAGGCACCAGCTGAGCAAATTCCACCAATGGTGACGCTATGCAACGGCTTTAACTCCCAGTCGAACCATCGGCGCAACAATGGAGCACTCACATATTGCCAAAGCGGAATGAGCATAAATAGAAAGATGGGGCCAACTGCCTTTGCCTGATCCGGTTGTATGGTTACGTCCATAACTGTGGTATTCATCATAGTTGCCTGAAATGTCCAACTGGAATCCTGCTGTGCAAGCAGCGCAAAGTAAACGGGCAGTGGAATAAAGAGCTTACTTATCTAAAAATATAAAATAGATAGTGAATGCATATTAGACATGCCGATCTAACACTTCTTTCTTAAAGTACTGACACGCAACACTTTGGATACATCATCCACAAAATGTGCATCATAGGTTCCGACAGCATTCTGTAGCCAATAGTTGGATTTCTTCGCAGATTTTCGTTTGCGCCACTTCTCGAACAGTGCAACCTTAATGCAGCCACAGAACTTGAAGAGTATATTATCGCCAGATACCTTTTCCTTTCTGTAAAAGCATTTGCCAATCAAAAAGATGACTGCAAGATGAATTCAAGTTAGTGTATGATGAAGGTTTTATGTTTAAAATCGAATACTAACTCCATGCCACCATAAACGAGCCGCCCAGGGTTCCAAATACAGCTGGATAGCAAGTGGTCTTATCAAAACACTGGGTATTCGCACGCACCAGCGGAGGTAGAATTTTACTAAGAAATATGCCAAAATAGTATACAAAGTAATAGATAGAAAAGTATTCGGCCAAGTAAGCGGCCTGCTCCGGCAATTTAAACTGAAGAGCGCCCAACGAAGTGATGCAAGCGCGCACGGATCCATTGCCCACAGCTATAAAGGAGATCGATACCAGCAAGCTGCGGATCAAAATTAAATATATATTTATGTATGGTTATGTATCTGAGTTAAGCTCATTTTGTTAATGAACTTACAAAGCTATGACTGGCATGCCTGCATATGGCACAGATGTCATGATCAACAGCGCCCAGCCAAAGGCATAGAGAAAACAAAATCCTGATATGGTGCGTACATTGCCCAAATAGCTATCCGCCAGGATGGCACCAATAATCGGACAAAACTGTCCAAAGAAATTAAAAATGTGCAGCAAAATTGTGGAGAAGCTTTCCGTAAAATTCAGATCATCGCGTAAAAACAACACCAAAATGGCTGTAATATAAATAAATAATCAGTTTGTAATTCAAAAATAGCAATTGACTTCATTTTGAGTCGTAAAGACCTTGTGATCGATCAAAGATCAACCATATATGTTAATAATGCATATGTTAAATTATCAATGAGACCTCCCATTGTATGTGCGCTTCTGCTTACTGATAATCTAGACGTTTGGAATATTTTTTGACAGTACAATGACAGATTACTGTATGCGGCATAAGACAACTGCATTACACAGGTTTAATGAAGTGTGTCATCTTTGAATGCCACATTTCTTACTTACTGCGCATGCCATTTGCTGCAAAAGCCTCAAAGAACTTGGTGGCTAGTATAAAGCAGACGGCTCGTGGATATTTGTACTCTAGACGGATGTTGGATATGGGCGCGAATCCATAGTTGGGCAAGGAGTTGCGAGGTTTCTTCAGTTTGGCATACTCCCCAAAGTCCGAGAGAGAAGCAGCCGATGTTTGTGTTAGTTCCGCCAACGCTGGCAAAGCTGTTGAGGGCAAAGATTTTGGTAAATACAACATATCTTATATTTAGATTTTACTAATCTTATCTTTACAACTTACTTTCTTCGCTGCCAATTTCCGTAGCGCGGAACATTTTCCAGGTGCTTTTATTAGTGTAAACGTTAACGAACTCAACTGCCTCGCTGAGCAACTTTGTTTGTGTGCCTCTCTGTGGTCTTGGGAGAGCTCAAGTTACCAGCGTTGTGTCCGATTCGGTTGCCTTGAGGTTATACGTTTCGGCTGCGGTTATGTTTTGTCTCACAATGTGCTGTTTTTTTTCTTATGATTTTAATGCGCGACGCCCACGCTAACGTCCGTTGCGCAGTAAGACACTGAAGCTACTGAATGCCCCAGAGACGCGAAGCCGGTGACTGTCGTGATTCGTAGACAGCGTGCACTCAAGAGCAAACATTGTGATAAATGTAATAACAAAACAAATGCATCTCTGTCTTTTTAAGTCATGTGCTTAAAGAAATAGCCATCGCTGTCGCTCTAGCTGATAAGACCAAGTCGCGCTCAGTTAGTCAAATCAAGTCACGGGACTAATACAATGATAAGGAGGCTGCAGCAGCAATAACAACATTGATATACATTGAGGTACATAGTCACATAGTCGTATTTTACAATGGATTTTTATTAAATTAGGCAGAGGCAAAGGTATTTAGTTCGAAACACGAAACCAAACTAGATAATTAAAACTAAACACGGATCTGGATGATACATCGATGAAATTCGCGATTGGCCAATTTGATTGCATGAAGAACGAGAAGAAGGCCGACAACCAACAACCAAGAGCCAAAATGTGTTTCTTGCACCACTCACACCAGTTTCTTGGCCTCAAAGAAGCTCTTCAAGTGACGCATCTGCCAGAAGCCCATGCAGACGAGGACAACAGTCTGTGCCAGGGACCACCACAGCACACGCGAATTAGTACTCTCGCTTGTGTGACGGAAACGCTCCTCACGATAGCGCTGATAGTTTTGCTCCTTGGTGATCTGTTCGACCTGGTCAAGCAGTTGGCGTATGCGTAGCTGTAGCTCGGTCAATTTCTCCTTTTGTGCCACATTGGCATAGTCGATGGCGTGCTCGCCAACCTGTATATCCAGATGCACGCGCAGTTGTGCTCCATTAAACCAGGCAGTGCTGTTTGAGTACATGCAGATGACGTGCTCGCCAGGCGTGTGTGATGTGAATGAAATGCGGCCCTGTGAGCTGTAGACGCGCGATAGAATTACCTTGTCGTCACTGTCGCGCACCTCGACATGCATTCCAATGCCAGGCGATGATGGCATAAAACCATTTGAGCGCGGATCATACAACTCCACCTTGTAGTTAACTGTAAGAGACCAGAGGCTTAGAAGCTGAGCAGCTCAACTTTGAAATTCTGCTTACCAATCACAGTTGTCTCGTCGGGCACCTCTTCAATAAAGCATTTGCGTTCCGTTTCCGATATGTGGAAGTACAAACCGCATGCGCTGTGTAGTGCGCACAGCACAATTGCTAGGCAGATGAAGTGGTTGCGCATTTTTTTTTTCGTACAAAACTACACTAGAGCTTCGAATATTTGTTTTATAAAAACTAAGCTCGCCGACACGTCATGAGAAAAAGGCAAAGTGGCTACATTGACAATTTCCAAATTGACAGCTGCGAGAGAGCTGCCACTTTATGTAGTCACACACACACACATACCCATTAAAACAAAAAAATGTATCAAGTTGGCAGTACTGTCAAAACAGCTGTGCAAATTATGTATTGATAATTTCCCTTTTGAAATTGCCAAGAGCTGACACAAAAACACACAACTCCCGCTCGAGGTGGCAACGCTGGCGAAACAGCTGTGCGTTTTGTTGACGTTTAACTTTTTGGCAATCATATTGCACTCCTAAGTAAATAATGGACCTAATATTACTCATAGGCATTGCAACGGCGTTGCTGATTGTTTTGCTAACTCTATATTTTCTGCAAAAAAGAAGCGCCCCGACTGGTAGGACTTGTATTAATGAATTACTTTTATTTTAAAAAAAACCATGCAACACTTCCCATTTAGAAACAAAAGCAGCTGCGCAACCACAACGTGGCGTCCCACAGCGCGCCCAAGAAGGTGTGCCCAGACGTGCCCAAATAGCGCGAAATCAACGCAATCGTTTGCGTGCGAATGCTCCGGCTGCCGCAGCTCCGGCGGCAGCTGCACCCATCGCAGTAGCTAGGGATTCTGATGAAGACAACGGAGATGCTGACGACGGGGCACGTGTGCCGCAGGGGGCAGTACTAGATGAGAAGATGGGTGCAAAGAAACGTGCAAAAATGGAGGCAAAAGAGCAAAAGCGCATACAGCGAGAGCAAGAGCTCCACGATCGTGAACAGCGTAAGGTGAAGGAGGCAAAGGAAGAGGCGGAGCGAAAGCAACAGGACGACGTCGAGGCGGAAATGGAACGAAAAAAAGCAGAGACCGAACGTTTAGCCAAGGAAGAACGTGAGCGCAAGGAGCACGAAGAATATCTAAAAATGAAAGCAGCTTTTAGCATTGAGGAAGAAGGTTTCGAGGAAGGCGATGCCGATGAGAAGGAAAGTCTTCTTGCCGACTTCATACAGTACATCAAGGATAATAAGGTAGTCCTGTTGGAAGACTTGGCCACTGCGTTCAAGCTAAAGACGCAGCAGGCAATCGAACGCATTCAGGAGCTGCAGGCCAATGGCACCATAACTGGCGTCATCGACGATCGAGGCAAATTCATCTATGTCTCTGAGGCTGAACTGGCCGCTGTGGCAAAGTTTATCAAACAGCGTGGTCGTGTTTCCATTGCCGATCTTGCGGAAAGTAGCAATAACTTGATCAATCTAACGCCCGTGGCAGCCGGTGAAGGTGGTGCCTAATAAAATTTGTTAGCCATTTGTAAAGTACCTACATGCATATATATAGTTGAAGTGTGTTAATATATAATATACATTAAGTTGGTGAATTTAAAAACCTCAATCCGGCAGCTTTATATAAATTTTCGGTTTCCATAATATGAGGATAAAATGTGCATTCAACATTGACTCGGTTTAGATAACGGGTATAAGACTTTGTCAAATTCTGATTGCCACTCGGAATCCCTAAAACATCCTTACATAATTATAAATATATAATTAATAACTCATTGAAAGGTATAGAAACAACATATCAGTTGAAGAGAAAGGACGCCTATACCGTGTCATCATCACAATCGTCCATTTCTTCGTCGTCGTCATCCTCGTCCTCGTCGCTGGTGACATCAGGATCTGAGGCTTGTGCTCTACACTTTGGACACTGGCAAACGAATATATAATTTTCGCGCAGTGTTTTATGCCTAGAGTGGCGACTGCGCTCCAGCTGACACTCATCCAAATAGGATATGCAAATCTCATCGCCTTTTCCTATGGGTGCCACGGCTTTTAGTACGACAATGTCGTTGGAGTAGGGAAATGTTGACTGTGCGTTTGGAACGCAACTGTGATTGATCTTGCTCTGCAAGATGTACAAGCCGGAACCTTCGTTGTTCAGAAATTCACCAGCAACTGAAAAGTTTGTGATGTTAAAAGATGTCTACAATCAAAAACAATTGCTACTTACAATCGCCGACTTTAGCATAGATTTCATCAATGACAGCGTCCAGCTGCTCTTTGTCCGCAGCAGGTAGCGGCAAATCAGAGACTTTGGTAACCCATTGGGCCAGCACGCTGGTAGCAATGCCTTGGCTATTAGTGCCCAAGATTCCCATTAGTGTTTTGAATGCATCTGGTGTGGTAAACTGCAATTGATCAAAAGACACAATATTTAACTGAATAAAAGGCCAGCTGCGATGTCACTTGCCATGGCAAACTCTTCGCTTTTGAAGGCATTGCAGAAGGCGGCATACAGTTGCTCCATTTGTCCTTCGAAGTTCTCGCCCAGCATCTTGTGATAGATTTTTTGTTCACGATTAACAATAAGCGCTTGGAACGATTGTAGCTGTTCCAAAAACTCCGCCTTCTTACGGCTCTGCTGATACATGGCCATAAGGCGAACAATAAGCATTATTGTGCCCGTCTCTGGCGGATAGTGCATCTTTTTCCAAGTCTCATTCAGCGCATTGATGGGATGTGTATCGTCAGCACGAAAAGCACCCATACAGCCTGTAAGATGATATCGCTTTTGTGCCTCTATCATACAATCCTCCGAACAGTAGTGCACCTTGCAGCGAGGGCACTGTGTAAACTGTGGTACCCAAAGGGCAGTAGGATCATGTTCCACTAAAGGTACGGCAACCGCCTGGTTATTGGCCAAGCGTCGCACATTCTCAAGCAATGTCTCTAGCTAAAATTAAAGCGGTTGAGTAGTGAATTTGGAAAGTTCTATGCTTACTCACGGGTCGCATACAATGATCACAGGCTGCATAACCATATGCCGTATTCCACGAGAACTGATGCGACACAAACGGTTCCTCCTCGAAGATGATCTCACCGGTTGCAAAGCTTTTTGTAGCTATCATGGCCCGCCCCTTGCCGGGCACCTCTTGAATTTCAAAATGGTTCATCTTGTTGCCAAACAAAATTAAGATTTTAGATAAACAATGCAAGTTAAATGGTCTTTAAATATGCACGTGCGACTTGATTTGTTGTTTTGTAGGCAATACCTATACTATTTATGGCTTGATGTGGCAACATTGTTGAATTAGTTTCGTTTGCACATATCGATATTGCTGTAATTTATTTTTATGTTTCAATAAATGACACATTTTTTAAGGTTCTTATGGCTTAATATATTAAATTATTAAGTTTCTGTGCTGTTCTAACAGAATTCTTATGTATTCTTGCGATTTAATTGCATTTGCGCGTTGGATTACTTCAACAAGTGATGAGCGCATGTTTGATACTGCAAGTAATCGATACTTACTTAGAAACATCGTCAATAAACCGCCAAATGTATTGTTTTCAAATGTACCACAAAAATATATATAAAAACGCGGTGCTTCCCACTTTCCCACCTTAGCTCAAAACCAAAAAATTAAAACAAACGATAGATTTTTGTATGACTTGTACTATGCTATTACATAATAATTAATTACATAATTTAAAATTTTTAAGACATGCTAATGTAGTTTGTTGATTTTGATTTGGATTTTTGTTTTAAATATAATATATATAAACAGTTTTGTTAACAGGTGTGTGTGTTGTTGTTGTTGTGTTTTTAGTTGCGTTTTGTAAAATACATAATCATAATCATAATTAATAGTTTAAAATTGTAATCATATTTTTGCCATATATAATAATAACTTTGCGCCTAACAACTAATAATATTCAAATATATATTTTTCTTTTCCTCTCTCTCTCTCACTCTCTCTCTCTTACTCTCTTTGCAATTTCATATTGTTGTTACTTTCGCTCTTGAAGCGTTTAGTTATTTATTTTGCGTTTGTATTGTTTTATTGTGTTATTAATTTAAATTATTTATTCACTAACCAGCGCCATTTCGCGCGCCGTGGGCGTGGCCATTGTCTGGCCGAGCGCCGAGGCTGCCGAAACGGCGCTGCTCAGCCCATTATCATCCTCGTGATCAGCTGCCTTTTTGCGCTGCACTTCATGATCATCATGCTGGTGAGCATCTTCCTCTTCATCATCCTCATCAACATCATCTTCATCATCATCGTCATCATCATCATCATCATTGTTGTCGTCATCGGCTTGCGCCTCATCGGCAAAGGACACTTCGGCTGGACTGTTATTACTATCACCATTGATGGCCGCCGCCGTCGCCGTTAACGTTAGCTCATGCTGTTCAGCTTTATTGTTATTATTGTTGGCTTTGTCTTCACTGGCGGATTTATTATTATCACTATCAGCATCGCTGTTGGGTGCTGCTTCCGCTCCCGCTTCTGTTAGCGGTGGTGGTCCCACTGTTGTTGTTGTCTCCTCCTCTGGTATGTCTTCGATAAGGCTACGAGTGCCGGAACTAACTGCCGATGGACTGCGAGGCGGCGCCCCCGTCGTCTCCGACTCAACTTCAGCAACTTTACGCAACAGCACCGGATCGGAGGCACGGAGCGAATTCTCAGAGCCACCGATACCCTCACCGCTGGGCCGCAGCACCAGATAAAGCAATATGTCCGAGAGGGATATGATGCCAATCACCTTGCGCTGTTCATCGACAACGACAAGGCGATGCACCTCGGCACGCACAATGCGCTCCATTATTGTGTAGAGCGATTCGTCCAGGTTGCACTTTTGTACACCCTCGAACCACTCATTGCGATGCTCGTTCGCTTTGCGCAGCGAGACATCGAGATCGTTGTAGGTCTTCTCAGCAGCGAGATTCTACAAAATAAGAATAGAAACCTTTTGTTGGAATGATTGCTTTAAGAAATAATCAATCCAATCTGTACTTACAATCACATCAAACTTGGCATAAATGTCAACGAGTCGGCCCTCAGAATCGACAAGCGGCAGCGCAGAGACACGTCTCTCCACAAACTTCTTGAGCGCTGTAATGATGCTAGTGCTCTCATCGGCAGTCTCGATGTTATCATATGTGCCAATCTTAAGATCGCGCAAACTCTTCTCCATATAAGCGGGCTTTGGTAATGCATTAATCTGCAAGTAAATAACGATCAAAATGTTTAGTTCAAGAACTCTTCAATGGTAAGAAAAAAGAAAGAAATTGTATGCTTACATATAAAAACAGGAACCTCAGTATGCGTTTATGTGTCAATATGTACAAAACATTGCCATTCTCTGGATTGATCACAGGCAATCGATGAATGCGGCTGTGTATGAGAATTTTGATGGCATCGTAAAGGGAAGCGTCGGGTCCGATGCTAACCAAAGGCATCACCTCCTTGTGTAGAACACCTTCAAATACACAGAGAATACAGTTTTATATATATATATATAAATTGGTGTTTGAGGCATCAACTTACTGCGCCACGTGTCCAGTTTGTGCTCCTCCAGCTGTTCCATGGACGCATTGGGTGACTTATAATACATTTGCAAGATCTTAATAAAATCCGTTATGGTCAGCATGCCAACAAACTGTTGCTTCTCCGAATCCCACAGTGGCGCTGCACGTACACCATTATAGACCAGGGCATAGAATGCCTTCTTCACCAGCAGTTGGGTGTCAAAGACGACCAGTTTAGCGGAGGTTGGTATCAGATCATAGCTCTTATGGAAACGAAAGAACTTCACAAAGATCTGTGAGTCATCCTCCTCTGTAAGAACAAATAGGAAAATATAAAATATATATATTAAGTTAGGCTGAACTTAAAACGTTAAATTCACATATTAATTATTGAAATAGCTTTTTGACTTTTGATTTTTTTTGTTGTATATTTCATCGTTTTGCAGCACCTTTTTTGAGCAACTGGGCAAGCAGACGCTTCCAGCCATCGGAGACTTGTTCGAACTCCTTGATGCTCTCGAGTGGATAGTAGAGTACATCTGTGGGACGACCGCTGCCGCCGAGCACCAAACGGCCCGCATGATTCGAATAGAAGTGCAGCTGTAACATGCGGGGTGGTTCAGCGAGGCGGCTGCGCGGGCAAGCGGGAGGCTTGGAATCAGCCACAGCGAGGCAGCAACATTAGCTCCAATGGATGCTGGCAATTAACTGGGTCACAATTTGGATTTTGATATTGATATATACTATTTATGACACAGTGCCAATTGAACGACGAGTTAAATGGGCAATTAACAGCGGCTTAACAGCGACTTAACAGCAGTGTACTGTTCTATGCCGTTCTCACTCTTATACGAATGTTGTTGGAGACAATTGCATTAACAACTAATTATTGTGTTTGCCTTTTGTTATTTAAGTATTTGTAGTTTGGTTTAGCAACAATAATAAGTTTCACATTCGTACGCTATTCATAGTGATTTGTTTTTGGTCTGCATTTCAATAAATAACATTTAGACATTTTAATTAACATTAATTTAGCGTAGAAATAAAAGTGTGTGGCAAGAACGAACGAATAGCAAAAAAAACATTGTTTATTGCTTTCAAAATTATTCAGCCAAAACAACAAAATTCAACCAAAATAATGTCAAAAAAATCTAGAGAGAGTGTTTTGGCTGCGCTCTATATGCAAATAAATAAACATTAAGGCGTTTTCAATGGGTGTTAATCAAATATATATTTATGCCAGTCTACCACATAATCATTTTGTACACAACATATATATCAACTGTCAGCGACTGATAAATATGCCGATGCCAAGTCCCAAACATTATTCTTATTATTATTATTGGTTTGCATTGTCTAAGTTTGTCAAAGCGCCTTTAAGTGAACATTCGGTAAATATTTGTGCCAAGATATTAATAAAAACCAACTACGGATACTACTTTCTCTATATCTATGTTTAGGGAGACGCTTTTATCATATCGAAAACGAAACGATTTTGATCAAATGCAATCCAATGATGAATTATAGATATTAACAATTTGGACATGCAAACGAATCAAAGTCAATTTAAAATGATTTGCAAGCAGAACAAAAATTAAAAAAAGAAAAATTGTGTTTTTGTTTTTTAAACAATATTTAATTTGTTTAAATTAATTTCGAACTCATGTCAAACAGATCCATCTTTGAAATAAATGTTGTTTGTTTTTTACTTTCAAATAGTTTAGTTATAATTGTTTGTTGTTGTTGCTGTTGCTGTTAATCCATATGGAACATTCATAAATTGTCTTCTTCTTAAGCTTCCTCATAATTTTATTTCCTACGCACTTTTGTTGTTGTTGTTGTTGTTGTTTTAGCAAATTGACAAAGCTGCCAGCCAACAAGAAAGCTAGCAAGTGAAATGTCTAAATAAAAAGCGAAGGCTAACATAAAAAAACCAAGAAGAAATAAACGTTAAAAGAAATTAAATTATTATATATATCTATATTCCCCAAAGAAATATTTTCAAGTTCTAAATTTAACATTTAAAGTGTTGTAAATTGAGTTAAAAAAAAGAGTGTTAAAATTAACAACAAGATACAAAGAGGTTAAGGCTTTTCACACAAACAATTTTCATGTGCATTGTTTCAATCTTTCATTTTTGTTGTTTGCTTTTCTAATTGGTTTCCGTTTTTCGATTTTTTGGATATGTTTTTTGGTTTTTTGTTTTTGGTTTAAGCTCGTCGCGTCGCACACAAGTTAATTAAAATGCTTCGAATTTGCTTTATTTTTATTTTTATGTTTGTATTTTTTTTTGTTGTTGTTTTTTTTATCATTATTTTGTTGCTGTTTTTGTTTGTATCTTTGAACAATTGCAAAACAATTTCAATTGCTGGCAGTTGGCGTCAACGTCGCGCGGCGCCTCAATGAATCTATAGACGATTTTCTTTTGTAAATTCTTCAACAATGACTAACGACTGTGGGTGGCAAGGGGCTGGCAAGGGGCTGGGCAAGGGGGTTAATGAGGGCCAATATGTGTGGGAGTCTATTATATGGAAGACCTTCAACTGCACTTTGGATCGACCGATCGTTAGTTAATGTCCAACATTTCAACTATCTTATGTATATCTTTTTTCTTTCGTTCTTATTGTTGTTGTTCGAAAAGGAATAATATTTAAAAATTGTTGGTTCGTTTTAGCCGCGGCGCTTATTGCTTTTGGTTAGCTTATTTTGTCGCCCGTCTAAACGTCTCGAGATTTTATCATAAACTGATTCTCTAGCCTGTTTGCTGTGTTTTTGTATATATTTTTTTTTGATTTTTCTCGCATTTCCCACTCAGTCTCGGTCGGAAAAGCGAAAAACTTTTTCGCCAAAGCGCAAAATCCAAATCAAATAACCAAACAAGAAAGAACAATTCACATTTTTTTGGCAATAGCCGATAATCAAATACTCTTGTAAATAGAAAAAAGACCAAAACTATCGTTTAAAATATGAACCTAAATGTTATTCTGATTGAAAAGATATATAATTATAAGGTTTCATTGAAATCTGTTCAGTAGCTTTTGCGTGAAAGAGTGAGAAAACATGCATAGAAACTCTTATAATTATTATATTAGTACGAAAGTATGTTAAAATCAAAATCGATAGATTTTCAGCAATAGCCCAACATTATGTGTATTGAAGCTTTTTAGAAAATCGTAATGCCCGCTTTATACTCTCTACAAAAAGAATGAGAGAGTATAAAATACGTTTCGCGTATACACCTATGTATGTATGTATGTATGTATATATATATATATGTATGTATATATATATATATATATATATATGTATGTATGTATGTATGTATGTATGTATGTATGTATGTATGTATGCATATATGTATATATATATATATATATGTATGTATGTATGTATGTATGAATGTATGTATATATGTATGTATGTATGTATGTATGTATGTATATTTAAAATCAATTGCCGAAATAAACAACTGAAAATTGCGGAACAAATTTTATAATCTATAAGGACGGCGGATCAGCAAACACCAATCATATCGAATATGACGCTAATGGTGTTCATGAAATGCCTCGAATTGGCAACGAAATTACATACGAAAGAGATTAAAAAAAAAAAGAAATGTGAGAGAAATAGAGAGAAAAATCTGAGCAATGTTTTGCAGACATACATCAATTTCTTCTTTCTTTTTTTGTTTGTGTTTTTGTGAGCTTATAATTAGCGCAAATAAAACCCAAAACGAGGAGGTGTGTTTAGCATCTACGTCAACTAATCCGTGTGATAAATGATTTTGATTAAGTTAAAAATATATAACAATCGGTGGTTTCTAAACATATGCTAAGGCGACGTGTGCCGAAAGACAACAACAACAAACCGAAAATTATAATTCCGTCAACCTCTTGATCAGTTGCCAAATGTGGCGCTGCTAATTTATTTAAACGATATATATGAATTTGTTTAAAAGATTTCTAAATTCTTCTTTTTTTTTTTTTGTGTTTTCTTTTATTTACTTACCGAAATCTGATAGATTGACTTTGTCCAAGAAGGGATCGGCACGCGGTAACTGAAATTATTAAAAAAAAATAATTGTTACAAAATTAATACAAACTATAACTAACAACTAGTAACTAAAAGATCTTATGTTACCGGGAAGAAGAAGTAACATGTAACATCTTAAATGTGGCGTCTAACCACTGCTACTTAACATTATTTCACTTAACATGACGTAACGTAAACAGTCCTTTTGTTTAACGTATCGATGCATAGGTAGTGATAAAGCTTTCTTAGCGTCATTGAATAACATTTTCAAATTTAACGTTATGCTTATGTCGCTAGATTTTTAATTGGAATATTAAAGTTTACGCTTCTCTGCAATTAAAATATTATTACTCACGCTATACATAAGGCAATAACGATTATTAAATGCCCCGAAATCTGATAACATTTCACGTTGTAGTACGTCGAAATAAACATATTTATTCTAGGAATTAAGAAGCTAACAAACGTTGTAAAACTATATGCAGAATATATATATATATATATATACAGTTAAAAGCTGTTAGATAAACGCGCTAAATATAACTTGTTAACTTTTTGAACAAATACAAAAAATGTATACTTTATGCGCAGTTTCTATTATCAATTACAAAAGTGGAATTGAGGAGCCCAAAAATGTGTTCAAGTAAATTTAGGTCAAGCTTTGATTGTTTGTCTTGTTTTTTATATCATCAAGTTCAATTCAACTGATGTAGGTATCAGGTATATGTATGTATGTATGTAGTTCTCGAAGGTGTAATCATCATCTAATCAGAAAACAAGCAACGCAATCACAGCAGATAAAAACAAAAACAAAAATAATGCAATTAAATAATTTATGAGTTTCTCTCGCGCTCTCTTTTTCACGCGTTTTGCGTTCTAGTGTTGAGTGTTAAGAAAAAAAATAATAGTTTTTTTTTGAAATTTGCATTGAAAAGTGCAATTGTGAAAATCAAAGGCAACACTTAATGTTTACATTATATGTAAACAATTAAACAGAGAGTTGAAGTGCTCTCTCTCTCTTTTCCTCTCAATCTCTCTTCTGCTCTATTGAACTTGTCAGCTATTAAAAATGACCAAATGAGACAGACGCGTCAAGGCAATGAACTGACAATGAGAAGTGCCAAAGCTGTTCAGCAATATAAGGTGAATGCAAGATACAAAAAAAACTGCATAAGTACAATTGAAGACAACGAAAAGCTCATCAGAAAAGCTTATATTGTTGTTGTCAACAATGTCCTAGTATCATTTAAATTCCCACCGAAAATGCATAACAATGCAAACAAAAGCTCTTTTGCCAATAATTTCCCTATGCGAGCGAACTCTCTTGACTTACGCTAATTTTTCGACCTGGCTGCAGTTGTTGTTGCTGCTGCTGCTGTCGCTTCCATTGCTCGATCTGTTCAATGCTGTAGTCGCTGCGACGTCGCAGCAGCAGACACTGATGCACTGGCGCTGGGGACGAATGGCGGGGGGAATTGTGGGTGCTCTGTGTGCGTTGCTGATAGACAAGCGATTGCTGCAATCCAGTAGCAGACAGTTCGCCCTGAGCAGCGGCCGGTGAATGACCTGCGGACAAGCGTTTGCCCGGTACCAAACCACTTGCAATGCTACTGCTATTGTTGTTGCGATGCTGTGGCGGCAGCATCGATGGTTGTTGTTGTTGTAGTTGCTGTTGTTGTTGCAGTTGCTGTTGTTGATTGTTGTTGCTTTTAGTTGCCTTGCGTCGGAGTAAAACTGCGGGCATCGCTGCTGACAAAGTTGCTGAAAGTTTTCTTCCATCTTTTTGCTTAACTTTAGTAGCTGCTGTTGTTGTTTCAGTTGTTGTCTGTGCTTTTGCGCTGCTGGAACTGATGTTGTCATCGCGTCTACTTATGTGCTGCGAATGCCGTTGACCATCAACGAAATCCGTTAGATTTGTGCTATTCAGCAGCTGATAATTTGCACCGGCCGTCCGACCGTTATTTGACAATAACGTTGGCAGATTACTGAAGCGCTTCTTGCGGTACAGGGGGGAATTGCTGAGAGAGCGCGCTTTGAGAGCAACCTTTGCATGCAAACTGTCATAGTTGTTGCTCTCGCTATTGTTGTTGCTGTTGCTGTTGCTGTCATTATCGGGCAGATTTGGGTCAAAGCGCACGCTCAATTTGTTTCCATTGTTGTTGTGGTTGTTATTGTTGTTGTTGCTTTTGCTGTTCTTTGATAACTTTGAAGCTGTCTGCTGCTGTGACCCACCTGACGCAGTCGCTGCCGCTGCTGCAGAAGACAGCACGCCAATGCGAGGCGTGCTCGACTCAAACGCGGAATAGCGACGGCGATACATGTGCAAATACACAAAAGTACACACACACACACACACACACACAAACAAACACTTATTAATATATAGCACACACGCAAGCACTGATAAACACTCTCGCGTGTAATGAAAACAATGCGTAGATGCTGAAAATTTGCAAGCGGTTGTTGCCTTTTTCTTTTTGCTATTCTCGATATTTATTTTGTTTTTTTTTTTCTCTGCGTTCCGGGCACGTCTGCGCGCTCCCAAATGTAAACGTAAACTGGTTAACAGTTTTTGTTCAGCATTGCCCGCCATATGATCGTCACCATGTGTGTGTTTGTGCGAGTGCTAGTGCGGTTGCTAAAGCTTAAGCAAATACATACACACACACTCAACGGAAAAAAAGAGAAGCCAATCTATGTCGTACCGAAGTTCAAACACTCTAGGCAAAAGCCATTGAATACTTAACATTGTTTACATATGCATATATTCCCCATGGTCTATTAGCACGGCAATAAAAACAGTTTATGGCAGAGGCAGCGATTAGTATAATCTATAATTAACTTAGTACAGCTGCTCTGCTTCACTGCTTTCCCAGTTGCATTGCGATAAAGTACATGCTCTGCCATGGCAAGTGTATAAAAAGATTAAAACAAAAAGTAAGCCATTCGTTTGTTCGCATTCTTGAAGCTTCTTCAACAAAACAAACATACAGAGAGCGAGAGAGCGTACAACTCAGAGAGAGCAAATCAAAGACTGCACCAAGTGCTAATTGCTCACCCACATGTAGGATAAACTGACTGCCAACAGCGCCATTACAGCGAGAGAGTAATAGTAGGAAAAAGAGAGAAGGCCGCAGCAGCAGCAGCTAAATTCACAGTGGAAAGCTTTTTTTTGTAAATTTACTCGAGTTGCGGGCTGATAAACAAAGTAAACTGTGCCATAGATTGTGCCCCTCGATTGAATGCCGAAAAAGAGAGCGAGCGAAGAACGAGAAAACGAGAGAACTTAAATTATTAATCGTATAGATTACGCATTAGGCAATGAAATGTGAAAAATGCGAAATGTGCGCGCTAATTTATAATCATTAGCAGGAGCAATTATACATCAAGTCGCTTTCACCAGAGGTGACGTAAAGAGCTAGCCACAGACAGAGAAACAGATAGAAAGAGAGATAAAAGCAATCATTCTTGGTATGAGCATAAAATGTGCTAATTGAAAATACAGTGAAGACTTGGAAATAATAAACTTCCAATATGATTTTGTTTATTATTCATTTTTATCTTCAGCCAAGGCGTTTTTATTAGTGAACGAGCACTGTAAATACATACACATGAACATTGTCGTAAACATTTTATAAACCAGTTCCGCCTTAATGACCACGTTGCGGAGTGTGAAAAAGCAACATATAGTAAACAACGACGCGTTGTAAGAATATTTAAGCCAATTACATTGACCTTGCCTTGTTGCGTCAACAAAATAAAACAAAACAAACTACTTGTTGATAATGTTTGGCTCACACTCAATATGATTAAATTGATGAAATGATGACTAATTTGTTGAAGCAGTCATAGCATTAACAGTAAACACCACAACCAACTTTTGTGGCCCACACAAAACTAAAATTCTTGTATTGACAGGTTATTTAACAGCTGTTAACCGGCACTGTTAACAGACAATTTGAAAACATGTTGCATACGCGAGGGCGCCAAAGAAAAATGAGAGGGAAATAAAATTGCACAACATCATTGAAACTATTGGAAATTAGTGGGGAAAAAGATGGATAAAGGATATATGGAGGGGATGAAAACTATTACAAACATCATTGCATAATTTATTATTAATTAAAATGCTTACCAAAAAAAAAGGGTGCAAATGACAAAACTAAAGTCTCAGCTGACCTAGAAGAGAAAATTATGCAAACGAAACGCAAATTGCAATTGTAGGAAGAAACAACTGATTGGATGCTGCTGTACATCATTTGTCAATGTCAGACACAATTCCACAGGCCCCGACTAATAGATGGAGAGGTCGAAAGCTGGCGCAATTCTTTAGGGAATTTGTTCTAAGGATGAATAATGTGCATATTTAAGTCGGTGTGGTGAGAGCAAGAGCAAGGCAGGGTATTTTCTTTGCCTTTAGACTTAAAAAAAAAAAAAACTACCACAAGAGTAAGCATGTTTTCTAATAACTTAATTCAATTAGGTCTATTATCAAAATTAATGTCAATGTCAAGCTACGGACAGGGGCACAACTAGCGGAATTTTAAAGCTTTTAACGGAATTTTATCGGATGAAGAAGGTTACTTTAAGGATATAATAATACATCAAAAGGTTTGTAAATAACTTTTTTCCTAAATAAACTTAAGTGTGAATTGTGTAACTTGAATAATTACTTACACCTCTGGAGTCTCTGAAGAGTATGGCTGCATGATATGGATCTAGGGTACCATCGCCGCGATAACTGCGACCAGCAGCACCAACCGAAGCTCGTCGTTTCTCCAAATCCGCCGAAGCGCGTCGCATGTGAGCACCTAATAAAAGAGAGAGAGAGAGATTAAAATCATAAGAACAAATCAAGTGACTTCATAAATATATAAAGAACTATACGTTAGAGCCTAAACAGCAAGTATAAGTATCATATGATAATAAATGAGTAATATAGTAAATCACATAAAGATGAGTTGGTACCAAAGCAATCAGCCGATTTTACCTTCATTGACTATACGTTCATAGACCTTATAGGTCTCGTTGCAATCCTCCAAGATGCGATTGGGTCGGCTGAGCGTGTTCACATCCAAACTCTTTGAGCGTGTGCGAAAATTCTCCTGTGGATCATTTTGTGGCGAGGTGCAAACACTTTGAGCATCATGATGCTTACGTGGCCAAACATGGATTTTCTTGCCTAAATGCTTAAGCATCTCCTGTATGGAGTGATGATGGTGATTGGGCTTATGCTTATGTCCATGTCCAGCCGATTGTCTGTGTCCCTGTTCCGACTCATCAACGCTGAGACTCTTGGCAAACGATGCATTGTCAAAGCGATGTCGATGATGCGTGGGTACGGTCAAACTATCACTGTCAATACTATGAGCGGACTGACGTAATCCGCCAGCAGTGTAGTCATCCAGGGAGCTTGCGGCGGCATTTACCCGATTAAATATCGAGATTGCGGTGGGTCGCTCTGTGCCGCGCTGCTGTCCGCTGGCACCAGTGTGCGTAAAATACTGATGATCCGCCTGGCTCTCATCGATGTCTCCGAGATCGTGTGGAAAGTAACCGCCCGATTGTTGCGTTACTGGCGGCGAACCAAAATCGGGTGCACCCGACGCTCGACGCATGCTCTGTAAGGAATTTGTGTGTTTTCGATTAGGGGAGAATTTAAAGGGGGCGGGGGCAGACTTGTTGCATAGAACCCGAAGTTTATAGAAAGTGTAATCGCTTATCGATATGTCAATATAACTACAATTAACTGTAAGTGACCATAATCAAGTCATACTCGTGACTTCTATAAATGACTTAACGATATAATGCTTTAAAAACTGATTTAATCGTTTTGTTATCTATCGAGTGCTGTTGTGCGAAATAAAACCGGGTTCATATGCAACTAGTCAAGTGGTTTTTTTTGTTGTTTTTGTTTTCGTTTATGCGACGCTTACTCCAAAGATAGACGGACTGTGAGATTGATCAAAGATACTGCGCCGAGACGACGGTGTCCGCTTCAAGCTGCCACTAATGCCCGATGTCGATCCGCTCGTACAGCAGCTGTCATAGGAGCTTCGCTGTCCACTCTGCCCGCCCCCGTTGGCCGCATGTGTAGGTGAATTACTGTACTGATGATGATTCGCCAGCGATTTGTGTGCATCCGGTACGGCCTGGGGCTGTGAGTGCAAGTGTCGCTGTGTGGTTGCCGTTTGCCATTGTGAATAGGCGCTGCCCGTAACACCGCCCAGGGTTGAGGTGTTTGAATTGTTTGAGTTATTTGAATTGCTGCTGGAACTGTTCGATGAGTCCATTAGGTATTGCATCGAGGATGTCAACTCATAGGAGTTACGTCCATCATTGGCGGTTTGCTGCCAGCTGTCATTGCTGCTGCTGCCGCCGCTTAATTGCTTTTCTACGGCATGCTGCCGATATAGATGGGAAATGCCGTGCATTTCGTTGCCGTTGTTACACTTTTATAACGCAGTGTAGTAGTTATTGTTGGTTGCAGCAGCTTATGTCTTTGTCAATTTATACTTGATTTATTTCTGTTATGTTATGTTTTGTCACTATCTCTTCTCTTCTTCTTGGTTTTGTCTCTTTTATTTTTATTTTTTTTTATTTTTATTTTTATTTATTTTAAAGTCACATAATCCTTGCACTGTAAATGAAAAGCACATTCAGTATGTGGCGTTGTTGTTGTTTTTGTTGCTTGCACTTGCACTTGTCATAGAGCTTTGTGCTTTTTTTTTTGCTCTCACTCCCTCTCAATGTATCGCTTTGAAAAAACGTCGTCAAGTTGAACGCACTTAAATTAAGTCAAAGCTGCAGACGACGACGACTGTGTTTTGTTTTGTTTGCCGCGTTATTATTTTAAAATTACGAGCACATATGTAAGTGTGTGTATTATTTGAGCAATTTATTAACGTTATAACATTTGGTTTACAGTAACCCAGCACAAACATAGTTATTTGCCAACGACTGTTAAGTGACTTAACAGAGGCAGCGAAACGCAGCGACTGCGCAACGACTGCACTTGAAAAAGTTCAAACCCACCCACTCACATGGCCGTTGTGTCAATGCGCGTTTAGCTTTTATTTAAATGCAGCTGCTGTGCTTTTACGCTTGTTATTGCTTATGCGTCTGCTTGCGCACAGTTTTAAAATTCTCTATTCTCTACACATGCAAAAATAATATGGACTGTGACAATTCGGTCATCATGCATATATATGTACATTTCGATTGCGACAATTATGTCGCCTGCACCCACTCTCTTGACCTACGCACATTTTCTATTTGTGGCAATTGAATGATTCAATAATATGCTCAAAATTTAATTTTTACTCTCTCTCCTTGCCCCTACAAAGTTGATAGCTGTGCTTCAATCAATTTTAAACTTTATTTCTACGTACAAAATGAAAACAAGAAGAGAGGGAGACAACACCAACAACAGCCGCAGCACAGTTCTATTTTTATTTACAAAACGACAAAGTGGAAGAAAGAAACAAGTGATAAATGTGCAATATGAAAGACACTTTGAGACGCGATGTGTAGTTACAATTATTGATTGCGGTTTTTTGAGACGTCTATCCACAAAGCTGATAAAATGTTTGCGCAATCGAGCGTAAGTTCAACTGAGGTTAAGTTCACCTCCCCCCACAAACACTAGTTATCCAAAATGTATGTGTAAATTAATGCGAAGTATATTGAGAGGCAAGCACGTTTAATAAAGCACACACACTTGTCTATGCACACACAACCGCTTGTCTAAAAATGTCAACGCAGACTGAGAACAAGCGAAAGCAAAAATTATGCACGTGCAATGTGTAAACAAGCGCCAAAGAGAGAGCGCGCACTTTAGCGGCGTGGGAGCGTAAACGAAATAACATTTCTTTCTCTCTCTCTCTGTGTGTGTGTGTGTGTGTGTGTGCAGATGCTGTCGGTTAACAGCGCGCTGTTAAAGCAAACTGTAAAGCGGCATTTGTGGGCGGCAAACTGTGGATGAGGTGAACTGTTTGTTTGTCGTTGTTGTTTACATATTGAACATGGCGCGGCCATCAGCGTAATGAACACCACTTCATTATTATTGAGTGACCTTGAGCTGAGAACATAATGCAATTGAATGGTACATTTTCCGCTCACACTTTTGCACTTAAATACATTTAGTATATACATTAACAGTGAAAAAGAAACGGAAGTGGGAAATGTAAATGTTAAGTGCGCATTACGCACTTTATCCACCATAACCTCACCCAAAAGTTAAGAACGTGACTTGTTTAAACCCACCCAAAAAAAACAAAAAGAGGTGCCAAAATGAAAGAGATAGTATGTGGAGAACGACGCATGCGCTGCCAATGAAAGTGAAAGTATATAAACATAAATTCCCTTATGTATAAGTTGCGTATATTAGCTCATAGCTGCGGTCATGCAAAAAAAAAAAAAATCAAATTACGCATTTAGGTTAAGGTTGTAAATTATAAAAGTTTTTTTTTTTTTTTCTTTAAAGTATTATCAAATTTATTGAGTAGCGCCCCGCTACTTGAAAATGCAAAACTAATAACTCTGATAAGACTTATCAGTCGCACATTGTATAACTGACAGACCCCCCAAGGACGAGATATGCTACCAGATAAGAATGCTACCAAAATTTACTTTATTTTAGTCATTGTTGTTGACGTTTCAGCTCACCTTATCAACATATTGAAAAACCAACAACAACAAAGACAAAAAGAAACTAGTTAATATATTGTTTACGCTTTTTTTTCCTGATTTTTATACCCTGATCCCAATAAAAATGGGAAAAAGGGTATAATGGTTTTGTGCAAAAGTATGTAACGGGCAGAAGGAAGCTTCTGCGACCCCATAAAGTATATATATTCTTGATCAGCATCAACAGCCGAGTCGATATAGCCATGTCCGTCTGTCTGTCCGTATGTATGAGCCAACCGATCTCAGAGACTATAAGAGCTAGAGACTCCAGATTTGGAACTTAAGCTCGCCTAATCCCTAGGCAGTACAGTTTCGATTTTCGATAACTCATCCCGTTTTCGATATACACATGTGATCGATAACAACAAAATCTTGAATTTTGAAAACTTCGAGATGGCATTTGAAATAATGAACAAAATAATGACAATCTGTGAAATTTTTATTAAAATCGGTTAAGAAACACCGGAGATATGGGACATTGAAGTTGTGTATGCAGTATGCAGTATGGTCGTACACACACGCACACATACTTGCAAACACTGACTGTACGCGTAAAGTATAGGGATCAGGGTATCGTCTAGTCGGGATTCCTCGACTAGAGCCTTCTTACTTGTTTTCTTTATATGCGTACTTGATTTAGGTATTTAAGACCAACTAAACTAAGGCAAGCAAAATGGTTTTTTGTTTTTATTTTGGGTGTTTTGTTTGTTTTTCAATACATATATATATATATATATATATATTTATATATATATATATATATATATATGAATATGAAACCGCTTACGGTTGGCGGATTTATAGTTTAAGTGGCAAGCATTCACCTTGAACGTGATTGGGAATCGGATATGTTTTTTTTTCATTTTTTTTTGGAATATTTTTTTTGTGCCATAAGTTTGAGAAATTTTGGCTGTGTTTGCTTTAGTTTCATTTGTTGCTTTAGATGGAAGAACTCCAATTACGCTGACTTTTGTTTTTGTGTCTTGTGTTGTGTTGTTGCACCTTTTGGGAATTTGGTAAAAAGCCAAAAAGAAAACAAAAAACAAATTTGTTCCAAAACAACAATTTAGAGTTCAATGCTTTAACGCGCTCCATTTGCGAAATGTGATAAGTTTTATTGTGTTTATTGTTTTTGTTTTTTCAACATCAATATGATATATTTAATAATATAACATATGACAAATTCGCTCTGTTATAATTACAACAACTGATGTTAACCATATTGCTTTTTTTTATTTTAAACTCAAGTCACTGACCCATTGCAACACACACACACACACACACACACATGGAATGTGTATATATTTAAATGTGAAATTCGTTCGGAAGGTGCATGCAACGCGACCTTGAGGTGAAACTTTGAACTTTTCACAGGATTGCATTTGTGTGTACAGTATCGTCGTCGTCCTGACCTTGTGACAACTGTGTGTGCGTGTGTGTGTGTATGTTAGTGTGCCTGTGTGCATGTGCAAGTATGCGTGCATATATACTTAAGGCTCGTCAAGTGAACAACAAGCCCATAAAACTGTCATTAAAATCTCAAAAGCCCAACTGATGTGATGCGTTTTGCTGTTGTTGTTTTTGTTGTTGGGTTTGTATGCAAGTTTGTCATTTGTTTGTCTGCTTCTCTTCCAACCTGCTGTCACCTGTCCACTACCACCACCACCTTTACACTCTCTCCCTCTTTCTATCTCTCTCTCTCTCTCTCTCTTACTTTTTCCCTCTCTTTCTGCCTGTTGACGCTTCCGCGTGCAATTAGACAAATGCACTTTGTATTCAAACGGAAAAGCGACCGGATGTGAATGTTGGCAAAATTTTTACAAAGATAAGAAAAACTTTTTGGCTTTGTTCTCTTTTGTTCTAATGTTAATTAGTCGAGAATTGTGCGTGGGCGACGAGAATAAGCATAGAACAAGTAAGAAAACGAGAGAGAGAGAGAAAAAGAGAAAATAACCTTCATTAAAACGCATGAAAATGTCATTGAGTGCGTTTTAAAGTAAATTTTAAAACTGTTTGCAGTTGTTTCTATTTTGAATTATTGCCAATTCTCAGATGGTTCATGGACAACTGTTATACACAAGTAATTCATGCATATAGTTGAAGTGCTCAAAATGTTGATAGATAAATGTTGTGCAAAACTGTTATACAAACTGATATACAGTAACTGTTATATTATATCTGTTATACAATAACTGTTATATCATAACTGTTAAACAGTAAAATTATATAATGTGCAATATAATATTGTTATACAATTGTATAACAATTTTCACAACAGTTGTATCTGTTATACAGTAAACTGTGCTAACACATTGATACTCAATGTCAGCAATTAGCTAACTTACATATCAAAAAAGGCCAATTTAATTAGTCTTATTGATTAGAAATCCCAAATGCTAACCAAAAAACGAATTAAATCGACTCATGGATTTATAGCTAATTCATCGTCTGATTCATTAGCTAAAATACCCAAAGTGCTTCCCAAAACAAAAACAAAAAAAGAAACGTAAAGCAAAAATTACAAAGCCGCGACCTTTGGGGGCACCCTTTTGGCATAAAAAGTTTACTTAATGACGATGACAGCTATCAACTTGAATTGCTTTTTTGTTGATTTTTTTTATGGACTCACGTGTTCAAAGCTCTTATATAACAGTTGCATACACAAACACACACATACACACGTACAGTTAGATTTCCATTATTTGCAGTCGAACCGGCAACATTTGCATTGCATATAAACCGGTTTCTTTAGTAAATACTCGATACTCCTGGTAATTAGGTACTCAAATTTAGTAGATCGAGTTAGGTAAAAACAAAAACAAAACAATTGCAAACAAATTGAGCAGTCGTTCGACATTGATTCCAATTCAATCAATTGGTTCGCCTTTTGTTTACACCTCTAATGGGAGCTGGACTTTAAATAATAAGGGGCGCGACTTTAAGTTCTATATACATTATCAAATCAGCGATGAGCAATCAAATTGAACTTTAATACTGCATATTGTACATATATTTTTACAAGTACTAAATGCGCCATAACGATTCACGCGCTACTATTTTGCACCCGAAACCCCTCAGAATATGTTCTGCAACTTGCTGACATTAAGAAACGATTTATCAAAACAATCAACGAGTAAAGTGTGAGGGTTAAGACGAAGCACACAATATTAATGTGCAACGTAACGTATTTTGATTACACATCAAATACCAAGGGTGTAGGAAAGTGAAAAAAAAATAATACGAATAGCAAGTGTAAAACCTGAGCTTAAATACACACAAAGTATCAAAAAAGATTCTTATTAAAGTGAACAAAGCGCGTTTACAGTGTGTTAACATGGCTCACTAATGTTATTTACATAGAGATCATAGACCAATTAACATATGTTATATGTTAGCCTATGACAAGGACCAACGAATATGTAACAGGCAGAGAGAAAAAACAGAGCACCCTCTTTCTTTCTTAACAGAAAAGTTTATCACTAAAACAAAATTGCATACTCGTTGGTTAGGGACAGCAATGTTAGTTAACAGCAATAAAGAAATTTCCTGTCTTTAAATATGTAAAGTGTTTAAAACTTTATAAATATTGCCACAAAGTTAAAAAGATAAACCCTCCATTGCTGTCAGAGGTTATTTTTGGCTACTGTTGATTCAGAATTAGCGGAAACATAATAACGCAACAAAAATACGCACTATTCCTATATGACATGAACATCCCGTGGCTTGTTTGTCATCCGTTTGTTTGCCCTGTACCCACATATGCATATCCTATATGTACTATCTATATAGTATATACTATGCTCTAGATATTTTTTTCTTTAAGCTCCCGTCGTGTTGACGTCAATGGAAATTTATGCAAATTGGAGACATGTTCCTAAGTATTTCGCAGTTTGTTGGTAGAGGAAACACGAAACTGCTGTTAAGATATCCAAGTGTTAATTAGGTTTTATGTGTTGCTATTTGCAAATTGGGCGTGTCCAACAGCTATTGAGCTTGACTTTTGCAATTGACACAAAGTATACATATAAGAGAAAATAAGCTAGTTGAGTGGTGTATAGGAAAATTGCTAAACAGGCATATTTGATGACCTTTAACATTATTTTAATTATAAGCCTTGGTTGTTACAAGGACAAACGAAAAGCTATCAACAAAACAATAGCCAGAAAGAGCGAGAAGGCGACAGCAGTTGTTAAGGGAGAAAATGAAAAATGCATTGCACGAAAACTCATTAACAACATGTCAAATCTAAACGACAGCTAGTCAAAATAAAAAAAAAAATCTTGAGAATTATTATTGTGATTATCCTGACTGAATGAGCCAGGGACAGAGTTGATTGTACTTTTAAGGAAATAATTGTGCATTTAAAAGATTGCTATCATTTGCCTTTAAAGATCTTGAAACAAATAAAACACTTAACAGAACGATAACGGTTAGCTTTATAGCAGTCAGCTACCAGGTACATGAGTCACATATCAGCCAGCTTAAAGTTCTTGCATCTTTACAGTTCGAAATATACAAAGCAAGAAGCTTTTAAATCTCAATTAAAAAATACTACGCATCAAATAACTATTAGTTTAATAGCACCTCATCTTAATTTAGGTTTTGTTTGCATTAAACAAATAATGCAAATACTTGCCAAATGTAAATTCGCAAAAGCGTAAACAAAATTCTCATCTATTTCACTCAATTATTCAAAGTTGAGGCGAAGGAAAAACATTTTGTCAAATACGTTAGCCTATTCCCTTTATTTATATTTTAGCAAGCAAGCAAAAAAACAAGGGGTTTTAATTAATTTGTTGATTGTTGTTAAATTGCATGCATGCATGTAAAAACTTGTGGGCAAGTAGAATTTATTTGCTTCACCTCGCTGCAGTACGATAAACAAACAAGCAAAAGCAAATAAAGTCAACATTTCAAGCATTAAGTGTGATTATTATTATTAATGTTGATGTTGTTATCAGGAAGCAACAACACAAACAACAGCAACAATATAAATAAGACGTGGCTTTGCCACAAATATATATATATATATATATATGGTATATGTTATACAAACACAAAGTTGTATATATACAGTAGATATATCTACACAAGTGAAACTGTGCAAATCTATGGAACGACACTCGTTCGAGTGTTCGAAGCAAATAAATACAAACGCTTTTATGATAATATAAACTTACGAATACACAAACACACTCATACTATTTACATTTGAATTGCCAATCGATCGATGGGTTAAGTTCTGAAACTTAGATTCACAATCGTATGTGTTTACCAACTCGATTGCGAGCGTTTTTGTTTCATTGTTGACCAACCCCAATCCGTCAATAGTTGAGTGCTTTTGATTCCCTATTTCGCTAGATTAAAAATGTGATTTGCTCGAGGTCTGTCTAGATCCCTTTTCCCTCTTTCTAGCCAACAATTTACACACACTTAGCAAGTCGTGCATGATAATTAAAGTCTCTCTCTATATATATAGTGCGAATTGTATCATTTGACTGTGTGTCAAAATTTGCAAGTGCACTTTTGAATATCATGTATATATATATATATATATATATATATATTTATTTGTGCGGTGATGAATTCAGCCAAACATTGACCAAAAGTCACGTACATAAAAGTCAAAATGTTCTTGGCAAACAACAAAATGATTTGCAATCTTCAAACTTGATTGATCAAAAAAGACAAGTCACAAATTTTTCCTATCCCCCCCTCTCTCTCTCTCTCTCTCTCTCTCTCTCTCTCTCTCTCTCTCTCTCTCTCTCTCTCTCTCTCTCTCTCTCTCTCTCTCTCTCTCTCTCTCTCTCTCTCTCTCTCTCTCTCTCTCTCTCTCTCTCTCTCTCTCTCTCTCTCTCTCTCTCTCTCTCTCTCTCTCTCTCTCTCTCTCTCTCTCTCTCTCTCTCTCTCTCTCTCTCTCTCTCTCTCTCTCTCTCTCTCTCTCTCTCTCTCTCTCTCTCTCTCTCTCTCTCTCTCTCTCTCTCTCTCTCTCTCTCTCTCTCTCTCTCTCTCTCTCTCTCTCTCTCTCTCTCTCTCTCTCTCTCTCTCTCTCTCTCTCTCTCTCTCTCTCTCTCTCTCTCTCTCTCTCTCTCTCTCTCTCTCTCTCTCTCTCTCTCTCTCTCTCTCTTTCTATCGCTCTTGCTTTTGCTTACCAAATTCAAATGTTTCTCTTATCAAACTTTTAGCTTTACAACACACAAAAATCGACAATTAACTTAAATGTCATTACAAAATATCAATAGTCTTAATAGATTGAACGGAACGATAAACAATACCTAGAAAAGAATTTTTATCTTTATTAAAAAGCAAAACAAACTTATTACGTTGATAAAGTTATCTCATAAAGAAAACAACTTGTACTTTTTCTGGTTTATAAATGCCTGAAAGTACTAAAAAGAAAAAAAAAAAAAGTATCTCTAAGCCGATTAATTTTATAAGCAGACTCATTCTCATTGTTTTTGCCACCTCAGTGTTCATGCTGCTGGTTAAAGTTTCAGACGGCTGTCACATGACACACACTCACACACACGCCTGCCACGCAGGCGAAAACAGCTCAAGGACACTCGAACTACTTCCTACCGAAACGCTTTCTGTTCTCTATATGTGTGTGTTTAGTTGGGCGTGGTCACACTGACGAAGAATGAGGCAAATGAGGCGACGATGAGCCTTCATTAAGCAAAAGTCTTGAAATGAAGGAACTTCTAAAGCAACCAAACGACCGCCTGTAGCGACATTTAAGTTGTGGCAAGCGTTGATTAAGTAAAAGAAATAGCAAAGTAAGTAAAAGAATATACAGAAAAACCAAGCACGAGACGTTAATAAGCTCATAAGTTATAGACTAACGATAAACAAGACGACTTAATTGTCGTTTTTTCCAACAAAACATTCTATTTTTAGAGAAAAAACAAAAAAAAAAACTCAAGAACAAAGACAAAAGCATGCAAACTTTCTACTAAACACTTGAAAAGATAAGTTACGAAGTCAGAGGTAAACAAAAAATCTTAAACCTCAAGATAAGTTTTTATATTCTGCAAGAATTTACACTTAAGACCTTAGTTCTTGGAGTTCTTTATAATCAAAATCTGTTTCAGGACATCCTAAATAATTTCAATCTTTAGTTAAACTTTTTACAACACTAAAAACAAAAAGAAAACTTAAGTTAAAAGTAACTTCAGAGACAAACTAAAATTGCATTTCATCTCATTTCAAAAAATCAAGTTCAGGACTTTTCAAGTATTATAATCTTTAAAGTTTCATCAAAAAGGTTCTTAACTGTTTTGTAAATTGCCGACTTTGACACCCTTGTTGGTTGCTTAAGTACTTTATTAAATTAAATTTATGCACTCAGCTTAACAACAATAACAACATAGTGAGTGATTAAGGCAATCATCTCGGTAACAAGCTCAACTACTAATAACAATATGAACAATATTTATTAATGTTGTTTGCTGCTTTTAATTGAAACAGAACATTAATTGCCGTTTTTTTTTTTAGTCAATTTTCCCACTTGACCCAATTCTCAGTCGACCCCAGATTGAATACAACAATATAACAACAACAATAAGTTGAGAGTTTTGGATTGAAAATAACAAAAAATAATAATAAAATTACAATCAAAAATGTGCAACGTTCAAACAAAAAGGAATTTGATTAATGTACAAAAAAAAAGCGTGTTGAATAGATTTATGATTCATCCGAAAAGTGCATTTCAAGATATCCATAAATGAAATAAGATATATTATTCATAGAAGCTCAAATTTTAAAGTCAAATGCTTGAAATGGTTTGAAGGTTTCACAGATTAAACAAAAAACAAAAAAAAAATAGGTTGACTGAACCTTTTTAAATGAGTGCAACACCAACAACAATGACTGTTGACCTTTCGTTCGTCAACAGGTTTTTTTTTTGATTTTTGTTGTGTTTTTCCGTTTTCCATATGTATCTCACAAACTATATCTCTATATATCTGCATCCAAATGTACAACTTGTGTGCTTTAAAACAGCTCAAAATTTCAAAGACATAAAACAAATTTGTTTGGCAGTAAAAATTAATAGCAAAGGCAAGTGCCAAATATTACATCTAATCGGAAATTATGCATAACAAAATAATAGTATATGATTATAAAACGACCACACTGATTATAATAGTAGATTGGGCACACAAGTCAAGGTTAAGTTTTTTACACTGTACAATAGTCAGCCAACCAAATGAGCAAAGTGCATGGAAATGGAATTTATGGCAATAAGCTAAAAATGTTGGCAGACAGTGTGCCAAATCTGAGAAATGATCTAACAACTATTACAATATAATGTAACTAATGTGATGGAAAGTTAGAGGCATTTTCGAGAGTACGTAACATTTTTTATACAAGCTTCAGTTCCCAAACACTTTTATGTTATTTTTAGAAATTATTCACAATTATGTGTTTATGATAAACGCACTTCGTTTGTACTACATATATTTTTTGTTAACAATTTTTTTCGATTTTCTCAATATTATTTCAATGTTTTTGACACTTTTGCAGAGCATGATGAAAGAGAGTTACATATAACAAACGTTGCCTAATAGCCAATAAGCTCATTCATGCACTACATTCTTTCATTCTATCACTTCCGCTGCTCTGTTGCCTGCACACATTAACTCTTACACACACACACACACGCACAGAGAGAAACACACACACTCGAAAATTATCTAAAAAGTTCGGCTTGCGCAGAGTTTTTTGCGTCGCAAAAAAATATTTGTTACCTCCAGCCGGCGTTTCTTGCTTTTCTTGCTGTTGTTCTTGTTCTGTGTGTTATTATCATTCTTGTTGTTGTTGGTTGGCAAAAAAAAATAAAAAAAAAAGTACAGCGAAAAAGTAAGCAGCCCAAAGAAAATGAAAATACGAAACGTAACACACAAAAGCAAAACCAAAATACGCGCTGCGCAATTTCTTTGACATGTTTTTGTTGTTCTTGTTGTTGTTTTTGTTGTTCTTCGTGTTGTTCTCGCCTCTCGCTCTGTCTGACAAAAACAATCGGCAATTCAATCATTGTATGGCGCTGTTGGCGGGGGAGTGTGAAACATGTTGGTGCTTGCCGGCTTGGGCAATTTTTGGATATTTTGGGAATTTGTTTTTGTTGTTTTTCTCTCTTCTTCGTTGCTTTTGGCATAAGCAAAAATTGGGCATCAATTTAAATTGGATTAGCTTTCGAAATTGTTATAATAAAACTTTGTATACAAACATAAATAAGAAGAAATTATAAAAATATTGCGTGCTTCTTTATAAACAACACACATTATATATATATAACTTATGGATTCGCTGTGGTCTGGTCTGTGGTGTTTTGTTGTTGTTGTTTTCTGTATTAGAAACTGACCTATTCCAAGCACATTTCAATTGGCAGCCAGTAGCTTCTCTCGCGTAGTTTGTTGCCGCACAATGTTTAACATTGTGTAAGGCAATATAATCAATATAAATATATGTATATATATAGTTGGGGGTTATCGCTGGTTGAATGCAGATTAAAATGTTTCATATCAGCATTGCTTTCATTTTATTTCGAATTGATTGTAAATCGTTGGGGAATTCAGTTAAGTTTAGAAATAAAGCAATGCTAGCTAATCTAATCGTGGAAGTATTCAGTTCGAAAACAAGTTTGAGAAGCAAAAGTATTTAAGAATGTTAGATAAAAAAAGCTCCTAACACATATTGTCGTAAGACCAATTGGTCGGAAAGTTTTGAGGGGTAATTTTCCGTTAGAATGCGTATAAAATTGTGTAAAAATCCACCATAGCTTTCAAGAAATATATGGCTATCATTATTAGTTTATATATATTAAGTCACTTGACTTTAATTTATACTAAAAATAAACAAAACAAAAGATATTGGGTTCCGCAAGCTAATTAAATGTTGTCAAGCATCAAAACTTTGTTTATTACTTAATCAAATTCACATGCGGTTGAGAGATATATAAAAAATCGTGCTAACAATATATAACACACACACACACACGCACACGCATACAATAAGAAGTTGGCACAAACACACCGGCTGGATCATCAGATCATCTGCTACCGTTCCAGAACTTTTGAAGTACGCATACATAAATACATACATACATATATTTACATATATATACATACTGATTATGTCTGCTCGCACGGTGTGTGTTGAAAATGAAAACACACAAAATCAACCGTTAGCTCAATTTTTGTGGTCTTATATATATTTTTGCTTTTGCGTCACACAAAACAAGCACCACAAATTTTTTCTTTCTTTTTTTTTGTTTTTTTGTCTTTCTTTGCCATAAATCAAATAAATTCTTTACGTCTGTTTTTTTCTTTTGTTTTTTTTCTGATTATGCAAACAACAACAACGCTTGAAATGAAAATGAAATAATAACAAAAAGTGCCGGCAATTTTTGGTGTTTTTTTTTTTTGTGTATTATTTATAAAATTTAACGTGCAGACGCAAAGATTTTCAAAGCGATATAAATTATAAAAAAATTTGAACATTTACATTTTATTTGTTTCGCGAATTGCTTTTAATCAATTTTCGTTGATTATTTAGTTTTTGTTTTACCTTTTTACACATTTATTTATTTCAAGTGCATAAATATTAAATAAATGATTGCTTTTTCACAAACTTTCCACAATATATTCATTTAATTATGTTATTTTTAAATGGATTTTCCACTTTACGGAACGTCTAGTCTATTTTGTGTGTTTAATATATTTTTGTTTCGTTTAATTTGTATTGTTTATTAACAATAAAATGGCAGTTTAAGATGCTCGCTCATGCATATTTATAGCTCCCGAGTCGAACAAAAAACCAAATACATTTCGGTATGCATATATATATATATATATAATTTTTAATTTTGTTGTTGTGCTTAAGCAAAACCGCTTCAGAAATTCCAGTTTGTACGTTTTAAGTTTTCCTTTGTTTTTTCAAAATTTGTTTGTTGATAATTATGATTGAGAGAAATAGTTATTTATTATTATTAAATATCGCAGTTAAAGTTATTAATGGATGACGCTCGCAAAAATCACAATTTGAAGACATTTCAAATTCCTAACTAATGTTTGAAATTTTTATTTTTTTTGTTTAATTCTTTATATCAAAGATCAATTAATGCACAAATCACGTGGCTTCGTTTTCACACGTCTGACGCGGCCGGCGATTAAAATTGTACTGAAAGGCGGCGGCGGCGACGATGACGATGACGACGACGTAGTCGCCATGTGGCCGCAAGCCAAACCGTTGTGTTATGCTTGAGAGACAAGCACACTCATACATATACTGTATACAAATACGGTATATAGAGTAACTGTATTGGTATCTGTATCTGTGTTTGCCAAACCGGCAAGGCATTTGTGTGTGTGTTTATGTGTTCGTGTGTAATAGTAGAAAAATGTGAGCACAACAAAAAAAAAAATCAAGCGAGCAAAGCGAACGTAGAAAGCCAAAAGAGACGCACGGTCTAATGTAGGCTGTAGGAGTCTGTCACACTGTTAAGCGACAAATTGTCTAATACTATGCTACGAAACTATTGCTATGTTTTTCAAACGAACTTTAACGACCTTCGCTGTTAATTAACAGCGATGTACTAGCGACAGTTTGTCTATGTTTCTTTTCTGTGCCCTTACTTAAAGCTTGACTAATCCGTATTCAGATGCATACTAAAAAATTCTTGCTTTAGTTCTGCACTTAATCGACCTTAGCTGTTAAATAACCGCGCTGCCTAACGCACTTTGCTGATAGCGTGCTCTTGCGTTAGTTTGTGTTGGTGCGTGTGGGTTGTAATACATATTAAATTGGCTGCTCTTTCTTCGTTGTTTTCTTTACCTTACTTTACATCAGCCAATTGCTGCTTAGCATTCAATGGAAATGTTTTTACATTTGTGCGATTCTAATGTTTGTCTTGCGTGCGCTGCGTCACGTAGGCAAGTGTAACAGAAGTCTCGAGGTGGTCGTTTCCCAAAACAACAACAACTAAAAGCTCCCTTAACATTATCTATGCTCAGAAACTGTTATTACATGCTTGCTCTCTCGCTGCAGCCTCTGCGCTCCTGCATAAAACTGTTCTGGTTGTTGTGTATGTGTGTGTGTGTGTGCGGCTTAACAGACTTTCGCTTATGAATGGCTTATGACAATAGAAAATAGACGAAAACAACTTACACACATACGCCCACACACACACAGACGTCGTCTGGCTGCCTTCGGAATCAATGCCGGTTAATTGAAGCAGTTGGCGTATTTTTTTTGCCTTTAGCTATTTTTAAGTCAACAACAACACGAAATGACGACTTACATATACAAATACAGACTACAAGTTTGTACACACATACATACATACATAACATAAGTATGTATGTTATGCAGCACATTTGACGCGCCTCTTAGTGATGTTGCTTTGCTCTCTCTTTTGATCTAAAGTTTTGCGTTTTGTATATGATTCAGGATTACGTCATGGCCAGACACTTGATACGAAGCCGGCGATGAGAAAAAAAAAAACAGCAAAAACGTGCAAAAATTAAAAAAGAAACGAAACCAAAAGCCCAAAAAAACAATAAAAATGCAAGTCAAAAACAAACGCAGTGGTTGAAACGCAGTAGGAGCGAAAGGGAGAGTAGTAGTGCGAGCAGGAGAGCTTAAGCCTGCACGGACCAGGTGGTGTGCTTTTTGCAATGTTGTTGTTGTTGTCCGCTGACATTGAAAATGCAAGCGAGCAACAACAAACAACAAAATTGAAATGCAGCCTGTACAAGCACAAGTTTCGGTTGCGCATAAAAAGTTTTCAAGGTCAGTCAAAGGGTAGACAAAGACAAAGACTAAGCCCAAAATGCAGCAACAGTTAGTTTTAAGTCTCGCTCGCTCTCTTTCTTTCTCTTGATCTGATGATACCACGTTCACACATTCTAAGTTTCTGTGTGCGTGCGTGCGTGTTTGCATACCTCTCTCTCGTTCTCATTGTTATGCTATGGTGTGTATGTGTGTGTGTGTGGGCGTCGTAGCAAAATTCATATAAAGTGATCTTTTACATTTCGTAATCGAAAGAGCCACAAGAATTTTTTGTCATTTTTTCCTTCTCCCCTCACTGCTTTTGTTATCTACGTCGTCGTTTATTTTAATTCATCAAATGTTGTTTTGCTGACGCTTAGTCAAACTGGCCGCAATTTATTGTTATGAACAGTCGTTGCATAATATATATTTATACAGTTGTTGTTATTGTGAATGTCTATTATGCTTGTTTGTTTGTGTGCGCACTTTGTTAGTGTTGAATAAATTTGGAACAAGAGAAAAACACATTAAATACAAATAAATACATATGTACATATGTGTGTACTTTTCGCTTTTACAATAAAAGCAACCATCAAATCAAAAAAATATAAATAAAATGATAATTTGGATTTTGCTCTCCTTTATGATTTCACCACTTCACCGCGCACTTCAAAACCAACAACAACGAAAGCTCACTTATTTCCACCAATTGTATTTACATACATATGTATGTATGTATACACACACTCATGTAAAATGCATGCCAAACGAGCAGAACATAAAAACTGCTTATCTCTGTTAAGCCAGCCCCTAAGCCACGCCCTTTCCAATTGCTAATAAAACATCAGGTTTTTACACATCGTTTAGTTATTGTTGTTGTTTTTTTTCACGTTTTTGTTTTAGCACACAACTTTTTTTGCGTATGTTTTGTTGTTTGTTTGTTTAACTTGACTTGGCTGTTTTAATTATTATATTTTTTGTTTGTCTTTGTATGTGTGTGTGTGTGTTCGTTGTTGCTTTTTTGTATGTATTCAAAGTCAAGGTGAATTTGGTTTGCATGGTTGTTGTTTTGTTGTTGTGTTTTTGTTTTTTCGCTGCTATTTCATTTTAAGTTTACATATGTAAATATGTAGCGCTTTAATTCGAAACGCAAACCGTATAGACTAAATGCATATGCATAAAATTACTGTAAATGTTTAATATGCATAAATGTTGATTTAACATCTATCTGACCTAATACTTGCTGTTCAAATTAACATAAATGTTTAAGAAGTGCTACTTACTTTGTACAGCCAACTGTTGTTGATGCGCCGCAACGCGCTGTAATAATAATAATAAAAAAAAAACGTTTAATTAGAGAATTAAGAGATTTAACGGCAATAGCTTAAAAAAATGTTTAAACTGTCCGCGCACTTGCAGCCGTATAACAGTTATAGGGTCGTATTAGCAAGTACACAAACCACGTTACAGTACGCTGTTATACTTAGCCCTGGTGCGGTGCACCTAAGGCGCAACAACACATAAATCTCAACACCCTTTCTCTTTTCTTACATTTGCACTCGCCATCATGTTACGCAATCCATGACTCTGCAACGATTGCACATCCAAAGAATGACTGCGGCCACGTGTTGTTTTTGTGGTGGGTGAGGTTGGCGGAGGGCCGCTGGTCGTTGAACTCGTTGAGTGTGTGTGGCGATAAAGCCAACGTTTAACAGCAGACATACTGATGTTATTTTTAATTAATATTTATTTATATTTATTATTATTATTATTGATGAGAATAGGTGTTAAGGTAAGTATTCACAGCCGTTAGTGTTAAGTTCAATCGCAATGCTTTACATTGTTTAAATATCTGCTCCACACTTAACAGCAGACGCAATGTTGCTGCTAATCGGAGCTAGATGGCGTTAGCAACAGAAGTTGCTGTTAACTTTTCTGCTGTATTCAATTTAAATCAAATTGTCTACAGAATATAATTTTTTTTCATAATTTGTTTTAATTAAACTTGCTCGTAATTAATTTTGAAACTGTTGTTAATCGTAAATAAATTGCAATATATATATGTTTATTTATGTGTATTTTTTAATGTTTTGGTTAAAGAAAACAACAAAATAAAATAAATATTCGGTGACGATAAAGTCTTTTTGACCATGAAAATGTCATCATCGTCTTTGCTTAAGAGGCGACTGATTTACACAAATGTTCAAGTGGAACAGATGCAGCAAATGTTAACGACATATTAACATGTGCATATGGATATTTAAACACTCGCACCCACTGTTATTGCACTCTTTGGTTAAACGAATTAATCCTTGACCCCCTTGCAAGCTTTCAATTTAAGAGAGAGAGAGCGAAAGAGAGAGAGAGAGAGCAGTAGAAGCAGCTTGTGACGCATCTAAAGTTTATTGAACGCAATGGCGGCGATACGCTTAGGGAGGCAGGGGGCGTGGCAAGCTGTTTTCAAAACAAAATTGATCGAATGGTAAAAAACCAGCTAACTAACCCATTAAACGACATATGCATTTAAAGGCAGGCGAACGAATGGGGGGGAGAATAAATAACAGTAAACAGTAACAGATAAAAGTGAGCGAGAGGTGAAAAGTGGAAATACAATTAAAATTGCCCAAATAAAAAGTCTTAATTGTAAGCAAGTAGAGAGTTGTGCTATTTTGGTTAACAGCAAGGTGAATAAGATAACTTAGCAGAACTCTAAAGATCAACAGGTTAGTGGGGACACATTTTAATGATAGAGATAGAATAACATTTCTTATGGAATTGTTTTCAATTAAGATTTTGGGGTAAAAAACATAATCTTAAATTATTTAAAATGAAAAAAACAACGAAAGCTTAAGAATAACATTAAAACGTTAATATTGCCGGCACGTGTTTTATTTTGTTAAGCTATTTTTTTTTAAACAAATTGTTTGAAACAATTGAAACTTTGTAACTTAGGCCCAAACACGTTTAATAAATTAAATCGACAGCAAAAACAAATGTGGCTGTCATGGTTTGTAAACAAAAAAAAAGAGTATTTTGTTAGCTAGTTGTATTTGTGTTTGCCCAACGAGCGAAAGCCTTTAGTTTATATTATTATTCTTGTCAATATTTGTGCAATGTTCTTGCCGTTTAATGTATGAACTAAACAAATTAAAAACACGCAAAAAAAAAAAATAATAATACACACACATCAAAAGCACAATAGCAATAAGAATGAAAGTTCAACAAAAAAAACAACAATTTTTTAAAGCTTTTGAACACCTTTAAAGCTGTCAGAATGTGTTAAAAATATTTGACGATCTTTGAATTAAATTAAGCACAAGCTTTAATTTTGTTAGTTGGTTTTTTTTGCGAAGAGAACTGGCAGCGAAATACTTTTGAAGAATGCTTTTAAAACTGCGTTTAACATAGGGCTAACTTGGAACAAAATGAAGCTTTATTAATGAGCTTTTAAAGTTCAAAAAATATTTGTTAAAACGATTTCTTCTTTACTTATTACTCTCTTGAAGTTGCTTGAAGCTTGAGCATTATTCACTTTTAAACTTTCAACTTTAAAAACTTTAAGAAGAATAATGTGTAATTTAATATTAGAACGCTTTGAACTCAACATTTATATTTTTGATTTAATAAAAAGCTATAAAATAACTTAACTTAACTTAATGACAAAATGATAAACGACTAAAGCATCAACAAGCAAACAACAAACATCTGAAAACTAATCGTAATTGCCTTTAAAAAAGTGACAACTAAAAAAAAGTAAACGAAAATCGGACACATTCAATTAACAGGTTGTATCAAAAAACACAATACATCATACGATATTAAATATTTATTATTTCTGATTTTTCTATGCTATATATATATAATTCCTTATAGAGACTTTGTAGCAAAACTTAAACGAGTAGAGACAAACAAATATGTAGCAGGGAGAGCAGAGAAACAAACAACAACAACAACAACCACATCAACGTCGTCAAGTGGTTGACCTTTAAACGTGTGCAATAAAAATAAATAAATAAATCTGTGAAAACGCAAAAAAAAAACAAAACAAACTACAGATTCCGAGTGCCTTGTTGCGCATTCAACTACGGCGAGTCTATAAAAAATCTTTTACAAACTTAGACGCGCTCAGAAAACTGGCAAATGATTAATTAACAAGCAACAACAAAGCAAAAAAACAATAACAATAACAATAACAAAACAAAACATAATAATAACAATTAGATATTTCGCTTATGGGTTTTGCGCTTTTGTTTTTTTTTTCACTTCCCAAAGTGCCCAAAATAAGTAATTATTGTTAGGGTAACAATTTCCAAGTGACAGTTGAGCAAACCAAAATTATTTCACTTCCTCACTAAACACAAAAAAGGCGTTGGAAAATAGAAATGCTACTTTGTAAACATTAGGAATACTGGCAAATATACGATTTGAGAAGAATCCAACAATAAAAAAATATATATGCATTTTAAATTCCTATCTTTATGATCATATATCATATTTTGTAGTAATATGTGTGTGAAACTTTATTTTTGAGAACAAATTCGAAATATTTTTGTTGGGAAATTAATCGATTTAGTTGGGAAATTTATCGAAATATGTGGGAAATTTATCGAACTTAATTTATTTTAAGAAACCTATTGATCTGCAAACAAAAGGAATTTTTATCTGATTCAAATTCATTTTTTTTTGGCTAAAAATTTGACTAAAATTTATTTGGGACATTAATCGAACTTTATTTATTTTGAGAAATTGATTGACGTGTAAACAAGAATCAATCAATCAAAAAAAATTAGGAAGAATGCTTTATTAAATATATATCCTTTTAAAATTTCCTTTATGTCTTAATGTGATTTAGATTTAATAAAAGTGTTATTTTCGAGAAAGTCCATCAAAATAATTGTTGGGATTTTTTTATTTTTTTTTATGAGAAATTTACATATTTATTTATATATTTATATATGTAAACAAGAAACAACATTTGCAATATAACAGAAGATTAAATACCCTTTTGCACACTAAAGTTCATTCACTATCTTATTAAACATCTGATAATGATTATGTTTATTTATGTGCCTTATTGAACTTTCTAGTAACTTTTCAATATATACATCATATAAATAGAACATATTTATTGAAGGCTGATAATGCCAGCCAGATGTGCAAAGATAGTGACTTTTGTTAAAGGTGCGTCAAAAATAAAAATCATTTGGCATTATATATATATTTCAAAGTCAATCGATCAGCAGGGTTTACCTGCCCTCGAGAGAGGATCCATTATTTATTATGCGCATTGTTTTTAATTATAATCACAAATTGAATTCAAATCTGGCAAAAATACTGCGACTATATATATATAGTATATAGTCTGTTTGCAGTCTTTTGTCGTATCTTATCGGCCGTGGCACTTTAAATTAAATTTCTTCATTTTAAGTATCTCTATTTGCCGAAAGATAAAAACAAAAAATAAATAAATCCACACAATGATAACATTGGCGAATGAATATGGCCAAAAGTTGTGCATATAAAATACAAAAAAATAAATTCGTTATCGTTGTAACTGATTAAGTAACATTTATATATGTATATATATATATATAAATATATATGTATGTACTTTGAAGGCCTTTTTTTTAAATGCTTTGGAAACAGCTGCTTGTTTTCAAAGTGTGTCGAACTATTTGGACACATTTCTGGGACCGACAAGATAATTAAGTGGAAACAAATAAGACAACTTAAAAGTTTGTTGTGGAAACAGACAGACATTAAGAAAATATTTAAATATTTATAGGTATAAGCAAAAGGTGCAAAGAATACGTTCAAGTTCAGTTAAACATAAACTTTAACGCAAAAAGAAGAGAACAAAATATTTTCTCATCAAATTTACGAATTAAGAAGAGTAGCAAAATAAAAAGCTATTAAGACAGTTAACAAATAAAACAGATCAACAAGTTGTCGAAGGTGTTAAAACAAAAGCTCCCTCTCTTTGTCCTCTCAAGTCTTCTAAAAAAAACATTCAAAAACAATGTAGATAATAACTCAAGTGCTAATTGATTGACATATCATATTGATATATCTATCTATCAACAAATTCGCATTATTAATAGCCGAATACAATATATGTATTGATATGGATTGGGGAAATTTTCTTTTTGCTATCTGAAGGAGCAGCTTAAGAAGTTTTTATATACGAAAAAATAATAGTCATAACACAAATTGAGGATGAGTTCAACTAGTCGTATGAGTGATACACTTAAGCTGCTAACGAAAATTTCTTAAAGGCAAAGACAAGAGCAAGAAAATAGAGTTGTAGAAATGTCTGCCTGTTTAGACATTTGACAAATTAACAACTAGAAATAAAGCTTAAGAAATTAACGCAAAAAAAAAACACAAAATATTTAGCAAATTGTATGAATATGATAAAAAGCACAAAGAGCAAACAAAACAAAAAAAAAACATATCTACATATACGTATGTAGATATGTATATAATTGACACATCACATGTTTGCCATTTATTTTTTTTTTTGCTGACAGTTTTTGTTGTTGATTTGTTGTTTTTTTCCTTTACTTTGTTAGGGTTTAGCTCATTTCCATGCGTCGCGTTCAAGTGCTTAAAGTCTTAATTAAATAAGATAAATAGCTAAAACGTAGATTAGAAGTATACATTTTTATATGGATTATAGCATTTGGCGTGGGCCAACTTAAATCGTCAATGAACTTGAAAATTAAATGCAAATTGGGTAAACGCGGAAAAGATGCAAATGCAAAAGAAAATTTGCTTTAAAACAGTCGCAATTAGTCGGCACAATAAACATATACATATATTTGTATATATATGTATATATATATAAAGGTATCAAGATATTTAAAATAGATCAACAACAAGACAACAAATTAACATTTGGCACAAAAATATTTTAAAAACGATTTTGAAAATTTTCCCTACTTATGAACAAGTTTGGAATAAAATTAGCTTTTTTTTCAAAACTTTATTCATGTAAGAAAAATATTAATATTTGATTTAATTTTTGGTTATATCATTATTTTAGCACATAAATCCGGAATATTCATTTATACGTTAATTTTTAATTAGTTTTTGCGTTCTCACTTTTTTCAATTAAATTAAGTTATCGGATAAACAAACACAAAAGAAATTAATAAATTGACTTGATAATTATTTATTCTTGTGCTTTTTGCTTGCATAAAGCTAAACTCTTTTTGTTTAAGCCAAAATACACACACGCGCGACTTGCCGATTTATCACATACAATATTTAATAATATTTATTTTTACTGTTTATCAGAATTTGAAGAAGAGGAATGAAGCGCGCGTCGCTCGACCGGCACGGTTCAATTGAAAATGCAGTGGGAAAATATACAAAACGCAGCGTGCAAAAGGAAACGGCACAAAAACTGTAATGACAAAAACGCCGCCAAACAACGACAAAACGCCGACGTATACGTAATACGGCTGCGCGTGGTTGTATGTGTGTGATACTTTTCCGCAAAGCCCAAAAACTGTAAGACAAGTGAGAGTCGCCCACAAAGCAACTTAAAACAAGAGCAAGAAAGTTTTTAGAGCTTTTGAGAGAGCAAAGTGGCACAGCTGTTAACACGATCACCTGTTGTTCGATGTTTGTTGTGATTCTTATTGCTGTTATTTGCAGAGCTTTCTCTCTCTCTCTCTCTCTCTCTCTGGCTATGTGTATGAAGGATTTGATAACGTTGGCGCACAATGACGTGGAATTTTTTGTTAGTATGATCAAATTTAGCCTGACTTCTTCAGTGTTGTTATTATTATTGGGTTATTGGTTGATTGCTGGGCTTGTTGTTCGAATTGATAAGAAAATGGTTAATGTGAATTGTAACATTGGCTTATCAATTGTATCGCGATTAAAATCAAAATTGCTCATGTTTTTATTTATAATGATTACGAATAACGCTTTAAGGTTGTTGATAGTGGAAAAGTTGGTTGACATTTGCAGACTGCTTGGCTTTTTTTTTTCATGAAGATAACGTTGACTAATCTTGCTTTTGATTATAAAAACAAATGGTAAGGATTTTTCCATTTATCTATTTTGGTTGTCGGTTTATAAAAAAAAACCTAGAGCTATTTTTCTAATGTTACAAACACGCTATAAGTGTATGTATGCATTCTGAAAAACAGTTGACTTTATTTTTCAAGCAATGCTTACTTAATTTAATTTATCTTTTACTATTTTTAGCTTTTATATATCAATTTAAAAAACAAATTTAAATTGCGCGCCTTCGCTAGCTGCTAGATAACAGCATGCTGTAAGCTAACAGCACATGGCAATTGGTTTGTGTACCCGCATACTGTTAAATCTAAACACACCACAGCTTAGCTGTGACACTTACCGCTTTGCGTTTGTCCGCCTCGCTGACCGCTGAATTTGAACGATGTCGAAACAGATCCATTACTTTGGTCATCGGCGATCGCTGATTGGCATGGGCATTTGGCCGAATCGCTGTCACCGTATGGTAATACTGTAATACACATGTGTTACAAAGAATGTTTAATTATACTATTTAATGCCATTCAACAAACCTGCGCATCGCTGCCTTGATGCGGATGCGCGCTGCCATCTTTGTACTTGCTCTTGGCGGAGACGGTGCCATCGGCATTGGTTATCGTTACGGCAGGATGCTGTCGATGGCCAAAATGTTGCATGGCCACTTTCATGGAATTCATGATACCGCCTGCGCCAGCGCCTGAAGCACCAACACCAGCACCAGCACCCGTTCCACCACCCGCTCCCGCTGTGGTTGTTGTTGCTGTTGTGGCTGCGGGCGTTCCGCCAGATACGGAATATGTGCTGCTGGTGGCGCTGCTATCCGCCGACGATGGATCCAGCAAATGTTTATCCTTGTGCCGCTTCGCATCCGACTTGGCACGCGGCCTAAACACATCAAAGATCGTTGGTCGGCGATTGGGTGACGCAATGCCATGCACCGTCGACTGATTGAGCACGGGCGAATCTTCGCCACTTCTTCGTCGCTCGAGCGAACCGGAACGTGAACCACTGCCCACCATCCGTTCCGTGCTGCGTGAGATCTTCTCGCTGTGACGATTGAGTTTCTCCAGCTTTGCCGTTTCCCTTTCAATACGCCGCGCCGTCTCCCTTTCCATTTTCCGTGCCTCTTTCTCGCGACGCGATTGCTCCTTCTCCTGGCGACTGTGGAATGAAATGGGTTAGGGATTAAATACTGTTCAAAGCAAATCTTCTACCGCTCAGTTTTCTACTTACCGCTGTTCCTTTTCCATCTTCTTGTAGGCCTTCTTCGCAGCCTTTGCATCGGGTTCCGCTGGTGCACTTGAAGGTCTGGGACCGGGCAGACGTTGCAGGCCATCCTGTTCCTGAAAGCGAACATGACGTTTTTTACTTGGATTTGTTGTGATTGTGGTTTCAGTATCAGTTTCGATATTATTATTCTGATTAAGTTCTTCTTGTTGCTGCATGTTACTGACAGCGCTGGCCAAGACAAACTGAGCCAAGAATGGTCTAAAAAGGAAATAGAACCTAAAACCCTGAGCGATTATTTTTTGCCTGTTGCTGCAATTATGCCGAATTGTCTACAAATACAATTTGACCCCAGCCCAACAAACAATCCACACACACAGAAGTCGCAATTTGAAATGGCGCAACGAACAGAAAGTAATAATAAAACCAACATTGAGGTATCGAATGTGTTTTATTAATTGGACGATTCCTGTGGCGACCTTTAATCGAATTTAATCAATTTATTTATGGATTACGCAAAACAGCGAGCAATTGGGGGTTGTGGGGTTGAGAAACAAACTAAGTGTTTATAAGATGTGGTGAGTTTTGTTTGTTAATTAGCGGTTTGTGCATATGATATGCCGGGGCATGAGTGAGTAAGATATAGAACACAATTTATGCAGAGCTGAGCTCTAAGAATAAAAGCGATCAAATTACACAGCGCCCAAGAACTGTTATGGCATCCAAAGAGTAGTTAAATAAACAATCAAAGGAACACTTGCATAACAAGAGGAGAGCTTAATGGATAAATAAATAAGAAGCGGATGCATAAATGCTATGTGGTTGGCAGTTTTGATATGTAAAAAAATATTAAATAGAAATTCATTTCGTACACAACTAAAGATATCTTCTTAAATCTTGTTAGTTAAACTCTTCAGCATTTATTTTATTGCTTTAGCTTTTGATGTCCAATTTTCTACAATGAAATGCTTTTAGAGTGATCAAGACCCTAACTAATGGATGCCTCTATTTAATTACACGACCTTTACGGCAACTTTCACAAAATGCCAAAAAAAAAATAATAAAAACTCTGGCGATCAGACAGACAGATAGATATAAAGTGGAGAGAAAGACACCTTTATTTGATTTATTTTTAGCAAATCTATTATTAAGCGGCAATTTCACAGTCAACAGGTCAACATCATGGTTATTTTTATATATTTTTTTTTTTTTGTGGTTACTTTTCGACATTTTTTTGCACTTTGTGAGAATGCCAAGTCACGTGCTCCGGGCTCTGTCAATTCACAACTTTTGTTGTTGTTGTGCGATGAGCTAACAACAGCGCCATATTAATGAAAGGCATTTAAAAAAAATATCGAGTATGGCGATGATTCCGTTGTTTCCAATAAGCAAACTTGGTTAAATGGGCGAGGCAGGAGAGGGCAAAAAAACAAAAGATACAATATACAACGAAAAGGAAAAGCAATAATTTAATCGAGTGTATATCGAAGTGTAAATACCCTTACAAAAATAAAAACAGATTTAAATTTGTGAGTTAAAGTTGTTGAATATTTAAATATTATTACCCCAACAGATTTTCTATATGGATTTTCAACTTCTTGTTTCAATAAGTTTGGTAAGAATCGACTTTAAATGGTTTTCTATCGTATAAGTATCGATAAAAATGCAATTTTTAGACATTGCCATAATAAACCGATAACTAAATTATTTAATCGATTTGTACTTTCCCACTGAAAGTAAAATAACCCACGAACAAAGTGTATAACAACGAAAACCAGAAGCTCTTCAATCTCTTTGTTGAGCTCTGCTACTGTTGGTGTGGGTGGAGGGTTTTTTATTGGAGTATTGTACATCAGCTGTTGGACATTGTCTACCGAGTAGTTTAAATATTTGCCAGGAAAACAATGCAGCAATCGCAAAAGTTATAGAGAGAAATAGATAGAGGCAGAGTGGAGAGAGAGAGAGAGAGAGAGAGAGAGAGAGAGAGAGAGAGAGTATAGCAGTTACAAGCTAGATGAGTAGATAATATAGTGTTCAAGTGAATTTGCATGGGAGGGCAAACAAATGACATACATACAAACAAACGTATGTACATATACATTTGTATGCATTCAAGTAAGTATCTATAATTGGGTGTGGTGAGTGGTTCATTGACGTAATTGTTTGCCCAGACACAAACACACACAAACACACATATGCAAAAGCAACAGCCTATGTAAATGTGAGCTATATAGTTATGTACATATGGTAATATTCAGTGTTTATTGTAGAGTGACATGCATATGCAAATACTGTGAACTGTTCTATATAGTGTGATTGTTCAGGTTTTGGTATGAATAAGTGAAAAAAATTATTGCCATTGCCATTGCTGTTGACAAATTGTATCATTTATCAGTTGATAAGCTGCCCTCCCCCCAAAACGAAGTCAACAAACGATATCAAAACCTAATTGCACAAGCAAACTGATAAAACCGAGACGACAACGAATATCTAGACATAAAGTCCAAATATTAATTGTACATGTGTTTTTTATTTTGTGAAATACCATCAAAAGCATATTCTGTGCATGGTTAATGGCCACATTTTTCATTTCAAGTTATTTTGTTTACATTTTCGTAGACCGAGATGAACAGACAAAAGCACAAAGCCGCAAAAATTTTAAGTAATGCGTTGTTAATTGCGTTAAGAAATAAAGCTTTGACTGTGTAAAGTAAATAGAATTTACTTAATATGCTGAGGAAATAGCACACAAATAAAATCTGGATATCTGGATATATATGTTGTGTTTAAGTTTAACATATTTGCTCTACAAGAATTTATGTTTATTAACAAGATACAAAATGTTTTATACCTTTCGAAAGTGTATATTTAAGCGAATTCTGTACACGAATACCAGACAAAAGAGTTTGTTTAAATACTTGAGTTTCTACTTCAGACAGCTAAAGTATCTGCACAGCGAAAAAGTATATTTTTATAATGTCAAGAGATGATATTGAAAATAGTTGAAGCTCAAAGTAGTTTACAGGTGAAAACTTTAATGGACAAAAGGCTTAATATATTTTACGGATAAATGACCAAAACAAAGAAATATATTAAAAGCTTCTTACACATATTGAAAACTAAATATTTGTGTAGACATAATGTCTTTAAATAACTTCCCCATTTTTGTGAATTGAGTATAAAAAATTGTTTGTTCAACACTTGACGAAACTTGTCAATTTTGTAGATTAATTTTATTTTTATATTATTTGCAATATCGCAAATAATAATTGTTGAAATGACGTCAGTTCAGACGATGTGTGAATTTGAAGATAAAACACAACTTTCAACTTATTTTTAGATTGGTGACGTTTTAATGACATTATCTCTGAGTTTGTTTATCTTTTGTGTCTTTTTTTTCGTCGTAGTTTACATGTTTCGTTAATTTGATTCCGGGAAGCTTTGTGCTACTTTTAGCAGGTACTTTTTATAATTTTTTTTAGATTGATGACAACTTTTGTGTTGTCGATGAAGAAATTGAATGATCACTTTAAAGAATACTTAACGTTTAGATAGGCTTTAAGAGATTTGAATATTTTTTCGTTGCTAAGTTAAGGAAACTTTAATATGAGAGTTCTTTAAATGTTTCTCGTTTAATCAATAATTTGTTATCAAATGTTTTATTTAAAGCTTTACCAATAATCAATACGATGAAGAATTATTTATAACTTTTCACAACATCTGTTCAAAACTAAAAGATATCTCTCATTTTATTGATTTAGCTTACTTCTCAAACTTTTATCGATAGAATTATCGGTATTGAAACTTACATCTTCTGAGACAGAAACGGACACGGAAACCGAACTCGACGCAGTCAATTGCCGTGAAGGACTCGTCGTTGAATTGATACTCTCATTGCGCTGCATAAGGCGTGGCATTGTGGAGGCGCCACCCAATGAAACGGCTCGCTTTGGAGCTGTTGCTGCCTGAGAAGTTGCATCATGGGAATCCCCAGTTTTCGGATATGCCGGCGAGCGACGTATCCAGATCTCGTCCAGTTCACGTTCACTGGGCGTGCGTGGTTTGTTGGACAAACCACTATCGTTTGAATTGATGCTATCACAATTGAGACTTTGGTTCTGGCTATTCACATCCAGTTGCGAAGGTGCACGTATCTCCACCAGAGACGAGTCAAAGAACTGCTTGGAGAGATGCGGTGCGGCGACGGGAAAACGATGACTGCCATAACGTTGAGAGAAGAGACCCTGCACGGAGGAGTAGCCGCCAAAGCTGGAGGGGAAACTGATGGTTTGTGAATTGGAGCAGGGTTTCAGCTGCTTTAGCTGTTTGGCCTCCACTCGCAGCTCGGGCGTTTCCTGTGCACGCGACACCTTGAATTTACCCTTGATAATCAGCGGAGGCTCTGCGGCATGGGGCAGCTGCAGAGGCGGAGGAAGTGAAGCCGTTGGCGACGCAGGCGACGTTGCAGTTGGCTTCGCTGCAGGTGGTGTCACTGTAGGCGCCACTGCCGGCGTCGTTGGTTCGCTGGAGAGGAGCAGCTCCTTGAGAGCCTTGGGCAAAATGGTGGCTGGTATTGGGGGAGGTGGTGGTGGCGGCGGCGGTGGCAACGATGCTGCATATGGCTCCTCAATGTTGCGCGTATTGATGCGATCGATTTTGTGCATAAATTGCTGACGCAAACGTTCCAAATCCTTGAACTTCTCCTTGGCGGCGGCATCCTGAGGCGTTGGTGGTCTGGGCGGCGCCTTGGAGGCGCGTTCAAATCGAGGCGTCTCATTGCCACTGACCGGTGGCGACTTATCACCGCCAGCACCATCATCCTCATCGTCCTCCTCCTTGCATTGGGACAGACGCCGACGCTCTATAAAAGGTGGTAGCAGATAGGCTGGACGCTGATGATATATATCGTAACGAGCATCGCTGGCCTTGGTGAACTTGGCACTCAGATTGAGTGCACCCACAACGCCCATATCCTCGACATCATCATTATTATTATTATCATCATCATCATCATCATCGTTGTTCTCATTATCGCTGCTGCTGCCGCTGCTGCTTTCGAAATCGAAGGAGTTGCCACGTGGCAACATCGTTTGCAACTGCAGCTCCATTTGTGGCGTCAACTGTTGACTGTACTGCAGTCCACCAATGCCAGCTAATTGACTCAAGCTGGAGGCAGATGAATCGGTTCCTAGGCCACTTGCGCTTGCCTCCGAATCAGACTCATAGCCATCGCGTACCGCCTGCTCCAGATCGTCCATGGTCGACTCGAAGGCACACTCAAAACTATCCATTTGATTGTTGACACCCAGCAGCTGCACCCTCTCCAACTCTTCCTTCGCCCCGCCATCCTGTTTCTCACTTTGTTGTTGTTGCTCACTCATCGAGGAGACATTGGAACTGTCGCTTGTTCGGCTTGTTGTTACTGTGTTGTTTGTTTTCTTTGTGATTGGCTGCTGTTTCACATTATCCTCGTTGTAGTCACAGTTTGTGGCCATTTGCAATCTTTGGATGTTTCTAGCTTCTTTTTGTTCTTTACTTTCGTCTGCTTTTCCTAAATATTATCTCAGCTTGTTATGCAAATGTTTGAATGTGTAGCGACATTTGCTTTGTTTTTAGAATCTGCAAAAGAATTGGCATATTCGGATTTTTGTTTGTTGGCTACTTTTGAGTTTTGGTAGCCTTTAGCTTTCGTTTGTGTTGACATGAGAAGGTTTGGTATTTCCACTCAGGAAGATCACTTTAATCCCTAAAAGCCTACAACGTTTTCGAACTAAACTCCTGTGTTATAATTCCCAAGTGGTTCTAGCTTATGAGCACCATAGTCATACACTTGAAAACAAAAAAAAATACCCCTCAAAGCAACGTATTTATTTTCATGCTTGGTTAAGGTAAGTTTTAAGCACTTTAGACATAAATTAACACACGCCACAGCGAACAAACCACAAGCAACTTGAACATGTTGTCAATTTTTAAGAAATTTTACTCAAAATTAATGAAAAATACATTAAAAAGAATTTGTAGCACGGATGAAGGTCGACAAACAACGGCGTCAAAGCATTTGGAAAATGCCAATTCGTATTTTTGGGTTTCTTTTGTGCTTCCAATTTGAACCGAACAAACACACAAAAAGAGCAAGAGGAGGAAAGAAAGACAGAGAGAGAGAGAGGGAGAGAAATATATATATATATAATTGTATATGGTCTGAATGAGCAAAACAAAGCGCTAACAAAAGCTAATTTGATTATTTACGCGTCGTCAAAAACCAAGAAATAACAAACGCCACAAAGAAAGCAACAAAAAGAGCGAATCTGCCAATGCTAACATATGGAAAATACACACACACACACACACACATACATGTGTTTGTTAACATATATATGCACAGTACCCCAACCCTAACTAATAAAAACAAAAAACAAGTAAGAAGGCTCTAGTCGAGAAATCCCGACTAGACGATACCCTGATTCCTATACTTTACGCGTACAGTCAGTGTTTGCAAGCATGTGTGTTTGTATGTACACACATACTGCATACTGCATAAACAACTTCAATGTCCCATATCTCCGGTGTTTCTTAACCGATTTTAATAAAAATTTCACAGATTGTGATTTTGTTTAATATTTCAAATGCTATTTCAAAGTTTTCAAAATTCAAGATTTTGTTGTTATCGATCCCATGTGTATATCGAAAACGGGATGAGTTATCGAAAATCGAAAACAAACTTGTACTCCCTAGGGATTAGACGAGCTTAAGTTTCAAATCTGGAGTCTCTAGCTCTTATAGTCTTATACGGACAGACAGACGGACAGACGGACGGACAGACGGACAGACGGACATGGCTATATCGACTCGGCTGTTGATGCTGATAAAGAATATATATACCTTATAAGGTCGGAGATGCTTCCTTCTGCCTGTTACATACTTTTGCACAAAACCATTATACCCTTTTTTCCCATTTTTAATGGGATCAGGGTATAATAAACAACAAGTAATTGCTGTCAGAATGAGTCAGAAATTGTTGACATAAGATGTTAAGAAACTTTTAAATTCATTTAAAGAATATGCCATAAAAGTTGAGTTAAAGTTGGAAAAGCAAATACATTTCAATATTTTAAGTTTTAAGTAATATTAAATTTAAAAAGCTACGCTGAAATTAATTAATGCTAGTTAAGAACCTAATATTCAACAGTTGGTACACATATCAAAGTTTTCTTTTCTCTAAAATTTCAAAGAAACCTTTTGATTGCGCTTGTCATTTAGTAAATTAATCAATTGTCAAAGCATTCTACATTTTAAATATTGAAAAGGAGTCCTGAATGCAACATAATACATTTACATATATAGATGTCTGAATCGCAGGGGCGTTTTTTTGAGTTTGGTATAGTTTAATGGCAAACCGCAATTGAGCAAAACACAATTGCAAAACGATACAAAACCAGCAATTAGTAGCAATTAGAAAATGTATTCCTTTCGCATGTGTGTGTTCGTTTGTGTGTGTGTGTGTTCGTTTGTGTGTGTGTATCCGCATATTATATTAAGGGGATCATGTTTTGTGGTATTTTCCAACGATTTTGCTGTGGTTGAGAGTGGCGAGGTAGGCAGGCATATTTATATATATATATATATATATTGTATATGTATGACTCAAGCCAAATCATATTGAGTGTTATGAATAATTAAAGCATAACACTCAAAGCTGACAGCTCTACGGCGGCTACGGGGCTATGCGTCAGATACTTTTCCGAAATGACCCAACGACGATAATTGCACACACACGCACACTAGCACAATTTTAAGAGAACTGAAAACTGGAAAGCGTAATTTTATCTGTTGCTGAATCAGTCAGTCAGTTGGCAGTTGAAGTATTAACTAGAGATGGTCATAATTCATAGTTTTATTGGTGAGTAAAACAGAAGTGTTAACTTTAAACTTAAGTTTCCAACCTACTTGAAGGTTATTAACTATTTGAATGAACAACACTTCTAAAAACGATAAACCTTCTAGACAACCAAATACTAAATACACATATTAAAATTTATTTTCCTTTACGTTTAGTACCATTAAACAAATATTAAAGACTCGATCTACATATATTTGAGCTATAAAAAATAAAACCTTTACAGTACTTTATAACTTATTATTTTATGCTCTTGTCGTGTCAAAATGTAATCGCATCGCTTGCATCTCTAGTTGCAACTGCATTTAATTAGCAGCACGGACAGCTGTTTACAATTGCAACAGCCACAAATAATTGCTCACAAATCGAACGTCATGTAACCGCTTACGACCAGTTGTATTAGACGTGTTCAATATGCCGATGCGGCTGACTTCAGGCTAGACAAACTGGCGTCTTTTAACTCAAGTTTAATTTTTCCATGTGGTTTTTTATGCTTCATCGATTGTAAGTCAACTTAAATTATATAAGACTCGTAAATGAAAAGCATCGTACTTTGTTAAGCATTTGTTGAAAATTTTGAATACCTTTATGGGCCATATTTGATTAATAAATATTACTTTTGATTCAAAAGGGAATGATTTTACATTGATTATTAAGCTTTAATGTTTTACAAAAATATACATTTGATTGATTGTTTTAGCTGATTGCAAAATTTGTTAATTTAAATACTTTACTTAGTCAATAACTCTAACTATAACACGAGTGTACGTGTTCTGTTGGCCTTTTGCAACACCTACACAGTTCGTGTTGCAAAACTATTTTAGCTTCATTTCAAAAACATATGCATAATTACAAGTATTTTGGACTTTGCATGCATATTGAAAATGAAAATATTGAAAGCCTGACAATAAATTATTGCAGTCACGTAACTAAAATAACTCTCCAATTGAGAAGAAACAAATAAACTGAGCAAACAAAATATAATTCAAATAATAAAAATGGCATTCAAACAATTTCGAGTACAACTTATGGTTATCATTGAAATGAAAATAAGCAAATAAATGTTTTATAATGAAGCGTAAGCGAATTAATAGATGAATTCAATATGATGAAAATGTCACTTGATATAATTCGAATAAATGATTAATTAACAAGCGAAACTTAAATGCATTGTAAGTAATAACACAAATATATATACAAATGCAGTTTGCTTTGAATCTTTAATATACAACACTCGTCTTGTGAGTGGGTTGCATATGATGTAAGACTTTCTCAGCTGATCAAGGTTTATGCAACAGCAGAAACGACACGTGACTGCCTGTTCGAATAGTTCAAATGATTCACTTGAATTGATACCAAATGTCACCAGATTCTGGCACATTTGTGAACGGCGCGCGAAATAGAAAATGATCAATTAAAGGCTGTCACACGATATGCTAGACAAAAACAAAAATGCTAAATCAATTAATTACAGCAGCTGACCAATGGGAAGCAGAAGGTAAAATAGTGCGGCAACAAAGTTCTATAAGTCTTAAACGAAGTTTGGTTTTATCTCTATGTTAAAAGCTTTAAGAATGAAGCAAATTTTGTTAAGTTCGTTAATGAATATAGAAATTAGCAAAGTAATGCAAAAATTAGAATGCTTTGGTAGGCGAATTGTTAATTGACATAAAAGAACCGACAACAACTATAAAACCATTTGCTCATTAACAAAGTAAATACAAAGAAGAAACAAATAAAGCTAGTTAAATGATTCATGTTTTGTTGTTACTATAAGCTGAAAGTAATTAACACTAAAAATATAATTTTAAATTTATATTCCGATTAAGAAATTTGTCATTGGCAGCTTTTTACGAATCCAAGTGACCAAAAACATTTTCATTGTTAATTGTACAATAAGTTTGTTCAATTGGAATCTTTCGAAGGCATAACAAATAGTTTCTTTGTTCGAATGTGTGAATGCAATTCGTTTTGATATGTATATTTGATGTGCGGGTTCGTTGATTTTGAAATGCCAGCAGCGGCAGTTATACAGTCAACTGCTCAGTAATCGACTGTAAATACTCATTCGCTCAGCAGAAAAAGAGCCGCAAAGTCTCAATTTAGATGTTAAATCTGGGCTCTGAGCTTTGGGCTTGAAACTGAGAGTATTTTGCCCATAAATTTTGTTTTGCTGCCGTTGTCAAGCGCATTTGTGTTTTTATTTCAATTTTTTGCTGTGCTTTTTATACACAAAACCCAACTCGTTTTTCTGTGTCACATTGAATCGACGTCAGCGTCACGTGTTTGCTTTTGTTTTGTTTTTTATTGCTATTGTTTAAGTTTCGTTTTCGTTTGTTTTTATGTTTTTTATGCAGTTTCGATTTCTGTTTCTGTTTATGTCGACAATAGCCCAAGCCCCTTATCCCCCAACTGCCAAGGTGGGGACACAGATCTGTGTATGTATGACATAATAGAGTCTAGAAGCGAGGAAACTGCATATCAGCTTGCAATAATGCTGCCAACTAAGTCGAGCGCTGAAAAATCACTTTACTAATGGCTGCAAAAAGGGCGAAAACTTAAAAGGGAAGCTTTTGATGGATAAGTTGTGTGCTCCTTGAAACAGTTCTTGATTACTTGATGCAAAAACCATTAACTTGATTGAAGGAAGAAGTACCTGGTACATTTAGGCCATTCAATATGCAATCGTTTGTTCATGATTGGCATTAATGGAATTTGATCGATAAATCCTTCACTTAAGCCTGTTTACAGTTATTAACACGGCTCCCAATACCGACACTTGGCTAAGACGTTTACAATTTCTACATTCATAATTCAATAATTCGTCAAGAGAATGAGTGTTGTGATAATAATTACGGAAAATCCACCAGATGTCGTATAGGTCATTGCAATTTCTACAATTACGTTCCTCATCAAATGTCAAATGCGTACCTTGCCCCTGTGTTGATTTTCAAAGTCGTGTGATCTTTGAGCAGTGAGGCATAAACAAAAGTTGGGTGTTGCAGCAGTCAATCAAATAGACTACATACGATTATAAACCCCATGCGTATATTTCACTATATATTTATAAATCTATGTATATCCATTTAAGTAATATAATAATAATGGCGAGCGTTACGCACGAATGAAACTCGATTATAGCTCTCGAAGCTGCCACTTTTGGTCAGCAGTCGTTATCGTTATCGTTATTATTAGTGACGTTGTCCAAATTGCAAATTGTTTCGACTCGATGATGATGCTCGTTAATTTTTTTTTGATGTGCAGTTCATTCAACTGGTTTGCATTACTTTTAAGCGCTAGATCGTTTGCTAATATCTGTAATTTTGCATCGCTAAGCAGCTTCAATTCGTTTGTTTTGGCAAGAGCATCAGTCAAACCAGTTAAGCTGGTCAAATCATACGGAAATATGAGAATAGAGTATATTCAATTTGAGTTGTTGGCGCCATGTAATAAAGATTCGATTGTTAGAGCTATACTGCAGGTATTGAATGACTAGTAGATGCCCTGTTATTTTTTTTTAACTGTTAAGGTAGGTAAAATAATCGTTTAATTTCGTTTAGACAGGGATTTTCAGTACAAATATTGTGTTCACAATACAGTTTTTAAGTAGTATTCTTATATATATATAACACTTGAGATAAAAGCAATAAATTATTTAAGATTCTCTCGTAAATTCTCACAAATCTCTCGAATTGTTTACAAAATAATGAACCATCATAGGGCTACAATGAGAATTATTATTGATTTCATGTACTTGATGCAATTTCCATATCGATTATTGTTGAGCTTTGCAGCTTGTTAAATTCTCACAAATGCCCTCATATGATAACTAATTATTTCTTCCAATTGTATTTGCCAGTATAAAAACATATAAATATAATTGAATGGGCGGCTTTTCAAGGGGGAGGGCACAGCAAAGTTTATAACGACAGTTGCCATATGCGTTGAGAGCGAAATTCGCACGTAAGCCCCTTTTTGAATCAAACGACTTCAGAACTCAGCCGGACGTTTGGGTCCGATTCATTTCAGTTTTCAGTTCTCAGTAGTACGGCAACGTTGAACGGTTAGCTTCGCAATAACCGATAAAAAAAAAAGAAAATTTTTATCAAAATCTTAGTAATTTTAAAATCTCAAAAACTAGTCAAGCTGCAAGATGCAGGTGCATCGCTTGAAAATACTGGCAGCATCCGGTGGCACTTTGCTTTTTGGCATTCTGTTCGGATGGGTTCTATTTCCACAAATCTTGAAATTTATGATATCAAAGGTGTGCGTCGTTTAAGGTGTGCGATCTGTTAACAAATATTTGAAGCTCCCAAGCTTATTTACAGCAAGTCACACTCAAACCGGGCACGGATATACGTGATCTTTGGAGTGAGACGCCATTTCCCCTACATTTCTACATCTATGTTTTCAATGTGACCAATCCCGAAGAAGTCGCACAGGGCGGCAAACCACGCTTACAAGAGATCGGTCCTTATGTTTTCGAGTGCGTAACAAATATACAAAAGGTTAAAAGTATTGTTTGTAAAGTTTTTTTTTTCGGTTTTCGTAGTGAGTGGAAGGATAAATATGATTTGGTGGATGATGTTGTTGAGGATACGGTTTCATATAACATGCGCAATACCTTCTTCTTTAACGAAAAGGAATCATTGCCGCTAACGGGAGAGGAATTGATTACAATGCCTCATCCATTGTTACAGGTATGAAACGATAGTAAAACAAACAAAAACATATAGAATCTTATTATTTTTAAAATGTGTACCCAACACTATGAGAACTTTTAATGAATACTAATTGAGAACTTAAAGCGCACTTGGGCATAGAACCGCTCATATAAGTACATACTTACAATACTAATGCAATAACAACAGAGATGCCTAAAAAAAAAGCACTTAATAAGATCTCGTAATCTATTGTTCGACTACAAAGGCCTTGTAAATTATGCAAATCACTTAACTTGCATTTCTCAGCAATGTCAAAATTAGCCTATCGCTGTAAAAAAATCAAAATATACAGCAGTTTGTTGATGAAAAAAATTAAGAAATAAATTGATCAACCGTACCGATGCAAGACGATACATCTGTATGATATGTTATGTGCTTTTTTTGTTTTCTCCTCTTAATGAGTTTTAATTTGTTTGCTATTTGTCATAAAGTCAGGGAGTTTTATCTGTTCTACATTTATTACTGTTTGATTTTGACAGACAGTCGGCATTACCGTGCAACGTGAACGGGCAGCAATGATGGAGTTAATTGTGAAAGCATTGGCAATTGTCTTTCCGGACGCCAAACCATTTTTGACTGCCAAATTTATGGATTTATTCTTTCGTGGAATCGATGTGGATTGCTCATCGGACGAATTTGCCGCCAAGGCGCTGTGTACGGTCTTCTATACCGGTGAGGTGAAACAAGCCAAACAGGTCAACCAGACGCACTTTCTGTTCTCGTTTTTGGGTCAGGTAAGAGGTACACTGAGAGCCATTGCAGGGCATATCCTACAAAGATCTTTCTTTCATTAACTAGAGCAATCACACGGATTCTGGTCGATTTACGGTCTGTCGCGGTGTTAAGAACAATAAGAAACTTGGTATGGTTGTCAAGTTTGCCGATGAACCGGAACTGGACAACTGGCCGGGTGATGAGTGTAATCGATTTGTGGGCACCGATTCTACGGTCTTTCCGCCCGGTCTTAAACGTGAGGCGGGCTTGTGGGCCTTCACCCCAGACATTTGTCGATCCCTGGGCGCTGTTTATCAGCGCAAGACCACATATCACGGTATGCCTGCAAGTAGATATACCCTAGATCTGGGCGATGTTCGTAATGATGAGAATCTTCATTGTTTCTGCGATAATCCCGAGGATTTGGATACGTGCCCACCCAAGGGTACTATGAATATTGCACCGTGTGTAGGTGGGCCACTGATTGCCTCTTTGCCGCATTTCTACCATGCCGATCCAAAGTTGCTACAAGATGTGGATGGCTTGGATCCACAAGAGAATTTGCATGCAATCTTAATTGACTTTGAGCTGGTATGTTAAATTATAAAACAATCGCAGCTATAAACAGAGTATTGCGTAGTTTATCATTCCTTTATAAAACGTTCTAACTTCCTTTCAGATGTCAGGCACACCCTTTCAGGCGGCCAAGCGATTGCAGTTTAATTTGGACATGGAGCCCGTAGAAGGCATTGAGGTCTTAAGGCATCAGAGAAAGCTTATATTGCCCATGTTCTGGGTGGAGGAAGGTGTGCATCTTAACAAGACATATACCAATATGGTTAAATATACGCTCTTTCTGTGAGTACAAATCAATTGTTAATTGTGAACATTGCGACATAACATTACTATTCATTATACGATAAAAGTGGTCTGAAAATCAATGCCGGCCTGCGTTGGATGATGATAACACTCTCTTTGGTTGGTTTGATGTCAGCTGGCTATTTGTTTTTTAAGGACTCGGATAGTTTGGACATCACCATGCCGCCAAAGATCATCAAGGAGACGAACAAGGTGGCCAGTGAGCCGCAAAATGGAAAGCAACAGGAACATTTGCAACAAACCACAGCACCACCAAATGTGCCCATTCCGGGTGTCGATCTATCCAATGTGAAAATTCAGACTCGAGACCGCTTCTAAACGATTCACATTATCTTTATTATTACTGTTGTTTTTGTTGTTAAATGTATTGTTTAGATTATAGAAACACAAAAAAAAAAAACGCACCTGTAGTCCAATGAGCACGCGCTAATAAAGTGTCCAACTAAATGCGGCATAGCCCCCCATCAGCTGTTCATTCCAGTTGTCAAACTGGTTTATGTCTAGATCGATGCACTTGACAAGCGTTGCGAATGATCGCTGATCACTTTAAGGCCCAGACAAGAGATGAATGACAAGAGCTTTGCGCTCACCTGACACCAATAGCTTTTGTTATAACAACAATAATCGTAATGTGCAACAATTGTTTGTTCTTTTTGTTGATCGTGTGTCAGTAACTGTACTCGTTTGTACCTTGTGTAATTTATTCTAAGCACCAATGATCATGATCATCTTTTGAAGAGAAATGATAAACGAGAGATGAGCTATGATCTGTTGGAGGAATCGCAAAAGTGTGGATCTTGCAAGTATAATCAATTCTAGAACAAGTCTTAAGAAACATCTATACAGAAGGAGAAAACATAAATCAATTAGCTTGGATTAAGTTAAATTTATTAACAACATTTATTGGACAACCTTACAAAGTTAAGCTATCAAAATCATCTTCGAACCACAGCAGCTCTTCAGGCGTTTCGAACTGAACACCCGGACACTCCATGGCATATTCAACATCACTATCAAATATGCTTATTTGCTTTGGCAATGTAGTGTCACCCAAGAATAAATCCAATTGTGCACATAGTCCGAGGCTGTCATCCACAAATTGACTATTAAGCTGACCAAAATCTTCTTTAATGAAAATTTCCCGCTGCTGATCATGCCATATGTCCAAGACTTTAAGTTCTGGCAGTTGGGTTAACATTTTATCCGGCCAATCTGTGAAGTTTGTGTACGATAAACTCAGTCGTTCCAGTTGCTGGGCGGGCCAAGGTTGTGGCATAGCTGGCAGCTTGTTTAGACCCGTTAAATCTAAATCGACAAGATTGCTGGCATTATGCAGAAAGTTAAGATTTTGTAGCTTGGAATTGCTAAGCAGCAGTTGTTGCAACATCTCTGGTTGATCAATTTCAAGACTTTGTAAGAGACAATTGTCTGCCTCAAGTTCACGAATGTTGCCAGCCAGATGAAGTTTATGTAACTGAGGATTGTTAGAGATTATAAGACGTTGCACAGTTGGAAAGGCATTGAGTGCAATGTGCTTCAAACGATTGCCACGTGCTGAGAACAGTTGTAACTCTAGTTGATCAGCAAATAGCTGTGCAGGCAGCTCCGACAACTGATTGTAGTCCAAATTAAGTTGTTGAAGTTTTGTTAGACTAGCATAAGTTTTAGATGGCAATTGTTGCAGTTTATTATCAGCTAAATTCAATATTTCCAGCTGAGTGGCAAGTGCAAAGGTTGATGCGGTAATAGTTTCTATTAAATTTCCAGACAATATCAATATCTTGAGCTTTGAGGCACCATCAAAGCACTCGGGTGCCACATGTTGCACTCGACAAGACTGAACATCAAATCGTTCCAGTTGTTTTAATGTCTTGAACACATTTAATGGCAAGTGCTTCAAATGTGAATAACGCAACACTATTTCTGTATAGTTGTTCAATTGCTTTGTGGCTTCTTTTGTAAAATAAGCAACATCCGTGTCGAGTGGATAGTTTAAATCCTCACAAATATGCTCATTACATTTTAAGCTTTCAACAGACAATTGCTTGGGGCTCGCCTCACAGCTGTTGAACATCAACAACAAAACAAAATATAGATGGAATATTGTTGACATCTCCACGCTCGACTAAAACTTCCGCGACTGAAATAAGTCAATGCTTTGATCAGACTTTTTAAACTCAAAACAATCGGCTTTCTATCAACGACAAACAAACAAGACACTCAACAAAAGAATCACAGCCAAAAAACTGGTATGTCAGCTAAGCCAAAAAGTGGGCTTGACCACTTTTTAATTAAGATTGTTACGCATAAAGCGAAAGATTTCAATATAAAAAATAAAAAAATTGTTTTGTTTACAAAATGTAAATCGAAATGGACGGCAATAAAATTAATTTTAATTAATTTATAAAAATTCTGCCTGTTGGTACTTTAAGAAGCCAAAAAGCGGATCATAATACATTTTTTCCACCTTTTATCAAAACTATCGATAGTCAAATCAACACTAAAACTTAGCACAATGTCATTAGGCATAGAAATTAATTTTTAGTATTTAATCATTAAAAAACAAATGCAAAACTAGCAATGTGTCTGAGGATCGTTAAAAGTCAAATTAAGTCATGATTTAATGCCTGGCTTTTGCTGGTCACCTTATGTCACATAAAAAAAGAAAAACACCGCTTGTAAAAACAAACAAAAAACTAACTAGGTAATAAAAATATTCTGTGCAATACTAATTTCTGTTTTTGGGCACAACGATTGGACGATAAGCACGTTCCGAATACAGTTCGGGGAGCTTGCAAACAATATTAAATTTTGTTGGGCTTTTTGTTGTTGCTTGAGTTTATGGCAACTGGTATATCAGCTGTTAGATATGAGTACACGCGTATAATGAAGTGGATGGGCTCCCTCATACGTCATGTTTTAAGTGGGCCAAGTTCAGTTAGTGGTCAACATAGCTACTATTATTACTACTGAGCCGATAAGCCCCGAGAAGATATGGGGATTATGTGAAGGAGCTGCAAGCTTGCAAGCCGGTTATGGTGTTTACACTATAGAATAAAAAAGATAGCGGCAAGTTTGCGCGTTGAAGATTAAAGTAAATGTTGCATAAACAATATTTATGAAAGTAATTTGTTTTTAACATAAATCAAATGCGCATCATGTCAATGATTCCCTTTAATAATCTTTTGGTTAAAGGTATCTTTAACAACTAAACGTACTATACTTAAGCTTAGCCATATACAACCTACAGCCAAACTGAGCTTTCAACAATAATCGTATACATATAGTAAACTCTTATTGAAATTGCCTGCATGTTTATAGTTTAATTAGATTTTGTCGTACATTTTTGCACATGATGATAAACTTAAACGACGCGGGGCAATAACAAATGATGTCTTCCATATATGAGGGCGCCATAAAACGTCACAAACGAGACGATTGTTCGTCCGACAACTATATAAAGAATACAAAACAATATATGGAAATAAGTACATTACTTTATACGCATTTATTTGTTTGCACTGCAAAACTATTGAGCTAAATTTGATTTAAATTAAACACAACAAACAAATTTTCACTGAAAAGACTCGGGCACAAAGTCTCGTCTTATAATGTTTAAACAAGAAAGAAAGGAAACGATGGGAGGGTAGGTGGAAGGTTGAATGGGCTTGGATTGGGTTGGATTGTTGTGCTGGTATGCAAAGTAATTGGCCGCAAATTGAATTGAAAAAACGACGACAAAATACAAAAAAAAAAAAGAAAGAGGAAAATTTATCGCTAAACGAAGTCATGCCGTTCCAATTGTCGGACAGCAAAAGGGCAAAACAACATCAACAACAATAACAAAAACTCGCTGCAAACTATATCTATATCTTATCTACATATGTATGAATATATATGTATATGTGTATATCCAATGGGTAAGCGTATTCTAAATAGTAATTGACAGTAAGTACATCGATTGATAATTACGTTTTGACTTAAACAAATAAGGCAAGTATTATTATTCTCTTTCTACTAGTTCCCCCTTTCGATAACTTTTTTTTTTAACTGTATTATTTAAAATTGCGTTTATTATTTGTTTGAATAGGCTTATCGTATTGGGCCAGGAAACTGTTGCCGAAAGTTAATTAGATGCCGGGCCACAAATAATTATTTGTTTGCATATAAATTAATTGTGCTTTACTTTGCATTTGTTTAGCTTATTTCGATGTTGTTTGTTTGTGTGTGTGTGTGTGTGTGTGTGTGATAGCCCGTTGTTGATCTTTCGTTGAGCACTGTTAAAGGCGAATTTAGTAAACTGGAAAGCAGGTTGAACATGTTTCACAAAACCCATTATAATGCTTATTTAATTGCTTTTAATTTTAGAAATTATATAAAATACTATAAACACTTATTAGCCATGTTAATTTCGCTATTTCGTGTTGTTTTTATTGTGTATAAAATATCTATATGATGGCAAAAAATTGTTTATATGATGCAATCAAATTTCGCACCTGTAAACCGCAGAAATAATACCAAATGAGCGGGATCATTTGGCCGGGATCATTTGGCCGCTTTCAATTTGGCCAACTGTCGTTTATAATTTTGTTGAACGTATGCCAAACAATATACAAACGTATTTCGTATATATAAACATTGTTTACGGAGGCAAACAAAACAAGGCGTGAAATTGTTTTTGTGCAACTTTTGTTTATCAAGACGTTTGCGAATGCTCTATAAATCAAATCCAAAATAGTTTATAAACATAAACTTTATTACACATTAAGCTCTTTTTATTGCCCTAATAAATAATATAAAGGGCTTGAGCTTATTTATACATAATGACTAGCTGTCTCAATAGACATTGAAGAAAAATAAAAACATTTACATGGAAAATTTTTAATATTTTGTGTATCAATTTAATTTTATTACAAAATCAAAATGCTTTTTATAATATTATAAAATGTTATTAAAACGTTTCAAACAAAATTTTTACCACATTATTTGATTTAATTGGAGTCAAAATTAAAAAAAAATGTTGAAATCCATTAAAGCAAATGATTATATTTAGATATTGAAAGTTTTCTTGACTTTAATTTAGGAAATCTTCAATTTGCAATGAAAACAAGTAAGAAGGCTCTAGTCGAGAAATCCCGACTAGACGATACCCTGATCCCTATACTTTACGCGTACAGTCAGTGCTTGCAAGTATGTGTGCGTGTGTGTACGACCATACTGCATACTGCATACTAAACTTCAAGGTTCCATATCTTCGGTGTTTCTTAACCGATTTTAATAAAAATTTCACAGATTGTTATTATTTTGATTAATAATTAAAATGTCATCTAAAGTTTTTTCAAATTCAAGATTTTATTGTTATCGATCACATGTGTATATCGAAAACGGGATGAGTTATCGAAAATCGAAAACAAACTTGTACTGCCTAGGGATTAGGCGAGCTTAAGTTCCAAATCTGGAGTCTCTAGCTCTTATAGTCTCTGAGATCGACGCGTTCATACATACAGACGGACAGACGGACATGGCTATATCGACTCGACTGTTGATGCTGATAAAGAATATATATACTTTATGGGGTCGGAGATGCTTCCTTCTGCCTGTTACATACTTTTGCACAACTTCATGATACCCTTTTTTCCCATTTTTAATGGGATCAGGGTATAAAAAGCATACTCAATGCCTTCTAAGTAAAATGATCTATTAATATTTTATCTATTTACTTTTGACATTGATATAACTTTTTCCATAAATTTCTTCCATATGTCATTCAGAACCGTGAATCCCAAAAGTCCCGCTGTCTGCTAAAATATTTCTTATCAGCTAAAAAATGAATTGTTTTTGCCAGAAAAGCGCAAGGTAAACACATGAGACAAGTACACATTACATTTCTATACTTAATACATATACTTGTGCATATGTATGCAAGTGCAAGTACTCTGATAAGTCTCAATAAGCCCTGATATACATAGCTCGTTATAATTGGCGTTCGCAGGTTTAGTTGAATGAGTGCTCCCACAGTTTTCACGATGCGCGATTTTCATATTAAAAGCTGACTAAGCGTTATGAAAAACTGCGTGGAGCGGGTAAGAATTATGGTGGCTAGGGTGGGTATATGGTATATGGTATATGGTAAAAAAAAAAGTCACAAACTGTGCAAATATTTCATTGGAATTATATAAATAGCCGACATTAAAGGTAGTTCGAGTCGGCCAGCGCGGATGTGCGGCTTCAATTAGCTGACAGCAACAATACAATTATTACAAACTTATTATACATATGTCAAAATGATGACAACAACAAAACAACAACAAAAATTAGATTATATAGCTTCTATGTGCAATCAGACAGACCTACATTGTTTGCTACCCAAATTAAAGCGGGCACATCAAATGTGTCATAAAGTTTGTGTCATTAATTTATGATCATGTGTGGAGATGGATATATCATAAAATAGATTAAGTTTTGGTATTTATTTAGTATATATAAGTATTTATGATAAATGTTATCGAGTTTTTGATAGTGAACATAAATTATATTATATAAAAATAGCCCAAAATGTTTCCAAGAACTTTAAGTGAACAGAAAAGTGTATAATATACGAGACTTGTTCACGGCCAAATCGATTATAATTCTAGCAATTTTATATATATAAACGACTGTTTTTTATTTTTTGCAAAATCAAAACACCATGAACAGAACAAATGATTATATAGAACTGATGAGCATGCCGCACAGTTATACATAACAAAAACAACAAAAAACAAAACAAAAAATCCGCTAGAATGTGAAGCTTCTCTGGTGTTCGCTGCTTATCGATGATGATCGCATTTTCAGTTGCCAGTGAATCGCGTTGCTTGAAACACGCATACGCCATGAGAGCCCCACATCGAGTTCAAGTTGCAGTACTCTGTATCTGTACGATGTTCGCAGTGGCAACAGCCCAAGGCGACGAGGAGACGACGCAAGTCGAAATAGAGACCGAATCATCAAGTGAATCCTCAACCGAAAAAATTGGTGGCAACAACAAGCGACTAGTGAATATTGATAGCCTGCAGAATAACTGTAAGCTAAAGCGAAAAGTTGCTTACTGCAATGGCTTTCGATTCAATGAGATCGAAGAAGTTGCTTTCTTTGAGTTGCCCACACAGGTGCGTATAGCGCCAGATGGCGCCACCTATGAGCTGGACAATGCACAACCGTTGAGCACACTAGTTATGGAAAATTCGACATTTGTTAATTGCCCGTTACACTTATTCTACGAGCTGCCATCGCTAAGTGAGCTGGATATGAGAGACTGTGGCATGCAACACCTTAGTTGGGAATGTTTTCTTGCTGCAAATAAATTGAAAATATTGCTTTTGTCTGGCAACGCCATCACCGAGCTGGGTGAACGAAGTTTTAGCTATGCCAGTGAGCTGGAATTTCTGTTTATTGCCGAGAATCAGCTGAGCAAACTGCATTCCGACGCATTCAAGGACTTGCGACGGTTAATTCAGCTCGATCTAAGTGATAATCAGTTGGAGCAGTTGCCCGCTGAGATTTTTGAAGATCTGGCATCACTGCATACGCTTATCTTATCCGGAAATCGCTTGCGCGTTATCAGTAACGAGCTACTGGCGCAAAACAAACGCCTGCAAACAATCAGCTTACGCGGAAATCAATTGCAACAGCTGGCAGAATATGCATTTAGCTCGGGCTCACATATGCTCCTGCTGGATGTCTCTAACAATGTACGGTTAGAGGTGCTCGTATTGAATCTGAATGCGGTACACTTGTTTGCTCGCAATTGTTCTCTAACTCGCGTTAACATCTTTGGTGCCGTTTCGAATGTTGATTTGGCTGACAATCGTGTGCAGGAGTTATATTTTTCGGCTTCGGAGGCATTGGAGGATTTGGTGTTGCGCAACAATTCGTTGGGTCAGCTGGCAACGCTGTCACGAGTGCCACACTTGCGTCATCTGGATGTCGCGAACAATCCGAAGTTGGGTGAGCTGCCCAACGATTGGCAAAAGCCGCAACTGGAACGTCTCGACTTGAGCAACACAGGATTATTGCAGATACCACAGGCACTGTTACGTGATATGCCCAGTTTGCGTAAACTTAACGTATCCAACAACAAAATAAGCGAAATAGATCCACATGTAAGAATCTCTATCGATTATATATCTATATCAATCCATCGATAATAACTCCATATTTCTACAAATTCAAAAACACAGGACTTTAAGCACTTGTCTCAACTAACACACTTTTACATACATGCTAACGACTGGAACTGTTTCAATCTAAAAACAGTTATGAATATGCTGATATTGGAGTACGGTATTACCTACACTCCGGACATTTTCGATGCTGACTTTCCGGGCAGCTATATTCACGATATTGCCTGCATGTATCGCATCTACGAGAAAGAGCAGCTACAACAGGAGTCTATTTCGGACTCATCAGCCTCCGCGTCCTCTTCGGCCAGCATGGAGAACACGCAAGCCAACGAACCGTCAGAGGTGCAGAAGTTGCGACAGGAGTTCAAGTCTGTGGTGCAGCACATGGAACAGAAATTTGATGATGTCTATGCTCAGCTTAGCACTTTGAATGCCAAGATGAGAAGTTTGGAGAAAATGAACAGTTCATTGTGGAATCAATTGACAATAACAGTGTAAAACCCAAGGGCTTTTTATCAAATTTATTCCGTCTTTGTAATCAACTTAATATTTTATGTATTTTAGTGGGCAATAAAGTGATTATTTAGAAGTAACTTTTAAAGTTATCGATAGTTTTGATTTTAGATGGCAACGCTTGGCAAACAAGTTAAGTGTTGGCAATGCTGTTTATGTTAGGCTGGCAATGCTTAAAAAAAATTCCACAACCTAAAAATTACGACAGCGACATTCGACTTAGTTGACAATATGCATTGATTTATCTTGTGACGCAAGAGAACAAACAAAAACAAAAAAAAAACAACAAAAATTGGAGAAAATATTTTACAAATATTTAACACAAGCTTAACAAAATATTGATTTACGAGGTAACCAAAAGAATTTCGAATGGAGGTTCGTTCAACTTCCAGAGACCATAAAAAAAGACAACAAAAAAGAAGAAGACGAACGAACAAACATAAAAAGGGCCACAAAAAGGTCATGACAAATTACGTAATTACACATGTTATACTGAGAACTAATAAAACAATTTATTCCTATAAACTTATGTTCAATGTTTAAAAAAGGTGCCAAGTATGCGATAATGTTGAACTTGTGTAAACATTCAATTTGAATATTTCAAAGCTAACCAACAATTTGCTGTTTGTGCGTTTTTAACAGGTTCACTTGTAATTTATGGCCTACTAATTGTTAAGATAAACAAAAACAAAATAATCGAAATAAGAATTGTTGAAGAAAAACAAAAGTTCAAAAATTATTATTACTAAGGGCCTTTTTTTTTGCGTGCACTCCAGCTACACAATATACATATGTACATATCTGAACAGATTGGCAGCTCGTGTTGGTTTGTGTTGTATTTTTGAACAAACATGTGACTGCAATATACGATCTGTACATACATATTTATGTACAGTTTGATTGTTTGTATCATGCTTTTACCATTTAAACCGTAATTGGCTCACGCACAACTCGTGCGCGCTAAATGTAAACATTTCGCACTAGCTACACACAATTTAAATAATACTAAAAATCGTTTTTATTTTTATTTTTTTGTTTAGACTAAACGGAGAATCTGAGAATTGCGAGTCAACAAACTGAACGTAATTCAGAAGTCGCTATAGTTGAAAGTAAACAAAACGCAAAGCTGTTGATTTAACGCAAGTTGCGAAAAAAAAATTGATAAGAATAGAAAGATGGGAAAGCTAATGTAGTTTTTGGAATGCAGTACAAACAAAATAGAATGATTTAGTCGAGAAATTCCGACTAGGAGATACCATTACAGATTGTCATTATATCGCCGTCTCAAAGTTTTCCAATTCCAATTCAACATTTTGTTGTTATGGATTACAAATGTATGTCGGAAACGGGACGAGTTATTAAAACTTTGGGTTTGGTCAAGCTTATGTTCCAAATCTCTGAGATCGACGCGGACGAACATACATCGACTCGGCTGATGATGCTGATCAACAATATATATATATAAATGGGTTCTGTTAAATACTTTTAAAAAACCAAAACCATTATACCCTTTCACTGATTTTTTCAATGGATTCAGGGTATAATAAAACTCATTACTCCGCTAAAAAAATATTTGTTTGGCTACAATTCGAATATAACTTTAAATCTTATCTATTGGCATCTCAGTTTTCTCAGCAAAAGAAATCCGATAAGACAAGAAAACTAAATAAAGAAATTTACTCAAAAAAAAAAAGCATCTTTGCTAACCCAACCATGCTCAAAACTCTACCCAAAATTGATCACTTAATTTTATTTTCGATATGTTTTTAAGATTTATGAACTGAAAATCCAAAAGGGTCGCATTCTCATATCAACACAAAGAAAGTAAGGCATAAATATAAAATAACATAAAGAAATAATAAAAATAAGTCGAAACAAACCTGAGTTTAATCACAAACTGGAAATGTTGTATTATTAATTTGATTGTCGTTTTACTTGTTGATTTTGTTATTGTTATAAAAATTAATTTATCATATTAAAAAAATAAACTTAATTGAATTGTGCAGCTTTTCTCTTAAATTCCACACAGGATTATATACTTAAAAACAATGTTGGTACGTGAGCTTGATTTATGTGAACAATATGAGGTTACACTGAAATGAGAATCACAATTTGTTGTGGTTAACTTTTGCTGAGCAATAATATAAAGATTACAACTTTTTATTTTTTGGTTTTGCAACACTTGAGGCGTTGACGTCTGATTAGATTAACAATTTTTTAACACAAAACATTTTAATTTTTGAATGTCACTCGTTGTTTGTTGGTGTTTGGTAATTATCAGACCATTTTGTTCGACAAGCAAATAAATCACAAACGCACTAAAAAAAAAACCGCTGACAACGACAACTAGAACAACAAATACTTTCAATTATAGGCAGACGCGCTTCCACTTTGGACTTTCCAATTGGAACACGCATCAGAAACTGATCAGCAAGCCGCAAATACAATGCAAAGAACCTCCAAAAGAGAGAAAGAGAGTGAGCAGCAAAGAGAGAGGAAATAAGCCTGCTACTGATGCGTGCCTGCATGACAGTCACAATTAATTTCTTATTGCAATTGTATTACAACAGAGACTCGCTGCTATGGGAAATTTCCATTAGTTTTTGTTGTTACTGCCACTGCTCCTGCTGTATGCGTGAGTATAACAGCTGATCAGCGCACGCAACTCTGCAGCTGATGCCGCTCTTATTGATTTTTTTCCTTCATTATTTCGTGCATTTTGTTCTTTATTGTGATGTGATTAATTTACAAAAGCGTTATGCGCATTACACTTAAATGAAGTTGCTGCAAGTACTTGTGATTGTCGTTGCTGTTGTTGTTGGTACGTTTGCCTTTTGTTTTGTAACAAATTTCCTTTGCGCAGTCAACGACGACGTCGCCGTTGGCGCAGTTGTGCACACAACTACAAGCTTTGTATGCAGCTTATCGCAACACTTATTACACACAAAACAAACCAATTTAAATTTTACTTGGTTGTATTTGACAAACACTTTTTCGTTGCTTGTTTTTTCCCAATTTTCTTTAATTTCCCTTTTTTCGCAAAAAAAAAGGCGCAACAGGTAAACATACACACACTTACACACACACTTGCACGAAGCGTTGGCGCGCGCGCGTTGACTTCGGTTGCCACAAATTAATTACTATTTACGCAAAATTTAGCTGACAAAGTGCTGCATTTGCGCTACATTTAACTTGATACTGCTAACACTAGTATGAATTGGAGAGGGATACGATAAAAAATGGCGTAGCCTTTTGTGACAAAACACGACGACACACAAGAAGAAAAACAACTCAACACGACAAAAAATTTATTGGTACTAAATTGTTTTTGTGCGGAGTGTGACCAGCTGTGGCTAGCGATAAAATAGCGAGCCGATAAGATGCCATAAAATACCATTGGTAATATTATTATTTATCAGTACTGATCGCATTCTGCAAAAAATCAAGACACGTTTCGGCAACAGACCCTATGTATCATTTTAATATATTTTAACAATTGTAAGGAGTGGAAATGTTTCGATTTTTTAATAAAAATGTTAATTGACTTAATTCGAAATGTTTTCGAGTAAACACAACAAAAACGCATTTTAGTTTAATAAATGCGGTCTGAACGTGTAATAACCTCTATTAAACGAAGTTGCCATCTGGCAGCGCTAAAGGCTGTCAGCTGTGTGCGCGTTTCATAGCAGTCAGCTTAAACATGAAACGCCAACAATGGCGCGAAATTTAAACCATTTTTAAAACGCTGTAAAACAATTTACTAAACAATATTTTTACTGCGATGTTCCTAAAAGAGTTTTTTTTTGAGGAAAATATTTTATAACGTTTTTTTTAAAGCTTGACATATTAACTTGTAAAAGTTAACGCAAAGGCTAGCTTATGGAGCTGTAAAAATGCAATATCAAACGTTTTTTGTCCTTCTCACACTTTGTTGTTGGACCCCGTGGAGTCGCATGCAAAAAAAAAAAGAAAGTAGAACGAAATCCGTTAAAAAACTTTCGATGGCCGCAGCGAAATCAATAAAAATGGCGCATTGCAATGAACGAATACGCTGACGACAGGAAAAAAAAACCCCTCGACCAGTCTACAGCCTTCCATGACGGAATATATATGTTCATTATTAAGTGCTAAAATTAGGGAATATGGACTCACCTGCTCAATGTCAAAGTCCCATTCGGGTGAGGGGGAACGCTTGCCCGCTTGGCTGCCGGGTGGCGGGGTGCAAATTGCCGGTGAGCCTGCCTGTGGCTCCTCCGGTATAACGGCGAATCTGCCACGTTGCAAAATCGGCGAAATGGCGCCATAATTGGCTGTAACATAAACAAAAACCACAATAACAACACACGAAGAAAGTAAACAAACGGTTTTAGGTAATTAGATGACGCCTGGTCACACTTACATGTGGGCATGAGACGAAAGCGTCCCAACGTCGTCTCTGGCGGTCCCGCCGGCTGTGACGATGTGACGCGAAAGCGGCCTCGACGAGCGGCAGTCACCTCCTCATACCCACTGCCCCCGGCAGCTGCACCACCATCACTACTTTGCATATTGCTGATAGAAAGCTCACTGCTTTGCAACTACTCTGCAAGAGGATGAGAGAAGGAGAGAGACAGAGTTAAAGAGAGTGTGAGGTGAATTGGACTGGAGTACAGTGGTTATAAAGTGTGTATATCGAAGTTTTCTATATAACGAACTCATTTTCTGAACTTGGTATTTTGGTTTAACACTTTTTCGTAATAACGAGTTTTGAGATTCGTTATAAGAAATTTCGATTTTAATACAATAATCGAATAAGGATTACATTTTAATTAATTTTTATTATTCTTGAATAATCCTTTAATAAACATGATGAAACTTGGATTATGTGTAATCGTTATCAATTAATAATCGTGAAAAACTAAAAAACTAATCGTATTTGATTATTATAATAATCTAATAACTAATTATTATGATCAGTAATCATTACGTAAGAGCTTTGCCCTATACCTATTAGAGAATGTCCACTGTAGAAGCTAAAATCGATAGGCTAACTTTCGTTTGCGTGCAAAGCTGACCAAAAATTTAGAGGTTAGGGCGAAGGGGTGAAGGCAACCTTAGTATAAAGCGCTTGGCGCCACTAAGTATGCTCCAATTTGACAGCAGACAGTGTTGCCAGCTAATACAAAAGAAGAAAGAAAAAAAAGCTGCAATCACATAATGTTTGGCTCGAATTCGAGGCATGCAAAATATGCAGAAGAAAGAAATCAAACTTTTGCTTGTGTCATTCAACTGTTACAAAGAAGAAAAAAACAAACGAAACACACAGAAATTGACAAAGCGAGAAAGAGCGAAAAGGGAGAGATAGAGAGAAAGATTAGAAACGATTGCCGGCCGACAATGCGGCGTATGTGTGATATATATGTATTTATGCACACAGCTTATATATATATATATATATTTGATTTCATGCACTTTCTAGGGTATAACAACTATGTCAGCTTGTTGGTAACACACATAAGGTTAAGGTGATGTAAAAAGAATATGTTCTAAAAATAATATTTATTATTATAATTGATTAAAAATTATACTAACTTAAAGGGTATCAGACTGTTCGCATTGCGCAAGAAAACGAAAATATTCTTGCCAAATTGTTATTAATTATTCTCGCTTTGATATGCTTCATACAATTGAAACTTTGTTGGGCATTTCAATTAAGCAATTATATTACTTTTAATAAAGACGAAATATTTTTAACTGCGTCACACAACATGAATATTGTTTACTTCTGCTTCTTCTTCATACTTGTTGTTGTCTTTTATCTACTTTGTGTGACGCTTTACTTAGTTTATGACTAACTTTTTAGTTATTTATTCAAGAGAGGCAAAATAAACAATTCACGGAAATTTATAAAACTCTTCACACGGAAAATTGTGAAATATTTCGTTTGAAATGGAAAGTTTTTGCTTATGTTATTTTGATACTATATTCTGTGAATCATCTATAGGAAACTTGTGATAATATTGATACGCTCGCAATATTGAAATGATTGATGCACTGACAGTCTGACATTTTATTGTGGAAGGTTCATTTGTCAGCAATAAGTAAATAATTAAAACAAAACAAAACATTAACTTATGAATTAGATTGTAAAAATACTCTTTGGCGTATGTCTCAATTAATTAGTATTAAAAATTTGTAAGGTTTGAAAATTTTCACTTTTCTTTTTACCTAATTCAACTTAAATAATTTATTTATAATTTATTGTTTGTTATGATGCGTTTCTTTACTTTTGTGGCACTTAAGTTAAGCAACTAAGTTTTAAATACATTTTATAACATTTTGTTGCGTTTGAAGCACTTTTTTTTCTTGCAACCTTTTTGCGCGCTCTTTGGCATTGGCTTTCTTTAATGTTTCTATTGTTGACGCTATTGTGGCTGTTTCTTTTACTGTTTTTGATTTTGTTGTTCACTTTCGAGACTTATTCGTTTCATTATTGTATTTTTTTTTTCAATTCTAAACGTTTGCATAACACGCACAAACAAACAAATATATTCTAGATTTAGATGTTGTCTTTAATTGTTTGACAATTTTATAAATTTTATTTATTGATTTTTATTGTTACACACAAAAAATAATTGTTGGTTAGTTTGTATTTGTTTTGAGGCAGTCGCAACGAAATTTGAAATTGGAATTTTGCGTTCTTTTGTTTTATGCAACTGAGCAGCTGGCTCATAAGAAAAACACACTGAAATTGGCATGACCAAAAAACCCAAACAACAACAACAACAAGAGCCGAAAATGCGGCCAAAAAGAATGCAGCACCAAAATAAACCGAAGACCATGCGAAACGAATCGAAACGAAACGAGTCACAAGCAAAATGCATTCAACTTCGAGCACTAATTGGCAAACAGAGAGCAACACAAAGAGAGCGAGATAGAGAGAGAGAGAGAGAGAGGGTCAATGCAGTTGCTAGAAAGAGGGCAGAGGAAGAGTGTGAGAGTAAGTGTGGTTAAACGCGTGCCATACTTGGGGTTCATTTACTTGTGCCAAAGACAAAAACAATGCAATTGCACTTTCTTTCAATGAGAGAGCGCTAGCAAGCAAGACAGACAGAGAGAGAGAGGGAGAGGGAGAGCGTAAGCGCACCTGCAATTTTAATTCATAAAAGCACAAACAAAAACAAAATCAACGAGAGAGTCTTGGTTTTGGTTGTTCTGTGTGTGAGAGAGAGAGAGAGAGAGTAAGCAATGCCGTTATGTTGTTGTTTTTGCTGTGATGCTGTTTTTGTTTGTGTCTTTTGACTGCACAGTTTAAAGCCAAATTGACAAAAGCTTCAATAACAATAATAATAACAACAGCTGTTTTATGCGACAAACGAGGCGTATGCGCAATTATTCGCACTTCGAAACCAAAAAAAAAAATCATTCAAAATTAAAGCAAAGAAGAGAGAGAGAGAAAACACGTGATCATAGTAATCAGAAAAGATGAAAAGAAAATTTAGTTTGATGCTTTCAGACAGCGGCTAATGAAAGAGACAAATATTGAATAAACGAAATGAAAATTGCGATTTGTGTAAAGTGAAGATGGAAACCTGATGAAATTATTTGATTGACTAGATGAAATTCTAAAAGCATACCTATATATACTTGACAATGCTTAAAATAAATAAATTGTTAACAATTATTTCATTTTTAAACTTTTAGTCAACTCAAAAAATAGAACAAAAATCAGCAATAAGCAGAAATGCAATTGTGAACAAAAGGAAATAATAATCAGCATATGATTTATACCAACTATATCAACTCGTACAGGCTCAATCAATCAGCGAACTCAACATTAGCAATTTAAATTTTCCAACGAAAATAGAATATTATATTAGACAGACAGAAGAAGCTTGATTTTGTTCTTCTTTCGATTTCATTAGTTGTGTCTTTTTGGGCGTAAGTCCAAACATGTGACCGACCCGTGGATGACATCATTGGTGTTGGTGGGCGGGAAAGCGAAAAATCTAAAAATGTTTGGAAAGCCGTGGGGGGGGGGGGGAAAGAGAGAGGGTGAGGGAGAGAGACTGGCGGGGGTGCTAAATGCAGATGACAGTCGACAAATCAAACAAAATGTAAATGCCACAAGTGAAAAAAAAAAAAAATGCAGAAACGGGCAGACATTTGGGCACAAAGCACAAGCAAAAAAAAAAAATATGAAATACGAATTGTGTGTATAAATAGTTGGAGGAGGTTCGCTCGATATTCGCTTTGTTGTTTTTGTGTTTCTTTCGAGTAATTGTGCTTTTGTAAATGGCAAATGGGTCTAATGGCCTCAGCTGAACCATAGCCATGTGACGACAAATTGAACACGTGCACAGGTTCAAGGAACACTCTTCAGACCGAATGTACGCAATGTCATCTCAATCCTTTCAAGTGAAAGGCAACTTGTTGATTGGAGCTTGTGTGAAAAGAAATTAGAAAGACTAGGTACAACAATATGAACTGCTGAACTTTTACTAAGTTTTGTGTAAGACTTTTAAAAATTATCTAAAAAGCAATGACTAATAAATTTATTTTCATATGTCAAATCCCAAAATAAAACTAAAGTAAACCTTTATATATATATTTAAGATTTACAATAATGTATTTTCCTTACAATCTTCACTTACATTTGTCCTAAAAAATCCGTTTCTAATAAAGATATTAAACGCTTTCTCTTCAACATTTTATTACAAGCTCTTAAAAATTGATAGCCGCATTAAAAAAAAATATATATGTCATATACTCAACTCAACGATTTGCATTGCTAATTATAGTTTTGCTTCTTCTTAGATTTTGCTGTTCATTTTTGTTTGTTCATAATTATCAGGCCGAAAAAATGTTTAATACTTAAACCCAAATGTGTGTGCAAAATATTATTCTTTGTTTTGTTTTAGATTCTTATATATATGTATAAACATATCAACACACATACACATTTGTATATATATATATAAATGTTTTATTGTGGCGCGATAAGCGGAACCCAACAAAAAGCGTATTATTTTGTACGCTATCTGCAATGTGTGCGTGGACGTCGTGTCTGAGCATAAATCACTATACTATGCAGATAAGTTGATAGTCATATTGTACAATTTACATAATGCAAAACCAACTTTTGCGACGGAAAAAAGTTTACGTCACTCATAACAACAATGCCACCAATAACAATTACAACAACAACAACAGCAGTAGGAGCAGGAGCAACCGGCAAACGCTAACGGTAACAACCACCATTTTGCACGCGGCATTAAGTGAGAGAGAAAGAGCGAAAATGAGCGCAATTGTCAGTTACGCGTGTTAAGGTGTGTGTTAGTGTTTGAACGCGGGTGGCTGTGTGCCAGTGTTGTGAGGGTGTCTGTCAAACACTTTGGCAGCATGTGTCTCAAATCCTGCTAGAAGAAGAAGCACATGCAAACATGTCACAAAGAAAATGAAATTGTTTAAATAACGCTGCTGCTCTGGCTATCGTTAGTTGCCAATCACTTTCGATTCATTTTGTTGCTAAAATTATACTCACATATATACACACACACACATTCATACGAACCGACCCACACACAAGGCGGTGACCCTAAACGCACATACATACAAGCAAACAGCTGGCAGGAACAACAACAAAAAACAAAAAAAAAACTTACTCACCTAATAGGAAAATATTTTAAATTCGTCTTACACAAAAAATTGTGAAAAACTTATCACTGCTTTTGATATATTAAACACTTTTTAGCACTTTATTTGCACATTTCACATGCATTTTTGCTTGAATATATAACATTTGCATTTGTTTAATGTGTTGTAACTTGCTCCTAAATCCTTTTTGGGGAGCACTACCACGCGCGTCGCTGCCACGAAAGGATTTCAATTTTTATTTTTAAAGCGCTCAATAGTTAAAGCACTGCGTCGCTATTAAATATAATCAAGCCGCGAGCGTTGAACGTAAACGCGCATAGCTAACGAATATAAACACTTAAAAAGTCGGCCATCATCAACGAACGTTAGTGGTCGCACCTGCCACGATAGCTAGTGGCGGTCAATCGATAAATGCCAAGCGATGAATCGCTGCCCATTTAGAAATCATTGCGAGCTACCACTAAAGTGGCAACGCTGACAGCGGCTGTGTTTTCAAAGTTCTTAAATAATGCTACAATTTTTTCTCGATAAAACTAGTTTTAGTAACAAATAAATTTACAGGTTTACTTTTTTAAATCCAATGGGAATGCAGTGTTCGCTAAGCTCTTAAATACAAACAATTTACTTTTGTACGTTTTACAGCGCAGACTAAATTTAAACTATAGTTGACTTGGATTGTAAGACAAAAATAAAGCTATTAATATATTAAAATAAGTTCTATGAAATCGGTTTCTTTTGCTCCTCCTTCAGTTTACTATCGCTAGGCGTTTTCTTGCCCGTTGCAGCCTGTTTTTTATTGCCATACAACATGTCCGTAAATAGCGCTGCAAATACCAAAACAGCGCCCAACCATTGACGAGCAATCAAAACATTACCGAAAAGCAGCACCGAGAAAAGAACGGTAAAGAACTTGCGAGTGGTGGTTACCACCGAGCAGGCCAATGGTCCAAAACTGGCAACCATCAGGAAGATAAAAAGCTGTCCCAAAGCACCACAAAACGCAATCATTGACAAATGTATCCAAACCTCCGTGTGCCGCAAGCCAAATTGTATAAACTCCATGCCTTCACCTGTTAAAATCGGAAATATTTAGCGATCAGTAATTCATCAATTAGCTTTATGCATTTACCTGTAACAATCATTGCTACGCCGAGCATAAGTGTGCTCCAGTAGTTCATGGACAGCATCATTTGTTGACCCGAGGGTGCACTGGCGGCACGCATGCGTTCCTGCACGGCTCCCGTTAGACCATCCATGGTTAAGCTTAAGAAGAGCAACAGTTCACCCAATCCCGTTGTCTCCGCTGGCAAATTTGACACCTTACTCTCCTTGAACATGAACAGTATGACACCGAGAACAATGGTTAGGACACAGGCATAACGTGTCCAACTGTACGATTTACGTCCTATCAATACGCCCAAAATCATAACTGGAATCGGTTTGGCCGACTTTCCTACGACGGCTGTGGGATATGGCACCCAGCGGAGCGCCATATTCGTTGAGACCATGGCCAACAGATACGTTAGCGAGCTAGCTGCATAATAGCCGGTATGCGTGGTGTCCTCCTTTTGTGGCTTTACGGTCAGCATTCCTAAAAGCAAACAAGTGGGCGTTACGGAACCGGCAACAAGCAATATTTAAAGTGTTTACCTTTGGCAAACAGATAATTGCAGAAACACTGCACCCAGACTAGGGCCAGTGTATAGGTGAAACGTTCGCCTACATTTCCATCGGTCTGTACCTGATCTCCATACCGGCCGCGTGTGAGCTTCTCCTGAACAATACCATACAAAAAGTATAAGAAAAAGATGCCAATGGCGTAGATCGCAAAACGGCTTTGTTCGGGTATGTTCATGACTCTGGCTGGATTACTTTACACTTCTTTATTTCAACTTTATGCTTAAAAAATAAAATTACACACATTTAACACCACGCATTGTGATTAAAAATCGTATAACGCTGATTTAGTAACAATTTCTAATACGTGGATTTCAGGGATGGTCAATTGTAGCGATAAGTGTCAATATGTCATCGATATAAACAAAATACGAATATTTGATTGTGATTGAGAAATGTATAACGATATTTCGTGCAGTTTATCGATTGATTTGATGATTTTGAAAGGAATTGTTAACAACACAATACCCAATTATATTGATCAAATAAAAAAGTGAGTTTAAATTAATTGTTTTAAATGTATTATAGCTTTAAGGAAATTGAAGAATTAAGAAATTGAATTTCATTTATTTGGTTTTTAAAATATGCGTGTAAAATATAATAAGCAATATTATGTCGCTCTATTGTTAAACTTTGTAATGCACTTTAAACTGTATAAATATTTCAATGCTTTGACTTTTCTCTTTTACTTAGTAGTATATACGTATGTATAAACTCAAATATTAAGTGGTAATGGTAATGTGTGTATAAAATGTATACATACGTCCAAAATCGAACATCAACAAAATACATAATCTAAAATAAGCAACACTTTGAAGTTAAATTGTTAAAGCGACTAGAAACTAACAAACATAAAAAAAATAATAAAAAAAAATAATTACACGATTTCGGTATATTCAACGTAGAAGCAGATGTAACCAACTACTGGATTTCCGACTATGATGAGAGCTGCATTGGCGGCAACCAGGTATAGAATAGTATATAGGCGGCGCTCGAGACAACATTCGACGCGTCTAGCGGCGAAACAATTTGATCATCGAACTTAAACCAGCGTCCATAAGTAGCGCTCTTGCAAAAAGCGGTATAATGTCCGCCCTCCATAGAGCCGTAGTGATTGGATACCGCATATAGTTGGTAGGTCTTAGGCGTAACGGCACGTGATTCTGCACGTGCAATATACGGTTTCATATCCAGATTGTTAAGCGGAAAGTTCAAATAGTTTTGCTTCTTAATATACGACCTTGTATTACTGGTATCAGCATAAAAGCTGCAAATTTAAGTTACAAAAGAAGTAAGAAAAAAATCATATTCGATTTAAAAAGCATTTTTCTTACCGTTTTAGATGCACCACCAGCACCGGAGGCAGTTTGGAAATGTCCAATTTTTTGATTGCATCTCTTTTCGTTTTGCAATTGGGACAATTCCATCCGTGTATTTTCTCGCCACTAAAGTACATGTCCATGCACTGATTTAAATAGCAGAGATTCGCATTCGACGGCAGCTCCAGGCTGAGATTCGAGAAGCACTCGTATGTAGCCGACTCCTTGTTGCAGGTAATACACTTGACGGTACTCTTGATTTGGCCATAAAATAAATGTAGTATGAGACTCTCCTGTGACTTGGTGAACTCCAACCAGGCCTTCTCTGAGGCACTGATGACATCGCGCTGACGCGGCACATGTAATGTCTGCAAGTCGGAATGCAGCCAGTCCATGAGTATTGTGAGAAACTCATGCGAATCCTGTTGATCGACGCCACGAAAGATTTTCTGATACTGGCCCACAACATACTACGAAATACAAATGTATTGATTTAAAAATAAGTGGTGATTTATGTAGCCTTTAATTGGTTTATTACTTACGCGCAAATCTCGACTGGCAACGCATTTGTACTGCCCATTCCAGAGTTCTTTGATGAGGGCAGCCACTTCCTCGATGACCTGTCCATTGGTTTTGTTCCGGCGACTTATATGGTTGCGGTATTTGTTCGATATGCAAAACTCCATCAACTGCGGTGTATTACTCAGACACTGGATTATGCTATTCATGTAGCAAGTGTTGCCTAGATTCTTCAGACCCGTTAAGCCACGTCCCTAAAAAAAATGTATGTATATGAAAAAATTAGTTCAATTTCCGAATACATTTTTTGATTTAATTACACGTCGGAGCGGAAACATGGATATATAAATGTTATATGTTGGCGGCAGCTGAATTTTAACGCCTGCTACGCAAATCATTTGTGCGAAATGCTGTAATCACTTTGACACTTGGAAATTGTATGCGGCTTTTGTTTAAACATGCTTTGGCTTCGGACAGCGTACGACTGAATGGCGAACAACAAAAATGCAGCCTATGCTCGCGAAACGTGACGACCCCAAGTTATTGATTTCTGTAAATCTATTTTTAGATGCAGTGCAACCACTTGCCAATATTGTTGAATGAATGAATGCCTGCTGTGATTTCTCACGAACGACTCAGAACGTCAATATGTCAACACAGGACTTTTAAGTTGTAAAGAAATGAAAAGTAAGATGTTTAATAGCCATTATTATTTCGTTTGTCAACGTGACTATTCGCTATAACTGTTTTGTCCTTTGCAATTGTCTAATTGAGCAGGAGCGTTTTTGTTTCTCCTGATATACGAATTACTTCTTTAAAGAAAATACCCTTTTGCAAATGTTTACAATTTATTAACCGTGCTCATTGTGTTCGTGTTGACTTACCACATTTTGGCCCAGAACGGGCGAAAAATCGCGAACTCGCGGCACTGTCGTCTCCACGTCATGGTTCAACGGTTTCGTGGAGCGATCGTAGACGGGACGCGTGGGTTTTATCGACTCATCGCTTGGTTCCATGTGCTGCACCTCGTCAATCAAATCCACTGGTGGATCATTATTGGGCGTTATTTCGGTTGTTGGCATCTCAGGTGGCGGCTTATAGTGTTTTTTTGCCTCGCGCGCAATAGATAATTGATGCTCGCGTTCGAGACGAGCGCGCTCGTGTTTCTCGTCCAGCAGTTGACGCTCCTTGATTTTTAATTCAATGCGATTAGCCGTTTCGGCATCCTCTGGCAGCTGCTTCTCTCGGTTCCTCAAGCGAACAAGACAATCGCGCATGCTAATATTTTCCATTTTCTGAAAAAGTGATTCAATTGAGTAAGTGATTATACAAATTGGTTTATAAGAAGTTTTACATAATCATCGAATGTGCTTTCCAGTTGAAGTATTTTGTAGAGTAGCTCCTGATCAGGGCTTTTTAACTCAACTGAGTTATTCCATTTCTTTGCAGCATTATCCAACAGCACATCATTCTGCTCGGCAAGGCGCAGAAGGCGCATCTGATCTCGCATAAGGACATTAATTGGATTTTCAGGTGACAATTGATTGGGTTGGATATTTGATTCGAGGGTGCGCAGTGCGGCAGGTTTGCTGGCTCGATTGATGCTGGGGCGTTGCCTGTGGTTAATGTCGATTTCGCGACCATTCATTATGTCCTCCTTCATGGTAATGTCATTAATGGATGGATATTCTATGTCATCAATATCGTCGATATCATTGTTATTTTGGTGCGGAGCTTGCACGCTGGGATTGGTGCAATGCGTCGGATACATCATGATAAAGTACTCGTAGCCGCCATCCAGAATTTGTATTGGCGCACGATAAGTCACATCTGGATCCCACTATTGAAGCAAGAAAAACTATTACTTTAAAAAAGAATGATCGTTTTTGTGTACCCACATTTGTTAGTATATCCAACAGGGTGACAATGGCTTCACTACCCGTCTGCGCATCCTTGCTTTTCCAATCCATTAAGACCACCGATTCCTTAACGGAGCGCGATGCCCACTTTGCCTTGGCGCTGCTATTCAATCGAGCTTGCAATTTGCCCGCTGACATACTGTGTAATGAGAAAGTGTAAGGTAACGATATTTTAGAGAAACACATTGCACAAAGCCTTACCCTGGCGTTATCAGCTCTTCAGGCACATTAAAGGCACAATAGTAGGTCAAATGTGAGATTTCATAGTCGGCGCTATCGCGACAGTCCATGACTAGCACAGATTTCTGTTGCATGCGCTGAAAAAGTGTCTCACAGGTAATGACGCCCAGTTGCGTAAACTCAGTAGCGGGATTAATCACTTCAGTTTCGCCAACTGGTTCTACTGGTGGCATTGGTAACATCATGGAAGAGATATTGCTTTGTGAAGCAGCTGATAGCTGGTCATAGCGTTTACCCAGCGTCGAGGTAATTTGTTCCAATGTATCCATAATGCGACGGTTGGTCTCAGTGTCGCCAAGCGTTTGTCGCACCGACTGTTTGTGCTGGTTGTAATCGGATTTTGCTCGTATGGCTGAGAGCATATTGAAATACTTCATGTAGGTGATATAAGCCAACTCCTGATCACCTTCATGACAATAATTCTCGGCGGTCATTTGCAACTTACGCGCGGTGTTGAGTACCCTAAAATGTTTTAATTGTTTTTTTATTTTTGTTGACATCAGCATTAAAATTTGTGCACAAATGCGGGCCGATGACAAAATGAAGAGGGGTGGGGCATGTGGTGTCCACTTACATTTTCATAGTTTTGTTGCGCAAGTCTGGAATTGTGGTCCACTTCTCCAAGTCGTCTAGCCGGTCGCCCATGTGCAGTTTTTTCAACTGTGCCATTCCTGTCCAATCTTGTTTTATCCGAGAATTTGTTTATATTATTTTATGAGGGGCAATGCTGCCCTGTAGCCAAACAGTTTTGCTTGTTTGGCAAACAGAGCTGTTACGAGTGCCAGCTCATATGACAGTGAACATTACAGTTTCCTGTGCGCACCAATAATTTCACACTGATTTGCTTTTTTGCGTTTGATAACTAACAAGAAGCATTAGAAGTACTGCGTTGATTTGTAAACTTTAGTAAATAATAAAATGTCCAAGAGAAATGGCGACTCATTGGCTGAGAAGAACTTATCGATACGAACAGCTGACCCTTAACACAGACAAACCAGGGATGGCAATTATTGAAAGGTTGCTTAAGTTCCTTTAACAACATTAAGTAAGCAATGGATTGATTGAAACTATGTTAGTATATAAATAAATAAATTAGTTTTAGAATAAATTTTAGATTGTTAACATAACTAGACGCATTGTGCGATAACAAGTGGCGGTATGCGATAGCATTGTAGATTGCTTATAAACTGAACAGACATTAACATGTTTACGTTGGTTTAAAAAAAATGCGCAACAATGTGTAACAAGCAATTATGTATTGTCTCTTTAAAACGTTTTCTGTAAAGTTTTATTTTTAAATTACAATGTATATGCTTGCCTGCCTCATTCATATTTATTTCATTTTATTATCTTTTTCGATGATATTTTGTTTAAGTTTATTTTGAGCGGCTTGAGTTTTTTTTTGGCGTTTCTTTTTATTTTTTATTTTTTGTTTTTGCTTTGCCGATTCTTCGTCTGTTATTTCTAGTGTTTTTTTTTTTATGAAATCTAGAAGTTTAACTGTGCTCGTGTAAATGCCGGGAATTGAAGTATTCATACAACTCGCGCCCACTGAGGCGATGGCATGTAGCTGATTTTCGTACACTATCGGTGATCCAGCATCATATATGCATTTTAAACGATCTTTTGGCAACAATGCGCATAGAGATGAATTTGATACAAAAGATTCTTTAAATTTGCTTTTACAACTTTTTAGTCCCAACTCTTTCACCTTTGCTGCTCTTGGTGTCCCTGAAGACCCCATTCCCAAGTTATCGAAACCCCATCCATATGTGTCGAAAACCGTGTACGGTGGGGCCGGTTCGTTGGCAAGTTTTATGAATTCCGTCAGCTTGCCTTTCAAAGGTACATTAAGCCTGACCAATGCAAGGTCATTAAAAGTTTGGCGTAGCCTAAACTTATCCGGAACGTAGACAGCTTCAATTTGGGAAAAGAAAAATTCCTCATCGTCCGTATGGGCAGTGGTCATGACACTTGCGTCCTCCAACTGATTACTTATAGGATCCATACAATTGGCTGATGAAATTACCACATATGGAGAGACGTATGATCCACAGCAAAAGATGACACTATGACCACCACCAACTATGCGAACCAGCCAGCCACCAAAATGATATCCATCTTCCGATATTGTTCCATTCCATTGACGTTTCTCCACTGCAGTTTTTCTGCTAATCGTATTAGGATACATTTTGTTTTCAATTAAGAAAAAACAATTGAGCAAAAATACCAGCAGAAATTTTAGTTTCATTTTGTCCAATGAAAATCGTTAACTGCATATAAAAACCCTACTTTACACTTATATATATTATGTAGAATATATGGTAGAACTGATTTAAATTATCTTTGATTTTATACGCTTGTTTAGATTTAATTTAGTATGCAACGATCTTATGTAACATTTGATTTTAAGGTCTGATTATCCGTAAAGACTTTTATTCTTACCTCTTGACTTTAACCATTTTTTTTTTCAATTTGTTTTAAGATTTAAGTATAACTCTTTAAGATAACATTTAAAATGTAAATAAAATGTTGAGTTCTCCAAACAATTTAGTTTTTTAAAATTTTGTTTAAAACCTTATCACTTATCACTGTTTCTTTAAGCAATAATAGAAATTTGAATATGTATTATAAAAATCACTTTTAATTAATTGTTGTACAATGTTTTATCTTTTCAGAGTGTGTTTAACGTGTCTCCCTGAGCGTCCCTTTTTTGGGTTTAAATTCGCGTCCTTTGTATTAAGAACTTTATTCGCATTAAGTTTCTGTTTATGCCAGAAGACGAGATATTATTGAAATAAATTCCTAATGAGCTTTTTCATCCAGACAAGCGGAGAGTCATCGTCGTGCACGTATTTGAGTTTTGGTTTGGGGAATTTTTCGCACATTGTTGATACTGCTGAGAAATAATTCTTAAATATGTTTTGTAGAACTGAGAACTTTTGAACCTCTACACTACTTGGCTTCTCTGTAGCTGGCTGTACTTTATGATCGTCGAAGCCCTAACCAATTGTGGATTAAGTCAGCCTAGTCAACCTAAAAAGATCAATAATCTCCATAATTTTGCCTTTTATATGAAAGCTTCTATGTCTATGTTATTGTTGTTGTTTTTGAGTGTAAAAAGCTTCTATCAGAGAGTAAATATTTCTAGCCTCCTGCGACTAATAACGAAAAGAACACAATTGGTTATTAGATTGCGTTAACTTAAATCTTTAACTGTTTTAAGAGGTTGGATTTACGATAGGATTTTTATATAACGCAAAACCAATTTCAATTAATATCGCTTTTTTTGTTCTCATAATCGATCGATAATGATTGGTATTTTTAGTAGATCAACATTAAAGACAATCGGACGAAATCGGTTTGTTTAAAGGAAGAGTGAAAGAAATTTTCGATAAATGATCTATCATCATATTTATATGTTAATATACATTTAATCCCTAAAAATTCATAAAAGATATTTATTTAATTGTATTGCATTTGTTTAAACGTTTTTTTTATTTAATTTTTTAAATTGTTTTAAGCTCTGTTTTTGATATTTGTTTTTTTATGCATATTAAACTCGTTTGACGTCGTTTGCTGTTGCGTTCGTCATATTTAGATGCAATATAAATACGCATACACATGCTTATTTCGGGCGTACAAAATTGAAACCGTTAACGAAGCATGTGAGATGAGCTCCTGATCAGGGCTTTTTAACTCAACTGAGTTATTCCATTTCTTTGCAGCATTATCCAACAGCACATCATTCTGCTCGGCAAGGCGCAGAAGGCGCATCTGATCTCGCATAAGGACATTAATTGGATTTTCAGGTGACAATTGATTGGGTTGGATATTTGATTCGAGGGTGCGCAGTGCGGCAGGTTTGCTGGCTCGATTGATGCTGGGGCGTTGCCTGTGGTTAATGTCGATTTCGCGACCATTCATTATGTCCTCCTTCATGGTAATGTCATTAATGGATGGATATTCTATGTCATCAATATCGTCGATATCATTGTTATTTCGGTGCGGAGCTTGCACGCTGGGATTGGTGCAATGCGTCGGATACATCATGATAAAGTACTCGTAGCCGCCATCCAGAATTTGTATTGGCGCACGATAAGTCACATCTGGATCCCACTATTGAAGCAAGAAAAACTATTACTTTAAAAAAGAATGATCGTTTTTGTGTACCCACATTTGTTAGTATATCCAACAGGGTGACAATGGCTTCACTACCCGTCTGCGCATCCTTGCTTTTCCAATCCATTAAGACCACCGATTCCTTAACGGAGCGCGATGCCCACGGTGCCTTGGCGCTGCTATTCAATCGAGCTTGCAATTTGCCCGCTGACATACTGTGTAATGAGAAAGTGTAGGGTAACGATATTTTAGAGAAACACATTGCACAAAGCCTTACCCTGGCGTTATCAGCTCTTCAGGCACATTAAAGGCACATTAGTAGGTCAAATGTGAGATTTCATAGTCGGCGCTATCGCGACAGTCCATGACTAGCACAGATTTCTGTTGCATGCGCTGAAAAAGTGTCTCACAGGTAATGACGCCCAGTTGCGTAAACTCAGTAGCGGGCTTAATCACTTCAGTTTCGCCAACTGGTTCTACTGGTGGCATTGGTAACATCATGGAGGAGATATTGCTTTGTGAAGCAGCTGATAGCTGGTCATAGCGTTTACCCAGCGTCGAGGTAATTTGTTCCAATGTATCCATAATGCTACGGTTGGTCTCAGTGTCGCCAAGCGTTTGTCGCACCGACTGTTTGTGCTGGTTGTAATCGGATTTTGCTCGTATGGCTGAGAGCATATTGAAATACTTCATGTAGGTGATATAAGCCAACTCCTGATCACCTTCACGACAATAATTCTCGGCGGTCATTTGCAACTTACGCGCGGTGTTGAGTACCCTAAAATGTTTTAATTGTTTTTTTATTTTTGTTGACATCAGCATTAAAATTTGTGCACAAATGCGGGCCGATAACAAAATGAAGAGGGGTGGGGCATGTGGTGTCCACTTACATTTTCATAGTTTTGTTGCGCAAGTCTGGAATTGTGGTCCACTTCTCCAAGTCGTCTAGCCGGTCGCCCATGTGCAGTTTTTTCAACTGTGCCATTCCTGTCCAATCTTGTTTTATCCGAGAATTTGTTTATATTATTTTATGAGGGGCAATGCTGCCCTGTAGCCAAACAGTTTTGCTTGTTTGGCAAACAGAGCTGTTACGAGTGCCAGCTCATATGACAGTGAACATTACAGTTTCCTGTGCGCACCAATAATTTCACACTGATTTGCTTTTTTGCGTTTGATAACTAACAAGAAGCATTAGAAGTACTGCGTTGATTTGTAAACTTTAGTAAATAATAAAATGTCCAAGAGAAATGGCGACTCATTGGCTGAGAAGAACTTATCGATACGAACAGCTGACCCTTAACACAGACAAACCAGGGATGGCAATTATTGAAAGGTTGCTTAAGTTCCTTTAACAACATTAAGTAAGCAATGGATTGATTGAAACTATATTAGTATATAAATAAATAAATTAGTTTTATAATAAATTTTAGATTGTTAACATAACTAGACGCATTGTGCGATAACAAGTGGCGGTATGCGATAGCATTGTAGATTGCTTATAAACTGAACAGACATTAACATGTTTACGTTGGTTTAAAAAAAATGCGCAACAATGTGTAACAAGCAATTATGTATTGTCTCTTTAAAGCGTTTTCTGTAAAGTTTTATTTTTAAATTACAATGTATATGCTTGCCTGCCTCATTCATATTTATTTCATTTTATTATCTTTTTCGATGATATTTTGTTTAAGTTTATTTTGAGCGGCTTGAGTTTTTTTTTGACGTTTCTTTTTAGATTTTCTTTTTTTTTGCTTTGCCGATTCTTCGTCTGTTATTTCTTGTGTTTTTTTTTTTATGAAATCTAGAAGTTTAACTGTGCTCGTGTAAATGCCGGGGATTGAAGTATTCATACAACTCGCGCCCACTGAGGCGATGGCATGTAGCTGATTTTCGTACACTATCGGTGATCCAGCATCATATATGCATTTTAAACGATCTTTTGGCAACAATGCGCATAGAGATGAATCTGATACAAAAGATTCTTTAAATTTGCTTTTACAACTTTCTAGTCCCAACTCTTTCACCTTTGCTGCTCTTGGTGTCTCTGAAGCTGACCCCATTCCCAAGATATCGAAACCCCATCCATATGTGTCGAAAACCGTGTACGGTGGGGCCGGTTCGTTGGCAAGTTTTATGAATTCCGTCAGCTTGCCTTTCAAAGGTACATTAAGCCTGACCAATGCAAGGTCATTAAAAGTTTGGCGTAGCCTAAACTTATCCGGAACGTAGACAGCTTCAATTTGGGAAAAGAAAAATTCCTCATCGTCCGTATGGGCAGTGGTCATGACACTTGCGTCCTCCAACTGATTACTTATAGGATCCATACAATTGGCTGATGAAATTACCACATATGGAGAGACGTATGATCCACAGCAAAAGATGACACTATGACCACCACCAACTATGCGAACCAGCCAGCCACCAAAATGATATCCATCTTCCGATATTGTTCCATTCCATTGACGTTTCGCCACTGCAGTTTTTCTGCTAATCGTATTAGGATACATTTTGTTTTCAATTAAGAAAAAACAATTGAGCAAAAATACCAGCAGAAATTTTAGTTTCATTTTGTCCAATGAAAATCGTTAACTGCATATAAAAACCCTACTTTACACTTATATATATTATGTAGAATATATGGTAGAACTGATTTAAATTATCTTTGATTTTATACGCTTGTTTAGATTTAATTTAGTATGCAACGATCTTATGTAACATTTGATTTTAAGGTCTGATTATCCGTAAAGACTTTTATTCTTACCTCTTGACTTTAACCATTTTTTTTTTCAATTTGTTTTAAGATTTAAGTATAACTCTTTAAGATAACATTTAAAATGTAAATAAAATGTTGAGTTCTCCAAACAATTTAGTTTTTTAAAATTTTGTTTAAAACCTTATCACTTATCACTGTTTCTTTAAGCAATAATAGAAATTTGAATATGTATTATAAAAATCACTTTTAATTAATTGTTGTACAATGTTTTATCTTTTCAGAGTGTGTTTAACGTGTCTCCCTGAGCGTCCCTTTTTTGGGTTTAAATTCGCGTCCTTTGTATTAAGAACTTTATTCGCATTAAGTTTCTGTTTATGCCAGAAGACGAGATATTATTGAAATAAATTCCTAATGAGCTTTTTCATCCAGACAAGCGGAGAGTCATCGTCGTGCACGTATTTGAGTTTTGGTTTGGGGAATTTTTCGCACATTGTTGATACTGCTGAGAAATAATTCTTAAATATGTTTTGTAGAACTGAGAACTTTTGAACCTCTACACTACTTGGCTTCTCTGTAGCTGGCTGTACTTTATGATCGTCGAAGCCCTAACCAATTGTGGATTAAGTCAGCCTAGTCAACCTAAAAAGATCAATAATCTCCATAATTTTGCCTTTTATATGAAAGCTTCTATGTCTATGTTATTGTTGTTGTTTTTGAGTGTAAAAAGCTTCTATCAGAGAGTAAATATTTCTAGCCTCCTGCGACTAATAACGAAAAGAACACAATTGGTTATTAGATTGCGTTAACTTAAATCTTTAACTGTTTTAAGAGGTTGGATTTACGATAGGATTTTTATATAACGCAAAACCAATTTCAATTAATATCGCTTTTTTTGTTCTCATAATCGATCGATAATGATTGGTATTTTTAGTAGATCAAAATTAAAGACAATCGGACGAAATCGGTTTGTTTAAAGGAAGAGTGAAAGAAATTTTCGATAAATGATCTATCATATTTATATGTTAATATACATTTAATCCCTAAAAATTCATAAAAGATATTTATTTAATTGTATTGCATTTGTTTAAACGTTTTTTTTATTTAATTTTTTAAATTGTTTTAAGCTCTGTTTTTGATATTTGTTTTTTTATGCATATTAAACTCGTTTGACGTCGTTTGCTGTTGCGTTCGTCATATTTAGATGCAATATAAATACGCATACACATGCTTATTTCGGGCGTACAAAATTGAAACCGTTAACGAAGCATGTGAGATGACGCCATAAGCGGGTTGACGGGTTGACGGGTTGCGGCCCACTTGCGCACATGGCACGCTTAGCGGTACTTTGGCAGCGTCCACCCCAAAAATACACAACAGTTAGTTGAATATTGAGCCGATTTGGGTGGGCTGTTATTTTGGGAATTGCGCAATTTGGGTTTCAAGTGCAAAAACTGGACGCTGAACTCAAGCACACAGCAACAAGGCAAACAAACAAAAATACTTCCTGACAACTGGAAGTCAGCTTTATGCTTCGTAGGGCGCTTCGACTTGAATCTGATCTTCCGGCATGGCTGATGATCAGTGGCGCACGTAAGCAACCCAAACGGCAACGGCACCAATCACTTTAAATATCTAATTGATAGCATATTCACGCATTACTTAGCCAAATAATTATATATATATGATAATCATAATATTTATGCCCAACAGGTGCGTCGCATGGTTCGCACGCCCAGTTCTGTTTCCAGTTGGGAGTCGTCGCCGATTATTAGTCACATACTCCGCATACATTTGCGCCAATTGCGGCTTATGCGCCTGCTCCGCATCTTTAATGAGTTGGGGAACGCGTGCGCAGTGCGTTTCTGACGTAGTTACATTTTGCCTATTTGCCTACTTAAGCAATAATTGAAGTTCATACAATCTTAACTCTAGGAAGAAATTTTGGTTTAGAAGTGAACCAGATTTGATTGTGATTTGGTACTTTAAAAGTTTTTGTAATTAAAAGCTATTTTAAAATCGATTTTTAAGATTCATACACACATAGACGTAGACAGTACATTCAAGTGGCCCAACGATACGAAGCACCGGCTTGTTAACGCGTGGATCCAAGCACAAAGCGACCCACCTTCCGCCCTTCCAACCGAGGAGCGCACCGCGTAGCGAACATATAGACAAATGACATAAGACAATGAAGACAAGAAAAGTAAATTTTAATTGAAAATGTAATACTAAAAATTCTATATATATTTAAAATAATTACCAAGTAATTTACCATATTTTGTCAAAGTCTAAATGTCTCGTTATCCAAATAAATATTTTTTACTTAAATCAGCCTTTCTAGGGTTAATACTATGTTTTATATATTCAGTTAGCATTTGGCATACAAATCGCGGCATTATTTGTACATTTTGTGAACACTGTTAACACAAATTTTGCTTTGATTCAATTGCCAATAATTTCCTTCAACAACATACACACATTTGCTATAGAAAAAGTATCCGCATATTAAATGAATTTCTTGGGAATGGTTTTTTACATTTTTCGTTTTTATACCCTGATCCCATTAAAAATGGGGAAAAAGGGTATAATGGTTTTGTGCAAAAGTATGTAACAGGCAGAAGGAAGCATCTCCGACCTTATAAAGTTATATATTCTTTATCAGCATCAACAGTCGAGTCGATATAGACGTGTCCGTCTGTCCGTCTGTCCGTTGTATGTATGAACGCGTCGATCTCTGAGACTATAAGAGCTAGATTTGAAACTTAAGCTCGCCTAATCCCTAGGCAGTACAATTTTGTTTTCGATTTGCGATAACTCATCCCGTTTCCGATATACACATGGGATCGATAACAACAAAATCTTGAATTTTGAAAACTTTGAGATAGCATTTGAAATATTAAACAAAATAATGACAATCTGTAAAATTTTTATTGAAATCGGTTGAGAAACACCGGAACAGTATGGTCGTACACACACGCACACATACTTGCAAGCACTGACTGTACGCGTAAAGTATAGGGATCAGGGTATCGTCTATCGAATAATAAATGCTTTTCGTATTTGCGCCAACGCCCCAGCCCGCTCGTAATGCAAGTAATTTATTTGGCTTATCTAGCATTTTGTTTTGTTTGTCTGAGCTGGTAAATATGTATATGTATTCATTTAATATCCTTACTGCACATGCAACAGCCACTGACATCGTTCCGCTCCCCTCCCTCGCCATGGGCATCATAAAGTTAAAGGCGCTTTGCATTAAAAATGATGAGGAGCTTGTTCTTAACAAAAAAAAAAAAAAAAAACAAGGATCGAGGTGCTGAGCTGTCTGTCTGGGGTAACTCGAGATGGGTAATGATCTCATCGTTGGACATCTGTTCTGCTCTCCGTCTCCGGTCTACTGGGAGATGCAGCTCATAGTGAAATTGATTCTTCCTGCCGTTTGTCAGGAAGCTGACAAAAAAATACAGGCTTAAGAAAAAAGAAAAACATCAACTTGTCAGACAGGTCGGAAGCAAAGATAATATTCCCAGTGTCCATTGATCAATGTAATTATCTTCCTTTGATCTTGAGTTTCTGTTTTGTCACACTGAAACTATTGACAAGCATAATCTAGAATTTCTTCAGTTTCATTATTAATGGGTGTTCCAATTCGTTGAAGTAAAACAACTGCGTAGCTCTAAGTCGCTTTCAAAACTTATTCTTTTTCAATGCAGCTTCTTTTTTCTTAGCAACCGTTGAGGTTAATAACTTAACTAGCTGCGGCGTAACCTGATATATCATATACGTCAACATCGGGAAGGTGCTTGACCCAACTCTGCGCGTCTGAGTTATAATTACTTCTTTTATATAAAAACACAAAAGGCGAGATGAAATCGAAACTGTTGTAAAAAGTGACCCTTAATCGCGGCTAGGAACGCTGCTAAACGCAACCCATTAACCTCGGGCTGACCCTTGGCTTATGAATTTAAAGTTGCTTGCAAACTAAACACTAATGACCACAATGAGTGGAAAGCCCAATATTTTCGTCCCAATTATAGCTACTAATTAACATTCACTGCATTTATTAAACGAAAGAAAGTATTTGTAATTAAAACAGATATTGTTTGGCGACTTCACTGTAAGTTGAGCTTATTCCTGAGCTGGTCACACAACATAAGCGCAAGCCGGCAAAGTATTGCGGCTAACCATAAAACGCATTTCCGACTTCGAACATGCTGCATAGGTGAACCAACTTGTTGTAAAAGGACACACATGTTTGACTGTTGTGTTGTGTTTGACATCGTCTTGTTTGAGTTCTTAGTATTTGGGGAGCGCCACGTGTAAATGATATATTGAGTTATGGTGTGGAAAAAAGCTTCTTGCTGAAATGTAGATATGCATGGGGACTAATACATTGAGTAATGTGTTGGGAACGAGCTGTAGTTGATTTGTGGAGTTGTGCAATAAAACTTGGAACTGGAAAGCATGATGAGTTATGCGAAAGGTGAATGAAAAAAGGCTTTTACGAAATACTTTAACTCGAGTAAGAAAATTAGAAATAAAACTTAAAAGCAAAATTTATAACATAAAAGTAAAGAATAAGCACAAAACAGAAGTTTTTATAAGGTTGTAACTTTTGATTAAGATTATATTCCTACAGGTTATATATTCTTTTTAATTGTTTAGCATAAGCAAAAAGTCATTTTAAAAGAAGTCAAAAATGTTATGAAATGCAATACTCCAATATGTGCAACAATTTGAAGTTCCTTCAACTACCCTTTTATGAGAAAATGACAAAAACTTTTAAGCACGAAACATTTTTCGCACGCTACAATAAATGAAGGAAAGTTGACCTATATTCACATAATTGTGAAAGTTTGTGTTTTATTTTCTTTGTTGGCCCGACCTGCTGCATAGAAACTTTGCAACACTTTGACTGCAGCGAAGAGGAATGCTAGCAGCGACAACAAGTGGCGCCGCCAAAGAACTAACTTACGTCATTTTGGTTGTGCGCCCAACCACTGCGACCCAAGTGTTGGCATGTTAGCCGCACGCATGTTGTGTTTACCACCCATAAGGAACCCAAACCAAAGAAACCACAGAGTTGGGCCAGCCTCAACATGCAACTCGAACTTGTGCGCAGGAAGTCAGTTGCGAGGCGCTTGAACGTTCTGAGCAATAGGAAAGGAAAGAAAAAAACAACTGATGGCAGGAACAGTTTCGCAACGAACGCAGCACGCACCAGACGCAGCGGCAGGGCAAGGTTGAGGTCCAGTTGCCAGTTGCCAGTTGCCGTGTCCGTGTTTGTGTCCTGAGTCCTGAGTAGTCATTCGTGTTTGTCACTCGTTTTTGTTCGGTTGTGTTCGCAGTGTTGCATTCGTTGCGTCGTTCAGCTTTGAAGTTGGATATCAGTCGATGCCGACTTGTTGTGTCATTTGCATATTATCAACATCAGTGGCAGAAACTCTTTTTGCTCTTCGCTTCACGCCTGTTTTTTTTTATTTTCCATATTTCAATCCGAAAGCCAAACAAAATACATTCAAAAAAAAAAAAAACGCATAAAATTTTAAGTGGCATTTAAAAATGCATAATTAACACTACGTTTGGCAAAATATTGACAATTAATGAACTGTTGCGCAGTTGCATGAGTGAAATTTTTATTTCTAATTAACATTCTGCATTTGGCGTCAACTACTTTCTGAGTAAGTGTGGATTTTAATTATGTTCATAAAATTAATTATCAGTTAAGCGGTTAATGTTACTTTTGACGGTTAAGTGAATTCAAACTTATTACTCTCAAATCAACTTTGACAGTTTTGTGAATTCAAACTTATTATTCTCAACTCAAATATATAAAACCTGTTTATGTTTATGAATGAAATTTTGTGGTTGAAAAGTTTTTACAGTAATTCATCAAAGTTTTGTGGCTAGCTGTGGTAAAATTCTATTAAGCAAGGTTGCTTTTAGTGAAAATACATATTTTATAAGCACCGAAAAGAATTCATTCAGAAAATGAAAAGAATGCTGAAATTTTGGTATTCTTAAAAAAAAATATGTGCTGGTTTTAGAGTTGAGTGACTAATTTTTTAGATTCATCGAAATAGATTTAAAAAAATAAAAATTATATTTACAATTAGAATTTTATTATTTTTGTGAGCTTTAATTTAACTAATTTATTTCCCCAAAAATGTGATTACCAAATATATTTAATAATCGCTTTTTTGACACATTTTAAATAAATTAATCTTAAAAGTAAAAAAAATTAAAAAAAATATAAAAAATTAAAGGATTTAAATTTGATACAGTGAAGTTGTATTTATAAATATTTTTTTTTAAGATGATGCTACAAATAACTACAATAAATATTGTTACATAGTTAGTTGACTTGGGTCACCACACGTCAAATGATATATATGATATTTTCCTATTCTCAAAAGCTAAAAAATGCATCAAACTGCACGTAATGATTTGAAAACTTTGAACAGGCGCAGCTGCTACAGATTCGCAAGGCTTATTTAAAGAGAGAGTGAGAAAGGGAACAGGCAATTTTAATTTAACTTTCTTCAGACAGACAAATAAATATATATAGCCGTGTGTGTTAAGCAAGCGAAACATTAACATTATTTATGCCAAGGCATGGATATAAAACTAAAAATAAAGACAATGCAATTTCGCAAAAAAAAATAAACAAGGGGAGACAGTCAAGAGAGGGTGTGTATGTGTATGTGTGTGTGTGTGCTTGTAGGCAATGTGCTCTGCGGTAATTTGACAATCAGACGTGTTCGTCCCGTTGCTTAATGTTGCCTTTTAGCGTTGTTTTATATCGGTTTGCTTACATTCAATTAGGCAAACGCACGAGCGAACCAAACCCAGCAAATCGACCTCCCTGCCACACCATCTACACAATCCAATGAAAGGATAACACGAAAATGGAGGAAAGCCCAAGTATACATATAGTTGTTGATACTTTACTATACTTTCGTGTGTGTGTGTGTGTGTGTGTTTTCCATGGTCAGGATCCTGCCGCAATGTGTGTTTAGTTGTATATATATATACATATACGCCACATTTGACGAGCCCCGCGACCCGGCGGCGGCTCTTCTTTTGCCTTGCGACGTGTATATTTTAATTAGCACATGTAACAGTACATATATTAAGAGAAATACATGTAAGTGTGTGGTAAATTGTTGTCTGTGTACTCGTGTGTGTTTAATTATTTGATTATTTTCAGCGTTATGTATTAACTTTCGAGAAAATTTGTCTTTTTGCCAGCGATTGTTATTAATTGAAATAACCATAATAAAAATGAGAAAATGCTGCATGCTAAATGTTTATTAACACACAATTGAAATCCTTCATGCATTTGATGACTGCAGCATTTAAAAAGATCACATGTCCATTAATTAATATGCATTAAGGTAAAATATTTTAGCTCACGTGTTTTTCTTGAAGTACTAATAGATTGTTATACTTAAATATATTCGACTTAATTGTTGAAGGCCCACGAAAAAGTCAAAAGTCATTGGCTTAGCGAATAATGTTTATATAATGCTTATAAAATTGATTCTCATTTTAGCTTTTGAAATATTAATATAGTTTAAATATGTATAATTTTCGCATTCCATTACCAAAGATATACGCTTGAATTAATCAAAACTAATTAGTCCAAAGTAGTCGAGTAATTAATTCAGTTAAATGTTGCGCACTTTAAACTGAGCTGTTTTTAATAAAACGCTTTTCAAATAATTAGTTTTAATTCAATTTTAATCTGGTGTTAATTAATTGTTGCATAATTAAACCAGCTATAAATTTTACAAAATAGCCTAAAGAATAATGTAAAAAATTTCTTTTAATCATACATTTATTTAGTATTTGTATTATTTTCATTTAATTGGTTTATTTTGGTTGAACAAACTCGTCGCTTTTTGTTTTCTTTGTTTTCCTTCTTTTTTTTTTTTTTGCCACAAAAGGACAAGTTGTAAGCATTACAAGAAAAAGTTGGATTATTTTATGCACATTATGGACCACAATAATTATGAGTTCCTTAGGGGAATTCTTTTTCTTGACTTTTTATCTCAAATATATATAAAATGCGCACAAATTATAAAAATGAAAGAAAGCCAAAAACAAATGCGAAGTACCTGTAAAGTAAGTTAAGTAAAGAAAACATGTTGCGAGTGCGTTACAAAAGTTTACTGCGATTTTAACGCTTGCATGGCTTTTCACGCTGCCTGCACCGAAATGTTTATATATGCGAATATTTTTATTATTATTTTTAAGCCCTGAACCCATTGAAAATGGGTATCTTGGGTATATTGGTTGTGTGGAAAAGTATGTAACAGGCAGAATGAAGCATCTCCAGCTCCATAAAGTATATATATTCTTGATCAGCATCAATAGCCGAGTCGATATAGCTATGCTCGTCATTAAGTTAAGTATGCAGTATACGCGTACACACACACACACATACTTGCAAGCATTGACCGTACGCGTTAGGTCCAGGGTATCTTCTAGTCGGGACTTCTAGAGCCTTCTTACTTGTTTGTTTATGTTTGTTTTTGGTAGCTTAGAGCGCGTTGGCTCGCTTTCTCTGTGCGCGCTTTGTCTCTTTGAGAGTGTGTCTACAAAGTCAGAATCAGCGTAAAATATTTAACAACCTCAATGCACTCACACATTTATGAAAAGTTAAATATTTAATGATGAATGCCTTTTGGCTTCACCTGGCCAACAAGTCAGCCAACCAACCAAACTGTCAGATTTTACTCAGCTAAATAGAAGTACAGCTAGAATATAGCCAAAAAAATTGTTAAAGTTGTAAATGGGTTTGAATGTGTGTGTTTGTTTATGCCATGGTCTACCTCACTTTTAATGGCTATGGCAGCGATTTTTATTGTATACGCGGCGAATGCGTAATGCATTGTGTTTTGCTTTCATGCATCGTCAATGATTATGCATTATTAATGGCTAAGTTCGATTAGAAGGGAGGATTATAAAGGAAATGCTATCGATTTAAGTACAAATAGCACACACAAAAATATTTTTAAATGTTTTACAATCTTCAAGTATCGATTCCGAATATGTGGTATTTATTAATAGCAGTTAGTGAGAACCTTTAGTACATTTGGCAACAATAACAGCTGCTTAAGTCGGTCAGACATTGTTAAACTTTTGTTGAAAAAGCTTTGAGGATACAACTAATGACAGTCTAAGCCAAAAATACTTCAGTTTCCATTCATACATATATGTTATAATTAACAAAAATTATGCGCAGAGCGCGAAGAGCACTCATAATTTAATTCAAGATAAATTCAAGTTGACATGTTGTCACGCTGGAGTTTGGTCCAAAGAATAACGTCGCGACTGTTAATCAACACACGCAGTTGCAGGAAAGCGAGAAGAGGACTCAGCAAAAGTGAGAGAAGTGGCGATAAGACAAGCGCAAGTAATGAAAGACATTAAAAATGGCGGCGGTTAAGTCGGGAAAATCGATAGAGTAAAGAAAGCCAGTAAAAGAGGTGAAAAGTAAAAACTGATAAAAGTGCAGCACAAAAGGACACACAAACACACCGGGACTCGTACCTGAGTCAGTTATTTTTCATAGTTAACACACACACACACACACACACATACAGAAACAGAAACATTAACTTATGCGGAATATGGCTGAAAATGTGCGGCATGTCAGCCACACGCTACGATTATTCATAAAACAAGTCGAAGAGGACGGGCAGTAAATAATTCTTATATACCCATATACTTGTTTGCTTCATAATGCACCGTGTTGCAAGTGGACTTTGGTGCAAGCTGTTTGCTTATTCATTCGCCATTCCAAGCGAATATAATTTGATCACCATATCAATTTCGTTGCTGTTTGGTCAACGTATTAGAATTTCCAGGGAATTGTTAATTGCCAAGGTCAAACAATAGGAAATGACTCGACAGAAATTCTACTACATTTTCCATTGTTATTCAAGACAGATCTTTAATTATTCAAGGCGTTATTGCTTTGTTTGAAAACAAAAATTAATGTGAAATGTTAAATGCCAATTTGAGCATTTTAATTATGCAATTAAATTGATGAAACGTTTAAGGTAAATAAGTCAAATTAAATTTATTCTGTTCTCTAAAAACAAATCATAAATGAGACAACGGTTTAACTATGCAGTATGTTATACTATCATATCATAAAATGTTCATAAACTTGATTTACTAAATCACAGCAAGTTAAAGAAAAAAAAAAAATTACATCACGTTAAACGCTTGTCCAGAAAACTTTTGCGAAAGCCCACAATGTTATAAAACTGGCATAACAATGAACAAAGTTAAGATTATATAAAAAAGGAGCAGAACAAACTGGGACAGGTGTTTCTTTTGTTGTATTGCAATATTCAAACAGGTAAATAGCCGTTCTAGAAGGTCAGGCTAATCAATCACCAATTGACTGACTGACTGTCAGACCAAGAGATGGACGGATAATGGCCTTTGACATGACCCTGACAGAACGTTGCGTATGCGCATTTTTTATTTCTATATCATCGTGAGAGGTCTCAGCTGGCAAACAAATTGTCGTAATTACTCCAAGCGCACCCAATGCTGTCGACAATATCTGCTGACCCCCCAGGAGCTTATCCTAGCAGTCGACACGTTGCAAACTGCAAGGTTAGAGTACATTAAAAATTCATTAGACAAATGTATACTATAATAATAGCCCGCTCCTTGTGCACAAATATGGTTATCAAGGGACAAACTGCGCTGCGCCACAATTGAAAAAATGAGAAAAATGTAAACAACAGAAGATAATAAAAAAAAAACAAATGTACAAACTGAAAAATACTAAACAACACATTTTGATTTACGTAGCTTGATGCAGAATGGCGTTGTTGTTTTGTCTGTCGTTGACAAGATGCCCCACGGAGCGAACAAGACGACTCTAATTGGCACAAATTCTCTACACCATGTTTCCACAACACGCCCCCCCCCAACTTCATGGTTTTGAACATCATCATCAACAACACCATTGAATTGCTGAACGCTGCTGTTGCGGCATTTGTTAATGCCACGCACGTAGCTGAGGCGAACTAATGGAATTAAACAAATTATTTCATGGTCTGGACAGCAGGAAATGAATGTTTCAACTAAACCAGCTAAACTCAGAGTGACAGTCATTTTCAAGCGATTCACTTCAATCGAGTGCTATGGCCAACCAACGCAGTCTGAAGCTTTAATTTCCATCCAATTGGTTAACGTTCCCTTGCAGTCACTTTACAGATGCTAGCTAAAGCTAATTTCATTGAGCTCTGTGTAACGTACGTGACATTGCCGTTGTTCTCTGTTCCATCCCATCCCACCCGACGTAAAAGTTTCCAAAAAAAATGTGTTTCTAGACAAATGATTTTGTTTTTATAATGAATGAATAATGCAAAGATCTATGTTTCAATGAATTTCTTAACTAAAAAAAATAAGAGATATCTTAAGCGAAAAATCCTTTGGAAAACAAGCTTAAATAGAATCCACAACACTTTACATGCACCAAAAGTGTAACGATCTACAGTAACGTCAAGTCTAGTAGTCCCTAGCCTAGCTCGTACTCACTTTGCTTGATTTGCTTGTGCGAGTATGTTTGTGTGTGTGTGTGTGTGTGCAGGCGAATGTCCTGTCCATCGACAAGTTCATTTGGTTGTGTTGTTCTTGAACCTAATGCCTCAACTGCGCAAAACAGTGTGTGTAGCAAATAATAATACACTTTCTCCCCTTTTATTTACGCTTCTTATCTATTTTTTTTTATATCCTATCTCCTCTCACTTTCAAGGTTCAGTGACATTAGTTGAGCGCTCAATTTGATTAAGTGCGGAGCGCACAGAATGCATGGGTCAAGGCTCAGGGGGGAAATAGTAGTGGGAAGAGGAAGAAAAAGAATATAAAGGCGTCCAAATGCAATTATCTGCACGCTTGCAGGCAGCTTCGTCTTTTTCACGACGCGTGCTCAATGCCAAGCAAGATTGCATTTGAACGCTAGCTGCTGCTTTATCAGCGCGGGTGTTGCCATTGTTAGTTGCTTGTGGTGGCATGCTCCATGTTAATGGCCGTTATTTGAGTGGTCAACTGTGATATTGTTTTAGCGCGTGTGTCTGCCACCTAACTTTATATCACAAGCGTGTGCGGAAAGGCTAGCGCAAAACTCTTAAAGCTTTCTGTCTGCACATTTTCCATAGCATACATTTCAGCGAAGCTCAAGTGGCCGCTTGCTGTTGTTGTTGCCATCATATTCAACTCGTCTTCTATTCCTTTTGTTTAAGTAAACTGCCACTAAAACAAAATATGCTACTGTCACACTCAAACCAAATGCCTTTGTCCCTCTGTGCACAGATAACAACGGACGAAGAACAACGGCAACAGCGTCGAGGGACAGCACAAAAGCAAAACCCTTCAGGCTTTAATTTTTTTTGTGTTTCGTCGGTGTGCGTAGGATTGGCCCGTAGTCTGTAAGACTGGTGGGTGAATAAGGATGATACTGGCTTCTTTCTCTTCCCACAAAACCATTTGTTGGTGGCAAACGTTTTTTTCATTTGCTGCATCTTTTATTCTCTTGTTTGCTCTAAGTTTGCATTATCGCGCGTGTTGCACGGCTTTTTAAAGATGACAGTTGCATTAATTGCTCTGTAATTAAAAGCTGTTAATGGCTTGGATTTTCTAGAACTAACATAAAGGCTTTAAGACGTAACATTCCTTTACCAACCAATAAAAAGCTTACAGCCTTTATTGTAATTATGAAATAATATTTAAATCGACTAAAATGTACTTTGACAAAGTATTAAATTCAAACATGAATTTATTTCAAAAACCAATTTGCAACAACAGTTTTAAGTTATTACAAATATTGCCATAAATTTGCTTAAGTTACAACACTAACGCTCTTGTAGGCACCAGACAAACATAAACACTTGGCAACACAAGCAAGATAAACAAACACACACAAAACCTGTGAGAAAACAAAAATTTGAACTAAAACAATAAACAACAATAACAACAACACTTTATACATATACTTTTGTGTTATTGCCAAGCATAATTGCCTTAATAAAATACATGACATGCCATGGCAAAAATACGTTGCCAGTGAGTGTGGCAGTTGAAGTATATACTGAGCATAGTGGCATTCATATTAAGGCTGGATAGTACACGTTAGTCAGTTTGGATGCGAACAAGTAGCCTGAAATTGTGCAACATAAAATTATGAAAATATGAACACAAGGACTAGCCTTCTGCGGCTGGTAGGACTCACTCGGTTGCTTTCCGTCTTACAGACAGCTGCCTTTTCAAGGCAGAAAATTGACTTATTTGTTGTTATTTATGTTATTTTCGTTTTGTATTTTGTCAAGCATTCGTTGTTGCTGCTGTTGCTTCCGTAGTTGGCTGTCTTGTATATGGTATATTCTCCAAAAACAAGTAAAAAATAAATTGAACTTGGCCAACATTGCAGCAAAAGGCTTTCACCAAAATGTTGGCATTAAAGATTATTGCGTTGTGGAAAATTGTGGTTCAGGGTTTTTTTTTCCGAAAACAAATCTTAAATTGGTTGCTTTTAGATTCAAACTTCATTCAAAATATGACTAAATAAGTTGCAAGAGTATATAATTTTCGCTTTGCCAAATAAACTTTTCAGTTGTCTCCCTTCGTAGTTTTTAAATCAACTTTCAGTTTGGAAAGTATATTTTTTGGGTGCTCCTCTTTGACTTTTGTTCAACTTTGTGGCATTTGTTTGGATACCAAAAATTAACGAATTTTGTTCAGTCAATTGCAGAATTGGTCATTGTGTGTACGTTTGTGTGAACAATACAAAGCCATGAAGGTAAGAAAAAAAATACAAAAAACAAGCAAAAATTATTATGAAATTTTGTGGTATTTACTTTTCATTCACTTATTGCCCAGAAGCGCTTAGACACGTGGCTAAATCAAATGCTCTGTGTGTGGGTGCCACATGTCAGAATTGTTATTGTTGTCCTTCCAACTGAGGGGTTCCTAAGTGTGCGGTTGAATTAAATGAACAGCGGGTGTTCTTTATATGTATACGCTTTGTGCGTAGGTCGTTAACCAGTTAATAAATGCTACACAATTCTAATGGGTATTATTAGCTGTTGGCGTGCTTATGTTTTCGTAACATGCAACAATTCTATTCTCAATGGTCATTTCAAATGTGTTTAAGTTAATAGTTAATTAAGAATTTCATTAGGTTAGAGACATGTTTATTTTTATGTTATTGCTTAACAGATCAACAACTCAAAATGTTTTTAGCTTTATTACATATGTTAAATTTATTCAAACTGTTTATATAACTTTCGCAGTTGTAGAGTAGAAATCATAAATTCATGCATATAATAAATAATAAAATGGTATTCGAGGATTTTGTGTCATTTATGCAAAACTTTTGCCAAATAGGCAATGTTTCTGAAAGATATTCCCTTTGTAGTAATTTGGTTTGCTTCGGGCCACTTGATATGCAAATTGTTGCCTGCCTGTCATAAAAATATGCACATTAAATTTCAGAGCTGTTTTTTTATTTGCGAAAACTGGTTTGTTTTCTTACCGTACCCGGTACAAGCGGACTTGCTGCCTGGCTCACGTGTTAAACGTTACACGAAACGTGCGACAATCGAAAATAATGAAAATGTGAATAAGTGAAACGTGGCGCGGAACGCACGTGAGCCGGCATAGAATGCGTGACACATGCAGTTTTTGGACGTCTTGCTGTGTATGTGTATGTGTGTGGGTGGCGTGGAAATTGTCGCTTGTTAGAAACTGCATAATCATATGTCAACGTTTGTGTGCCTGTGTGCGTATATATATAATAAAAATAAACAATGTAAGGCAACCAACTGTCAGGCACAGCAACAAAATGTTGCTGAAGTGACGTGTGTTTGCATTGCGCTAGCGGCAAACTTTTATGTATCCTGTTAATCAGGTTTGACCGCAGCCTTCCCAACGTGATATTGACAACGAGCTCACTCTGAGAGCGAGAGTGTGCATGAGTACCATAATTTACGAGTAGACTCTTAGCAAACAAATGCACTGACTGCATAATGAATAATGTCAGCATACGTCAACTGTCTGGCAAACGACGAACACTTTACACTCATATTAATGGCTGCTCAAGACTAACGTGTGCAGGTGCTTGACCAAATTCAACGTAAACGTAGAAAACAATTTAACCAACAGCATTTTTTAAACTTTACCCCAAACCAAGGATAAAGTACATCACTTCTGTCTAGACAGCCGCAGAAGCAAGATTAAAAAGCATAAAGCGTGGCCAAAGTAATCGAAACCACAGCTTGAGAAATTACTAAAAAGATGCCACAATATTTATCTACAAGATTAATTGGCGGAAAATTTGTTATTGGTTGAGTTTTTTTTTTATGGTAGTATTTAAGTACAGCTGAAGTTGGTGTGGCATGGAAAACATTACTTTGCTTTTAATTCCCCAAGATTTTAATATCTTGAGTAAAAATGTAAATGGCTTCTTAATACTTTTAATTAATACTTCACATTCTTTTAATTTTATGATGGAAACAAATAGCTAAGGAACTGTTCATATAATTTTAGTTTACACAGAAACATTTCTCCCAGAAATCGGTTACAGCTAGTTAAGCTACGCATTTCAGTAGAAATCTGTGAAAAATATTAAATCTAAATTACATTTAACATTAACTTCCTTTTGAAAGTTTTCTACAACTTTCTTATTACCCCTAGTTTTCGCATAATTCATAAATCTTTTAGCGTTTGAGTGTATCATTTATTATTCTGCTTGCACATTTAACCTGTCATAGCTGTCCTCATCAAGCAGATATATATTATGACCCATGTCACTGTAACATGTATCTGAAGCTGTACACATTACATGAAACATTCAGTAAAATTTTATATTTTCATGTGATTTTTCTATGTACATGACGCAGGTTTCTATTAACAACTTCGTGTCTTGTCTGTCGGTGTAGAATGGCTGCTAAATACTCGTAACGACATGCTATTTTCCACTAAATTAACAAAAAAGTTTTCTGATATGGATGGCATTTGCTGTCAAGTGGTGATATTTTTCTGGTATTTTTTCATGTTGTTTCTCTTGTTGTTGTTCTAATGTTTTCACTCAAATTATAAAAAGTGGGATAAAAGTTCCCAACAGCTACGGCTGCTAAAGCACAATCTCGCTGGAGACACAAGGAAAACATTTCGCAAAATGTTTTGTGGCTGGCAACAGGAACAGGAAAGTGCAACATGGCGTATGAGTGACATATAAAACTTTAATGCACACTTAGGTATATGGGTGTGTGTGTATGTGTGTGTGTGTGTGGAAAGTTAAAGGGCGTGTGCATGTCAATGGGTATTTTGTGCCGTACTCATAAATTACGCAACCGACACTAACCCTGTAATTCAGGGTATGCTGTAAACAAAGCCATAAACTGCCATTCTCTGTCCTGGTATTTACTCCCTCACATTGTTGGTGTATGTGTGTGTCGTTGTGTGTTATAGCTTTTTGGCTTAAGTTGTGAGTGTGCGAGCTTAATGCGACGTTGTCGCTGCTACAAACAGCTCAGCTAATTGTGTTCATTTGCGATGCGCAATGTGACCGGAAATGTGACTTTGTGCCGCACCACGCGCTTTGACATAATGGCCATTTAAATTGCATTGATGCAATTTTGTCATTGCAATCGTTTGTGCATTAAACACAAGTCGTGCAAGTCCTGTGATTTTCCCCGTCCTTGAGCAAGTGCACGAGCAGGAAATCCGTGAACATTTTCAAGTACGTTTCCGTCACACAACAACAACAGCAACAATTGTAGAAACTAAGCAATAAAAATTTATAGTGTTCTAGTTGAATGCATGACTAGCAAATACCCTACTTGTACTACTAATGGTCACAATATCTTCTTTCAAATATTGTCTTCAAACAAACTTTTAGATAAAACTTGACAGTTGATACTAAAACAAGGACTTATAAAACTCTTATAGGTTGTTTTATTCTTCGTCAAAGACTTTTATCATATATTTTTTCAATGGGTAGCAGCAGCTAAGCAAGCGAGTGCAAAAGAGCAGGCAAATGTGTGCAGGCACTTGACGCTAGCGGCGCCATTTTGTAAAAGTTGTTGCGCAAAATACAGCACGTAAAAAAAAATACAAGAAGTTGTCATTCTACTAAAAGCGAGCAATTTCAAATAGTGCGACGTGACACTGGGTTGTTGCTGTTGCAGCTGCCACCGAATCAATGAATAACAGGCAGTGTCGAGTAGCGCGCGAATTCACTCGATCACACACACACACACACACATACCAATTAGAGAAACGCTTCTATGGATGTCGATTGAATGTATTTTCGACTTTTTTTCTATACAAATTTGACATCTTAATTGTGTTCGTTTTGGCTATCAAGTTTGTAAAATTCTTAGAAGTTCAATTAACGAACACTTTTTGTTGCTGGTAGATACTTCGAACTTAGTATTTGATTAAATATATAAATTATTAATGAGTTATTCTATTGACTTTACTTTACCAAATGGCTTGGAAGACTTTTGACATTTGACTTAAAGCCCTTTTCACATAAAGGTCAAGAAAACGTTCGTTTAATGACTTTTCCAAAAATAAATACAAATAATAAAACGTTCAATTAACTACAGCAAAGTTGATAAGTGTATTTCTTTCTTTGTAAAAAGCAAGCATGTGAGTCAACAAAAAAGCTAATTAAATACCAAATATTTGTAATGTTTTAATTAAAAAACATCACAAATACTTTTAAAATATCCTTTAAAATTCATCAATCAATGCTTTAGCTGACCCAAGATTCAATTAAGAGCAGATATCTTGGATGTTTGGACAACAGATGACTTTTACCCTTCAAGACTGCACGAGCGGGCATTAAATGTTTGCTTTTGCCCATCAATATCAATGAAGTGCAGCAGATGTGTTGGAAAATATTTTCAAATTGCTGTTACTGCTGTTGCACGAACAGACATTAAATCAGGATCTGGTGTGGCATCGCAATATTTTCAAAGTTAACCTAATCAATTTTGCGCATGATTGATGCTCAATTGTGCTGCATTCTTTTCTTTGAATCACATTGGATGCAGGCCGCGTTGCATTCTTGCCAAACTTTATTTCAGTTGAGTGCCTTGCCCAATGTTAAAGTTGATGAGGCTTCTCCTATGGTCTATAGCGTATTTTACAGGCTATGGTTTTGCTATTGTTGGCTTGACTTGATTGGCTTAGTACAACCAATCTGAACAAAGCTGATTTGAAATTAAAAATTGTTTTGCAACATTTTTTGTTGCACGTCATCGCTTATACTAAAATCAAATCAATTTTAACCAATTTTTTTTATTGACAATTAACTTTGATCAGTTAATGGAATAAAATGTAAAAATCGACGCGCAGTCCACTTGCTGTCTGCTTGATATTTATTGATTGTATTGTTAAGGTCGCCCATTTCAAATGTCAACATAAATCCAATTGGCATTGTTCTGGTTCATCAGCTGTGCATTGGAAAACCGCTGGCGTTCAAAATTTAAATTTAAATTTCAGTTTCTTGTTTTTTCTCGCATTTGAGAATTGTTTTGTTTATCTTTTGCATTTCCACAGGCCTGCAAAATAAAATGGGGGCAAAGTGAAAGAGAAAAACCATTTTGCATATAAATTGAAGTTAAAAACTTTGTGTGCAGCTGTGCGTATGCGTAATGTGCATGGGTGCATGCTTTATCAATCATTTTGAAAAATCATTTGCCTAGCAATCAAGCAGTATTTTTTTTTTTTGTAAGAGCTGTGATTTCTGTGATTTTTATTTAATATTTATATTTGTTTTAACTTAGTGATAACTATTGTGCACTATGCCCTGTAAACAAAGTCCTAATACAGAATATTGTATTTATGTTTATTTGAACTTGATTAAATTGAGTTACTCTACAAACTCTTACGTTTCTATGGATAAACATTGTACATTGAATACCCTGTAAATTATGGAATGATGTGGTTTTTTCGCAATGTAAATAAAGTAAGTTTAAGTAAGCAATTTCTTAGAATACTTGAGCTACTTATATATACCTTTCTTATTAAGGAAGAAGGAAGTTTTAAGGAACTTTTAATGTATTTTATTTTTTTAAATAATTAATTTTAAAAAGTGTACAGGGTATACTCGTAATAAAGCAGCAATAGCTTAAGGCTTATCATGCTCTCATTTGACTATCAGAAAAGCCAGAAACAGTTTCATATTTTGTGCACGCGTTGTGTTCGCTGCTCTCGAATTTGTTTGCACATTTAATTGACATATCTTATTTTTAGCAACAAGTTGAACAATGCAAACGTTGTTGAAGTAAAGCCTACACAACAACATCGAAATGCAAGAACAACAACAACGAACTGTTTTAAAAACAATGACAATCCGAAAATGTGTAAAACGAAAATTCGCCATACACGCGTATGTTAAGATGCTGAACAAACAGTTATATGGGCGTTGCCTGTTTTCTTTCTTGTCTTAAATGAATTTTTATCGCACAAAAATTTATTAAATGAATAGTAACAATATGGGCCGGTTTCCGCAATCACATGTTAACTGACTTACATAAAAACCTGGGCCTACCTACTTAATTTGTGTTTACAAATTGTACATAAACATGGACGCGTGGCGCTAATTGTACTACAAAACTGTTTACTAGCGCATTCGATTGGGCCAATAGCCAAATTCACCTTCATCGCACAATGCGATGTGCGAAATGTTAACACAAATAGGTTTTATGCTGTACTAAACTAAATTAAACTCAACTATTTTGATTTGTTGCGATAAAATGTAAACACAAATTTATGTGGCTAAACAACATTTGTATAAGGAAAATATTTAATTTTATTTTATGCGGAAGTCATCAAACCAAATAAATTGATTTATTTCCTTATTTTCCATTTAGAATTAATCCATTTTTTAAGGTCTAGTTCCAAGCAATGCCATCGGGCCACCATCAAGAACATTTCGAATCCTTCGGCATGTTTCTATTTATTGTTTATCATCAACAAAATGATGTTAAGTGTATAAACGACCCATACGCTATGTGTGCTTTGCCAGATGTATTTTTTCTGCGAACTCAACTACTTGGATGCTTGCACCTTGAACTTAGTTTTTGACCAGCCATCAGCTTGTCAATGCACTGACAATTGAAGAAATACACAAGCGACACTTGTGCGCCCTTCAACCCAAAAACATGTCTAAATAAAATATAAAAAGCCAATGCACGAACGGTTCATGGCGACAAAAAGAAACGGAGATGTCGAGAGTTTAAGTGCGATTCTTAGCGCTGCGAAACGCAAGAACGAGATGCGTTAAATATGGTTGCAAATTACGCATTATTAAGTATTAATTATATTTGCACAATATTTATTTGCATGAGTTTAATGAACTGCACCAATGCAAATACGTCTACCCACCACCCTCCTTCAACCAACACACAACACACAAAAAAAGCAAATAGTCAAAATCGTATCGCCTGCTTTACATCCACAGTAGCTACTCGTGCTTACATTTCGCTCTTGGCTTTTTCGTTTTGTATTCGCATGTTAATATAATAAAATCTGGGCATACAGTTAATGCAATTTTCCGATAAAACTTAATGAACATGAATTTCAATAGTAAATAAATGAATTGCAATTGAATTCAGCGTGCAAATTGGCAGAACGTGTGTCTCGACTATGAGTTTCTGCTGCCGTTCGTTGCCTGTTGGATGGAATCATTTAATACTTTAATTATGATAAATCTATATCATTGAATTTTATATGCAAATTGGTTCTTAATTGCCTTAATTTATTAAGTTAAGCTAAAATTGATTTTCCAATGACGTCTGACCTTCGCTAGCGAATATTTTAATTTCATAAATGAAAACATCTGGCAACGCTTTATAATTGTATTGAACTGATTTTAAGGCCAACTGACCTTTCAAGAAGCAGCTCAACTGCAGGTAATAAATCAAATTTTCATGTAACGATTTTGTCTTGTTTGTGCTCTTTTTTTTCGTTGGTGTTTGGGTCATGCACGCCTTGTGATTGATATCCGTTATGGACGGGACGGCATGCAATCAAAAGTGCATAATTCGATTTGAAATCGATAACGCTGCATGCTTTGCATTAGTTGGCAACAGTTCATATGCTAGTTTCGAACACGCACGAGAACCATTTTTTTTTATTATTTTGTTGAGTTGAGCTGGCAAGTGGCAGCATTGGGTCACAAGAGCTTGATTGGTTTTGTGTGCCACTGACCCAGTTAGGTCAGTTTAAACTGAGTGTGTGTGTGTGTGTGTGTGTGTTAGAGGTTAAAGCACGCCAGGACATTAACCTACTTAGAGTCCTCTCATGCGACACACTTGCTTATGCTCACTATTTGCTTGGGGCCACTCGAGCTGCTTGGGTAATTTAATCCTTTCGTTGCACAGCATCTTTTTCGCTTGCGGCTGATCGCTGCTGCTGCTGCTTCTGCTGCTGAAGTCTAAAATGGCCAAAAGAAAAAAACTAATGAGTATTAAATTCGCTTTTGCCACGTGGCATTATTTTTCAGCATCATAAGGCTCAAAAACGCTTTCATGTCACACTCATATCATTATCATACGTTCAGTGAGTGTTCTTTCTTAGAATATTATTATTATTACTTTTGTTGTTGTTGATCGATCGTTCCTATGGCACGTGTACGGAACTGCTTTGGTGTTTTTCTATCTATCTCACTCTCGCTTTTTCAATCAATCACTCATCTCTTTAAATCTCACACTTCAATGTTTGTCCAGTTGGTTGACTTAGGTGTCAAAGCTATAAGCCATTAACACCTTTGGTACTGACAAAAGAAGCTTTGAATCGTGATTTGTATTTGGTTGTATTGCTTTTTGCACATATGTTATATGATGTACAAATAATTGATGCCTTTGTAGTTTGGTAGTTGTATTAAGTTTGTTGTTTATTTTTAAACATTTTTTAAGTCAACTTAGAGAAAGCATGAATAAATCTTAGTTTTTAACATTTTTGATATGCTCTTCAATGCACTTTGTTTGTATTGAAATTCTATCTTTAGCCTAATATTTTATTGCTTTTTTTAGTTTAAGTTAAGTTAATCAATGATAATTTTTTTTTACTGTATCTCAAGCTACCTTACAGCATTTCTATAACTTAACTGTCATCATTTTTTCTGTGTTAATTAACATTTCGTTTTTTTGACAACTATAATCCGCAGATAAGTTTACAACTCGATTTGCACATCATAAACCGAAATAAACCGAATTATTTTGGGAATGCGTCTATCGCTTTGAAAATCACGTTGTGGTTGAATGTGAATACAAAAAAAAAAAAAATTCGATTATATTTATTTATTTATGTGTTTTTTTTTATAAAGTTTATAATCATATATAGCACAAACGAGCAATGGCTTAATCAATGTGCCGTTTCTTTTGTGGTAGCACAAAATTTCAAATATTATATGATTTCCTTTTCCAAATAAAATCCAGTAAAGTTCCAAATTGATTTGCAAGACATTTATGGGCTTGACAACCAGCCAATGCGATTGACAGTTTTGCGGCCTCGCTTGGCATATACACAATATATATTAAATGCAATAAAGGCCTTAACTGTTGTCAATTATAAATTATGTCACGCTGTTTGATTCATAAAGTGCTAACGCAAGGCGTAACAAAACTTTTTCGAAAAGAAACCAACTCAATTGCCCAGACGGCGAGATTTTTAATTGCTTTCGATGTCCCCGGCTAAAGAGGAGAATTCTTATTTATTTATGCCCTGCAATTGGTAGTGATGGATAAAATAATATCTTTCGGGAAACGTATTTTTATGCCAAGACAGGTATCTAAGAATCGAGCACTCATTAGTCCTGCAATCTTTTCCCATATTATTTTATTTGTTTCTCTTTGCTAAAATAAAAGTTGTTAAACGTTTGAAGTTTACCGAGATACGAAGAAAAGAAATGAAAGTATATTTAAAATGTTAAATGCTGCACTTGATGCAAAAGTTGCGTGGCAGCTACTGAAACACTTTAAGGAGTGGCCTACTCTACTCTTTGGCCTCATCCGTGGGGAAATTAGTCAACAAAAGCAGCGGTTGGATTGTTAAGCGAAAATACATTAAGCTGTCAATCTTCATTCCAAATAAAGCTCTCGAACACACACACATACAGAACCGACAAGTGTCGGGCACTAAAAGTATTTCGGCAAATGCCTTTGGTTGGAGATGGGTATTCGACAATGGGCATAAGGGGCTTAGGAGGAATGTGAGAGTAGTGTGAGTTCACATGCCACCAGAACGTTGAGTGGCGTTTTTGAACTTTGATGGTCGCTGACGTCGTTTTGCTTCGATTGAGCTCAGTCGATGCAAGACAGGCAGAGGGACAGACACTAAAACAGAGTCAGTTGGGTAGATAGCAAGTTTTTTTTTGCGTTTAAAGTGTTACACCCTAACTCACATCCTTTGGCTGCCTTTTGACGGTGGCATGGTTAAGCGAAAAGAGCCACTGAAATGTTTGCCTTAATGTTTGGCTCATAAATCAACTTAAATGCTTATATGCGAAACGTTTTATATTCTGCTTGATGTAGCTAATACCTTATACAATCGATTGTTGCAAGTATTTATTAACTTAAGTCACTCACAAATGCGACACGTTGGGGAAAGGGTTGATCGAACCGAATGCGCAGTTCACAAAATTGTTTTTGGATTAATATTTATTGCCAACGAAACAGAGACAAAAAACTAACGGAAACCTCCCAATGTTTCACTCCCTATCCATCAGGAGTAAATACAATTCAATATATTGCGACCTTGAACGAAGGCACTGGTGCATTAAATCGTTTGAACTTTGCCATTGAACGTGACATTAGTTCTCATTTTCATTAGCATTTCTTTTGATATGGAAATGGGTTACTAAGGCGAATATACTTTATGAAGAACGCAAGTTTGTTTGAATTTATTTCGATTTATATATATAATAAAATATTTTTATTCGTTGTGGTGTAACTGTATACTTGGGTCTTATAAGCTTAAGTAAGAGGGCTATAAATTATTTTAATAAAAATGTTTAAAGCATTTTTTTCTTAAGGCAAAATGTGAAATCACATGAAAATATCTGCAAGTTTGCTTTTAAATATTAACAAGTCGAATACTCGTAACTAAGTGAAAAGTTTTTGATTATCTTCAATTTAAAACGAATGACACTGTTGCTGTTCATATTTCAAGCAGTTCTGCTACCCTTCTCAAAAAAAATGTCAACCCTTTTATAATTTTTTGTTTTATTAATTTTTTGCAAACGCAAGTGAAATTTGTTGATTTATGTGGCCAGTGTCGAACAGCTTCAGCTTGTCTTATGACATATAGTTGACATTAGCAAACCTTTCGATCTGCCGCAACTCAATGTATTAAATCAACAGTTGACCCACTGGACTATAAAACCGCAAAAACATTGGTTATTTATGAGTATTGTCATAAGCAAATGGCACGGCTTAAGATTGTCTGCTTGTCTACGTATAATATATATATATTTCCACTCCATTGACGCAAAAACTATAAGTATATTATTATTGACTGTCACTGTTCGTGGAAATTGTTTATTTTTATACTTCTCTGTGAGCTTAGACTTTTTCCAGCAGCAATTTTCACGCAAAATGCTAAAAAGCCATACTAAGAAGAAAAATACTATAACAAATCGCTTGTTATTTCTTGTGCTGCATATTTTGCTCGTTCTAGAGTTTCACATTGAAATGATGTTTTTCTGATTTGTTGCACGCCGCACTTGATGCCATTGCTGCATTTGTAACCATCATCTAGTTCGTTAAAAGCTCATTTTGTGAACAGATTGAGGCTGTGTGCAATCCAATCTTATTTTTGCAACCGAGATATTTTCAATTTGAGTAGTAACTGTTATACACTACGCATAATAAGAAGACATAAAATTGTTCGAGTTGTTGTTTTTTGATTGATACTCCTTAAAGTTCTTATCCGGTTTAATATATACAAACCCACATATTGATACTGGCACAAACGTCCAGGGAAATTCATGAAATCCTCCTGACAGCTGTTTCAAGAGTTATCAGTCGAAGGTATATGTATATTGTTTTGTACTTTGTGTTTTTGGCAAGAAATGAGCTTTGGCAATCAATATTTCAACTTTTGATTAGCACATTTATGTTATAATCAAGTTCAGCTCATCCTTGCAGCTGCTCAGCTCATAAATATTTGTCTGATTGATAGAGACAATTTGTTGGGCTTTTTTATGACCACATATTTATCTATTATTCTTTTCCATCGCCCACTCGAAATGGTACTTCAGCTTATTTATTGCGCCCATTCTGATGCTGTGCGGATATTTGCTATATGGGCGAGTGTGTGTGTTTTAGCTTACATTTCTGAGTGCTATCTCTTGACGTTAAAATAGCTAAACAATTCGCATACTCTTGTACTTTGTTAAGTTCATTGTGTCTAGCTACCGAGATTTGTGTGTGCGTGTGTGTGTGTGTTTGTTTCGAGTACTTGGTCAAGATTTTCCTTGTTTGTATGTTTGTAGAACTCCACTTTTATTTAGTTATGTGGCATTGCACTTCGCTTTGAAGTATGGCTATGTGTATTCAACTAAATTGTTAGCCAAAGTGTCTATGGGCCCAAATGAATTTATTGCTTGCATAGGTGATTTTTAGGCCGGTGCTGTTATAATCAATTTATAAAATACGATTTAGCTTTTTACATCAAGTGGCTTTAGAAGGCAATTATCTAAGTAGCTCTTATCCACTCAATTTTTTTTGAAGAGCGTTATGAACGATCTTAAACCAAGCACTAGCAGCCAACAAACAGTTTTAAAAATCAACTAAAGGCATATCTGAAGTGAATGTTAGGAATTGTTTGCCTAACATTAAGATAGCTCAACTGATAACTATAACCTACATTTGAGCCGATATTTACTTACTTAATAACTACCTCAACTTCCCGTCATAACTATTGACTGAGGTCATCGCACACAAAACTTAATCAGTTGGGGTTTTAATTTTATGATGCATAAGCAGTATAAATTTATGATTTACTCCATTTCATTGGCCCTATGAGTAATTTAAAATAGCTCATTCAATGTTTTGGATTTTATTACTTTCAACCTTAAATGTCAAATGAGATTCTATTGCATTTTGCACTCAACTTGCTAAGTTTATGGAGTGCAGCTTACTCAACAACAATCTTCCTGCAGATGTTGATGCACTTTTAGCGCTGTTTATCTCAAATTTATAGCGGCATTAACTATACCCTGTAACCATAAAATGCATAAAGGGGATATTGAGTTGTAATTTTGTAGAGATAAAGTTATTGTCAGGTGTTTGTTGTAATATATATATGTAACCATTGCTCAAAAACAAGTTGTAAAAAAAAATACTTGATTTGGCTGAAAAAAGTAAAAGGGAAAAAATTTCTCACAGAGTACCTGATTTGTGGGTCCTTTACTCAAAAGTACTCTCACTTGTTTTATGATGATATATTAATGCAGTAGCCATGAGGTGCCATAAAGTAAAGCCACACCCTCAACAACAGCAGCAACATTGACAAGAACAACAACGACAAGCAACGCAATGTGGCTGCTGCCGCATGACTTGCGGACATACTACATAAGTATGACTAGCTCAGTATAAAATATATACTTGTTCCCCTTTTTTGCACATGTGAGCATACATTAAATACTTTGTTTTATTGTCTACTGTCTACATGTTACTTAACACTTCTATTTTTATTTATTTATGTTTCGCTTGTGAGTAAAATTGTTTATTTTGATACCGATACGTTGTGATGGCTAGCTGGGTCATAAATCTTGGGGCCACTTTAAACGGCAAAACGAGCAGATCATTAAATGCCAAATTGGCAGATGTAAGTGCGGCGCCGAAAATTCATATTAAAAATTATTGCAATTTAATTGATTTTTCATCAAAGGCAGACAACACAACACTAACAGAATATGCGTGTGTGTGGCTCACAGCTGTGTAAACAGTTATTTAAGTTTTAACAAGGGGTAAGCATAAGCTGAGTCTCTGTCCATCCAACAAGAACTGGTGACGGACTTATCTTATACCCAAACAATACAATTCATGCGTTAGCTAAGTGTCAACTGGCTGAAATTGCTAATCATGCGGGGCTCAGCCACAGACAGAGGGTTCGCTTTGAGTAAAGGGACAAAGTAAATGACGTTATGAGTTTGTTAGATAAACAATCGTTAAAGCGTGAATGTGAAGTATGTGTAAAGAAAAGGCAAAAGCAAACAATATGCTCTTGCCCAAACTTGACTGATTCTTGAAACTATTTCATCATATACACCATATATATATATACTTTTATATATATATATTAATATATATGCATATGAATATTATAGAAAATTGGAACTAGGTCATCAATTAGTGGTTGGGCCAAATATAAATGATTTATGCTCAATAAAAATTTTTAAATGCATGGAAAAACAGAAAAATTGGGCTACATAATGTTGGACCTTAAGCAAAAAATAACCAAAAGTAAATAAAAAGCAATTTTGCTTAGCTGAAACCAGACATAGCTTTTGCAAAAAATACAAAATCGTTTTCTTGTGTGCGCACAATTGAAATCATATTAAATGTGTGTGTAAATATTTAGAAAATATATTTTGCCACAACTTTAACATATCCATGAAATACTTTATTATTGAGACGTCACACATCTTAAATAAGCACAAAACTTTACTGCCGAATTCTATATAAATAAACATGTATAAAAATATTTATATTACGCATACGCCGCGTACACGACTCTATTCTTCCAGACTGTTACAAAAAAACGCTGAGCTACATATTCCATAGTATTTACTCACAGATAGGTAAGCACACTCACACACGCTTGCATTCGTTTCATTCATTAGAATAATAAATTTTAAAGTAGAACAAAAAAAAAAACAAAAAAAAAAAGATAAAAAGTAAAGAAAAACCAAAATGTTCTTTGCCCACTTTTTTTTCTTGGCTACAAGCCAAACGAAAGCAAAAAAAGTTGCTCACGTTTTTTTTGCTGGTTTCGTTTATTTTCTTTTTTATTTATGTTGACTTTGCCTTTTTCTGTGGTGTGATATCAAATGTGTTAAGCAGCCAGTCGATTGACTACATACCGTTATCAGACAGGGCATGTCGAATAGTTCTGCCGCTTTTGCACCTACGATGGACTTTTGAACCTTCTAGCTCCCTTACCCTCTAACCTCCTAAGCCTTAATGGCTTGGCTTGTTTGTCAGAGGTCTGGCAATTACTAACATTTGTGTGTCATTATTGCTGACGCTTTCCTCAAAAAAAAGTCAAAAGTTGGCCTCATACATCACTGTTTGGCATGGCTCTGGGGCTTAGCCGCTTTATCTGTTCCTCTTCCTCTTCGTCTGTACGTGGCTAGAGATGGAAAGATGCCTTGTGGCATGTGGCCGCCCTGTTGTTTTCCTTCATGTCATATCGATTTTCATATTTGCGCCAGCTCCAATTGGACCTCGTGTCCAAGTGTCATTTGACTGACGGAAACTCGTATTTGCGAAATTGTCGCTTGTTTTATCGTTGCTGCTGCTATTGTTGTATTTTGTTTCTTTCTTTTATGCTGATGGCTTAAAGGTGTTAACTTTATCACAGGGCCCAAACCGTATTTTTTTGTATTTATTTTTTGCATTTTCAATTGAATTTTTCTTGTTATAAGGTAAACACTTGTTTTCACATTTTTACCTGTTTTCTGGATTGTTCGTATTTTTATTTCTTTGCCAGTATTTATTTCACAAGAATAAAAAGCAATTTGATATGCCACAAATAATGTGTTCGTCCATGCTTACACAAACAATCTTTTGTTAGGCATTGCACAAATTGTTTTAAATGACATTTTTTCACAATAAAAAAACAAGAAGCCAGCGATTTGTTAAGGTTGCCGAATATAATATACTCTACACAGGCATAATACTTAATACATTTGAAAAGCTTCTGAATATTGACAGTCGCTTAATAAATAATTAACGTTTTGTGGACTTTGTATATGTTCAAAGCAAAATAAACAATGTATTGATTCACATGACCGATAACACCCTCACGCAGAGTACACAAAAGAAAATCCATTGTCTTATGGTTTGGCACGTACCAATTCGAAGTCATAAACGCAGTTAGAGATAATTTTAATGATTGTCTGGTTCAGTTTCCTTTTTTTATGTCTTGAAATATAAGTCTTGCCAAGTTGCATGGAATTTGAAATGATAAATAATAAGCAGAATACAAGTACTCGTATCATCTTTTCAATTAATAAAATGTTTAATAATCTTCGTTGCTGTAATAAAAGTTACTTAAGCAAAGCCACTGAACTATTCAAGGCTCATTAAAGTAGTAAATGATAAGATGACTTAACTGCTAACAATGTGGATATCTCTGGATATGGATATTTGTTGCCGATCTGTAATTACAGTGGGTTATATTAAAATATTTTGTACAACTCTAAACACCTCCATCAACGGTTTAATTCGCTACGTTTTGTACATTTATAAATGACAGTTAACTTGCTGAGGTAATATTTTAACTAAGCAAGTACTTTGGCAATAACGGCTAGTTAAATGCCACACAACCGGTTATTAAGTATAGTTAATAATGGTTGAGTTCTGCTAATTTTCTCACTGTTCGCCTTCCACATCCGGTAATGGCCATTAGCGCTTAATTACTACAATTGCCGGACTTTGAATATTCATTCTGGTCTAGGCTATAATTGTCCAACAATGTTGGTGGCATTCTATGAACTCTGATTGCATACGTCAACGGTCAACGGTCAAAGTTTAAACGACTTACAAAACCATTTTTGTCCACGATTCAATTTATATCGTGTTTTCTAATGCAATTTGACTTATTCATTTGGATTTTGTTTTCTGCAACCTTGCAATTTTCTACTTGATTGCATTTTATTACCACAAATGTAATTATTATATGCAGTCGGGTAATTCAAAGCCCTGACTAACTCGGTTTTGGCATAGAAACCAGTGCAATGAACCCAACTGGCAGGTCTAAAAGCACAATTTGATTCTGGCCACAAATACCACTACAATTACACGCCCAGCAATAACAACAAAATCAAACAATTTGGCTAGAGCTCGAGCTAATATATATTGTTACACCCAATCATAATGCTATTAAAGGATTTACATTTTTGTTACTTAAATAACAATAATCATTTTAATAGTTATTGTAGTGGCAATAAAACGTTGAATGCATTTTTAAGAGGTTGTTGAATAATTAAGAGGTTTTTTTTTAGATATTCATCAGCTGTTTTAAATTTCTTGAATGCTCTTTCTAATCGAAAAACAGTTTTTGTTTTCATTTAAGTTAAATGAACAAACTTATTAAAAAGAAAATTTTCCGTTTTAAATATTAATATATTTCATTTTTTTCTGCTCACCTTTTATTCAATTATAAATATTAAATGCAAATGACTATCAATTTTCTGGGCTTGCGCTTGTAAACGGAATTAATTAAAGAGTTAAGTGCAAAATGGTCAGGCGTTTCATGTGTGTGTTGGCCAATGTTGGCCTAAAAAAAAAAAGAGTCAGTCATGCGATTACCAACAACAACAAAAACAGCAACAAACAAGTAAGAAGGCTCTAGTCGAGAAATCCCGACTAGACGATACCCTGATCCCTATACTTTACGCGTACAGTCAGTGTTTGCAAGTATGTGTGTTTGTATGTACACACATACTGCATACTGCATACACAACTACAATGTCCCATATCTCCGGTGTTTCTTAACCGATTTTAATAAAAATGTCACAGATTGTCATTATTTTGTTTAATATTTCAAATGCCAAAGTTTTCAAAATTCTAGATTTTGTTGTTATTGATCACATGTGTATATCGAAAACGGGATGAGTTATCGAAAATCGAAAACAAACTTGTACTGCCTAGGGATTAGGCGAGCTTAAGTTCGAAATCTGGATTCTCTAGCTCTTATAGTCTCTGAGATCGACGCGTTCATACATACAGACAGACAGACGGACATTTTGCACAAAACCATTATACCCTTTTTTCCCATTTTTATTGGGATCAGGGTATAAAAACAGCAAGTACATCAAGTTTACGAACCGCAAAACGTTCGCGAAAAAAAGGTTGAACTTTGTAACGACTTAGAGCAAGTTTTTTTTTTCTCTTCTCTCTTCCGTCAGTTGGCTTAGACAGCTACTAGTTGTGCATTATAGGTCTTACAAAAGGGTTGGCGTGTTTTTCTTCTTCCACAGTGTGGGTGGTTGTGTGTGGTAAAATGTGTGAAAATGAATGAGAAAACTTGTAAATGTTTTTGTGAGGAAAAGTTGTTTCAAAATGAAAAGTGGCTTAGATAGTACAATACAGATAATAGCACTAATAACGTGTTATTTTATATGCATATTTCAATAAGTGGTTGTTGCAAGCATTCTAATTCATAGGAAAATGTTAGGTTTTGTTCAATCGTGCTTAGTCACGTTTAAGTTGTCTGAGCTTATAGGCTTATGAATATTTACATGAATTCCCCGACAGAGTCTAGTGGAATATTAATAATTGATCTATTTATTCACTGTCTGGCTATTGCTATAGCGCACTTTAAAGCTCACATAGCTGATTTTTTTTATTTAAATATACGATTTTTCTTGAAAGATTTATGCCACTTGATGACCTTGAGCATGGTATGTACATATACTTTTTTTAAACATGTTTCACTCTGGATATAAATAGCTGTAGTAGCCTTTAAGAGGTCAGAGCAACTGCAATTCACACACATACGTACGTAAATAATAAAAAGTGATAAAAAACAAAGAGAATTGTTTTTCTTTTACTTTTGTTAAATTGTTTTATAGGGCAGGTAAAACTTTTTAAGTGCCTGCCAACAACAACAACAAAAGGGCAAGAAACAAAAATAAATAAAATGCGAAATGGCCAACAATACGGTCGAGTATTGCCAGCTGTGACCGCCAGAAATGTAACGTTTGCTTAAGCCATATTCATTATTTAGGCCAATTAAATTAAACGTTTCAATTAATTCAGTCTGCCTGCAAAATATATGTATGTTTACTTGTATGAACCATAGCTTTTGATTAAAGGTCAGCTTCTGGCCAAAATCACAACAATAATATACTCACAAAAGACGCGCCCACAAAATGTACTTTTGCTCTGCTGACAAACACAGCCCAGTTGGCCCATAAGTTTTGATAAAACCCAACAGACATCTAGGCCAATGTAGTGAAGTGGCTGAAGGTCAGGCTAGCAGTATATTATTTAAACTGGTAGCCAACTAATGCAAATATTTGAACAAAAGTTATTGCCTATCGCCATTTGAGTTTTTTGCTTTTGTCTGTTGCTTATCGTTATTGTGATTTACTGATAAGGCGCAGGGCTCAACGATGATTCGTATCGTAATGTAAATACCTTAATAAATTTATCAAGAATGGAATGCAAAAAAATCACGACACTTGAAAGTTATTTCACTGTCATGCTTGGTGTCTGTCTCGAAAGGGCCGATCATTATTCCCATTTATAATTTGTATCTGTCAACAACCGCATGCAGTGTTTTGTTTCTGCGATTTGTGGAATCATTGTTGGTGCGTCTTTGATAAGTGGAAACTAACCAGCTAATGCATTGAGTCATAATTTGCCGACTTGTTGAAATGAGAGAGCTAGATAATAATGTTCTTGTAATGAAATGTGAAAATGTGTGCCAAGATATCTTGCTGACTGTAGATTAAAAGTTCAGCAAAGATTAAATATTGTATTTTGTATGAGTTGACTTCATAACTTATTTTTATAATTCTATAATGCTTATAGGCTTAAAGCATTATAAAATTTATAAACGGGTGTCTGGTCATTGTCTATAATTATGAAGTACTTGTTATCAAAGAATAAAACAAATAAGAAAATATAATTTTGTACTTGTATTTACTTTGTTGTGGTTCCTGGAGTGCTAACATCAGCTGGATTGTGTAGGTTTCCCACAAATAGGCAGCCATGATTGGCATCATAGATGGTATAGTAAAATGGATGATTGGCATGAAACACTTCGTTTTTTGGCTCTGGACGAGCACTTCTCATCATAAGAACCATAGCTGTTGCTGCTGCAGCTTCTGTGCTTTCTTCATTGACTTCAATGAAGGCTTTGTGCGCGATTTTGGATACATTCAATGGCACATTCTGTTCTAGCATTTTACCAAGTTCAGCCTGATCACTGAAGATCCTTTTGATGCCCAATTTCTGAAAGACTGGTGTCAATTCTTGCTCGTACTCCACTTTGAATTTGGGCAGCTTGACAGCAACTTTACTTAAATTTAGCATGGAAATAATTTTTTCCAGCTGTGTTGACTGAAGTTTCTCATTAAGGTTCCTTAGACCAGTTATCTTATTGGGCAATAATATAAGCATGAATAATTCAGTATCTTTATAAGCCATACGCAAAGCTTTTGCCTCCAACTTTGGCAAATCAGCAAAATAATAGTTATGCTTAGAGTTCATCATTGCTGTTTGAATCTTGTTCTTATCATCCAAAGAGAAATATTCAGTTTGTGTATCGTTCTCATCAAATTTAATGCTCCACTCACCCTTAAAGTGAATAGCATTGGCTAGCACCAGTTTTGTTTCTGAGTTCAGCATATTTGAACTTACTAAGTTCTTTATAAAGTTGTTGGTTTCGGACTCCACCCAACTATTGATGGTCTCAGCTGCTTTCTGGTTAAGGGAGAAATCAATACTCTCGGGCTGAGAAAGAAACTTTTTAGTCAATATTTCATTGAATTCTTGGCTTAATTGAAAGTTCTTCATAACATATACTTTGTTACCCATCTGCAAAACACCGCACTGCTTATAATAATTAAGTACAGTGTAGAAATCCTCAGCTAACTTGTTAACATTCCTGGACCTGAAATGGAGTCCTTTATCCAGTTGGCTGGCAGTGATGCTGTTTTCCTCTGCACCCATGCGCAACATTCCACTGCAGGTTTGTATAGATAGAGGAGAGCATACTAAATTCTTGTTGGGATTCATTTTAACGAGATGCTGGTAAAAGTTTCTAGAGAAGTTATCTAGTGAGCTGGCAAATTCAGTTACTTTTTCCTGCATGTTTACTTATATATTATGGAGCAACTAATCTTGAAAGCAGCTTCGAAAATGTTAATATTAAAAAAATAAATACTTGAACTTTGACAGATATCGAAAATCTATGTTTATCAGACGAATTCGTTATAAAAATTGTTATGGAAAAAATGGTTATACTTTTTTTTTAGCTTTTTTTTTTCTTTTTTTTTCTTAACCTACTTAACTATAAGATACTGTCAATATATTTTTTATCGATTATTTTTTAAGCTTTATATGTCTGGCTGTGAGCACACAAGAATTCCATTAGCTTGCTTGCAGAACCTTTCCATTCTGTCTAACGAACAATAAGAAATCCACCAAAAATTTAACCTGACTCATTGTTTGCCAATATGCAAATATACATTATATCAAATTTCTGCAACAGCAAAAATTATCATTTTGCAACTTTCTTAAGCCCTACAACACATCAATCAAACTAAAAGTACTTGTTGATATGTTTTGATTTATGACTTTTTGAATACCTTAACGATTCAATGACTGTTGCTTTGCCCACGTGCCTAAGTTCAGAACAAATTGTCTTATCTAAGGTGAATTGTCGATGGACAAGGACAGCTGTCAATAACTTGCCTGATATTGGAATTTATAATTAATGTTCAATAACTTTTTAATGTAGGTACATTAGTGAAATATATGATTTCCGAAATATGTGTTTGTCGTTTTTCGTGCAAACTTGTCAATCAGTATAAATCAGACGCACTTTGCGACTTGTTCTTGGCTAAGGTCGCATTGTATCTGTATCTGTATCTGTATCTGTATGTATTATAATATTTATGAATATTACGACTAATAATGTTTCGACATGTTCTGTCGAGACACGGAACTAAATGTAGGTCAGTTTGCCTGCATGGCGTGTTGTCCAGCTATAAATAAATGCAATTCTGTTTTCATTTCTGAATTGCCTAGTAAATAAACAAAGATCAACTGAAACAGTGGGCACAACATTTTCAATTGGCGAGCGTAGGAGTCGCTGACCTTGCCGGAAAAGTGCCAAATTGGGGGCAAGTCCACATGCGTCAAAAGTGGCCAAGCCATTGGCCTCAACCATCAACACAACAAACAGTCCAGACTCAAGCTCACAACTAACGATTTCTTTTTCTTATTGTCCTGCTATCAATTTATATGCATCAGAGCGAAGCTTGTGTGATATTGTGATATGATATGATATGCGGGCCACCAGCATAATAATACGTTTGAGCTAGAGGACGCGAACTCGCAGCTGCAGGCTCCTTCTTTTGTCCACGGCCACTCACATGTCATGTGTCAAACACTTTGACCTTAACGTGGCCACGAGCTAGCTATTTTTTCATTTAGTATTTTTTTTGGAAGATTTTTTTCTTTTTCGTATGCCCCATGGCCATAAAAGGGGTAATACTCGTTTTAAAAATGTGCAAATGGATCTTATATTGTGTGGGCTTAGTTTGGTTTACTTCATGTATATATATATATATATATATATATATATATATATATATACCTTTTATTAACTTATTTAATATTCTTTTTTTTTTTTGTATGCAGAGCGCCTATATTTTTGTGTTCTCGGAAATATTTTAAATCCCTTCGGGACTTACCTCAGGTCTAGTCAAATATAAAAAAAAAACCAATAAGCATTTAGAACATTAAGAGTATTGATATTTATTTATAAGGTTAAGAGGGAATGAAAACATATTTTAAAATATATTTATTATTCACAAAAGATTTTTGGCATTTTTAAAATAAAATGTTTTCCTACATATAATAATATAATTTGAGTGTAACACAAGAAATTGCGGGGTATCCATCTAATAGAAACTATTAGTTATTTTTTTTTTGAGGTGTAATTTGATGCTCGTATCTGAAATGCGACAATGTCTGCCACAACTAAGAGCAGTGAACTCGTTCACCGCCCAAAACTTGTGCGCTTTTTGCATAATTTGAGACGACAACCGCATTAAGCCATTACACAAATTTGACACATTCTCTGAAAAGGGGTGCTAATGAATTCTAGATAATGTAATTATATACCCATAACAGGTTGTTTATGCCCACACAGTTACAAAAGTCCCACTCACAACTCAGACTGCTATTATCAGTCAAGTTAGTTTCTAATCGATAAATAAGATATGCGAAGTCATAACAGCCTTTTGAGCATAATATTTATGATGATAACCGACGCAGTTGGTAGCTCTGCACAGAAAGTTTTCAAGATGCTTGCAGCTGCTTGTGATTTCCCATTGTCTAATGTAGTTTACAAGTTGTAATTGATACTTAGAGGTAAGCAGCTTGACTAATTATGCTCTTTGTTGAGGGTCAGGTTAATTGATTAGGTAACTGAGTTGCTAGCAGATGCTAAGGTTATGCCATGTGGGTCAGTTGCCACGAACTGAGATTCTCAACGATGATGTTGGTTCGTTATTGTTAACTGTAGTTGCGAATGCTGAGAATATTCTCAAATTTAAAACATTTAATTAATGGAGTTAATAATGTTTGTGGTTAGATTAATGATAGTAAATTTTTCCTGGCATTAAATTGAACTCTCTTATGTGATTTACCCATGTTCACAGTTATTTTTTTTATCATTTTTCTGTACTTTATATTGAACACGATGTTTTATGTCCACAAATGATATTGACTTTAAAACTTGAGCTTCTTAAGTTTACAATAATTGACATTCTACGTCTTGACTTCTTTGTTCTTACTGGCTGATAACTTGACAATCTGATCGATACGGTTTTGCGGCTACTGGCACATTTATAAATGCATTTATTAAAGTTTACCTAGAGGCCGTGTTTTTAGTTCCAGTCTGAGATTTCATCGAGGTCGCATGTTTAACCGTTACGCTTAGCAGTTGCCCAGTTGGGAAGGTTTTTTTTTCTATTGCAGCCTAGTCATGCTTAGACAAAAAAGGTAACTGAATCTATGACAAGTTGCAGAATTTAAGTGCTAAAATAATTGCGTAAGTCTAACCACATTGACTACTGCCATATCAAATTAAACACACGCGACTGCTCGTAACTTATTTGAAGTTAGAGATGTAAATGTGAAAAATAGTTGAAAAGAAGTATAAATAAAATCAGAATAAAAATTTCCTGATATATAATCGAATTTCTAACAACAAATATGTTACCTTATAGCTCCCTTTTAATTAGTATACCTAGTAAGTTATTTGTCATCTCTAATTCAAAAAAGGAAACAACATATATGAGATGGAAAAATAATAATCATAATATCGCGTCACAATAACTTAGAGATTACTGATCATTTGCATATTTGATTCATGTTTACAATCAGTAACACTTTGTGGCTGTATTTTTCCACTGGCCAATGGCAAAAAACAAAGTAGTAAAACAGTAAGAAAAAAAAAAAAACGTCACCAACTTACTGCCGGACGATGGATGTGAATCAATGACAGGCAGACGACAACAACAACCAACGACGCTAATGTGTTTGTTATTGTTTTTTGCTTTTATTTTTTTAGTTGGCTATTGTTGTGCCAGCGAGTTAACGAGCTAATGGAAAAGTTTATACTAGAATCTATAAAGACAAGGCAAACAAACACGCGAGTGCATGATGTGTAATATGTAATGTCCCTTGAAAGTTTTCAAGTTTTCTCAGTTTGCAAACAGCGAATTTAACTACAGTTTTCAAGCATTTTCATTTCGCAACTCAAATGTACAAGCAACTCTGTGGAATATTTATACGTACAGGGCACATTAAATGAAATCTTGAGTTAAGATGAACTCCATGACCTTTTAAAGTATTTAAGTTTACACATATATTATTGAACTACATCAAAATACAAGTTTATATGTCATCATTACCTTTAACCTGACACAGTCATAAAAAGTGCTGAATAATCGTGTTACATCTGAATTTAACATATAATATGGTTCATTTTTTTTTTTTTACTTCATTAATGTAGTGCAAACTATTGCTCTATTACAGGGTAGCTTGCCGTCAACCAAAACACTTAAACTATACTAACACCTCTTTTTTTGTTGGATTTTGTTGAACGATGATAAAGTTACTAAGCTCAGATAAAAAGTTGTGCCAATATTTGCCTTTTGCCGCCGCCTTTGATAAAGCCGCATTTTATTCAATTATTGGCGGATAAAGAGAGCGCAGCGCATTAATATACATATATACTTATTATATCAATATAATAGCCAGAGCAAACTTTTGCTGAGCACTGTATAAAGTGGAAGCAGGCAGTCGCAGAGCTAATTAAATTGGATTTATCTTAATGTCATTGGATTTGTCTGTTGAAAGCTGCGCTTAGTTTTGAAATCGACCATCGTCCACTCAGATATATATTTTTAACAAAAACCACATCGCTATCTTATCAACAGATACAGTCAAACCCCATAATATTTGTATTTTGTTTGCTGTGTGTGCTAAACTAACGTAAGTGAAACAAAATGCTTTAAGACACTTACGTATGTATATATATGGACATTTGTCATGCTGTCTGACAGAGGTCTGACTTGTGGCTGGTAGGTGTGGCTCTCGCTCTTACTGTCACTGTCAATTAGCCAAGGCTTAGACGAATAGTCTAAGTAGCTTGTCGATTTGTTTGTTTCAGCGGAAAAGCAACAACGCGTGAAATTAATTAGCGTCCCGTTGAGGAAATGCGTCGTTCAGAGACCTTGTTAAGGGCATATAACACACAATTTTCTAATGGCTTATCACATGTTATGCGATGTTTTAAAGCCAACAAACTTATATGTAATGCTCTACAATGGTATAATCCTTAAATACCTTGACGAAACGGTTAAATAAGGCTTATTTAAAATGATTAAAAAACATTGTCGGTTAGTTAAAAGACATGTAAGCTATCCCATAAGAGGATTAATTTAACTTTTCACAAAGCAGATGTAAAATACTAAATTCTCTCGTGAGCGAGTTAAACTGACAATTTGAGTTCATAAATAGCACGTGATCGAATCTATATGTAGCAAACATCAGGGGAAGAACACAGCCGTAAATTCTAAGTATGCGATAAATCTGTAAGCTGTTCAATAAAGTAAAATGCCGTTTTCCAGACGACGTTAATGCGTTAAAAAGTCAATCAATTAAAGTGCAAATTTTTTTGCTTCACCAACGACACGCCAAGCAATTTTCAATCACCGCAAATGCAAATCACATGTTTGGCAAGAATAAAATCGAGCTGTTTTCAGTCGAATGGAATAGGTTAATACCAACCGCATAAAATCTTTAATCATTCTAAATTATGAACGGCTTGCATTAAGAGCTTAAAAGCGGGCAGGGGGTGAAGGGAATATGATATACATATTGCAATCAACTGCCAGGTGAGTTCCACCATGCAAGAAAGTCGAATCATCGTGACCAATGCCATTATTGTTTTTATAATTTACCAGCTCAAGGACACGCCACGTAACATGGCCTAAAGCCAGGTCTTATGTGCATCATATATGTATGTAATATATATATATAAGGCACTTATACGAAGACATTTGTTAATGACCGCTGTCTGCCCATTTTAGGTTCAGCTGGGAGTGCAGGGCCATTGTATGTAAATATTGGCTAGTAACAGCAGCGACAAAACTTATACAAACATGTTGGAATTTCACGCCCATTTTTGGGTGCAAAATAAAATATTGTATTGTCAGCCACATATATGGGTGAAATATCACTTAAATCAACTTTGTATATGGTCTTATGTGGCTTAAGTGCCACAATTTGTGTTTTTCGATAGCGGGAAAGACGATCGATATAAAGCAGGGAGTCCAAAAGTGAGTGCAAAAATTTAATATTTTAAATACAGCTGCAGTCGCGAGTTACGAACGTCAAAAGTGACGTCACGTTATATGTGAGCAGTTTTAAAGACAGAGAGAGAGAGATAGAGAGATAAAAAGCTAAAATATAAAATAAGAGCAACAAATTAAAAAAAAAAACCGGCTTTGTACGTGGATCATTTGACTGGTCAACAGTTGAATATACACTGGTCATTGTTGTTGTTGTTGTTGTTGTTGGAGCTGCTGGTGTGGTTCTCCTTGTGTGAGCCATAGTTTTTAACTTCTTTGTGCTGGGAATCACAGGCTGATGCGTTGTTAACAACAGGTTCATATTGCCAGCATTTAGAGCGGCTCATTAAGCACATCACGTGCTGGGTAAAATCCCTGTATTTAAAAATAAAAATAAAGCCGAGCCTCTTTAGCCAAAAGAACCAAAATATTTACGATTGCTCATGCAGACGTAATCAGAGAATTTTAATTTGTTGCCATCATTTGTCGCTTCTACTCATGTCCAAGCCACTTGCCAAGTCATTCAAGTGCGGCGTTTTTAGCAACTTGTTTACAAGCTCTAACTGTTGGGTTTCGTTTGGAATACAAATAAAACAAAAATGTTTAACTAAACTAGAGAGATAAACAAAAATCCCAGACACTTGAAAGCTTAATATAATTTTGTATGCAGTTTCTTTTGGCGGCATTACTTTGATCTATGATGGCTGTGGCAGCTTGAAAATCTTTGCGTAGTGCCACGCGAGCGGAGATCCCAATTAAACAAATCACAAAATCAAAAGCAAATGCATTATTTAACCTAACGCCTACTGCAGCAGTGCTATCATGCATCAAAGCAGTGTTCGACCAATTAAACTATTATAATATAGACAATATTTGATCAAGTACAAATTGTCTTTGTTCCGCTGTATTATCTGTCAATATAAAAGTGATAGCGCCTAGACGCGCCTGATAAGCATTAGAAAATAGGCAAAAAAAAACACTTGGGTTCTTCGTATGGTAACGACTGCGTAATACTCTTTTTAATGAATAAAAAGTATGGGTAATAAAAAGTTGATTTCATTTTTTAATAACAGGAACCTATGTGAAATGTGGGACTATAAAATGTATTTAGAAGATTCTATTTGATTTTAAGGAAAATTTCTTTCAATGTTTTTATTTTAAAATGGTCGGAAAGAGACTTTAAGAAGTTTAATGAATCTACGTTTTGATTTTCATGATTAAAAGTATAACGATATAACTCATCTATAATTTTGGAAAACAGAGTATAACAAAAAAACTTTAGATTTCAAACAAAAGCCATGTATAAAGATAGAGAGCAGCAACATGTGTTCAAAAATATATGCAAGTACACAAATACAAATGAATACTTACAATGTACGTAGTGCGTCCGTTTTTGCCTTGATTTACTTATTTGCGTCAATATTTGCCACACATAAACAGCTGGGCTGACTGCTAAACGTGTACAAAGCGAGCGTTAAATTCACACCCCTAAAATGCCGCTAAGAGGCTGTGTACTAAGCTTAGCAACTTGAAAATATTTAAATCTAGAACACATAACGTGGATCTTAAGTAAATTGTCCGGTCCATATGGCCTTTTCACTGTTAAATACGACAATTGACATAGCATCTATAATCGTGTAGAGTCGCTTTGTAGACTAGCTCGTGTGTGAAATCGAAGGAGGGGCGTGCCCGAAATTCAAAACAAGCGCTTGGCGATAAGAAAAAATAATATACAATATTTGTCTATTATTTTGTTTTTTGTGACGGTCAGTCTTTGACTTTGCGTAGGGTATTTTTGGGGGACATGTGAAATGAGTGAAGTTCAAAATCATTCATTTAAGATATTATTTTACTTAATAATCTCCATCTAATGAGCTCTGTCAATATTTTGCAATTAAAAATTGTTCGATTTAGGTTAAACAAAGGAACTAACGAGCCTTAAAAAGTGTTACTGTATTATCCTAATGTTTTAAGCAAATATTTTCTGTTTGGAAAAGTGATGATTTATGTTTTCAATGCGCAACTTCTAGCAACATCACGACTCTCCACATGAAGTATTTAAAGACACTCCAGCCCAGAGAGTTAGGTAGGGCATGTAAACTGCGCTTTAGCCCCGACGAAACTGAAACGATTTTTGTTTATATTTCACAGTCGCTGGTCGCGTGTTCAATGCTTCCATGATGATGCTTTGATCACCCAATTATGTATTGCATATATTGTCACTCAGTATTTAACTGGTCGAACAATAGAAGGAACGCAACTTGGATGAGCTCATGTATAGGGCTCTGGGTCATGTTATAAGCAGCTGATCGTTGTGAGTTTGCTTTGTTTGAGGAGCTGATGCGTAGTATTTATTATGAAAGACGAGTAGCTGGCCTATTGTCAACTGTCATTAAACTAAGTTTATCTTTGCAAGTGATATTCACGTGAGAGTAAAGGTTAAGTCTAGTACTTTAATCATAAAACTTTACTTGTTGCCTTGTTAATAAAAACAAATATAGCTTCACATTTTCGATTGGAAAACAAAATTGTTAAAATTGCTTAGACACCTTTTACATCATTTATATATATATATATATATATATAAATTGTTTTTCTAAGAATTTTGTTCACACTTCGTACCCTCAGTTTGGCATTTATGCTTATCAACAACTGGTCATTGTTTGTAATTTGTGTCGATAAGAATTGTTTACCCAGTTAATGTAGCATAGGGCCGAAGCGTGCCCGTTGTTTTCATATACAGCTCATGCAAATATATAACAAATTGACTCCCTAACTGAATCACAGAAAATAATTAATGTAAACATACAGACATATTCGTGCCTTATAGAGAAAATCAAAACACAATCTGTAAATTGTGAATTTTGCTGATATAATTTTTATACCCTGATCCCATTAAAAATGGGAAATAAGGGTATAATGAATTTGTGCAAAAGTATGTAACAGGCAGAAGGAAGCATCTCCGACCTCATAAAGTATATATATTCTTTATCAACAGTCGAGTCGATATAGCCATGTCCGTCTGTCCGTCCGTCCGTCTGTCTGTCTGTCTGTATGTATGAGCGCTCAGAGACTATAAAAGCTAGAGACTCCAGATTTGGAACTTAAGCTCGCCTAATCCCTATGCAGTACAAGTTTGTTTTTGATTTTCGATAACTCATCCCGTTTCCGATATACACATGGGATCGATAACAATAAAATCTTGAATTTGAAAAACTTTAGATGGCATTTTAATTATTAATCAAAATAATAACAATCTGTGAAATGTTATTAAAATCGGTTAAGAAACACCGGAGATATGGAACCTTGAAGTTGAGTATGCAGTATGCAGTATGTGCGTACATACAAACACACATTTTTGTAAGCACTGACTGTACGCGTAAAGCATAGGGATCAGGGTATCGTCTAGTCTCTTATCTCATAATTTCACGAACCATCTCTTTCTCTCTTGCAGTTTGCCGTGAATGCTGAGAATTTCGTCAGCTGTTTTGGTTGGTGGCCCCACAACAGAAGCGACAGCGACAGAAACAGCAGCAGCAGCAGCAGCAGCAACAATTGTTTACTTGCGCCTAATAAAAATGCAATTTTTATGGCAAAGAAAATAGAGCGTGGCCTATTGCATTGCATTGACTATTATTGTACAGAACCCAGATGAAAATTGAGGTTTTTGGAAAATGTGCCAGCAGCAGCAGCAGTAACAGATTGTGATGTAATAAGAGCACAGCAAAAGTGAAGCCGCTTGCCAATTGAACGTTGCAAAAATATTATACAATTTGTGAGCTTGCAACGAACTAGGACAACTCTAAAGCTGATAAATACTAGCTGGCAACAAACGAGCAGCCGCAGCAATACCAACAATATTAACAGCAACAGCACCAACATAAATTCAAAGTCGCATCGGTATTAATTGAGCGGGAGCGTGGGAACTACAAATCACAGCAGCAGCAGCAAAAGTAGCAGCAACAACAATAAAACTTTTGCTCGCTCTCCACGCTCACAGCTCTCACAGCACTCATTGAGAATCAACAACAACAACAGCAGCAACAGCAGCGGCGACAGCGGCAGCAACAGTTGCTGTCCGCTCAGTTGGAAGCGTATTGCTTATATATAATTTGAGGCGTTGCGGCCGACGCACACGACAGTTGTGCTTGAAACGCTTCGAAGTGAAGATCGTGCTCGATCGACGCGCGGAAAAAAAAGAAACAAAAAGAAATTAAACGCTAAAACACACAAAACTTAAAAGCGTTCAAAGATCTATACAAATTGAAATTTACGTGTGGAAAAATCGAAAAAGAAATTTTTTTTTCAAGAAATTTTTGTTCAACAAAAGTTAATAATAATATCGACGACGAGCTTCGCGCCTAAATTAGCAAGCGTTTGCAAGAAACAAGCCACAAGAAACAGAAACAAATGTCAAATTGGTAAACATAACATAAAGAAAGCACATATGTGCAACGTGTAAACTAAGTGAAACTCTTTTGTGTGTGTATATGTGTGCCCAAAATATACACAAAAAATAAAAAAAATCATAAAAAGCAAAGAAAAGTGACACTTAAAACTGTTAAGTGATGTGCGTGCCACAAGCACAACAACAATTACAAAAGCAACAACAAAAGCAAATACAAAACAAATATAAACCCAACAACAAACAATTAATTGAGCAAACATTAGTCGCATAAAGAGATGGCCATTGATTTTCTAATCTTGGCCCTGCTGCTCATCTCGTTCATCATCAATCTGCTGGCACTGTGCGCATTCTGGATAACGCCGGGACTGCGCACCACAGCAAATCGTTTCACCATCAATCTTCTGATCATCAATCTTATCGGCTGCTGCATTTTAGCACCGACGTTATTTCTGAGCGGCTTCAAGAGTTTGTCCACCTCGACGGAGCAGGAGCAATTTTTGAGTAGTGTCAACGCTGACGGCGATAGCATTGAATTCTACTCAAAACCGGGCAATCATCAATTAACCATACGTCATCATGGCCAGCTCGTGGAGCAGGATGGCATTGTGGTGCGTCGCACTAACATCACAACCAACAGTTTGGGCGATACCATTGAGATGATCTACAAATGCAATGCAACCTATTGCCGTGAACTAACCATCGATGAGCGTGGCGATGGCGGCATTGTCATAACGGAAATGCAGGAGGATAACTTAAGTGTTCCGGTTCGCGCCAAGGGCATACACTTGCCAGCGGTGCAACTACGCTGCTGGTCTATTGACATGGCCGCAGCTTTGGGTGCGCTGGCAGTGCTCTTGGTCGTCGGGGATACCTGGTGTGCCGTAACGGATCCGTTGCGTTATCATAGTCGGATTTCTGGTGTTAAGACCTGGATGTTCATAATGCTCACCTGGGCTGTGGGCATACTTTTTGGCGCTTTGTCTGCATTTCGTGTGCTAGACTTTGAGGCCGATACGCTGTTAAGCCGGCAAAGGCGTCTGGCCGCGACATACTTCAACATCACCAGCTCCAACACAATCTTTGATGTAGTCTTTGCCTGTGTGTATTTTATTGTCATCATACTGCTGCCCTTTGGCTTTGTGTGCGGCATGTATTGGCGCATCTTCAGTGAGGCACGTGGAAATGGCTTACGCATGCGACAGAATGGCTCCTCCCCGCTGCTGCAGAGCGCCCTGAATCTAACCAATCAAGCTCAAGCAACACCCGCTGCTAATTACACAAACAGCTTGTGCGTACACCGACATTCCATTTCCTCGGCCAGCTCCCATGGCGGCGGCATTGCTGTCAGCGGTGGTCTCCAGATGCAAATCGATCGACGCAGTTCACCAAGTTGCTTGCGTCGCGACTCTGCCGCCAAGGTGCTGTTGCCCACCATCTCTGATGATGGCTCCGATGTCGATGTAGATGTTGAGTGCGGTAATCAGTTGATGAGTGTGCCCGAGCAAACAATTGCCGATCGTAATCAGAATGTACTGCTTACACTGCAAACGGCAAGTGGCGAGATTAAGCGTAACTATTCGGCTAGGCAGCTGCCTTTATTGGGCACCTCATCACAGGATCTCCGGGAGTTAAATCGTCTGCAGGGCATTCGACAAGTGCACAGCTCTCCAAACCTACACAAGTATACAGAGTTGAGTGAGAGTTGTAATTCACCACATCTGCTACATGCACAGCGCCAACAACAACAGCAGCAGCAATCAGAGCAACAGTTGGCCACAGAACAGCACCAGCACCAGTTGCCCGTACAGCTGCACACACACTTCAGCTGCAACCATCATCAACAGAATGCTCTGCAAATACCCGCCATCCATGCCTCGCCCAAGGCAATAAGCTATATGAGTTCGTTGCGTCATCGTCTGAGCAATGCCAGCTCCTTGTTTAAATATCGCGAGGAGTCGCGTGCCGCACGGATTAGCATTCTGGTGGTCGTAATGTTTGTGGTATCCTATTTGCCATATGGTTTGCTGGTGTTGCTGCAATCGCGTCTCTCAGCTGCCAACTTTAGTGGCTCCACGCAGCTGGCCATCTTCATGATCCTGCTGGCCAATATCAGCTCGCCCTTCATCTTTGCCTATCGCAACAAGCGTGTGCGTCGTGGTGTCAAGCGCCTGTTTGGTTTCAATACAGCTGGTGCACTGCAGCGTCATCATAGCAGCAGCATGAAAACAAATGGTGGCTCCGGTGGTGGTGGTAGCGGTGGTGTTGGAACTAACAGCGCTGCTCAAATACAGCGCAACAGCAGCAAATTATCGCAGTACAGCAGCAACAGTTGCCGCTACCTAACGCCGCAGAGTTCGCTAACAACAACTACACCGGTGCATACCACACTTGCGTTGCGACCCAACAGCAGCTGCAGCACCATCATCAATTTCAGCGGTGGTGGATACAAGAACTCTGCCGATTCGGATGATGCAACCGAGTCGACACCACCGCCGCCACAGCGCACAACGCGACCCAAATTGCAGCGTGGCATCACAATTGTGGAGCATATTCATATTCCTGGTTCGCCACCCAAATTTCAGGCCAGACGTGGTCTGTTCAATATGCTGTTTCGTGGCTCCACGAAACTGCACTCCAGTTGTTCAGAGACGTTGCCCACGGAAGTCTAAAGAAACTAACTAACTCACTAAGTAAACTAACTTAATGTTTATTGCTTGCTGAAGAATTCGCAGAACAGTATTCGTTATTCGTAAGTTTAGCCAATTAAGCCAAAACAAAATGGAAATGTAAACCACAAGTTAATTTTTAATATATGCTGTGCTAGAAGCTTTTCATGCCAAAAACTATAATTTCACATCATACAAACAAATATTTAATGTCTGGGCTTGTCAAACTGGCAAAAAAAAAACCAAACAAAACAAACAAACAAAAGTACCTTGTAAAACACTTGTCCTACAACATTTAACAAAAATATTATATCGATAAACAAAAATAGCAAAATAACAATTGTGTACAAGTCACCACAAATTTTAAGAATATTTTTAAAAACGTAAATAGCATAAATGTTAAACATACGTATTATCTTTATATATCAAGAAACTTTAAACGGGAACCAAGCAGCCAATTTCGAGTACCTAACAAAACAAAAAACAAAAAACAAAATAACCAGCTTAACAAATGGTTAATACACTCTCACACACACACACACACACACACACACAAACAAACACATATATTTGAAACACCTACGTTTATTAAGTCAATTGCTTAAGACTCTCACAAAACAACAACATTTATTTATTTATTTTTATTTAATTTGGTAAATATTTATTGATTGAACACGACAAGCTTTAACAAAACACAAAACAAATGAAAAACATTCGGGCTAAAACCCAACGCTAAGCATTCAATTCATAAGTTTTATATATACATTAAGTAAATGTGCAAAGCATATATATATACACACATACATACATGCATACATTAATATTGTATTATTATCGATTATAGATTTATATGTATACACTACAGAAGGCACTTAGTGCTAGTTATATATATGATTTCCTTGATATTGCAAGCGGCAGTTTTCATATTGAAAACTTTGCTTCCGTTCTATGCAATGTCTTCGATTTAGTTTTTTATAATTTTCGAACTGTCTGTTTTATTATTAGTTGGTCAATGAGCGCAAATTAATATAATTTTTATTTAATGACCATTTAAGTGGATTTGCTTTTTTAGTACTTCAGTCATAGATACCGTGCAGCTAAATACCTCATTACTTTTAATTGAATAAAAATAAAAAATACAAAGAATACAAAAATAACACACAAGCTATTTATTATATTATTATTAATAGAGCGTCAACGGGCAGTACGTGCCCAAAGTTCTACTTATTGGGCATGTTCTGAGCCGAATCAATGTATTTGCCGCCTCTCACCGAACGCTTTATTTATTATTTAAGTTCAATTCAGTTGTAGACCATATTTTGTATTTGATTCTTTTTTGCTGCCTTTTGACTTACTAAGCACTAACAACAAAGCCTTTTGTAACTTAAAGATATATACTATAAAAACTCAAATAAACACACACACAAACATACATACACACACACACACACACTCCTACAAAAAGAAAAACAAACCTCGAATTTATATTTCTAAAAATTTACAAGAAAAAAAGTATATTTATATGTCTTATAAATAAATATTTAATAAATATATCTCTATGTATGTTCTGTGTGTGTAGACAAAACTAAAAAAACAATACAGTTCCCAGAAATTTACAAAACCCAATTAAGTGGGATGCCGAGCAAAGTGAAAGAGGACGGAATTATAAAGGAGAGAAAATGTAATTGTCAAATGCATTCAAAAAACTAACTATTTCATGTATTAATAGTTTATAAAAATACATATAGTACTCTTATTTTTTGTTCAATTTTAAACGCTCTTAACTATAAATGTTAAACAAATAAATAAAAACAAAAGAAAATACACACACACACACTCAAGTTCGATGTGACAAATAAGCGTTTAACGTGAAAGAGCGAAAGATACCGAATACGAAATGAATGGAAATGAAACCAAACAAAGAAATGAAATGAAACAAATACACAAAAAAAAAAACTACAGTACAATTATAATTGGTAGCTACATACAGCAAGACATCAATTTAATCGAGTATTTTCTAGTTATGCTTATATTAAAAAAAGAAGGATAAAAAAACAAACTAATAATGCTATTCCAACAAGAACAACTATTTAAATAAAAGAATATGTGTCTTAAGAACAATTAATTATTGTGACTTTTTATTTCTTAGACATTATTTCGCCTCTTTTTTGCAGCCAAACTTGTTTGATCTGCGATAACTACCCACGCAATGCTTTTTGCACTTCTAGATGATACGTAAGATATGAAAGAGGTTGGCTTAAAAAGTTCACAAAACACAAGATTTAATTAAAATTTTTTTTTCAAGTTTGACATCATATTAAAGTATTAAGAGATTTAACACAAGAACTTACTTAATTCATAATTTTGTTTTACAAACTTATCGATCCAACCTCTTTCCTAGCAACAAGATTTCTTTTCAACTCTGCGACTGGCAAAAAAAAGAGCGAGAGCTCTAGAACACGAACAAACACTTAACGAGTGCTGACTTTAGGGCGCACAAATTCAACAATTCGTTTGCTGTTGCGAATGCTTTTTCATATTCGTGACCATATTAATTGATTCATATGGCTGTGGCTCGATAATAAAAAAAAGAGAAATAAAATATAAAAACTTATTGCTACAGTTAGTGTCCTAATGAACGCTAGTTTTTTTTATAAACAGAAATGGAAAAGTGATAAATGAATAATGTTTCAGAACTTTGATTGTCACAAATGGCTGGACTTGTGCTAGCTGCTGTAAATGAGGCGTCGAGTGGTACCAAGTGGTGACATGTTTCAGAACACACACACACACGGACAAACGTACACCACGCATTAAACAACGAGTTTGCTTATTAAAAAGTTATTAGAAGCTCGTGCAACGGCAATTCACATTTGGTGGCAACGGGGCGTATGGGCGTTAAAAATGTTTGGCAATGTGGTATGACTTTTTGATTTTAAGTTTATAAATAGTAGATAATGATATAAAGTTAGGCGTGACTAATCATTTGGCCCATGCCAAGCACTTGGCCTTAACCACTGCTACCTGCTGACTCAGCTGACGTTTTTTGGCGCCACATTTGGCTATCTTGCGGCTTGCTGCTTTGGGGCCGACAGCAACGGAGTGAAAAATGCGCGTAACTAAGTCAACACACAAATAATAAGAATGTTTCAGTTAAAGTGAGTGGAAGTGCTCGACTAGGGAATACTTCGCACTTGTCAAGCGTTGCAAATCTTTAAAATCATTATTGAATCTTATTAAAATGCGCAAGCTTTAACCTACTAGATCGTCACAACTTATGCCTAGCAAGATACGCTTTCTTACCCACTCCTAATGAGTATCACCAGCGACCCTATGACATAGTCAACACTTAACTATCAGCTACCAGCTTCAGCGGATGCGTATCTGTCACTTAGTAAAAGCGGTCACCATAACAGCACCCGAAACTCAAATGTGATGTTTTGCTTATTGTGTGCTTCACTCGATTCAACTAGGCGTGAAAGGGTCTCTCTTTCAAAATTGGATACAGACATACATGACAAAAATGCGCATCAACACAAATTAATTGGACGGACATTTGCCAATTGTTGTGCAAAAATTGCTGCATAATATTATTTCAAGTTGAACATTTATTTTACCTATAAGCCTATGTGAGCATGAGCTCGAGGAATCAAACCACACAGATTTAATCTGCATTTTGATGAGCTTTTTGATTAGAACGAGAAGAGAAGACGACCAATTTGATTTGAATATATTAACAGAAAGTGTGCTCCAAATAAAGTAAGTATTAAATTGGTCGACGAAAGAAATCAAATTTTTTTTTTGTTTTTCGAACAACTTTCTATGCTTTAAGTTAATTCTTTAAAGTGGGAAAATGTAAGGAAATAATACATTTAATATTTTCGACTACATTCACTTATTAAACATACATACAAGAACATAACATTGTGTTTAATTGGGTGCAGCGAAGTGTATAAGATACTTGAAAGTTGGGTTTTATATTCAAATCTTATTTGGTACTGCAAAGTTAAAACTTTTAAGCTTTAGATTATAACTGAAACCTAAATACTCGTTAGTTTTTATTTTTTTATGCGCTGTGTTTGTCTTTGAAATGACTGAAAAATTATAGACTAAAATCGTTAAGCAAGAAGCTTGCTCTTAATTCAACAAATTGATTTCTTGTGTGCTCATTTTGTGATCCCACGACAAATTGCCTTAAACGTCAATTTGCTTCCGTAATGTCAAATAAGCAATGCCAATAAAAGCTAAGCCTAATTTGAATAACTGCATAATTAATAACAACAATTTTAACAAAAAATAATATTCGATTTATGACTAGCAGTCATAACAGTACAGTATACACGTATATATATATATGTATATTTATATTATGTATTTGTCTAGCAAAATTCATTAGAACAAAAATTATTTGTTGGCACAGCGACACAATTTTTATTTTGTTTTATACTATTTTACTCTTTTGACGAGATATATAAATTCAATTTAAATGGTGAGCAGAGAATGAGCTAAACAAATTATTTTGCTGTCAGGTTAGGGAATCTCTAAAGACAACTTGTGTAGGTGGACAACCAGCTGTCAACTTGAGAAAATTTTGTCAAATAGTGAAGAGGAAACAAGCTTAGAGCATGTCGAGGATAAAACTGCGTAAGCGATGAGGCATCTAAGGAAATCCTTAGACAGTAATAAGACGTCCTCTCCGTCTAACACGCTTAGCAAGTAAACAGCTGACACCTGATATATTTTGCTAAGTACATCAATTTATTTAGATGCGTTGGTAAAGATAGATTGATTGGTACGATTTTGTTATTGGCTTCGTCAGCCAGCCTACAAGCGTTTAGATGGGTGTCAATGAACTGTACGGAAGTTTCGGCAGCTGTCAAAGAAGCGTTGAGCATAGAATTTGATTCGGCATAAATCACTGTGGTAGTAGTAGGCATTATCATAAATCTAATACCGCCAATTTTGGCATTTTGTTTTTGTTTTTCAATTTGCATGTGAACTTGGAAACAGCCGGTTTCCGAGTGCATTGACATTGTCTGCACATACAAGCCTTGAGCGTACTCATCTGTTGTTATTGGTTATTGCACTGCCTCCCCACGGCCTGGATTGCTATCTATCTACCCACACCCACAGAGCACAGATTGATATATCTATGTCATACATATAAAGAACGATTACCTTGTTTTTGCGCATTGTACTTTAACAAAAATTTATGGCATCTGACACTAAAGCCAAATTTTACATTGGTTGCCAAACCCAAAATGATGTTTGCGGCTCAAAAATCGAAACATATGTACAATAGCCATATACGAGTACGTGTATTAAGTACCCAGTAGGGTAGGACTAACTATACATATTGCCATGTTCGCCTTGTATGCAAACATACGAGCTGACTTATCAGCGGTTGTGGCTTATCTGCAAATCTAACAACATCATGATTTAATATATTTGCTTATAAACAAACATCGTCCGCTGTTATTGTAATAACAATGCGCTTCTCTTGATACCCTGTGGGCAACAATATAGTTAGGCATAAGTATTACACAGATATGTAGATATAGATAATGGTTTTACTTATACAACAAGCCTATTTATTAAGTATTTGCAAATGTTTACAAAATGACTGTATAACAAACATCTTTAGCCTATTGTTCAAATATTGTTCACAAATAATCTGAAGAAAAAATAAATTTAATAAAACTTAACATCAAAATATAATCAAATTAGTATTTTTGAACTTGTTTGTTTTTTTAGGGCAACTATCAGTCATGTTACTTCTTAATAAAAACACTCTTAGTAACTAAATATGTATATATATTTACACAAAAATAAGTTAATATATTAAAGTACACGTATTTTCAGTTTTTTGGTATATGTTTGGCTCAATCCCATCCCAAAGACAACTGTGCCATTCTCACGCAGCTTAAATTGATATCTTTCTCTCAACGGAAGTGAGCTCATAAATATGTCAACTGGTTGACTGACTGGTCGACTCGCTGGCTGGTTGAGGCCTTATCTCGCACCATTCAAGTTGATTCTCAGCTGTTTTGTGTTTGCATGACGTCATAAGTGTAATAGACACACACACATAAGCACTGTGTGTGTGTTTTTGTAAGGGCATCAATATAGTCGCCCGACTTTATTTGAACTTGTTCCGACCCATGAAATATCAGCAGTGCCAGCTGGCCCGGTCTGGCCTGGCTTGGTTTGGGTTATGACTCTTGTTTAGACTGTTCATTTAATGGAATATTCCATGACAGGTTTCAAATATTGTCTCAGCGCAAGCAAAGTTGAAGCTTTGCCATAACTGTGCTGTTATTGTGTACATTGGTGACGAGGGAAGGGGGGGTTGGCCCACCACCGGCTAGAAGTTTTCATATTTTATTCTTCAAAAGCAAAAAACATTGTTTATCAGACGTCAAATTTGCACCAACCATCAGCCCACCCAACCCAACCCAACCACACTCAACCCACGCAGAACCAAAGACCGTCGAGCCAAATTGAGCAGAACGTACAAAATATATGCAACATGTTTTGACACTTTCCAATTAGAAGACGCCATCATCTGCTCTCTTATTTAGCTGTTTTGAGTAATGCATCGTTTTGTGCAACTAAGTACCATGAAATTTATTTATGCATGTGCATACAAAATGATATAAACAATAAATTCTACACTATATATAAATATTCTGCCCCATATATATAATATACAATACAGTTTCTCGTGCATTTCATTTTGGCAGCGAAGAAATTAAATTTATTATTATGTGACAGGCAAATGGTTTTATCGCTATTCGTAGAAAAAAATATCTTGGTTGTCAAGTGGTGGATCGTGCTTAAGCAGAATCAGCCCAACATATTAAAATAATAATATTTCCATGAAGAAGAACACTTCAAAGGCAGGATGTATGCTAAATTATTTCAAGAAGTTGGCATTCGTCGAGAAATTCCGTTATGTTATATCGAACTGCATAGAAAACCAACTATTTACGGGCTTTACAAACAAAATTGAAATAAATTGCAGCGTTCGATTTAATTGGTGCTGATGATGATGATGCGTAACTATATATATAACTTAGATTATATTTGGCATAAAGCTTTAAATAAACACACAAAATGTCTAACAAAAGAGCAAAAAAATAACAATGAGAAACCGAGTTTGCCTTAAAGATTTATCTCAATTTATTTTTTTAAAGCGTAATTGTGGGAACATAATGTGTACAACATATGCACAATTTTAGATCTTGAACAGTTCGTTCAGGCAGTTAATTATTATTTATTTCAACATGTCATTTTGACTTGACAACCGACCAAGATGTAAATTATTAAGTAATGAAAAGAATAAATATTATTATTATTATATATGTGCATATAATATATGCAGACAAATATGTTTTTGAAGGTGGGAATTTTTTGATGGCTAATCTTTTGTAAGTGCGCATAATAATGGGGAAATATTCACTATTTATGTTTTCTATTACGCAGCTCTAAAAATGATTATCTCTCAAATTCGCAGAATCATTGCGTCCAATACAACAAAACATAATGAAATTCATCAATATTTTTCTACATTAAAAATAGTTAACATTCGATTTTAATTATTAGCCAAATAGACGTCGAATTTAGAAATATTGCGAAAAATGTATTTTCGAATGAAAAGCTTTTAAAAATAAAAGCATATATCTAAATTGAACACGTCAAATTAAATTAAATACAAATAAGTCAGAAGCCACGCCAAAGGTAGCTTATTGATGATTATTTTGCCGCATCTGTCGCGTTCTTTGGCTTTTCAAAATAAATTTCAAATTTGCTTTGTGCTTAGAAGCAGCGACTGTCAACCGTTGTTGCATTTCGTTGCCATTTCGGTGCGTTGTTATTGTTGCTGCCAAAATAAATACTTAGCCGTTAGCTGTGAGTAAGCGCACAGAAAATGGCTGAGAGCAGTCAATTCCGTTGCACATTTCCCCATTGCACATAGAAGGCAAACATTTCTCTGTGCTCTTCGCCTTGGGTCAAACACAATTTATTTCCGCATCTTTATAAAATTTTCAATACGCCAGCTTGGATTGCTGTTTAAATATTTATTAAAGAGATGTACAAAAAAAAAAAAAAAAAACGGGGTTTATGGCTGAGTAAACAGTTGAAAAAAACGACGTTTTTAAAAAAACTGTTTGTATGTTGTATTTGCCGGTATCATTTATTGAATTTGTGGCAAATTTGACGGCAGCTTGCAGTTGGTTTTGTTTTTCTGTTGTAGTTTTTTTTGGATTGCTTTATTTTCTACAGACGAATGCGCTTTCTGCTACTTTGGCTGGGAGCCAAGTAATTTTTTTTCTTTATATTGGGGGTGCTGAACAAAAAATAAGAAACAACAAATTAACAGCCTGCTGCCATTTACAACAAAAACCACAACAAAAGCAACAAAAAATAAAAAAAATTCAGTATCATAACTATTGGCTCTCAAACAGCTGTTTGCTTGTTTGCACAAAAGCGTCAGCAGAGTTGAACCTATTTTGCTGAGAAACTTTAACTGGCATCAGTCACACACAGTTACACAAATATTTAAACAGCTCAGTGTTCCGTGCTTAGAGCTCAGGGATCTACGCTTAGTGGCCGTCCAGTATGCCAGTGTAGTCGTTGATACAGCTATGAATTCAGCTTTACGGCTTGACAGCACCAGGCGCCAAAGCGTTAAGAAAGTACTTTTATATAATAACATTGCTTTGTACCAACGTACCAAGTAACAAATAGGTTGTTTTCTTTCGACTGTCATTTTTCATCCGTTCTCACTTTATGTTTAACATTTTTTTTTTTTGGCGCCACGGTGTCGACAGTCAGCACAGAGGGTTTCGTCTTAGCAGCAGTGAAAAAAACTATTAACTTTTAAGTGTGTTAATTTGTTTTCTAAAACAACAACAACACATTGCAAAAACGTGCCACTGACTGCGTGGCACATGCGGCGTCTACGTAATATGTAAAACTTGCTTGAATTCGAAACCTAGCAGATATTTCCTGTGTGTGTACTAAAGATTTATATATGGAAATAAAACCGAACAGCCTTACTAATACAACTGTTTGCTAGATTACAAGTTTATAGAACTTTACAGAATAGTCTAATGAGTGTCAGGTCTAAGCGCCTCCAATAAAAATTGCAATAAATTTTCTATCTTTACAGTCGGGACTTAACATAGCTATAACCTTTCGCTAACATTCAGAGAAGCAGAAAATTTATTGTTTTAGTAAAATATTAATAGCAAAATTGTGTAATATAAGGTTAAGTGCCCTTGTTTATTTACATTTTTTTGGAGAATTTAGTATTCTATTGAAGCCTACATTGGATATGTATGTGGGTGTGTTGGTCGACTTCTTGCTAAATTAAAACCCACATTGTGTGCTGTATGAGCTTGTGGAAAATAAATTACAAAACAATGACAATAGCACGGCATCGAGGCAACTAGCACTGGCGCCATATAAGCTATGCGCTGCCGACTTGTCGACTCGTAGGAAGTCTGTTGTGGTAAAGTCCAATTAAAGTTGTATGAGAACGAAAGAAATAGAGAGAGAGAGAGAGAGAGAGAGAGAGAGAGAGAGAGAGGTAAAGTAAGCTCGATTTATACCTAAAGATGCAATTCGTAAGCAAACAGCTGGAGCCACATGTGCGCCACAAGGGTAAAATCTAAACAACATCCACACTTGTCGTTGTTGTTGTTGTTGCTGCCGTTCGTGTTTCACTCTTTGCATGTGTCCACGGCGGCTGTTGAAAATTACAGAGTTTTTCAGTTCACGCCAGCTACGGCAGCCAACAAAGTGGCAATGAAGTGCGCCGGCTGCAGCAATCAGGCAGGCAGAAAGTGTGGTGGGGTTTGCAGCTCGCACGACAACACTTAGAGGTTAACCACCAGCCACAAAAACCACCCAGCCACCCAACTGCATGCACTCATATGTACACACACACACACACACATACACGCAACAGTAACACAAGCACACGCTTACACATGTGTACATATACGAAATGAAATGTAGGAAATACACATGCTTCAAAAGATGTTTGGACGTTTTTGTGTTACTCGTTTTGTTCTTCATTTTCTGCCGTCGTTCTGGTGCAAATGTGATTGTTCACTGTGATTTCCCCAGTTGCTGGCTATCATTGTGATTAATTTTGCAGCAAAAACAGAATTGAAAGAAACCTTAGCAAACCCCGTGTGTGCAAGAATTTCTCTTCATATCCGACTATTAGTGCTTCAAGTGGTACATTTTTTTTAATCTCTGACTCATATTACGTTGGTCACTTTTTAATCCGACTTGATATATATTATTTTGATGGTTTTTGTAAGATTTATATTGTAAATAAAATTATTCTAAACAAAATAATAGTTTCAGAATTTCATATATTAAAATATATATCCAAGAATTTATTTAATTCAAAGTATTTTACTTATCGACAGTTATTTTTAAATATTTTAACATTGTTCTTGAATTTTTGTTTAATGTTAACGTTTTTATTAAAAGAAATTACCATAAAATATTGTTATGTCTTTTAAATGCTTTTCCGCTGTTCTTTATTCATTTTTGATGCGATTATTAAAGTCACAATAAATCAACAGCAACAATAACAAGTCACCATATTCACATCAGCATTAAAGGCAAAATCACTTTATGGTGCAGTGCATTGCTGTGGGCTAAAAGTGCATTGAAGCGAAAATCATATTGCCGAGCATTTTTGCCTCCTTCTGGTTTTTGCACCAGCTGAAGCACACTTACTGGCTTCGTTTGCTTTGCTATATTGATGTGGGCGTGTGGAAATGAAAAACGACATCGATTATGCAACAGCAAGCGCTTCATGAGATGCGAACACGCTCGTAGGGATATTGTTTTAAAAAATGTGGAAGGTTATATATTCGAAACTGGAACGGGAACGATAACAGTTTTGAGTAGGTTGTTAGTGGTGGTGGAACACATTGTAGCTCACCTGTTTCAGTGACTTGTGTCATTATTGAAATTAAAATGGCGTCATGCCAATCGATATGCAAGCGACTGTGGCTTAACCATTTCTCACTTCAAAAAAAAAAATACCAACAAAGCAGCGAAGAAGTCAACAAACAAGACGTCGAACGTTGCTGCTGCAGTTATAAAATCGAATAAAGCAAGCGGCCAAAGTCGGCCATTGGCAGTGTAGGGGCAAAGTCAAGGTCGCACCAGGGTAACTTACCAGCTGTTTGCTATTTTTGTTGTTGTTTTTCCGTTTATTTGTTCGCTGTTGGAGAGGCTTGGAGCTGGCGTGCAGTTACAGTTGCCCTCAAAATATACTAGAGGCAACACTAGAGAAGTTGAAATTTCTATAGCATTGTCATGTGGGTGCAATAATATATACAGCATATGTTAGAAAAACATGCAACATTTTGTGGTCAAGCGATCGGCACGTGCCACACACAACGGTTATTTTTTGCACTGTGTGCAACCATCAATGGGTGGGCCATTTGAAAAATCACTCCAACAGCTGCCCCGCAGACACACTCTCATTAAAAGCAACTGTGCCAAGAGATATTTCCGTTGCTGTCAATTTTTTTCCATTAGGAAAAAAGTTTTCCGCACTCACAAGCCGAACACACACATTCCAAGTTGATTGATCTGAGCTATTTAATGAAATTGCTTAAAAGCTGCTAAAAATTTAGTTGTTGCTCGATTTGGGTTTTTCCCCCCCTTCGATTTGCCCAATTAAATTGTAATTATGTATTCAAGACATTGGTTGCTTAAATGTTTGTTTGTTGTGTTGAGCTTTGTTTTTTCGAATTAATTTTCAAATGGATTGGCTATGCTTTGTTTTTATGCTGCGCATAAGACAAATACTACAATTTTTGTTCGCTTACTGCCGATTGTTTACATTGCTTGAAATTCAAAAGAAACACATAAGTCAAAAAATTCAGTAGAAAAATGACTAGGCGCTGCATGGTATGCGCTGTTGAAATGACCCTTGGGCAGTTTTAAAACTAGCACAGTGGAATTTTTTTTTCAAAACAAATGTATAACAATTTGGTTTATGCCAATTTCAGCCAGCTGTCATTTTGGTGTCAGATCGAATTTAACTCAAAACATGGAAAATTACCATTGAAACAAACACAAAAGAAAAGTATCGGCAATATGTTGTAAGGAATACAATTAGGAATAATGTTGCTGTGAATTCTCTTTTTAACTTTTAATTCTTTTTTTCAAGTACTTCCTTTTCTAATTGCCTTGCTTAGTACAATGTTTCTAAGGCCATTAAAAAGTTGTTCTTCTTAATAAAGATTTGCAATAATTTTTTTTATCAATTTTTCTGCTCAGTATGCATAAAAAGTTTATTATACCTGAACGAAAAAAAAAATATGCTTAGGCTATTATTTTGTTTTTTTTTTAATATTTTGTTTAATAAATGAATGGTCATGCTGTGAACAAGAATTTAATTGTTATTAATTTATAAGTAGTGCGCATTTAAATCTATTCAAAATGAATGAAAAAAAAAATATGCTTAGGCTCTTTTTTTTTTTATTTTTTTTATTTTGTTTAATAAATGAATGGTCATGCTGTGAACAAGAATTTAATTGTTATTAATTTATAAGTAGTGCGCATTTAAATCTATTCAAAAATTATTTTTTCTTTTTCGTTTTTTTCTACATAGTATTTTTTTTGATTTATTTTTTTTTACCGTTTTATCGCTTAGTTGGCATCTTTGCATGGTGATTAAACTTCAGAGCTGCTGATGTGGGTGACGCTGTTTTGGGCCTGTGCCAAATTAGTTTCTTATTTTGAGTTTCAACTTAAGCCGCACGATAATAATCGTGCCATTAAAGTGACAAATCGATTGAAGCGAACACAAACACAAAAAGATTATGTGGGTGCTGGTGTAGCCGGTGGTAAATCAATTGGGAACGCTTGTAAATCGATTAGCAGCAATTGTTTTGGGTTTTTCTTTATTTGCTTGCTGTTTGTTTTCAGGAAACTTTAAACAATTGGCAGAAAGAAAAAATAAACATTCAAGCGAATTAAATGGGAAACAAAAAACAAATGATCAGGCAGACAGAGAGCAATGCTTGTGGCCTTCACATCCGGCGACAATGTACTGGCAAAGGGGTCAATCCAGCGCGGGCTCAGACTCCATTAAAGATGTTTTCCCTGCTGTTGACTTGTGACCAAAAAAACGAAAGGTGTTGAGTTGAGTTGAGTTCAGTGAGCACGTAAATAATCTGAGTTGGCCAGCGTGGACAGCGAACTATTTAATTGCGAACCGCACATTAAATTTGCAATTTAAACCAAATTTGGTTATGATGGCTTTTAAGCTACGGTACTTTTCGTTGCCAACATCCGGTGGCTATTAAAAAACACACACAAGATGTAGAGTGCTGAGCTAGCAGCTAGGAAAACGCTTCTGGGGTGCCTCATCGCGATATGGCAAAGTTCAATGCACCTGGAAATGCAATTTGCTGTGGCCCATTCAAAAACAAGAAGAAGCAAAAACCCGACACTCATTTCAAGTGGTTCAGTGTGACGTTTAGCGACAACGACGACGCTATTCGCTACATGAACTCATCAACAGCTAACGGTGGAGAGCGACGAAGACTCTCAGCTTGAACTTTGCACCTAGTCAAAGTACTTCAGAGTGTGTTGAGACTCAGACGCATCATATAAGCAAACAAATGGTGACTGGCATTTTTGTTTTTATTGGCTTAGCTCGGCTAAGTCATAGCTCCGGGTCTGTTAGCCGGCAGCAGGCGGTCTCTTTTAAATACTGGACTCTGGTCGAGAGAGTAATTTAAATGACTGCGTTGTCTGCTGTTTTTTTTTTTAAATTTTTTGTGCTCTTATCGTGTTTTAAAAAATTCTCCAACTGAAAACTGGGTAAAGGGCAAAAGACAAATAAATTCATTGAATTAAGTATTTTGCATATTCATTCATATTTTTCATTTGTTTACTTTTGCGAACAGCACAATTAAACATTTATTATATGAATGATTAAACATATTTTCTGCTGCCCCTGAAACTGATTATTTGACTTTTGATATAATTGTTTTGACAGTACGCAGAGAGAGAAATAAGGCAATTATTAACACTGTAGATTATTTCTATTTGCATGTAATTAATGAATTAAATTCATTTCCATTTAAATTGATTTTTTTATTTTTTTTATCATGTTTAATGGAATTCTGATATGATGATTGATATGCAATAAAAATAATTAAAGGTTTTCGCTTTTGCAAAAATTATTATGTATCATCTTTTTGTTAAAATATTTATCTAAAATTTTATTGAATAAGTGCGCTTTAATGTTAGTTTCAGCTTTTACATTGCTTGAACTTAATGATATTTGCAAAAACGAATGCTAATTTTGTTTCCTACCTCTCTTTTGAATATTTAACACTTTTGTTTTTGCATTTCCCAAATGCGAATCAACCAATTTACCATTGTTGTTTGGCATTTCTTTGAGAGCATTCCTGCTGTGTCATAATGGAACAGGCACGCTTAACTTCCGCACTCGCACTCTCGCTCGTCTTTGTCAGTCTGGCATTCATTCAGCAAAAGAGGCCTGTGAAAGTCGCATTAAAATGCAAAAAAGGTGCCGGCGTCATACATTTCCATGCCAAATATTCGTCTGGCTGGCATCAATATCAGACCCTCAAACAATAAGGCAACGAGATGCGGCACGCGAATGTTGAGCAGAATGCCAAACGAATGGGCAATGCTTCCGCTTAAAGCTGCTTGCTACACGTTCAAACTCAACCCCCCCTCCCGTTGCTGTCCAGATGAGCTAGGGCTGAGCTGAGGCTAAGCCTGGAGTTGAGTCTGGGCTCTGGGGTTCAGCCAATAACTGCGGCAGCTGATTGGCATGCCAAATGAGGCGCGTGTGTGTTTGTGCTGAGCCCTCGCTTGGAGAGACAATATTAAATGCCTAAAATGATGTTATTCCACAATATCCACATAGATCAACAGAGGAGAAGGGTAGACCATGAATAACGCAATCAATGGGCGCGTTATATTAAGATTTGTGCGGACTTTGACAATATGTGCTAGTTTTGTGTGTACAACATTTGATTGTTGGTTTATTTATTGCACAACCGGGCCTAATTAATGCGGCTTATGCTTTATTCGCCGCAGCATTTCGTTTTGGTTTATTTTTTAGGTGATTAAAACTAAACATTTTTATATCGACTGTTAAGCAGTTTTTCTAGTTATGCTTTGTTGGTTTTTTTTTTTGTATGTTTGCAACTAAAAAAGCTTTTGCATAAATTTGTTTTGGTGTTTGTTATGCGCCATGCTAAATAATTTAACATGCTAATTTTCCCGAAAAAAAAGAAAAGAAATAATACTACTATCGATAAATGGCCGCACGTTTGCTATTGATTTGTGTATTTTCAAGTTGAAACCGCAAAAAAGCCGAAACATGTTTGCGATTGATGTATCAGACTTTCTGTCGTGAACAGGTCCATCCGGTGATATATGTATATGTTTGATTCAATCAGGTACTTGTATATACAACTAATTTAGGGCTGAAACACCAAGACAATTAAAGATTTGTTTAATATTCGATAAAATGTATCTTATTGCATAGTTACATTTTATTTATGTTCAATAAGCATGACAATTGCAATAAATATGTGTAAGTCAAGGTACAAAATTTCTATTAATTTAAGAATAGAAAATGTATTTTAAAAATAAATTTGTTTTAGTATTAAATGAGCAGGGAAATGCCATAAAATATTGATAGATATATATATATATATATGTATATATAAACAAACTCTTAAAATGAATGTGCAAAGATATTAACACATTATTTAACTTTTTTAGTCTTCGGTTTGGGTTAGTTTTTATGGCTTGGTTACGAAATTATGACCTTTAAAAATTGATCTCAAAGTTGCTGCGACTAAAAACCAGTTTTCAATTAGTTAACGTTTACATGCTTGCAAATAATGCATTTTAAGAAACAACCGAAGCAAACAACGAGTATTCGATATCCATTTAACTACAGCATTTATGTAGAGTCCAAAAGTACAAATGGTATTCCCAGAACACATTTAAGACTGCTTAAACATGCTCTTAGTTAAACAACATGCCTAACAGTGGGGAAAATAAATGAAAAGTCATTTCCTTCTATAAACAATTTGCACTTAAAAAGAGACCTATGACACGCCCTCCAAATTTTTTACGCAGCCCTCGCACATATGTGAGCATTAAATAAAATCAATGATCACATAAATGTTTATGAAATCCAGCAGAGAAAAAAAAAAATGTTAAGAGATATACAATAAATATAATTAGATTCATGGGATTGTGTGTTAGCGCTTGCAGCTAAAAATAAATATCAAATGGACATTAGACATAAATAACCCTGAATTAAGTCCAGAAACTAGTTGAAACCTAAACTTGAACCAGACAAACTGGCGTCACTGAAATGTTTCATCCATTCAACTTACAGTAGCTGTAAAACTGGTTGAAAAACAAAAAAAATCTACTTAAGTTGCCAGCTGTGCCGTTGGCAAAAAGTATTTTCAGTTTTGGGATCGCTTAGTTGACTGCTCGATTAATTACTTATGATGAGAATGACGAGTTCTGCTGTGCCCAGTTCTTTGTTCCTAATGTTTGATTCAGAGTACGATTTAATTGCCACCTGCGTTTTGGCTTTTTGTTTTGCTAAAAATTTTCCGTTAGACGACACGCCCCACAACCATAAAACAAAGTGCCGCAAAGTGTCATTGCCAAAAAAAGTACAAAAAATTTGTACCCTGCCGTACCGAAACCAAATCTAATTAAGCAGCCAGAAAGCCAGTGTGTTATACAAAGCCTGCTTATTCCCATAGCAACAACAAATTAAAGCCAGCAGCCCGTAGCTTATGTCATTTGAGGTGCACAGCAAGCCATTAAAAGAAGTAATCAGAACTGAATGTGAGATTACATTAAAAAAAAAACCAAACAAACACACACATAGTCAGAAGGTATAATCTATATATCTAAGTAATTAATTTTGAATATGTAAAACACATTTTAAAATAAATGTAAAAAATCTTCAAGGCTTTGATAGCAAATAAATTGATTACAGTTACATTCTTAGCTTTCAGTTAATGCTCCCCTCTTAAGCAATTTAATTTTGTACAGGGCATGTTTAAAAAACCACATGAAAAACTGTGAAAATGAAACAAAGCACATTTAGAGCACGAGTAAAAAATCGAGAGAACATCTGTTGAATACTGAATGAAAATAGCAAATGAACATAAAATGAACAAAAGATTCTTCTTTTCAATGATTCGATTGCGATTTGATTTCGTAATACAAAAATCAGCACAAATGGATTTTGACTTTTGAGACCTATTCACTCATTATCATTATCATGTTCAATGGCATGATCAGCTGTTCTATGATCTTGTAATTATATGGCACAGTTGTTAGAATGAATTAAATATAATAATTATGATGCACGCTTATTTAAACTCACCGACAGAACTGAATCACTGAAAAGCAATTTTAAAAGAATTTTTTAAATAGTTGACAAATATTATATAAAAGTGGCTTATTATATTTAGTCAAGCACTTTAAAAATTAAGTCTAATTTGCAGATAATTATTGTGATTTTGTCAAAAACAACATATCGGCATACCAAATAAATGTAATTATGTTTGTTATTTAATAATTTAAATAACAGTTTCATTTACTCCACGCTTGTATAATACAAAGGAATTTCGAACTGATTTATCTTCCCAGCTTTGAATCGAATTATTCATCGGCTTGCATTGCATTTTGTACTAAACTGAATGTCTTGTCCACATTCCCAATCACAAGGAAATAAGCTTTTAAATTGTTTAATGGATAATTCTAAGAATAGATTACAATTAAGCTGCAATACAATATATCTCGAAATATATAATATGAGTGTTAATAAATCAGTGAATATCGATTTTAGCATTACAATTGTATCTAAGCATCGATTAGTTATCGACTTATTCTACATCAACTGGATCAATCATTGTTTAGGGTTAGTACAGCGAATGCGTAATTTGCACAGAGTTCGAAGTAATTTTGGTTTGTGTTGGCCTCATGCAAATTTGGCAGTGCGCCGCAGGGGATGGGAGTGGCTTTTAAGTGATGTTATCTGACACTGCTATAGGTCTTATTTATTGCGCATACGCAATGCGGTGCAGTGTTGCATCACGAACTTCAAACTGGGAGCTGTATTGTAAATAATGTGAGAGAATGGGCTTGCCAAAAAATAACTGATCAGCAGCCGCATGACTCTGCGATAATAAGATTCCCCTAGCATCCCAAACCCAGTTGATGCAGGCAAAGACGATGACAAGATAAAACAAAGCGCTAATTGATGCATGTCACTTTTTGTAGCTACTGTTGATGTTTACGGTTTTCTTTTTTTTTTTTTAAATATGTGGTTTTGACGCCTGCTTGTGTCAATCAGTCACTCAATCAGTCAGTCAGTTAACATTTGTGTGTTATTTATTTTCTTCCATTCAAGTGCCGACAATTACTTTGCCTTGAGCTTGAACTGCGCTTTTTAGATTATTATATAATTTGTATTTAACTTGAATACATGTAAGCGGCACAATTAGCAGCATCAGTTTCTTAAAACTGAACGATTTATTTACATCTAATTATATCATTCACAAAACACTTAGCGTGCAAGCGAAAAGCAACGAAAATATTATGACTGCATCGAACAAACTTACTTTGTTATTTATGGCATTACAAACAGAGCCGCTCTCTCTCTCTTTATCTGTTGGGTTTTGTTTCACCAACTTGTTTATGGCATTTATGACAATTGTAGTACTTTTGACTTTTCCCCACTGTTAGAACTTTATTGATTTCACTTTGCTTCTCCATTTGCTTGTTCTTCTTGTTAGTTTTGTTGTTTCAACAGTGTCTGTATTAGGTCGATTTATTGGCTCCTATCACTTTCGCACAATTGACTTGACAAATTTTTGCTTAGCTTTTATTTCGGTTATTAGCCAAACAGGCGGCGTACTGAACATAAAATTCATAATGAAAGCCAACAGCAGCCAAAATTGTGTCAATGAACTTTGTGATTAAATCACAGACGAACTCTCTATACACTAAAATGACAAATAAGTTTACCTATTATCAAAAAGAGTATTGAAAGTGCTTGAATATTTTCTCTACATCCATTTTGAACTTTATTGCAATTTATTACACTTTATGCTTCAACTATTACTATGTATGACTAATATGAAAACAATTCATTTGTGTTACATTTTTATCAAACTTTGTGGCTTTTAATTGTTATAAAACTAAAAAAAACTTCTAATGGCAACAAATTATTTTACTTAATGTGGTAATGTATATTTTAAGTTTCTAAACTTAATACTTTAGAAAGATAACGTAGCCCAGCGACTCTTAGAACTAGCGTGCCATGATACAAGCTTTCTTCTTTATGCTAGTATCCGCACACCCGCTAAATGGCAGCTACAACTCATTTTGGACTGTGATTCTATTTGCCAGCTGATGTCATGTTCTTCCTCTTGCTTTGCGCTCGCGCATTTGGTCAATGCCATAAGCATTCGAACTGAAACCGAAACAAAGACCGAGACGGACGCAAAGTTTATTTCATTTTCAGACTATACTACTTAAAACATCAGACCAAAACCAGACCAGCGGCTGCGGTTACGGCTGCTGCTGCCAGAGAAGTAACTTGGCCAAATTTGGAGGGTACTCGTTAACATACTGTTTGTGTATTGTGGGCGCTGGCAATGGCAGACAAAGTGGGCCCAATACTTGAAACAATAGCAAAAACACTTAAATAAAATAAAATGGAAACATTTCCCAAAAGGAAAATGACAAAGAATTAAGTCACAGTCCTAAGCGATAGCAATTCAATAATTGCATAATTCACAAGCGTGCTATAAATAGTTAAACATGCATAAGAAAATGACGCACTCGGAGAATTCCCAAGAAAATGTAATGCAAAATGCAAGTCAAGCGTTATGTTGAGACCCCAAAAACTTGTGTACATTTAGTGTGAGCAGTATTCATGTTTCGCTGGCAATTCGTCAATATTAACAAATATTTGCTGACTGTTTGACAAGTTGTCAAGCGCTGAGTCAGCCATTTCAGCTCGCTGTAAACTCAACCCGAATGGCCCGAAAAGCAATTTCAACAATTCAATTAGTCAATGGCAAAGACAACTGATGAATAAAAGAGACTTGGGGATATTTGGAATAAGCCGGCTATAGTTGGAGAAGGACATGTTTTCTATCAAACAGTAATTGGTACAAACCAATTTCCGTGCACTAACTCAACTAACTCCTCCCAATTTCGCCCAACGTTGCGTGTGTGCTGTTGTTGACAGTTTTGTTGGTCTTCGACAACATAAAAGCTCGAAGCCTTTCATGTCATTGATTTCTTTAAAGTCCAGATGAGTGTGGCAGATCCAATACATATGTGTGTGGGTTTCATCTATAAATAAATAGTCGAGTGCATTTCACAAATTTTCTTTTAATTTCCCAGTTCTTGGTTCTTTTAATTTGCTATCCGTTTTATATCTATGTGTGTTTGTGGACAATTTAAAAATTGCATATATGCAAAATTGTCACGTCATTGGAAAATAATTCAGTAATTGCATAACTTGGAATGCAAGTGGAATGAAGGAGAAGCAAAGGCAAAGTGCAAAGTTGATTAACTATGTGGGAAAGTAGCAAGTATTAATTGACAGACGCTTTATAGAAATTGTGAAAGCTTTCTAAATGACAAAACTAAACTGACAATGCGATATTTCTAAAAGAATTTCAAAAGCAATTATATGTTTGTGATACAGTAACAGGAAATTCCAGCAGAGGCAAAAAATAGAATAGTACAATGCAAAAGTATTTGATATCTAGAGCTGCTCTATTTAAATAAAAATCAATTGCATAGTAATAAAGCAATTAGATATTACAACCAGGTTAGTTTATTAGTATAAATACAAATGGAATAAATAATAAATATTTATAAAAAATTCTGTTTGATTGTTGAAAACTTCGTTTAATTAATTAACATTTAATCCATTCACATGAATTGGACAAAAATATTTGTTTGTTTCTAGTGTTAATAAATGCCCTTTTGCCGAATTATTTATGATATGTTGTTATTTTTAAAGCAAGGCTATATTGTTGTTAATTTTTGCATTAAGTATTGGTAACTTGCCTTTTTGCTTGCTATGCAGAAAACTCTAGATCAAGAAGATACCTCAATGTTTGGTTTATAACTTGAAAAATCACAAAACAACTGCAAATTATATAAAAGAGTTTTTTTTTTATGTCTCTACACATGCAATGCTAGAAAACAAATCAACATTAATCTGATTTAAACTAATCCAATTTTGTTACGTTAAGCTACTGGTTAGGTGAAAGCAAACATTTTTTACAGCTAAATATAAGGGAAAATTCCATTTTTTTCTGGTTTGGTCAAACGCTAACTTTTTGCTACTTTTCGGGCGCACGTCTCGAATTTTGTCAGTGTTGTTTGTCATCTTCTTCTTTCGTTTGGACAAAAAAGTTTGTTGGTAACAGAATTTATTTGCAGCTTAAACAATTTCCGCAGCGACAAGAACAGAAAGTTTATATTGACTGCTAAAGAGTTCAAGAAGCGAAAGTAAGCAACAAGAGGAAATTGCTGCAAAAGCCACATCAAGCCGTAGATAAGAATTAAAAGTCACCGCAGGTGAATTGTGCTGCATTCCTCTGTCAGGCAGTTGACATAGAACTGTAGCAATAAACAGTGAGAACAATAGCAACAAGAGCTAGATCAAGAGCAACAACAATGCTTAGTAAGCTAACAATACTTTTCTATTCAGTTGGTTTGCTCTTGTAATGGAAGTGCATTCCAGCTTATACAATAAATGTGTATGAATGTGAGAGACAGTCTTGAAATGAGATTTCTATTCAAACTTCCTTTCCCCTACACACAAATCCATTAGCAATGTGCGACTTCCTTGAATCTGTTAAGCGAATGCTTGGAATTTAATAAATTTTATGCGCTGTCATTGTAATTCCGATTCCGATTCCGATTCTGATATATTTGCAGGCAATTCAGCATTGCTATGTTGAAGTCAACATCAAAGGCAACATCAACGAACAACGTTCAGAATATCTTGACGCAATATTCGCACCTTATGCAAATGTAATATATAAAAAAATGTACACATACTTTTATATACTATGTATGTATAAAATGCTCGCATACGAATCAAGCGATATTAAATGTAAGTGTGTCAGTCAGTTAGTCGGGCAGTCAGTCAAAAGGTTCAATGATTCGATTTGATTTGAAGGCAATTGCAATTCATACAATGCATTCAAAACTGTTGCTATGCAACTAGGCAGCACCATTGACAATGGCAATGAAAATTTCGTACAAACTACAGTGCATTAAACGTAACGGAAACGATGCGATTGCTTGATGTTGTTGTTGTCGTTGTTTTCAATCACGTGTCCCAATGCTGATTTTATCATTGTATTAAACATACGCACTGTAGCACTGTCTGGAACAATGGTAACGACCAACACTTTGACCCACAAGTACGACCAAAACGAATTCGAATACGAAAACGAAAACGAATACAGCGGGGAATGTGGGTATAAAGTGCACTCAGCTTAAGTATGTGTTTTAGTGCACTTAGTTCTTTTCATGTCTACGCAAATGTCGCTGCATTTATTTCAATTGAAATGCTGATGATGTTTGCATTCGAGACATTGCACAAGCCGACACAGACTAAACAGACGGTCAGACATTTAGACATTCAAACAGATAGACAGATGGACAGTATTTTTTTTTTTAATGTTGTGATAGGGTGGGATTTATAAGGAAGTGCTTGAGTTTTATTGTGAGGTATGCAAACATTTATATGCAGTCAAACGATGAATTGGCAAACAAAAACCAACTCAATGAGGAAGGAAGAGAAATTGAAACTTTAACAACCTTGAAACATTATGCCCTACAGACTGTATCTAATACTTTAACAACGTTGAATCACACCGAATTTAAGACCCTTCACAACAAAGCTTTAATTCATATCCGGCGTTGCATAGCTTTGATTTTAATTCATTTTATCGGGAGACAAATTTGCATGGCATAGCTAATCCATTTGGTAATTGAAAAGCTTCTTTCAACACCTGGTTTCGCTGATTGCCTCGCTATTTGCTTGCTGTGCTCAGATTCTTTTTGAACAGTCTATGCTGCTTCTGTCTTTGGCACTCTGAATATCTTATGAGAAAACAAGTTAAACTTTAGTACAAAAAGGCTGCGTGCTGTAATAGAAAGCATAAACAAACAAACACAAAGGAATATATGAAGAAGTTTTTGAGTATTTGAAATAGTTAACTTGAGATGGAGCAAAAGCTTAATCAAACAGAAGGTAGACAATAAAATCTGTTTATTTATTTATTCATTCATTTTTTTGCTGTATTTTCATTAATTGTTCGTTATTAAATTTTCAACATTTTATAAACCATTAACAATAGAAACACTCAATGTGTCTTATATAATTTTTGCTTTGCCTTTGTTCGACATCATCTTAAAACGTTTTAGGTCTTTAAATTTTGCCTAAATGCTTATAAAAAATGCTTATATGCCATTAATTTTTCCACGTGGTTAGCAAATTTAAAGTAAGTGTAGATTTTGGTCAGGAATTCATTTAAAAAGCACTTAACACATACTTACCCAACTAAATTTTCTAGCTTTAAACGTTTTCAATGTCAAAGCCAAGGCTTTGGGTAACGCTGGATAATCATCAAAGAGAACTTAAGCTTCCGTTTAAGTATTTTTCGGCGAAAGAAACTTTCTGCAGCGTTTTAGTTGAACTTTTCATTTTATTGACGTCAGCTCGTCGAGTTTGCCTTAGCCGGCTTCTCGCTCTTATCCCGGCTATAAACAATTTCAATTAATTTCAAAAATCAACTGAGCGCACTTTGTACTTCAAGTCCTCGCCAACTCGGCGAATCCCAGAACATAATCCGCAGCCAATACACTGCCAGCATTGTCATGCATTCACACAGAACTGGCTAACACTAACACTTATATATAACAAATGGAAAATCTAGATGGCGTCATAGCCATCCAGTGTCCCGTTTTTGGCATTCGCAAAAGTGTAATTACTAAAATGTGCACCCGTTGCTGCCACCACACTTTAGCTTTGCTCTAGATATGATAATTATGCGAAAATATTTTGTCAGCTTCACGTGCAAAGCAATGTCACGACGTTGGCATTCAGTTTCGACAAAGCCCATTAAGCCTGTATTGCTTATTGTTGTCGTTGTTGTCGTTGTTGTCTTGTTATTATTGCTGTTGCTGTTGCTATTTTTATTGTCGAATCAGTGCACAGTGGGTGGTTTGCCTGTGGCTAACTCTGTTGATCCTCACAAAATGCGTAGCACACTTTTTGGCGCCGCTCATTCGTCCATCTCAATTATGAAGCACATTGTTTTTTTTATACCCTGATCCCATTAAAAAGGGAAAAAAGGGTATAATGGTTTTGTGCAAAAGTATGTAACGGGCAGAAGGAAGCATCTCCGACCCCATAAAGTATATATATTATTGATCAGCATCAACAGCCGAGTCGATATAGCCATGTCCGTCTGTCCGTCTGTCTGTCCGTCTGTCCGTATGTATGAGCCAACCGATCTCAGAGACTATAAGAGCTAGAGACTCCAGATTTGGAACTTAAGCTCGCTGTGTATGCAGTATGCAGTATGTGCGTACATACAAACACACATACTTGCAAACACTGACTGTACGCGTAAAGTATAGGGATCAGGGTATCGTCTAGTCGGGATTTCTCGACTAGAGCCTTCTTACTTGTTTTTTTTCAGTGCGAGTGCGCTCGCTATCATCCTGTTTGTTTTTCCAACTTGTTTTGCTGTTCTTGTTGTTGTTTGCCTGAATTTCACGTAGCATTTTAACGACACGCTGTGAATTTTAAACATAAACAATAAGCACAACGTTTGTGTACGCTGTGTATGTCTATGCTTGTATGTGTTTGACAAGTTAATATAAAGTTTATGTTACGTAGGTCAATTGGTTTGTTTTTCATTTTGGCACACCATTTTAAAACCATTTTTGAAAAAAGGAAAAAGTAAATTCCAACAAAACGCCAACACGTGAAGCATTTTTTTTGTTAACCTTTATAATCTTGAAACTAAAAAGGCATTGCGAGTGTCAATTTCGAAAAGAATGACAGCAAATGAACCTAACCTCATTACAATTTCATAAGCGCAAAACATTTCTCTATCACTTTCTCGTCACGCCCACTTCTCGACTTTTCGCCAGGTGCAATTAGGTGGCATTCATTGCATTGCTTATCATCAAAAAATATATTTGTGCATATAATTACGTGTGCACAGAACGTTAAGTAATTGGCAAACTCCCCCTTCGCGCAAATCACCCAACCGCTATGCTGTGCTGTAACGCAGCAGCTGCAGAATAATACACGCGATTCTTTGGCAAGTGATTTTAAGCTGTAAATTGCACACTCAACTCGAAATCAGATTCATGACGCGCTGATTGTATTTTAATTGCAAAAATTAGTTAAAATAATAAATGTCAAGGTATGTGAATAATTTTTCTACGAAATGTGTCAGTGAAAGTTATTTATATGCTCTATATTTATACATGATTCTGTTCGGACTTTCCATACAATTGTTGACCTTTGTGGCTCCATTCATGGCAACTATCGCATAATATCAACAATCATCTCAGTGGCTCAGCAGCTCGGAAGCTCGGCACTTACTCTCCCACGAGAGTTGCTCGTGATTGTTGTAAGCGGGTGATTTTTATTAATGTTCGCCAAACACACATCTCTACTGCGATTTATACGATCTGTGTCAATTACGCTGGCAGTAAATGTGCGCAAATCTGATAAATGCATTTGTCAAATTCCCCATTTTTCACTCAGACATCAACTGAATGAACTTGCATATTCACATTAAACCCACACAAATCAGCATCAGCGTCTGTTTGACTCTGATTGCAAGCAGTTGCAATGTTGTTGCATGTCTGTTGAACTTTAAAATTTTGTGTGCAATTCATCTCGGACTCTCTCGGCTTATGCAACACTTGCACGCTATTTGCTCCTTAATTGAGTGCGACTTTTTACTTTACTAAAGCTTTAAGTCGTATCGCATGCGGTTGCATCCAAAAAAAAACAACGCAGCTGCGCAGCTATAATGCTATTTATTACTGTAATGCCAGTCGGGGGAAGTACATTTATTTTATTCGTGACTTTATTTCAGTGTGGTTAAGATTTCAGTGTATGTGCCACATTTAGGTAAAAGAAAGTAAAAAAATTTTTTTTTTACGTTTAATGTTTTTAAAATAAATTTATCACCTACTTTAATAACTAAACAGACATAAATTGCTTGCAATTTCATCAACAACAACAATGGAGCTAAAATGCTTTTATTTATTACTTTAACACTAGGAGGGATGTACATTTATTATACTTTATGAGACTTGAGTTTATGACAAATTGAGAATATTTATCTTCATTTTTTTTAAAGGTGAAATTTACCTTTAAACTTGTAAAATAACGTTGTATGTGAATAAATATTACCTTAAACACAAATGTACATTTATGTTTTACTTAGTTGAAATTATTCTCAAACTCTTTGCTTAAGAATATTCAACCGTCGGGATCGGTCTTGGTCTCTAAGCACATTAAAAGTAATATTAACTAAATTCTTAAGGATAAATTTTACACCAAATTGATTTTATTTCAACAACCAATCGCTTAAGAGTTGTTAATTATTTGTATTTTAATCAGCTTTTTGCAATAAGCTGCCCTTTGACATAATAACACGTGTCTGGTTAAACCCCAAAAGCGTTGCAATCGCATTAAATTCAACACATTGATGTCGCTAGGCAACCAATTGGCCACAGTTTAAACGTAATGCGCTCATCATATTACGCATACGCAGCATGCGCCGCCCAAAATAAATCAAATACGTCGGCAACATGATGTTGTATGTGTGTGTGTGTGTGTTTGTGTGCGTATATCGGAGAAAAGAGCTGTCTTTCAGGCTTGTTTTTGGTTTTCTGGCACATGGCCAACAAATGCAGCAAATGCATGCACGCCACTCGGACATTCATATATTCAGATACTTGACTGTTTGGCCAATTCGACTGATTCTACCAAGTCCAAAAAGCGCACAACAAACATTAAAAAGTCATGCCGCCGCGCGCAAATCAACATCAACTCAATGAACATAAATTGCAAGCGCATTGGGCGTAGTTGGGCGTGGCGGCCAACCACCAACGAATCGATCGACCTTCACATTGGCCGACAGTGGCGTCGCTTTGGCGATTAAGACGATGTCGACCCACAAACCAACAATGCACATGGTCCAAAAAGCTTTGGCTCTGTTTCCCGGCTGTGTGTGTGTGTGTGTGTGTGTGTGTGAATGTTAGTGCAAGCGTATTCAGTTTCCAATTTCAAGCTAACGAATTGATTGCGTACATTCTATACGCGAACTTGACTGGAAATCCTTTTTTGAGCAAAACAAAGAGAATATTTTTTACTTAATTGGTTGACAATAAATTGATGATTTTTTTTTATATGTTTTGTTTGGGACCTGATTCGGTAGTAAAGTCCTTCATGTTAACAAAAAAAGTAAGAACTCTTCACAACATGGCATATGTGATTTATTCTGTTGTAAATTAAGTAGCTTAAGGCTTCTACTGTTTGGTATGACAATAAATATTTAAAGAATATTTGTTTTCTTAGTTCAGTTTGCTTTGAACCTTTAAAGCTTTAAATAGCATTGTTGTGGTGAAAGCATTTACCAACAATGTGTTTAAACACTTTAAAAATGTTCAATTTCGATGAGCTTATCCGTGATTAGCCAATTCGACACCATGTAAGTTAAACGGAAGCCAGACTTGATACAGCTGCTCATGTTTTTAATGAGTTTGAATTTCTGATGAAACAACAGCAGCAATCTGTGCGTGTGCGTGCGTGTGTGTGTGTGTGCATCTGTGTGTGTGGTCAGTTTGAAAAACATTGGAGAGCACTCAGCTGTCAGATGAGGCAACATGCGAGACTCTGGCAATTTTCTGCTGCGTTGGCGGCAAACACGCGTTCAGCTTCTTTTTTGTTGTTATTGGAAGCCTGTGTGACGTTTGCAGCTAATTAGAAACTGCTCGTTAGAGTGAGAGTGAGAAAGAGAGAGAGAGAGAGAGATGAGGGGAGTGCATTGTATGCTATTTGTAATTACGGTCGGAGCTCGATATATTGATTTTTGGTTGCGTGTGTGCGAGTGCAATTGTCTTTAATGATTAGATGGCAACTCTGGTCACGTAACTGCAACTGAAAGTAACGTGACTTAATGTCGATGGCTTGAATGCAACCAAACATGAAATGATTTTCGATCGATACACTTTGCAAAGCAATCAACCCTTAACTGGTCTCTTTAAATCGAGACCAAACTTTTCATTATGAAAGAGTCAATCAAGCAGTCACTCATATTCTAACCCTGACTTGCCACAGTTGCTCCCTCATGCTTGCCTTTCTTGGTTTTTGCGTTGTGACTCAAGCATAACCCTGTGTGTGTGTGTGTGTGTATGTGTGTGTGTCATACGGCGTGTCAATTTCCGTCTCAACACGTTGATGTCGCAACAACATTTTGAAGCGACTTTGCTTCCACTTCTTCTTTGACATGACATTGTGCCAGTCTGTGTGCATGTGTGTGCCTGGCGCGAAATCAGCAACATGGCAGCTCAAACCACACACCCGCAACGCAATTGCGCCGCAGGAAGCCAATGGGTACAGTGATGTGCCTTCTGTGCCACACGCAGCAAATGCCATGCCCTAATGTGTGGCAAGAGCTAAGAAACGTTCCCCAAATGACAACGACAATGGCAGCAGCAGCAGCAGCTGCAGGTCCATTGGCGAATAGAATCCTTTCAGCAAACGTGATGATGTTTACATCCTATACAAATACAATTAATTCCACTTTGTGAACAATCTTTGAGCAACAGCATCAAGCATTGACAACAGTGCTGCACGTTGTCCGCAGGTTGCATTCGAGATATTCAAATAACCTGCTTTTTGTGGCATTGTGCATTGTGTGCGATTGCAATTGATGAACCAAACTTGTCCAGTCAACCCTACATGTGACAGGCAATCAATCTTAAAAGGATGCGGTTTTCACTCACACAAAGAGATTTTCAATTTCGGAAATATTTTGGTAGTAGTACATTAAACATTGAACATTTTGTACAGAGTTTAAAAAAGCAATATATATGTTTAACAAAGTATTTATGGTAATCTGAATATCTGAGAATGAGAAAGTGCGTTTTTTGACTTGAGCTCTATTATGCTCCCATGTGAATACCTGTATTCAGTTAACGGTTAAGTGTACCCAGACTGGATTAGAACTGTCAGTTAACTTTTGCCCTTTTTAATCAGACACCAGGCAATAGCCAGCAGCCGTCTAAGTGACATTTACCTTGAAGCCTCAGCCCCAAATGCCTTAGAACCCAAATGAATAAAATGAAATGAAAGATTCACACTGAGCGATTAAAGTTATACAGAACGCAATGACCCGAATGAACGTGTCTGAATACAAAGCAAGACAAATTATTCAAATTGAGTTGTATTATGAGAGCTCATAAATTAATTTTAATATGGTCCCAAAAAGTGCACTTGAATGCGTTGTTCATCAAGAACTCATCAAACAGCAAAAATAAACTACCAAAAATGAAATGAAAAATGAAAGTTCTTTAGTGATAACGAAATGTAAATACTCTGTGAATTATAGTTTTGTGTGATGTAATATATTTAAGTTTCCTGAATGAATTTATAAATTATGTTGTTGAGCAGTCTGAAAGATTTATTATTGAATTATATGCATTGCGTATCTTGAAACATTTCTGTTATACCCTTTGAAAAGTGTATTGTGAAAAAGGCAATTAAATTCACCATGTCGTGTGTTCAAATATGGGCGTCAGACATTGACGTAGTCTCCGTCGAGGTTTTGAGTGTCGTCGCCGTGTCTGTTACCCAGTCTATCTCTTTCCTTCTCTCTCTCTCTCTCTCACTATGTGTCTCTTGCTGCGTACTTTATTTGAATTTGATAAAGGGAACTTTGCTCTCTCAATGCAGCTGCAGACACGGCAACCAAAACCACAACAGCAAAAACCTATAATGAATTGCGGATCATTGGACAGATTACGTTGCTCTTTTTTTTGTTTTGTTTTTGTTGTATGTTTACATTTGCATCTGCAATAAAGGAAATTGTAAATTGAAATTGGCCGAAGATGCGCCCAAAAGAGAAAACGAAATATTAATAAACAATGCAAAAAATTCAGGGTTTGATTGAAGTGCATTCACTGTCTGTGTTTTGGTCTTGTAACCGTGTCGCCAACTTGAACTTGTACCCGCGTTCAAGTACATTAAAACTCAAGCAAAAGAAAGATATTTATTTCAGCATATAGACCAGTTATCTCAACAGTGTGTATAATTGTGATACAACACAAAAGATACGAAACTTTGAGAATCGATGTACAAACATTTGCATTTAAACGCAATTTCAAATTGATTGGGGAAGTCGACGGTGTGCGTAGAAATAAAAGAAAGCGAACAGGAAACAAGAGCAAAAAAAGAAATTAGTCGGAAGGGTTTTTTAATTATAATCAGCAAAGAAATTCAAGGAGACTTGGCATCAATTTCTGCTTTTGTTATTTGCCAATGGGATGGGAGGGGAGAAAAAATACGTTTAACTACAAAATACGAACAGAATAAGATTCGCTGAAACCAATTAATTCAGTTTAAACTCAAGCGAAACAACAACAACAACACATTTGTTACTCCGAACAACTAATTGCAATTTGTTGACTGAGAGTATAAGACTCCTTTCACAAAGATTTTCTACTGTTTTCAAGAAATATTTTATTTGATTAAGGTATAAGCTTTAAATGCTTTAATTGTATGAAGGATTTTAAGCTAAAAGTATAAGCATTATATATAATTATAAATGCTATCATTATCAATACGCACAAGTGCAAATGATGGCCTTTAATGTGTTCGTATCACTTTGTATTTATAGCAAAAAAATTCGAATTCCTATTAACGCACGTGCCTTAAACGCCAGCATTTGTGTTGTTCATTCATTTATTATTAAGTTTCCATAATAGAAAACGAAAACAAGATAAATAACCATAAGTTTTCCTATTAATGTTAAAATATATTTTAAATTAAACAAAATAAGATAAACTGACTTTTAAAGCTTTCATAGTTGAAATCGAATTTTTTTCTTTTTTTTTTGTTCGCAATTAACAAAATATACAATTCAATGTTGTGTTGTTATGAAAATAAAAATTATGAAATAAATAAATACCTTAAAATCGCATTCTCAATTCAGTTTCCTTAAAAATAATCAATATTTTGACAATTATACTTTTCATGTTTAAATTTGTCCAACTCGTCCGCGCCATTATTAATTGGATGCTTGCCAAACTGTAAAACAGTATTGCAAACGTTGTAAGTTTTGCCCAGCTGAGTGCAACGGTATTTTGTAAGCAGTTAATAACGCTTACCAACATAAGTAATAAAAAGACATTTTTCGGTATTATTTTTTTGCTCTTGTTATAAGGTCTAGTTTTTATTAAATGATGTTCGTTCACCTGCCTTATATGATCATTTTTGATGTTAGTTTTGTTGTTTGTTGAATTTTCTCTGTATTTCAGCTTTATACTTTTTAAGTGAAACATACTGTTTTTTTTTGTTTATTTTTTTGGTTGTACTTGTACGTACAGCTTTCTCGATTTTGTTCGGTTTTGAATAAAAATGTGAGATACCGTTTCATCATTTTGTTTCATACGCTTGTTCTTTCTTGCTGCTAAAACCTAAATAGTTTCTTAAAATGTAAAATTATGTTGCACTGTTTTTTTTGCATCTTAAAATGTTTGCGAGTAACAACGATATGCAGAAAAATATATAATAATAATATATATATATAGAAATTTGAGTAACACATAAGAATCATAAATATATATATATATATATATATATATATGTATGTATAAATAGAATATGTTGGTATAATTTGGGGGTTAGTTGCAAGCTGATGCTGATGCCTCAAAATCGAACCAAGAGATTAAATCTCATTGGCAATCAATACATTGATGTATGTATTTATGTGTTGTAGTATATGTATAACAATAATAAGCTGCAAATTCAAGTGACAGCTTGTTTTTGTAATTGAGATATATGTGTATGTCAACTAGTGTTGTCAAGTTATCTTGCTGAGAACTTATTATTATTGTTAATTGTTTGTTAATAATTTGTGCTTAACAGCAATAACAATGTTTCATATTTAACGTATGTATGTAGTATATAAATGTCAGCTCCTTTGGGGGCTGTTTAATAATGTATAATAATATATAATTTGTTGTTGGTTTCTCGTTTTGTTATCATTTATTATTATTGCGATTGTGTTCGTATATTTGCGTAATTTTCTTCACTTATAATTATAATCATAATCATAAATATAAAGTGTAATAATAATAATTATGAAAAAAAAGAAATCATCATCATCAATTTCTCATATGTTTTTTTTTTTTTGTATATAAACTTTGCAAACAAATTTATGAATAAATAGAAACGAAACAAACTCATGTGATAACAAAGTTTTAAAATCTTTGAAGTGGTTTTGTTTTTGTTATATAGTTTTTGTTGTATTATAAATTATATCTTGCTTTTTCCGATTTACGACATGCTGTAGCAAGTTAATTTCAAACATTTATAGTAATAATTATTCATAAACATCATATTAATCATAATGCATAACTTCAACGATTTTTTGTTTGTTTTCTCCTTTGTGCTTAGAACTAAGAGTACATTTGCGTTTCAATAAACATAATTTTTCGTATTTTTTTTAAACATTCTTGCGTTTCGTTTTGAATTTTTTTTTTTTATTTTTTGTTTGCACGCTTTTTAGCTTTTTGCTTGCTTATAACTTGGAAAATAAATAATGAAAATTGCTTGGGAAAAAAGTGTTTTTTCCAGCAATTCGCTTTGTTTATTATCTGCTGATCTGGCGCTGTTGCTGCCACCTTAGTAGGCGTGGTTGGCAATGAACAGGGAACCCGAACCGGCGCCAGCGCTGCCAGCAACGTATTTGCCCAAAGAAGCATCACCGTTAGCCTAAGAAAAAAAAGAATGTGGGAATAGAGAGAGAGAGAGAGAGAGAAACGTTAATTAGTCTTGCATTCTTTTTTAATAGCCTACCGCAAAATTGCTTAACTTTTGCTACGATTTTTGTGGCATGGCTCACTGAGCTGTAAACCTAATCTTTGCCCCGTTACTTTTATTTTACCTTAGGCAGTTTTTCAAACTTTCTATTCATTCCCCAAACACCCGCACACACGTTACGAAAACTCTTTTTTGTAAATTGAATTTCAAAGTCTTTCGAGCCAAAAAGTTAGCTCGATTACGGTTAATTGCGTCGAAACTGCGTGCCCAGCACAAAGGGTTCCTTTGCGGAACCATAGGCCATACTCCGGACACGTTATTTCAGTTACTCGTTAAACTCATCGCGGTGTGTGAGGGTGTGTTAAAGTTAACTTGGCCAGATTTTTTTCTTCTGCTTTCTTCTTTCTGCAATTTGCATGACTAACTTAATTAAAAGGCATTCGCTGGTATTTCCTTTTAACAAATAAAATTAAATCAAGTTCAGTATTGGAAATCTAAGTAAATGATTTACAACTTTTGCAGGATGTTTAAATTATATAACAGAGATAAAGATAATAATAAATTATGTATAAGAGATGAAGTGCTTACAAATTTTGTTTGTAAATATTTAAAGCTTAAACTCAAGTTAAAAATCATATTTGTGTAGTTTGAATATGTTTTTATTATTATTAGAATTCTACTTGTACGTTTATTTAAGGTAAAATGTTGAAATCCATTTCAGATGTTTGCTGTGAGGAATGTGTTTGGGGTTGGGTTCTGGTTCTGATCTCAGCACAGGTAAGCCAATTATGCTGCAGCCGTTAAATAATTTTAAATGCGCGTTGCACGCTGCTTTGCGTGTGTGTGTGTGTGTGTTTGTAATTTTTTAATTTAGTACTTGTGCGATGCAACAAACAGACTGGTGTTGCCTGCAAACGAGGGAATCGAACCAGCCACATATTTGCCTTGGCATGCCAATCCATTGGCCTGGTTGGGGGGTTTTTTTTTTATAGGGATAAAATAAACAGAATGAGGAAAGGCGGGAATTGGTTTGGGATTAATTAAAACAAATGAAAAAAAAAACAAACATGCAATTAAAAATTATGTTCAAGATGAGTTAAATGTTAAAAAGCGATAGTTGTTAAAATTAACATAAATAGCGGCAGTTAATATTCAATAAATAAGTTTAAATGTAATAAAATAAGGCAACAAATGATAAAATCAAAATAATATATTTAGGTATTAGAATTTTTCTTTGGATACATTTTACCATAATAAAACAGTTATATGTTATAAGCGTTGAGGTATTAAGAGACAAGGACTTAAAGCACATTAAACAGCATACAAAATCAAAATAAAATACACAGAAAAAGAGTTACAAATTTTGAAACATTTTAAAATGATGTTTATAGAAAAGAAAAACAAAGCAAGCATCAAAATGTACATAAAAAACTTAAAAGCAAAAAATTAATTTGAAATGTTTACTTTTTATAAAATCAAAAAAATTGTTAAGTAGAAAGTTTTTTTCATAGTCAAAAAACTTCATTAAATACTGTTTTATTGCCATGCAGCTAAGCAGTCTTATTGTGTTAGCAATATAACAAATTATAACAAATTATGATGTGTACGTGCAAAAAACTGAAAATTTTTAAAGTTTTACTTTACTTTACTTTTACTTGACTTGACGGATCGCGTTTGATCATGTTTCGTTATCACAATTAGCTAAGCTGAAAGCTTAAAGTTCATTCTACAGATTCTAAGCCTAAAGACCTTAGGATCAACTTGCATCCTAGAAATAATATTTGATAGCCCTTTGCCTTGTTTGCAGCTGATTCTAGTATTTATGATTGTCAACATAAAGTCCTTTATCGCCGGCAGCACTCTTAAAGGAACCAGGTTCATAGCAGCCATAGGATGCCAGTCCATTGGCCTAGATTAGTAAGGTTCAATGAGTATGAGTTACTTTGCGTTAATGAATGAAAGATTCAAACCCTGCTATTTAGAACTTTACCATGTCGAAACAACTTAAACTATACCCCAAACACCATCAACGTATTATAAATGTAAAACTCACCTTGGCGCGCTTCAGGAGCTCACCCTGACCGGCACCAATGTTCTCCTTCTTGCCGCCCCAGGCGCGCAGAACGGAAGCCTGCAGGGCACGACCGTACGAGAAGGTCAGGGCCCATGGGCGGGTCAGAGGAACACTGTTGATGGCGCTCAAATTGACAGTAGCCTCCTCCTCAGACTGACCACCAGACAGGAAGGTCACACCTACGCATAGCATTGCACTCATTAGTTAACAAGAATATGAGGAGTGAAGGTATTTTTGTCTTACCGGGAACGGCAGAGGGGACAGTGCGGCGCAGAGCCGTGACTGTGGCGAGGGCAATTTCTTCGGGGGTGTTCTTCTTGCCGCTCTGGCCAGCGGTGACCATGTTGGGCTTGAGAAGGGTACCCTCCAGGAAAACATGATGATCGTTCAGGGCCTTGTAGACGGCAGCCAGAACGGTTTCGGTGACCTTCTGGGCACGATCCAGATCGTGTTCACCATCGGGCAGAACCTCGGGCTCCACAATTGGGACAATGCGCTCCGACTGGCAGATGGAGGCATAACGGGCCAGCACATTGGCGTTCTCCAGGATGGACTGGTAAGAAGGGGTGTTCTTGCCGATCTTGAGGACGCAACGCCACTTGGCGAAATCGCAACCCTCTGCCTTGTACTTGGCACAACGCTTGGCCAGGTCATCCAAGCCCTGAGTGGTGGACTCATCCTCGGAGCCCATCAAAGGAACAACACCAGTGTCGACCTTGATGCCGGGAATGATGCCCTTCTTTCTCAACAACTGGATGAAGGTGGTGCCGTCATCGGCCTTCTGGTAGACAGTCTCGTCGAACAGAATCACGCCGGAGATGTTCTCAGCGAGCTTGTCGTCAGCGGTGAAGAGCAGCTGACGATAGGCACGACGATTCTCATCTGTGTTCTCCACTCCAATATCCTTTAGGCGCTTGCCCATGGTCGAGACGGACTCATCGGCGGCGAGGATGCCCTTGCCGGGTGCGACAATCTTCTGGGCAATGCCCTTGAGCTCCTCCTGCAGCTCCTTGCTGGGATAGTTGAAGTAGGTGGTCATCGTTGAGATTCGCGTATAGTTCTGTAATGGAATGCATTTTGGTGGTCTTTTAGAACGAAAGTTAAACGTAAACGATGGACTGGAAACGCCTTTGAGCACTCGCAAGACTGTAAACTGCATTTGAAATTTGAAATGGGGTCAAGCTAAAGGAGGAAGGGAAAAGTGCGGTTCCTGAACCAAGAATTTTGATACCAGTCCAAAAATATATATGAAACGACTGCAATTTTGTACTACACATCTGAGGTGTCAGAGTTAATACACCAAAGTGACTGGAATTTGTTTAGAAAAAATATGTATACAATACATATTTATCAATCAATCATATGATGCTTAACATTTTGAAAGCTTTGCAAACGCACAGCTGTTTTCAAAGAGCGAATGCTAAAGAGCATTCGCGCCAAAAAGAGAGCGTTATCAACATTCTGCTTGCTTTTGTTTTGTAGAGAAAATGTTGCGAAGCAGTCAAAAGCTTAGAATTTCAAACTGATTTTGTACGACATTATAGAAAATCGTGTTAATTTACTTTGTACAAAACCAATAGCTAAAAAAACGATTGCCATACTTTTGCATTTGTATGTAGATACAGCTTTTTAGCTATCCATTAATCATATTCACAGCTGTTTGTAAAGAAACGGAGAGAGCACAAAACTTTACTTTTCTGCTTGCTCTGTGTGCAACATTTCAAACTGAAATGTTTCTTGAGTACACAAAATGTTGCCAAGCTGTTATCTAAATCTTTCGCTTAAACTTGTTGAGAAACGTGTAAATATTTCTTTTCATTAACAAAAACAGCACATAGAAAGCGAAATTGACATTTGCAAATGCTTAAATCTTGTTTTTAATCAAAACATTTTCCATTTAAAATACTTATGAATAGTTTTGACTTGATAAAAGCCAATTTATAGTTTCTATTAACACAAATTCATTTCACTTTCGAATAAAAGTTGCCCTATTGCAACAAACTGGATTAACTATTGAGAATAAGTCACTTGGTTCAATTATTTTTTGTTTTTACACAGTTCAGGCAACTCAACCAACCTCGAAAGTGATGTTTAAGTAACTGATTCGAGAGACGATTGCGAATTAAACTACAACCTTAACTGATGTAATAAAACCGGTGGCAACTGAAATCGGAGATGGCGAATGTTAGAAGAAGTGCGGTGTGGTGAAACTTTTCGCAATATTTGTGACGTTCACTTTCACTTTTAGTGTGACGTTTGAAGCGCATGCTCCATAAAAACAGTGTGACATTGAACAAGGTCAGGCAACATGTTGCGATTAACGCTGTTCGAAATGTTGCTGCGGCGAATTGGTGACGTGTTGCTTACAAAACGGCTTAGCACTAGGTCGTGAAGCGCGTGGCGATGAACAGAGAAAGAGAGTTGTGAAAGGGGGGCTGATTTTGTATATAGAGAAATAAAGACGTAGATACAACAAAGTCGCAAAATGTTGCTTGACTTGTTTGACATTGAAAAGCACGCAGTAAGAGTAACTATATAAATATATATGTATATATACATAATATAAATATAATAAATATACCACCGACTGATTAGAACTTTAAGCGCAACTGAAAGGTCAATAAAATGCATTTTATACACTTGTTTGATTGAAAAGATAGTTTGAGTTTGAGAAACACTAGATTTTTGCATTTATATATATTATATATATATATATCTATATGTATGTATATATGTAGCTGATTCACTCAGTTATCACACACCTAGACGGGCCGGCAAACGATCGGAGACTGAAATCTAGCCCAAAATGTACGACGAATAAAAATTTATAAAATAAATTCAAGCGAAGCAGCACACAAGAAACCGACACATGACAACAACAAAAAAGAAAACAACATAAAAGGCTGCAATCAATAATAACATGTATGCATGTTTGTGTGTGTAAGTACGTATGACACCATGTGTGCATGTGGGTCTATATAAAAATAAAATAGACACAAGTGTCCAAATATCGCACACAAAAAGAGCAGCTGCTACATATACATACAAACGTACCAAAGACAAGTTGACAAAATGTACAAAAAAGTTTAACACAAAAACGAAACGAAATTCTCAAATATTATGGAATTTTTGGAGGCATCGGTTGTTGTCAGGCAAATAAACGTTTAACCTTCAGCCAGAATAACACGAAAAAACCAGAAAAACAAGAAAACGAGCCCCCACAAAAGGTTCCAAAGTCGCCGCAAGCAACTTGTTATCTCTTGATTAGACTTGTTCAGGATGTTATTGTGAAGCATGAAAAATTGAAATAGAACAAATACGTCCGGCCTCCAACCATTGTTAGCAATAAGTCAAAAGTATAATATACGAACAGTCAATCAGGGTGTCAGGAGGAAGAGAGTGGGTTGATTGTAAGGAGTTTTTTGGTGAGTGTTTGGGTAAAATATATATAAACTAGTATTTTTTGTTCAACTAACTATGGTATATGTTTTCTTTGCTAAATTCCAGATTTTACTTTTTTACAGGATATATTCTTTCATTATATTTTTAAGTAAAAAAATTTTCCTTTATTATTTGGCAAAACACTTCTATATCTTAGAATACATCATTGGTTCGTACTATAAAGCTTTAAGACCAGTGTTGTATTCCCTAAATACTTTTTAAATGTATATTAATGTTGTAAGGATAAAGCTGCTTTTATACAACCTAAGTTTCTAAATTCACTCTCTTATGTTTACTTATAAACTTAATGGAAATTTTTTTTTTTTCAAATATTTTTTTACTATTATCTGATGATATCAAAACTGAGTTGAACATAAAGATTTCAGGGCAACTTTCATTCAAAAAACTTGTTTTTGTCCTTTTAAGTTTAAGGGTTGATTTAATATGGCTTTCGACTTCCTAAACTCTCATCACTTTAACTTCTCTCTTTTATTTCCGCGCTCTTTCTTTTGAACTCTTTGTGGATCACTTTCGTATGTAAAGCATAAAGTTGTCTAGCGAATGTTGCACTACCAAGCAGGATATGAAATACATTTTACTCCATCTCACTTACTCTTTCTTATTGGAATGTTATCTTTTGGCAAAAGAAAGATTTCTCAGGGCATCTGACGTTTTGAAAAGTCAACAAACGCACAGCAATGACGACATTTAATTGAGAAACTAAACGAATGCCAGTAATTGAACAATTAGACAGACATATACATATATATATATATATATATATAACTAAATGTGTACATAAAACTATTTATATAAAAGATCTTCGACTAAAAATTGCAGTTGAAACGTTGCCAACAAGCAAATTAACTCAACTAGTGCAAATCTATTGGCAATGAATGGAAAAAATTGCAACCGGTAAAATCAGCAATGGAAGTATGCCAACTTCAGTTATGAGGTAGATGAATAATGTAATCGAACTTTCTTATTAGTTCAGTTGCATAGGTCAACAACGCAAACGATAAGACGAGGTGCAAAAGTCACTTCTAAAGCTTAAGCAACACTCGTATATATATAAAAAAAAAAACAAAGCTATAATCATAACTCAAAATATTCCAATCGCTGTGGAAAAAAGCACACTTCCACAAGCACACACCCACACACACACACACACGGGAGAACTTTCTGTAACTTTGCTTAAGCTTTAACCAATGCAAAAAGCGATTACGAAACAAACTTAGAACGGTGAATATAGAGAAAAGCAAATGCACTGATATAACGCGATTACGAGTAACTTTTTTCGTTCTGTTATTTAATTTTGTAGTATTTACATTTTATTTTTGATTTCTTTATCACAGCGACACACACACACACACGTCGTAGCACACTCACCGCTCTGGAAAAACTGTGTGGGTGTTTTTTTTGTTACGGCTTATATTCCGCTCTTTGCTGCTAGCTACCGGTCGGCTCTGCTGCTGCTGCTGCACTGGAGTTAAGTAGAGGACGCTTTTATTTTTGGCAGCGTCGACAACGTGAAATTCCAAAGCGAAATAAGTAAAGCGGCAGCCGAATGTAGGCAAACGAAACGTCAAAAGGTTGTTTGGAGGTCGTTCGGTGTTGTCAAATTGCATGCGGCTTTGTGACTAAATGTAAAATACCAAAAGCGTTCGGTATCACAAAGCTTGTGGTTCGTGAAACGGATGAACATTTGTATTGGTTCATTATTCGCGTTAAGCTTGATCAGCTGCGATAGAGCTTAAGTGTCAGATTGCACTGCTTGCAACTGCTTGACAAAGCTTGATTTGCTCTGCTTGTGGCGCTATTATTTGAACTGTTGGAATTTGCATATGCGGACCAAACTTAGATCAATCAAATATTTTAAGACAGTAAGAAAAGAACTACTGATTTTAATCTTCAAAATTGAGTAGCCTAGCGAAATATTAAATTATTAAACTTGTCTAAATGCGTTAATAAACTAAATGCTTATTAATAAAAGAAAATGTATTGTCAATAAACTTATATACATAATATACAAAACCTAATACTAATAAACTAGTATTAATTGACCAATTACTTAACATACTTTTCTTTCCATTCCATACTATTTTTAATGTGCATTTGATTTAAGCATTAAACTGATAAGTGCAATCAATTATGATATGTAATCCTTCAGATTAGCGCTCATCAAAAGGGAATGCGATTTCATTTAATGCCAGCCAGCCACACAAAAGAATTGACCATCAAATGCGAGCTCCCTTTTGTACCACATTGTAAACACTAACAACATTAACAAAGCACTTGAAAACTTGCCTGACCAGCGGCAATGTAGAAGGACTCAACCTAAGCACACGCACATACGCCACAAACAGCTGATTAAGCGAGAGAGAACTATGCATATTTCCCATTATTCCATAAGTACAAAGAGAGCGAACGCTTAGTTAACTACGATTTCGTTATCGCTCTCTTTATTGTTGTTGTTGTGATTGTGTATGATGCTGTTCGTGACATAGTTAAAGCATCTCCACGATGGGTAAAGTTTTAAAGACGTTGGGTATACAATTAAATAACATTTAGTTAGTTGCGTTTAAGCTTACCTGAAGACTCCTTATTGTGTTTGCTTATTTGGCTACTAGCTCTTATCTAATGCAGCAGCCGAGCACAAAAAATAAACATGCAGCTCTCTAGCTCCCTCTCTCTCTCTCTCTCTCTCTCTGTTTGTCCTTGCTCTCAACTTCGCTCGCTCGTTTGCTTCGTTCGCCTACAAGCTTCGTGTGCAGGCATGTCAGAAACTTTTACGGCGAGTTCTTTTGCTTCGCATTTTGTCGCCAGTTTCAGTTTTAGTTCAAATTCGTGCGACGGCCGGATGAGTTGTGTGGCAATCGCGCGGCATATAACAAACAACCACACGTGTTGCATTCGCTTTTCAGACACACACACATAAACGAAAGCATCGAACAGATATACGCATACACAGACGCGTTCGTTCGCTAAGACGCGCAAGTTACGTTACGTATACGTCGTGGCTGCCATTGCCCTCAAGTGGCAACAACAATTGTGCGACTGTGAATCAAAGCAAGAAAATGATGTGAATTACAAGTGTTAGTGCAAACCAAAAAGGAAAACCAAAAACCAAAAAGCAAAGCAAAACCTGAATGATAAGAATTGAGAAGCAAACAAAAGTATTAGAGTAAGCGCTTAAAGCCCAAGTCACAAAGGGAAGGAGGGGAGCATGTTAAACGGTTTGCACAATTTTGGTAAGCACAAGTGCCCATAAATCTTGAGAGTGAAAATAGTTTGCCATATAGAAAGAATCGCATAAACATATACGTTTCTATGCATGTCTGTGTGGCACATTTTGTTTTCTTGTTTTGTTTGTGTACCCTTGCGGTTTCATATGCAGATTTTGTCTTTCTTGGCAGCCAAAATGCGTTATATTGAGAAATTGATGAGTGCTTCGGGCAGCGAACGGTTCAAGACCTCTTTGTCCTTCCCCCTCTTGGTTGTTGCTGCCCGTGGCAGGCACTTCATTAATATGCAGCAGCAGCTACAAGGCGAATGCTTTGCGTTGTCAAGTCATCCAATGATGCCACCACCATGTAAACAGCAAGCAACATACATTTTCCGCCCATCTACACACACACACACACACACACACACACACAGACAATGCTATTAAATATGTATGTGTGTGTTGTGTCTGCATTTGCTAAAATGAGTATCCTTTTGGCTGCTCCTTGCTCCTTGCTCCTAGCCAGTTGATAATGTTGATATTTGCCTTCCGCAACAATTTGCTTTGAACTTTGAACGCTCAGCTTTTGCTCAATCCCTCCCCTCGTCACCATCATCTGATATCCCGTTGTGTTGTGTTGCTTTTGTTGTGACCATAATAAAATGCTTTTTATTACTTATTCCAGCAGGTGCCTATTAGTTGTATGATCTACTTGATGTGTCTTAGCTTTTTGGCCTCTTGTAGGGATTTGTTGTAGGGATAAATATATAAATATCCATACCAAATCGTTATTTGTTCCTCTTGTGTTGTAACATTATAATTAGTGATATTTACTGTCTAGACAGAGATTAAAATATTTAAGTCTCGTTGCTCGGTTCCTCTTAGACTTTTCGGATGTTAAGAAAAATACGTATTAATTAAAGTAAGCTCATAAAAACATCAAACTTTTACCATAAAATGCATTAAGGAAGTAAGGATTAAATAAAAGTTTTTTGAAAAAGTTGTGCTTGAACAAAATTTTATTTTATTTTACACAATGAAAAATAGTTAATAATTACAACAATACATTGTTATATATATATATGTTAATTATTTGAAATATTTTGGAGTATAAAATTAATAATTAAGTAGTTTGCTAGAAATCTTTACTTAAAGATATACTTTGTTAAATGCTTCAGATACTTTCTTTATTTTGATATCATTTGAATAGTTTTTGTGGTATAAAAAGCTTTGTTCTTTCTTACCTTCATTTTGTTTTAATCAAAACTCTCTTTAATAAATATATAAAAAATTTATTAACATATTTATAAACATCTTTAATTAAATACGTCAGATTATTCTTACCGTTGGTATTAAAAGAACAGAAATATATAAAATGTACATGCAATATTAAAAAAAAAAAGTTAATAAAATAAAAAAAGATAAAAAATATTATTTCATTTACTTAAAATAACCTATATAATTTGATTAAATCAAAAACATTAAACAATTAAAAAAAATCAAATCAAATTTGCCGCGTGATTAAAAAGCCAAAAAAGCGTATTAAAAGCAATTAATAACCATTCTATATACCCATAACTAGTCATTAAAAGAGGTAAAAAAATAAGACCGAAAACACAAAATATAAAAATAATATTAATATCATTAATTATTTTAATCTGTTTGACACTGCATCGGGAATTATTAATAATAATTAACAGTTAATATCATAATTCGCCAAGTATAAAAGTTTAATGTACAAAAAGGCGAAAGGGCAAGCATTTAAACCTTTTAAGCTCTGGTTAGCAATCGGTTTTCAACTCGTGCATAAATTATGCACGCCAAAGGAAAACATAAAAAAACATGCAAAAAGTACGCAAACAAAAAGGAGCAAAGCGCTAAGGCAACAGAGGAGAGCCAAGGCAACAACAACAACAACAACAACAACAGCGACAGAAGGCAAATCAAACAACAAACAAAAGCAGAAACATGAAAATGTTGTAAAAATTATTTCATTGCGGATTCTTACGCACGCATGACTTTACGTACACTCTTACTTGTTATTTTTGTTGTTGTTTACACTCTTGTTTTTATTTTATTTGTGTGTGTGTGTGTGTGTTGCCCTAAAAAGTACACATATTTGTATATAGTATATTTGTATTTGCATTTGTTCAGTTGTTTACTGCCAACATAAGAGCAAAATAGCCAAAAAATATAAGAAAAAAAAAAAATAAAATTCCCCAACAAACAAAGGATACAGAAATATAAAACCATCTACAACATCAGGTGCCTTTCCTTTTTTTTACTGAACTTTGTTCGTTATCCAAATTAGACTTTCACATTCTCAGTAATAAGAGGCGCCATCTTATGTTGTCGGATTTTAATTTTAATTAATTTATACTGTATGCTTTCTTTAACTTCTCTTATGAGTTCTTGTTGAGAGTAAAATTGGAATTTATCGCTAATGTAAATGGATTTTAGAGAATGGGAATATACAAATATTATGTTCAACTCCAATTAGCCTAATTACTTTTTTAAAGTATTTATTTCTAACTGAAAGACATGTTAAGAATCGGGGTCGCCTTGGAGATATGAATGAGCTTCGACTGGGAGATAAATTTACGTGATGATTTTTTTAATTCATTTAACTCGAGGATTTTTTTTTGATTCTATGTTTTTTCTCTCTCTTTTTTGTATGTTTAAAACTTTAAGATTTCTTAACAATTTTTACCTGCTTGTTATTGGATATTATAATCTATCTTTTTATTAAAAAAATTTGTTTTTGGTTATATACTAAAATAAATATATATACAAAGATCAAGCTAATAAAAAAAAAAAAATATTCCTGGGTATAATATAATATTAATGCAAATAACATAATTAAATATATTTTAACTTTCTAACAAATCTGTATAGCACCTATATATATTTCACTTTGAAACAAAATGTTCTTAACTTTAATTTTTTTTAAACATGTTTCGAACCAAAATATTTTATTAAAGTAACATTTTTGTTGGTCTCAAGTAACTAAATTTAAAGCTATTATAAGCTTTATCTGCTTGAGCTAAGTTTATCTAGCCTTAGGATCAGTTCGAGCAAGCTACACACGCAAAGCTGATTCTATTTAAGATTTTTATAATGCTTGTTAAATAGGAAAATTGTTGTTCGACGTACAGATGTCGTGTTTTCTTAAAGATTGTTTGAAGCAATAGAGCTTCAGGCTGAACGTCAAGGTCTATGCTGTTCTTGGATTATTACTGTTATTATGATTATTATTATTATTGCCATGCATTGAAGTCAGTAAATTTTGTGCTCAGCTCATGGCAATCACTTTGGCTGTAAGGATGCCCAAGGAATGCTCTCAACTCTGTGTGCAAAGTCAAGGCGTGGAAATTGTAAGCAAATAGGAAAATTTCGTTCAACTGATGGCTGGCAACAATTCGTACTCAATGGAATGCCAGTGAATGAAACTCAAATGAAAAGAAAGAACAAAAAGCAGAACAAACAGCAGCAGCAACAGAAGCAGCAGAAGCAGAAGTGTAGCGTAAAGTGGGTTGATTATAAATAACGTTAAATAAGGGCACATGAATGCATTTTGATTGTCTGCTATATAGTTTACGGCATGTTTCCATTCCTTCGCTGAGCGTGCAAGACAATCTTGCAAGACTCTCAAAACGGGACGATTCTGGCTCTGGCTTGGCAAAGTCCTCATTATACCCTGATCCCATTAAAAATGGGAAAAAAGGGTATCATGAAGTTGTGCAAAAGTATGTAACAGGCAGAAGGAAGCATCTCCGACCCCATAAAGTATATATATTCTTTATCAGCATCAACAGTCGAGTCGATATAGCCATGTCCGTCTGTCCGTCTGTCCGTCTGTCCGTCTGTATGTATGAACGCGTCGATCTCAGAGACTATAAAAGCTAGAGACTCCAGATTTGGAACTTAAGCTCGTCTAATCCCTAGGCAGTACAAGTTTGTTTTCGATTTTCGATAACTCATCCCGTTTCCGATATACACATGGGATCGATAACAATAAAATCTTGAATTTGAAAAAACTTTAGATGGCATTTTAATTATTTATCAATATAATAACAATCTGTGAAATTTTTATTAAAATCATTTAAGAAACACCGGAGATATGGAACCTTGAAGTTGAGTATGCAGTATGGTCGTACACACACGCACACATACTTGCAAGCACTGACTGTACGCGTAAAGTATAGGGATCAGGGTATCGTCTAGTCGGGATTTCTCGACTAGAGCCTTCTTACTTGTTTTTAGTTTGGGTGTGTGTTTTTTTTTTTTTGGAAGACTCGATGGCAGCGTCAGCTACTTCCTTAAATGCCTCACTAATGTCGAAAAGAAATGTATACTTTTATTATTATTTTTATTTATTCGCTTGCTACATTTTGTATTAAAATTCCAACTGCACTCGCAGTCGCAGTCGACGACATCGCATTTCCTTGCGCTGCGAGTTTTTGCTTTTTCGTTGCTTTCCTTCTTTTTATATGCGCTGTTCCTCTTTTGAGGCCATGCAAAATAATGTTTTATATGTTGCAATAAATGTACGACTACCCACCCAGTTTCCTCACTGTCGCAGCATGACATTCGTATTCGCAATTCGCATTCGTAGAAGCAACGCGCATACGCAATGTTGTACGCAGTTATCCTTGCGCCCATTTCGTCTGTCTCCCAACAAGCAAGCATGTGCATGTGTGTGTGTGTGTGTGTGTTGCATGTTTTTGCTGCCCACTTGCCAACTGACAAGCTACCCGAAATTTTGTTGTAGTCGCATGCGAGAGGATTCTCTAGAGTTTATACTCCTTAATGTCCATAGAGACTGAAAAATTGTTTGAAATGAAAAAATATTTGGCCACTTTACTAATTGACAAAGACAAACTATAACTTGGGAATACTTTGCTTTTAGACAGGACCGAACAAAGCAAAGTTACATGAAAAATTTCAAATTTGAAACGTGACATTAACCTTAATAACACAAAAATGGGAGAAGTTCTATCTTTACTGTGCTACAACTTGTTTCATTACGTAGTTTAAACTAAACCTAAGATTAAAACGAAATAATTGTGTTAGTTATATCAAGAGAATAATGATGATTATATGCGTTCTTGAAAGCTTTGCGTGAAGTTTTTCTACATTGAATTCTACAAACCGACTTCAATTACTTACAAATAAATGTGTTTCCCTTCTTCGTTAAGTTGATTTGTTGTTGAAAGGGTCACGAAAACAAATAAATATAAAAAATATAATTGAACAAGTAAGAAGGCTCTAGTCGAGAAATCCCGACTAGACGATACCCTGATCCCTATACTTTACGCGTACAGTCGGTGTTTCAAGTATGTGTGTTTGTATGTACGCACATACTGCATACTGCATACACAACTTCAATGTCCCATATCTCCGGTGTTTCTTAACCAATTTTAATAAAAATTTCACAGATTGTTATTATTTTGATTAATAATTAAAATGTCATCTAAAGTTTTTTCAAATTCAAGATTATATTGTTATCGATCACATGTGTATATCGAAAACGGGATGAGTTATCGAAAATCGAAAACAAACTTGTACTGCCTAGGGATTAGGCGAGCTTAAGTTCCAAATCTGAAGTCTCTAGCTCTTATAGTCTCTGAGATCGACGCGTTCATACATACAGACGGACAGACGGACAGACGGACAGACGGACATGGCTATATCGACTCGACTGTTGATGCTGATAAAGAATATATATACTTTATGGGGTCGGAGATGCTTCCTTCTGCCTGTTACATACTTTTGCACAACTTCATGATACCCTTTTTTCCCATTTTTAATGGGATCAGGGTATAAAAAGGTATAAGTTAGGCGACACAAACAACCACACTTAATTTGTTCATTTGGTTGCTTCTGTTGAGTGTCCCTTTCATCCGGCAATGATTAAAAGAAAAAACGAATGTGAATAGTAAGGCAATTTAATTAAAGATCAAATGTTGGGGTCCTACATTTCCTGTCACTGACAAACATACACATAAATGTTTAACGAAGCGTTCGATGTTTTCGATTTTGCACTCGCTTGTTGTTTGTTTGTCACCCGATATTGTTGCTGTTGTTAACCCAATGGGCGCGCTCATTTAGGTCTTTTGCGTGCCAATGCTTTGCTTTTGTTGTTAAGGATGTTGTATTAATAATTCGTGCGTTTCGCTTGTGTCACGTTTCGCATGACGAGAATTTCGCTACGCGTGCTTGTCGTTTGCCTTGTCAATGTTGTTGTTCAAATCCTTATCGACATTGTCAATTTTGCCTGCATAATTTTTGGTTAAAGCGAAGAAATGTTTAAGATATTAAGGCTACCAACGACACAACGACACAAAACTACAAAATAAAAATGCCTTCAAAATGGACTTAAAAGCAAACGCATAAGGATAGCAAACAGAGCAGAGATAAGATAACCTTACCGAAAAGTTCTGTTGAGTGGAATGTTTTCATTTTGTACCCAAGCAACAGACCATGAAAATCAACATGCGAATTCGTGTTTCTCCCTCTTCCGCTTCCCTGCACACACACAGCTTCATGTGTTTCTTTTTTCTTTCTTTTTTTGTTTCTCATCTCTACAAAATGCATATCAGGCCGTATGCCATATGAAGCTTGCGTAAATAAGAAAAGGACCTAAAAAAGATAGTGAATTGCAGAAAAATAAAAACAAACAAATAGATATTGTACCGAATGGCAATTCTCAAGAATAAACATGAACTCTCACAAAGCTAACAATAATGGATATTTGAAGCTTTCTATAACAACAATAATCCAACAGTTAGACAGATACTATCACAAAAGAACTAATGATTTCAATGATTATTGTTTTTTGACTAAAGACAAGTTTCAATTTGATTGTAAGAACTGAGAGATTTTCATGTTTGCGGTAAATGACACACGACATTTGGAAATCAATTTATTTTGACATTGACATTAATCGTTAACAAAAACTGACATGATGCTATTAAAATTAAAATTACATTTATTTTGAAGTCTAGTCATAAAGTGGAACACATTAAGGAAAATAAATACATTTTTAAATACCATATCTTAAATTCCACACCAAGTTTATATATTTCACCCCAAGCTATGCGGGAAATATATACATTTATATATAAGTATATATATATATGTGCACAAGCAGCTTAAAATGCAAAGCGATTCGCATTCTTTTTGCACGCAAGACGTAAACAATATTATCACTGCAATAGAAAAGTTTTGCATTTTACTTATATTTGCATTCAGTTTTCCATGTATGTATAACTTATGTATTATAAACTATTAGAGTAGTTTAGTTTTGTCGAGTTGACAAACTTTAATTTGACTTTTGCAAAGAAAATTGTTAGAACCAAATGCAGTCAAAAAGGCAAAAAACAAAAACAGAGCACTCAACGTTTGGGAAGGTGGAAAAACGGTGTTTTGTGTCGGTCAATACCCTCGACAGCTGTCAGCAACTGTGGCTTACTCATATGCCACTTGCATGGCATAGGCCAAAGCTGGCTTCAATTTCTTTTCAACATTTAGCGTCTCCTTTACCCACCTGCAAATTAAGTTTGGCAAAAACTTTGTTTCGCCCTACTAAAGTCATCGCAAAACGAAAAGAGAACCAACAAATCCCTCAAATTTTGGCAAGAACTTTTTTTGTCTCTCTCACTTTCTTATTCTCTTTGGCAAACTTGTGTGTTTTTAGTGTCGCTGCATGAACTTTTGGCCCACTGTGAAAAACTATTTAAATTTAGCGTTGGTGGTGTTTTTTTTTCTCCCCTTTTTCGGATTTTTGGTTTTCATCCGCGCGCTCTGGCAAAAAAGAAAGTTTTTTATAAATAATTTTAGCATTTTTATTGTGAATTTGTATGCATTCGATATCGATGTTGGCTCTGGAAATAAATATGAAAAGTTTTATTTATGTTTGGGCCACCGACTAAGCCGAATAGAGGATTGTAGTAGTAGAGAGCTGGAGTAGCAAAAGCCTGTGGGCGATATATTTATGGCATTTGTTTGCCAACAAGTTTCAATAGCTCAATCACGCCATCGGCGAAGCCAAACAAATAGTAATCACATGCAATATTCTTGATGTAATCGTATTCCAATGCGGATGCCGACTTCTATATCAATATGTGTTTTAAAACTCTTGCAGGCTGAATTCTAATTTGCAAAGTAAAATTCTAGTCAACATCAGCATAACATTGATTTGTCAATGTTTTTGTTTTATTTAGCTTGAACTTAACTTTTCGACTTAAACCAATTTAGCAAACTCTTAGGTTAGACATTTAGTTAGCATCAAGGGTATAAATTATTCGGCTTGCCGAAGATTGCTGTTCGTATATGTGTTACTTATTTACTTTGGCATTTTCATCATCTCCTTGGGGCAGTTGGAACGAAAAACATCATCAATGTGAGTGCTTCGTGGCTTGTGCTGAGCTGCTAGCTGCTCTTGGGGGCAATGAAATCGCGGAAGCTGCCCAAGGTTTGTGGCCTCAACTGCTTGACTCTTGTCTATATACCGCTGGTGTTGCCCATCCTAAGATGCACAGCTGTTGGCACCGCCAGCGGCAGCGGGAGTGGTGGTGGGAGTGGGAACGGGGATTTCGACTATCGCATGCAACGTGTGCGAAATGTATTGAAGGAAGTGCCACTAATCGACGGCCACAACGATTTGCCTTGGAACATCCGAAAGTTCCTCAAGAATCAGCTGAAAGACTTTCGCTTTGGTGGAGATTTGCGAGAACTTGCGCCCTGGTCATCGAGTGCCTGGAGTCACACAGATCTGCGACGTTTGAAAGAGGGCATGGTCTCTGCACAGTTTTGGTCCGCCTACGCACCCTGCTCCTCCCAGCATCTGGATGCAGTGCAGCTGACACTCGAACAAATCGATTTGATACGCCGCCTCGTACAGCTCTATCCGCATCACATGGCTCTGGTAAACACAGCAGCGGGCATCGAGCAAACTCATCGCACTGGGAAGATAGCCAGCCTAATAGGAGTCGAGGGAGGGCATGCGATCGGGACCAGTCTGAGTGTTCTGCGAATGTTTTATCAGCTCGGTGCCCGCTATCTAACACTAACACACACCTGCAACACACCTTGGTGAGTCGAAATAGAGTTTAATTTTAAATTGTATTAAGTTATTTTCATTGATAATTCTATTCGCAGGGCGGACTGTTGCAAAGTTGACGAACCGGGCAAATATCCACACATAGGTGGACTTTCACAGTTCGGCAAGGTGAGCTATTCATACATTCTTAAACAAATTATTGTTGAATAAATATGCTATGTTTAAAGTTAACTATATGAAATATTCACATTTTTGATTTCTACATTTATATTGTTGCTTTTAAAATGTCAAACAAAATATTCAATCAATAGAATATGAAAAGCAATCACTTGCAATTACCTTTCAACATTTTCTTTTCTTTGAATTTGTCCCTAGCATATTTAAATTTCTTCAAAGATAAATTACAATTTCTTTTTTTGAACGTTTAATTTGTTTCTTACTTCGTTTCGTATTTTATTTTGCAGTTTTTTGATAGATTTGCTGCTTGACTACAATTAAATTTAGTAGATTGAAACTCTTGATCTTTTAATTCAAAAACCGAAATGCAAGTAAATTTATTGCACTACATTTAATATACATTTTAAATGTGAGTTGCAAAGAAAATAATAGCAACTACGGCAATTTAAGTATTAATTTATTCTTTTTTTATTTTAGAGTGAATTTAATTGCTAAGCCTTGGGCACATTTAATAAAAACCAGATGTGATAAGGTCTGAATCACAAAAAAAGTTATAGCCAGCGATAAAAAAATTAAAAAAAAATAATCAATAATTGTCGTCTGTTCCATATAAATCAAAATCACATAAATAAAAAAAACATTTAACTCAACAACAATATACGTGTATAGTGATAAAAATCTTCTTTTTTTTTTAACATATTCAATGTTTTATGAGCACGAGTAATAAATTAATTAAAAAAATTAATTGTTGTAGATTTTTAGATATACTAATAAATTTTAATAATTTCAAATAATTTTTGTTTATTTGCAGCTTGTCGTAAAGGAGATGAATCGATTGGGCATGATTGTCGATCTGTCACATGTGTCGGTGCCAACAATGCTGGATGCACTAGCCGCCTCTCGAGCACCCCTTATATTCTCGCACTCCTCGGCGCATGCCATCTGCAATAGTTCCCGCAATGTGCCAGATCATGTGCTGCAGCGAATTGTACGTTGTTAAGACAATTCAAATGTTGACTTTGGTTTAAATGCGTTCATTTTTACTTTGTAGGCCATTAACGGCGGTCTGGTTATGGTTGCGTTTTATCCGCACTTTGTCAGCTGCTCGGGCCAGGCGACGCTGCACGACGTTGTGGGTAAGTGTGCAAAGGTTGCGTATACTGAAATTACAATTAAACTTAATTTTTATTGGCTTTCTTTTCCAGCGCATATTAACCACATACGTGATGTGGCGGGCATTGATCATGTGGGCATTGGTGCTGGCTACGATGGCGTTAATCTGTAAGTAAAAAATTCAGTTACAGATTAAAATCCAAGTTGTTGGCATTTATAAATTGCGAAATTGTTTATGTTGGAATTGTTTTTAGTGTGCCAAAAGGCTTGGAGGACGTTTCCAAATATCCACATCTGTTTGCTGCATTGCTGGAGTCGGACAAGTGGTCGGAGGGAGATATTGCCAAGCTTGCTGGCAGAAACCTCATACGCGTCTTTAAGGAAGTCGAGGCGGTGAGTATGCAAACAATAAAACATGCCACGACTTTGTTTTTCGTTTTTGGTTTTTGGTTTTTTTAGTCTTGTTTTTGACCATTGGCATTCCAATGTTTCATTTCCATTGTGTGCTATGCACATTGGAAACAATTTCTGCATGTCTTCGACTGGTTGTGTATGAAAGCTACCTGCAGATTAAGGCTAAGTTAGTGCTCTAAAGAAAAGCGCATTTCTTGGCCACACAAAAAACACGCTAGTTGTTGAGCCACCCCAAGATAAACCGCCAGCTGCAAAGGAGCTCCAGTGGCTGTTGTTGCATTTCTTGGCTCGCTTGTTATTGCACTTGGAAAATTCCTTTCAAAGGATAAAGAGAATAATGTGGCTTTGCAATGGAATTTGCACATACTTGGTGCTGCAAGAAAGCAGGCCAAGAACGAGCAAGACCAGGATTAGGACATGACTAGCTTTGTGTGCTGTGGCGTCGAAAAGACGCAAGTCGTAAAATAATTTTAAAAGGATTTTCAAATGGTTATTTCGATATTTATACATGAGCATGACCAGCACCAACAGTCAGCAGCCAGCTAGCCAGCCAGCCAGCCAGCCAGCAGGCAACTGAAGCTGAAGCTGGTGCAGTTTGTTTGCGGATGTGGTCGGTTTGTTTGCTGTCTGCTTGGTCGGCTAGGATCGCCACGACTACTGCTCGAAACTATTATATGTTCCTTTCTTTCGTCCAGGCACTGTTGCTGTCACTAAAGGCGAATCGGTTTCTTTAGCAGCATTCAATTTAAATCAATACGCAATGACTGACTCTATCTATATCTCTCACCCTTTCTCTCTCTCTCTCTCTCTCTCTCTCTTTATTTTTCTCATTCTCTGTGTGAGTGCGTAAGAGTCTTTTTGAACTAGTAGTTACTCCATTTACTACGAATGCCACTCAATGCTTAGCACCATTCAGCTAAAGATTTGAAGTGGGTTTGTTTTGCAGTCGACTGACTGCATGCCTTAAATGTGGACTCAACTGGTTGGGTAAATGTGGCAAGCCAAACATTTCAATGTGCAACAGTGATCGATAAGAGTTCTCGATGCTATTTAGCAAACATGGGAATGCAGTCTTTTTTAACGTTCAATTTGTTATAAATAGTTTTTCATAACAATATCATAGCGTTAAAATTCTAAAAGCTCTTTATTTAATTTGAATCTAATTTTTGTTTTTATCTAATTATCATTTTGATTGTTAGTTGTTAAGCAACGCTTTCCACAGTTTTCCGAATATTTTAATCTTAAAACTTCAAAGCTCAAGAGCTTCATTAAATTTTTAATTCAGCGACCTCTTTTCTTTCTAGCAGTCGGTAAGCGTTGCTTTGAAAATTGCCTTTGTTAAGCAAACTAATTTAAAATGTCAGACTTTAGTTTATAGCTCAGCGACTAAGGTCATTTAAAGATTTAATAACAAATATAAATCATTCGCCCCCTTGAACTTTTGCTGCTGCTGTGGCTCACATTTTATTGCTTTTGCTCATTATAAAAACCCCCGTCCCGCCCGTATAAGTTGCTCCACACGAAAAAAGCGAAGCTGCAGAATTTTTTTTTGGTTTTTTTTTTTAATTTTGCGCTTGTCTCTTCTCGTCTGTGAAACTTTAATCATATTCTCTTTCGCGTTCTGACGTTGGTGCGTTGTCGCTAGTGCGCCGCCTCTGTTTCTGCCACTGACTGTGTGTCGTGAGTTGGCTGACGCCTTATCTGCTTGCAACAATGTAATTAGTTTTGGCTCTGCACTTCCTTTCTATGTGCATGAAACAAAAAGTAAACTACACCCTAACAATGGCTTCTCCATGTGATTACAATGCTCATTTCTATATAAATATACTTACTTAGTAATGTGCTTGCGATGGGGGAAGGGGATGAAAGGAGCAATCGGATTGTGGGCGTGGGCTTGGGAGTGGGAATGAATATGATTGTGTGGGCATTAAAAAGAGTGTTGCCTACTTTGCACAGCATGTGATTAAAATCGCCATGCTTTTATTGCATTTTGCACTCAGCAATGATAAAAAAAAAAAAAAAAAATGGGAATACAAATATATGAATAAAAAGCAACCATATCGCTGTAAATATAAATATATATTATAGCTTTTAATGCTGTTTATTGTATGGCAGAATGCTCATTAAGAATTGTACTCGAGCATTGTAATACTTTGCTTGCTTGTTGCCACTTTTTGTTAACTCTGCCACAAAGTAATTAAAAATGTTGCCCAGCGCAATTTTTATTTTACTGGTTGCCTTTTTTATTTATTTTTTTTTGGGCTTGTCTCAGCCTCGAGCAAGGCCTTGATACAAAAAATCAAAGCGACTCTTATGCAAGCGCCATTTTATGAAGTCGGTGACCCAAATATGCAATAAAATATATATTATCGCAAGCAACGTCGCCTGTAATGCAATTAAACGAACACAAAAACCAGTTCAAATGTTCAATTATTAGACGCCTAATGCCCTTTCCCCATGGAGAGTGGCCAAACACCAAGCATTGGTCAACAGGGACACGCTCGTTTTGTATGTGTTTTTGTGTCGGTGTCTGGTGTTTGGTGTCTGGTGTGGGCATTGCCATCGTTGTGATAATTAAGCAAGTCATAGAAATTAGGCAAAAGGCCATTTTAATGATTGTCATCTCTTGTGCAAACACTCTCACTCACTTTCTCTCCGATGCCTCTTTAATACCCTTTTATGTTCTACACAAGCTTGAGCAATGCGAATGTGTGTGTTCACTGTTTTGTGTTCCAAATTAATTGTTAAGCTCATATTTCGCTTGATTGCGTAACACTTTGAAGTCTTGATACGCTTTGTAACACAAGACATGTTTGATAAATAAAATATTTTAACTTAAATTCCTTTATTTATCACATTATTCTTTTATTTGTACTTTTACTTATTTCAACTTTGACTTTACTAACTTTAACTATAAAGCATTTTATGTAACTTCCATTCGCTGCCATTTGACCATATAAGTGTGTCGTTTGTATAAAAATAAGCGAAATTAGGGCAATAGAGATTTGAGGCAGCTCATGGGAATGCCTTTAGTTTGGTTCATGCTGTGGCGCCTTTTCAATGCGACCCAACAACAACCACAAATGACCGTGGGTGTGAGTCGTGTTACTGGTGGTGGTGTTGGTGTTGGGAGTAAGGGGAAAAAGTAGTGAGCGTAAAGGGTGGACATTGAGGGCAGCAGCCATAGCCATAGCCATGAACATAATAATTTTCTTGACGCCAGTTTTTATCTAGACAAAAGCAGAGGCAGTTGAGGCAGCAAGTTCAGGCAGCAGTTGAGGTCGTTGCTTGTGTTTGTGTAAATGTATCTTTTATTTTAGCCTTTTATGCGAGTATCTAATGTGAGCATGGAAAAGCATTTGGCACGACACATAGCCCAAGTGGCGGCATTGGGCAAAAGTCCTTTCCAAATGGCAGCAATTTGTGCGAGACAAATTCATTTAAATATCCTTTTGCCGGTTTTTCTGTGTGTGGCTGTATTTGCGTGTTTGTTTTGTGTGTGTATGTGTATTTACTGACCTTCTTACAATTGATTTGGTTAGCATGGAAAACGGAGCAGCTCTTTAACAGCCATTTTTTTCGCTTTGAACTTTTCACTCAAATGTAACTTTGAGCTGTGCTTTTCATTTCTGCAACTCAAAGCGGCCGGAAAAGCATTGCCGAAGGCAAAATCCACAAAGAACTTGTTGGAATGGCGTGGCCGTGTAGGCGTTAATGTGGGTGTGGGCGTGGCTAAGAGTGCAATGACTGCGGCTCACACAGCTGAACCAAAGCTGACGTTTTATTGTTGTTTGTGTGTAAGTGTGTGTGTGTGTGTGTGTGTGTGGCAGGCTGTGCCGGCACATAAAGCCTCATAAAAAAGTCGTAAATTCGATTGTTATATGGCAAACAAAGCACCGGAAATGGGCCGAGCGAGCTGCCTTTTGCCTAAAACCCCCACAGCCCATCTTGCTTTCACCCTCTCTTTCTATTTTTCTCTCTCCATCATTTTTCCCCCGGTGCGGCCTCAAAAGGTGTTTGGTGTTGAAAACAAAACATTTTTTTTTACTGTGTTTGTTCATTTTTTGTTTTTGCATACACTAGTATATATATATTTTTGTTTTATTGTAAGTCTCGCTTCGCTTTGGTTTGGTTTAGATTGGTTTTTTTTGCTTTTTCTTTTTGTTTTGTTGCTGCGCGGCATAAAATGTGCTTCAAACTTTGTGCAAAGCACACACTAAGTTGGCCAAACAATACGTAAAAGGCTAGAATAAGCTTGACTGTAGGTTTAGAAGCCCTCTTAGATGACTCGCTGCAATGCGTTGCCAATACGCCCAGTGAATTTACATGTGAATAATTTAATAGCAATATGATTGCTTTCTAAGTAGCTCAGAAATCCCGTCGGCACACCGTCGCGTCTGTTGTTTTAAGAACTAAACGGGCCTTTCCGTGTGGTGTGATAAATTGACCTATAAAAAAGTTACACAACAAATAAAAATCTTGAATGTAGAGTTCTTTAAGTATTTTAATGTTCTAACTGTAAACTTTTAAAGATTGTTTTCGAAGTTTTTCAGAAAAGGTTTCCTTAACGCACGACAAAATGCTTTGAGCCTTAAACATAAAAGTTTTATTATCTTTTTTAAAGAGTTATACAAACTTATTAAAGATGATTAATGTTTCTACTTCTTAAAGAGAACGTTACAGTATCTGCCTTAAACTAAATCTTTTGCAACAAACTGACTCAAAATTAATTAATTAAATTTGAAATGTAATAACTGTAAGTCAAGATAGTTTATGACAAACTTCGAAGTCATTAATAACGCGAATTGCATTTGCAACTCAGAATCACTAGAACTTTCATTTGAATATTGAACAAAAAACTTTATCCATTTGCACTTTGCACAACTAAAGGCTTAAGATTCGGCAAATGTGTAAAATGTGAACGTTGCTCGCATATGCAATCAGTTTTTATTAGTTACAAGCGCAGCTGTTGGCATAAAATCTAATCAAACTATATTTATATTGCGCATACGTCGCGTGATACCAAGGCTAAGTTTTGTATAAGTATTTTAATAGTTGTGTGTGTTTTTTTTTGTTGTTTGCTTTCATTACAGGTGCGTGATCAAATGGAATTATTGCGGGTACAACCGATTGATCAGTCAATTCCAGCTGAGGATATTATGGGCAGATCCTACTGTCGCTATCAAGGACCAAGAACGTGATAATTTCTTCTAATGTAAAGTTTCAAAACAACACTCGAAAACACACACGCAAAACAATCTCATATACAACGCACACACACAGAAACACACACACACACACTTACGATGCCAGAGAGAGAGAAGAAATTATGTCAAGCGTACGTGTTGTAAAGTGAAACTTGTTTTAGGTTAATTGACAAAGTTTTTTTCGTCGTTACATGGGAGCATTTGTTTTTATAGTGACACACACACACTGAGACTGAGAGTTACACACATGTACTTGCAATCGCTCAGACTCCGCGTGGCAGCTGCTGCCCGGCAACATTGTGTGCAGCTGGCCGTGCACATAAACAAACACAAAGTGACATGGGGACCGTTCCATACACACACACTGTAACACACACACATGCCCACCCACCATATCGTCATCTCCCCTCTCGTCTTGGCAACACTGAGGTTACAATAGCATAGCCAACATTGTGTAAATATCACTGTCATGTTTATTTTCATCTTTAGCACTTAGTAGGGAAACGATCCGAAAAAAGGAATGCAACAAAAAACTAGCTAAAACCGGACAAAAGCAAAAGCGCACAAGAAACAAATTACAAACAATTAAAAACAAAAAAGACACAAATATAACAAATGACAAAAAGCTGGCTAAATAAATAAATTAATGGGAAAACTGAAACACTCTAAGCCTGCAAAAATCAGTTACAAAAAAGACTCGTTGCAGGCGTTTAGAGTGAAGAGAGTTTTTCATTGCGTATTTTTTCTATGAAAAAGTTATAATTACAAATATATATATATATATATATATTAATATTAAATAATTATAAACAATATGCCTAAGAAAGCTAAATTGATATGGCAAAGTATATAAAAGAGAAGGTTGCAATTTCATTTTACATTTTTTGAGCATATTTGAATACAACTTATTTTAATTCGACTTGATGGTATTTAAAATAAAAACCGAATTCAGCTTAGCTGAGTGCTACTGAGCAATGCAGCGAAAGTGCAGCGCTCTTCATTAGCCATTAGTGAATTCATTAAAAATGCAGATTAAAACAAAGCTTTATTTGATTACAACATTTTCATTTCATTATGAACCAAGCTAATCGAAATGTTTGAAATGGTACTTCTAATTAGTTAATTAAAATTAAACAATTATTTAGCCAGAGGTTTTCGTGCGAGCACACACACTGACACAATACGAACAAATATCACATAAGCACGTTTCGCATATTTTGGCTATTTGTAAGGATTCAATAATTATTTTTAATCAATATATATATATATTCAAATAAAATGAACTACAAAATATTGTATAATTAATAAATCCAAAACAAAGTCAACCCGCCAAAAAAAATAAACAAAAACAAAAAAATAAACAAAACAAAAAAACACATCACAAATAGGATTGTAAAGCAATTACTATAAAACGACGTTAAACAAAAACCATTAATGTTTATGCCAGTACCATTAAATGAATAAAGCATATTTCATATATATATATGTTTATATATATAAAATATTTTTTTGTTATTGTTGAGTTTAATAAAAACAGGTTCACAACTTATTTCCAACTAAATGCGAACAAAGCTTTGATTGTTCGTTTGTTTAAGGTCAAGGGGTGGCTAGAACTTTGCTGTTCACCCAACAATTGACAATTTAATAAATAAAATCAGCATTTCATTTTGTTAAACAAAACAAAAGGAAAACATTTAAAAACAAAAACATTTAACGGGGTGAAACAAAGTGAAGTTAAAACAAAACAAAAACACATGTGATCAAAAATTTAATTATATATGTATTATATAAATATATATATATACACATAAATATAAATATTACGATTATTTAATGGCTTAAAAACTTAACGGTTTACAGAACAACACAACACAACTACTGAGAACAAATAGAAAGCTAACCTATAAACAAATATTTCAACAATTTTTGATTGAGTAGCAGCAGAAGCTGAATGCCAGTTGTAAAATTTGCCACATTAACAAAATACATTTATTGATTACCACTACTAAACTAACGATAATGATTAAATAAATAAACCTACTCCTATAGTAAATTTCAAATTATATATGTATGTAAAAGAATGTAGCTGAACTCACAAAAAAGCCAAAGCAAAAGTGTTTTGGTCGAGTTAACAGCAAATTACCCTTGTAAATAATTGTATGAACAAAGAGCAAAACCATTGTATGAATTGTATGTGTAAGACATCAAAGTAACTTAACATAAAACGTTGTGGTTAATATCCGAAAAACAAAAATTTACAATTCGTAAGTATATTATGAACAAATGTCATAAGTGGCTAGAGAAAAAAAAAATCTAACAAAATATAAAGAAATAAAAATAAATACAGAAAAAAGACTAAACTAACTTACTTTTTCTTTAGGTTTTACAAATTTCTAAGGTAAGTCGCATTAGTTTTTATTTGTTCCCATCATTCGGTTTAAATATGCAAACATTTCTGTAACCAAAATGAAGCCCCAAAACACTTCACACAATTTCTTATGATAACTACCAGCTTATATGCATGTCTTGGCTGCCACCACATGGGCTTGGCTTTTAGAAGTGCTCTTGCTGTTGTCTGCGTTCATGTTTGGATGAGTTCTTTCTCTTCAACAGCCATCGACGATGAAACACTTCCTGGAACTTCAATTCGTTTGCCTCAGTGTTGTTTTTCCTGTTTGGTTATTGTTGATGTGAATGTGTATGCTGTTGTAGTTGTTGTCGCTGTTGTCGCTGTTGTTGTTGATGTTGTTGATGTTATTGTGCTGATTGCACTCGAAACACACACTCAACAAACACTTCAGTCACACATCCACATCCTGCAGCTGGCGCTTTGACTTTCCGTCCGTTCGTCTGTCTGTCTGTCTATCTGTCGGGCTTTCGGTCGGTGTGTCTCATCCTGTTAGCTGAAATACGTGCGCCGAGTTCGTCTCTCAATTTGTTAAAAACAAAGCAAAACTACTCGTTTGGCTGACAATTTCACGATTCCTGCTCGAAAAGATATCCTGCAGAACTTTAACTGTGAAATTGTAATGCATTAAATGTTCAAAACTTTTTTACTAGCCTTGCAAAAACCTTGGGTGCGTATCCCCTTTCACGTTATCTACAGGGTATTTCCGTAAACGTATCGATTCGCATCCTTGTTGTGCTTATCTGCGAGCATTTTGGTAAAAAAAAACCAAGCATTTTATTTTATTTCATTTTATTCGACCAGCTGTAAGATAAAAGTCCAGAGCGAGTTCAATAGCAATAAAAAGCATGTGATATCACCCGCTAACCCCTTTGGCCGTGTAATTTATGTTTGCACTGTGGCTAAAAGTTCAAACATTGAAAAATCATGAAATTTATCTCATTTTGGCAAAGGTCAAGCAGTGCTACGAATGTGCTACAGTGTCCTTCTGTTACCCCAGCATCCATATGGCACACAACCTTATAACTCAAACGCTCATAAAATTTGCAAATATATTTTGCATTTTACATTTTGGGGGTACTGCCGCGAGCAACATAGAAACTGAATAACAAATACAAAAAAAAAAAAAAAACTATGCATCAAACGAAATGCATGTTTTACATAAAATTTCAATTAAATGAAATAAAGTTTCAGCAGCGGCAATGTCCTTGCCAGAAACAGCAGTAGCAGCAGTGGCGGTTTGCTGCCTGAAACGTGCGTCTTTCCTAAATCATTTTGCTGGCAGCCGAAATGAAACTGGCTTTGGCAACAAATGCTTAACAAAAGTTGTTGCCAGCACTCTGGAAAAGGCCATCAGTTTTCCACAAAAAGAAACGCAATAAAAGGCATAAAAAATCGAAGCAAAACTAAAACAAAATGCTATGCCAAACCAAAGCAAAACTAACCAGAATTACATGACATTAATAATGTTGTTCCTTAAACAAACTGTTCACAGTTACGACCATTGATTAAATCGTAAATAGAAGTTGGAACCTTGAAGCAAGTTAACTTCCATCAAAGATCAATGCTTGTTTGATTTATGGATTAATTTTTTTTTTTGTATGATATAGTTGTCTGCAATATTTTTGATTTATTTTTAATCATATTTTATCCCTGTGAAATTTTAGATTTTAGATTTTTATAGTTTAAAATATAACTAAAAACTTTTATATTATCTTTTACTCTTTCAATTTATTGCCCGTCTAGTCTCTAGTTTATTAAGGTCGATAAAAAATGCTACAATCTTTATGGCTCCGTAAAGGTTGTATATCATTTTAATATTATAAAAAAAAGAAAGTATCGTGCGTAGCTTAGTTTTAATTTAATATCGCTTCAGAAATCGCTTTCCAAATCTGACAGAACACATAAATAAATAGAGCACACTAGGGGCAGCCATCGGCAATAATAAATAAATACACAACAAAAAACAAAGCTCACAAAAAAAAGGGAAAATAAAAAATAAATGAAAATAAAAATAAAATAAATAGCAGCACAAATACTAAACATTTCGTTTAGTTTTCAATGACGATTTTCTTTCTATGCTGCCACGCCCATTTAGCCAGCTTGGACCGCCTTTTGCCCGCAAACAATGTTACCGCCTTATCCGGCATGTTCACTGCCCTTTCATTTCTTTTCCTTTACTTTGTGCGACTTTTGGTGGCCATGTTTCTACCCGGGGCTGCTCCTCGACCGCTCGCTCAGTCCACCGTAAAGTGCCACCAAAAAGGATTGCTGTACGCCATAAATTGTTGTATTTTATTGTCCAATTTCTTTTTATTATATTTTTGGGTTATTTTTCGCGTTGCGTTCTGTGTTGCTTATGCTTCATCTACTGTTTCGCTTTGCTTCTGATTTTTGCTCTGTTTTTTGTTGGGCACTTTGTGGCACATGCTGGGTCCAGTGTCCTGTGTCCTGTGTCCTAGGCAAGCAACAACGACTGCCACTGAACATGGAACATCGGTAGCCATTCCTCCAACTCGTCGACTACCGGACAAACTTGGCCGTCATTCGCAAATTGTTGGAAATTTGTTTTTTAAAAATAAAATATACACACACACACACACAGTCAGGCAGAAAACGTTTTTCTTACAATAACAGCAGCAACAAACTTGAATTATTAAATGACGACCCACAAGAATGGCAACAGAAGCAACAGAAACAATAACAGCCAACAACCAAAAAACTATGTGAGTGTGTGTGTGTGTGTGTGTGTGTGTGTGCGCGCTTGTTTTAACAATTAAGAAATTCTTGAAATATTCAACATGTCACTCTGAACAATAACAACTCAACTCTTTTACCAAGTCCAAGCTTTGCTTAATTGTGTTCTTGGCCCTGGCTGCAAATTGCCATTGGCTACACAGCATACATGAATATCTAGAAACGGGGAAGCTCATGAATATCTTTCTGTACCGGAGGAAGAGGGTTTGCTTTCTTATTAGGGCTGCATATTTACATGATGCATGCACTATTCATTTGAAGCATAAGGCATTTTCAAGGTTTTCCGATAGTTAGAGCTGAGCCTCCCCATAAGAAATATCTACTTGCGCCTTTGTTTACGCAAATATGTACTCTTATGTAGCTTTACAATTGTTAAGCTAGAGGTAGTTCCCACTTTTACAACTAAATAATAAATATAATTGCCAGTATGTAAAAGTATTCAATGTGGAAGGCTTTTAAGTGTCGGGCATGTTGGAAATCTTGATTCTAACAAAGACTTTAAGGTGATCGAGGCTAAATGAATAATGTTTTTTCTTAAACATTAAGACAACTAAGCTTAAAGTTTAAATATCAGTCTTTGGCCATATATATATATATCTACATATATACATATATCTTATCAAAACAGAAACTACTTGTGTTAAGCCGATTGCAAAATAAACATCATGGAAACGCTTACTAAGCTTTTTCAACTCTGCTGAGGGCCAACTTTTTCGATGCATTTTACCAATCACAGAACGCAACGGATTTACCAAAACCGTTATGACACCGACAACAAAGTAATGTGGAACTGGTGGAAGAAAACAAACGATGACCAATACAATTGCACCTACATCGAGACGAAAAAAAAACAACCAAATACCATAAATGATTGGCGGTGGGAGTGTGTGGACGGAAAGTGTAGCTGGCGGCGTTTTGATGAATGAAAATGCCTGCCCGGTAAACGGCTTTCGTTTGGTATTGGCTGACGTGGCCAACTATGCATATATGTATGCGTAAAGCGGCAAAAATTTTAATGAGCGTTTGCATAACAATCGCGGTTTTTCGCAACACGCTTAAACCTCCTCCACCCACATGCCCTTGCACAATGACGACCAACCAGCAGCTGTTGGTTGGAATGTGAGGGAGAGGGTGGGGAGAATTTAACCTCATGCCGATAAACTGGCAGCAGCTTTTAACGCACTGCGTAACTGTAACATGCAATTATATTTAATGATGATGTTTATTGTATAATATACTCTCACACACATATATAAATTTAAACACGCACACACACATGCATGCATCTACACAACAGCCGTACAAATCGTATTTATTATAATGATTTTTTTATCTGTGGCATATGGGCAGCGAGCGACGGGCCCATTTCAATTTACAGAAATTGATTTTGTATTAACTAAATTGAATTATTTATGATGCATGCACTCAGAGAGCAAGAGCATTATAAGATAAGTCAACCTACTCGCACTTATTATGGCTGATTATATGCAGAGACAGCTGCTCATATTTCAGCCAATCAGGAATTTATTTAAGCCGAACAAATCCTCACAGCTGACACAGGATATTAACGACAGAGGCAACAAAAAAAATAAAAAATAAATGTTAAAATTTTGAGTATGGTGTGTGTATGTGCGTTGGAATAATTGGGCTAAGAGCTATGTTGACCGCTGGCAAACACACACTAAGTAAGGGAGAAAGAGTGATAAAGAATACGTTAAAGAAAGTTCTATAAATCATACAGAAAATATACAACAGAGATTAGGTACTAAGTCACTTGCTGACAGAAAAGTTTCACTTAACTAAAAGTCTTTATATCATAAATCCCATAAAAAAGTAACTTCATATTAACAGAAATGGATTTATTTACAGCGAAAAGTCGTACTTCAAATATTAAGTAAGTATATAAATTATGCTTTGATTTTACAGATGATTGATTATAATAATATGAGAGAAACATCTTTAGATATTTATTTATTCGAATATTTTATTTGTGAATTTATTGATTTTCCTAACATATACCATCAGATTAAGGAAACATCTTCAATAAGCAAGAATTTATTTAAGAGTACACCACTTATAGATATACCTTTCAATATCTTAAGCTTTTTGGGCTGTTCAGCTGTTGACAACCGCATGGCAATTAACGCTAAGCACCACAAATCCTTGCGGCAGCATCTTGAAATCTTCTCAAATAGCAAAGTTTTTGAAGCAGCTCCGAGCAGCATTAAGAACCCAAAAACCGAACCCAATAAAGAACCGCTACACGTGTTGTTGATGTTGCTTGTGAGCGGCTCTCCGATGGAATGAATCCAATTATGTGCTTAATCACACGGCGAAAGAGCTGGATTTAAAGAAAGAGAGAGAGCACGATTGAGAGCGAGATATAGATGATGAGTGTTAGGCTTAAGAAAGAACTCGCTGACAATGCTGGCCACAGAAAGAAAAACACACACACGAAAGTTGACTCAAAGAGTCGTTCATGGATGTCTCTGAGTCACATGTGCGTACGCTTTCGCTCTCTCTATCTCTAGCTCGCTCACTTTTGCCAAGCATGTGTGTGGCATGTGGCAGGGATTAAGGCACACGGCTGGTCGCTCCGCTGAGCCCTTAAGCATTAAATACTTTAACACACAAGCGCTGTTAAAATTTATTCATGGTCGTTTTTAATGCAAGCGGGCGAAGGGCAAAACGCGCCATTCTCCTCCGGACAACATTTGCCGACTTGACATGCAAATGTCTGAGTGTGTCATGAGTATGTGTTTGTGTCAGTGTGTGTATTTGTATGTGTGCGTGATGGGTGCTTGAGCCTTTTTTTTTTTGTATATTGTGCCTCATGCTCTTTGCTACTGTCGTTGTTGCTGTTAAGCATGCTTTTGAAAAGCCATTGAATATGTTACCCCAACCACCCCTTGAGTGGGGTCTCGATTTTTAATGGCGATTTTTCACAGTCATTTGCCAATAGCATGCCCTTCCTTCGCTGTCAACGGGTATAATCCATTTATCATACGTTTTGCATGCTTTGGATTATGCTTAACTAATGGGATACAAATTGTATAGAATAAAAATACAGCAGCTTTTCACCAGTTAAACTTAATAACAGCTTTTATATCTGGTTGATGCTAGAAACAAGTATACAAAATTATTGGGAGATTACTTTAAACTTAACTTAACATTTACAAAAACCATCAACTTCGTTCTATTTACAAAAACATATGTATAAACTATATTGAGTGTCGAATTGTTTTACATTTTATGAATATTGCAATTCAAAAAATTTTTAACACGCACAGGAAATATTGAAGAGTAGGCAAACGTGTATATGTTTACTTTGCCCATATCATTTAGATTTTTTCTGCCCATGCGCTGCTCGAGAGTGTGTTCTATATTGCTACCCCTTGGGACCCGGAGCCTAAGACCCGCTGTGATCCAATCATTGGTTAAATGGCGAGTAAAGTGAATGAAAATGCTGTTGGAAAGCTGCCCTTGGCTTTCATTAGTAGGGACGCCAACACCGTTGGCGCTTCTGTGCCAAGTGATGCTTTTTTTTGTCGCTGAATGCTGCAACTTAACACTTTGGGACAGCCGCTGACACATTGAAAAGGTGCTGAAACCGAATTTCGTTTGCAAAATATTTAAGTATTTAATATTAATTAACAGCATTTTTTTTACTGTCCACAAAAGGAAGCAATGGGTCTTAATGGCTCTGGCTTTAAACATGTTTTCACGTTAAAAATACGAATCAGTAGGGGATTATTTATATACATTTGAATGTGTGTGTGTGTGTTTCACATACTTCTCTTCAGAGGAATTGCAACTAAATTACTTTGTTTGTCATTTGATTTGCTTAAAGATTAAGTGCCTGTGACATGAAAGAGCAAACGAAACTTTCACAGTTTCAAGCCCTGAACACGTTGCGTATACGTAATGCCAAGTGAGTTCAAGATGTGTGTGTAAGAATTTTATAATGTTTATTTGCCTTTTTTCATTTGTTAAATAATTATGCAGCAGCATAGTTGTGCAACCTGTTGGAAATATTCCTTGAATTTTCATGTTTTTATTTGTCAAAGAGCAAAAACATTGTGTGGCGCCATTTTGATGAAGTATTTTTTGTGTACAATTTCGTGTGACTTTTGGCATTTGCAATTAGCAAAACGACGTTTTCAACTGTCAATTAGCAGACTAACTGTAATTTTACTTGCACTTTTTTCACAAAGGCTTTTCAACTAAAAAGGCAGCAGCAGCACAAACTGGGACTGAAGCAGGCAGTCAAGTTAAATTCTTCACGCAGCAGTTCGCATTTCCGCGTTCCGGTTTGCTTTGTAAGCCCGCTTCCGTTTGCATTTGTGTTAGTGTCTCACAGAGAAAAGAGAGATAAAGTTCAGTTTCATTGCACTCATTTCCAGAAATCCTGCCATTGTCGTCGCTGTTCGCCAAACTGCACTTAAAGTGTTTAGAAAGTTTTGTTTTTTATTTACTATATTCCGCACCGCCAGTTCTATTTTTGCCAGCATCTTAGTAACGTTCATTGTTATTATGATTGTTGTTGTGGCTGCCTGTTTCTGCTCTTAAACTGAGCTTACAAGTGCTCTTTTTGGTGGGCCCGAACGCACTGCCCATTGTTGGGCCCAGTCTCTGCAACTCGCCATTGCATTGTGCTTGAAACTCTGCTTTTAATTTTGTTCAAATTTGCATTTCCGGCTTGGCGTGTAACCAAGTAACCGCTTAGTAGAGCAATTTGTACACTGAAATATTGTGGAACAGACGCTTCCGGGGCGGTAGAGCGGTTAATTCAACAAAGCATAAAATCTCCAAGGGAGAAACTCTAACCGAAACGAATATCAGCTCCTAAGTGAAGCTGAAAATTAAAATGAGTTTACCCATGCCAAATTTTACGTTATATTTTTAAGCAAAATGTTATCATAATGCTTGAACATGTGAAATACTTTTAAATTTTTAAACACACATGAAAACATTGAAATTTTGTAAGAGAGCTGCTTGAATTCATTTAAATATACATTTTAGAAAACAATTTCGACTATTTTGACAGTGTGAGTCATTTACTTTGGACAAATATTTTGCATGTCGAAATTTAGCATTACCGATTTATATAATTTTATATTTCTGACACGTGTGTGCATAACATTTAATACTGTGTTCAATGCTATCTAATAATATGATAATATTAATATTAAACTTAAACAATATATGTAAATAAAATAATAAAAATCAATATGAATCATTTTGCCAACAAATCTCATTCTTACAGTTTTAAATTCAACAACCCTTTTTATCTGACCTTATGGTTAACTATAATTACCTGTTTTGCCTTTTAATTAAATGGGGCCTTAAAGCCCACTTGAGATATCGTCAAAAATAATAAGCTGCACATGCGTTGTACCAAAAATTTATAATTTTGCCTTAATGTAATTTATGTTGAGGACTTAAGTTCTGATGGTCTTAAAGCATCTAAGCTTTCTATAAATGTTCCTACCACTTTTGCATTTGCTGCTGGCAATGCAAAAACCCAGTCACAACCTACTTTGAAACCCAAAACCAATTTATAAACGTAGAGCAGCCCGAATAATGTTGCAGTAAGTATCTACTTGTTATTGGCATTTGCTGGCATTTACATTTTAATACCGCCCACCGCAGGCTTGACGAAGGGTAGGCCGTGCAGGGCAAGACTCTTTTTGTTCTTTGCCAATTCATTTGCCTCATTTTCGTTTCTTTTCCTTTTCATTTAACATTTTTGCTTTGGCTTGTCGTATACGAGTATGTTTTTGCAACTTTTTGTTTACATTTTGCTTGTTGTTTTTTTTTTTTTTTTGTATTCAAATATGCCGCAGTATTTAGCATGACAACGACTTTGACAACGACAACGAAAATGTTGAGGACCCCCAACCAAGGAGCAGAAACAGGACCCTGTGCTGGACCCCAGTACCCCTCCCCCCGCAATGACAAGCAATCGCTGGTTCAGTTCAAAGGACTTTCCCTTAACTGCCAATAATTCAGTTGGTTTTTATGTTTCTCTGTGCCCACATTTAGTTGGTTGTTTGCACTCTTTCTGTCTCTCCTCTTTCTATCCCTTTTGCTCTTTTTTGGTCTCATAGTTTGGTTTGGACTGTGTGTTGTTGACTTTTTTGCCTGCGGCTTTTTGCATGTTTTTATGGCATTAATTAAAACTTTGCTCGCTTTGCTCATTTACCAGTTTTACCCAATAACAAAGGGACACCCATCTAATGCGCCAAGCTCAAAAACTAAGCTCAAATAATGCCCAAATTGAAAAATCAGTGACGGATAATTTAATACATTTAATACATTTTTATATGTAGAAACACTTACCACAGACAGCATTAAATATTTTCGTTACAATAACCATGGAGCTTTCACGACAGTTAAGGAAATGCTTCCGACATTGCTACACCTATTTACATATATTAATTTTAAACAAAATGAATATATAACTAGAATAAATACTAATTACTTGCGTACACAAAATTATACACTCACAAAAAGTTTACGTTAATATATCAAAACTTTTTTAATAATGGTAACTTCCTTGCACACGTTGCTATTCTATGCTTATCATTTCCTATTGCTATCAACGCTTTGTCCAATTTGTTGCATACTTATCTATGCTGACAGGATACTGTGTGCTGCAACAATTTTGTTGTGTTCTGTTTTACATCCGTTTAATGACAAATTCCGGACGAACTGTGAAGCTTTTGTAGCAAACAAAACAAAAAACAAAGCACAAATTCTAACCGAAAGCGTAACAACAAAATACAGCAACAATATACAAACAAAAAATACCCACTTCAGTTAAGCACCAACAACCCGTGCACCTTTTCATGTGTCTGGGCTCGATGTTTAGGCCATCAAGCGACGCCGTCGTTGTTGCCGTCAGTACTCTGATTTTATGCATTTTATTATCTGCCTTAGTCACGTTTCAATTTACGGCCCATTGGCGGTTACAATTTGCAATCACGTTTCGCCCTCGTCCTCACCTTTGCTCAAAACCCAAAGCTCCAAGCCCTAAAACAGGGGGACCCATTCCCCAGCTCATTGTGTGCGCTGCAACTTTCTCTCTATGGCTTGACACCTTTATTGGGACCGAAGCCCACCCAGCTGCCACCTTACCTTCAATTCCAGATACGACTGACTGTGTTTATCATATGCCCCACTTATACGCTTGACTGCGCCAAAGCAGTCGAGCCACTTGCTAAGGTTGATGGTGTCATGCCCATTGCCTTTGGCTCTGTCTCTTGGTTTGAGTCTTGTTTTAGTTTTGAATTTATTGCCATTTTGTAATTTTTCTGCCTTCTTTTTTTGCTCCTTTGGCTTGCTTTTGCTTTGCTTTCTTTTGCCATTTGCCTTTGTCTTAGTTTTATAACTTATTTTGCCGGTCAGGTGCAAATGTTCGTGGCGTCCTGTCTATTCCTTCTTACCTATCTCCATTCTCCATGCAACCAAGCTGGGGCGCACGTCTGCTTTGGCTTCATTGTTATGTCTTTTATCTATGACGGTTCATTGTACGTCTCAACCTCATTCTCGCATCTACCCCGACGCTCCCTTGCACCTGTAGCTACTGTGTGCGTCTTGGTCACGTGGCTGTCCAACAACTACAGCTGCAGCACCACAACCACCACAAGAAGCGCCAGCAGCAGCACTGATCGTAAATTGTAACTTTTTATTACATAATTTCTGTCATTACCCCGCTGGCTGGTTTGTGGTCGTTTGACTAACTGTTTGACTGTTTGGTGGTGCCGTTAACCCACCTCGTCTTCTGGCAATATTCGTAATGACTTCAATACATTTCGACTGTCGCCGCACGGACAGACATCCGACACTGCCATTGTTCCCTGCGTGTCCTGCATACATACGGTATAACACTAAATTCTTGCCAACATATACCTTCATTTGATATTACTGCCACCGCCACCGCCACCGCAAACATCACAACCACCACAAATCCCGCACCGTTCACATTCTGTGCGGCATTTTTACTTCCGCTGTCTAACTGGGCAGGCCGCGGTTAATGTTAATTTAAAATGTAATTAGTTTAAGTAATGAACACAGCTTTTGACGTCAGTGCACTTAGCGCACTTTACCGTTTTCGTTTCCTATTTGAAAGTTAAGAATTGCGTTTCTTAAGGCATAATAGTTGACATTTCAACAAGTTTTTGAGCTGCATTTTATTTTTAGCTTGCATAACTTACCTAAACTTTTTGTTCTTAACCACTTAAAACTTAAATTATTTTAATAACAATTAAAAGTTTGGAATATTTTGTTTTATACATAGATAAGGTGACTATCAAAAGCTTTTTTAATTTTAATTCTATTATAATTTTTCACTTGCATTTTTTTATTGATTTTTTTTTTTTAGGTTTTCCTTTGAACGTGTTTGTTATTGAACAGGAAATGTTTGCCAGCACAAATCCATAGCTATATAATCTTTTTGATAGCATTTTAAATTACTTTCTCAGTTTCGCAGTCTGCATAATATTCACATTAACGTTAAAGTTTTTCCCATTTCCTTTGCCTCCAATAGTTACGCGCGCTGCACTCGGCTGCTAATTTTTTTTTGCTTGCCATCATAAATCAAACAGCTTTTTGATCATCAGCGTCCAGAAACAGCAAAACGGGCAGCAGCAGCAGCATCGTAGCAGGCAGTGGGTCAGCAGTTGCGGTGCTGGAGGGAGTGGCTGCGGCAGCATCAATCTGGACAGCACTCTAATTAGCTGCTGCTTCTGTTGTCAGGGCCATCCTTTGGCTTGTTAGCTTTGTCAGTTTGCCTTATATATATATATTTTTGCTTCATTAAACCAATTTCCGTGTCGCTGTCAAAACAACAATTGATTTCCGCCGGCATTGCCTTTTGAGCCTGAGCCCCTTACCCTTACCCTTTCCCTTACCCTTACCTACTCCACTCTTTGGCCTCCTTCTTCTTCCGTTTCTTTGCTTACTGTATTTCTTTCTTGCTCGCTGTCTACTGCGCTTTTTACAGTTATTCTTCCGTCGTTTTCTTTAACAGCTATTTACTGGGCTGGACTTCTTCCCTTTTGCGGCTTGTGCCACTTGTGTTTACATTGGCATCTGCTGACAGTAACGAGTTGTTATACACACGTTCACACATCCTTGAGTCCTTCCCTGCCCTTGTCCATATACATATCAATGTCGATGTCGACGTCCATTTCCAAGTCGAAGTCCGTGTGTCCAAAACGAACATCCTTTGTCAGCAAATAGCCTGTTTGTCTATCATTTTATGTGCGATTGAAATGATTTTTGCAAATATTACACAAAAAATTCCTTACAAAAACAGTAAATCATGTCCCAAAAGGGCCAACTGTGTTGCTGCTGCTATGTGCTTCAAAAGTGGACCAAATAATCGATGATGTTATCGATGATGTTTGCAATAATGCTTAAGGCTACAAACTTTCATTCCAAAAGTTTTGTAATTAGCTTTTGGTCAAGAGTTTGCTTGCTTTAAAGTTTGTTGTCACCAGCTTTGTAGAACTTTATCTTTTCGATTATTTGTTTTTAATTTAATTGACGCATTTCCCTTAGAGCCTTTGGCGATGTTATCAGTGATGTTAGTTTAATAAAATATAGATATGTTATGTAAGAATCGATTTAAAAGAAAAAATTCTGTATGATAGAAATTAAAAATAAGAAGATTCTAAGAAAAATGCATCAGAAAGTATTTGCATTCAACTTCTGTGCTTATTTTCTTTCCTTCATTTTTTCATTTTCTTTGCAAGCAAGTGGCAAGTGTCTGCCTTGGTGGCACGTTGCCCGGACAATATGATTGAGCGCTCGGGCATACACGTGCCGCCAGGGATGCAAGCATTTGCGACGAACTACTATTTAAATAAATACATTTGTGCAGTTTGTGCAAATGCAAAGAAAATATCGACACTCGTTAAAGGCATCAAGGCAAACAAATGTCGAAGTGGCAGCAGTATAAAAAGACCAAATGCAGCAGCAGCAGTCAAAAGGCTACGCATAATTTACCAATACGGATTCCATACACGCACACACACCTAAAAAGAGGCGGATACAGACAGAGAGAGATAGGAAGAGCGAATGTGTGCCGGTACTGAAGTTGTTTTGAATTTTATGCAGCAAAACTACTTCTACTTGTGCGCCTTTGCCTATGCAATGAGATAGGAGCGCGAAAATTGCGTATACGATCCGTTCGCATGAAGCGCATGCGAATGTATCCAAATTTATCTTGATACAGATGCAGATGCAGCTGCAAATACAAACAGACAAATATATATATATATATATATCATCATATATATATCGTCATATTGTATCGATTTGTATGTGTGTTTGTGCGATGTTAGCAAGGTTTGTGACACTCATTGAGCTGCCTGATGTCAGTTGGCAGCCAGTTTGAAGGTGGAACTGCTGCCATTCGGGATGCATTTGCCAGAGATGCTGATGCAATGACATGGCATTTTCATGTTAAACTTACGAGCTCTGAACAGAATTGGATTTGTCAAGCGAATAACAAAAAATACGAAAAGCATGTCGATTGTAACAATGCGAAAATCAAGCATTTGCATATGCACTTGAATGTGATAGGAGATTCTTAGTTACGCATAGACAAATTTAATTTTAACTTCAAGTTTGCACGATTTGTCGATGATGAATCGCATTGTCAATAGAAATAAACAGCTTACGTTCGTTTATGGTGTTTCTACAAATTAAACTATAATTATATTTGTGTGCAATTAGTGAAATCAATATTTAAGCTAAAGCGTGTTATATTATTTAAGACATTTATATGGAATGTTTGGAAAATGTTTGCTTAGAAAGTCAAACTAACACAACGACAAGCGTTGGCCAGCTTATTTCAAAAGGAATATGTATTAGCCATAATTGCAGTGGCAAACTGAACCAGTTTCCCACGAATAATGAGTTAAATTATGCACATAAATGATATCAAAATGTGCAAATAAACAAATGAATTATGGCCAAGCACATTTGCCCAAAGCTAATTGAGTGTATTATTAGTTTGCGAGAGTGTTTGCGCTGGTGTGAAGTTCGTTTTATTAATTCATTAAAATTCATAGCTCACTCACAAGCACAAACACACATTCAAACGTGTGCATTTGAAAACTAATAATAACTTAGGCTACTTAATTAGATACCAGTCTCTGCAGAGAACGGCGACCCTTCCAATTTTGGTCACTAGCAGCTACCCAATTTGAGGGTACCTTCTGTGTTTGTGTTTGTATGTGTGCTTCTCATTTGCCATACATATCTAATTTATTTTACTAATTTAGCACAAATTCGCACCTCTTCAGGTTGATTGCGCACGCCACGAACACTGAGCTGCTATGCAAAATGGACACACTTACGACAGACTCCGAGTTAGCTATCAACTCTCAGTTCAGCTATCAACACCGCACACATACACCTATCACACTCGAGGGAGCTGCACATTAATGGACATCCAAAATAATCAAAAACTAAATTTTCGTGAGCAATCATTGGCAAATCCCTGGGGTTAATACCTGACCACAGCACCAGCACGCTCTCTCTCTCTCTCTCTGTGTAAGGTTACAAAAGCTGACGTTTTCGATTTCAAACGACGAGTCTTATGTAAGACGAAACACAAGTGAAAAACTTCTCACAGATTGAGTTGGGTTGAGTGAGGGTGTGCTTTGGAGATTCAGCTTCGACATTCATGAATTCATTCATAAATTATTGGTCCCAGTGCAGTCATAAAATGACCGAAGCAGCCACCAAATATCGCCCGATTGCATTCCATATGAACAGCAGGCAGGCAAGCATACACAGCCACAAGGCTGACTGATTACTTGACCCTGCTGGGTTGAGTTGGGTAGCAATGGGGTGGAGTGGGCGTGGTTGTGGACATTGCAGGTACAAATTATTTATGACTGCATAAACTAATTGCTTTGATTTCTGAACATTTCTGAGGGCTTTAAGAGCATAAATTGTCAAAGCTGTTGAAATACCTAATAAATTAAAATAGTTAATAATAACTCTAAAAAACATGCATTGGAAAAAACAAAAATGAGTAAAACTGAATTGATATTATTTATTTTCAATTTTGAGTGCATAAATCACAGAATATTTAATTAAACATGTATGTAATATATATTTTCAAAAAATGTAATTAGATCCTATTGGCTAAAATGAATTATAAAATGTTACAAAAATATTAAAATATTTTATTTTTCTGTTCTCTGTTGTTGAATGGCGTAAGTCCGGCATTATCTCGTTTTTTTATCGATCCCAAAACTCTTATTTTTAGTTGTCAGTCAATGCTCATGCCAATGACATATGATTTGGTTAACAAAATGGACTAATCTTTGGCTAGGTGCTGCTCTCCTAGGTTTCAGCTACTGCTACGGCTGTTGCTAGATTCAGTGTGTTTGTGCTATGGTCAATGAGTCGAGGACTTATATGGATCTAAACAGCCGCAGGCACTGTGACCAGCACATGTAACAGAAACTAGACACGAACACGTGTTTGGACTATGAACTTCTTTGCATGTATAAGTTAGAGTCTGTGTAAGGATGTGTATGTGTGTGTGTGTGTATGTTGTGTGTCTCTGCTTTTGGCATCCAATTTTTACGCCAACAAATACAAAGAGTGAAACAGTTGCATGTGGCAATGAATGCATTTTGATTGCATGCACAGTGGAACGAAACGATCATGACAATGCTTAAAAAGTTAAAGATATCAAGTTTAATTGGTATAAGTTGAAAATTGTTTTGATTGGTTTGTTATTTATGATAATTTAAGACTTTATTTTGTATTTTTGGTGATTTGTATCTAAATTTGCTTTGGTTATGAACAGAAAACTCACTATTTGTCCAACTATGCTCAACACACTGCACATGATTGCATCGTATGTTTTTTGTGTTGTTTTAACGAATGAGGCTGGCAAACCAGAGTAAAAAGTCATTGCATAAATTATGATGCAACAGTAACAAAAACCTCGAAAGCCATGCAACAAATATGCATAAGTTCTGCACCATTGTTGTCTGTTACAGCCTCTCTCTCTCTCTCTTTTCTCTTTTTATCTCTCTCTCCATTCCTTTCGCTCGTTCATGTTGAGTTTGTTGAGCATGTCATGATGCATCGGCCGAATGCAATTGCATCATCGAACTTGATGTCGATTCAATTGTTGTTGTTCGTATTGGTGTTCTCGTTGTAGTTGTGTTTGTTGTTATGTTGTGGAACCATTGCTCATCTGACTTCTTGACTGCCAATTAAAGTGACACGCTGTCTGTTTGCCTTGTCGTTGCCTGTCAACAGACTGCTGAGCCATTACGGACTCCTGTCATTGGCTTTGCCCCTTATTTGCGCCCGCGGCCCCTCCTCATATTGCATATTAAACAACACAATATCAAATGCCCATTCCCAATGTTTCAACTCCCCAATGACTCTGACACTGGCTCATTTATTGTCATTTCTAATTTATTTGGCTTGACATTCATTGTCCATTTAGGATTTATATGCAACACATACACCCAGAGAACATAACATTCCTCATTCCACAACATCCTGTTTGTGTGTGTGTGCTTTGCCTTGCGGTTAACTGACCAACACTCCATTGACCACTCCATTCAGCTTCCTCTGTCTTCTTTTTTGCCTGTCTGCCTCTCGTCTTTGTCTGTTGTCTGTTGTGGTTTATTGGCTAACTGCTGTAAAATTGATAAAGTTGACTTTCAACATAATCAAAAGTAATAAATATTGTAGCTGCTGTGCTTGAGTGCAGTCTGCCAGCATGGCGTCACATGTTTTGTTGTCTTTTTCTCTCGCTCTTCCTATCTCTTTCTTCTTTGCTTTCTCTTTGGCTGTCAGTAAGCGAATTTATTGACTTGATTCGATTCGATTTGATTTAGCCAACTTTCCGCATTAGCTTTGACTTACGTCCTTGGCTTCAACAAGGTGCAAAACGCATCCCAAATTTAGGTCAGTCGTGTCTTTATAACGATTGAGCCCCTACTCCTAAATAACATAATCTTGTCCATTTCATCTCACTTCCGGCTATGCTGTGACCGCTTGTCCTATGATTTCCTGCCTGGCATTCAAAAAAACTCATATATTATTATAATAGCTTTCATTAACTTGAATAAATATTTGCGACTGAGAGCTAGCTCGATAAATTGATTTGCAGTAAGCCAGGGCTGGCTAAAATGTTGATTAAAATAACGACACAAGTAAAGAATTTTACGAACTAATGTTGCACTTTAGGAAGACTTAAATCAAATTGACACTTCTCGTTTGTTTCCGTGTGATTTTATGAATAAAGTATACTTAAAATGATTTTAAAACAATGTAAGTAAACCAATCCGATAATTATTGAATTATTGAATAATTGAATTTGTCTAACAATGAACTGAAAAAGTTTTTTTTAATCGCCCAGCCCTATTTTTCTTTTGTGTTGTTATTTCTCCGGCACTTGCTTCAACTATTTCCAGAGCATTTCCAGTTTTTGCGTGCCAGACAAAAGGCAATTGATAAATACATATGTATATATACAGCCACCGACATTGTCTTAAGTTGCAAAGAGTATCAAGCCATAGAGTTGCTATGTTGGCAATATTGATTGTTCCTGTGTCTGTCCTGTTGTACTTGTCTTGTCCCAGCTCATGTTTGCTTGATTTGCAGAGCTCGTATCATGGAAAATATCAAATTTCAATAAATCAAATTCAATTTGGCCACACACACAAGCACACACACACACTCACACACGTACATATATGACTGTGAGTACACACATAGATACACACATACACATACAGTTATATTGATAGGTTGTGATAGTAATATGTCTTTGTTTCTGTCGCTGGCAAAATATTTGCACAGTCTTGTTCCGGCTCTTCGGCTCACTATTTGCTATGCTTATTTGTATGACTTGCTGGGCGTATGTGTCTGAGTAAATGTGTACAAGTGCGTGTTTGTGTGAGTCCACATTTGTAATTGTATTTGTGTATTTGATTGTCATCAGTTTGATACACACACACACACACACACACACACTCACACACTGATTTTCACACACATGCAAACCTACTTGTCGATGCGGAACCGCTTCTCAAGGGCACCATTCGCCCTTCTGTGTGCCTGAACTTTATTGTTTATTTTGTTAGATATGATAAGGGGACAAATATGTCTCTGTACTTGAACGTGTGTGTGTGTGGGTTATATTCAACTTGCTAAATTTCCGATATGTGCCGTATGATACTGCCCTTCCTATATTATGATAATTATGATTACTATGATTTGAATTGCTACCATTTAGAGACGCCTTAATAATTTAGTAGTTATGAGCATTGCCTTCGATCAATTCTAATATTTTAGTATACTTCTGGGAATCTAGTAAATTGGAACCATGACCAATTAAATATAATTAATAGACGCTGCGTATACGTAATATTAAAAGAGCCTGCTGCATTTGCTTATTTAATATGCACGTGTGTCGAAGGATGTGGGCGTGACATTGCCTTAAGCACATCGGAAATTATGTGGAAAACTTATTTTTTTGTACCCTCTTTTTTTATATAAGTGTGCCTTGATGCCAGCCAACATCAACGGTTGATAAATTCAATTTATTTTTTCGGGGCCTTTTTCCCAACTTACACACACATTATGCATATGTGTCTGTGTGTGGAGTGAAGGAAACGTTGCCTGCTGGCGCATATTTTCTTTTCATTTATATGAAAAAATTATCTAACTGTTTGTGTGTGTGTGTGTGTGAGTGTGTTGAGCGCTCGACCGCGCGGTCGCACATGCTTATAAAGGGCTGTATTCAAATTAAATGTAGCATACATTTTTGCGTCAGCGATAAGGAAACCGACTACACATTAGTTGCCGAGTCGAATTGGCTGAGAAATAAAATTGCGGTTAGCTTTTTATAATAAAAATCTTTCATTTTTGTTGAATTCTGTGCAAACGAAGTCAAATAAATTATATAATAATGTTGCATTATTTTGATTCCATTTGCATTTGGTTCTTTTGAATCACAATGTTATTTGTAGGAACTTTTGCATGTTATTGTAATTTTTTTTGACCTCATTTAAATTGGACATTGTGTTTACATAAAATTTACATTTCAGAAAATAATACAAGTATTATATACTATTTTGCACTCTTCTGAGTTTTATATTTTACATAAAGTAAAGACTGCAAATGCTAAAGGAGTAGGAAAAGTAAGTTACATATGTAAAAATAAACCTTTGATTCGAATCTTATGTAGTTTAAAATCAAAATTAGTTTCATCATACCTTTAAACAAATCTTCTACAGTTTATATGTTCCATTTGATTTTTTTTCATTCACTATGCGAACTTCCGGCTGAGGAATGATAACTTTTCCATCTACTTTCATTAACTTATGTTTGTGATTTTTTTTGAACCATTTACTATTGCCAATATGTATATGTTTTTTGAGTAATTCATGAGTCATGAATGAACATAGCTTTCCATGCCAGACGTCAAATCAAATGCACTCAGGCGTGGGGCTTTTCGTTTGTATCTCGAAACTAAATACATTTTCGTTGCGCCAAACTCATGATGCTCAGACGCATTGCTACAGTTAAGTTGAGTTAAGGTTGAGTTGCATTTTATTCTTTGGGGGCCCATTGCCCTCTTTCTTATTCAATGGTGTTGAAAGGCAACAAAATGAAATGGCATTCGTTTGCCGCGTTGCCTTCGTCCTTGTCACTTGATGTGTCATTTTTCAAGCTCTTTACTTGTCGCCATGTAGTTGTTGCACATTTATAACAGCAGCCGGGCAAGGTACAGGCTAAAATGATTGCATTTAGACGCTGCTAAAAACAGCAAAGACAGCAACAACAAGAATAACATCACTAACGACCAAGCCAAGAGCATTTGTTCGGCGGGTTACTCGTGGTGTTGTTTGACTATTTTAGTTAAATTAATGACGCTCTATTCGCCGTGCAAAGGCTCTGATAAGTGCAGCCAGTGCGAGTAATAAACGAGTCTGAGCACAGATGCCGCATGTGCGGCCATATGCCATATATGTTAGTTTATATATATAGCATATTTAGCTGATAACAAGAATTTTTCATGACTTTTGTCCTTATATTTATAGTAACAGGGTATTATTAGCATGTTAGCTAAATATGAAAAAAATTCCATCTTAACAAAAAATACGTCCTCAAATTTATTTGGACAACTGCTGTCACAACTCATAGCAAATAGGCCATATGGTAATGACAATATATACGCAGCAAAAACCATATAGCTTTGCATTTTCATGTATATGTACACAGCTCTAACATAAATTGGTTAAAGCAGAATGTTGGTTTTGCATCAATGCATGATTATCGGGTTTAATTATGACCATTGGTTGCCGAGGACGGATTCTGTGGGTTGTGGAAAAACAAACAAAAATTTATTGAATTGCCCGCCGCATTCAATTGTGGTTAATGAATGCATACAAACGCACACACACATGCACACACACACGTACACTAACGGCAAACAATTTTTAAATTAAAAGTTGGTCAGCATTTAATTTCAATGAAATATCTCAACGAAATCGACATATTTTTAATTTAACAATTCCAAGAGCATAAAGAAAACGTACAACGAAAGAAAATTAATTCGTAGTTCTAAGAATATTTAATAGTCAAGTAATTGCCATTTTATTCCGCTTGTAGCTGTGCAATATGAAATTGCAATATTTTCTGCTGAATATTTTATACGACTTACAGCCTAAACGTGAGCCTAGCTTTATTCATTCCACTTATTTATTTATTTCCTTGCTTAGAGAGCTAAGGTCAGCTATTAAATTTCAAGCAAATGACCTATTTTAATATTCACAGTTAGCTTTAATCTGAGCGTCGAGAAAGAGCGTGCTGCACTAAAAACTTTATTTTTAGTACACATCTTTAAATATCTGAATAAAAGGCAGGCAAAGTTTTGCACTGCATCAGTCTCTAGAGGGTCAAATACAAATATATACTATAAATTTTGCAAAATGAAAATGCAAAATACAAATTTGACAACAGATTTACAGTAGTCCATAAAATGCATATGAGTACGGTTTGAGATCAAGTCCTTGCTTATGAAATATACCAGCACGCAAATAAATTCATGGGCTGTATTTGTGTTTGAAGTTTTCTAGATGCAAAACAGAGTTTTGTTGCTCTGCCTGCTGCTCAACTCGGCATTAAATTGGCAAACAAATTGTATTATTGAAATTGCAAAATCAAGAAAATTTCAAAGGCAGAAGCTGCAGTTTTAAAGCCAATACTGCTGCTGCTCCAAACAGGATTTAGTCAGAAAGTGTTTGGAAAATCCTGCATAAGTTTTCATAAACCTTAATTTTATTCAATTTTACGATGCATGAGATGGGTATATAAACATCAGAGTGGAGCAAGTATAAATAGGTAAATGTGAATGAGTACTAGAAGAAAAAATATTTCTCAAATACATTTGACCCAAATCTTTATTAAATAAAAAATCAATTTCAAATAGATTTTAAAAGTATTAAAATCTGGTAATTAAATGATATGCGTATGGAATCTTTAACAATGTTTTACTAATAATAAAATAAAAAAGTTCTGGCAAGACTTCCAGAAATTTAAGAAACTATTGTTCTGGCTTCAAACAAAAGTATCCCTTAACACATTCAACGAAAATGACTGCCCAAAATATTTGTCATGCTTTTAAACATTTTTGGCCGGATCAAACGACATCAGCAGCAGATGCGGATCTTTTAGTCCAGTCAAGTTTAGCTATTCTTATTATTACATCAAAGTATCATAAGAAGTTTGAATGCATGTAAATCTAGTTAGCAACCACAAAAACAACACTAACAACACAATTTGCCTGTGGTCTGGGCATCCTTTACATGCTTAAAGAATTTCAATTATTTTATTAGCCACATGGCATAAGGATTCGCCTAACACACTAAAAGGGACGAAGCACAGGTAAAAGTGTGCCCGGGAAGCGGCAGGCATTGTTAAGGGGTCTGTTTTATAACCGGTAGCGATTACTATGAAATATGCAGCATAGTTCCAGGCTAAGACAGAGGGGTTGGCAAGAGTCACAGGCTGGAGAGGATAAGTCTGCCTGGTGCCAGAGCATAAATCTTTCATGTATCTACATATATGAAAGCATATTTGCTAATAACCCAATATCCTTTTCGAGCCACAAAGGCGCTTACAGTATGGGACAAGCAGCCAAAAAAAGGACACAAAGTCTTTGGACAGCATGACAATCGAGGTTGTATCGATGCTTAAGATATCCTAGCAACAGAAAATGGTATTAACCAGTTGAGTTAACGTAACGATAGTTTCCCAAAGAAGCGTCTATTTTACACTCGATTTGATGCTTTAAATAGCACCAGAAACGCTTATAAAAATATGAATTTAAAAATATGTATTGAGTAGAGAATATTTCATAGTCGAACAGTTTTCACTTAACCATTCTAAGTTGTTTTGTATTTAGTTGAGTGCTTTGGGCCAAGTTCGGCTAAAAGGGATACTAGAACAATGAGAATTTGCCCTTGCCCTTACATATTTTTAATTAAAGCACAAAATCCGAACGAAAAACAAAGCGTTTCGTTCACAACTACAATCGAACGAGTTGGTAGTGGATAACTGGCCTAAAAATAAATGAAATATTTATTAACAAGCCGTCGACATTCTTGGCAGTTTTGTGGCGCGTAAGTGAAAGGCCACAAAAAGAAACTACATACAAAACCATAAATGAATTCAATTACATTAACTTTTTTCTGCTGTGCTGGCTCTCTCTTACTTTCACTCTGTCTCTCGCTTTCTCACAGTCTCTTTGGCGGTCAGAGCACGCGAAAAAGAAGGTGGATATGTTTTATGTATGCTTTATACGACACCACCCACCATGCGAAGTAATAAAATGCCAAAGGGCGGCGAAAAAGCAGAAGAAGTTGGAGTTGAACAAGCAACCAAAATAAAGCGCAAAATAAATAAGAGAATGAAAAATTCAACGTACGCGAACCGCAGCAATTTAAACAATGTCCAATGCAGTGCAAGTGGTTTTATACGCGCCACAGTTGACTGGCCACCGAAAAAGCAAAGGGTGGTGCTGCCACCATCACCAACACCGGTGTTTGTGGGAGCTGCATAGTAAGGAGAAAATCGTTTGTGGCCATCATGAAATGCTGATGGATGTTGCGGCTTTGTACATTATTAAACGGTTTCAAGGTACAGGAGAACAATAGCTGCAGCTTAAAACAAAATTTTGATCCTTACCCTCTGTGGTACTCTTATTTGTGCTTTCATAATCCTTTTGCTGCATTTAAAGTCACAAAGTCACAAGCCAGTTTTTTATTTTTTCTGACTCAAACGGATTATAGATAGCAAGACCACAAAATTTACAAAGTAAATTGGAGAGTTTTAACCAACGGAAGCGGTAAATGCACCACTTTGTTCATTTATACCGTAAAAAAGAAGAACCTTTTACAATAAGCTTGAGTTTTTATCATAAGTGAATTAAAATGTACTTTCTGAACCGAAAGTACTTAAAATCGTTTAAATTTAATGTGATATTTCTTTAAATTGTACTGTTTATTGATTTTTTAAATCCTTCCGTTATTACATTTTTTGTTTGTTTAATATAATTATTATCTTAAAACAATCCGGAAACAATTTATAATCTCTTGCCACTGTTTTTGTGCGCCAAATTGACAGCTTTTTTGTTTTGCAAACGGTGCAGTTAAAGGGAAAGTATTAAATACAGCGTTTATCCAAATTTTTTTCAGTCATTCTCCACCCACATTTTTCTGCACAAAAGCTGGCTGCCCAAGTGGGTCATTTAAATGTATTCCTATATATGTATGCTAATGTTTATTTGTGTGAAGACAGAGGCCAACATTCCTCTGCAAAGGATTCAAGTATGCTGTTGTTGGTATTGACATTCTCCGGACCCAAAAAGTAACAACCGCTTAACCACTGCTCTATATCAATATAAACGTGTCCTTAAATAGTTGTATCTGTGTGTTGTGGCTGTACGCCCGGGGGGCGTTAACCGAAAATCGATAGTTGTGCAAATGGAACGGATGATGGATGCGGTTAGCGTCGGCCAAGTGGATAAGGTGTTGTCTACTTTAAGGCTGTATCACATTTGAAGAGGAGGCGTGGCGTGCGAGCATTGCAGCAGTAGATGTAATTGGAAGTTGCGGCCTGGTCGCCTTTACTGTCAGTGGTCAACCATTGTTTACACTCTCGCTATCATCCACAATGATTAACTGCCGCTCACTGGGCACCGGCACCTGCATACAGGATGCATATGCTAGGTAGGCGGCAGGCGGCAGACGATCAGGTCGTCGTCCACTTAACTGGCTCCGGTCGTAATGCGAGCCGTCAATCAGCTCCGGTTGCGGATGCATTGCGCTCAACCACACAACTCGTTACGCGGGGAGGAGGGACCAAATGCTAATGGGTTGCCATTAAACACTCACTGGCAAAGTGCCCAGAAGCCTTGGTGAGTGACTGACCCACTGTCCTGGAAGAATTGCCAAGCTGTTGACGCACAGGTAAATGCGGCAATTGAGTGTGTCATGCCACAGCTGCTCAGCGGAAGAGTTGAACTTGCAACAAGCTAAAGTCGAGTGTACATGCACTTTACATACAAATTAAGGGAACCTTAGTACTTGTTTTTAAAATATTAGCACTTATTTGTTCTTTTTGTATTTGCTTTTTTCTTCTTCTTTTATTGCAATTGAACTATCTGCGCTCTGGCTAGGAATGATACAGTATCTGCGATCACTTAACGATAGGTGACAGTCGCATGTTAACGTACTAACTATGATGATGCACTGTGTCGAAAGCTGCTAGCTATGTCTGTATCCTGCCTGCTATGCAATTTTAAAGTATATAAGAGAATGAAATCCACTAAATGAACATGATAATATTGTTAGTTATTTATTATAACTTTTTGTCTGCAACTGTTATATTTGATACATTTTTTTTCTTAAGACTTTAGAAATGCGCTACTTCATATAGTAAATGAAGCTTAACCGTTCTCAGCCACGCTGTTTTCATCTCGAGAACAGCTGTATAAAAGACTATTAAGTTCACATTCTTCACATCATTAAAATAAAATTAATTAAAGCCACTTGAAGCTGAATTACATTTCGGGAACTGAAACGTCGAATCAAATGTCATTAATTCAAAGGCTTAATACAACCAAATAAGGCAAGGGCAGAAAGTTAAGTTAAATATTGAGCAAGTTAACTTGTTCATAACTACAAATTGTGAACACGTTGCCATAAATGCACTTAAATTCTAAGCGCAGTCGATTGAAATCTTATTGCCATTTGAAAATAGCATTTTATGACTCCCAACATCTCGTATAAGTTTGACTATAAACTCTCTGGGATTGACAGATTTCAACGTTATCGTATTGCCTGTCGAGTGCAACAAATTTCACTGACATTTTATTAGCCGCAAGTGCACAGTGTGATGATTTACAGTCACAGCCCGAAGCGTTAGAAGTGAATTTATATGCATATATAAATTTAGTATTTGAGTGACAGCAAGATGATGAACGATGGCTTAGAGAATCATATTCTGGCATTAATATATTTACTTGAACTGAATTCTGGTTGTGTTTGTTTAAGCAAAGTACTTATCTATTCAAATTTTAGTTTTATCTACGTAATCTTTTATTTATATTTTCAACAATTCCATTAAAATTGTGTTTTTTCACTCACAGCTAGTTTCCATTTGAGGTCGAACTTAGAAATGCTTTGATCTGTCAGGCATGTGGTTCACCTTCATCTTTAGACTTCATTTAACATTGGCTTGGCCTTATGTTTGGCAGGTGGCCCATCGCCACGCCCACACCGACGCCCACAAGACCGGGGGCTTGCCACTAATATCGTTTGGTTTGGCGGCAAAGCAAACAGTATCATCGACAGAGAATAAACATGCATAATGGAGCATCTTAAATGCAACTTATTTTGCATAGTTAAGCATTTGAGTGGCATCAGCAACGTTGGGCGCTGCTACTTCACTAACTTTGATACTTCCACTCGACTCGACTCAACTCGGTTCGTCTGTGCTCGACTAGATTCTCGACTTGGGTGGGTCGTCTCGAAAGGCATACAACACCGGAAACTCAATGAAAATATCTAAAGTTGGCAGCAAGCAGCAGTTGGAGTAGCAACAGCAGCATCAGGCACAGTGCCTATAAAAAGTATGCCCCTTACCAGTTGCTATCTGAGCGGCGCTCTGGCACCAGACCTGACCGGCCCGCTATTTTTGCCAGCCACTTGCCATATTTACACCAATTCCCTTGTCTGTGTGCCAAGCATTTTTGCCTTTGTTTTTGCCTCGTGCCGCTGCGAGACTCAATTTTTTTGTTTGTTACCTTTTTATCTTGTTGTGGCTAGGCTCACGCCCACAATAGCAACAAGCCGCCTTTTTTCTTCTGCTTCTGCTGCTGTTCAACTAAAAAATTTAATGTTGCTGCTGTCTTTGTTGCGTTGCTCTGTCCTCCAAACATAACCAGCATCATCATGAGCCAGCCAGCCAAGGAGCCAGACAGCTTGAATCTTGGCAAAGTTCGACTGGCTTTTTTACTATTCTAATGGACAAATGGGTAAGAAGTAAGTATTTATGGCTTGTGAATGACTTGGCAATGCCTAGCATTGAGAACATTTAGTTTAAAATTGAGAAATATGAAGGTACGAGAAAAAATTATTTTACAAAGAGTTTATAATTGTTTTTTATTTTCGTTTTCCTTAAGAAAACTCTCGTTGAAAAAAAAAGCATAGAGTAACATTTAATAGACAATATTTCAATGTTGAAATATAAAGTTTGCTAAGAAAAACCACAGCACATTTTACAGGGTATAAGCGCCTTGTTTTCTAAATTTGTAAGCTAGTTGGTTGGTGTCTTGCTTTAATATGCTGCTGTCCGTTTGTGCTGTGTTTCAAAGGCATATTAAATTAAATAATGGGGTTAATAATAAGACAACAAGAAGCACAAACTGACAGCCGGCAGCTGAGGTTCAGTTAGACAGTCAGTTACTGGCCTTTAAACAGCTTAGCAAATTGTGCAATGTAAGCGTAGTAGAGCTTAAGTTTGATTATTCTTAAAGTTGACATGGGCACAGTGTGTGTGCTTAATGCAACCCCTTGATTAATGACTTAACCGCTTTGCGCGTGCAGCTAATTACAATAGCGCCAAATTTCACACATCGCTCATGTGTTGATAGCTAAAAAAAAGAACGACTCCTGTTTACAAATGGAACGCCAAAAGTGTCACTGTTTAAATTGATATTTATTTGGTTTCACCGAACATTAACTTAACTTATAGATCGCGATGCGCTGTGGTTGCATTGGTAGCAAAAGTATGACTGACTGTACGTTCCTGCACAAAGGCAAGAGTAGCCAAAATTAATAAGAAAAAACTCTGAATGGAAAAGTACTGGCAGACCATGCGCTTGGTCTAAGCTTTTACAAATACACATAAAGTCAAGCTGCGCTGTGTCTATGTGCGTGTGCGAGTTACTAAGAATAACAGATAACGCATCAAACGGCGACTACGGCTACAGCAGAAATAGAGAAAATATTTACAGGGTGTCTGGGTCCCAAACATACCGGCCCCCCTGAACGGTTGTTCAGCAAAGAGGCAGTGCAGCAACTTTAGTGATTGGGCGTTTGTAAATTCCGTTGGCGGTTTTAACTGTAACAACCCTGACCTTGTCATCTTGACCAGTGTGCACATCAATGATACGTCCTAGGATCCATTTGGATGGTGGTAGATTAGGTTCCTTAAGTACGACCAGAGTATCGACCTTTAAGTTGGTTTTCTCCAACTGCCACTTTGAACGTTCCTGAAGAGATGTCAGATACTCCGAATGCCAACGGTTCCAAAAACTTTGAACCCTCGCTTGCAATTGGTTCCAGCGCTCTAATCTGTTAATAGGGAGCTCAAGACGTGATGGTTCCGGTAGCGCAGTATATGGAGATCCAGTCAAGAAATGAGCAGGCGTGAGCGGATCTAAAGTATTGTCCCCCGATGGGCAAAGAGGGCGTGAGTTTGAGGATGGCTTCAATCTGCGTCAAAACTGTAGAAAGTTCCTCGAACGTTAAAGCTGTGACTCCCAAAACGCGTCGCATGTGTAGTTTTATTGATCGAACTCCCGCTTCCCATATGCCCCCAAAATGGGGCGCAGAAGGGGGTATGAAGTGCCAAGCAATTCCTTCATTGGCGAAAAAGTTGGCTAACTCTTCATCCTTGGCTTGCTTCATGGCCAGAAGCCGCATTTCGTCTAAAATACGATTACTGCCATGGAAAGTGGTTCCGTTATCCGAGTAAAGATCAGTTGGCCTTGATCGGCGGGCGATGAACCGTTGAAACGCTGCGATAAAGGCCTTGGTAGTTAGGTCACTTACAACTTCAATATGAAGTGCCTTAGTTGATAGACATATGAAGATTGAAAACCATGCCTTTCCGATCCGTGATGTCCGTCCCTTCGATTCCTTAATTGAGAATGGACCCGCATAATCCAAGCCTGTATGTTGAAAGCAGCGGCTTGCTTGAACTCGGGGAGTAGGCAACTCGCCCATTATCTGGTTACTGGTGCATCTGCGTTGTAGAAAACAGCGTTTGCATTGAAAAATCGCCTTCCGGACGAGGTTTCGGGCACCCATGATCCAATATTGCTGACGAATATTGATGAATGTTGCATCAACTCCTGTGTGAAAATGTCTGACATGAAAATGTTGAACGAGTAACTCAGCCATTGGAGAACTCTTTGGAATCAAAATTGGATGCTTGGCGTTGTAACCCAGAGTTGAATTCTCGATTCGTCCTCCTACTCGCATTATTCCATACTCATCTAGAAAAGGGGAAAATCGCAATAATTGCGATTTTGCATGAAGCTGACATCGATTTTTTAGGTTTAAGTATTCCTTGTGAAAAGCCTTTCGTTGGATATGCCGAATGAGTTGGCATCTTGCTTCCAGCAGCTCTGTTGATGTGAGGAACGGAGACGTAACCCCATGGGGTGAGCGGAGTCTGCTAACAAAGCGATAACAATAGCTCGTTACCCTGACCAAACGCGTCCATGATGAAATCTTATTGATTAACAACTCGGCGATGCTTTCGTCAGGAAAGCTGTGTAGAGTTGTTGGCTGGTTTGAACGTTTCTCAATGTCGACCTCAGGATTAGACAAAACTCGAAATTTGTTGGTCGACGGTGGCCAATTGGGTTGTGGCATGGCCAGCCAGGGCGGTCCCTTCCACCAAAGTTCATGTTCCAGAAGTTTTTGACGGGTGAAGTCCTCTGGAGGCGCAATCGGCAGGGTTGTCCTCCGAACGTACATGGCCCCAGCAGCTACGTGGAAAATCGTTAAGGATTTCTGCGGTTCTGTTGCAGACGTATGTGTTCCAGTCCCGTGGTGGAGCTGATAACCAGTGTAGTACTATCTCTGAATCTGTCCAGCAATTGATGCTGAAAATAGGAATCGTTAATGAAGTTCTGATTACGGTCAGTAAACGTGAAAGGAGCAGAGCAGCATTCAATTCCAAACGTGGAATGGATACTGGCTTGAGTGGGGCCACTCTTGTTTTAGCAGCTACAAGAGTGATGTGGAAACTGTCTCCAATTGCAACCCGACTGTAAACTACAGCTCCATAGGCATGCATAGATGCGTCTGCAAATCCATGCAGTTGAATTTGTTGAAATGGCGAGGCGATATATCGAGGTACTTGGCATTGTGTGAGCGATGGTAAATCTTCAACCAGTGCCCTCCAGCGTGAGCTCGTAGCTTCGGGAATCCGGATCATCCCACTGCATGACTGAGATCCAACTTTCTTGAAATACGAGTTTAAGTAATACTGTGGTTGGAGCAGCCAAACCAAGCGGGTCGTAGACCTTGGAAAGTTGCGATAGTAGTTCACGTTTTGTAAGGGTAATGCTTGTATCAAAATCGGTTACTTTGATGAACATCACATCTCGACTTGGATTCCACTGGAGGCCGAGGATCTTGACAGGGGGTTCCACCATTGACTTGCTGTTAAGTTGGATAGACTCGTAACATCGATCCTCATAGGGCACGGACTGCAGAAGGCGCCCACAGTTGGAGCTCCATTTGCGTAGTTTGAACTTCGCCTGATCTAGAAGTCCAACAAGCTCAGTTTTCAGCAACAAAAGCTCATCAACTGAGTCGCATCCCGTTAATATGTCATCTACGTAAGCGTCAAAGGTTAAAGCCCGTGCGGCATTAGGGTACTCTAGGCGATGATCTTCGGCTAACTGCTTTAAAACTCGAACAGCCAGATATGGAGAGGGTGCGGTGCTAGCCCATACGTCACAGTCAGCAGGCGAAAATGAAGCAGTGGTTCATTTTCATTCGTACGCCAAACAATTCTTTGAAAATTGGTGTGGGGTGTGGAAACCTGAATTCCACGGAACATCTTTTCAATATCGGCGCATAGAACATATCTTTGCTGTCGGAATCGTAGACACACACCGATAAGATCACGTTGAATCGGTGGACCAATATGAAGTCTCTCGTTGAGCGAAACTCCGGAGCTGTCCTTTCCAGATCCATCAAAAACCACCCGACATTTGGTAGTAGGACTCTCCAACTTTAATACGGCATGATGCGGCAAATATACGCAAGTCTCAGAGCATTCCTCAGCTTGAGTTGCTGGAAGCTGCTCCATATGACCACGTTGCAAGTAGTCATCCAAAAAACTGACGTATTGCTGCTTAAGATCTGGGTAGCGACGAAATTTTCGTTCTAGGGAAACCATGCGATTGATGGCCTGTGGAAGTGTTGAAGCGAAAGGTGGCGCTTCATCCTTCTTAAACGGATACTCGACAATATACGCTCCGTCTTGGGAGCGCTTGTGAGTGGACACAAAATGACGCTCTGTTGGATCACTGGCGTCTAAGAGATCTTGACTGGGCTGTATACTATCCATCTCCAAGAGAGACCGAACCATAGTGTCAAGGTCTGCGTGGTGTATGACGGCAGGAACTATGGGTTCATCGATAACAGTGTATGAACCTGCAATAATCCAACCAAAACTTGTATTGAGAGCTATAGGAAAGTTGTTACCAAAAGATTTTCTTTCTCCAGTATATATAGACCATAGTTGATCTGATCCAACGATAACGTCAATAGATCCTGGTGTGCAAAAAGTTGGATCAGCTAATGGAAGCGCGCAAATTTGCTTCCACGCTGGAGAAGAGGTGTCTAGAGCTTGCCCTGGTATCGACGACGTCAGCTTAGTCAAGATAAACGAAGCCAATTCGATGACTTGGTTCGAATTGCGAGAGCGCAACTGAAATACTGTGCGTCCTCGAGTAACGCCAGCACTGTTGGCTGCAAGACCAAGAATTGAAATGCGTGCGTGCGTTCGACGCACGCCTATCCGCTGGACAAATGATTCCGATGCCATTGTTATAGTAGATCCTGTGTCCAAAAGCATCCTGCAAGTTGTATTATTTCCCCAGGCGTCGATGACGTCTGCAAGAATGGTTGGCAATAGTGTTTGCGAACCAACATTCGGAATATTCTCCAGGGTATGATGAGAACAGTTGCTGTTAGTGGGAGGATTGGTCTCCCCTTCAAGTGGTTGAGGCTGTTTGATGATAATTGAAGATTCAGATCGTGAACTTGAAAGAAAATCGCTGTTGGCAATGTTAGCTTGCGCAACGTTGATACCATGGTCACTGTGCTGCTGCGAACCGTGAACCAAAGAATGATGTTTGCGCTGACAGATCCGACACGTGTTTTTCGATGTACAATTGCCAACCATGTGTGAGTGGCTGAGACAATTAAAACAGAGCTTCTTTGTCTTCAAAAGCTCTCGGCGAGCTGCGATGTCCAATGCTAAGAATTGGTTGCATCTGAAAAGTTGATGATTCTGCTGGCATGCAGAACACTGTGGTTCATCCCGTCGCGGGTGAGCATCCGCGTGATGTGTTGTAGCTAATCGTCGAGCCTGTGGTGTACGAACGAGTTGACTTGCTTCTAATGTGTCGCAACGTGAGGTTAGAAATTTCAGAAATTGGTTGATGGACACAACAACTTCCTCAGATTCTGTACGCTCTGCCCATGCTTGTCGAGTTTCAACATCCAACTTTGATAACAATATGAAAATAAGCCAGGGATCTCGATGGTCACAATTAAGTGCGCGCAATCCACGAATAACTTCGTCAGCGCCCTCTGCCAATTTACGTATTGTGGTGATGTTTGCGGTTGCGGCATTAGCGAGCGTCATGAAACTGTTCAAGAATGAACGGATGATTAGCGATTGTTTGTTGTATCGCTTGTCCAGCCTGTCCCATGCTTCCCTGTAGTTTTCGTTAGTAACAGCAATATGTTTGATTTAACGCTAACGCGTCGCCAGACAGGTAAGATTTTAAATAATGAAATTTCTGGCAATCAGTGAGGCTTGCATTAGACGCAATCGATCCAGTAAACATGTCCGAAAAGTGTTTCCAATCCTCATAGTTTCCCGAAAAGGTGGGAAGCTTGATCCGCTCAAACTGAAAGTTCACGTGCCCTCCCTGAGAAGTATTCTGCGTCTGATCTAGAACTGGCGGACGATTAGTAGCGACCGTGGCCTGTAATTCCTCTAGTGAGTTACTTAACAGGGCATAGGTAGCATAATGCTTCTCCTCATAAGTATCCAATTCGTTTTCTGGGTCTTCCCAACCCTCTTCAGTCTGGAATGCGTACATCTCTTCTGAGAGCCGTACGAAACGCATGTAATTTTCTTGCAGTTGGTTTAAACGAACGACTAGTGTCGGTATAGACTGAATGTCGTCCACGAATTTAATGGCATTATTATGCGCACGAGTGATTTGGCTTTTGCAGAAGCCCCTTTGTTGAATCACATCACTCCGCATGACGATCGAGATTAGGAGACGGTTCTATACGATGTAGCAATCTATAGATCACCGTTGGCAAAAACAATTAGTTAATGTAAATGTCCCGAAACCAAACGTGTAACTGGCGATCCGGCTCGAAGGACCAAAATTATGTTTACAAATGGAACGCCAAAAGTGTCACTGTTTAAATTGATATTTATTTGGTTTCACCGAACATTAACTTAACTTATAGATCGCGATGCGCTGTGGTTGCATTGGTAGCAAAAGTATGACTGACTGTACGTTCCTGCACAAAGGCAAGAGTAGCCAAAATTAATAAGAAAAAACTCTGAATGGAAAAGTACTGGCAGACCATGCGCTTGGTCTAAGCTTTTACAAATACACATAAAGTCAAGCTGCGCTGTGTCTATGTGCGTGTGCGAGTTACTAAGAATAACAGATAACGCATCAAACGGCGACTACGGCTACAGCAGAAATAGAGAAAATATTTACAGGGTGTCTGGGTCCCAAACAACTCCTGTTTGGCTAATTATTTTGTTCACTGAATACGCAAACTCTGAACATATTCCAGGACAACAAACACTCTTCCTTAACATCTATTTTTGTTCTCTCTTGATGCCCCATGTAATTAGTGGGTAGTGCTTCTGCTCCAGTTCGCGTTCCTGTTTCCAAGATTGTTAGGTAAGGCTCAGCACTTGCCATTAATAATAAAAGAATCCAATTAATGCACACAATTGTAATTTCCACGATGGCAGTTTTCGCCAAACAAATAAAGTACAGGCTGTGTGTGTTTTTCTTGCATCCATTGCGGAAGTCAGCGTAGTAATCGATGGGATTACGTTCCATTGGGTATCTTCAGCTTTGACCAGGGTAACGTTGTTGGACCAAGTTTACTAAGCCCTGCTTAGCATCTGGTGTAAACTTAATGAAGCTTAAAATGGAACTGGCCTTCCTACTTGTTTCTACTGCTACTTATGATGCTTGTGTTGATGCTTTAAATGGAATTACAAATAGCTGATATAGTCAACGATCTACGAAGAGATTACCAGAAAAGATTATGGCGACTTAGATTTATATGTTGACATAGAAAAAAGTAATTACTTTATATTTTTAATAACATCTTAGAGGATTATTTATAAAATTTTTGCACTTAAAAGCAAAATGCCTGCAAGATAAAACTGTTCCTGTCAATTTATTAACATTTTCACTTCATTAATATATATATTATACCCTCAGTTTGAAGCGCATAATAAAGTATGTTTTTAACTACATTGAAGTTTTTGTTTTTTCGTTCACTCAATTTTTATACAATTTCCTTTTGAACCTCACAAGAGTCTCTAAGCTTCGGAGAAGCCATAGATGGCGTTTCTTTTCCGTGTATTATTTTATACTGACTGCTGTAATTAACTTCCTTTTTCCATTACAGCTTCTTGCACTGCATTTCTTATAACTTTTTCAGACGAAAATAGAAGCAATCAAAAGTGTTTCAGCAGCATTCTGTGCTTTACTTATGCCAATAGTATTATGCTGCCCATCGGGGACTTTATTATTATTTTAGCCCCTTTTTTCTCAGTATTATTTTACTCGTTCATAGCAAGTGGCCTACGTAAGTTGGCCATTATTTGATCTGTTTAATTAAAGACTGCTATGACATCTGCTCAAACCTAAGAATAAACCTTTGTATATATACCCACTAAAGCCTGAAGTGCCAAACAGGATTCCCGGTTGCTGGGTGTTGTGTAATTTCTATGCCATTCCGAGCCCCAGCCCACAACCAGCTTTGTGCCATTTGTGGAATGTGTTTGCTCTTGCCTCAAACTGCTGTGGTAACTGATGTTGTTTTTTATTTTTGTATGTACATTGAAGTTGTATTAGTTGCTGGCTGGGCCCCCAACTTATGCTAGTTAAAGTACACTACAAATACAGACAAAAAAGTAAAGTGGACAAATATTTAAAAAAAAAATTTTGGTTATGCTTTGCTATTTCTTGTCGCCTCTTCTCGTTTGCTGTTGTTGGTGCTGTTGTTGTTGTGATGCCATTTTAGTGGTTTTTGGCCACACACATGCAATGAAAAAACACGTAAGAGAGTGCTACTCGATAAGGGTTGACTTTAAAATACCCCACAACAAGAGTAAGCAATCTTAATGAAGAATTCTTGTTAATATATTCAAACTTATAACATTTCATTAAGTTTGCTTTTAAGTTTAAGAAATTCATAAACATTTAGCTTATTCAACTCAACCAAATGATTTAATGGCTGCAGGGAATTATAACGAGAAAAAAGAATTGGCACAAGGACTGGCAATAGGATGCTGGGTGCACCCATTTTGTGGGCTACTGCGAGTATTTCCTCCTGCCATTTTATTTAAGCGGATTATTTTGGCACATTTGCGCTTAGGTTTTTTCTTTTATTCCGTTTCGTCGGCATATAAAAGCGTGTGTGTATTTGTTTTGATAGTGTTGGCGTTGGAATGTCTAATGAAAGCATTTGCTTGTTGGGTTTTGGGTCTGGGTCTGGGTCTGATGTACGTAAATTTGACCAAATGAAGTGCAGAAACACACATAAAAGAAGAGAAAGAGATTTGGGAGCTATGTTTGGCATTGTGACAAAAGTTATTTAATTATGATTATGCTGATGCTATTTGCTGCTAACTACGAGTACTACGGCCCATATGTGAGCACTTCGCAGCTCCATGCTGCTCATTTGTGTTGAAACATACTTTGTTTTGCACTAAAGCGCCACAGGCTCAGACATAAACCTTAAACACACACACACAAGAAGCAGGACACTGACCAAAAACTAGGCACAGTCGGTGAGTGCAGTATGGGAAGGGGGTTTTAGAATACAACAGTCACATGTCAGCCCACATGCAGCGGCGACGTCTGCCGACTCTCTGAACTTGGCTTTGGCTTTCAGATTCAAAGTTTGCTCTCTTCCTCGCTTTGTGCCGGCGCCCGTTGCATGTTAAGTTCGACGCTAATGTCAAAGCTGGGGCAGAAATATGTCGTACGCACAGCAAGAGGCTGCCGCTGCTATAATGTGGCTGCCACGCCCACACAGCTTAGGCAGCTAACTACTATGCACCGTGAGCATTATTAAACTTAAACAACAGTCCATTAAGAGAGAAATGACTTAAGCCCTTAGACAAATGGTCTGAACGTGGCCTTGTCTTATCAATTAATGAATGTAAGTATTTAAATATAAAACAGTTTGACACGCAGATTATTTTAACTCAGACATTGTTGAATTAAAAAAAATATTAATATGCATATAGTAAAATAGTATAAAAATGTTGAAATACAAAGAGAAAATGACTACAACGACTCAAGCAATTCTACCTCAAAAGATGAGGTAGCTAAGTATAAAAATACATTATTTCAGCTCAATCTGAAACACGTAACTGAATTTGATGCCCTTTTTGCTACGTTGCATGCAGATTTAATTAAATAATTAATTGCTTTTGCAGTTTTTTGTTTATTGTTTGCCTAACTCAACTGCTAGAGTTTAAAGCAACTTATCAATAAAAAGTATTTAAAATATATTTAAAACAAATAAATACACATTTTATAGTTTTTCTCAAAAGTAATATTATTTTAACCTATGCTAGTTGATCTTTTTGAACATATGCCAAAAGCAGCGTTCAGCAAATATTTAATCAACTTATACATGAGAACTTATGCATATTGCTTATATGTATTTATTCAATTTAAGTTTCAATATCTCAGTAGAAATGACAGATGACTGATTGTATATGTGTGTGTGTGTGTTTCAGTGTGCATATCAACCCATTGCTTGTTTTATTGCTAATGAAAATAAATGTTTGATTTTTTCGCTTCTGTCTCGTTGTCTCCCCTCACTTCACTTCAATGATGTGTCATTGACATCAGCTTTGTCTGACTGTCACAATGTGCAATTCGCTTAAATGACAATAAGATGCATTTTATGCAAATATTATATGCCTATAATATTGTATAGTTAATTAAATGGCTGTATTGCTCTCATATTTATGACAAGTCAATTCAAGTCAAATAATTTTATAAACTTCCTCCGTACTTCATTGTGTTAAGTTGAGTGAGTGTTAAGCTCCTCGAGCTACTCAATTTATTTACATTGCATAAGAAGCTTGCAAGAGCCTTAAGTAGATTAAAATAATAATGCTGCTTTTGTTTGAACACTTATGAAAGTATAGAAAACAAAACATAAGCAACATAAGCTTGTACTTATGTTAGATTTCTTTGATCGATGTCAAATTAAAGGTTTGCACAAAGTGCCTTTAAAGAAGTTTCATATTGATTGCAAGATACATTTTATACAACATGGCACACAGAAGGCAAGGCGAAACTTAATGACAGCAATAAATGTTGATTAATTTTAAGTGATACATCGTTGCCAAATGTTGCTTGCCATTCAATTCTCAGACTACTTAGTCTGACAGCTGCAAAGTAAAAGGAAGCAAACGGCAAACGGCGAAAGGCAAATGGCGAATGGCAAACGAGCAAAACGGGTAAACAAATTAAACTCAGGCAATGCAACTGGCAAGAGCATAGCTCAACAAATTGCACTTTGACTGCATGGCAACTTTAGTGGCTCGACCTCGACTTTTAAATACAGCAGAGAATGTTCCCCTCTCCCACCGACATTCTTTCCAAAGCCCCTAAACCAACTATCCATCCATTGTATTCGGCGGTTGTCTCTGGTGACCAGGACGAGCAAAGAACTTAGAATGGGATCAACAACAAGCTAAGAACACAGAGAGAGAAAGATAAAGAGAGAGAGAGAGATAGAGATAAATAGAGAGAAAGAGAGGGAGAGAGAAAGTGAAAAGCGAAAAGGATGCGCCATCCTAGAGCTGAGATGTATGAGTGGCAGTCGCTGCGGTGGTGGCCAGTACTGCTACGAAAATGCATGTATTGATGGGTTGGGGGGGGTTTAAGGAGCAGCTTGTGTACAACAAAACTGTAGAAATGAATTTCAAGTAAACAAAATGAAATGAAACAAGGGAAATTACAAAGTTTTAATTCAAACATTCGCATTCGTTGGCAAATACTTAAGCTCCAGCTTTACTAGCAGCGGCAACAAAGGAGAAGAAGCAATATTGCACAGAGACTAAACGAATGGTTTTACTTTTAGCTGCTTGCTGTCTTCAGACTGGAACCAAAGTTGTTGCTTCAGCTGCCATTTGCCACTGCCTTTGAGCAGCGTTGCCATTCACCTGACATTCATACTCACACACATGCACACACACACATACACACATTCGTACATACGTACATACATACATACATATACATCTTAGTGCTATGACCCATTACTGGTGTGCTTGAATTTAGCTGGGAGCGCTGCATTTGCGCCTCGTTTTGCATTTTGATGCAAAGCTGTTGCTGCTGCTGTTGCAGCTTGTGGGTTGCATTTAATTGCAAATTAAAATTCTGCGCTCAAGACCTTGTATGCAAAAGAGTATAACAGAGCGTCAGACGGGCAGGCAGTCAGGCAGGCAGAGAAACTGCAAAGTCAAATCGTCAGATAGACACCCCTTCAGATGGGTAAAGCAACGCAAGGCAAGACTCAAAGTCCTTTGGGGGTAGCTGCAGCAAAATAAATAAATGTTGCCGCTTTTGAGTTACAGGCACCATCTTATTCTCCCTGCTGCTTAAACTTTATGTGTATGTGCTTGTGTATATGTATGCAGTTTACGCTTTTGTTTTTCTTTTTCAGCGCGCACACGAAAACTTAACACAACTTTACTTTTAACTCGTTTGCCCGAATTAAATGTTGGCCAAAAAATGTGCCAACAAAAACAAAGCAAAAAAAACATGTCAGCAACATTAAAAACAACAAGAACGAAAGCAACATCAGCCTGCCACCGGATATAGAATGCGCAAGGTCCCTGGTCTGATCCTGGGCCCTTGTACACGGCACAGTTGCACATGAGCAAATTAAATGGTTTCCGACTTCCGGCAGACAACAAAAACGGCTGTTTCCACATTACACACACACTATATGCAAGTTTTATACTCTTCACTACCTTTCTTCATTTTATTTTTTTTTGTTTTGTTTTGTTTTGTTTTTTGTCGGAACATTCAGTAAAACGAGTTTATATCAGTCCAAATACAACTGGCTGTAGCTGTTGGCAAGTTATAAATTAGCATTGCCTGACGCGTCCGGGGTTTGAGTAAGACAAACGACAACACACATTTTTGACAAGTAAATGTTAATCAAAAACAAATTACTTTTTACAAAAAATAATATAAAAATAATAATATCTCTAATTTTTAGTCTGCTTTGAAATTTGATAACTTGTTTGAATGGTTGAAAATATTTTTTTTTAAATAGATTTTTTTCTATACCATCAATAATAATAAGTGTAAAATTCTCTTATTATTATTGCTGTCAGATATAATTTTTAGTTGCGCTAAACGCTTCAGTTGATCGTTATAAAAAAAAAAATTAAATAACAATCAGCTTGTTAAATCGGTAAAAAAAGGAATGTAATAATTTGAATTTAAAATAAAGTTTTAGTTTGTTAATAACCAAATACTCTACCTTTAAAAAAGATTTTTAAATTTGTTTAAAATATAAAATATTTATATAGTAATAATAGAAATAATTGTTTTTCAATTCTAAAACAAATGTTTCAGGTATTCCAAATGTACTAAACCACAAAATGTAAAGCCCCAAAGTGTACACAAAATCAAGGTAACACTGAATCCAAAAGTAAATTGAATAAAATTTTTGCCTGCAACTCAGAGGTTTGATGAATAAAATTGCATTAAACATTTATGCGGTTTTGTGTATTTTCCATTAAAGGAAAGATGTAAATTGTTGTTGGCTAGCATAAAAAAAAAAAACTTAATAAAAAAACACTACTAAAATAAAATGCAGCAAGTGCATAAAAATCCTAAACAATTTAAAACTAAAGTGTTTGTTGCCTGGTTTAACATATTGAAGCTGTGCGCTGTGAGCGATTTTTAGCTTTGGGCTGCGTTTGTGTGATGACAAACTGACCAAAAACTGCAACGCGAAAAGCTACTGCATGATGGAAAAATTGCTGTCACAACATAAAATGAACGCACCACATGCTGGCGAAATCACCTGAAAATGTGGTAGACAGCGGTTGCCAGATGGGTGGGTGGGTGGATCGTTGGGTGCAAAGCGATTGCTTCAACCACAATGTATAAAACCGCTTAGGCTTTCATTCAACGAACTGGAAAACTGTATTTGAATGTGTATCGCGCTTAAAAAAAGCGTTGCCAGGATAAAAAGGGTAAAACCGCTGAACTTGAGCATTTGTTGTGCGAGTCTGTGTGTATTGTGCTGCTGTCAATGTTTATAAAAAAAAGTACGCGACTTGACATACATCTAGAAAGCAATTGCACTGCGCGGTTTTTTGCTCGTTCAGATTTTTAGATTATGTTTTTGATGGGAAAAACGAGCAACGGCTCGTGGCTCACTACCTGCTGCTGATGATTTTGCCTGCCAGCAGCTGGTTCACATAGCCCAAAAAAAAAAAAAGGAAAAGAACAACAAAAATCAAAAAAAGGGAACACTTTAAAAATTACCGGAAAATCGTCAACCTTAATCTAGCTGACTGTAGGAAACGAAAGTAACGACCCGACATAAAAACCACAAAAGCCAAATAAAAATGCTGGCAGTGACGTGATGGACGCGGCATAAGCCCGAATCAGAGTCTACGGCTAACACTCTGATGGAAAAAGCAGTCGAATTTGATGACGCCAAAAGAAAGGCAACCAAAACTAAGCCTAAAAAAATAAAGGTGCCACACACAGTTTTTGACGTGTACAAGCGAAATCCTGAAATCCAAGCCAACTGGTAACTGGAGCTATAGTTGGTTAGTCGTCGAAATGTAAATCAAAATTCCAAACCAGGCAGCTTTTCTAAAAATGTGTCTGGGTACTTTTTTTTTTTATTTTGGACTGGGTGCTTCGGCTCCGGGCTGAGTTTGTGTCGGTACGTTGGCAGTCCGTTTACGTTGGCCAAGGATAAACCGCGCGCTCGCGTATAAATAAATATTTACAACTCGTTTGCTGCAGCCAAAAGCAAACTAAGCTGCTACCAAGGCTGCTGCCTTTGCTGTTGCTGTTGCTATTGCTATTTGCTGGAACCGTCACTGTGGCAGCAAACTGCGGCCAGCCAGTGTGGCCCAGACCGGCGTTGAAGCGTTCAAGGACCTGCCCGACAGCTACCTGGCTGCTGTGAGCTGCAAGCTGTGAGTCGGCGACGATGCTTCAACACCTTGCCGGCTAGCGCGTTAACAATGCAAACTCATTGTCAGTTTTTGCCAGGCAGCTGCTACCAGCCAAAAGGGGGAAGGATGTAGAAGATCTGGTAGAGTTGTTAAAGTGTAGTTGGGGTGTTGTTTACAAACTTAATTTCTAAAGGAATTGGCTGCTTGATTATAAATAAAGAAGCCTTTAATCGAATGCAGGCTAAGGATGTACGTATTATAAACAAGCTTGCGGGGTAAACTACATTTTGTATAAGGATCTAAAGTGTTTTCGCTTGCAACAAGGTTGAAAGCTTTTAAGTCACTAGGCAACATAAATAAGAAAGTTATGTACTCATTATTTTTTAAGCTACATAACTTGCGATAGTGAGATGCAAAATGTTTGTTTCTTATTTCTCTCTGTGTATGTTGTGCATTTGATGAAACAAAATACGGAGAGTAAATATTTCACGCTCTTGGGAAAATGACATTAACTATTAACTATTTCCACAACAAAATCGGATTCATGTCGAAACACATTTTTTTTTTTTTTGTGAGTGAGATTGGTGTTTTTATCGCCATGTGGTTGAACGCTTGCTTAGGCGCTTTTAAAGGTTTTTGTGGTTCGCCAGAAATGCAGGCTGAATGAAAATTGCGCATCATGAATTAAAGATGAATGCGCGACGCTGTTGCTGCCAGTGCCCTGGCAGTGGGCGTGGCAATGCCAACTACAATGACGAGGTGTAAGTGCAGAGCCAGTGCGAGGATTTCGAGCAGGGCGCCACTTCAAAGCAAATGGAGTCAAGTGGAAAGCTGGAACTGGATGGGGGGGCTAAGTATATGTAACAAGGGTTTGGTGGGGGGGGTGGTAACTTTGGCAGGGGAGTTGCTTTTGCCAGCTAACCACCCAAGCGTGGCCAAAAGCTCAGACGTTGTTTAATGTAAGAAAAACGTAATCAAAATGCGACACTTTTTCAAACACTTGGGGCGCAAAAACAATGAAAATTTCATTTCTTCATTTCAACGCATGTTGCGAGCATTGCTCCTAATAGCAGATTCTTCTTCTTCTTCTTTGAACGTTTATCGTCAGCGAAGAACAATCCTTAAATAAACTATTTATTGTGACCGTACACCGCCTGGAAAGGGCAAACAAAATGAGAAAGAGGACAAACGAAAGGAATGAGAAATGAAAGACAAAAGAAATGAAGACAGAAAACTCAATCACAATGCAATTAAATTTGCGTTGGACGTATAAATAAATTTTAAGTAAGACAAACAAAAGATGATTACAAACTTAAGCTGGATTTATCTTTAATGGGTATGGCATTAAAATTTAAAAGCTTCTCTATGAAAACAAAGTATTTATTAGAGTTCCCTTCTGCAACCGAAATATAAAAAAATAATAAATATGTATATATAAAATATATATAAATAAAAATAAAATAAAATAAAAATAAAATAATAAAATATATATAAAAAAGAAACAGAATTGGGTATTACTTCTTTCAATCAATTTTCATTCGCTACAAAGCCGATTATATAGTTGATGTTGGTGCTGCATTTGCGTATTTCTACAAGGTGATTTGCAAAACTTTAATTTTATATTGCATACTTTGCAGCGCTAGGTTTACAAAACAGGAACAAAACATAAGTCGCGTGGCACATGTAAATGTAAATGTGACGGCCCGCATGCAAGATATAAACATGTGCGCAAATGTGTGTACATGTGTGTATGTGTGGGTGTGAAATCGGTGCGTGTTGAGGGCGCCTTTGTGAATTGAGAACGACAGTGAGTTAGGGGCCAAAGTAGGCGCGCTACTTTACGAGCACATAAATAAAATAGAGCTGGAGGCTACAACTTGCTGTTATGATACGAAAACAATGCTCCAACAAAACAGTTCCAAGAAACAGAAACGCTTTCAAAACCAAGTTATTTAGATACTATTTAGGGTATTCAAGTGTGTGAAAAAATGTGAAATTGCTTAATAAAATGTATATTGAGTTAAGTTAAAAAAATAATCAAATTTCTTTTTAAAATAATAGCACCTTATTGATATTGGGAATTTTGTTTTTCATATTAAACTTAAACAGCAATTTGTTTTCTTAAGTTTAAGTTTTTTTCCTCAATTTTGTGCAATACTATCAGTCAAGTTTATAAATAGTAAATATTCTTTTACTAGAACTTGAGATTCTTGGAATTGTTGTTGGTGTCGACATCTGCACTTGCGTTAAATTTATTTAAGTCTGAAATGAAAGTCAAAGCTGAAATGCATGCATAAGTCAGAGGCTGCACTAATCAAAAACATAAATTCACATAAAAATATCGTGGCAATGGCGACGTCGTTGACGATGACTTTAATGTTTGCGTTAGTGTTAGCGTCGACATAGACATATAGAGGACACCTGCATATGTCCTTGGCTTTACTGTAGCTAAAGTTGAATGTTTATGTGCTGCACACAAAAATGGAAATAGTCTCAGCTGCCGTTGATGTTATTAAGGTTGTTGTGTAGGTTGTTGTGCCTTGACTATTATACGTGAGTGTGCGATTGTCTGTGTGTGTTTTGTGTGTATGTGTGTGTGTGGCAGACAACTAGGCACTTAGGTAGACTGCTCAAAATGGGCCTAACGATCGCAGAGGCAGTTGACAGTCGACGTCAGTCCCGCAGTTGCTTGCATAAATGCATACACACATACATAAATGCATGCACATATTATAAGCATAACAACACTAAATGCCTGCTTTTGTATGCATAGCAATCTGCATACATACATGACACCCTCACACTTACAGCAATTGAGTGCATACTTGGGTTAAAGTGCAGCCAATTTCCAGTGGAATACGAGAGACAGCAAACGGCTCAGCTTCACTTTATGGTTCATTTCCTAAATGGTATGCAGCTGACGTCATCGTGGGACATGAACATGGACATGGTAGATGTAGACAAGGTCGGGGAAGTTGCCATAAAAACTAACGTTTAAAAAATACTAAATAGATAGCAAGAACACCCAATTTAACACAGCATATACATTTATAGTTGGCGGAAAAATAACATGGCTATTATTTATGCCAATGTGCGAAGAAAGAGTTGAAAGAAATAATGTTTAAGGGCTTATTACGATGTTTTAAACAAATTTTTCAGCAACTAAACTTTTGTTCCATTAAGTTTTTCGGTACATTTATGTAAGGCAATTAGTATTTTTTAACAAGCTTCAACATTCGAAGCTTTATTCAAATAGCAAACGAAAAAAACATGAAACTACTTCAAGTGCTTGTCTCTTTCCGCATGTTTTTATTTGAGTGCGATACCAACTCATTGTCATTGTTGTTGCAGCCGAGTCTAACTGATAGAAATAAGAATCTGCTCTGGCTTTTGGCCATTTTCAGTACAATGTTTGTTCATAAAAGAAAGGCCAAAGCACAGGCCGTTTAACGTGCTCATTTCATGTAATTCCAACCCATTGAATGCGGTCTCTTCTTTCTATGTGTGTGAGCGTCAGTGTATTGGTATGGTCGCAGCATGACGCTTGTCATTCGAACTCATTGCGCAATTGACAGTCGGACATTTGAGCGGCTAATAGCACGACGGGCATTGCAATTGCAACTGCAACATGCTATCCACACGCATGCCATTCCCCTCCTCACACCCTTAAGCAAATTATTAACTCAGTGGGGATCCCGACAATTGTGTTGCAGTCTAAACATTTGCTGCGAATTGGCATTCTTGATATCAATTTGATTTGCTGTGCAGCTAAATGATTGTTTCCCAAGCAGCGCGACAGCAATTCAAGTGATTACCCTTGTTGATATCAGAGTTGTCCCTACCCAAAAATAAAGCATTATATTATCGCATCACTTTAATGGATCTGCAAATACTGCAACATTAAACTGATTGAAAAAGCCAAAGCTTTTTATGGATTCAAAGTTTATTCAATGGTTTCTTTGTTCATTTTTTATAAATGAGCTTAAGTAAAACCATTGTTATCAGCAAATATTGCATCCATTTTCCAAGTAATTTGTGTAATTTATTTATTTTTTTTTGTTATTCATATTAAGCTAATTTTCTTTGTTGATTTTGGTTTTAGTTATTTGAAACGTGGAAACGCCAACAACAATGGCCAGCAAAAGGACCAACAACTGCATTAGCCATGGCAAAAGCAGTCAAGCTAACGACTTAATAAATGATAAACATATTTTTCATTATTCCAGCACAAACACACAGCAGCAGCAACACCAGCAACAAAAACAACAATAGAATGCCTGAACCACAACTTATATGCGTTAAGCACGCAAATCGGTTATTATAATGCATATACTATACACCATATACATTTTATACTAAATATATCACATAAGCCATGACATACGTGTATGAATCGTGCATTGTACTGAGTACTAAGTGCATTAGCAGGCTGTCTGTTGGACCGCTGATAAAGTCGGTTTCAGACCGCAACCACGACTGGGTCTGTGCCAGAGATAAGAGCGAAACCATTTGTACTAAATAACACAACAGCAGCAGAAGCAACAACAATAACGGCAACAAGAACAACAACCAAAATTACAGCAACCAGCCAACAATAACAAAAACATCAACAACAATATTAAATGACCCACAAAATAACAAACACAAATGTCTATTAGTTATTGTTGTTTGATTTATAAAGTGTTTGTCATTTGTTAAATAAATTGATGGCCATTGCGGTTATTGGCAAATAAAGTGGGCCAGAAATTATTATTGTTGGTGGCCCAAAAGAAACATTTCTAAATAAAATAAGCAAACAGTATAAAATAATATATCATAGATGGAATGTACTCTTGAAATGTACAGAGAATGTTTAAGTTTAAGTAAATTCTTAATAGATTAAGTTAGCTTTTGACTATAAACAAAAATAAATTTTTTTAACGACAGGTTAACTAGGTTAACTATAAATTAAATCGAGCGATCGAGGTGTTATACCCACTATACACTATGTTTTAAGATTTTGAACTTCAAAAAAGCGAAGGTGCTTTGTAAGTCTTTTGGCAAAGGCAAATAATGTTGTTTGCATGTTCAAAATGTCAAATTGAGTTATTTGCTTTTTAGAAGTCTTTAAATTTTAACAAATATATCACAAATTTGAACTCTTGCATTGTAAATGTGCTGACAGTTTGTGAATAAGGGTTGCGGAATTCCAAAAAACAGTCAGCAAATCCTAGGAGAATTTAAAGAGCGCGAGAGTCGGCAAAACAACAATCAGCAGCTGTCAGAGCTGTGAGTTGAGACCTCAGCAACGTCAACAACGAGACCGATAAAAAAGAGCCAAAAAGACGAGATGACATTGACATTTTGAATAATGACGCAACAGCAATGGAAACTTCATACCGATTATACCATATGCCCATGCTCCCACACAATTGCCTTATCCCAACTTATTTGATGACAGAGATTAGGCACCAGCTCTTAAGTTATGGTGAGTGAGAGGAAGGAACGGATGAAGTGCGTTCCGCTTGGCATCAATTGAAATCCTAATGAATCACTTCAAGGTGTTGTCAAGTGCATTTTAGACTAACATCATTAGAGAGCTAGAGCTAGAGCGCACAATGTAATAGAAAAAGCCAAGGCACGCGGTTCCAAAGGGATACGTTAGCTGCAGCAAAGCACATTAAATGGCTAAATGGACAAGAAACGACAAGGACAACGCTGCCAAGTGGCCATAATCACAGAGGTGCAATTTGAATAAAGAGCACAACACTTGAACAGCAGCCGAGTGCAATTGCAGCATCTAGTTCAAAAATAACGAAAAGTGTGAGCGAAAGGGGCTAGGGGGCTAAGGTGGCTAAAGGGGAGTGAGAGTGTGGGAGAAGGGGAGTAGCATTAGCAACTGCAGTGCCATCAACAATAATAAATTTTGCGCACAAAGTGCCAAGTGCAAAATGAAGACAAAAAACGACTACAACAATGCAACTGCGACTGTGAAAATTGTTGGAAAAACTAAAATTAAACTTGCACCAAGACTTGCTCTATCTGCATTTTTTTTCTTTCTTAATATTTATTTCATTTTTCTTTTTTTGCCACCCCCACTTTGCTCCGAGTTCAAGGTGGAGCCCTGCGACTCAGGGTGGGGGGCGGTTTGCTGTGTCTGTGCGTTGCTTTGAGTGTTGAAAAAACAACTTGAGATTGTAATTAGTTTTTGTTGCTAGCGAGTTGTAACTGCAACAGTAGCAGCCACGGCAGCGGCAGCAGAAAACGCGCGCTTTCCCCCAAAAATTTAAAACTTTTAAATTGAACCGGCAATTTAAGCAGCCTTCCTTTTGCCGCTGCCTCCGCTGACCCAAGAAATACACATTTTTTTTGTGGTTTCAACTTTTATAACGTCGCCAAATTGCAAATATGTCTGCGAAAAATCTCATTAAATATACGAAATATGATGCAGCGACGACAAATGCATAAAAGCAAGCAGAAAAGCGAAAAACTACACCAAAAAGGAAAGTAAATGAAAATTATGAATGTCATTTTGGCAGGGGGTGCAAAAAATAATATAAAAACAAGTAAGAAGGCTCTAGTCGAGAAATCCCGACTAGACGATACCCTGATCCCTATACTTTACGCGTACAGTCAGTGCTTGCAAGTATGTGTGCGTGTGTGTACGACCATACTGCATACTGCATACTCAACTTCAAGGTTCCATATCTCTTAACCGATTTTAATAAAAATTTCACAGATTGTCATTATTTTGATTAATAATTAAAATGCCATCTAAAGTTTTTTCAAATTCAAGATTTTATTGTTATCGATCACATGTGTATATCGAAAACGGGATGAGTTATCGAAAATCGAAAACAAACTTGTACTGCCTAGGGATTAGGCGAGCTGTAGTTCCAAATCTGAAGTCTCTGAGATCGACGCGTTCATACATACAGACGGACAGACGGACATGGCTATATCGACTCGACTGTTGATGCTGATAAAGAATGTATATACTTTATGGGGTCGGAGATGCTTCCTTCTGCCTGTTACATACTTTTGCACAACTTCATAATACCCTTTTTCCCATTTTTAATGGGATCAGGGTATAATAAAGACTATGTGCTACGCCCTGCAGCAAATGCTTGACTGACTTTTTTGAACTTGCAACAGGTAAAACCTCGACCCTAAGTAGAACTCTCATTGCACCGGCAGCAGCAACAGTGGGTCAAGTTTGAGTGGAGTTGCGGCTAGTGTTAGCAGTGCCACAGTTCATTTTCCAGATATGGGTTTTATTTTTTTCTTTTTTTATGATGCCTGTCCAGCACTGAAAAGTTCATCGAGGTCAGCTAGTGTAGGTCAAGTGTGGCTCGCACTGAGCTAACGAGCAGTTTGGAGCTTTGCTAGGACATTCGCCTGCATGACGCCACGAAAATGAGGCTTATAATGGGTGCGTAATTTGCCTCGCATTTTGTAGACTAAGTCTCGCATCTACAGTAAAACCAACTTTAATACCACTTCGGGCTGTAATTGTTTTTGCTGTTGTTCTTATTAACACTGATGGCTCCCTAGAAAAAAAGCTAATAACATGAAATCCTCAACTTTATAGCTGAAATTGATAGGCGGCTCTCAGCTTTGTGTAAGCCTGGATAATTAACGTTTTTATTTGTTTTTGTGTTTTTGCGAAGCTTAAACTACTGTTAGACTGTTTGCAACGGAAATTAACATTTATTTTAATTTACTTGGATATATTTTTCTATTAACATAATGATAAAATGATTTTTAATTATATATTTTTAATTTAAGCTACCAGTTTTTTATTTTATGATCAACATAATAAAATCAATATATTTATTACATACCTTTAAAATGTAAATTGTATTGCAAAAATATAATTTAATTTTACAACTTTATTCTGCGTAAATTAAGTTGTGCTTTTCGGTTCATCAAACCCATTTTCATCAGTTTTATCAATAATTTCAAAACTATGTATAACTCTAATACTTAAGCTACTCCTTTACTTTTGGTATAATATTCAACACAATTTTTATTTGCTATTTAAAAAGCAATGTTTTGCAAACACATTTAAGTATTATAACTTCTAATCCATTAAATCTTCTTATTATAATTCATATTTTTTTTCTTTCGCGTTACAACTTTAATCACATTTTTCTTTTGTTCAACTATCTCTTTCAACTCTTTATTCACTTCCGTTGTGGCACTTGCATCCCTTTGTCTTAATGTCATTTGCCTCAAGTATTGCAATGAATGGCAACGCCCTTTGCTTTATAGCCACACCCTTCTCTACACGATTCAGCTAACACACACACATTCAGCAAACACGCATTTGTGTTGAGTGACCCGCGTAAATGAGGAATGGAATCTGGCGTATCTGCTCCGCATAACCATGCCATATCTGAGACATATCTGTGTTTTCAGACCAACGCAGTAACCAGAAGCTTTCATGAGTTGCACACAAACACACACACAAACACACACACACACCCACACACACACACGAACAGAAACATGCATAGATAGAGACTTTTGCACATACAAAGAGCTCATATCTTAGCGTGTACATTTTCAATTGTCTATCTGTACGTTTGTCTGTCTGTTGGTCTGTCTGTATGGGTTTGTGGGTTTGTCTACCAGCCTGACTGTTTGCCCGTCTGTAGAGCTTCTTTCGGTTCGCGTAACCTCAATGTGTTGCAAACACATCAGCAGCAACAGCAGCTGTATCATCTGATTCAGGACTCGTCCTTGGCACAACATACACACGCTCTTTGGCCTGGAACTGTAAGCTGTTGTAGGGACTCCTGCTTTTGGCACCAAGTCATCTGCCGCCACCTCTTTTCTCTTCCCATTCCTTTTCATGCCATTCAGAGTGAGAAGCTTTAGTCGCATTACTGTTGCGCTTAAAAGGTTAAAACGTTTTGACTTTGACAGCCAGAAACTGCGACAGCGCTCCGTAAATCGACTAATGAAAGCGACTTTCTCAAATAGAGTAATTCGCCTTAAATATACCCTCACCAATTGTGTTGCAAATGTGTCACGAGGCGTGTAACACAAAGGAGATAAGTATCATCTAATATTCATGCAAATAAAGTTATAAATGAGACCTGATAAAAGTTTGACGTTTACAGAAGTTAAAAAAGTTTCTTGTTACAGGTTTTAAAATGTTAACAGCAGTCTGTAAGAGTATTAAGTCTTCGGTCTGCCAAAAATAACTTTTAATTAAGGCCTTTTTCTTTATTATTTAACTTTTCTGCTCTGTTTGTGGCAGCCACACACATCCTGGAGGGATTTTTTAATTGATCCAGTTTCATTCATTAGACATTTATTTGTTTTGTATCTTGTCATTTTGCAAGACAAACCATTTTAACAAATTCGCTTAACTTCTTAAAAGCTTTCAAAATGTCACTCAAATCAAAAAAAAAAAAAAAAAAACGCTTCGCAAATACACATTGATATGTAAAATGTGAAAAAACAGTAAATCGTATTGATGCTAATTGGATTGAGCAGAAAATTAGCTGAATTGAACTTTAATTAGCACTGAGAATCAAAAAGAAAGAGAGCATAATAAAACTATTTCAATGATTTGACCTGCTTAATGCCGAGTTGAGTGACTCTTGATTAGTGAAAGGCTAAAAAGAAAAAAAAAAACAAATCAATCTGCCCCTTCGCATTCAAATTGGCAACTAAAAATAGAAACAACAAGACATCAAGCAGATAATTATCTAAACTCTATTATTATTTGTTGCGGAATGTTCGACCCATTAGCAAATTCATAAAAAGTGCACTAATGAGCTGCGCTTGGGATGATTAGAGTACAACATCTAGATATATTGTGCAAGATTGCGGTCGATGCAATCGTATGCCTTAATGATTGCTAAATTGGCTGCAACAAACAGTAAGTAACTACTGCGGTTGTCTGAGTTAAAACAATATAATAAGTGGATGGAAATATTGAAAAATGCCACCGCAAGAAAGGTCTGGTCCAAATTACCAGCGCACACAGAAAGTTTTATGTTTTATTAATACGTTTATTGTCAGCTAAATCAATTTAAATATCAGCGAAGTTATCTGGTTTGAATTTAATAAACCTACTACATTTTTTTTTATATTTTATTTTCGATTTCACTTGATAATATCAATAAGGTTCTTTCTATCTATTTGCATTTACTTGACCCATTTAATTGGAAAGCAAAAATTTGCATGGCTAAATTTTAATGTTTACAGTAGTAAATGATGTCAGCATCTAAAGTGTTGACTTCTTAATAATTTTCGACAGCGTTCTGTTATTGATTCATTATAGTTTATTGTTTACCAATACTGTTAGCATATCTAAGAGTTCTTTGTAACAACTCGAGCCAGAAGAAGAATTACATAACGGAAATGCAAACCTATGATTAATGATACAATCTAAGTTTATTTAATAACAAATACCATCTAACGATGATGGGATGTTATCAATAAAAGTGATATGTTCATAATAATAAGCAGGAATGCAATCGAATTAATTTACCGACTGCAAAAACTCTGTTATTTGGATAAGAGCGTATAAAAAGGTTATCGCCAATTTCTTACAAACATAGCCTTTTGTTGTTACTAGAGAACAAAGGCTAGAAAGATATATTATTAATGCTTGTTATTTCAATTTCGATAAATATATTTAAAGAAAAGAATAAAATGCATACAGTTGGAATAAAGCTTTAAGGCTGACATTGCACAGGTAACCAAATATACCCATTTTTACATCCTTTTGCAGCGTATAACAATACAACGGTAATCGAGTTACACTAACGGACAATGGGAATAGCCACATAGTAAGTTCGCAATCTAAGTCTTTTGCTACACAGTACGCAGTGTCGTCTAACATAACATGTATTACCGCTGACTGTAAAGAGACACTTACAATTACATACTTGTGCGTTGTGCACATGTGTAAGTTCATAAACATGGTGATATAAATTACTGACGACGTTTAATGAAGAGAGGGAGAGAGAGAGAGAGAGAGAACGAGTATTTAGCAGGTGTACATTCGACGTCGTACATTGACCGCTTTAGAAATTTACACTCTTGAGTCGGTTTGCCGGTTAGACGACCAATGCAAACAAGTTTGAGTTGTGTGCTGGTGAGATTTTTGGTGTCGAACAAGTTGTGGCCGGCTATGTTTTGTTTCTTTGAAATGAAGATCCGCTGTTCACTTTCTGCGCCGTAACGTTCTCTTCGTTTGTGTTCTCTTAGATTGTGTTGCTCTTATGGTGTTTAGTGTGCGTGCAGAATTGCCATATGATGACCGATCTTGTTTCGCTGCCGTTGGATATTCAACTTCTTTCTTCTTGTGGTGGCACATTCCTCGAGAGCAACACACACCAAGCTGGGTCGGAAGAACGATTTTTTTCTTTTTTCACCTAACTTTCATAACAAGTCACTTGACTGCAGGAAAAACTTTAGTTCTGCGTCAGCCATTGAATCGATAAGTTCGGCTTTCTGTTTCTGGGTGGAACAAACTAAAAAATAAAGTGAGATATATTTTCCGTGATCATTTTCGTTGTTAGTGATTGATACAAAACTACATTTAAGGAACTACTTTTAAATTTTGCACAAAAATGCATATAAATAAAATATTAATGGCACTTTGGAACATTGTGCACCTATCACAAATGCCGACAAATACAAATATTAAGTTTGGTTAAGTGCATCAATAACCAAATTATAAGCTTCATTTAAAAAAAGGAACGCTGCAAAAATTAACAGTCTAATCCATATTGCATCTTTTATTTATTTTTCAAACAAATAAACATTATTTGTATATGTTGTTTGTTTTGTTGTCAAATAACACGTTATGTTCGGTCTTTACATCTTGCAAACATAATTTTTATGTGTATATATTTAAATGCCTACGGGAATTGGCATCAGTGTAAAAACATGACTGTCGGACACTACCGACTGCGCGATACGCTGTTACAGAGATCTATTGAGATATTTTTAATCAGTTGAAACAAATATTTTCGAATACTTTAAAGTGATTTAACTTTTTCATATGTACACTTTGTTTTGTTTAAATGTTATGGAGTGAAACATGTGCATTGAGAATACTTTTCGCTTAGCATTGAAATTGTTAGCAAATGTTTCAAATTAGTTACAGTAAATCTTTCTCAAGTTTTTATTTAAACTTTAAGTTTGCTTACTTTGGGGTACTTCTAGACTAGTATTTAAAAGCCAAAAGTCTCTTTCATTGTTAAGGGATCAGGGTATAATAAACCATTACCCTGTCATGACAGCTTAAGAAAAAAAAGCGTTGCACTGACTGAAGAATGACTAAGAAAAATCAAAAGAAAAAACAATGTTAACCGGTTTGTTCGAACCGCAGCGACAACAACGGCGTCAGATGGCTGCTATTGATGCTACATAAATGTGGCAAAGAAAGATTCTGTGGCCACTAAACTGTAAGAGTGCAGTAATAAAAATACAAAAAATTAGCCGCTTACACATCACACAACTCACAAAAAGCTTTACGATTTTTTAATATAGCTTCCGTTGAAATATAAGCAAATGGTAGCATGCTGCAGTTAAGATCTACAATAAAGCATAGTGTTATGGGTGGAACTGACATTGCAGTCGAATATCATTTTAATACGTTTACCAGAAAACAGAACATGGTGTTGGATTTGAACATACGTAGCAGAAAGTCGTCTATTCATTTGCAAAATACCGAAAATCAGAAAGTTGGTCAACAAATTAACGTAAAGTCCACTTGAATATGTAAATTCATTTTGAAATTTTGAAATGCGTATAAAGTACACAAATAAAGTTATTGAGATTTTGTAGTTGGGTCTATCGAGTGATGTCATCTTAAAATCGGCGATACAGGTAAAATCAATACAGCAAAAAGAAAAAGAAAACTTTCACCGTTCTGCATGCTGCGGGCTCGACTGATTTTATTCATTCACTCGATTTTTGTGTGTCATGATGTGTTTAGGTTTCAAATGGGCGGTGTGTCAAGCAATTCTATGATATTTACCGCTGTATTTTCAATCGGTATAAAAGACCTGTTATTTTTCAGTTTTTCTGTTACCTTTAGGTGTTAGCGATTAATTAGAATGCTAATTTATGGTCGGAATCGGAGAAAGAAAATGCTAAGTCCAGCCCACCGTTACCAAAAAGTTGACCCAAATCTCTTTAACGATCAAATGCTTTTTGAAAGCGCCAGCCTTCTTTTTCGTGCTTATATGTATGTATTCACACCTAAGCACATACCTACATATAAATCTAAGATTTGAGTAAATAAGATTAGCTCAGAGCAAAGATTTCTAAACCAACATCAATTAACGGAAAGAATTGGAAGCAATTGAGAAAGTAAATGAAATGAAATTGCTAATAAACTTTTATGTTTCCTGTTGCAAAGCTTGCTTATTGTGGAATATGGATCAATATGATAAAATGGATATTGACACAATTTCCGCATTACATATTGCTCGTGCGTGCAGAAACAACAATCTGTTCCGATCAAATGGCATACTTAAACCAGTGCCAAACAGACCTGTTGCTGTTTGTGGCTTCTCCTCAAACTTCAACTTTATGCAACGATCACCACCACCACCACTAACAACAAGTAATTCAAGTATTTTTCTCTTAATGGCAACGACAACATCACCGTATAATAATTGACCTGATTATTTTGTGGATTTCTAAGCAGTTTCAGATGAACAGATGACCACCTACTTTTTAAGTGCTGGTGAAAACTGTGAACTGTAGTCAACCTTTTCTGCATACCAATTACGAATGGTCTTGAGCTGAATTAACAAAAGATCAATTTGCATAAAGACTTCTACTGATTGTAATACAATGCGCATATGTTAGATTCAGCGATATGATAATAAATACAAGAAATTGATAATAATAATAGAGCTTGAGACAACTGTGGTATATTTATGTATATACAAGCACAGTGTATCCAATACACTTTTTGGAGCGATGCGGTTTAAAGAAGCCGGTTTATTTTGGGTGAAACTGGGATTGCGGTAGGTGTGTTCGCATGTTGTAGTCGGTGTGTATCAAATACCGTTGCTTTAAGCTGCACTCCCAATGAAGATTAAAGTGCATGCACCGTAAACAATTCTTTGTTCAAATTTGATGTCTTTTTGGGAGAAACTTAAATTTTCTTAAAGAAATCTCATTATAATTTAAGCATAAACAGTTTATTTTCCTGACATTTTTTAATGCAAAGTCTCTTTCGCTTCTAAGCTCTACCATTCAGTAATTAAAGTTTATCAATGAGAAAGAGCAATGCAATGCTTTTATTATAGAAGAAGTCCAAAGAAAATAAGGAAAGATTTTGATGAGCTTAGTTAAATAACATTGAATACATAATATGTTAAAATGTATTTGAAAAATGCTTTGAATCTCGAACGAATGGTCAAGATAATTGTTAAAAGGTAACTTAAAAAAAATATTGACAAAGAAACTAAGAAAATGCCTTAGGGTTAAGCTGTCAATTTAATTGGAATTTAAATGAATTTAATTGCAAGAATTTTTTAAGGAATTTCATTGAAACTTAAATTATTTACTGTGTAGCTTCTTTGGGCATGTGGCTCGGGTATTTCTTGTGTCAGCAGCAGCTTGTTGCTTGCAGCATGCAATTTTAATGTATTGCTTGCATGATGCACCACGCTATCCATATATTTATATATGCTTGCATACGCACACACACACACACACACACACACACACACTAATACACACACGCACACCTACACTAACACAGATTAGAATTCACTGTTAGAATAACAAGTTTTTCGACCTGTGAGTTCTATTTTTAGTGGATAGTATGCGTTGTTGTATTTACTAGTCAGTGACCAGTAGTCACGCTTGGTAAACGCCGCTAATTGGATGTGAGATGGGTAAAGAAAAGCCAAAAAAGAAAATCCACTTAATGCATATGTCTGTTTGTATATAGATTATTTTTTATGAGTGTTGTTTCACTGAAAAATAAAGCAAACAAGCGTTTAATACTTATGTTTTTAGGCTGGTTTTTCCTTTTTTGGTAAATCGAATAAGCTTTGGATACCTGCTGTCATTGGCAAATGACAAATCAGCTTTAAATGTTATGGCTTATGACGACTTTTGAGAAAGTGAAATTACGCTGCTCTTTTTAAGTATCTTTACGCAGTAAAAAAAAAAAACTGGTCTGAGCATTACCGTCAGAAACAGCCGCCAGCGCCACATGAAGTCGCTGTAATAACAGCTTAGAGCAGAAGGGCAATACTCTTTTTAATTTTAAGTGCAGAACTGGTTGTTTTAACTTAATCAACTTTGAAGTTAGCTATCAAAATTATAATTCTTTTGAATTGCGTTTGCGAATAACTATCAAACAACACTGTTTATTGACAGGGTATCTTTTGGCATTGCAAAGTCTCTCTCCACCATGGACATTTTGAAGGTTCACAACCTTTTTATTATCTTTTACAACTACGCAACTTAGTATCAAGCGTTCATGTTGGCCATTAACTCAGCAGTCGCTTCACAATTTAACTCACCCAACCAGAACACAAAAGTCAGGTCACTCACTCCCCCAAGAGGTAACTGACTTTCCAGTGGTGCTGTTATGAAATCGTCTATCTCCATAGTGCACAACGAAAAACGCCACAATTGAAAACGCTTACTTTGTTTTTAGGGCTTGCCGTCTAAAGGTCAACGCTGGTCATTTATTTAATAATAAGCAACCAAGCAATACAAGGCACAAGCAAACAAAACCTGAACAGGTTGTCTAGATGGTTATCTTAAAAACCTCCTGGTCTTTTATTATCAGCTTAGTTTACAACTGAGACCTGCGCTCGTTGAGATTTAGTTCTTGCTATGTAAAACTCCAAAGTTTATTTATCTTTAACAACAACTTATAACTATAATGCTGTTCTGTTCTTACAGGTACCTGTTGATTACATCGGCTTATGAACTATATATCAAGATGTTCTATAAATACATTGCAATAGGTGTTTTTATGCTGTGTATGGCCCAGGCTCAAGACTCAGCAACAGAGGAAACTACCAGCATTGATATGTTTGACATTACCGAAGACACAACAATGACAGAAACTCCAGATAAAGCAACCGAAATTCCCCAGACAATTGACATTAAAGTTATTCCCGCACTTGAGACTGAGAACCGAAACTCTGCTTCAGATCTCTTGGCTGCCACAGATTATGAGTCAAAAGATGCACTGTGTGACTCTGATGTTGTTGGCTTTGAAATTGTAACTGGGTAAGATAGGAAAACTTTTAATTAAGGCTGTAAAATAATTATATGAAAATATTGTTTTTGTAATTGATGGACTAACACTGTAAAGTTTGGTTGTCTCGTTTTTATAGCTACGTATTCTCTGCACCTGGCAGACTCTTAGAATCTCTGCCTGGAACCTTAATGTTGACGGATTGTCTAAACATTTGCCTCAAGAACAAGTCTTGTCAGTCGGTTAACTATGAGACTGGCCTCTGCGTTCTGTTTTCAGCTCATGCCGATCAACTTCCAGGTAATTACTAGTTTATTAGCTCAATTATACGCAATCAAATTGTTTTATAGACAAACATAACTAATTGGCTTTAATTTTTATTTACAGGAGCTCTAACTAAATCACAGTTTCCAGTATTTACGATCTATGCGCAAAAGTCTTGCCTCTCCAGAAAGCCGTGTTCACGGGCTTGGTATGTCGATCGTGTGCAAAATTATAAGTTAAAGTCGGAAGTTAAGCGCAGCGAATCGGTCGAATCACGCAGAGACTGTTTCGAACTGTGCCTCAACGAGAAGGAGTTTACATGCAGGTAATAAGTGGTTTTAAGCAAAATGAGATAATATTCTACGTTTTCTCAAATTATTTATCAATATATGTACTTAAATTAATCTATTCCCTCATACAGATCTGCAAACTATAAGAAAAAATCCGGTATATGTGAGCTAAGTGAAATGGATCGTTCAACACTAGCTGGAACGAATGCCTTCCAAGCCGTGGACGGTAGTGACTATCTGGAGAATCATTGCATTGAAGAACCAAATAAACTATGTGAATTCAAGCGTTTAACTGGACGCATTCTAAAAACAGTGGACTCTGTGTACCAAGAAGTGAGCAGCATTGATGAGTGCCGTGAGCTGTGTCTTAATTCACCTTACAGGTAAGATACTTACATAAGTATTTCTTATCGGATGAATAACCAGGATTTCTTCTTATAGATGCCACTCATACGACTATAATGATACCGGCGATATGGTTTGTCGTCTTTCGCATCATAGCCGTGCAACGTTGACTGATGTGCAAGATCCTTACTTAGAGGTACCTGAGGCATCTACATATGAACTCGCATCCTGCTATAATGTGACCATTGAGTGTGGTGGTGGAGATATGTTGGCACGTATACGCACCTCAAAGCTGTTCAGTGGCAAGGTCTATGCCAAGGGATCGCCCAGATCGTGTGCAATTGATGTGAGGAGTGCATTGGACTTTGAGTTGCGCATGAACTACCATGATTTGGAATGCAATGTGCGTCAGAGCCAAGCAGGTCGTTATGTAAATGATATTATCATTCAACATCATGATATGATTGTTACCTCCTCCGATCTGGGTCTGGCTTTGGCTTGTCAATACGATTTGAGCAACAAGTCTGTAAGCAATGGTGTCAACTTGGATGTGCGTGGCGATCTTCAGCCAGCGTTGTCTGAGGAAGTTATTGTTGACTCTCCGAATGTCATAATGCGTATTACTTCACGCGATGGATCCGATATGATGCGCTCTGCCGAAGTGGGAGATCCCTTGGCATTGAAATTCCAGATCTTGGATGAGCAAAGTCCCTATGAGATATTCGTTCGTGAGCTGGTCGCTTTGGATGGTGTGGACAATTCAGAGATTACGCTTATCGACTCGAACGGTTGTCCCACGGATCACTTTATTATGGGTCCCATACTGAAGAGCGGCTCCTCAACCAAGATATTGCTTTCTAATTTCGATGCATTTAAGTTTCCCTCTAGTGAAGTTGTACAGTTCCGTGCTTTGATCACACCTTGTATGCCCAGCTGTGAACCGGTTCAATGCGATCAGGAAGACACAAGTGGAGAGTATCGTTCTCTGCTCTCATATGGCCGTAAGCGTCGATCGATAAATGAAACAGGTGACAAATTGCTTCATATTAACTTGGCATCTAGATTAATAATGCGTTTCCAATAATTTTCACTCAAAACTCTCGATAAAACTCTACTTAAAAAAAAATTAACTTGAAGATAGGATAGAACTTTTCGATGTAAGCTCCCTCAAATATCAACCAACTTAACCATTTCAGCTGCTTTTAAAATGCGTCAAAAGCGTGAGGTGAATCGTCCTGAAGATATGCTCCTGGTACAGTCTATTCAAATAACTGACAAGTTTGGCTTCGATAAGCAACAAGGCCGCAAGTCGAATATCGGTGAATACTCTGAAGATAACGAAACTGATTTTACAACTGCTAATGCGGGACATGGTTACTGTGTAAATGCCGTTGGTAAGTATTCAACGAGTTTTTTTTTTGTTAATCTATTTATTGATTAATTGAAATGTTTTATTTTATTACTTTTCCAGGTCTCATCACTGCTGCCACATTCTTTCTGGTTACTCAATTGGCTATTATTGGTATTTGGACTGTTTGCTATCAGCGTCGACAGAAGCTCCAATCGTACCAGCACTCGTATTAGACTCATCAGTTTTGACCCTTAAATCGAACAAGTAAATTTCTAAATGAGGTGCAAGCAAGCAAACACAGAAAGAAAATTTGTACTCGAAATTTATCTTGTCTAGTCAGTGCTCGATTTGGGTTAAACACATTTTCTTATAAGTTTATTTCGCGAGTTGTTGGTTAATGGATACTAATGTTTCAATACTAATTATTTATTTATCTCTTAAATACTCTACTTTGCAATTTACCCATGATTTCCACACTTATAAACGTAGTTTGAGATCTGTATTGAACTACCTTTGTGACTTCGGAAATCGGATTTTAGTTACCTTTGATTTGGAAAAAGATGTTTAACAGTTCATTTTAATTTATGAAGAGCTATGCATTTTTTTTATAGAATATTAAGCTTAGAAAAATGAAGAATAATTTTGAAAACTTAATTGCTTATAGAACAGCTCAACATCAGATGATATATTTATTTATGATTACTGATTCCTATATGTATTTAATTAAATCAAAATACATATTCTCCTATTAAATAAAAATATTATTTTTTGTTTCTTGGGGAAAAGGTCTGAGGAAATTAAGTAAAAAGTAAATTCTAAAAAGTACTTAAAGCGTTCCGCTTGCCATGGTTTTAAAGTTTTTAGCTCCCTCCCGTGGCTCGCATATAGAAACGCTGTTTATTGGCTTGAGCCACCACTGTTGTAAGCCTATTTTTGGGCGCTGATTAGGCCTCCTATTGTTGGATGGGCTGTGCCTCTTTGCTGCTGGCCGTAGTCGTCAGCGGGGTGCCTGTCAAGTTGAACATGGCGTATACGTGATGCTATGATAATCATGCTTATTTACAATAAATCTCAACTGAAGACTTCAAGTGTTGTGAAGTGTTAGTCGAGAACATCTCGCCCAAGCGACTACGATGATTTATTTAATGCGTAATCTCTGCCAACGCCAGCCTGACAACAGCAACAAAAAACAACAGCAACATTAACATCAACAACAGTATCATTATAATAATCATTATGTTGGCAGCACCTCGGATTATTACTATTATTATTTTTTCGCATTCATTCGTATTTTGTTGGTTGGCACTCGCTTTCCACTCAAACAAAAATAATCAATTAATTGCGGCTCTTAGCAACGAGAGCGGAAAAGTTTTTGGGATCTGTCTCCAAAGTTGGCCAAACATTTTGAGTCACGTAATTAACTTAGCAAGGACATCAATCAACATTAAATCTGTAAAGTTCATAGTACGGCAAAGGGATTGTACCTCGACGCCCACTTAAGTGAAAGGGAGGTGATTTGGTTATTGATTTAGGGACTTGAGCATTTCACAAAGATTGTTCTGTAAGTATTATTACATATGTCATTATCATTAGGAGTGCCGTTACAGCGCGCTCAGGCAACAATATCAAGAACAAAGCACAGCTGCGAGAAGCTACTTTATATGGCTGGGTATAAACACTGTGTACATATTGATATCAATGAATACACACACTTACAAAATGATGCAGAGAGCAGGAGCAAAGAGAAGAGAGTAACTGTGACAGCTAGCTGCTAAACGCTTGAGGACATAAATATTGATTGATTGTTGTCAGACAAAGTTGTTGTCGGCTGTCATAGTCGTTGTCGTTGCCGTTGTTGCGTACTTTGTGGGGCTTGAGCAGGTAGCTACTAGCTGTCTGAGGTGTCAACTTTGTGGCTGCTACTGCTGCCCAACCAATAAAGGACAACAACCAATGCAGCTTAACGAAGCCGTAATGCTCTGTCGTCAAACAAATAGGAAGAGACAGCCCATGATATATGTTTATTGGTTGGTGATGTTTTTTTTTTATAAAAACAAGTCAAACTAGCTATCGCTCTCTGTTTACTTTTATTTGTACTCAACTGGGGAGTCTAGTTTACATATCTGTCTAGAATCTCGTAATATTGATAGTGTGTGCCTTTCAAAACTTACCACAGAAGCATAAAACGCCTTGGAAGAGTATATAAATTATTATATGCAAGCAAAGCTGTTTGCTGCCAAAGCAGTTATTATTTATATACATATACTGATATAATTTGGTATACTTTGCATACATATATGTATGTGTGTTGATAAACGTGCAAATTGCGTTTGTGGCGTTTGAGTTGATGTTACCACACATAGACGCCGCTGCTGCTTCTGCTGCAATCATAAATCATGTAATAATGTGTCTATATAAATCGACTAAAAATAGATGAAGGCATGCTTAAGGAACATACAGAGAGAGAGAGAGAGAGACCCTTCAAGCTGGCATTATAATAAATTCTTTATCGACATTGAGCTGCTCGCAGCTTATGCCCGAACAAGAAGCTTAAATGCAATCGGAATGAAAATCAAGCCGATGAAGACATTTCGGCCACAATTGCAACAAAAGCGAACTAAGCGAACTGCGGTTAACCCAGGCACATGCACAGCTATTTTAACAACCACGTCCTTTGTTGCATTTACCAACAAGAAAAAGTGCAAAAAACGCGAGGAGAAAAAAAAAAATTGAAAAAGGAAAAAGCGAACCATTTTCAAAAGGATTTACATTTTCCAGCTATTGAGCATTGCGCTCGGTTTTAAAGCGAACAGCAGAAAGTAAAGCGAAAATAGTTAAGTCAGCATAGGTCCTGGGTTCCTTTATTTTTTTTTTTTGCTTGTTCTGGCCATGGTTCTGCTGCTGGCCAGGGACAAAGACCAAAGACCATGGCAAAAAATGTAAAAACTATTAAGCGGCATTAGCCGCGCATTTCGCTTGGTATTTGTGTGCTGCTGTTAAATCTACTTCTCATCCTTCTTTCTCCGCAAACGCTTCTTTCTCAAAGCCGTGCGCTACAAATCATTGCAAATATTGGGCATTTGCGACATGGCTTCGATCATAGCTATAAATATAAAATAAATGTCAAAAATTTATAGCATATGCTAAAGAATTTTTTGCTAGAATGAGGAATAATTTATACTTATTATAAGGCAAAAGTGCTTGGTTTGATCAATTTTTCTTAATTATTGGAATTAAAACCACAATCAAATCAAAAACTTAAGCTAAATTCCAATATATAAAACTGTGTATACAGAAAGCTAAGTTCTTATTTATTTTTAATTCCTTTCTAACTGTTTCGTGTTCTACAATTGTATAAATATGTATCATTGTTTTCCATTATATTGTCGAAATTTATATTGTCGAAATTAAGTTGAATTTATATTTGTTGTTTTTTGTTGTTTTTTTAACAATACTTGTTTATAAATGCATGTGGATTTGTTTGCAGCGTATACGGGTTACCAATATGGCTAAGTAATCCGGGGCTTAACCTGCTTTTAGCTGCATGTTTCCGTCGAACTTTTGATCGAATGTCAAGCCATTTGAGTCATTGTAAGTCGCCTCGCTGACTCGCTGATTCGCTGGCATGACCATTTGACTCGTTGATGTTACAACCCCATTGCACCACTTACAATCAATTTCACACCCACCATTCACACACAAACACACTAACATACAGATTAAGCGCCCCGGTTTTTTGCTCATCCGCAACAGGCTATGGTATGCTTATATCTATGTATTTGTATGCACATCCTTTACAGAGCTTTTGTTCGTTGTCATGCTTTTGCTTTTGCCTTTGCCGGAGCTGCACTTGCAAATCTAATTTCATATTTTATGAAGTGGCGTATCGCTTGGTACTAGCAATTCATTCCTCAACATCTCTGCAGGTTTTTTTTGCTGTTGTTAGAGCATTATTTTTACCGTTTTGCACCTTGCAGTTGATTTCGTTTCGTTTCGTCGTTGGACCACCATCGAAATTGAACGGGAAAATCAATTGTTGAGCACATAAATTTGTTAGTACGAGAATTGCACCGTTGGGTAAAATTTATTTTTAGAAATTGCACTCAAAAGCGTTGCGCAAATAAAATGCACACAAGATAAATGCCGTCTGTGAATCTCTCCTTCTATCTTAAAGACAGCCAATCCCAAACCAAAAACAATACTCGAATGTTATTGGCCTTAGGCCTCCAACCCTTGGTCTCGGCCTGCATACCTCGCACTTCATTAGCGACAACAACGACAGAGAGAGAGAGAGAGAGAGAGAGAGAGGGAGTCGAGCAAATCTCGGCTGGCTACAAATTCTAGCTATGCAATATTGGGGAAATAAGGTAGAGTAAAAGTTGCCAGCTTTTACTTATCTCAAGGGCTACGACGATGCACAAATATTTTGTAGGCACTTAGGCAGCTAAAATTGCAAAAAGTAGTTTTATGTGTGAGCACGTGTTGGTGTGTGTTGAAATTTATATGCAACATTGCAAGCGACGAGGTGGAATGGATAGCTGCAGCACCTTAATGTTTTGCATGACGGCCCAAGCTGCGCATCTGAACGACTTTCAACAGAAAGAACGGAAACGGAAACTCAAATGGCGACATTGTTGAAAACATGCACGTGGAACTTGTTACACAAGACACAAGCGCCAAGGTGCAACATTCAGTGGAAACAGCAGCAAAAGCAGCACCAAAAGCAGAAGCAGATGCATGAAATCTTTACAAAAGCGGCAATTCATTTTAGTATTTCTTGAATCCGAATGGCAAAAGACGTGCACATGTCAGATGATTGTGACTCGAGAATGTGACCAGCAGCCAGGCAGCAAGACTTGCATTCGAGCATGTGGCAAGTGGGTGCCAAGATAGCTAGCTGCTAGCTATAACGGCATACCTGAAAGCCCTGCAAAAGGTTGCCAACTCGCTTGACAATGACAAAAGCGACTTTCTTTCAGTTGAGTGTTGTTATTGAGCTCCAGGGGGTTGGGGAGAACGGGGTTTTGGTTAAAAGGTTGTCTGTCTTTGGCATGGCAATACCTTGGCCAAGGACTTAAGCAAAGCTGACCAAAGCTGCAATATAAATGGCATAGAGTGTTTGTTGTCACTGCTACTTAAGACGATGACTCACAATAGCTAACTGAAGCAAATGCTCCGGTTATATAATGCCTTGAGTATACAAGCTAAGCAAAAAGAAGCTTTCAATGTGCCAGCTACAATACCTGTCAACTTTGTAAGGATACAAATACTTTCTGTTACACATAAAGAAAATATATGTTAAGGTTTTGGGGAGGAAAAACCAACTAAAGATAAGTTAGCACACTTAAGAAAAACAGGGCTAAGGAATTATTTGTATAAGCATAAATTTGATCACAAATTTCCCTTGAAGTAATTACCCAATAAATGTCCCACACAGCAGTTTAGTGTAGACAACCACCACTTTATAAGCAAATCTTTGAAGTAAGCAAAGCTTCAACACAAAAGCTTTGCTCTCTCTCTCTCTCCCTCTCAACCGATCAGCTGGCTTAGCAACGCCTCGAACCCGGAAAATCAACTCCCAAAAGCTGATCAAGTGCTTAAGTTGCCGCAGAAGGTAGACCACTTACGAAATTGATCTTTTGGACGGGCCGTTTAGACAACTTCAAGACAGCGACGCTAACGCCAACGTCGACTGCGCTGCTGCTCTAGCCTGAATGGCGATCTGTCAACACGATCAGCATTCAGTTAATATTCGTCGCTGGCTCTGGCAACAACACGCGGAAACTTTTAGAGTGACGGGCACAAACAGAACTCGCTTAGCAGGCGGCTAACATAAAATTAAATCAAATCATATTGAAAGCGAATTAACGATCGCCAGGCGATAAACGTCGGGTGCAAATCCGATCGAATTAATAATAATTAGAACGCGTCAAATCGATTTGTGGATTGAGTCCAGTTAAGTAATTGTGCTGCAAATACATATATATAAAATTTTTGTTGTTTATGGCTCAGGCTGTTGGCTAATTGCTGCGAGTAAAAGATACAAAAAAAGTAAAAACCAAAGAAAAATCAGTAAGCAACCACAACAACAACAACTAGCAAACGCTCACATATCGCATGCGAAAAGTTTGTCTTGTTTTTGAAGTTGTATTTGTATATCTACACCTCCTTGTTAGTGTGTGTGTGTGTGTGAATGTGATTGTGTTTGTGTATGTGTCTCAATCTTTGCTCAATCGCAATCTTTGGGCATTGCTAAAACAGGTTAACTCAAAAGCAAACGTGTTCTTTACGTTTTGTTGACTTTACAAACGCAAAACGCGCTAAAGTTATTCAGCAGCACAACTTTATCTACTACAACTACACACATTCAAAAGTATTTTGTTTACATTTTGTGTGCAAAACTTAACCAGCAACAATTGCAACAGAAACAGCAACAACAATCAACAATCAAAACAACAGCTGCATCTTTAAGAACAGGTAAGAAACCGCAAAAGTCTCATTTTAATTGTAAACGGGCCCAGGCCCTGCCAATATGCAGCGCCATCTCAAGGATAACATCAACTGTAGAATATGAATATATGCACAGCATTACAACAAAAACAACAACAACAGCAATAACAAAACGAAAACAACAACACCGGCAGAAGCTTCGTCAACGACCTGCTCCAATTCGATTTATGCAGCCCAAGGTCAACAGCAAAGCCAAGCAGCGGCTTTAAAAACGCAAACTCAGCTGAAGCTCCACCTGAAGCCAAATCAAAAAACTTAAATCGAAGCTATAAGATAACCAAGAGTAACGCTGAGCTTGCTTCTTCTTAAGTATGTTGTTGGTTTTGTTGTTGTCGTTGTTACTGCTCCTTTCAGACGTTTAGCTACCCTATAACATAATATGGCTATAACATATGTTAATGAGTGTGGGAAACAGTGAAGCTTATGAGTATAAAGAATATTGTATAACATAAGAATGATTTATAATTATGACAGTGGAGTTCACTAGAATCTAAAGAAAATTTTATAACACTAAAAAATATGGTAAATCACATTGCTTGACGTAGTTGTAGTTTTGTATTTTTCTGCGTACATCAAAATGATGGTGTGATATTTCATTTTTTTTTTAATACAGTAACACAATAATAATATATTGAAAATTAATAGTTTACCTGAAATTGATAAAAGTTGAACAAAATTATTATTATCATTATTATTGTTGTTCATAATATGTTTTCACTATACATTTTGTTGCATTTTGTTTTATTAATGTCAATTTTAAAGCAGGGTATTTTCTCTTCGAGCTCTTAACATTTTTCGCTCTTACTTATTTCTGTTTATTATGGCTACAACTTCTCATCGCTGCTGCCGGTTTTTATTTTTCTTTATGCATAAGCTGGCTTTTGTTGTAGATCTGCGTGTATCTTTATTGATTCGTGGAGCGAAGGGTATTGTGACTTAGTCAAGGTATTTTGTATTGAACAAAACACCAAAACTTACTTAAAACGAGCTGCGCACTGTTTTAGACTCGCCATTCACAAACTTGAAATGGAAATGGAGCAATTTAAAATAATGATTTAATGTTAAATTTTTAAAGATCTGACAGTCTGCTTAACACTTGAAAGGTCATTGCCATTCCTTGAACTCCAGCTTTGGATTAGTCTTGCGTTTAAGTTTGTGTCTTCTTCGTTTGTTTCCGAGTAATTTATAATGATTTAATTCGTTGCTTTGAATACGGCACTTAACCTTTCGTTTTACACACAAACCGCAACAATGAGAGCAACTACTGTCATAATAACAATAACAAAAACAACTAGTGCAACAACAGTAACAGTTGCGGCAACCGCATTACTTGGCGCAATTAAAACCGCAAAATACAACCTGTCTTGCTGTTGCCTGTTCAGTTAGCTCATTTGCCTCTTTGTTTTTGGCATTTCAAAACCAACAAACAAAAAAAGAAGGCCCTCCCAAAAAAAAAAAAAGGTCAAATTGAAAGAACGCCTATTAAGTGCGGTTACAGTCACATTACTTCTGTCTAATGTATATAATACATTATGCAACGATTATGCCGTTAAGAGTATTAAATTTTTGACATTTCATCCTGTGCTTCATCGTGATCCTTTTATTTTTGTTGGCATTGGACGTGGTCAATGCTTCTTGGTTTGCCACATTTAATTATTTCACATGATTTGCAGAAAAGAATTCTTTATTACTTTGACTGAGTCACTTAATAAAATGCTTCGCTTTATGGCTCGATAAGATGTGTGAAAAAAAAACCCCAAAAACAAAATTCGACTTTTGTTTGCTATGAGTTTTTGGCTTTTAATTTATAGCAACGATATTTATTTTTTTTGTCATTGCGGGACTTAAGTATAACGAACCGACTTTGCATTTTACCAGTCACAGTGATGTGAAATTTATGTAGATTATGGGATGTATCGATACTTTTTTAATTGCATACGTTAAAAAATACATTTACATTTTTATGACCTGTTCTGATCTGATTGGTATACATGCATACATTCCATTTGGCTTGGCTTAAACGTACTTTTAAAGTCATTTTGTTGTAAAACTTTTTAAATGGTAAAAGAACAAATGCAGATAAGCGTTAAAAGCACGCCTACGAACATTTAAAAGGTCACCTCAATTACCATACATTATTTAATATATTTTTGGTCTAAAATAAAATTAATTTGATGGTAAGTGTCAGCCCCCAAAATGTTAACTAGTTCGGAACAATTTAAAGTTCGTGTATGAATGCACTCGAAACGAATTAAAGTGCCAATGGCAATAAAATGCATTTAACATTTTGGCACTCTTGTGATTGTTTAAACTGCAATTAATTAATTGCGACAATACAACTAACTTTTATTTATATATATTTGGTTTGTTCTCTTCAGCTGTCAGCACATTTCCCGGTAGACGATTTTTATTGAGTTTTGTGAAGGCGATTGAAAATTATTGTCATGTTTTTTTTTTTTGTATTTGAATTCGTTGTCAAACATTTGCAGTAGTAATGGAAATTGATTTACAAGCTATGCAAGCACAGTAAACACACAAAGTAAAAATAATTCCTTTAACAATTATAAAAAAAAAAACAGATAGCAATTGAAACTATATATACGATATACAACTGTATGTATTTGTAATTATTCAATTAAAAAGACCGCACATACAATTTATAAAAATGACAGCGTACAAAGGTAACCGCCAACAAAAATAGTCAACCAGAAACGAATATAAACAAATAAAATAAAAACAAATAAATACCAGAAAAAAAAATATGCAATTTTTTCTTCGACAAGCGGAGACAGGAAACCAAATTGCATTTTATGAAATGTGTCCAATGATAAATTGCATTTATTTATTTGATTTAATTTATAAGCGTTATAATGTCATAATGAGTGAGGCGAAAAATTGATGAACCCATAGATAACCAAACCACAAACTACTAAATGTTTAACATCCACATATACATATTTACTACATGTAGAAAAGGGATTATATTAAGAGGATTGACATACAGTAGCTGCCTTTTAATTTCGACTTTAAAGATGTGTACACTAAATACTAATTATTTTGATAATCTTTTATATTCGCATCAAAAGCTTATTATGAGCTAATAATATAATTGTTAGCAAAATTATATACACATTATAGCTAATTTTTATCATATGAATATCATTTTAAAAGACTTTTTCTGTGACTCCCGTTCAGATATACATAAATATTATTAACAATAATCAATTTGCATTTATAAAAGTTCAACACTCGCAACAGTGCCTGCTATTCAAATTTATGTAAGAAGTGTTTTCGTGAAATGCTAAAATAAAAGGACGCTTACCCAGTCCCAATTTACGTACAATCCATAAACTGAGCGATAAACAATCAGTGAATGCGAAAATAGATTTTTCCATATCATATCTTCTTGTGCCTAAATATACCAAAAGTCGTTTTGGGAAATGTTCATCAAAATATATGCAAAGTTTTTGCAACGACACTTGTGAGGCAGTGATGAGGCGTCCTGATACGCATTCAAAATGCCACGCCCACTTCTCATCGTTAGTGTGTGTGTGTGTGTGTGTGTGTGTGTGTGTGTGTGTGTGTGTGTGTGTATGTGTGCGTGTTTGTGGTTGCGAGTCTTACGTTTGAAACATTTGCATAATCTGAAGCAAATCTTTGGTAACAAGTAATCGAAAATAAATTTGCATGACAAACAGCGGGCAAGGCAAAACTGATCATAATGTGAAAAAGGAGAACAGAATATAGCCTTTACAGACAGAACTTAACATACTACACACATTTTACAAAAATTATGCATTTGATGTGCGATATCAATGAGTTTACATATAAATATTTTAAAAGAGCGAGAGAGTGGCGCGACTTTTGCATTGCGGCGTGCAAAATTTAATCACAATTTAAATTGAAAACTCGCAAAACGGCAAAGTTGAGATTTCTTTTTTTTTTTTGTTTTGTATTTCTCTCTGCTGCGTATTTGCAAATAGACAAACAACAACTGGCGCAAGCCGCGAGCTATAACCAGAGCAAAAGCAACAGCATCGTCGAATAATTGCCAAATATTTGCGTACATATGTAAAAGTAATATTTGCATATAAACAGGCATATGTAGCAGATTTTCATTTGATGTTGCAGCGCGCCGAAATATTTCATTTATTTTTTTTTTTACATCGTGCTAGATGCCATCCGCACTCTAATTTGCATACTATGTTGAAAAGGTTGTCGGAAAATTCTTTTTTATTGCCACCTAGAGGTTCATAAAACATACGTGCATATAAATTGAGGCGCATAAAAGCTGTGATTTTATTATTTTACATAAGCAAAACGCGCCTGATATTAATATACACAAAATGAGTGCTGATTAGTTTTATTTGGGAATTGGTCTTGGGGAAAAACTAAACACTAAATCCGCCCAAAAACTGATTCTTGCAAATGAATGAAAATATGTTTATCTTTAAATGCTGAATACTTGAAGCTGGCCCAGTCGAGAAGTCAAAATCAGCTTATGGTTAGAGCCAGCTTAGCTTGTGCTGAAACTTCAGCAATGCCAACTTCGGGGTTTCACCAGTTGTAAAAACCGAAAAGAAAGAAAAAAACAAACTTGGTTTACTTGGGAGTGCTCAACGAGTTGTTTGCCTATGTTTAAGCATTTAGCTGTTACAACGAATATTAAAAAATAGATCTGATTCAAAGTTATATATTAGATTGATTTTAGTCCGTTTTAAAGTGTTGTTAGTAAAGATAATCTTCAATATCATCTATCTAGCACAGTCTTAATATTAAAGCAGGGTATTCAAAAAACCCAGATCAGCTTACGATTACACACCACTATGCCGCAAGAGTGCAAACAAAAGCTGACTAAGCGCTGAGACAGCATGACTAGACCTAGACATAAACTTGGTCAAAAAAATGAAGCAACAAGAAGAAGAGTTGCGAATAGAAATCCGAGACGACCAACCGTAACAGAAGCAACGCTCTTGGTCGCCGTCGCTATGGACTTCATTGCAATTTGCTCAACTGTAAAAGTGTGTTTTTAAAAAATGCAATTGAAGCGCGTTTTGATATTGTTTGTTTTTAATTGCTAATTGTTATTGTGGTACACTAAATTTTGTTAAAAATTGTGTGTGCAAAAATTTTGAAAATCCGCTTTAGCTCTTTAAAAAAAAAAGAAAGAAAACCCTGAAAAGTTATTGTTAGCGAGCCAATGCGCATGGTGCATAATTGTTTGGATAATGTTTTCGGTTTGTATGTTTGTGCAATTAAATACCAACTCTGAATTGTTGTTATCGTTGATTCTGTTGTTTGTCATGGTGCTGAGGGCCGTGTGTGTTAATAACTAGATTTTATGGTTTATAAACAAACAAAAAAGTGTAAAATAAATTAAATGCATGAAATTGCAGCTGGCCAAGTTAATGAATTATACGATGGCATAAAATATATTTAAATGACCATTTTGGCCAGCTGTAACGGCAGTTACTTGGCTTTCAATACATGTGTTTGTGTGTTTGGGTTAAATCACAGCCTGTGCTATTGGAATCGACATTCGTATTGCCGCAGACAATCCAACAACAAAATAATAAATGCGACAAATATTTTTGCTCGATTGTTCTGGCCGGTCAAACTCGATATGGATGATGTATAAAAGCCAAACGGCACAAACGATAAAATAAATTATACATTTTATTGTCTTTTGATTTTCCAATTGCCGTGCAACTGACTTTAGTTCGTTTGTTATTTTATTGCTGCAGCATTCTTTGCAGCATGTTCACTGTGAAGCATTTTAATAGAAATATGCTCACAATTATATTTTATTTCACTGCCTCACATTGAAGTTGATTTTAAAATTTTCAAATAAATTATTAAAAATAAATACATAAACTGCAAATTTATATCACATTTTTTGTGTATTATTTATCAAAGGCTTTTGTTTTACTTGTGAGTATGTTAGAATTGATTAAAAACTTTCTATACATGTTGACTAAAATTTTTGTGCTTTAAATTTACAAAGCTTAAAATGTGCTCTATGTCTCGTTGGCTTCTTGCTACAACAACAATAGTAACAACAGTAAAAAACGTAATAAAAGCCTTTAAATATTTACACACTCACACAAAAGCGCAAACAAACAAATACCCGCACTTCCGCATCCCATCCTGCCACACAGACACATCCTTCATACGCTCATATGCAAATAAATGCTAAACACTTTGGAGTGTGGGCGCAAACACAGACGTGCTGTGGGTTTTTTGTGTGCGGTGTGATGAGAGATGAGAGGAATCAAGGCGGCATCTTCGTCTTGCCTTGTGCTTGAGTGCTTTTGGTTCGCCTTGAATTTCTATCGAATGATGCTTGTGGTTTTCTGAGCAGCATACCACCACGGCGTATACTTGATGGATTTGAAACCCGAAAATTCAATGCATGCAATTTCGTACGCTTTGATTGTTTTTGTATTTTGCTTTACTATATTCTCTGTTGACTTCTGTAAGTGACTGACGGTGTCACTAAGAGATTTTCCTACGTTTTTGACAATTCCCCGGGCCTAAGCCTAAGCTTAACTCAAACGTATCCTAACCCTTTCCTTCCTAAGTAACAGCAGCTTGTGTTTTGGTTATGTCACCCAAATAACAGCAACACTTTCGCTTCGTGTCATTGTCTGTGTCAGTGGCTGTGTTGCGATATGCATGTCAGTGCTTGTCTAGCAACGACCCCAAAACGCAGTTTCGATTGCAAACTCGATCCCAAAGCGTAACCTGAAACATGCCCAATCCAGACGCAATGCACTTTATGTTCAAATCCTGCTGCTGATGGTGATGCCAGCGTCTCGAGACTGTTGCTCTGTTCCGCTGTCTCTTCCTTGTCTGTTCTTCAACTGCTGCTGCTGCTGCTAGTGCTGTAACGGCTGTTGCAGTGATTGTCAACGTCATCATCATCAACGTCTGCCCCTGTTGCCGCTAATTCTTGTCAGAGTCCTGCTGCTGCAGTGACTCTTGTACTTCTTGTTGTTATTGTCAACTGCAAATGTCTCTGTAAAATATGCAGAGACATAAATATTTCAAAGCGCCTGTCTCTCTGTGTGCTTGCTTGTGTTTCAAGAAAAACTACCAGCCAAGGCAAGTAATTGGAGATGAGCTGAAATCACTGAATAAACAGAACATTGTGACTTGGAACATCTGATTCGATATCAGCGACCTTTTGGATTCTAGCTGTTCACTAGGCTATAACGATTTGAAAATGTTATAACTAGAGTATGAACACACTTGGCGTATTGCAAACCAGAAAACAATTATTTAAATTGTAACATGTTTAAAGATCAACAACGCTTGAAAAGAAGCAATCAATATTCATATCAGTATAATGTCTAATTGTAATTAGAGATTTAGACCATTAACTTTAAGGGTCAATAAGCCATTAAGGAAACGTGTTCTTTATAACAAAGAATAGATTACATATCGAATTAACAATAATTGACAAGTAATAATGGACATACAATTGCGACAGTTTGAACTTTAGATTACATTCTGTACCTTTATATAATGATTGTTTGCAAAGCCATGTTTAAAGGTTTAAAAGCGACTTGACTTTAAGCTTGTCACTGTTTTGTACATTTCTATATTTTCCGTTCTGTGTCCTGCTCCTTTCCTTGTGCCTGGTCGTACATATTAATTGTCTGTGTGTCTGTGTGGGCGTGGCAAGGTTAATATTAGAGTTCAAAACATACAAGACAGAGATTTGTACAGAGCGAGCGCCAGCATTAGCCAAACTGACCTTAGCCAATTGCACATGGATTGCGCAAATGAGATTGAAGTTCTTGCTAGCAAATTTCATGAATAGACAATAGACTAACTGCTCACATTTATCATTGCATGTCAGAGCAAAGAGAAGGCAAGTATGATGAGTGAAGAGGAGGATGGCAACAATGTGATTTCATTTCTAATATGGGTACTTAGTTATAGAGAAACCAGCAATCATTCGTATACTACAATGCGACATTGCTGAGGCTTTTGTCGTTATTTTTATACCGATTCGTTGGGTAAACAATGTAAAATATATATAGGTAAATATAAATATAAATATAACGTCAAGTTTAGGAACATGTCGTCTCGTATACATTTAAGTAATAAGCTATCACTGTGACTATTCAGCTTTGAAAATGTATTTTTATCGAAAACTATGCAATCAATGCGCGACTTATGCCGGGATTTATTTAACGACAATTCTCTTATACGCATATTGATTAGCAAACCGGTTTGACACATTTACAAAGTGACTAACTAAGTGCAATGAAACTGCAAGTTTTTTCCCCAATGCATACATACATGTTTATTGTTTACTTGGCATCCACATTATTGAGGATGCACATTCCTTGACTTGCCCCTGAGCTGAACAATCTCTCTTGTCTCAGAATCTCTCGAGTGGTTGCGTTCAAAGTCGAGGCATAAATTGTTTAATCCTCAGTTAAACAAAGCCTAAAATTGACAGTCAGCTGCTATATAGTTTCAACAACTCAAAGTGCACATATCACTCACTCAGTCGAACTAACTAGCAGGCGATTTGTTGTTTAAAAGTTACGAGTTCTAAAGTTAAATAGCAACAAGGTTGCGACTCACGTAAATATATGTATGTATGTGTTTAGCCTCTTAACCACAGCATTAAATTTGTAATTTAGTTTTATTATATGTAATTTATATATGGCAGATTCTATACTGATTGCTAATGACGAGTGTAATTATAGAAAAACATAATAAAAAATAGCTTTTTATTCATCAGCTATACGAATAGGATCAACAGTAATTAAAGAATATACATCTTTATTAAACTATGTACTTCAGAACAACTATAAAAAGGGTCATATCTAATTACAGGAAATCATAATTATTTTTCAAATATTTTGCAAACCTAACCTGTTTCATAAAGCTCAATCGCAACGTTTCGCTAGGCTAACCAAGTGCGAATATGTCTCATATCGATTGCAATGCTTTTCCCGATTTTGCAAATGCAGAGCAATTGGAATTGTAATGGTTATGGCTTATACTGCTGGCTACAAACTAGAATTTTCAATTCACAATTTTCAATTAACAACGCTGAGTCAGACCAAATCAGTCGATGCTATCACGAACACAGAGTAAAAGATAGCTAAAGATCCAGGGGCAGACAGATGGTCATGATTGGTTATGCCAAACGAATTGCAAACAGTACATTGTAAACAAAATAACAAGCAATTAGCTGCAATAAATGTGATTAATTGCGTTTTGACAGCAGCATTTGCATACGTGTGTAATAAAACAAATTGGAAAACTATGCAAATTAATAATAAAATTGTTTTTAAATTGCTTAAGCACTTATGAGTTGTTCAAATTGTGCACAGTGTAGTTCCGTGAAATGCGCAATCTGAAAATAACACGCAGAGTTAACAATGTTGCGCTCAAGCTCAAAACGCATAAAAGTATGCTATGGGCAATGAAAACGATATGCTCGTTGGTGTACGTAATAAGTGTGGTGGGGGGAATGAGGGTTTTGTTAGTGGAAAGATGAGAATGCACCAACAATTCGCTAACTCTTTTGAAGCTCTGTATTAAATTGGCTAAGTCAATCGATGATAAAACACCGATGCTAAAACAACGATGATAAAACAACGATGCTTTAAAAGCGACTGTTCGACTAAGAGATATTGTTTAACCACAGTGCTCTAACATCTTATCAAATATTAGATTAAGATTTCAATGTGATTAAAACTAGCCTGCCACAAATATGTGTACTAAAATCTGTTAGTTAATACTACTAAATACTTGTAAGAGTAAAAACAAGTATAAGCTTGAAAAGCTTCAACCATTTACTTGACTCTTCACCTCAAAATCAATAACGTACATTATTTACTATAACAGAAAGCAGCCGCGTAGCAAAACTCCGATGATTATTAACTAACTAATGGCTCGTAATAACTGCGGCTCATGTGCTCACACACACATAGAAAAATACAAAGTACAACAGAAACAGAAACAGAAAAAATAGGTTTCATTAAAAATAAATGTGCTTGGTAAACGACCAACCCACAAAAACCCTAAAACCCAAAACGAGCCAAACCAATGATCTATACACACATACATACTTGTTAGTTCGTTAGTGTATGTGTGTTCACTTGTGCGTCTATTAATTCATTCAACATTTTGTGCAAAAATATTACTGCTCTGCAAGTGTTTGCCGTGTTTTCGTTTTGTATTTTTCAGCTGTGTTTCCACGTTTACCTTTTAGTAGGTACATCATGAGTTTGTGTAGTTTTGTGTTTGGGGAATGCAAAAGAAATGAAACTGAAACGCAAACATTTTTGTTGCCACTTGTTATTTCTTGCATTTTCTTCTATTTCAGTTTTTAACTCAGTTTGGGTAAGGCAAGAACTATATATAGAGCTGGCTTGAAAAATGCGCAAAGGCTTTTAACACTGTATCCAAAAATGTTTTGTTACTCATTTGCCCTCAACGTCGGTAAATTACTTGTGAAGAGAGGTTGCAAATTATTTGCTAACTATTATGGAAATTTAAGCTTAGTGTATGTGAGTTTGTATATGCCTGTTTCTGGACCTCGCCCATTACTAACACATGAGCGCATTTTTTGGCATTGGGCGGCAAATTTTTGCTGTTAAATTTATTGAGCGTAAAATTTTGTAAAAATAATTTTTTTTCTTTCCTTTTCTCGGTCAACAAAATCTGTCCCAAGTGGAAGGGAGATGAAGAGAAGGGAAGTCAAGTCAGAGCAATAGCTTTTGTGTATGTGCAAAAATAAATATAAATATTTATTGCGCTGCGAAAAGTGACTTTTGTAGTAGGGCTTAGATTGTTGTTGGTTCTAGTTGCTTGGCTCTCGTTCTCAGCACATCAAATGCGTTTAATATGTAAATGAACTTGCTCGGCAAGTGAGTGCCAAGCAGAGCCATTGACCCATTTTATATATGTATGTAGGTTTCATTGCCTTAAACTGTGTGTAGTTATGAACAAAATAACAAAGCATTTCGAGAGACTAAGCCAAGTTTTCATAGCAATCAAACGATGCATTGAAGCAGCTAATGGAGCTTAGTTCTTAAAAACCTTAATGCAGAATTAGCCAATAGACAACAGGAATGCGTTTAAAGTGTAGAATAGGTATATCTAAACACAACCTCTGGATTTAAAAAAAAAATATATACTTTATGACTCTATATAAGTTGCTTAAGTCTTAAAATTTATATAAATAAATTTATATAATAACAGGTTTTTTATCACAATAATAAACCCAAACATATTTGGCAAATATATTTAAAATTGTTCATCTCAATGCACAGCCATATATAACGTATAAAAAATATGTTATAGATTAGTCATCTAATAGAATAAATATACAATATTCATTTATATCTTATAACCTGTTTCGTATGTATATTGAATAGCTTACAAACGGTTGAGCAAAGAGAGAATATCTTATCTGAACTGTGACTTGATTACGTCTCGATAAAGATCTCAATGTGCACTAAAGTTTATGCAGACGATAAACATTTACTCTTTTGACACCATTAAACTCAGCTCCGATCAAAGCGTATCACATTTATCCTATGTATCCTATATAAATACTATATATGTGTGTGTATGAGTATGTGGCACACATCATATAAATGCAGTAAACCAAATGCTGTATAAATATGTGACTCGCATTGCAATAAACAATGCCGCCGACGAGTTTCGGCACTTACAATAGACTTATTTACCTGACAAGTCCATTTTTGTCATAAACATTGAACACACTCCAAAGGGACACCAAATATCAGTACTTATGTGTTTGTTTGTGCTTGTGCTTGTGTTTGTAGGCGTATTTACTCATGTATTTCTAAGGCTAGACATACGCTAGGCACCAGATAATCATTTCATTTTATAACTTTTTTATTTGGCCTCCAACAAAAAGAAGAAAGAAAGAAACTTCAAAGTTCTCTTTGTCGCTTGTTGTTGTTGATGTTGTTGTTGCTATATTACGTTTTATTGTGGCGTTTATATTTGTTGGCAGGAAATACCTTTGTGCGCTCGCATTCGATAGATACAATCGCAGCACGCAACAATTTGCACTTCTTTATGTTGTTGAACTTCAAACTTTTTCGATGTTTGTGTGTGTGTGTGTGCCTCTCTTTCGAGTGTCTGTGTTTTGTATTTTATTTATAAACATATTTTACTTTTCATGCATGCGCACAGCTGAGACATACCCTCGACCTACTTCTGCTCCTCGTGCTTAAGCCTTGTGTGTGATTTTATATATTTCCTTTTTGCCTGCCTGCCAAGTTGGCACCTGTTCCGGCAGCCGTAGCTGCTACATACCCCAGCACCGACATCCATAAAGATTAGAGAGAACAGGATACAAATCTGTGCTGGCGATACCAGATATGGAAACATTTACGCCGAGGCACGTGAAAACTTTAAAAAAAAGATTTACCTCAACCAAAAAATGAAAATAATATTGTTGTTACCTTGAAATTGTTCACGTGCCTTCAGCGTTTTATTACAATAATAGATACTTTTGTCTGTTTAGGTACACTCGTAGTTTGCCAACACATTTTTCTTACAGTGTTTCTTCTTCTTTCTATTTGTCTTCATATTATTGCTCACAACTTTTTCTGTTGTTTCTACAATTTACAAGCACTCAAAAATATTTCGTACGTGTTTGTTTGTTTCCTTTTTTATTTTTTGGGTTTGGCCGAGGTAGTTCTTATCTTTGCTTATAGTGTGTATGTGTGTGTGTGTGTGTGGGTGAGCTTAGTTTTACAGTTGTTTGATTAAATTTGTGGTTCCTGTGGTGCCGAGTATGTCCGGTGCTCCCAACTAGAGCCAATCAGCCAAGCTATCGCTCGAGTTCAGCTAGAAAAAGATAAATAAAGTTTTAATTAGAGGCATTTAGCAACTAAAGACAAAAACTCAATCGAGGGAGAGAGGTAACGCGGGTCAGCCTTTATTGTTTGAGTAGCACGCAAATTAATTAAAGACTGTCTTGACTAACCCAAAAATTATGGTATGGTTTTGCACAACAAGTTATATTAAAACGGATGTTGTTAATTTTTTGTTAACCAATTGTAATCATTAAATAAAAGTATGGCGGCAATAACCCAAGCAATGTTTTTGTTAAGTGTTAAGATGTTAAGATATGGCGCCTTTAGTAATTGAACCTACATATGTGACAAAAAAAATATGTCTTTAATGCTAGGAGTTATCAATACACTACTTTAATTTATATTAAACTTTAACCTTTTTAGAGCTTATGGCAGTTGATAACGAAATTATTTCAAAAAGGGAAAGAATTAATAGAACTCTCAGCAGCTCTATGCTCAGATTATTGTGTGTGGCCAATAATAAGTTGTTGAAAACAGCTAGCTACTTACATGTTTAAACAATATTTCGTAATTGAAATGCTGCGGGGCTGCTTCTGACTTGTACTACCACACATAGACAGACAGACAGACAGACAGACAGACAGACAGGCAGGCAGGCAGGCAGGCAGGCAGGCAGGCAGGCAGGCAGACAGACATACAAACTCATAGACAGAATGGCAGAAAGACTCGGCTCGTAGTAACCAACTGAACATTTGCAGTGACAGCATTTGGCCAGGCCATTGCTCAAGAGCTTACCACTCACACTTCTCTCTCCTCCCTCTGTACCACAAACAAAGCTGGGTTTGTATCAAGCCGAACCACCCATCAGCCAACCACTCGACCTCCCAGCCAAACACTTGTGCTTACAATTTTGCCAGCAGCAGTGCAAGCGAGCTGAGCAGAAATTAATTACATTGAAGTCATTTATCAAGAAAGTTTATTTCTTGCTTCTCCTGGTCCTCCCACGCCCAAACCTCTCCCTTGCTACCAGAAAAAAAGCCAAGCAAACCAAAAGCAAAACAGAGTCATACCCCAGCAAACCCACAAGGCGTCAGTTGTTGTTTACTTTCGGTTTGTTATTTGCTGTTGTTGCTTTTGCTGTTATGCTTATTTTTATTTATTTGGCCAGCCCATTGTTAGTGCGAACTAAATCAATAAATAAAACGGAGCTTACGTTCCTCTTTTTATTTATTTATTTTATTTTTAACTCTATTCTGTGGTTTTTTGTCCTTTCTCGCCGTTGCCTTTTTGTCATGAGGTTTGGGCCCAAAAATAATTGCAAAACTTTAGCGGCAATTCGCAAATTGTTTGCTGCATTTTCGATTAGCCAAATGTCAACTTCAAATGAAACTGCAAATGGAAATAAAAAAAGGCCAAGAAATTCGAGGGTTTTTAGCCAGTTAACCCGCCAGAAGGTCAACGCCAGCTGATTGGTACGCCATTTTGAAAAATTTCATTTCAGCATTTGCTGCTACAAAATTGGCAATAGCCGAACAAGTTTGAGCTGCCACTATATGGCAGCAATATCCATCACTGGCACTGGCACTGGCACTGGCCAAAAGCTTGGCCATATACAAAAATTGGTTTAATCAACTGTGAAACAACTGCAACAGCAGTAACAGTAACAGCAACAGCAATGGCAATAGCAATAGCAATAGCAACAACAGCAGCATTAGAACCAACAGCAGCAGACTGACTTAAAAAAAAGCTGCTAAAAAAATAGTGACAAGAACGGCAATCGTTAGAGCTTGGCCGAGTTAGACTCATAGTGACAGCAACGATGCATCGTTGTAGTTGCCTCCATTTACGCGACTTGCTGCGTGGGTCATGTCAGACTATTCCTCTATATATATATATATATATATAAAAATATCGATTCGCTATACTTGTCAATGCACAGCAACAGCAGCGAAACGTTTGCCAATTTGAGTTTTTATTTTTATACATTTTTTTATTTCAATTTTCATAGACACGTAAATATTCACAAAATCGATTTGTATTTGACATTTGCAGCCAACAATAATAGCAACAACAACAGTAACAGTAACAGCAAAAAAGATCCGAAACATGGACGCCGAAGCCGATGGAGTGCCGCCAACGGCGCCAGTTGCAGCTGCAACTGCTGCAAACAGCGACATGGACTTGGCTGCCCGCCGTCGCCTCTTCATGTCACAGCCCTCGACATTGGCGACACGGCGACAACAGGCGGTCTGTGTGAGACGCGCCCATAAGATGTATGGCGGCGGCAAGAATCCAAATATCGTTCTCGACGGCCTCAATATGACAGTGCCCAAAGGTTCCATGTAAGTACCCAATGCATAAAACTATAAATTTTTATTTATATGAGCAGTCAGCGAAACAATAAGCAACATTTTTAAGGGGGAAGGTAAATATGCAAATTTAATGTCGCAAAATTGTTAAAAGATGAAAAAAAAATATGCTTATATTTGAAGTTTCCAGCTAAGATTCAATTATTAATTAACGTTAGCAATAAAAAAAATAATATCTTTCTTTGGGTTATAAAATGTAAGCGATAGCTAAGAACTTTCTGTGAACCATATTAAAGTTTGTTTAATCTTAGCACTAAGATTGCACATTTATTAGCCTATTTGGCTTAAAAACTAATAGCGATAAAATAAACAGTCAAAACAAAATGGTTCGACTGCAAACAAACAAAAATATCAAAACATACGCATCTAGTTGACAGAATTGTACCAAAATTTAAGTTATAATTATTTGCAGAGCATAAAGGCACATTCAATTCAATTAAACAGTTGAAAAGTTAGTTCAATCGATCAAGGGCGCAATGCAGCCCAATATTTGTAACTCGCGTATGCAAATGGAAGTGAATTTAGTGGTCAGTTGTGGGTTTCCCATTTGCAACGTTGCAATGTTGCTAGCTACAACGTCAACTAAATTTCAATCAAAAAATTTAGTTTGTAAGCCACAAGGGCGTGGGTGTGCGTGTGTGTTCGTGTGTGTGTGTGTGTGTGCGTAACGTATATTTGCTGTAAAATGCTATTAACCGCATTTAACACTCAAAATGCTGTTGATTTGGCGTTGCCAAGCAGCAAATGAGGCGATGAAGATGAAGATGAAACTGAAATCGAGTAACGAAGCGACGTCGATAAACGTTGAGTGGGTCAATGTCAGCACATGAAAAACTGCCAAATTAACACACACAGAAATAGTTACGTGCGTGTGTGTGTGTGTGTAAATGACTTAACCTCACGTTTGCCCAGAAAAACAAAAACAAAAAAACAAACATCACAGCAGCAGTAGCAGCATAAGCATCTTGTATCCAAAACCAGTTTTGTAGACAATACACAAACCGCAGTCTGAGCGTTGAAAAAGAGAGAGAGCGCTAGCTGCGGCGTTGCCAGACTTTTGGATGCAACAGCCAACAGCAAAAACATGAATGAACGCAGCCGCTCACATAAAAGTTTGACCATGAAATCATCGAAGCGACAGCCTTGAGGCGGGTGTGCCTGTTTTGCCCATTTGGCGAGAGATTTTACACGCAATCAACAAAACAGTCTGACGCACTGACTGATAGACAGACAGACAGACTGCCTGACAGAAAGGCAGACTGATTGACAGACAGTCGAACAAATCTGTGAAATATATATATATTTAAAAAAAAAAACAATATAAAAGTCAACGCGTTGTCGCGGCCACTTTAAGAGCATTGCAACAGGCTTTTAACAGGCAGGCAAACAAAAACCAACAAAAAAGTAAATAAAAAAAAGCCAAAAGCAAAATACACGAAGTGACAACGAAAAACTGTCAGCGGCGCGTTAGTGTGAACCAGAAGATTTAGCACAAAATATATCGCCCCGGCACCCACAACTGGAGTTTCTTCTTTCTCCCAGCTGTCCGTCCGTCGTTCCCTGACCCAAGATTTGTGCTCTGTAGGAAAAGAAAGAGAAAACCGATGAAAACTGTGGAAGCCGAAAAGCCCAAAAATTTCTGACGCTTTTTGTAGGCGCGGCTCAGTTCCAGTCTGTGTCGCTTGACTGACATTTGTTTTGTTGTATTTGCTTCGGTTCTTCTTCTTTTTTTTTGGCGGGATATTGGGTATGAAGGGGCAGTCGGTTTCAGGCCGAGCCGGATACATCAGCAACGCCATCTCTGACTGCTGTCATTGGCGCTTGACGGCAGCCACAGTGATAAATAATTGTATGTTGCTTGCTTTATTTGCAATAAATTATATTGTTTTTATATTTTGACTGTAGGCCACAAACAAACACCAGAAATCAAATATACACACAAACAAACACACACACACAGACAATCAATATAGATGTAGACAAACAAGACAAGTATATACAATAAGCACTTAGGAGTGTGTGCTGAAGTGTTGTTCTGTGGTGTACCAAAATTCGCACATAAATCACGCCGTTCACGCATAAATAAAGTATGCAGAAATTACGCGGTTTGTGCCCAGCCAAGCCATCAATAGAGGCAAATTTATAGTCCTCCATTCGGCGTGTACTTGATTTGTTGAATTGAAAGGCCAGTCGGCTGGTTTTTTAATTGAATAACGACAACCAGTTAGCGATGACCCAATTAAAGTTCCACTGAGTCTGCAAAAAAACAAAAAAGAGAATGCAATAAAAATTCTGTCTGCTAATAAGTGGCAGGCGTCGAAAACAAAAAGGGTTCAAAAAGAGGAATTAATTATTAAACAAGAGTGCTTGAAGAGCGTGGGTTCTACAATTAATTATATTAAAAGTGATGTAAATGAAAAGGATTGCAAAATGAATTAGATGTAACATGCATGGAAATAAGTACATTTTAATCTGTAATACTAAAGGCTTTGATTGACATATAAATGTTAATCCAATTTAAAATCTTTTTTTATGTTCTTTATTTGTTTGGTATCTCAAATATCAGACAAAGCTCAAATATAATTTATGCTGTGGTTTCATAAAAAAAAATCGTAATGCTAATTTAACCCCCAAATTGAAATTCATTTGATTAAGTTTAATCACTGGACTGTGTAACTTACTAATGATTAAACACAAGCCAAATGCCGCGAAACAAAAGCAATTACTTATCCGCTATTAAAGACCCGGTTCACATTTGATGGGAATTTGATTTATATTGCAATCGGTTGATTTCATGGCAAACGACTTGAGGAATTACATACAATTAACATCATGCGTAATGCACTTTATAATTCCACAAATACAATCACATCCACATACATAATTTACCCACAACAAATTGCAAGACATTATATCTGGACTTAAAATACTTTAAACGTTTCGCAATCAGGCATCAGGAATTTAATTTTTAGCTCAAAGCGCTCACACGACCCACAGACCACAACGGAAACATTCAGTGAATAACTTAACTACAGCAGACCTCAAAATATTACCACATCAGTGCATTCAGTTAACTCATCGGCAAAATATCCTTTTAGTGATTTTAGTTTAAGTTACACTTTTCTTTCGAAATGTGTATTGTTGCTATTGGATACATCAGTTGAGGTTTCTTTACAAATTTAGTATTACATATTTACAAGAGCATTTGATAGTTGACTTTTCTTAGTACTCTTGGCGCTCGAATTACAAGTGTGTTGTGTGTTCTTTTTACTTGTTTCTCCCTGGCTTGAAACTGGACCATGTTGACCACAAACTGTAGGCCGGCCCATTGATTGCCATTCAATTTCTATGGTAATGACCTTTTTGACATGATTTATCCATACATTTTGCTCAAATTGAAATATAGATGCTCAGATATTGTGAATTTTGTGGCTGCCAAAGAAAAGATTTTTCAATCAATTACTGGAATTTATTTGAAACTTGGCCTTTGATTGCGCATATTAAGAAAATGTAGTTTAAACGAACAACGCTTAGTATGTCATGCAAACATAAGTTGAAAAGGCTTAGAAGTTAATTATGAAAGAATGTGACTCGCTTAAGCTGTCAGCTATAGATCTAGTGAAAGAACGAACTGCGTCGAGACTGCACCAGTCATTAACTTGATAAATACCTGAATTTTGTGCATATCACAAACAAGTTAAGAACCTTGCTTTTATTAAGCATTGCACTTTGTGATTTGCTTAGAGAGAAGTCAGCTGTGGCAGCAAAATATGGCTGAGAATAACATGGCAGCCAGGTAAGACCACTGCATGGCCATGGCCAACAGCAGAAACTGCAAACAAGTACGAACAACAACTAACAAGAGCGAACAACAACAATGGCATCACGATGCCCGCCATTATTTTGATGTACGTTAGAGCTCTGTGTGGCGGCCGGAACAATGGAAAACACGAGCGCTGAACCATTTTACACGCAGGCAAAAAGGACGCAGCGACCAACTGTGACCAACCAGGCCTTTTCGTGCTAGGTTTGGGTAGGTGTATGGGTATTACAATGCTGCAAACACATACAAACAGGCACACACAATGGCAACAACATGAAGAAACATAATGGCTGCTTACAATTTGTGAACGAGCATAATGCGAACATTACATCCGCGCCATTGTTTCTTGACCCAATCCAGCGCAGGCAGCTCTTAGGGGGTTGGTTTGCGGGGTGGCACAAATTAAATTAAAGCTGTTTAGGTGTAATTGGTCGTTGAGAGGGGTCACAACAAGGCGCATGAAGAGAAAGACATCGCCGCTCTCGAGTGGGGCTTTTTAAACAGAAAAGGCTGAACGTGACCCTTTTTTGGTTGTGCCGTCTGTACAGTAAAAGTATATATATTGCATCAACCATGAAAATGGCCAATTAATGGTGCATGAGTCGGGCCAAATTGAGCACGCACACACAATAAACAGGCCATACAAGATATTATCAAGCGACCAAGTTGCACTACTGAGATTCTTAACACTCTTATACATATAATTCACCTTTTAATTGACATGAAGTGCTTATTATATAATTAAAGCTGCTCCAATGCTGCCACTAATTATTTTGTTACTTGTTGGGACTTTCGATATTGACATCAGTATTACGAGCTGTCGTTAATTGTTAAGGTCTCCTTGATGGGGTTTTTTTTTGCATATTAATAACAGACATCAACTGCCTTATGAACGCGTATCCACATATATGTAATAAGCAACTGACATTCAAGTTGTGTGTTACTAAAGATCTGTCTGTCTAGTGTGACTTACAATCGACTAAAAGGGAACAAAACAAATTATGGGTTATTAACAACACACATGCAGCTTTCGCAGAGGGGGCTTGGACCTCATTGCTTCCCATTAATAAGAGAGTTTACAGTGGTGCAAAGCATGTGATCATTCCGGTTTCAATCAAAAAATGATGTTATCAGGGAGTTAGTAGGGAAAATGAAATTTTATCGGTTGGTGGTAAATCGCTTGTGTATAAGGTAACCAAAAATAATGAACAGAGTAGCATTTATGAAATGGTCAAGTAAAAAGTAATAGAGTAAGCATGATTACTTATTAATGAATTTCATACGCATGCAATAAAACTACCCACTGTTAGCCTTTACCTTAACTGGAACTCTCTCGCTCTCTGTTGCTTGACGGTCATTAGGCAGTTGTGTTGGGTTTTCTGTCTGTTCATTTGTTGAATGTTTGTTAGTATGCTTATAAGTTGCAGTCGCTTGAGTGTTTGTTGACTAGAAGTAGCAATTAGATACATAACATGCCCGTTTACACCCAATGGTTGCAGTGATTGAGCGAAGGCAGGCTCAGTAAGAGATACATTAGTTCAGTATTGATTGTCATAAGTAAGGTTCTAAGAACAATTTACAACTAATTGTGCACTCTATATGTATTTGAGGTCAACATCGCGGTCGTAAGCCACTAATTACAGCCACACGATATACTATGTGCCCGTTAATTGTATATATTATAAGGTGTACTGAGGCAATCAAACAACTTGGCATATACTTGAATTCAGTGTAAATCAATAATGCCATATTTGTTAATAATGTTGTTATAGTTGGTTTTGCTGTTGCTGTTTTTGTTGTTGGTCAGTGAGAACACCTTTCAAATTAGTCTCATTCGCGTAAGTAAACTTCGTACCTACACCGATTTCTGTCTGTGTATGTGTGTATGGACCACTCAAATTATAAAGCATTTCAGTGTCGAGCAATTAGTTGTGATTACTTATTTATTTCTCTCTCTCGCTTTATATATCTTTTACCCTTGTAAATTATTAAGTGTTTTTCAATGGCGTCTTTCTGTAGGCATGTCAGTCGAATGCTTGATTGACCCACAGACTGACTGGCTAAATGATTATCCACGAGCATTTGGCTGCCTACGCCTGGCTGGTTTTTGTATGCAATGCAGAATACAATTGAAACACTTACTGACAAGTACACACGCCCACTCATAATGATTAGTTCTTGATTATCTATTTGACAAGCACTGAATGTCCTAGAACTGATTTAATTTCTGGAGCTTTCGTATCGATTTGTTGGCTCTTTAAGTCCTGCAAAGGTTAAGAAGTTGTGCAACCGTAAATGTTTTGGGCGGCTTGCAAAAGCAAAGCAATTAGGACTTGGGCTTAATTTTCGTATAATATTCAAAAGGCAAACAAAAGTTTTAGCAAGAAACGTCTCAGCGCCAGAGAAACTAGAATGTTTGCTTGCCTATTAAAAAGCGGAAATGAAAATGTTTATGGCTAATGATTAACCAATAAGAGAGAGAGATCGCGCAACACGGAACGGAAGACGAAAGCAAAAAAAGAATGAAGCAAAGGCTAATGCAAAGGGCAAACACAGAGAAAAACGGAAGGGGTTCGTAACCGTATTTGAAGCCTGCGGCTGGCAGACACTTCAACGCCTCAACTGCTTTGGCATATAATTACCAAAGTGGCCCTTTTGGCTTAGCCAACACTGTCTGGAAGTTGCTAACCGGAAGTCCAACAGCCGTTGCAGTAGCCAGGCTTATTAGTCAAATTAGGCAGCAGAAGGCTGCCAAAGCTGGCTGCCAGTTCACTTGGACGTGGCCAATTGGAGCGTCAAGTGAGTGACGAACGGTACTCGGCCGCAGCGAGAGTCTGTAATGAAATCGATTAAAAATGGCGCAGAGCCCAATGCCAGCATAATGGCAAATTAATTGTAAAGTGTGCGCCCATTTTGCTTTGCTCGTTGCCTTCGCTCAATGCGGCTATTTGAAGGATTGAATGCGGCATAAAACAATAATTAATTGATTGAATGTTGTTTGGAAATGGCCCAAACTTGCCGGCAGCAATGTCCGCAATCCACAGCCCCCGATCAAATCAAACACACTCACAGCCACACGCCCCCTTTCTCAGCTAAGTGGCATAGAAAATAAGTTTGCCCAAGGAATGAATTTTCTATTTTCTTCATTTGTGAGTATTTGAGGTTTTTCAAATGAGTTGAAACGAGTAAATAGCAAAAGAGAATTAATTAACCTAAACGGAATTGCATGTTTAATCAAATACTGTCTTTCAATCAGTTGGCCTTTCAAAAATGATCAAATTTTGTATAAATTAATATATTATATTAGATTTTAATGAGAAACAGAATAAATTTCTAAATTTCTCAATAGATACTTTTTTTTGTTAATTTACTTTATATATATATTTGTAGATCTTTCAATAATTGTTAAATAACAGAGGAACTTTAATGTGTTCCATTCTTTATTTATTTTTTAAATTGTACTGCATCTAGCAATCTTTAGCTTTTTCTTTGCAGAAATTAAATTTGATTTGACTGTTAAACACTGTGAATATTCTTGATTTGTTTAAGCCCTGTGATGCGGCCATGTCCTCTGGGTCGGGTTAAGTCGTCGTTGTCGCAACTCAGCAATTACAAATCGGAATGTGAATTGAAATTCAAGCAGCAATTACCCAGTTCGAAATGTGAGAAACAAAACCTAGGGAAACAGAGCTCTTTCTGCTGCTGCTATAGCTGCTATTACTGCTGTCCTGTGAAGGACATTACGTGCCAGGGACGTTGACAGTCGGCTTTTGAGTGCCTGGCCGCAATTAGGCGTCTACGAATTCAATTTACTTTAGCGCATCGCGAGCTTAAGCTTGCTGAGCTTGCTACTACTGTGTTGTATTTGTATTTGTTGTTCTACATCAATGTTTAAATGATTGCATAATATGGCTGTTGGCTCAACTCTCGACATCTGCCTCAAATCTCAGACAATGCTCGGTCGGTTCCATCAACTTTACTCACTTTAGCTGCTGTCACAGTTTCTTCTCGTTCTTTATCTCCATCTTTCATCTACCTATTGTTGTTGTTGTTGTCATTGCTCTGATTTTGAGCTTAATTTGCTTAAGCTGCACTTCATTTTTAGCCAGGTTTTGCCTCCGCCACGCTGTACCCGCATCTGTCACCGTTTATCCATGCTAGCAGTTTGTTTTTGGTTTTTTTTTTGTTTTTCTCTTTCTGCGGCCGCGCACTTAAAATGTTGTTAATTTGCAAACGCAGCACATCAAACTGACAGCGCGGTGGCTATGCGGCATGTGGCAGAAGGTAGTTGTCGGGTAATCTGCTCGTCAATCAGACAGCTTCGGACGTTCATCCTTCAAAGTGCGGCAGCACTGTTGAAATTAACAATTACAAGCCGCAAAATGCAGCAACAGCAACAATAACAGCAAACGATGGTTGGGGCACTCACCTAGCACCAGCAGTTTACAGTCAACAGAGACGCAACGCGGCGGGGGACGGACGCTTATAAAAATAACTATGGTGCAGGGCATTAAAGCGGAAACGGAAGTGCGCATTAACTGTGCATGCTTGCGGCTCTGTCTATGTGTATGTGTGTGTGTGTTAGTGAATGTGGCCGCAATTAGCAAGCGCACATGTGTGCGTGTGTATATTTAAGTATTTTCCTACAGCTGTGTGAGTAATTAAAAGTGAGTGTGTTCGTTTAATAAGTTAAGCGTCGAGGTGCACACATCCACAGATGCAATAGGTGAAGCAACCACACACACACACCGCCACAGAGCTTCCGCCCCTGCAGTGACACTGTTTTTTTTTCCTGCATTTTTTCCAGTGTGCACAAGTTTTGTCATATTCGCGAGTCTATGAAATATTTAATGCGCTACAACAACAGAAATTTATATATGTTGCATAACTAAAAAGTGTATGCAGCGCAAGCCCAATTATTCTTTTCAATTGACTGTGTAACTGTTTGCTATAGTCATTAAAAGCTTTAAGTACAGCTTAAAAAAATATTTTATTGATATTCATTGTCGAATTGTGTTCAGAAATTATATAAAAATATTACTAATATGACAGTTAAAGAATTTTATTTACTGACTTAATAAGTGTTGTAAGAGACTTGATCGTCAAGTCACACACACAAGCAAGCATCTTGTGGCTGTACAGCACTTGGACGTAACTAACTGCCAGCCGGCCCTACAAACTGAACAATGGGGCCAATTGGCCCATTCATTTGTGCCCTAGCATAATGTGGCGACAATAAACACACATACACACTTACACACACACATACATAGACACATATGCATCGCAGAGCACGTGCTTAGTGACGTTGACTAACATCAAGTGCCTGGAAGCGTTTGGGGTGACCTTACTTTCAACATGGCGTATGCGCAACATCCGTTATAAAATTATATGAAGAGTTTTTATTCTATGCATGCAGCAACATCAGGTGAATATATGTATGTGATAATGCGAGGGAGTGAGGTGCCACAAAAGCGAATTAAATTAGCCATTAAAATATTGTTTGTAGTATATTTATTTATTGCTGCATGCCCCAAAGCAATGGCCATGACGATGATCATTATGATGATGCCTGTTTAAGTAAAAGAATTAAACGCAATTTCTAATTAAATTGAAATTATGCGCATAAAATAAATTCACATTATTTGCGTATTTTATTTATACCCTAACTTCAGTCACCCCTTGCTCATTTGCCGGTTGGTTTAATTACAAAATGGCTGCCTTTTGCGCTAAATTGTTAATGACATTGCAAATGCTACTAGTTCCAGACACACATACGTATATGCGGCGTAATAAATTTGTACGAATTTGTAAAACATCAACGATGACAACAAAATTGCTGCCCTCTGTTTGGCTTTGTAATCGGGCAATGGTTCGCATGCATCAGACAACTGTTTAGCATGCCAATAGAGTGGCAATAGCAGCATCTAAAACAACAACAACAACAACAACAATTTAGACATCAAAAAATTACTGCAATTGACATACGGTTGCAGCATCATTCGAAACCCTCTATCCGTATCCGTATCTGTATCGGTAAACATGCGTGTGGCATGCAATTTGCATCGGAGCTGATTGTCATGATTTCATTTGAGCTGTAAACACAGCAAAACAAAAGCTCAATATACACTTATTTTCGTTTTGTTCAAATAACATTTTGCACTCTACTTATTTACTTACATTGATGTCAAAATATTTGCACTGAATCGAACTTGTATATATCTTCAACAAAAAAAGTTGTAATTAAGTGGGTTGTGCCTATGAATAAGAATTGGTAAATATTTTGATATGTGTATATAAATGGGTGTGTGCATGTATGTCATTTATGAACAGTTCGATACGTTCGTAATAAAGCTTTACATTATGGGATTATCGCAGTTGTTGTATGTGTACATTGTGTCGATTCTCATGAATCTAGTATTATTTTAGAGCATTGTTTGTCTTTTATAATAGTATTTCCATTCGTTTCTAGAGATAGTCTTTTATATTTTATATATTTTTTGTTAACGTAATAACTTATTTAGTGCTTGTGGGATTGAGTTAAGACGGGCATGGCTATAAATTCCGCTCAGCGAAAAACTTGCCGTTTCGGCATTTTTGATTTGTTTGCACATTTTTACTGTTGGCTTCTTAAAAATTCACACTCTGACGGTTACAGTATACATTAAAAAATATATATATACATATTCATACATATATATATTAGTTTTTATATGTATTTACAGTTCGCGTATCCCAACTTTCAAGTGTGGCAAGTATTTGTCTGTATGTCTAAGTTAGTTGTGCGCGAAATTAATGCTGTCCTTGAAAATCTCATAAACTGCCAATTCAACGAAAAGTTTGTGACAACAACAAGAACAACAAGAGCAAATAAACCCACAAACATAAACAGACAAACAAACAACATACAGAAAGTTGTGCCAAAGTTCATTTGCCGGCAACTTCTTTTTAAAAGCATCTTAATCAGCAGTAAATTCACATCTAATCAGTGATTCCATTGTCTAGCTGTGTCTTTGTTGCCTGACCACACACTGACCTCACCTTCTGCGTTGCCATCGTCCTTATCATTTGAAGTACCAGCTCAGACACTATTTGTAAGACGCGCATTAACGCTATGTTTACTTAGTGACCAAGCGCCCAACTTATTGCAAAATAATTACACGTTGCGAATGCTGCAGTGAATAATAAATTCGTACAATGGTACGTATGAGTTATGCTGCTAACTGAGATGCTTCTTTTTGGCAATACGAAATTAATCCCAGTGTTAAGACAAAATGTAATTATTATGTTTATGGGATTGGTATTAAGACATGCTGTACGTAACTGTAGCAATGTGATTTATCTAATTGGATTTTACAAGTAATAAGAGCTATTAACAAATGTGTTTGGGAATCAGATTGCTGTAATAGGATATTTAAGGCAGAATACAGATATTTACAGAAAAATCATAACAAATAAAAGATTTCAAGGAGACATTTCGGTTCTTGAATAAGTGTGAAGAAACTAGAACTTATCAACGGGTCTAGTTAATACACATTGTAATGAAGACAAAACTTAATGGTTGCATAAGTAATAGAATCAATATAAATAAAAGGGACTTAATGAAAAATTGTATAAGTAAGAAAATATGCTTTATAGGTGACCCAACAAGAACAAATCTAAAATTAACGAGAAGTGCAGATGAAGGTTTGTTGACTGATATAAACATATGCTTCGCTTAGAAGCATTTCAATATAATAGCTTCCATTTTATGGAAAGTACGTTTTAATCGCTGCATTATGCTCTTTCATAAGTTTTGTTCAGTAATTTTCCTACCACTTAGCAATTGCTCATCTTTAAGTGCAGTTCTTGTTATTTTTCTTCATTTCAAGTGTTCTCGCTGTCTGAATTGGCGCATTGAACTTGGTTTTAATTATGCTAGAAGACAGCCGGTACTAAGCACATTGGACATTGAAAATTGCGTTCTGCTTGGCTTGCATTGGCCTGGCCTGGCTCTTGGCTTAATAAATTGCAATTGTTTGCGAGATAACTTTGCTCCCACGCCCACTTTCAGTTTTGTGCGTCCCCCACCCCTTGCTGCAGCTATGGATTTTGTAATTGGTTTTGGCATTGCCCCACTGCATTTGACAAACAAAACGCAAGAAAAAAACTGTTCAGAAAAGTTTAGCATAATGCGCAGCGAGAAGGAGCAAGCAAAGTTTTCCAAACATTCAGATGCAGAATGGATTTTTGTATTTGCGGTTAACGAAGCAAATAGACAAAAATTTCTCCCTGAGAAATTTGAAATATTTTTTTCTTACAGCATGTAACTGCATACAACTGCCGAAAAGTTGCATAAACGTAATTGTTGTCGACGCTCAGACATAATGGTACAAAGTGACGCTTTTAAAGTTCTCTGACCAACATGCAGAACAGGCAGCAAACGCAAAGCGCAAACTTAATTAAAAGCCCAAAAAACAAGACAACTATTTAAATATTACAGTTCGCTGTCAAAACAATGCACAGTTCTATCCGAATACGTGGCCAGCCAGCCGGATAGATGGACAGACGGCATAGACAGACCAAAACAAAAGCCCGACTGAGGCAAAAACCAAATTGTTCAAATAATAGCACATAACGATACAACTGCTTTTCGTATGCCACTGATATGCAACAGACAGACAGGCAGACAGATAAGTTAACAAATACAGATATTGACTGGGTGGTAAGTGGGCGTGACAGTGGCTGGATAGTAGAGCAGGAGCAGGGGCAACATCTTCTTTATTTAACTGGCAATAATAGTTGGGTTTTTCATTCATGCTCGATGTAGAAAAGGGGTATGAGTCAAGTTGGATGATGCGTGAAAAGTTTTTTTTTAAAACAAAAAAATTTTTAAGATTATTTGAGTATTTTAAAAATAATAAATACGTACTTACATGTGATTTATAAAATTATTTTTCTTTAGGGTATCTACTAGTTGATTACTATGTTTTATTTTCGCTTTTATGTCCAACTGACCACAAGTGAAAAAACCCTGACTCTGTCGACCCAACTCAATGAAAAGCAAGTAATAAATATAAGCTAATAGTATGGGAGCGTTGCTTTTTTTTGTGCAACTCTCTTTTTGCACACGAAATTGTTTAAATAATTTATAAAAGCTGCAGCAATATTAAATCAGACACCTTCTGTTGCTTCTAAAACAAGAAGAGCAACACTGACAGTTCAAACAACCATTTTGAACAACCTAAAATTCTAGTCATTGTTATGACTCAAGTGAAGGGGTCAAGTGTTGTTGCTCTGTGTGTGTGTATTATGGTCAGCACGTACTACAAACTGAATGAGTAACTGTTACAGTAACTGCTACTGTGCAAGTAGAAAACTCTAACTGTAATGCCAGTCATACTTCATAACTTCTCCCTGCATCCCTTCATGTTTGTGCTGGCAAGTTTTAATTATTAGCATACGTTCAGGCGCAATGGCAGCGACGCCTTCTGAATTTTATTAGCTTCATGAGTTTTGTTTCACATTGCGTATGCGTGACGCGTGCGTTTTGTGTGTCTAATTGAAAAAATATCATGCCATGCTAAAATTTTGACGAACTTTCGGACACCTAGAGGCAGCTCGCATGTAAGTAGCAGCTGTTGCAAAAAACCGCTTGAATTGCTATTGTTTAACTGAGTTTAAAAGCCTTAGAACAGTTGTTAATATTTTAGAGTTTGCAATCATCTTAGAGTTTTCCCAACTACTTATTAACTTATGCAACTAACATGTCGAACTGCTTCAACTTTTCCTTAAACCTTACAAAAACTTAAGAATGACTTCAGCATTCCAGTTAGAGGATGAACAAATGCAGTCGTTGGTCTATGGGAAAAGTTTACTGCTTAATTAGACAGCAGACAGCTTGGCATTCGCTCAAGTAAATCATTCAGAGTGAACTCAAACAATACTCTTAATTTTCCATGAAAAACTTTAAAGTAAGCTTGTTAATTAAATTCGCATTACAGCGCCTCTAATTGCCATAGATGTGCTGCTTAGCAAAAACAAATAAAACAAGTAATTGTAAAAAGTTTTTGACTGGGGCGCATGTTGCAGTCAATAAAATATATGGCGCAAAATAAGTAAAACATTAAATTTAATTATCAGTTGACACTTTGACCTCAGACTAATTGACAGTGACTAACAGACACTTAAACTGAGAGCCGGTAACACACACACACACACACATATATAAACACATGTAAAGATAACTTTAAAATGCAATGGATCAATAGTTAATGACAAATGTCATCGAGGTAAATCACATTTAATTAGTAAGCATTTCAGTAGCAGGCATGTGGCAGGCACTGCAGCTCAGTAGCTCAGTAGCTCCGTAGCTGAGTAGCTGTAGCATGCCACAAGCCAATTCGACGGCACAAATCATCAATCACTGCGGTAGGAATGCTTAACTTGGCCAAGTGCTTGCTGAATGTGAATGCATCAGGGTTGCGAACAAAAAACTTTAATGGCTTACAAAATCAACTTGGTCGTCGACGTTGCATTGTTTGTTGTTGCTCTTATTGTTGTCGCTGTTGCGTTTGTTTGTTGGCAGTGCAAGAAAAAAGGAAATAAAAATAGAGGGTGACTGCGTCTAGCTAAAATATGCGCACGCCGCAGGTAATTTGTGACTTCAAATGGCTTTTTTCTGCAGCAATGCAAACAATTTTAGCTGCCTTTTTTGCTTGCTTGTGTACTTGTATGTATATATGTTAGCTTGACGTTTGCCCATTTAACGCTCGGTGACATTTGCTTTTTGCTATGTCAGGAAATTTATGCTAAAATCGTGTGGCAATATGCAGTTGCATGTCCAATGCCGCATGCAGCAACACAATTTAGCACAGGAATAGGAAGTAAAGATAAAGATAAGTTGTGAGATGTGATTAAATACGGACATTATTTAGCAGAAGGGTTAGGAATTTGATAAAATGGTTTTGTTTGGAATAAATGAATGGTTGAATAACAATTTTCAGAGGAACAACATACATATTTCTTTTAAGGATAATGCTTAACGACGCTCAGGAATTGATAAAAAAAAATATTGCCAATCTGTTTTGTAGACTAGGGAAACATTTAGGTAAAGTTCCGTTTCTACTTTATTTATGCACTTGGCAGCTATTAAACTTTAACGCTTAAATCATATCTGCGCTTATTGTTTTACCTGATTCTGTTGGTGTTGTACTAGTTACTGTTGCTGTTGCTCTTTGTTTGGCTACACAGTGTTCGGGCTTGAAGCTGCCCAGCGCAGAGTTGTGCTCTTATTTACCCCTTTGGCGCACAGTTTGGCTTATTCAAGTGTGGCTTTTTCATGTGCACACTGCGGAGTCACTTTGACCTGCATGTTATTCATGGCTAAACACATACACATAGGAGACGCAGCCAGAGAGCTAGCCAGCTCACCACAGTGAACCCAATCCCAAACAGCCAAACCAACCATTTTCTAAGCTTGCCCGCGCTGCGCTTAAATTTAGTACGAGGGAAAGCGTTGGCCTGCATGAAAACGTGAAACGTTGGCATGGGGTATTGTGCTGTGCCCTAAGCTGTGCTAAACATTCCCTAAATATATTTTGCAACAGACTCTCAACACACACACATACACACACACACATAGACAGGCGAGATAAGCGACGCACATACCACAGTAGCCCAGACATAGCGAGGACAAGCAGCGAGCCGAAGGGAGGCGAGGGGAGCTCCGCGAGCTGCAATGAAACTTTTTACACCTGAATATTTTTTCCGAAACTATTCACAGTTGATTTTTCACCTGATGCTTTTCATAGAGCACTCGCCAGCCCATGTATGTGTATGTGTGGTGTGCCTATGCAACTGTATGTGCGTGTGTGTAGGTGCTTCAAATATTTGTCTGCATGGCTGAAGCTGTGGCATGCCTACCAGGCTCTCGCTCCAAATGTCTGGCTTGCCAGCAAACGAACAGCTCGCTTTATAGGACTCAAGCTAAATGCAGTGCCGCCTGCTGCAGCAGCTTCCTCTACCTTTAACAGCACCCAGTGAACTGCTCCAGTGCCCCATCAGGCAGCAAGAAATTGAATTGGGCGCCACACTGCTTATGGATTCCATGAAGCCTCTTAATTTTTTCGTTCTGGAATCCTTAATCCCTTTTATATGCAAATAAAAGTATAATTTTGTACATGCAAAATGTAAACTATTTGTATTGTGATATTTTGTGTAGATAAAAATGAATGTTCAATCTGCAAACAAAGCTCGTATGTTTTTTGAAGGATAATGATATATAACAATTTATTTATTTTATAGAATTTAAAACACTTTGTTTATTTAACACAAAATTTATATAATATGCAAATGTCAAACTCACCGCTTGTGAAAAAAAAACTTTGAAAAATAGTAAATACAATCATTGATTCCTGAAACTGTTTTTGTGGGTATGCTCTATTAAACGAACTGAATTTATACTTGCTATAAAAAGAATAATGATTTATAGGATTAAACTATTCAAATTATTAGGTAACAAAGAACAGAATATATGGCTTAAACATTTAGTTCCCAAAGCAAAATCGCATAAAATATCTCTGTGAATTTGGGCCCACATGCAAACTGAGACGCTCCTGTCTCGCGCACATAGCTAAAGCAACGAATGTGAGCGCGCACAGTACATATTACAATTTCTGCTGCATGTATGCAGCTTTATCTATATGCATTTTATTATATAAGCTTCGGGTATTAAGCACTCGCCCCACTCACCAATTTTTTCTCTTTGACACTCTCCTTCTCTTCCTTTTGCAGCTACGGTCTCCTGGGCGCATCTGGCTGTGGCAAGACAACGCTGCTCAGCTGCATTGTTGGACGACGGCGTCTCAATTCGGGCGAAATTTGGGTGCTGGGCGGACGGCCGGGCTCGCCTGGTTCCGGCGTGCCCGGTCCTCGAATTGGCTACATGCCACAGGTGAGTCGAACGGCATATACCTGAATATTTTATTCGCTTTTTATGGCCATGCCGGAGTTGGCTTTGGTTGCTCGTAACTAAATTAAATAAATGCAATAAAACGTTAAAAGCCAGCACAAAAGATAAAAAATGAAATAAAACAAAAACACACACACAAGCTCAACCTTAAATAAAATAATAAAATGCTACACACAGCACAAAACTTTTAATTTCGGTAAAGCGAAATAATAATTTTTTTAGTCGCCGTTGGCCATAAAGTTGCACGGCTGGGAATTAGAGGACGAACTGCATTTCTCTTTGTGTTTTCATTCTGTCTATAACATAATCCTCTCTATTTGCAGGAGATAGCTCTTTATGGCGAGTTCACAATGCGTGAGACTTTAATGTACTTTGGACTTATTGCGGCCATGCCCCGCAGCGACATCGAGGATCGCACCGAATTTCTGCTCAAATTGCTCAATTTGCCAAATGGCTCGAAATTTGTCAAGAATTTGAGCGGTGGACAACAGCGTCGTGTGAGTCTGGCTGTTGCTCTGCTCCACGAACCGGAGCTGCTCATATTGGATGAGCCCACTGTGGGCGTGGATCCGGTGCTGCGTCAGAGGTGCGTATTAATAAATAATAGTATCGTTAGAGTGACTTAAATCGTAGTTTGCTTAACGAATTGATGACATTTCCTGTCGCAATTATTTCGAACAGAATAACAACAGCGTTTCTCGGAGATATTTGCTTAAGTTTAAGCGAATAATATTATTTTTATTCGTATTAATCTTTTTGTTATTATTTGCAAGTGTATGTTAGTGCATTTAACTATTTCAAAAATTTAAAAATTTGCACATGCGAATAATACAGCTTACCTTTTATTGTAAATTTTGACAACATGAGAATATTCGCGAGAATTTGCCTAACGCAGTTTACGTAACGGTAACACTTAAAATATCTGCGTTTCATTTGTCTACTTGGTATGCGTTAATCCGCACGTACACAAAGTAAATAAAAATAAAAAAGAAATAAAATCAATATTAAAATAAAAGTTTAGTTTCGTTGAGTATTTCACTACTGTTAAAACGTCTTGCGACACTTGCCACTACAAATACCTGAGTTTAGGAGGTAGATTAAGTGACATTGATTTGGCAAGATATGTAAAATGATGTCATTTAGCCCATGATACTGTTGAGCTCTGATTTAAACTTTATCACTTTTGCAGCATTTGGGATCATTTGGTGGAAATTACAAAAACTGGTCACACGACTGTGATAATCACCACGCATTACATCGACGAGTGTGCCCAGGCGCATGTGGTAAGTTCACATACATATGTATATACATAATACACATAGTTTAGGGGTGGCAAGCAGAATGGGTGAGTGGAGTGGGTGGAAAATGCTGTGCAGTTGGCAGGCAAGTGTCAATGGCTTTTTGGTGCCCACGCATTGTTTGCTCACTTGATTTATAGTCGGGTGCTTGCACGTCTATTTGTAATATGCGGCGTATGAGCAATATTATACGCTTCAGCTAACGCCGGCTGGCAAAGGTGAAAGCTCAGCTGTCGTCGAAGGGAGAAAGATAGAGAGATAGGGAGGGAGATAGGGAGAGAGATACCAACGTTCTCATAGCAACGGCGCTTATCAGCTCAAGCTCAAGCACAAGTATGCGCCGTCAACACGCGGCGCTAAGTGCTTCCTTCTGGTTGGGGGCATCGGACGTGGAAGGAGTCGAGAATGGTAGTGAGAAGACGAGGCAGCCTGGTCGCTTGGCAAATTTGTATCCTGCGCGAGAGCTGCAACAAATCTGTGTGCCAGTCTCGTCGAAAAAGTACAATATCACTGGGCCCGTTGGAACGTTCTGTTGACCCATGGCCATGGCACGATTTACGAGGCATTTCCGAGCGAGACACATTGCAAAATTTACTTCAGATTTATTTATGTTGCCAATGCAAAGAACAATAATCAGCCAGCGAGAGCAAAAGAGATGGATTGAGATAGTAACTGTGTGCGTTAGTCATTTGCTGGCCTTTGCCAATGTGTGTGGCAGACAATGAACTATGCGATGGCCAACTGACATTGCCAGCAAAAATATGAAAAAAATCCAAAGGGAGAGTAGAAGATATACAGAAATAACGCGTGACAAAGCGCACAAAACAAATGCCCGTCACAATGGACACTCAGATAGACAGATACATATACTACATATAGATAGACCAAACGATACTCATGCGACACGCACAGGATATGAGCTTACACACACATAAAACAAACAAATCCTCACACGCTTATGCTGGTCAGGCCGTAGTGGAAAATCGAGCTAAAGCCAAGTCAGTAACACATATCAGTGGCAAGGCCCAAAGATTGATGCAAAAGAAAAGACCTTAAAGAGTTGTGGATGGATGGAGTGAGAAGCAGAAAAAAACAAAACAAGAAAAACAAATCGGCACTCATGTATATTTTTCCCTCCATGCCCGGCATATATGTGTATGAAATTGAATGATTGATGGGCCAAGCGACTTATAATATTGCAAAACACGGATTTATTTAGGTTCTGATCAATACTTAAACGAGGTACATCTGGTTTTGGGCTTGATTTGATTTCTGTTTACATTTTGTGGCGTTTTGAGTATCTCCTTACATAGCTTACAGTGGCACAAGTTGAAAAGAAAGCAATTAAAAGAAATAAAAATAAACATGAACAAAATTGTTCTCTAGAGACTTGAGAGCTTTTGTCTTTGATTGAGAAGGCGAACAAAAATAGAAGACTCTCGAATCTCTACATCGGATTTGATTTAAGTTTTTGCTCAAGTAAAAATTGTTAATCTTGGATTATTTTCTCGCAGCAAATATTCTAATTTACTTTGATTTTCGTGTAGCTGCAAACCTTATATAGATTTATAAATAAATCATAAGCTGTAAGCCTTCTGACAAAATGTCCCTAAATGGATATAAAAAAAAAAAAAAAAATCTTGTTTTAATTTGTACAAATCATGCATGATTTTGAAGTGAAATATGTTTAGAAATTGAATTTAAATCAATTTGCAGCGAAAGCGTATTAAATTATGTAAACCGGATTACAAACTTAGTATATGTAGACATATATCTGGGTTTGTTTCCCAACGTATGTGCTGTTAAGCTCGTTAGCCAACTGCTTAACGGTGCTTGGCACATATTCGCGACAATCGACCCACTCGTGCAACAGCTGTGTGTGTTTTTCTCTCTCTCTCTCTCTCTCTGTGTGTGCGTGTCTGTCATTGCGGTAAAGAGTTATGACCAATAAACAAAATCACACAAAATCATTGTGCGATTTTGTTTGCCACACATCGTACAGGCAACCTGAAGGCGTACCACAGACCATAAAACAATGGGGCCTAAGGTTTAGGGTGCGGTTAATCAAACCGCAACGCGTCGTCCATCGAAATGTATCTTTAATGAAAATTGTTCAACACAGTTTTGGGTTCTTGAAAAAACAGCAGACAAAAAGAAGACGCAGCAGTAACTGCCTAGGCTAGCAACAAACATTTCGGCCAGACTTTTGTCTATCTGCCAACTTTGGTGACAGTGTTTAATTGCACATATTGAACACGTGTTGTCTTTTACATTCACAACAAGAACAGCAGGAGACCGCAAGAGACACAACAACAACTACAGACGGAGTCAGTTTAGATTGTGCACGCTTGAGATGACTACTAGTATTATGGCCAGGCAGCAAATTGCTTTTTCAGCTTTGTCACTTCTTCTTTTTGTTTTGTCGTTCCACGTTTTTGTTACTGCCGCAGGTTGCGCAATACTCAGAAGGCGTCGTCCTGCAGTAGCACATATTTTTCGCCAATTCTGCACGTCACTCTTGGACTTCAGCTGTCGTGCGACTTACTTGTCCAAATGCCCAGTAGGACTTGGTCAGTTTGTCAGTTTTTTCTTTTTTTTTCATCGTGAGCGTTTTTTTTTTTCTATTTTGTTGTCTTTTTTTTTTTGTTGACTCAACAGAATTTCGTGCTGGCAGCATAAAAGGCTAAAACAGTAAAACACTTGTGCGAGTATTTGTTTAGTTCACAAACACACTCACACAAATAGACCCTCACACAAAAATACACCTTTATTTAACTAGTCTGAGCTGGCGCTCGTGTTGATTGAGTGAGACATACATCCATTGACACCTAACGACTGGCACTTGGACTATGCCAGCCGGATCTTTCGAACAGTCGCCAAGTGGGCTTCTAAAATTTATTATCATAACATGGCATGCGATTTACAAGCCACAATTGAATTACGATTTAAAATTTATGTGTAAGTTTATAGAAGAAACTAATGAATTTCGATTTCCTGTAAAATTTCATATTTCGATCATAACATAAAAAATATTAGGATGTTTAACACAAAGTCATTAAATTTGACTTTCAAATAAGAGAAATAAAAGTTATATACGCCCAGGTATATGAGCTTGTCAAAATTCATTTGGGTTAGCGCATGACCCGCGAACTTGTAGACTGAACAAAAGTTATTGCTGAAAGTAATCATTAAACACAAATTTTTACTAGCTGTTGTGTTTTTAAGCTTAAGGTGATCGTTTCATATTTCACAAAGTAAAATTACAGTGAAAACATCTGATTCATAAAATTTGTTGTTCACAGTCATAAAGGCAATATTAATGTACGTTCACGTTATATAAAATATTAATATTGTTTTTATGTAGTATACATATTTTTGATTGGACGTTTCACTTGCAACTGGCGCTTAATGTACAAAGCTACAGCCACTGCAATGTCGCATTAAATTGTCAATCAATATGACTGCAACTCGCACAGAAACCGACACAAAAGGCAGCATATTCACACACAAGGCATAACGTTTGACAGGTTTCGCTTGATATGTTATTCGTTAACATCAGCAATTATTTAACTGTCCATTTGCATTTTCGGCCATGACTTCAAGTTGTCATGTTTTTAATTCTTTGTTGTTGAATTGTTGTTATCATTTTTTGCTATTAAAAACCATCATGCGGAAAATTACGCGACAAAAAGAAAATGCATTACAGAAGAAACAGCATAAACTATTAAAGAACAAAAATGGAAAATAAGTAAAATTCACAAAAGACAGACACAGAAAGTGAGACCAAAGCAGAAACTGTAACTGCTCAACAAGTTACAACAACATTGTTAACGCTGCTGGAAATGGGAAAAGTGCAAGAGGTGAAAGAAAGTATGGGGAGTTTCTTTCAAATCGGTCGCAACAACAATATATCCATCAAAGAATGTTACGCTCCCTGATTTCATTTATTAGAACAGAAAGTGCTGCATATAGCACTGACTAATGCAAAAGCACCTACCCGCTTCCCGCTTCCAAATACGCTGTGCTTTCTCGTATTTTGTTTTATCCAACACGTTTGCCATAAGGCAAGCCAACGTTGACATTAAATTTGGAAAGCAATGTCTGTCCCAAAAATAGTAAAATAAAAGAAACCGAAAGAACAAAAGGAAAGAATAGGGCACAAAAAAATGAAACTCTACACTGCGACTCAGCTACAGCTTTAGTTGCAGGCAGCCCGTGCTGAGTGATTGGGGTGCCACATTGGGTTTCCACTAATACTGAAGCAAATTGCTGGCGTTGATATTCTGTCATAATGTGATGTCAGCCTTTGATGTGAGTCGTAGTGCTTTTAAGTATGTGTGTAACAGAAAGTTTGAGCTAATGGATGTCGAAAGAGGGAGAGATAGAGACAATTTTTTTTTGTACAAAAAATTCATGTGATCTGTTAATAAAATATAAAACAATTTGTTTCTGCTGAAAATACGTGTATATCCAAAACATTATTTGGTGCTGATGCATGTTTGATTTGATTGTAACGATAGGAAGCTAGATTAAATACATGGAAGTCCTATTCAAAAATGTTTTTTTATTTTGAAATTGCATTAATTTTTTTTAAGGTTTTTAAAAAGCAGACTAAAGAAAATTTATAGTTTGCACTACAACGGCTTATAGTTCTTTTTTTTTTAAATGCAAATAAGACCAAGCCTTTTCTGCAATATTTTAAAAATGCATGCAACGCTTAGAGTTCCGCCCCTTTCGCCTTGTCGTATATTGTTTTTCAATTTTCCTTTGCATAAGTACACAAAAATAATCAGAAAAATAGGATTTTGTTGACTTTGCCAAAGACCTAATACACTTGCAGCTTCATATATTATTATTAAAAGCTCTTTTGCTCAATTGAGTAGAGTTTTTATTTTAACTGAACGTTATTTAAACCTATGCTGTTAGTTTAGCAATAGCAATAGGTAATTAGAAAGTTTTGGATATCAAAAGATGGATAAAATAACAAAAGATAATAAAAGATGGATAAAATAAAATAAAGTAACAAATTTAAAGAGAATTATATTTAGCATTTCAAAATTTAGGATAATATTCAATAGAAGTGCAATTGGATTGACATGCCTTAGAAAGTTTGTGCTCTTCATTGTTCTGCATTGGCATTCAATTAGGAAGTTAATTGGCCGCTCCATAGACGGATTACCAAATATAACAGCCAATGGACAAGCTAAGGGAAACAACCGATTTCCGGCAGACCGAAGACAGAATCAAATCAAGCAGCAAAACTTTTGCAACTAGCAAGAGTTTAAGTGTGTTAGTGTGTCTATTCGTGTGTCTGTGCGGCATAGTGTTTACCATAGAATTTCCATGTGCAGGCGCTGGAGCAAGTCATGTGCATGCCTAATGAAGGCATCCAGGGCGCTAGAATTGATGAGCCAGCAGTTGGCTTTGGAAAGATGTAAGCCAAGTTTTCGTGTAAGGGGCAGCAAAGTTTAGCTAGTCAGTCCTCAAGGCAACCAGTCAGCATGGCAGCCAGGAGTGGCTCGTCCAGTGTCCTAAAGTTGTCATATAACGTGTCTATCTGTATGGCTGGTCATGTGCGGCATAGAAATCAATTAACTTAATTTCCGCACGTTGCGATAAAGCGGCGGGGGGATTAGCAAAACAAGGGGGTGGTTGGGGGGAGTTAAGGAAGGTGGATGGACAGTCAATAAAACTTTTGAAACGACAACAACAGGATGTGCATAATTCTGTCATTGTGCGAAAGAAACTTTTTGCCCCAGAACAAGCAACAATTTGACAATGCTCAAGTAAAGTGAAAGGGGACAAGGGACTGGCAAAGGGTAAGGAAAAGGTGAGCGAAGTTTGGGGTGAAGGAAGCGCACGAGTACACGAACAAGTACAAATCGATGTCAAAGTCAAAAGTTTAATTGACTTGGCGACACTTTCTGCCTCAAATCCGAATCAATTTACTTGACCAAGTGATTTTTGTGTCTTTCCCTTGCAGATTGGTCTGCTGCGTGGCGGCAAAATGTTGGCAGAGGAATCGCCCACTTATTTAAGACAACAGTACAACGCTGATTCACTGGAGGCTGTCTTTCTTAAGCTATCCGTCATGCAGAATATGGGCAAGCGACGTCGTTCCTCAATTGCCCAGGAGATTGTGGAGCAGGTGACCGTTCCAGCTATATCGAATCCAGCCTTGGACATATCCGATGAGCAGCATGCTGCGGAAATCTCTGGTGAGTTTGGAGATAATATATCCATGTCGTCGGCGGTGCGTGATCCCATTAGCAGCACAGCGTCCGCTGCACCGCCATTGCCACCAGCAGAAGAGATGAAAACATCCTTCTGGTATAATCTGCATGTGATGCAATCACATCATTTGCATGCGCTCATCTGGAAAAACTTTCTATGGATGATGCGAAACGTGGGGTGAGTAAAGAACTTAGTAACTAGTATCCGAAACCAACAACAGACTGACTAACTAACTAACTAACACCGAATTTTCTGCTTGTCTAGAATAATGCTATTCATTGTTGGTCTGCCGGTGGTGCAGATAGTGCTTTTCTGCTATGCGATTGGCCATGATCCCACTGGCCTCAAATTGGCTGTGGCGAATCATGAGATGTCCGAGGAAATGATTATGCAACAATTCTGTCCCGTGCACACCGGATGCAATCAGACCATGCTCAGTTGCCGTTATCTCGATATGCTTGTGAAGAACAAGAGTATGGTTGTGGTGAGTACTAGATGCAATGCAAATTACCTTTTGTAAGAGAAGGTCGGGTGACCGAGAAGTGGGGGAGAATAAATTGTACACTAGGATAGAGAGAGAGAGAGAAAGAGAGAGAGAGAGGGAGTCGGCTGTTGGCTGCGATTACAATAACCACTCATGTTACTTCTACTATTGTTGTTGCGACTCTGGATGTTGCTGTTGTTGCTTATTGAAGTACGTTGAGACGACGACGGTTCGACCCTGCAGGCCGTTCGTGTAATTTATTTCAATTTGTGTGGACAGCAAAGCTGGTCAGCTTCAGTGTGCATGCTCTTCAATCTACTGCACACAACAAACGCCTGGCAAATCTACACTCCGCTCCTTCTCCTCCTCTGCCTCCTCTGCCTCCTCTGCCTCCTCCTCCTGCTTCTTCTGTTATTTTACCACACACTCCTAAATCAACTGACTAAAGTCCTAGAGCATTGAGTTTGAAGTCTTTCCTCCTCCTTGGAGTTAGCAGCGTCTTGGCTGCTGCTATGTCTGTTATTGCCTTTGGTGTTGGCACACACAAATTACAGCTGCTTATCTTTGGCAACAAGCAACAACAGAGTTTGGCAGTAAGGCACTTGGCCAGTTTGGCAGCTGAGCAGCTGGCTGACCATTCGAGATCATCAATAAATTTACTTGCTTTGGGCAAAAGTAGTAGTTGAAAGCCATTCCCCCCAGTGCAGTGCAGTGTGGAGCTGCCCTCCGTGGCAATTTATTGCAAATTACGCTTCGAAAACATTGCCTTTTCTAAGCTAATTTGGGCACGAAGGCTATCGGGATCCTTTAAGGCAGTCAAGTTCAAAAATTATCATTCACACGCACCATCTGTTGAGCATATAGTAAGTGTTCGAAGAAGAATATACAGTTTTAATAAATTTTAATGACATTTTTTATTTATTTTTGATGCATTTAAACTTCTAAACATTTTATTCATTATTATTCAGCTTGAGATACCTTTTTTTTAATGATCTTTAATTGATTTCTTAACAACTAAGATCTAAGCACATTAAAATGAAAATGTTTTTTCACATCATTTAAAGTTACCTTCATCAGAATACCCTAACGAAAACAAAAGCCCTTAGGCAAGACCTGTTTTAACAGTAGCCACAAATGTTGGACTTTAAAAAAAAAAAAACATAAAACAATACCATGATAATAGAAATAGCGGTAAACCCACCACAACAAGGCACACGCTTCTACTGCCAATTTGCGAAAGCGACACCGAGGCCAAAACTTTTGCCTAAGCTGTAATATTGAAAAGCGGCTCGGTCAACCGCCGGTGCTTCCTTATCATTCTCAAATTAGTGTAAATTTTCAACTTAGATAAAAAAATAAAAAAAAATAAAATAAAAGAAAGAAAAAATACACGGCTCGGCGTATCTTTACAACGCATCTGCTGTTGATTGTACCTTTTTGTGGGTTCTACTTCCACACCTTGCTTTGCGTTGCCCCAAAAGTTAATTTTGCTCAATGAAGAGCATATCAAGCAGCCTTTAGCACGTGGCCAGCAGCAAAAAGAACAACAACAGCACACAGAGAAAACAGAACAGGAAAATTTCCAACCCAATGTCCGCAAAGGCTACCCTTTTTGGTTGTCCGTAAGCCGTTGGTCGGTTTCGCTAGCTTTAGGTATTGACAGCATTTCAATAGCTACCTCGCTGTCAGCCAACTGTCAAAAACAACAAAAACAAACACACAAAAAAACCGAATTTTTTTTTCTAAGTCTCGTGAGCTTTGTGGTTTGTGCGCTCGCTTTAGATCAAAGGCATTTCGATGTTTCGTTAGGGCCGCTCTTATCTAAGTGCTATAAAAATTGGTCTTTATTTTTGTGCGACCCCTTAAAATGAAGTCCTTAGGGTATAGAACCATATTCTAACAAAGGCAACCTCTTTTTCTGACTCCATATTGTTCCAGCGGCACTTTCTGGCTTTTAATTTATGCCCAAAATTGTTCAACGTATTGTGGGCGGTGCTCCAATCTAATGTTGTTGTGGCTTTTAATTAAAAGTTCATTAGGCGTGACAACGCTGCTCATTAGGCGACTTTTGCTGCTTAGTTAGGGGTAGCCTGCGGGTCTTTGGTGTAGGGAGTTGACTAAGTGCAGTGAGTTTATTGTTGCACTTGATTAGCGACAAGCTTTAGCTTTAAGTATAAACCTTTTTGTTGCGGTTACTTTTATAGAAAAATAGAAGACGAACAAAACTTACGGTTTTGAAATTAAAACAAAAATTGCTGAACAACGCGGCAAAGTTTCACCTGCTTCTTGTCTTCAGCTCATTTGCGTAGAGTTTTCAACTTGTTCTAGTCTCGTGGTCTATGGCCATGCAGTTTTTGCAATCTTATTTACCGACCAAGTTGACTTTATTTCCGCACAGTTTGTGCCTCGAGTTTGTCATAAACAACGTTAAACTTAAGGTTCAGCTAAAGCATAAAAGTTGTCAGGACTGCTAAATTGATTGCCCCTTCTTGTAGAGTCAGCCTTAAGAAATGTGACTTGATTTTTTTTCGCATAATATTGTATCATAATACTTTAAAGTTTTGTTGATATTTTATTTCCTGAGCTGAAGAGCAACCAATTATAAATGCAACTTTCAAAATAATCATTTTGGCTTTTTTAGATCCATCCTTAAGATTCGTAAGGGTATGATATTACCGATTTTCGTTCCAGCAATAATATACTTTAATAAGGCTTTTCAAACACTCACGATAGTTCAATGTATCTATTAATTCGCACAAAGTTGTGTAAGCCATGTTCTAGGACATCAAATTCGATTAACCATTAAATCGAATGAGGCTTTTCGACATCTCGAGCTCAATAGCCTTCATATGTCTAAACATTAATGTGGCAATTGCGTAAATTTAACGCCTGTTGTTCCAGAGACCCTTTTGGTTTCAATACTCTCTCAGAAACACACACATTCCGAAGTTTTTTGGCCACAAAATTTCTGCAGCTTAGCCCAAATACAAATGCCAATACATGTGCGAGCAGTTATTGTTCTTGTTTTTCTTGTTCTTCTTATTCATGTTATTGTTGTCAGTAGGTTATTGTATGTACATAAGTAGCTGACAAAACTTTACGCAAAGTTTTGAGCCTGCAAAAGTTGTTGTTACGAACTTAATCAATGTATGAGCACTCACATGAACTGGCTTAGGCCCAAGGAAATGCGGGCCACCGAATTTCTGCTCGTTGAGCTTACAGTTCATTATTTATATATGTGTATTACAGAGAAGTTGCAAAAAAGTGGATACAAAACCAAATCAGAGCAATGAAATTGTAAAAAAGATTACATAAACATATTGTTAACAAAAACAACAACAACACGATAGCAACAACAGCAACAAAGCGTTGACTGGAAAATAAAGAAAGAAAGCAAAACGCAAAAGGCGCAACACACAAAAGTAGGCAACGCATATTGTGTTCTGTTTGGGTGCCTTAAGGATATTTCTCTTTGTGGTTTTTGCTGTTCCTGTCGTTGTTTACAGAATTTATCGCTTGACGCAAAGTACGCACATTAATTACACGGAGTTACTTTTATTATGCTGCCGAGGTTGCTGCTGCTTCTGCTGCTGCCGCTGCTCCTGCTACAAACATGCAACAAACAATGCGACAGGAAATGAAGCGAAATACAGTAACAGTCAAATAGTAACACAGTAACAGTAACTGCTTACAGTTCCTTACACTAGTAGTGTAACAAAGAGACAGCAAAAAAGCTCCAGATACAGATCGCTAACATGAGTGTCTCAATAATTTTGCGCAGAGACTCTTTTAATTGCACAATGTATTTTTTAGACGTAACTACATAAGTTTTTATATCAAGACATTGCCGTTTTTCTTGGAACTCTGAGTTGGTCAGGTTTACTGATTTTATAAGATAATTGAATGAACATTTGATTGACTGTAAGTTGACTTCATTCACTCATCCATCTATTTTACTTGCAGAAATATGTAAGTGATGATGAAGCTGCCTACGAGGAGGTGCGTCGTGGAAAAGCTTGGGCTGCTCTTGTATTACAGCCAAACTACACGAATTCCCTGGTCGAGAGAGTCGAGGACGGACGCTACGCAGAGGATGCTACCGTGGAGGCTTCCGATTTGGGTGTGCGCATGGACTGGTCAAGTACGTAATTTAATTGGTAATGAAATTTAATAGCCTTGGAATATTTCCTTGAACATTTTGAATAAAATTTTACAAACATTAAGCTGTTAATACGAAATATGTACAAGTATAGAATATTGAGAATATTGTTTTTTTTTTATGATAATGAAAATATATTTATTTTCTTTCACAGACCAACAAATATCGACGCTGCTTTATCGTGACTTACAATACACGTTCTTTAATTTTGTGGAGAGCATGTTGACTGATTGCAATCTGAATCCAAAGCTAGGACGCGTCCCTGTCGACTGGCAGGATCCCATTTACGGTTATAGGAATCCCAATTTCACTGACTTTGCGGCACCTGGAGTTATACTGACTATTATTTTCTTCTTGTCGGTGGCAATCACGTCGGGAGCAATGTTAATTGAGCGCAACGAGGGCATGCTGGAGCGTTGTCTAGTTGCTGGAATAACAGGACCAGAGATATTGCTCTCCCAGGTCGTAACACAGTTCACAGTGATGCTGAGTCAAACTGTGTGCGTGCTGCTTGTCAGCTTCTATTTCTTCGAGCTGACGTTAGTTGGCAACATCTGGCTGGTTGTGGCTTTGTGCATACTCAACGGACTCTGCGGCATGACCTTTGGCTTTGTTATTTCGTGCGCCGTAGATACGGAGCGCACGGCGACTTATGTAGCGATGGGCTCGTTTCTGCCTATCGTGATGCTTTGTGGCATTATTTGGCCCATCGAGGGCATGTATCCGCTGCTGCAGATTTTTACCGCCTTCCTGCCGCTGACCAAGCCCACAGAATCGATGCGCTCTATACTGCAACGAGGTTGGGGCATTGATAATCCCACAGTGTATAATGGATTCATTTCGATATCATCTTGGGTGCTAGTCTTTCTGGTGCTCACCATTCTGCTGATCAAGTTCAAGAAGGGCTAAACTTATCAGCTTCCCCGTAGTTGTAACACTTATGATTTTACTAGGTCGTAAGGGTAGCCCTTAGCAGAGACCGTTAAGTCCTTCTAAGCGACTGTATGTCTCTTGTACAATGTGTTAGTCACCCCAATTACTATACTATATGTTATAAATGTATTTTTAAGGTTCCGGATGTCACATATTCGCATGGAAATGTTGTGCCTTTTAATTATTAAGGTTTCACTTATCACATTTCACCAATCAGCTGTCATATAACAGTTAACAATTACTTATTTTCATGCCCATTCACGTTATACACTGGTCGATATAAATATATGTATATGTATGTACGTACGTATTCGTACTGTGAATGTTAAATTCAATGGTATTTTTATTAAATCAATGCTTTATGCATTTTTTTTTCATCAGTTTTAAGTACGAATTAATTGACATAATATGAATACAGTTAATCTGAGATGTTCAAAATAAATACAAATATTATTATGGTTATTAAATCTTTTGTTACCCATTTTAACAATTTAATGTATTCTTTTCGGTACTTTTAACAAAGCTTGCAATCACTGAAAATGAACTTTAAAATGCAGATGCCAATGCTCTTCATTATAAGTCAAACTGAGGTGCTTTCTGACCCTTTTCAATCAGTCTTTGATTTGGCCAATATTTATTTACCGAGAGTTGGTGCAGCTGCAATCAAAGGTTGGCCCCCAAACAACAGCTCAACTGTCTGTCTCTCAGCTCTCGGATGCTGGTCACATATCCACTTTCTCCCCCACCCCTGCGGCTCGCCTGTGTCAGCTGCTTCTTAAACATGCGCATTATTTGTAGGTGCAACGCCCCCGACAACGACTATAGTGTGGGGTGGTCTGAGGACAGGGCGGAGCATCTGAGCATGTCAGTCAGCTCGTTTTCGACACATTTCACATTTTGCTGCAAAATCAATTAAACCGGAAATGCATGTAGTGCAAGTATAGCAGAAGGGAGGCGTGGTGCAACGTGGCACCCGTGCTACACGTGCAGCATCCGCTTAGCACAAGAAATCAACTTAACAAGCGGACAAAGTGCCTGGACAGCAAAAGGATGGGGATTTCATGCTTTTGTTTTCTGCTTCTATTCGTACCGTGGTCGAGTGCATAGGGTCATAGGAAAGTTGAAAAAAAAAACAGCGAACAGAGTTGGGTGCTTTATATGCATATGTAGGTCAGCTTACATGGACAGGACTTGGCAGACCAAAGCTGGTACTTGTAACGGCATGCTCCACATGTCGTCCGTTTCCGTGACTAGAACAACAGACTATGAACTACGACTGTACTGCGCATTGATGTTCATGTTCACCATCCGTCTCCATCTCTATGCGCCTTTATCTTTTGCCCATCACCCAGCTTACTGCTTCCTAGCATCTTCCATTTTCCATCAACTCAATGAGTTGCTGTCGCAAATCAGTCAGGCAATGCACAGGCGACGCTTTGTCCGGGCTGACCCAATGTATCCCCTGCTCCGCCTCTGGCTTGAGATGTGTGTATTTACAATTAAATATCCGTCGGCAATCGATAATGTTGAACGGAAGCATTTGCTATTATTTTTCACATTTGCTTTGAATTGATTTGGTGTCGTTGCTGTTGTTGTTCTGTGTGTTTCGATGCCATCATTGATTACTCGAGTGAAGCTGACGGCTGCACTCAAGCAAACAAATTGGAAAGTTGAGCGCAGCTGGAAAAACTCATTTTCATTCTCATGTTCAGATCTCGCTTCTTTCCACATAATTAAAAGTTCAAACTTTTCGACTTGCCGCTGAATTAATTTCTCAACTTCATAATTTTACGTGATCCGTGAAGCCTTAATAACATTCATACATATAGCCAGTCAGCCAGAGCAGTAGGGCAGCAGGCAACAGTCACTCAGCCAGCAAAGCCAGCCAGATGTCTACAATGGCTCTTTGTTTGTGGCTGCTCCTTTTGCTGCATTCGCAATCGCGTCGAGCTGAGCTGAGCTGCTCCTTCATCGTCGTGCTTTTTACGTTAAGAAGTGTTAGTGCTTGGCCAACTCGATGGCGTCTTAATTAATTGCTCAATTAATTTAATGTTCACCCAGCATCTGCCTGCTTGCCGTCTCACCATCACTCTCTGCCACCCCACCAACCCACCCTTTCCGAGACACTTGTTTAGCATTCCAGCCATTTGCTTCGCTGCTCAAAATGTCAATTGTCTGTTGATTTCAATGGGCTTCAGTATCACAAATGTCAGCGCGCAAATGTTGTGTGCGCGCCTTTGGCATTAATCGTTCTGTTTACCCCAAGGCATGTCCTTTTTTTTTTAAAGTGACTTGGGTCCAGCAAGAAAAGTCGAAATAATAGCTTGCCGTTTGCTATACTCGCGGTGGCATTTTAATAAAATGTAATATGTTCAGGAATTTGACTTCTAGTGCTACTTTTTGCGGCTTTTTGCAAAGTCTTAGGTGCTTCTTATGGGTTTTATTCCCAGTTTAAAAGTATTCTGAGAATGTCTTAACAACTTTCATAGGAATTCTTTTGTATAACAAATCGGTCAATTTTAGGTAAATAAAAACTTAAATGTTTTCAGCGAAATTCTTAACCAAAAATATAGTTTTGCTTTATTTTCAAAAAATATAATAAAAAATTATTATTATTATAAAGTAACTCAATTTACTGTTGTCAATTTCTTCTTACCCTCTTTGTATACTTAAAATTACTTTCTGACGTCTGTGTTCAATCATTTTCAAGTGCATATGCTTACACTTGTGAATTTTTTTTATATATTATCCGGGTTTTTAAAAAAGTTTTGTATTCATTTTGGTTGGTTTTTTGCTGTTGCGCTGATCCTTAATTGTTTCCACTTGGCCAGATTGTAAGTGTCAGCTGCATACTCTTCGCTTTGTATTGACTGGGCAATTAATTTGCGATTGCCTCGTTTGTAATTTCATTTTGCTTGTTATTGCATTATTTATGTGCATTAATTGCCAGTTAATCAGCAGAGAGCTGTTTGCGCTTATATTCGCGGTGTTTTTTTTTTGTACTATTTTTTGTTTGTTTTTTGGTTTTTGTCCGGCGGCTTTTCTGTTTATTTGCCATCATCAATTTGCTCGTTTGCTAGTGACAACTGCCAAAATCGAAGAAAGATTTAATTATTTAAGCAATAACGGGGAAAAGGAAGAGCCAACAACAAATAGTCTTATATGCTGGCACTTTATTATTTTAATGACTGGCATTAATTATTTGTGGTACTTTATGAGCAATTTGTTTAATTTACCAACATCACAACAACAACAACAACAACAACAGCAGCAGCAGCACTTTGGCAATCATTTGTGTATTTGCTGTTTCCTGACTTCGGTTTGCTTGTGTTTTGATCTTGCTTTTTCGCCTGGCAAATTGTATAATGAAAATGTCAATCAATTTTCCCACGATTTGCCGCCAAAGTGTATGCCATACTGATGTCCTGCCGGGTTGCACACAAACTCAAACAAACACATACACACACACACACACACACACACACACAACCGCACACCAATCCACATATACAAATACATCTGCCTGTCACACTCAATGCCAATTGCAAATTGAGTTCATCTGCTGGCGGCAAATATTGACATGACAGACACATTTTTATTTTATTTTATTTGCATTTTTATTTCACTCTTTGCTTATGGTTTCCACTCACTCTCATATAATGCTCCCCTTTTATACATTTATTTTTTTTTCTTATACAGCTTCATCTTTGCTTTTGCTTCCCAAGTTGTTGTTGCTGCTCCTTTTTTATATCTTTATCTTCTTGTGATGGTGCCTGTGCTTGTGGCTTTGACTGACGTGTCTCTCACTCACTTTCTGTTGCTCTGTTTGTGCTGTGGTGTGTCCTATGTATGTGGCTCAAATGACATATTAATTTCCAAAGGGGAAACGTTATAATATATAAATGAAGTTTTCGCCTAAGGCGTGTGTTGCTTGAGGCAGCCGGCACAACCCACTTACCAACAGAATCGCATGCAAATAGCTGACGAAATCTAAATAAATATGATCTGGCAAATCAACGCCTTTGTGTTGCCTCCGGAGATAAATGGGAGATGGGTGCGGGGGCGTGTCAGTCTGTTAAGGGCTTACACATGCCATTACTCATACGCCGCGTATGCCAGCTATTTTCTTGCCAGCTTTGCAATTCGTTTGCCTCAGATATTAATATACCTCTAGAGTCGTTTTAAATACATGTACATTATATACATATACATGTGTATGTGCAAATTTTGGCGCATTTGATGAAGTTGTTGCCACGCACAGATCCAGCGCATGATAATGCTGTCAGCGTACCACAAGACAAGTAAGGACAAGTAATGGGTGGGGGGGGGGGGGGGCAAGAACAAGTAAAATACCAGGCGCCACATGGCTCGCACTTTCATCAATCATTCTTCGACATTGCTGCCGCCAAGAAGCCAAAAAGACAGTGATGATGGGGCGGCAGGCATAAAGGCTGCCAAAATCGAAAGCAAGCAATTTTCCACACTCAGCAGACTGCCTTTTCTTTCGCGGTCTGTCCAGGACCTCAATTGAAAAGGCATTTTCCAAAAGCATCATAACGATAAATATTTTATTGTAATGTGTTTTGCACTGTTTACATGCCGGCTGCGTCTTCTGCACATACGAGGGCAATTCGAAAAGCTTTTGTTCTACTGTAAAATATATAACATTTTGAGCACCACTCACTTTCGCTATAAGCGGCATGTATTGCCATTACTTTCCAAAGGCTCCTTGCTTCTGCTTGTGCTGTTTCTGGTTCGTTCTCCTTTTTGCTCTTCAATGCATGGCTCTCAGTTTGCAGTTGCTGGCTCTGTCGATGGCGTCTACGTTGCTTTCACGCTGTTGCGCGCGCTTACGGGTAACACTTAATCGGCTTCCGGGGATATTTAGGATTTGGGGCGGAAACCCATTTTGTGTCAAGACGAAACGCCAGCCTCGCTACTTTCCCTTCAGTTCTTTTCTACTTCTGCTTCTTTTTGATGTTGGCCACGCTTATTTATTTTTTGTTCTTGTTGTTGGCCGCTTTTCATTTGGGAATTTTCCATTGGCAGCCCATTGTAGTCTTTTGTTTTGTGACAATTTGCAGCTTGCTTTTTTACTTATCCATACTTAAATTTACAACAAAAGCAGTCATCTCAAAATGAACTACTTAGTTCTACATCTTGATTTTTTTCACTCTCCTCGCATCTTTTCATTTCTCTATGCTTTTTTCCTCTTAATGCTGGCTGCAGCTGCTTGAGGCAAACATTACAACAATGAAGCCAATTCGTAAAGCCCAGGACCAGGCGGGAACGCGGACAGGCGGACATGACGTATACATAAATATGTATATATTTTCCTTTCATTCCTTTGGTTCGCACTAAGTACGTGCTAATGGCTCAAAAGCAAATGACACAAAACACGAGCATAAAATATGCCAAAAGTCAGCCAAGAGAGAGAGAGAGAACTCGCATTCTCATAAATACATGTTGCTGTATGTGTGTGCGTGAGGGCATGTGCGCCTCTTACTAATAAACGCCGCCGGCTGTTGCTTACTCACACACACACACACACACACACACATTCATACACAGATGCGTGTTGCCCATTGAAAAATGTCGAGTATCTGGCACACAGTTCACAAAAGGAGCAGCAAAGCAGGCTCCATACTTGTGTCCCCTTATCTGGTAATTCGCTGCTAATGGCTCTTTTGTGTGCACTCCCACAATTGCTGTTAGCTTCGTAAAAATACCAACATCAGTCGCCCTTAGTAATCCAGTTCCTCATTTTCCGTAATTTCTTTCTAATATTTATGATTTTTGAAATGCCAAAGCGCACTTGGCAGTCGGCATATTTATTACCCTCAATAAGTTTTCGGCTACTTGGAAGTTATGGCAAACTTTGCCAAAATGTAATAAAATAAAAAAAAAAATTTTTGTCAGATTTTATCGACAAACATATGCTGTCTTCATGTGTACAAGATGTTGCCCACTGGGAGGATATGGAAATTATAAGAAGGCAGTGAAAAATTGTTGTGTTGCCCACATTAATTAATTCACCACTTTTCTTCACTGAGCAAAAGATTTTTTTTACTTGTTTATAGAGTATTCTCTTCGTCGACCTGCCCACAATCTATTTATTTCTTTAGTTTTGTCGTTTGCGGTTATTGGCATACTTTCGTCAGGTCTAAAGACACATATTTGGCGACCCAAAATATATATTATAATACCAAATATTTTCTTATTAGCATTTTACTTTAAGCCATCTATAACAACAATCGTTGGCTTTATTTCCAACGTAACCAGGTTAATAACAGTTATCGACTTTTAGCTCTTAATGCAACATTCAAATAAGGTGTTGCAAATTAAATGAAAGAAACATTATATTAAAGAGCACGCTGTACATATTGTCATTATCAAATGTGCAAGAAACATTATTTAATTAGCAGATGACAATAATTAATTAATTGCGCAGTCCAGATGCAGAAGACTTCCTGGACGGTGACTACTGTGTGAGATGAATATAAAAAGAAAGTGCAAGGCTTATTAAACCTTTTAAATGCCCTACTGTCAGATGTGTATTCAACAGCATACAAATATTTCAAAGCAGGGTTCAATGTCCTTTCAATTTCACCCATGCTTAAATTACAAAACAATAAATTGCATATTAAGCAAACGCAAAAAAAATGCGTATACCATGTCTATGCCCTGCAGTTTGTAGAAACTGCAAACTGCAGCGGCCCGACATGCATTTTAATTTTTTATGCCATTTTTAAATGCAATTTAATTGCCACCGTTCAACAGTCCAGCGGCGGTAAGGGTACACCAGATAGGATGAGAACGCAAACTGTTGAAACGATGGCGCTTATCGATGCGCATGATGCGCATGCAAAGCACTTTTAAAATATCATCAGGCATTAATATATAAAGGCAACACTCTCTCTTACACAGACACAAGCACACGTTGGCAATCAGGTAGTTTGGTTCGGTTTGCAGGACGTGCCAATGAGGCAGTACTTGAACAAAAAGTACAACAAAATTATAACACGTTGATTATTAAAATGCAATAAAAAATTAACTTAATTAACGGCACAGAAATGGCGTTGAAAATTTGATTGAAAATTGCTATGTATTTTGCAGGCGGCAGTGGCTGGCAAAAAAACAAAACAAAACGAAATGATAATAATAATCAAATATAACGCATACGCACTGTATGGATGCGTGAGCGACACAGCAATCACCACAAACAAGGACAAGTGCGGGCGCCACGTGTGTGTGCTTGTTATCTGTGCGCGTCTCATGCATAAAAATTACATATTACAAAATATTAGTGTGAAAATTGATATAAAAATCAATGAAGCAACGGATACAACGGAAACAACGACGGCAACGACAACTTTAAAGGGTCACAATCACAGAGACAGTGCTGTAAAACGACCTGGCCGTGTATAATGTAAGTGTTGACATAAACATTAAATTTGATGGGCAGTCGTGTGTTATTTTTTGGTTGGTTTTCTGTTGTTGTGGTTGTTGTTGGTATTATGTTTGTTGTATACACACATTCCACTTTAGTTTTCATGTTACGAAATAACGAGCAGGTTTGCCACGCCCACGCTAACACACGCTCCAATATAAATTAGTTGCCACACACACACACACACACACACACACACACACACACACACACACACACAAACAAATACAAACAAGACAGACTAGGCGACATGTCTTGAGGCACATCCTCTGGGGCAATAAAACGTATTTTTATGATGCTGGCATTCGAGTGGCGCACTTTGCATGCAGCACAGCCAAAGAAAGCAAGGTCATAAAGGGAGGCAGTCCGACGACAAATAGCGCCTCTAAATGGGCACGGATTATAATGACAGACAAAAAAAAAACACACACACACACACAGAGAAAACGAGAAATTGAAAGAGAGAGAGAGAGAGAGAGAGAGCTGTCGGCAAGCCGTTAAAAGTAAGCAAAACTAGCCGTGAAGTAGGAAGAGCTTAAAGGCAACCAAAGTCAACATCAGCCGTACCAATAAATGTTAGTTTTATGATACAAGCACTGGCGTCTGGGGCACAGATACAACAACAAGGCCACGACAGGAGCTCAGTCAGTCTACCAGTCAACCAGTCAGTTGGCGTGTTAGTTGTTGCTAGGTTGTAAGGCCTCCTACCGACCCAGCTGTGGGCATTGAAATAGTTTTTGGTTGGACACACATCAATGTCAGTTGATTGCAACCCTTTGAAATCCGCCAGCAACAGCTCCATTATGCTAGGCAGCGACCGCGGAATCAACGGACTGCTTGGCTAAGTGTTTTGTATGTTTGACCAGCATTGCTGTTGCTCCCATTTCATTTGAAAGCAAGTTGAGCGTGTGGCACAAGCGCAGATTTTTTTTGTTTTGAATTTATATACACTGAAAAAGGATTTTATAAAATCTTCTGGGCAGTGATTCTTTGCTTGTATCTCAGTTTTAAATGTTTCCCTTTAAAACATACAACGCGATAGCCAATCATTGTTTCGAGTTTATTGTACAACATCATAGTAGTGCAAACAAATCGTAAGTGTATTTAAACTTCCGCAGCACACAACAGTTTTTAGTTTTTTGTTGCATAGTGCCACGGGATGCTTGAATAATTGAGCAGTTAATCGCACCAAATTGCTTGAATAGAATTGGTTGGCCTTCGTCTGTTCTTTTCTTTCTCTTTCAATTTATCTTCTTTGTTGTGTCCAGTGTACAAGTGGAATTTCAGCGCGAGCTGTATTGATTTGTATGTTTATTGAATTATGCAAATGTTGTAGAAATTGTCAATGTGTATAAGTGTGTGCGTGTGTGTGTATCCTGCATAACAGCCTACCACACAGAAACGTATGAGAGATTCTGCCCAAGACCTGAAGCGTGTGCCCAAATTATCTAAAGTGAAAGTCAATTGATTGGCTTCCATTCAGCAATTTTATTTAAGCATAGTTCAGTGAGTTTTGCGAGATGCTTTTTTATCGTCAAAAGCCGATTAGTCAACACATTTAACTATGACAGTCATTGGTCTGAATATTATTGGGATTTGAGTTGTCAAACGTGGATACATGGATTTGGCTAAAAACATTTAAGCATGTGCCTTTGATGATGTGGTTGATTTTATTCAATTGGTACTGCCCTCGAATTTGCTTGTCAATTGCGTTTCATTTACCTATGACAGAGTTGTTTGTCACTTAAACATGATTCGGATTGTTTGGTAAATACTAGAAGATAAATATTAAACTGGTAAGTTAAAAAAATTCAAGTCAAACTCTGTTTAAAGTGGAGAGTAAAGTGTTGTCAAGGCTGCTACATAGATCGGAATTACATTACTCAGCACCTTATAGAAATTCAGTACGTAAAGGGTATACTAAGTATTTTTCGACAGCATGTTTACTTCTTGACAAAGTCGAGTTTGACTTCGATAAGCTGCTACATTGCAGAGCACGCACACTTTAAGTCAGAGAGTGTTGTATTTGATCCAGTTGGTCGTCACCTGTGCTTTTTAAGCATTCAGCGAAGCCAATCACGTTCACCATGCGAAATCCCAAAAGCGAGTAAAGCTTGGCGCTCATCTGTGCTGCAGCATCAGCATCAACAGCAGCAGCAACAACAATTCAATTCAACGTTGGAAAATCGAGCGCGTATTTGTTTTTCAATGATGGCTGATTATTGAAAATCTAAATTCTGACGATGGCTGCCAGCAATAATGATGTTTTTGGGCGCTGAAACTGATGATGTTGTTGCAAGCGGGTGCTGCAGGTTTTTCTCTGTGCAGTGGGGGTGATTTTATTTTATGGAGAGTCAATGCTGTCGCTGTTGATTGGAAAAAGCCTGCAGGTGATTGCTTCGCATTTTCATTTATGAACCATGTTTAGGTATTGCCACCAATTGAGAGAATTCCAATGAGCAAATAACACAAATAATCATTACCGCACACACGGACACATAGTCGTACAGAAGGACTGCACTTTGCTTATGCCTTTTTAATTAAAACTATACGCGCTGAAAAGTTTGCTATGAATAATTATAGGGCTGCTCCATTCTCTGATTTGCCTGCAGGCTGCGACAGGTTGATTAGACCCCTTTTAAAAATGCCTTCAGATTTTCAAATGCTTGCTTGCTTAACTCGTCTAGAGACAATGCGCGGGCTATAAAACGTTTGTTATTATTGCATTCAGCGCAGCGCGTGAATAAAACTTGAGCCCTGGCACATAATTTGAAATTCGTGTCATTTATGAGGCAGCCAGAGAGCGTGCGTTGAGCTTTCAGCGCCTTAGTTGAGTTGTAAAGAGCTCGAGATGTTCCATTTTAACATTTACACACATCGCAGCCCAACAGGATTACGGCAAACAGCACATTACACAAAAAAAAAACCAGCTGAATGAACAGGAGAATAAATGTAGGAAACATTTTTAAACATCAAATCCCATTAAATAGGCGAAAAACTTTTTACATATTTTACTTTCATATGTTGAAACCTTTTTTTGGTTAACCTTAACACTTGGTTAAATTTTCTGACTTGGTTAAAGATTTCTGACAGTGTACGTATAAAGACAGCATTCTCTTTGGTCGCAGTCTCACGCAGCTCATATGTGGCTATGATGAACTGCACAAGACAATGTTGGAATTTTTATTAACCATCAAAAATCCGCGTACTGTTCCTGCCCCCTCCAACCCCCTGCAACCGCACACAAACACAAACAGACGTATCTTGTGTTGTAAGTGCACCACAGCTACGCCCACACTCAGAGCCGCATGAGGCAAGTTAAGTTGAGTTCCGGCCACGACCAGGACGATGGCTGGTTGGCGTGCAGCACGCACATTGCAGGAGATTATCTCATGCAACGCGCATTCCAAACAGACACACAGACACACAAAAGCTTAAAGCTGTAGCTCAGAGGCGCTGCAGCAATCAACGTGCCTTGGTAGTCATCATAATAGCAACAAAGCGTTGGCCAGGACTGCTTTTACTAGAGATGGGAGGAATGGATTCAGGCAGGCAGACGCGCAGCCAGCCAGCCAGGCACTTGTGGTCTTAATATAAAAATCACTTTGTGTGTTGTGTTTGCCGCGCTGCTGCGTTGTGCGCTGCTTTGCATTTCTAAGCAGCCACAGCAACAATCATAGCGGCAGTAGCAGCAGCAGCAGCAGCATGGGATTCAGGCAGCCAGTGAACAACATTGTTGACGTTGTGGCAAGTGTGTTAGGGATGCGGCTACGGACGGAGTGACGAGGCAAAAAGTGCATTGCAGCTGCTTTTATTTTTTGCCCCGCAACGGAAACGGAAGCACCGTACAAAAACAACTGTGACACAAAGTTGTTCATCAGTCGAGTAAGCCTGCCATGCCTGCATATGTTTGAGTTTTAGTCCGCTTTTGCACTTCAAACAATAACCTCTCTCAAAGTTCGGGTCGAGGTGTAAAGGGGTGCATCACTCACTCACTCACACTCGCTCTCTTTCTCTCTCGCTCCCTGTCGAAAAGACCAGCGAGGCGAATGCGTAATGTCATAAACAGCTGCCGCAATCAGAATCTCAGCAGCAGTCCGACAACGAAAGCAAGACATTCCAAGCCCAGTGCAGTCAAGTGAAAATGTCGCCAGGCCACAGACAATACAAAAACGCAACTCTCAGTCTTTTTATGCTTTTTAAAATTATCTCACTATCTCTATCTCGCTCAGTCTCCCTTTTATGCTTTCTGTATCAGTCACTGAGTGGATGGCAGCCTTTTCTTTTACTTTGCCATTTGCTCTTGGCCGCCTGCTTGCCTGCCTGCGTTGATGGCTTAAATGGATAAAAGTTAAGTAGCTTTGAAGTTGGCCAGATTAGCGCGCATATCGCGTTGACTTACATCCACAAAAAGAGCTTTAGAAACAAGCATGAAAAACCGAAAGTATGTGGCTACACGAATATAAAAATACCCTTCAATAGAGACAAACATGATAAACGTCAAAAAATATGTATATATATATATATATATATACATATAAAATGAATAAAAGTATTAAGACAAAATGCAAATATTCAAACGCAAATAAACTTAACCAAAATTGTATCGCCCTTGCAGCAGTAAAAAATGTGTAGCAAAAGCTAAGCAATATGTACTTTAATCTGCCAGCGATCCAAATATATAAATCTTATTTTCAAATGCCAGCAATAAAAAGTCGCTAAACTTTTAAAGTAACTTGGCGACGAAGAACTTTTGTCTGTCATTCATTCACTGCTTAGCCCAGTTGATAATTCATTGTTAGCCATGTCGTTGCTATGGTTGCACGACATTTTTTCGATGCAATGTTTTCATCAGCTTTGAAAGTTTTACATAAGCTGCAGGCCAAACAATAAACAATGCCGTTGCGCATTGTTCGAGGCAGTAAAAACCAACTGAATTTTTAATTGTTCTTTACTTCTACACAATGAAACCACAATGAAAACTTATAAAATGTTTTCAACAAACAAAATAAAACAACAACTTCATCAGACTAGCGACCATCTATCACGCAACGTCTCAGATGAAAAGTTTACTGGCGTCCATTATAAAGTAGAGCCTTAAAAGTGTACTATATACAACAAAAACTTTTAAAGCTTTAATGCAAGTTATCCTTTCAACAACAAAAAATCGTTCTTTATTTGCCGAAATCCTTTTCAATTTTTTAACAAACTTTAACAAAACCGTTTGTCGGGCTTTGCACCTGAAAAAACCTTTCACACATATCAATTTGTTCGAGTGCGCCCAGGCATATGGCAGCCATAGCCATTAGTGTCATGCTAAGCTGCAACCAATTTTGATTTGCTCTACCTCTCTCTCTCTCTCTCTCTCTCTCTCACACTATTTATTTTCCTCTCTTGTTTGCTCACTTGCACATTCTCTCTGTTTTGGTCCTGCTGTGCAACGGGCTTTGTTTCTTGTTGTTGCTGATTGCTGATATTGCTGGCTGCAATCATTTCGCACAAATTAGTGACAATTTATTTATGTGTGCAATTGGGATCGCAAACATGCGTCGACAAGCCGACAATAGTACAATGACAAAATAAGCATAAGCAGATGTCAACAGCACCTAACGATTGGATTGCAACACACTGCAGTGCCTCGTAGCTTAAATTATGCACAATAACGAGAATTCGCTTGAAATTGCAACGAAAAGAAAATGTTATTTCAATCGAAATAGAAAACAAAAATAGTTTGTTTATAAATGCAAAGCAACTTGATAAACTGCAAACATTTTTCGAAGAAAACAAAATGCTTTGACCTCAAAATACAAGCCATTAACATCAACAACAACATAAAAAAAAATCAGAACGCCCGAATTTCATTAGAATTATGTGATTATTCGTTGAATTTATAATGCATTGATTGATAATTTTGTTTTTAATGCGCTGCAGTTCTGAGTTAAATAAATAAAATGGCATGGCGAGAACATTGAACATCTAATATTTATTTTCTACGTTTCAAATTCTAATCGTATATCCAAATAAAAGCTAAACAGGTTTTGCCACTTTCCCACCAGCCAGCGTACTGTGAATAACAGCCATAAAACTGTGATTTTAATTTCCTACAAATGCATTGGCACGACACTAAAATGATATAACACATTAGGCCACACGCTCACACTCCTTTGCAGAACTGTGACAGTTGTGCTCTTAATGAAGTTGGCCCACAAAGCTGAAATTAGCCAACATTTTGTGTGTAGTATTTCGTTGGCGTTTTTTATGCCACATAGCTGATGGGCTTTTGCTTTTTGGCAGCTTTTATAATTGCACTGAAAACTAGAGCACCTGCTGTGCACTTTGTATGTGTGAGCCATTAAATATGTGAATATCACACGAGCGCGGATGTAAATATTTTATATTTGCATATTCGACACTAGTTTTTTACAGCAACAACAAATTTGCATATTAACCTGCTTTTTTTTGTCGGATTTGCGTTGCTTCATTTCGTTTTTATTCTGCGCGCCTAATGAAGTCCACAAAGCCAAAAGAGAGAAGTATATAAAGCCGCACAACATGTAAAAAATGAAAAACAAAGAAAAAAATGAGAGGATAGCGCACAAAAATTATAACCGAAAAAATAAATAAATTGTAGCAACGGAAATGTTTAAGCCAAAGCGGCAGTCACACTGACTGACCTCCGAGTCGGACTGATGCCCTCTCTGTATAGTTGTGTGTCGCAGTTGTTTGGCCGGCAGCTAAATATTTGTTATAAATTATGCTCTTAATTAAGTGACTGTGTGGGAGCGTGAGCGTAACACAAACACACGTAAGCAGCGCCCAAAGCAGCCCTGACAGCAATTTCATTTAGTCACAACACAAGCAGCAGGAAATGTACGAGGTGGCAATGGACTAAGGGATATAGAGGGGGATGGGGATGGGGCCTAGGCAGGGCTGGCAACGCACGTAAGGGTACGCAAACGCATGACAATCGCACAAAGCGTCGTGAAACGGAAATAAAAACTGCAGCCTGACAGTTTTGTGCCAGTTTTTGTCGTAACCCACGAAAGTAGGCAACACTTTCATGTGTAATGTGGTTACAACGTTTCTTCTTCTTTATTTGCGATATGTGGTTGCAACGTTTCTTCAAATACGTGCTAAACACGATCTCGCTTACTTGGTAAGCTGATGATTTGGTTGAGCTGAGACGCGGCTAGAGCCAAGCTGTTCAAGAATTACTTCAAAATATAATGGCTTTAAGCATTTAAGAATTCAAAATAATCGATTTGTAACTTTTTCATTAAAACATAACAGAATTAAAGTTTGCCATAAACCCAAAATGCCTATACGTTTATGGTAAGTAACAAAAAAAGACACATAAATATCTTTAAAAAAAAATATTTTATTTGTGAATTTATGTATGCTAGATTTTTTAATGACCATGAGCGATTTAAGACGTTGCAAATTTTTGATTTGTCTTTCCTTACCGCTGTCTAAACAATTTTCTCCAAAAACTAATATTTAAAGTGTCTAATGAATTTTACCAATCAATATTTAAATAGACACAATTCAACAACACAACCTACGTGTTAAGTAAAGGTATCGTGGTTACATACATCCCACGTATCCCAAACCCAACCAACCTTAGATGTGTTGTTCATGGTATATATTTAGCTGCTGGTTATAGCTAATATCTAGAGCATTCACATCTCGACTCGATGGCCGGAGTTTCGCTGTTCGGCACGTGCTATAATGAATGTAGCCGGAGCTGTGTTCTCTCTGGGTTCAGTGTGCAGGTAACCTCCAATTAAGCTCATCAGTTTAATGTGTTCTCTGTCGACGTCGTCTGTTGCTGGGCATTAATATGAGTCACCCTTGGCACAGGCCAAAAGCAAATGATGGCAGCCCATCCAGCCAACTAGGTAACAAGCATGTCGACGAGCCCCAGTACGTGCTTGTACAATTGGGCTGGACACACAGAACGAACACAGTTTATGTGGCTGTCTGTGTGTTTGTGTGCACGTATGGCGGAGTGGCTTAAACTTCAGTGCTTGGAACCGTACTTACAGTTGGGGCTACTATTGACACATTTCGTTGTAAAGTTGGCAGCGCTCATAAGCCAACACATGGAAACAAGCATAATCCTAGCACATCCTTGCGCACACATTTGCTTATGGCTCACACTCACACACAAACACATACACACACACACGCATGCACACACAGACAGATACACACACAATGGAAGCAGACCATCGACAGCTTCACTGCTGTGCAGCTTACGTAGCGTATGTGCAATGCCAGAGCAACACTGGTCGTCCTGCTGTTGCTTCATCTTCTACTACTGCTGCTGTTCGCCTGGCTGTTTATTTGCTGCCATTTTAGTTGCTTTAAAAATTTTGCAGCTTAATGGCAATTCTACGCTTGGCCAAACCCCACCCCCCTTGCTTGCCCCACACACATTCCACTTGACAGCAGCACTTGACTTGTTTGTCGCATATCCTTTTGCTGCTGCTGCCTGACCGTTACGCTTGTTGCCTTTGACAGTTGTCTGAGCTAATATTCCTGGCCGCATTTGAGCTTGCATAAAATATGGTTACCATAAGTGCATTCGCTTCCCTCCCGCTCAACTGTATCAGCTTTAGTCTACATCGATAACCAACAGACATCACAAAGTTAAAAAAGCTGTACCTGTTTAAAATATTTAATCTTAAAGATAGAGTGCAAAGCACAGTTTTAGTACTTTCAGCATTTAAAAGTTTCGCTTGTAATACCATTTTTATTGTGACTGGTGACAAAGTCTGATTAGGAATTGTTATTATATTTTGAAAACATTTTTCAAAGAACCTAAAAAAATGAAAATGAATTGTTTCTACTTTGTTAGCTATAATACGCTTTGCACCATTCTGCATTCTACTAACTAAGATTTATATTTATTTTCACCCAATGGATCATTTACTGCCATTTACTCTCTACTCAATCTTCACCAAGTTAGGTTATGGCAAGCCACAACAAACTATGTCTCAACAAAGAGAGCCGCATTTGAAAAATGTGTCTCGAACATGCCGCAAAATATTTGCAAGCAGACAGCAGCAAAATCCTCAAAGCACTTGAAAGGGTTTTTGGGTGGATTTAAATAGGGAGAGAGAGAGAGAGAGAGCAAGAGTGGGAGTTGGAAGCTAGGCTAAGGGATAAGCAACTGTCGCACATTATCGCTTTGACTTTATTTGTACTTATGCCATTGTGACGCCAAAGGCAATGCGGCCAACTAGCAACGCTTTTACGAATGGTCCCTAGTGGCAGGTTGGATGCCTCTCCCCCCCGGATGATGTGAAAGACGAGGACGACAAAGCACGTTCAGCTTTAAAGCCGCGTAATTTGTTTGGCTATAGACCGCCAGTTGCCTTTGTATCCTGTGTGTGTGTTTGTGTTGTCTGTGTATATTTTGGGTATCTCTTTGGCTAACGAACTACGCCAGCGATTGGCAATTAAAGCCAGGGCCATTGACATCAGTCCTAAACCCACTCTGCGCCTCTCCACTTACCCTGTTGACTCTTTAACCTAATTAAACCGCCAAAAAGCGAACGAGAGTGTGCAAAAACAGCAGATGCGTCTGCGGCAACGAGTCGTTTCTGGCTCTTTGAAATTCACTAAAAATTGGTTTATAATTTTCGGCATAATATTTTCAATTTTGCTGCATTCATTTTTGGTAAAAGAACGTTTAAATTTTGTGGAGAATTTGAAATAATGCCCCAATTTTATGCTAACAACATTGTGCGGCATTTTCTACCACTCTTCATTGTTGTTTTTCCATTGTTTTTCTTTTCAGTGTTGTCTTTTTTTTCTTGGTGCCTAGCCGTAATTGTTATCTATGTGAAGCTCTTGTTTTCATCTTTGTTACTTGCGATACAAATTTTTTGCGTGTTGCGAAAACATTTGCCTACGCCTGCTTTTTATTAGAATATTAAATATGCTTGTCGTTGAAAATGTGAGTGAAATTTTAATGAATTTAATGCTTACCAGACAAGGCGCTTGCAAGTTTTTTTTCTTCTCTTTTTAAAGTATATTTGGAAATAATAAAGGGGTGTTTTATTCATGTTGTAAAATATAGGAAATTTAAATTATAGAATTTTGGCAAATGTGGAACTGTATAGGAATATATATTATATTAAAAATCACTTAAAGTGCTGATGCTAAGCAATGCTTTAATTATACATGAAAAGTTTTAGATATCATAATTTTATTAAATTGAGAAACTTAACATAAATATACATAGAATATATGTTTAAACAAAATTGAACTTAAAGGTAAAAATAGCAACAGCTGTTGTTGATTTTAGTTCTAAGCTCTCAAAATTTAAGAGTTTAAGCGTAAGTGATGCACGTACAGATATTTACATCAACTGTTTGCATTTCCAATTCAGTAAGCACAATTAAGCATTTGTGCACTTCGTTCGTTCTACAACTGGCAATCGGCATTTGAAAGTGCCACAACATAACGACACATTCCGATGGACCACCGCACCCACCACTTTTGCTCACGGCGACCAGTTATGGCATCTCAGCAATTTGAAGTAGTTGCCTGCGACGCGACACGCATTTTTGTTTATGCTTGTGAAACACATTCCACCAACGAAGACAACAGAGAATGCAAGAAAAAACAAAAGAAAATTAATATTTATGAAAAGGAGCGTAGAACAAAGGAAAGGATATATTAATTTGCCAGACTAAGTGATACCTTGGCTTAAAATCTATTATCTGCAATTATTTTGAGTGTTTTTGTTTTTCTTTTGAGAGGTAAAAAATAATTGGATTTTAATACAATGCGAAAAGCGTTGTCTTAAAGCTATCTCAAGACATTAGAAATAAATAAAACACAGTTAAGTAGTTGATTTATTTATCATTAAGATTTGTTATTGGCTACATACTTTTATGATATCTTAAATACAGTTTTTTGTTTTAAAATGAATTTATTTTTAATTAAATTTACGTAACTTGCTTGAATACTGTCAACTTAACCTTAATATACCCGCATGTTTGGCTGTTAATAAAAAACTCTTGTGAGTCGCAACAAAAATGAATTGTCCCTTGTCAACGTGCCTGCGCTCACATACGCAAACAGTCTTCCTCTCAGTTAAGACCACATTTTGAGCCATCACACTGCCGCTTGAATATATTTTCATTTAGCCCCAGCCTCCAAGGCTCCAATGCTGTTTAAGTTTGACGATGACTTCGAGTCTCTCTCTCTCTCTTTCTCTTTCTCTTTCTGGCACATCTGCGTTTTATAATCGATCCGAAGCGGAACCAACAAACGGAACCCAGCATAAGGCAGCAGCCAGGCAAGAGGTGCGAGAACTAGCCTTCTAAGGACAACCCAAGCACAGGCCACCAACAGATACAACACACAGATACAAATGCAAAGTGCGAAAAAAGTAAATTAGTGTTTTGGCACTTTCGGCAAACAAAGCCCGTTGCCAAAAGCACAGCCCAGCCCTGTCCACACAACCACCCACTGACCCAAGCAGGTGGCAGTTTATGCTGCCGGGCTTTGGCCTTAGCTTTGGCTCTGGCTATGGCTCGGACTCGGACTCGAGCTGAGTTATCGTCCTGGCTGGCGTCTGTTCAGTTAGTTAGTTTTGTGTCCTTCACGATTTTTTTTTGTGTTTTTATTATTTTTTCGCCTGTTTTGTTTTCACTTTTTTTTTCTCTATTTTTATGCTCTTTGCTGTGTCCAGTGTTTGTTTTGTGCTGTACATTTTGTTATGCTTTTGTTGTGTCTTTTTGTTTTTTGTGGGCCTTTTGCTTTTTGCTTTTGTTTTGTGTTTGCCTTTTGGCGCCCTTATTATTCTGTTGCACTTTTTCAGCTAACGACAAAAGCGAACGACACCTCCAACAACACCTACAAGCGTAATAATACAACAACAAAGACAACAACAACCACAACACTCAAGTAAAAATAATAATTTTGCAAATATTTCAAAGATGGCACCCCAAAAAAACACGGTCCTAATGCAAAAGTTATGAATTTATACCCAATAGGCATTAGCTCTCCGCATCCCCGCTGCATAAATTAATTAGCCAGATAAAGAGAAGCCCTGAACCATTTTGAAAGGACAAAGACTGAAATTAATTTCAAATAAAGCTGGGGTCGAAAAGCGAAACCAAAACCTAAAAACCGAGAGATGAGAATTGAATCTGAGAGTTGAGGCGCTTTCGAATGCATAATTTTAGTAAACCACAAGGCTAACAATTAACATGAAAGGATCTTGGAAGACCCTTGTGCACACAAACACACACACACACACAATAAACGATAAGCCGTGACCCCAAAAAAATATATAAGAGAAAGGCTACTGTTGCGGTTACCCATAAAGGAAACAGCTGCTCAAATTCAAGTGGCGCATTGTCTAAATCATTCGCGATTTCCTCTATGAGTGTTTATGAAAGCGGTTAAGGGTTTTGTAAGTGTGTGTGTGTGTATGTGTATGTGTATGTGGCTTGGCTATAGCAGAAGGGACTTCAGTTTGGGCCAAAGCTAATAAAATCTTACATTAGACAAAAGGTTAGCTTAATATTTACTTCATATGTTAGATTGTAGTTAAATGTTAAGAAAAACTTTAAGCTATAATTTTTACAACTTAATCTAATCTTACTTTAAGTTAAAATTATAATAATGTAAGAATAACAACAAAAAAAATTATTTTTTCATACAATAGACAAATAAAAAATGACCTATCCAAAAGCAAAGTGTATTTAAAATGCAACGATACAAAAAACTTAATAGTCTCTTGTTGCATTTTGTTTAATTTGTGTTCTAAAGCGATGTGTGTGTGCGCGATGGTACAATGGTGGGCCTATGCGACTGTTGGTCGAGAGAACCAAACCGCTTGACAAATGCCATTTTAATCCATTTGCACAACAATTATATGTAGCTGTCAGCTGTACTATCTATGTGTACAAAGAGATGGGGGAGAGGCAAAATGGGGTATGGTGTGAAAAGAGAGACAAAGCTTGGTGGGAAAAGGGCAGCAACCAAAACTATGCGCAAACATAAACATAAATCCATGCATGACAAATCTGTGCGCCACAAAACTGTCAGTCGAGGATGTATCTATGTATGTGTACATCTGTGGGTGTTTGTGTGTGTGTGTGTGAGTGTGTTTGTATGATAAGTAAATGGCACACATTTAAGTTGCCGGCGCCATTTATTTTTTGCCCGTTTTTGTTTTATTTATTTTGTTTTGTAAATTTTTTTTTTTTGTGCGATGTGGCAACTTTACAGCTGCAGCCTCCCAACCTCAACATGTATGTGCAAATATATGTTCAAATATAAGCACACATACATATATATATATATATATGTATATATATATATATATATGGCGTGGTTTTGGTGACTGCATGACAGACTGTTAAAATGTCAAAATGACACATTTGCCTAGCGTGTCATTAATATGCGACAGTGTCAGGCCCACTGCCACCAACAACCACAACAACAACAACGATAACAGCAGCAATAACCACACTTTTAATTTGCAGGCGAAAGGCGTTAACGTCGAAGTCAGCGTCAGCAGCGGCCGCGACCATCACAGCCGATAGCCGACAGTCGCGCACATTGACTGCTAACCGACTGACACAGAAACTAGAAACAGAAACAGGAATCGGTGTCCGTCGCTCAACGCAACGAGCCAATTTGCGGCGAAGTGAGCGAAGTGTGTCAAACGAGCGAACTCACTCGCTCTCTCGCTCTCTCGCTCTTTATATTATTTCCCAGTATTTTCGCGCTCAATTTCATGCTTTGTAATTTGAGTGGAACGGAATTGCCCTTGCCCGCTCAAAAGTATGCAATGCAAATGTTGTTTAACATTTATTTCGTTCCTTTTGCGTTGCATACTTAGGGAGGTTCTGTTTAAAAAAAAAATTATCTTTCCCGTTTCTTTGCGTTTTAAATTTGCTTTCAAATTGGAAATTATGTCAATTTTAAGGCAATCAAGTCAGCAAAAGTGTGTATGTGTGTGTGTGTCTAGAATTTAAATGTGTGTGCACATTGTGTTAAAATTCCATTTAGTTAATGACATCATCAGTTTTTTCATTAGTTTCTGTCAAACATTTTCTACAATGTTATTCATCAAATGACACAGAAATAATACCGAAACTTTTTCAACTTGTGCGCTACGATTTGCATGTTAACATTGTGTTCTGGGGTATGTTTGGATTTGTAACAAAAGTTGCTGTTAACCAAAAACTTTTGATTGCCAACTCTTTAGAATTAAAAAAGATTACAAAGAATTAAGTGTTGGTTTTTAGTTTGGGCAAGTCAAGAAAAGGTTGTAAAATTTTAACTGGATGATAACTATCTTATATTTTCTTAGTTTCTGATAAAACACGAAACGTGTTCCCAACATAATGTTAGGTTATCATTTCCATATTATTAGGTAGCGCAATCAACTCAAACTCAAACGCCAAGTCAAACGCAACCCTATTATGGCCAACAAATTTTCATTCATTTCATTTCTCATAGCCATAATTCTTAACAAAGTGAAATGAAGAAAAAACAAAATTGGGTTGGTTTTTGTTGGTTTTTTTTTTTGTTGCTTCTTATTGCTCGCTTTTTGTTGGTGCAATTTAAGCAAAATGCCGACTGCCAACATTTTTCATTTCGTATTTTGAGCGCTAATAATTCATTTTTAGCGCAATTTGCTTAGCACAATTTGCCCCCTGCTCTGCGCCGCCCCCCCCCCCCCCACACCACCCTCTAACCAACCTTTGATCTTTGTGTGTGTGTGTGTGTGAAACAGGATAACAAATACAAAGAAATGCCGACGGCTTGATTCCCTACTTGGTGGAGTTCAGAGTTCATCACATTTTCAAAATTGAACAACAAAACAAAGCAACAACAATTTTCCAAAACAAACAACACAAAAAACAATGCGAGCTGAGTTCTTAAGTGCGTAAAGCTTGAGCATAAGTGCCGAACGAAAGAGACAGCAATAGCGATTAGGGAGAGAGTGAGACAGGCAGCCTACAGACACTGTTACAAATTACATTTTACTCGCAGTTTGAAGGCTTTTTTGCGTTTGCTGCATAACAATTTTCATAACAATGCCAGTCATTATTATGATTAAAACTGCATTGAGGGGTTAACCGACTGTCAAAATACTTTGAGTAAAGTTGAAGATTGACTGAATAAAGTAAGATAAGCGAATGTTTGTGACTCTAAAACTGCAAGAAATAATAAGACCAATGGCCCTTAAACTATTGTATGCATAAGCAGAAGATTGTTTAAGGTTGTTGTATAGTTTTTTGAAGGTACAGTCAAACTACCATATAGCGAATCTCAAAAAGTGCAGTGCTTAGAAAATAAATTCTTTATATAGAAAACTTCGCAGTACAAAAGTTAACTGTAGCGAGTTTCGACTGTATAACAGATTTATAACACACAATAACAAACAGTAACTTTAATAACTAAGCTATATCAATTTCACAAAGTCAGTTTCAATAACTTACACAATAATGATGGCGATAAACACTTTCCAAGTTTGTATCTTCCAAGCCCAAGTAGAATTTAAACAGACGGACATTGCTCATAACCGATAAACTCTTTTCCCATCGGGATCAGAACATAATAAATAAACACAATGTCACACATATACTGTCACAGTTGGTGCCATTTGAGCTGAAGTTGCTTTGTTGCTTTTGCTTTTGTTGCTTCGTTCATGTTGCTCTCATCGTTGACGGCACTAATCAACAATTTAAATCCATTTTCCGGCGTTACCTGCCTTGCCTTGCCTTGCCTGCTTGTCGCTGCTAGTAATTTGCTTTGTAGCTCATCATTCACACACACACACACAGCACACACAGCACACCTGCTCATGTGAGTAGAGTGTCTTTTGTGCAACCGGAAATGCCGCTTTAATGACACCAAAAGGAAGTCACGCGTATTTTGTTTATAACCTGAGCCCTGGTCTCTGCGCTTCCAACTAAGTCTAATGTTTAAACTTAATACCTTTAGCCATGTTATTGTTCAGCACCTTCTAACAATCCCTTGTGGCAGCAGCTATGTATGTATGTGTGGGATGACAGCACATCCAACCCCTCCCCCCCCCCCACAACACAGACACACACACACAAACACCTAACACAAACACATTCAAAATTCTGGCTTCAAGCGCGTAAATCACGAACGGATGTGCCTACGTGCCCGGCGTAGCTGCGATTCTGTAAGGCTAACAGAATGCAAAGCGAGAGTGTTCGAAACACACACATACACACACACACACACAAACACGCCCAAACACTCTATGCTCTATTGGGCATAATTAGTTTCAAATATTTGCGCTGAAGCAAATTTCATTTCATTTTCGTTAACGCGCTTCCCCTAATTCCCATTTTAACTCAAGGCTCTAAAAAGAAACGGGGCATAATGAGAACATCATTGTTATACTTGGGTTACCATTGACTCTGTCTGTGTGTGTGTGTGTGTGTGTGGGAGTGGAATTGTGAGTGTGTTTGGAATTTTCAATTAAACCTGGTGACCTTTGAGTAACGTTTGGTAACGTTCGCTTTGAAGATAAAAGTTGAGAATGCAGAATCATAACTTTTTTACTATGTTTTTCTTTACTTTATTTAAATGCGGTAAGAAATTACATCAAAAGTTTATTTTGTTTTGAATAGACTTGTATTTTAAGCAATGTAATTGAAAAATACTCCTGGGTTTATTTGAATGTTTCTACTTTTCAAATTTTTGCTACCAATTTGTTAATTACAATTCTCTTATTTATAGGCAATTAGGCAATAAGAAAAACTTTCCCATATTCAAACAGAAAACTCTTCTTAACACACACACACACACAGATAGAGAGAGATAAAGAGAGAGAGAGAGAGAGAGAGTTAACTGTGCGTCGTATAAATATTCAATCAAAGCTACTGAAGCACAGATATAAAACTTGGTTTTCGCATTGGTGTCGCTCTTGCCTGCAAAACTAACTGCAAACAACAATAAAAACTCTATTAAATACGCATAAATTAGAGTACGATGAGGCTTTATCTGAGGTACTGAGGGAACGTATACATACATACATACCTGTCTGGATTTACAGCTAGAATTAATATTTCCCTTTCTCTCCCTCTCTTCCTCTCTCCCTATCGCTGTATCTCTCTCTCTCCCAAAGTTCATGAGCAAACTTTTATGCCGTTCTGTGGCTTTGGCAGTGGCCTCTGTGTGTGTGTGTGTGTGTGTGTGTGGATGGGTGGGTGTGTGTTTGTGGGCTACCTCATTCGCATTCAAATCAAATGAACACATTCACGACTCCAGCCACAAAATGCAATGAATTCAATGTGAAAGTTTTAAGAGGCAAAAAGAGTGGAAGGGATCATAAGGGAGGATCACCGCACCTGGACCTGACCTGTGCGGCAAATTCGAACAGTTTTTGTCTACGTCTCGGGTGCTAAGCCTGCCCGGCCTTGGTCGCATAAAAGTTTAGACAAATTATGCATTAGACAGTTAGTTAGTTAGTAGTTGAGGGCCAAGTTAAGGGGCCGACACTCAAATTTTGTTGCTTCTGCATAAGAACCGCACATTTATGGCCAAGTGTCGTAAATTGCAAACAACCTCCACACCCCACCCACCACAAAAAGAAACCTAACTTACAGTGACACAAAGAAGCTAACATTGAAGGACGAACAGAATGCTGCTGTAAAAGTGTCAAGCTTTGAGTGATTTTGTCAGGTTGAAGTTAGTTGGATTAGCTCTACACTTAACGACAGACTGACGAACAAGTTGTGTAAATATTTAGCCAGCAAATTGATGAAAACATTCGAAAACGTATGCAGCTTAACCTTACCTTATAAGTCATGAATCTAGATTAACACTGCACTTCCAGTTTATAAAATTATTACCAACAACAAATAATAAGCAACTGAAATTGCTTTAACTTGGTCTTATTTATACGGAAATTTGTTGATGACTGCTCGAATTGCACTCTAAGCTGATTTTATTCTGACACATAGATTGTATTTAAGAGCGGAAATACGTTGCACATTTATTAGCTGAACTCAATAATGCTCAATAACAAACGAATACACAAGTAGTTATTTGAAAGCTTATCAATTCAACAGTTTTCCATGTCAATTAGAATCGACATTAAATTTATTTTGCATAGAATAATCCCGAAAAACTTGTCTAAAATCCTTAAAGCGTTTCCACTCAAACACCTTGTGCTCATGAACCCAGGGAATACGAGAGACTGCTTGATAATTTCTAAATAAATGCAACAATAAAATAAATTTTATAAATTTGATGTTGAAAGTGCTTTCAAATTTACCAATACTTGACTTTCGAATAATGAATTTTAGCTTTAAATTCTACATTAAATTTGAGAAATTCTCAAGAGAAATAGTTAAGGTACTTTGTGATGGGCGTAGAGAGGGTTTTAATTTAAAAAAGGGGAGGTAAGCTTAATCTATAATAATAATAAATGGTTTGCGGAAGTTTTGCAAAACGCTTCTCATTATTAACTCTTCTATTTCCGATTAGTTTACGATGCTGACCTGATTGCCCCCTCTGCGTTTGTGAATTCATTCACACTTGATGATGCTTTAAAACCAAAACTTGTAGAAATACAAATCTAAAGAGCTCATAAAACATTTGATGGCAGTCACAGACAGACAGGCAGACACACACACACACACACACCGAATGTGGTGAGATTTTATGTGTCAAGCGGAAATTGCACTGTTAGCAGCCATCAGTCAAATCACATATCATAACCGGTATGAATTTGTAAGGGTTAGTGTTTGTGTTGGGTTGTAGGTTGAGCGTTGAGGGTTGCTATTAACGAAAGCAAGACAGCAACAAATAACAAGCGATAGAAATTTTAATTCTCACGTAAGACCCTCAAGTACGCAACTACAAAATATTAGACACTTAAAAGTTATCAAGAAATTGTGTGCCATTGAGAGGATTTATTACGCTTGTCCTTTTAACAAATTTTGCGCATTATTTACAGGTTTTTTTATTTTGCCAGCACAAACCGCAATCACACACACACACATACGCACACATACATACATACACACAATCAGTCAGCCAAGCATTTATTTATGCTCCCTTAGTTCAGGGTTTCATTTCAGTTTTTGTGCAGCTTAAACATTTTTTAAAAGTCACCAACACTCACGAATTTGTCAATCTCTATGAAAGAGGGATAAAAAAGGCGGCAAAAGCCAAAAAAATAAATAAAATTTATATACGTATGTATGAAAAGTAACCCCAAATACCGAGCCGTGTGTGTGTGTGTGTGTGTGTGTACTCCTGAACCCACATGCTGTCTGCCAATCCTTATTGACAGCAGCACTTCCGCCTTGAGCCCCATAAATTAAACTCATGTGCCACAAATTTATTTCACCCAACGCGTAAAAATGTGTGTTCGTGTGTGTGTGTTCGTGTTTGTGTGTGTGTGTGTGTGTGTGGAAGAGTGTATGTCGAAAGTTTCAAAGTGAAAAGAGACTATTATATCGAATCGAAAAGGCAGGCGCCATATACAGGACGCACTTGGCGTAAGCGCTTTCTCTTACCATTTAGTATACGGTAATTGACATGTAATGCGGTTACGATTGACAACAACAACAACAACATAAGCAACAACCAATGCCTTGACTTGGCGATTGGCAACAATGTTGCCCACATCCGGGTCGCCATTTGGACTTGCCCTTGTGACAGTGCTGTTGTGTGTGTGACAAATATCCAGCCATTCACTGAGCCAAAGACCACAAAAGCATACGCCCCGTAAAACTTAGCGACAACTTAAGGCGCACAGTGTCAAGATGTATTAAGCTACAAAATAAAACATACAAGATGAAAGACATTAAGAAAAACTGCAGAAAGCAAAAGCAAATATAATATATATAACATTATATCATTTTTTCATTATGAAAAGATTTTAATATTTAATGTTTAAATAGTTTACTCTTATGGCCCTAGCCACACAGTGACTGCTTGCGTCTGGCTACAAAAAGCAACTCAAATGAAATGAACCCTATGAAAAATGGCCAAAGTGTTTGCCAAGAAATGTTTGGTTAGGTTTTTGCCCGGCCAACATTCACCTGACCATTGAGGCGTACACTTGGCCAAGGCAATCGAACGTCGTCGGCGCGAAAGCAGCAGCATCTACAACAACAACAACAACAACAAGAACAACAAAAACAGCTACAGCCACAGGATGTCAGCATAAATCAAAAAGCAAAGGCAACCTCGAAAAACGAGGCTGCTAGAGCAAGCATAAGAAATCATTTCTAATCCCAAAAGTTCGTCCGTAAGCTTTTTACGTATCAGCTATCAGCAGTGCAGGCAATGAGAAATGTTGCTTACTTGTTACCAATTCGCAACGGGTGTTGGCCAATTTCACTACCAACATTTTTTTTTCGCAGACACCCCTTCTTCATTTGGTTATACCTTCGTTTAAAACTGTTCGGCTCTGGTTGTGGTCTGGTCTGGCTTGGTTTGGGTTTGGTTTGGTTTTGGTTTGGTCTGCCCGAGGGAGCGCATAAATTGGAGCAACCAATTTAAGGCCTAAAAACCACTTTTGGCCGTTTATATTCAGGCGCTCGATCTTTTTTTCTTTGCGCAACTTAAATACCAGGACATTGGCTTGCCGCAACGCCTGCTGGGGTATTTGTCCTGTGCTCCTCCAACATTTCCTGTTGCCTTGTCTCGTCGCCTTCTCTAGTTTATGGCGCCAGGTAAGCACGTGCAAACATTTGTCGTGGTTATTTCGTTTGGATTTGAATCGTTTTGCCTCGTAGTTTACAACCTGCTGATGGGCCCCGACTGTCACTGATAATGCCCGACAGTCGGCAGTCAGCAAGCAGCAAGCAGCAGCAGCTACGTTTACCTTCACTGGGCCTTAACTTGGCTTTTCGGATTGTTGCGTTAATAGTCCGAGCGATAAGATTTGCTTCACACTGACTGACTGCCTTTGTTATTGAAACGGATGGGGGGAACTAGGTGCGGTCAATGTTGTTGGTGATGGGACTATTATGTGCCATTGGTTTTTTATGTGCCTATTTAGTGTAAGTTGTGGCATTTATTAGTGAATCTTTAAAGTATAAGCATTAAAGATGATTTTCGAGTTTAATATTTGGTGTGAATGAAAAATAATGCAAATAATATATAATTAATTATAATGCTCGCAATATTTCAATATTAACCTTGCTTTATTTTAATACCCCTATGTATTTGGACTTCTCCCATAAGTTTAAATAACACAATCACAAGACAAATGAAATTAAGTTGCACTAACTCTAAGCTAGTTGGCATCAAAGGGGATGCATATATCTTAAGCACACTGGCAAGGATCAAGTAGTGCCAAGCTATCAAGTGGTGCCAAGTTATTCATTTTACTGACTAGAACCCAGTTAACCCTATGACCTCGCTAAGAGCCAAGTATTCACACAACATAAATGTGGAGACCGCAAAATAGTTGCCAAAACAACTTAAGCAGCACATTTGATATGACTCAAAGACGGCATGGCCATCTTAAGGACCCTTCCCTCATAGAGCTTGAGTGTGTGTTTGTGTGTGTGTTTGAGTTTGGGCTTGTGTGCAACAACTTTCAGGACATAAATCTCTAAAATGCCGTGCGTTAAACAGCTGATGTTTTATGGCGTGCTGAAGAGGCCGTCGAACTGCCGGCTTGAGTAAATTGCATTTCTTTCTTCTTCTTCTTCGTCTTCTTCTTCTTATTTTTATTTAATTTTATGTTTTATTTTTCGCTCTCAACTTTGGTAGTTGGAATTTCAAATTTTTCTTTGGCAGTAGCGTGTCTACATATTATGATTTTCGCTCGCTGCGCTGGGCTGAAGGAACATATTCACATATTCACATATTCATATATGCCCCCGAAAACGGTGCCTTAATTTAAGCATAATAAGTGTTATGTGTTGGTGCTGCTCGGTCACGCTGGCGTATGATGAATATTCATAATGCCAAGCAGCAGCAGCAGCCGCAGCGTCTCTCTGGCAGCTCAGAAGTTTGAACAAACAAATGAAAAATGAATTTCCTGCTTATTTTTATGCTTGGCATATGTTGAATGCTTCACTCGACTTGCTTGCACTTCGCATATTTCGGTATCTGTGTGGATGTGTGTAACAAGGCGGACAAAAGCAGAGCGTGAATAAATATTACTCATACGAGCTGTTGTGCAGCATTCTATGATGCCAGAAGCAAGTATTTACACCTACAATGCTGCAGCACAATCAAATGTTACATAAATGTATACAAAAAATAAATGCATTATATGCATAAAAATGTTTGTGGGCGTGAGTAGGTATGTGTGCGGCATATTCTGCAACAAAATGGCTGCTGCCACAACAACAACAACAACAGCAACAAGAATAACAATAGCAGCAGCAGCTAGTGCCGTCTGCAGCCACACTCATAATGATTATCCATTGAAATGGAAATGCCAGGCAAGGATTTAATATAATTCCCAATGCGTAAAGTGCGCTGTGAAAACTTTTCACACCCCAACACCAGTTTAAGAAGAAAACGACGAAGATGAACAAGATGCAGCAGCAGCAGCAGCAGAAGCAGAAGCAGCAGCATCGTCACAATCAGACAAGAATGCATCTCCACAGCATGAATTGCAAGGCGAAGAATAGAATTCAATTTAAATAGATTTCCGCTTAGAGGAAATTTAAAAAGTGCAGCAAAAAGGCAATTGTTAACGCAAACTGAAGCTGCTTTTCTTCTCAGAATGAGTATGTATATGTGTATGTGTGTGTTTGGCACGTTGATTGAAAAACTGCTAACTACATACACTTAGTGTACACAAAAACTAACACACACACACACACACACACAAACACACACCCACACAGGCAAATAGAAACCAACACAAGTGTTAGTAAAGGTATTGCAATAGTCATGCATTGAAATGAGAGGAAACCGGAAAAGTAAAGAGAAAAAAAAATGTAACCGATGTCTTACACTTTAGTTGATGAAGACGATATATAAATTCTCTCTACAACATACTTAAACTCGATAAACTTCAATTTAAAAATTTACCTAAAGATAAAATATTTTTAGAATAAATTTGCTACTTACTTTTCTCGCCTTCTTAAATTCATTATACGATCGAAAAAAGGTATCGATATGTGATTTTTTTTTCACTTTTTCTTATCAAAAGCAACACTATTGAAAAAGCTTGTAGGATAGCGCCCGTTTGCTGCATTGGCAACGTTCAAAGTCTCGCACAAAGGCAAAATGCTAAGCAAACGTGCGTGCGAGAAAGGTAATTGAAAAATAGTTTCCGTTTCCCATTGCCACTGCCAATGCCATTTCCACAGCACTAGTTTTTCGACAATTGCATTTGCTAACTCGCCCATCTTCAATTGCCAGTTTGCCAGTTTGCCGGTTGCAATTGAAATGCTTCTTAAGATGCTATAAACGCTCCAACTTGATTCCCTCTTTTGTGCTTGAGATGTAATTTAAATTGGGTTTATTTTAAAACAAATTTTGTTTAACGAAATAAATGTAAAATGAATTGAATTAGTTAGAGAGTAAATATATATGTTTGCATATGGTAAATATGCTGTGACCGCTGGCAATAATTTAGTAATAAATTTATGGTTGACTGCTGGCCACATGCTGAGCACATATTTTAGTGTCGACCAAATCACAGCGAACATCAAATACAAATCCGGGAGCACACACCGCGCGGCTGGAGCAATTAAACAAAATAATTAACATTTTATGACGCCCGTCAGAGTTTGATAAATGGCAAATGGAGCATTTCATTAAAGTCTTGCATACTTTCGAGCGTTATGCTAATGGCCAAGCGAAAGCAAAATGGAAAAGGAAGCGAACATGCAACATGAAAATGAAAACTCAACCGCAGACTTGCATGGCAACTTTTAATTACACTTCACAAGTGTGAGACGTGCGTAGGTGGTCGTAAGTCTGTGTGTGTGAGAGTTCGAGTGTGTTGCATTTGCATGTATATGACAAGCCAAGAGAAAGAGAGAGAAAGAAAGTTGAGCGCGCTGAGCAGAGCTAGCAAAATGTAAGTAATGACTAAATGCGTACTCTGACAGTTTAACATGACAAAAATGTTCCCTTTTTCCGCTGAGCTTGATAAATGATATGGGCGACAACAAGACGAACAAGAAACAGAGAGCCAACTACAACGTTGGCAGCATGTCCCCAAAAAGTTGCTGGACTTCACTTTGTTGCTAGCCAAAGTTATTGTTGCTGTTTTTTTTTTTATTCTGCTGCTGGACAAACATTTGAGTGAATAAAGGGGATTTTCGGCATAAATACGCAAACACCTCGAAGCACACACACACACACACACACACACACACACACACAAATTTACAATGAATATGAATACTGTGAGAATGTTAATGCGAAAAAGCAAAAGACCAAACGAAAAGGATAAGCTCCCACGACGTTGCTAAGCGCTGAATGAATTGAAATAAAATGGCTCGAAAGAAACAAAAACAAAAAAAAAAATATGAGAAATAGAATAAAATAAAACAAACAACGAATGAAAAGGCGAGATTATTATTTATGACTTTGTGACTGGGGGCAGCTGTTAATGCTGAACTTGAACATGTTTTTTTCTGTTTCTGAGTGTTCTCCGTATAAAGGTTTTTGTTTTAGATATATTTTTATATACCCTTCACAGCTTTATTAACATGCAAAAATATTTTCTAGCTAAAAACAAATATGTATAATACCGCTCGCAAAAAGAAAAAAAATCACATAAAAATGGTTACTTTTTTTTCTTTAGATTTAAAAATGTCTTACTCTAACAACTCGATGTAATTTTCAATATACTCTGAGTGCTTCAGACAATCAGGACAAAAAGCAAATGCCCATTTCGTGGCACTTTAATTGGTGTAAAGCATAATTAATTAACCATTGTTTTTTGCTCACCCTAAGAGGTCTCGAGGCAACAAAATTAATGTGCTCACATTTCTTTTTGTTGTGTGTCTCTGCTTTTAAGCTGATTTCCGTTGTTGCTGTATTTTAAATATTTAAAACACAGCAAATGAAATTCTTATTAAGCCTGCAACAAGAAGCCCAAGGAGTGTCAAGTGACCGAACAAGGGAGACCAGTGGCAAATGCAGGGAAAGGTTCCGGGAAAAGAGAGGTGTTAAATACGAGATGAAGTCACTGCAGGCTTTTGTTGCTGCCCCGCTGACTGTGCAAATTGTAAGTTTGTTTCATTGATTTTCGTCACACACTTGGACTCAGTGGCATCCTTATCCTCATCCCTATCCTTGGCACGACTATCTGCCATGGCTGCATTTTTAATGCGCAATGCAGTCGAGCCCTGTTGGCCAAATATTTAATAAAAAAATTTCCTTAAATGCGCATACGCTGCATGTAACTGACCCACGGCTTGTACACAGTACAGGCTTAATACCACTTAAATAATTATTATATATGGAATTTCTCGACAGAGCAAATATTTAAATTTATTGATGATATTGTGCACTCTTGCTTTCAATATAAATAAACAGTGATTTAAAATATTCATTCGCAATTACCAACTCTTTGATCGGTACAGTTGCGTGTGTAGTTTAATACAATTCTTGAATCCTTTTGCATTTTTGCTTGGCATGCGACCAATTATTGAGTTATTCTTCTACGTTCTGCGCTGCGTGCCATCAGTGCCGTGTTGGCAGCACGCAACGTAAAGTAGTAGACAAACTCGATGGCGCTAAGGATGCTGGCGCCAAGAAAGAGACCAAGAATGCCACCAATTGATACAACAGTGTCTAGACTGGTACGCAGCACCTGACGACGATATTGATCTGTAGGCCAAATTGGCATCAGCAGCGTAACATTAGTGTCCCGTGATTTGGTTTTTACCCTAAATGTTAGCCAGATTAAATATATTTTGGTATTGTGACAGATAAATAAGAGCTTACATATTGTGATCCTCAAAGATGAGTCTAAGATCACCCTCGGTGCAGGAGGGCAAACAATGACAGTCGTACAAAGGTGATTTATAATTCAACATTTGTTTAACATCTTGCTTGATCATTGAAACTTTCTCCAGACACAGATAGCCAGTAAAGTCACAGTCGGGAAAGCGCGGATCGCTGTGCGGTAACATATTGTAAATGGTGCAGTTGCACAATTGCATTTGATACAAACGTGTGCAATCACTAACGCATGCACTGTAACTGTACGCTTTGTACATGCTCCACGGCTGAACCTCATCGGGGAAGTAGCAATCGCGAGCTTCGACTGGAATGTCCTTCATATTCGGATCATTCACCATTTCCTCCTTGTGAAACTGCAGTGACTTTTGTTGACCCTCGAAAACCACAATGCTCACTGATGGCAATGGTTGGTTTGTGATATCCTCCTCATTGCGCACACTTACAGATACAGCTCGCGCCAAATTCAAACGCATCTCCGGTTGACTGCCACGATCTAACATGGCCGGCAACCAATGGTCGGAGTCGGGTTGGTTATTCTGCAGCGAGTTGAGCAAGAAACATCTTCCAAATGGTGTCAGCATGGGCAGAAAGTATTTGCAGCAATCGAAGGGTTCATGCGACAATCGACATTCGATAAATAGATCCGAGCAATTAAACCCATACTGAGAAAACATTGGATGCAACAATTGGATGATTATTTTAACTAAAATCCTACCATTTTTGCAAGGTTTCGATAATTTCTTTTCGGACACTTTGCACATTTCTCACAATTGTCGTAGGGATTGCAGCGTGCGAACATGCCCATTGTATATTGAACAGGAAACAATATAAACGATAAATATGACTCCACCTCCCAATTGTAGGGCCCATCAATGTCCGTACCCAAGCTGTAAAAAGTTGCCAGCATATCAAGTTTTATGTAATTTCATTTTCACATACCTTTCCACATAGTTTTCCGCTTCTTTCGATAGGTCGGTCTTAAAGCGCCACTCACAAACGCTTATCGATGGAAATTTGAGCAAGGCAAAAGGTGACAAACTTTCGTGAACGATGCTGACAGCACGTGAATTAAAATCACTCTGATACTGATTGATCAATTCATAGACCCCAAATGTCGATGCAATAATGCAAAGCAGCCAAAAAACACGCTCCGTTGGATGTAAGCTTCAGAGTTGTTATAACAAATAATTCAACTTATATTCAAAGTATAAATAAGACTCACTTGTGATTGGCTATATAGGAAAATCCCGCCAGACTACAATTTTGGCAGTACTCCTTCAAGTAGTTCACAAATCTGAAGCCCAAACCATTCTTTGGCTGATTTTTTTCCATCTCCCGCGCCATGATATCCTTTGTAAATCACCAGCAGACTGACTTCAGACTTTTCCACAGTTACGTTTTTTATATAAATGAGAATTTCCGTGCATATCCTGAACGTTAATTTAATTGCTTATTCGCTTGCTTGTTTCAACCATTTTTGGTTTGGTAAACTTCGCTGGCTGTGAACTGGCACTTGTGGGCTGGTTAGCTGCATGCGAAAAGCTTTTAATTGGTATTTGTATTGTGCAGGTGTCGTAATAAGGATTAAAGTCACACACCCCACCACACACACACACACACACACACACACACTTGGGCATATCTTTAATATATATTCGTATGAATATCCATGCATTCTCGAGCCCCACAAAATTACTCATTTATTTGTGGGCTTAGTACAGGCGACAAATATTTCAGCTTAACCTTTGTTATATTATTTTATAGTTACCAAATAAAATAAAAACTCTACATCACTTTGAAATCACTTGTTTAAGCACTGTGATAGTGTACAAAATTTATACACGTAATTTGTTTCGTACCTCTATCAAAATGCTATTAAAATCACCTGTCTGTCACCTGTGCAAATTTTCATAGCCATAGTTCGTAAAATTGTTAGCGCCAGTAGCGACATAAAACTCCTGCTCAATTACAGCTGGTAGTCAGGCTTGCAGCAGCAGCAGCAGCGGTGAAAAAGCGACCCATTCACACTGGAACACCCCAACACCCACACATAGACACGCATAAACATGCATGAACTCTAAACTCGAAACTTAAACACTCAACGCAAAATGTAGTCGACATGTTTTTGGTGCTTAGAACTCGACGCTAAATTAGAATTATGCAATTACGACTCATTTACGTTGTTTGCTGGCTGCGCTGAATAACACTTAAAAACAATTAGAGTGCTTATTGAAATTTGAAACGCTGCAACATGCAATGTGCTCCATGCAACAGTAATGCAATCATTTTAATTATTTATGTGCCAAAACATGCAGTTAAATTGTTTTGGTAATCGCAGTAAAGCGCAATAAACAATGCAGCCAACGCATTGTTAACAACACCCACACACCATTTTTTCACCTTCTCCAAACGGACAATTTACCTTTTCCTTTACTGAACATAAAACATTTTAGATGTTTTAACATTTGTGAGAATTAATTGAAGGTATTTCGTGGCGAGTTGCAACTCCAAAGATTTAATTTATCGCAGTATGAGTCAAGAATTTTGATAAAAGTTGGAAAACAACCGAAAAAAAAGCATTAAAGCTTGAACATAATTCTTAGTACTGCAACTTTAATTGCAATTTATAACCATAATAATTGATATCACAATTAACAAAAACAAATCTATGATTGGCTGCTGATTTAACATTTCAACTTACTATTGTGTTTCATCAATATGTGGGCTTTACCCTCACACAATGAAACAAAAGCACTTATCATTTATACACCCCACTCTATATAACCAAACACTAACAGTCCGTTATTTTTACACTCGAATTACCTGGTTTGGTTTTTATTTTTCATTTTTTATGACGGGCAACGCGAGAGCAGTCATGTTGAATGAATGTTCAATAAAGTTGTTTTTTATTTATTTTTATATATTAATCGAGCTTGTTTTTGCACTTTGTTGAAAGCGCGCAAAACGTTAAAAGAGACATTTAAATAAAGCCAAAAGAGAAATATTTACGTAACAATAAATAATACAGTTAATAAACAAATTGCAACAATTTGTGAAGCATGCATTCAGTAATGGCTTCGTTTTGCATTTCAACAATCAAATGTTTAATCTAGCAAAAACAAAGCAATGCAATACTGGAACAATATTGTATGGTACTTTACACACTTGTTTTATTTAAACGGATCAATTTTCATTGTAATTGTAATTGTAAACTGTCTAACAATATGTTGCTTGACTTCGGTTTTAACATTGTTGAATAAGTTTCGTTTGAATTATCGATCAATCTATATTGTGTTCAATTTAGATTGTTGTTCAAATACAGACTACCTCCAAGCAATTCCGTGTAACTTCAGTTATGCGGCTAACAATTTGAGTGGTAAAAGTGCTCTCGTATTTTGTAAAATATTGATGTTGTTGCTGTTAGTTGTTGCTGATGTTGTTAGTGTGTCCTACCTACGCTGTCAGGCAAGATACGCGAAAGAGAAAGAGAGAGAGAGAGAGATTCGGTGCACTTTCCGGTGCGGATTGGGTTAAAAACGTGTCACATTTTTGGCAGTTGTTTTTTGAAGTCAGTTGCAGCTTTGTTAATTTGCATTTTGTAGGAAGCTCGATGCGTGGCACCAACAACTTTGCAGGTGTATCGATAAAATGTCAAGCGCAACATAGCAGCCACAACAACATTTGACAACAACAGACGACAAGGCAATTTAAATACTAACTAACATGTGTATGAATAGAGGTAGCTAACATACAGATATCTTTTTTCGGAGAGGGGGATGGGGCTGGAGTGAGCGCTGCGCTGCGGTTGTAGCTGATGTCGACACACACAATTAACTTGAAAAATACTCCAAGCCATGTTAAGTGTCAATTAGTTGGCATCATTTAAGCGCCGAGAAAACGATTTTAGCCAAGTGAAATCAAGAAATATTATTTACACTTTACATTAACATTAACCAACGTGATTTATTTGATAATAATCAAAGATTTTCGGACAAGCTATCAACTAAATCAAAGTTTTAAATCTGCTTGGCTTAAAATCAGAAGTTCAAGGATTTACATTATTGCCTTAAAATTATTCACATAAATAACATAAGGCGACATTCGTACATGATTTTTGCAGGCTGTGCACATTCGAAAAAAACTTGAGCGAAAAAAACAAAAAAAAAACCAATCCTTGCAACTTATGGGTCATTAAAAGCAATGTTGTTTTGGTGCCCCTCGACGCTGAACTCACATAATTTGCAAACATTTCAAACTAATAAATGAAATTGATTTTGGCCAAGCGCAAAACTAACCAAAAAAGGGCAGCCGCAATAAACAAAATCGAGAATCAATAAAAATCAAAATGATATAGGTAAAACATGAATGCCCAAATATAATATGCAGCCACAAACAATAAACGTGGCCAAACGATAAATGACAAAACAGAAACAACAACAGCAACAAACAAATAACAAAAAAAAATATATGTGTGTGGAAAAAAAAAGTCGTGTTCAAGTACCACGTTTCGTCGTCTAAGCGACGGGACGGGCAAGCGGCAGCGCCTGCCACAATTGTTGTTGTTTTTGCTAGGGCCATGCCCCTTGGCACTCAACCCACCAATCACGCCCTCTGCAGCCACCTTGACTGCCAGCCTCCCTGCCATGCTTGTGCAAACAAAATGTGGTTGTTGTGTTTGTGTTTTTACATGCGCTGACAATATTGCAACAATGTCGTTCAACGTTCAAAGCATAACAAACAAATGGCCCAAAAAAAAAAACAAAAAAAACTAACCCAACACAATTACAACAACAGCACCAATAGATTGAAGTGAACTAGACGAGAATGATAAACACAATAATATCCTACACACACACTTTCTTAGTAATTTATTTTCCAAGCTGTGCAAGCATTTCATTTTGATTTTCATTTCATGCTTTACTTTTTATCACATTTTAGACAGGGTATAGAAACTATCCTAAACATTGCGGTAGGGCCTGATGTCAACGGCACGTAAGCAATTGCCAGGCCAGAATGGGCACAAGTGGGCGCTACTTAAGGGCTAGATTTAAAACAAGGAACCAGTTTGCAGGCTGCTTGAGCTTTAAGTATTAAAGTCGTCAGGAGAAAGACAAGAAAGCCAACGTAGATGCAATAAAAAGCCAATAACAATGCAATAATCATAACAATAACAACTTCAAACCAAAAAGGCTACCCCACAACTGCAACAGAGGCAACAACTGAGCGGCAACAGTTGCTGGCAATATCAGCGATAAAAGTTGTAACAATTATCATTTGAAAGTGCATTGTTACAGTTGTCAGAAGCGACGCTCAAGTGGCTGCTACAGCAGACAGCAGCAGCAGTAGTAGCGGCAACAACAATACAAAACACGACAGCAACGACTGCGACTCGTGCCGGCAACAACAGCAACAATAATAACAAAAAACAACGACAAGAAGCAAGTTGTCGACGTCAGCGCGCTGTGGCAAATTAATATGCAGAAACTGCAGCAATTGCAATTTGTTGTAAATCGCTTGAAGAAACAATGAGCAGAAGAAATATATTTTACATATTGCGGCATAAATTTCCATGATTATCGCTGAAGAATATCAATTAGCTTGTCGCTGGCAACGCGTATTTCTATGGCTTACTTTGGTTGCTTTGCTCGGGGCTATTGTCTAATGTGGAGCAGGCGTACATAATGAGTTATAGAATTGTCATTCACATGTTATTGGATTGAATGAATTATGGCTAAGCCGTCGATGCATTTTAAGTGCGTTGCTTCTTGAATAACAAATAAAAATATTCGATTGAATTAAGTCATAAACTAAAAGTGCATGACATAAAAAGAAAGTTCAAACAAATCTAGAAAAAACAAGTAAGAAGGCTCTAGTCGAGAAATCTCGACTAGACGATACCCTGATCCCTATACTTTACGCGTACAGTCAGTGCTTGCAAGCATGTGTGCGTGTGTGTACGACCATACTGCATACTGCATACTCAACTTCAAGGTTCCATATCTCCGGTGTTTCTTAACCGATTTTAATAAACATTTCACAGATTGTTATTATTTTGGTTAATAATTCAAATGTCATCTAAAATTTTTTCATATTCAAGAATTTATTGTTATCGATCCCATGTGTATATCGAAAACGGGATGAGTTATCGAAAATCGAAAACAAACTTGTACTGCCTAGGGATTAGGCGAGCTTAAGTTCCAAATCTGGATTCTCTAGCTCTTATAGTCTCTGAGATCGACGCGCTAATACATACAGACAGACAGACAGACAGACAGACAGACGGACGGACAGACGGACAAATCTATATCGACTCGACTGTTAAAGCTGATCAAGAATATATACACTTTATAAGGTCGGAGATGCTTCCTTCTGCCTGTTAAATACTTTTGCTCAAAACCATTATACCATTTTTTCCCATTTTTAATGGGGTCAGGGTATAAAAATATCAGATGTCTTACCAGCTAATAAAAAAATGTATTTAATAAAATTAATAATATTTCAAAAGTCGCACAAGATTGGTTTATTGATAAAAAAAAAAAAAAACATCAAAAAATAAGAAATTTAGAGAGTCGTTAAATTATTCACACTTGACATTTCATCTTTAGCTCGATTCTTTGGCCTTCATAATCAAGCTGCAGCTTCAATTTAAATAACCCTGCCCAATTTTTCATAGCAATTAAAGCAATTAGCTTCGACGACGAAAACCAAAAATTGTTGTTCGTTTTATTATTGCAGCCACATAAATCTTTTCATTAAAGTTCAATTAATCTCGAGCTTCCTGTCATAGCGCATAAATCTCATAACACACAAAGTGGAGCCAGAGACAAAAGCTAGAGATACAATTACCAGTGCAGTCAAGGACACACACGCACCCAGAGAAAGCAGTCATGCAAGTTATTTGTCATCAAGGTGGGTGCTACACACACACACACACATACATACACAAACGCATACATACAAAGGGCAAACAAATGTGCAATGTGTTGTACTTACAACAAAATTTGCCACGCCTACAGCTTATAATACAGCAGTAGCTATGACATACCCAAGCCACCCACTCAACTAGAAACAGGTAATAACAGTGTTTGGCAGTAAATATTTGCATGAGAGAAGTGCGCGTGAGAGGCACGAACTTTTAAAAATGCTAAGAGAATCTTAAGCCAGGTAAAGAAAAGCATTAGAAAATTTATTAAATATATTGTAAATTTTATTGAGTGTGAAAGGAATTAATAATGTTAAACAAATAAACTTAAAACACTTATACATCCTGGTTTGCAGTTTGTGTCACGCTGCATATGCCCATCTGTAGACAACACAAATTGCAGCTAGCACTGAGCAGGTGGCAATGCCGTAGCTACAACATCCGAAGCGTCGCTGAGCTGACCACCAAGTGCTTTCCACTCTGATTACATTTTCAGCAATGCCAACAGAGCAGAGACATAGCACCCGAAGTCCGTGGTCAGGTGCAGTGCACGACATAGGCGTGTCTGTGTCTGTGGCTAGTGGGCGTGGGTGGGCTTTTGGGCGTGTTTGTGTTTCTGCCAGGCAATTAACAAGCAATAAAAGCAAGCAGCAGTCAGCAGGCAGGCAGTCAGCACGCAGCGTTGATAAATGTTTTGTCGCTTAACAAAAGTGCCAGGCATGCAATTAACCAAATAGATTTTACAACGCCCAATTGAATTCAACTGCAGCTTGTAAATTGTAATCCTGATTGATGCGGGTGCAAGTTGGCGACGTGGCAAGCACGTCTTATGCCTGAACTTTTGCCAAAAACTATATATATATAATATGTATATATGTATATAAGTTCAATGCACGCTTGCACTTTGCATGCCAAATGCGGCAATCAACACCTGAACAACTTTTCGACACGCTCGATTCTGACTTTTATGAATGAAGAAGTGAGTCAGCGGCAAGCCGCTAACAGAAAGCAGGCAATGTCTGCGTGGGTGGTCACCCAACACGAAATGCATATTAACAAAAGCCAAAGCCAAAATACAAGTGCACAAAAAGTGTTACACGACTTACGAGCGCATTCATTGACTGCAAATCGAAACGTGCGCCGGGCCAACGCCAACGTCAAAGTTATAACGTTAACGTAACCGCCAACGCCATTGACAATTACCAGCTGCTGGCTGACTGAGTGCCTGGGTGACTTTGCTTGGCAAGGTTATGGCCCAGAGCCGCGCAAATATTTGGCATGCCGAACGACAAAAAATATATATAAATTGTATGCCATTTCATTATGCATACGCAACGTAAGCCCAAGCAAAGAATTCAAACAAAGGAAATTACGGAGTGTGAAAAATAAATTGAAATATGCAGACCAAGCGGCTTACTTACGATAAGTGCACAACGCACAGTGGAATTAGAGATTTATGCACTTTTTTTAAACTTTTTTGCTAAGTACTTAAAGCCCATTGAAACATTTGTTCATTTTAATTACATGCTGTCTCGTCAGAAAATATTATTTATGTAAAAAAAAAGTTTATATGATACACATAAATTAAAAAACATTACATGTCCATTTCCAATTTAATGAAGTTTATGTTACTTTAATGTAAGCTGTTAAAGAATAAAAAAATTCAATTGAATTAAAGAATCCTTTAAGTGTTTTCATTGTAAGAAAAGTTTAAAGAAAACAAATTAAATATATTTTCAGTTATTTCATAGCCACTGTATGGGCATAAGTGGCGATACCATTTTGTTTACAGACACCCCACAGTTTAAAATAATTGCCAACGGGTGGCATGCCACACCAAAGTCGCATCACCCCATAAATGTTGTGCTCCAGTGCGCCCCGATGGGAATCTGGAATGGCCAACGCCGCTAAATGTCACACGCATATAAGCGGAATTATGACAAGCATTTTAACGACTGCTACTGATATGCGCCTCTGGGCGGGGCTGGTCGGGGCTGGTCGGGGCGTTATACCAACGCTACGGCTACCCGTAAGCCCATAACAAGCAACGCAAAATTGAAACCCAAACATAGCAGCTTGCTGCCTGAAATGAAAACGCGACAATCGCATGGCCGATGTACGTGAGATTGCGCCTCTGTTAATTGACAAAAAATGGCCAAACTTTAAAAAAAAAAACAAAAAACGGCGGGATGGGCAGGTTGATCAGGCAACCTCTATCTCAGACATGTACATAAGTATTTATGCGATAATGCGTAAATTTTAATGAAAAGCCAAAAAGAATAAGGAAAGAAGAAGAAGACACATTTGCTTTGTGGCTCATAAAGTGTGTCAGGAGCAGGGACATACTCGACGTAGCACTCTGCTTTGGTATGCTGTGCAATCGCGTGAAAGTTGATTTAATGAAGATTTCCACAAAATGGCGTTGCCGTCAAGTGGCTGACATGTGAAAATCTGCGAATTTATGTGTGGCGCACGTGCGTTGTGGTCTAGTCATGAGGTTGCGCTTGTCTTCCTTCCTCCCGGTGCGGCTTCAATTGAGTGTATTTCACGCTTAAGTCCCTCAAAAGAACTGTTAAATGAGGCATGGGAAAATGCAAAGAAAACAATTTATATTAAACATGCTCTAAGATAAACAAATTAAGTGAAAAGTCTTTCAAAAAGCGAAAAAAGAACAAAAAAAATATGGATTAAATTTAAATTTGGAAAGAACTTTCATTTTCGAGAATGATCTTTGCTTACAAGTTCGTTGACCTTATCAGAAGCGATAACATACTAACATTAATATAATTTTTATTCTTTGAAGAACATTTTAACTATCCTTATCTTTGGACACAGATTATAATAAGCATCGAATATCAAAGCTTATTGCACTCATTGCCAATGGCCGCAAGATGCTTTGTTTGTTGTTAGTGCAACAGACTGAAAAGACTCAAAGCAACTTCAGGAGTCATGACCAAGAACAACAATGACTTTGCTGTAAGTCAGACAACTTCAATTGCCAATTGCTCGAGGTGATTCTAATTTCGGATAGCTTTTTGTGTGCGGTTGCTTGAGGCTATTTACGATATATAATCCTTCAGGGCATTATTAGTAACAAGCAAAGCAATTGCAAGCGCAGGGTCTTAAAGCCACTTGTGGCAAAGAAATGAACGTCTGTCACGACTGTTGCATGTTGCAGACAGCAACTTCAAAAGGTAGATATCAATGTGGTCATCGTGAAAATATCTTGAATTGAGTATAAGAAAGTGTAGGAAATATATACTTGATTTCAAGTTGGTATAACTTATCATCAAGTATTTTTGCTTATGCCAAACGGACAAACACCTCATCTACATATATGTACATGAAATCCCAATAAACAATGCATTGTTACAACATGACCACACACAAGCCTTTTCGCGCCAAGATATGCCACAACAAACACCCATAACACACTTAAACATAAGGCAAAAAACAAAGCAACAGCTTAACAAACAAACGAACATCAACAAACAGTGTTGCATAATTATGCAATATTGTTATGAGTTGAGCTTGGCTGGCGGGCAACCCGTGGTTTGTGGATTGTGCCGCCAATCTTTGGCGATTTAAAGGCTGATTTTGGGTTTTTTGTTTTTGTCTCTCGATTGGCTCAAATCCTTTTTTAGGCAAATTAAGCGCGAGAGAAAAAACAAAACAGTGTAGATAAAATAAAAAAAACTGTAGACAAGCAAACACGACGCAAAATTATGAACGTGATTAATTCATAGATGGTGGCGCTTAGCCATTGTTTTGGCCATGTTAAGTGCACTGCACGATGCACGACGCGGGGTCCAAGCCCCCGAGGGGCCAACCATGTTGAGCTAGGCCCCCACCGTTGACATCGCATCGCACCAACTGAACTCTGGCCAAAAGCTAAATATGATTATGTGCGCTCGATTTAATCTCAGTCGATTTATAAGCACCGCCACCCCCTCCAGGCCAGTCCAGGCCAGGCCAGACGTGGCTTATAGACGTTGCCATACTCGTCTGTAGACTGCGCTTTTTTCTTCTGTTTTTTATAATTTTTTATTGATTTTTAAAAACGACAACGCAATAGCCCAGCAATGCCTGCCAACATATGTGACCAGTTGCTGTAGCTGCCAAGCACATTAAAAATGAAGAGATTTTCCTTGAAAATTATGCCACCATGCCTGTGTGCTTGTGTTAGTGTATTATTTTGGTCAAAACGACTTTGTGCACAAAATTGGAAACCAAAAACGTCTACAAAAAACATCAAGACAAAATGCCACGCAGCAAACAGCGTGAGTAAGTCATACAGACACCCACTTTTATGATACTCGCACTCGCACTCGCACTTTTAGCGACTGCTGCTGATGCTGCCACTGCTACTGCTATTGCTACCAGTAAGTAGTTGGCGGATTACGAGAAGCCACGAAACAGACAGACAGAGACAAAGAGTCGACTGCAACAACAACGCCGACGGCAAAAAAAAAATTGGCTACTTAATTTGGTAATAACAATAATTACGCCTGACTGACTAAACGCTGACCAGCGGCATCATTGCCTGCCTGACCAAAGACCAGCTTAAGCTACAAAAAAAAAAACAACGCGCCAATTTAATATTGCCGTTAAGAGTAATCAATTGACGGTTCATTGAATGCTCTAAGTAGTTTTTGAGAAGTTAGCCAGCTAAGTCCACCATAAAGAAACAGTTAGCCAATGTGAGCATGGTTTTCACTCCACTGGTTAAAACTGTACTTATTGGATGGTTATTTAAGGGCAAGTTATTAAACAATAATTTATTGAATGACAATGGCTTAGAAATATAATTGTGTGCAAATAAATTGATGGGACACTGTTATGATTTTAATGGCTCGTAGCCTTTAAGGTAAGTAAGGTTATATTGTTGCCTCTTCTAGAAACGTTCGCTTTATTTTTATTTTTTTTATGTATACTATTTTTTCGTAAAACATCTGTTTCATCAAGGTTGAAAATAAAAGATGTTATTAAAATCATATAAAATTTAAGATTATATAAAATTTAATATTTAATATAATTATTACAATTTAATATATATGCAGAAAAGTGTATTTTATAAATAGAAAATAGAAACATGTTATGTAAGAGCATTTAATCGTTGCCAATTTAAGCTTCAACATTGAGTGCGCCGCGGTTTTCAATTAAAACGTTTAAAGATAATCAATTAATAATTTTTAAGCTACTGAGACAGCACTGTTGCTGCTTGTGCTTATGCTTGTGCCTGTTGCTGGCAGTCATCGGTGCGCTGAGTCAGCGCCACGCTCAATTAGGTGCAAAGACATTTTGAGCTGGCATCGAGTTGTTGCGAAGATTTACAGTAGATTTATTGGCTAGACGCTTTGGCCAGTTCGACGAGCAAGTAGTTAGCAGTGTCTGGCCTAATTGGCGACTCAGCTGGCGCTCGGAGCACGATGCTCGTGTTTCGGTGCTTTAATATTGATACTACATGCAGCTTACAGCTTGACAGCAAAAAATGGCTTGACTCACAAACAAACAAACAAACACATTCGCACACATCCAGAGCAAACGAATCGAATCCAATCTGATCCAAACTGCACATAGCTGCTGTCTGATATTTATCGAATTTAATTTTGTAGCAGCTCGAAGTCGACGCTGACTATTTTTGGCAAATTTTTCACATTCGAGACTCATAATTCGTGCGATAATTTACACAAAATTAGGCAAGTGTCTCGCCAACGATCCTTTTAAAGCACTGATCAACAAACTTAGTATCATTACAAAACAAAAAAAACAATAAAAAAATAAACAATTAAATGAAAACAGAGCACTCTGTTGCGTTTCCCACGCCAATTAGAATTATCGTCATATGTGCGATGTTTTCTTTGCAACTTTGCAACATATTTGGACAACGCAATAAAGAAAAAAGAAGAAAAAAATTTCTGAAAAAAGAACGGAATGAACGGAATTAAAATTAAATTTATGCTGCTCAAATTGCCCCCTCAACGATGCTCGCTTATAATTTCCATCACAAAGTTGCAACAACAACAACAGTTACTAGATTTTTAACGCTGCTTCAAAACAATTTGTGCTAAAAAAAACTTTTTCCATAAAACTGCGCGTGTGAAAGACATAAAAAATGAGCACCGTCTAAAATATAATGAATGTGAGCCAAGTTTATCCTGCGGTCTAATTTTTTCTTCTTCTTTTCTTGCGACCCTGCCCAGATTGCTCTTTAATCTGTTGCTATCGAAAAGTAAGTATTTTAAATAAAAAGCTGTCGCACCCACCCAACCATCTGAGTTTCAACAAAGAAAGCAATTAAAAGTCAAATTAGAATATCATTAAGCTGCGACCACAGCGAGGTCAACAATTAAAAAGTGATAAACGCCAAAGGTGCCAGTAAGAATAAAATACATAAATTACCTAGAAATTAAGTAGAGAATATCAAGATTTACAACAAAGAAAACAATAGAAATTAAGAGACATTTTGATAAGAATGAATAGCTTCACGTTTGCAAAGAGCTACGTTATGAAAAATATTCTGACTCAGTAAACTATTTTTAAAAAAATGGTTTAACTTATCCTGCTTTGCTTGGATTTAGTTCATTGTGTTTCCAGTCAAGTTAATGTAAAGTAAATGTAAAGCGTTTTTTTTTTCTCTAGATTATTCATAATAAGTTGTTATTGCTAACAAAATTTAAAGTGCACCAAAATGACCACATACTATTACTTTCCAAGTCGTGAAGTACAGGATGAATTATCCTGCACTGCCAAGGCTCTTGTTGCTCCGGGCAAAGGAATACTTACCGTGGACGAATCGATCCAGACGATGGGCAAGCGATTTCAATTGATTGGCGTGGAAAACACTGAAGAGAATCGTCGCCTATATCGTCAGCTGCTCTTTACAACAGATCCCAAGATATCGGAGAATATATCAGGGGCAATCTTATTTCACGAAACGCTCTACCAGAAGACCGACGCGGGTATACCCTTTGCAGAGCTGCTGCGCAAAAAGGGCATTATTCCGGGCATCAAGGTGGACAAAAACTTAGTGCCGCTATTTTGTTCCGTTGATGAGTATACCACACAAGGCCTAGATGATCTCCATCTGCGATGTGCCCAATACAAAAAAGATGGCTGCGACTTTGCCAAATGGCGTTGCGTGCTCAAAATTGATAAGACAATACCCTCCTATCAGGCCATCATGGAGAATGCAAATGTCCTTGCACGCTGTGCGTCCATTTGCCAATCGCAGCGCATGTTGCCCATTTTGGAGCCCGAGGTACTAATGAGTGGTGATCATGATCTGGATCGCTGCCAAAAGGTTACGGAAACCGTTCTGTCGGCTGTTTTTAAGGCCCTGCACGATCACCATGTCTATCTGGAGGGCATACTGCTGAGACCTAATATGGTGACTGCCGGACAGAGTTCCAATAAACACAATGTTCACTCAGAAGTCGGCATGGCAACCATTGTAGCTTTACGCCGTACTGTGCCTCCAGCTGTGCCTGGTAAGTGCTTATAAAATAATTGAAAAATATAGTTCGCTCCATTTATTTTTCATCTGCGCAGGAATTTTATTCTTGTCCGGTGGCATGACTGAGGAGGAAGCCACTTGTAACTTGAATGCCGCCAACAATGTACCACTGTGCAAACCCTGGGCACTGACATTCTCCTTTGGACGTGCCATGCAGGCGTCAGCATTGCGATCCTGGGGTGGCAAGAAGGATAACATTCAAACTGCCCAAAATGAGCTTATCAAGCGTGCCAAGGTAAGACCAATGGGTAAAAAGGGTATAACGGTTTTGTGCAAAACTATGTAACAGACAGAAGGAAGCAACTTCGACCCCATAAAGTATCTATATGTATCATCATCGTCAACATCAGTTGACGAGTCGATATAACCAAAAGATTCTAGTCGAGATTTTTCGACCAGAGCCTTTTTTAATTGTTTTTTATTATTTTTGCAGGCAAACAGTTTGGCAAGCATTGGTAAATATGTACCTGGTTCTGTTGAAGGAACAGCCGGAAGTGAAAGAATCATTATTGATACAATGGAAATGTGAGAGCTTCTTCTTCTTCTTAACCTTCTCCAGTGCGTACAAAAACTTAATGACAATCAAGTGTCGCTAGTTGCTTGAAGTTACAGTTTTTAAGCGACATGTACATATATTTAATATACATATACATATATACATGTATCCATTTAACAGCATTTCAGGCAATTTGTTTACTCAACTGCTCCGCTGTGGCACCGATTGCCGGCCACTTGGCCGCAGGCCGCATGTTCGATGCCTCGCGTCAGCGTTCAACAACTCGAAATATTGTTAACAAGCGCGCAAAAGAGCAAAGAGTAGCTGCCAGCAGCAACAGCAACATGACTTCTGTTAACTGCAAAGTGTCGCATTAATCCGCGGAGATTACCAAGCCTGGCCACATGGCCAACACGCAGACAGGGCCACTGTTGCCGCTGCTGTTGCTGTTGCTGCTGCTGCAGCACTGCGGCTTAATTAACGCAAGCGCATGATAAAAGCCAAGCCAAGCCAAGCCAAGCCGAGTCGAGCCAATCCAAATGGCTATGAGCATGTAAAGCAGTCTGGCCAACTATTCAACTTAATCAGTCGCTTCATACTTGCTTTAAGTGTGTGTGCCAATGTATGTGTGTGTGTGTGTATGTGTGTGTGTGTATTTGAGCACTGGGCTCTGACTCCAACTCTGGCGTCAGTGTCATGTTGCTGGCAAATTAGTCAGACCCACATGGCTCCCATTGGGTGGAGTGGGCGCTGAGGCTGAGGCGAGCAATAATTAAAATTAAAGCACTGACTAAGTTATGGACAATTTGTACTCCAAATTCCTCTCCCGCACAGTCGTCGCCCCCATTGGTGCCAAACAACAGACACGCACAATTTTAATCATTTCATGCACATTGGTAAGGGTATCAGAGGCAGCTGGTAACTATAATTTTAATTGAATATAATTAATAAGTGTATTATTTTAAGATAAGTAAGATATTAACGATGAATATTAAGTAAGCAACATTATTAGACTTTACAGAAATATTATTAAAGGCTGTAGCTGCTGTCCATTAAAGAGCATCTGTAAGTCATTGAATTTGTGTACAACTTTATTGCTTGTTTTCACCTGCCTGTCTGTCTGTTTGTGAGTTTGTGCGACATCCGAGTTTTGTGGTTAATCCAATCGCTGTGGCCCAATCAGGCCAACGTGAGCAGCATGTCATGTTAATTGCGTCGCACTTGTGAATGTGTTTGTGTGTATTTCAGAGAGTGTAAATTGCCATTATGCTCATGTTTGCTTAATATGTGGCACACACAGCCCACTGAGCAACAAGACGCACGCAACGCGTCAAGCCAATTAAAGCCAAATTATAGCAACGCTTTTTATACCCTGATCCCATTAAAAATGGGAAAAAAGGGTATAATGGTTTTGTGCAAAAGTATGTAACGGGCAGAAGGAAGCTTCTCCGACCCCATAAAGTATATATATTATTGATCAGCATCAACAGCCGAGTCGATATAGCCATGTCCGTCTGTCCGTCTGTCCGTCTGTCCGTATGTATGAACGCGTCGATCTCAGAGACTATAAGAGCTAGAGAATCCAGATTTCGAACTTAAGCTCGCCTAATCCCTAGGCAGTACAAGTTTGTTTTCGATTTTCGATAACTCATCCCGTTTTCGACGTGATACACATGGGATCGATAACAACAAAATCTTGAATTTTGAAAACTTTGAGATGTCATTTAAAATAATGAATAAAATAATGACAATCTGTGAAATTTTTATTAAAATCGGTTAAGAAACACCGGAGATATGGGACATTGAAGTTGTGTATGCAGTATGCAGTATGTGCGTACATACAAACACACATATTTGCAAACACTGACTGTACGCGTAAGATATAGGGATCAGGGTATCGTCTAGTCGGGATTTCTCGGCTAGAGCCTTCTTACTTGTTAATGATATGCAGCGTTCTTTACGGCCTTCCGTTTGCACCACCATTCTATCAGTCAGACGAGCATTCAATTTGGCGTTGAAGATTTATGGGCGTGCCGCCTGTTAATGTGGCAAATACAAAGCAGACCCAATTTCAGTGGAATGATCAAGCCCACAGCTTGTTCGTTGGCGGCACGCGTTTAAACTTTAAAGACCAAGTTGCACAAAGTGTAGATCAAAGTAAATGTTGCCGAGACGTTGCTCGACCTGGTTAACGAGCTGGCTAGTGGCCTGGCTCTTGGCTTTGGTTTTTAAATGCAAACAAATCGAGCGACAAGTGGGCGTCAAGTGGCCACGCCTTCTAACGCTTATACTGTAACTGTGGGCATTCGAAATCGAAAATTTCCGGCGGGACAGTGGCGCCAAAGTTTTAGATTTTAGCGACGGCACAAATCACTCAGCTGTCAAACGCTTGTTGATTAATTTGGTGTTAATAAACGCTCTAACCGCAAATCCTGTCAGTGCCAGTTCGAGTCCCAGACCCAGTATACGACCACGTCCACCAATTAATGTTGTTGGCCAACTGTCGACCGACAGACCAAACTGACTGCCTAACCCAAACTTGGTCATGGAGCGTGAAAACGTTTTGCAGCAGCTGAGGATGCGCTTTGTGTTAATTGAAAGTTTCGGCTTACCATATAAGTGAGGCAGCCAAAAACTGACTCCCGCCACAAGCACAAACATACACACTCACACACACTCACAGACAGACAGACATAAGTTCGATTTGGTTGTCTGCTGATAGCCAAAAAATGAACAAACTTGCTGCCAAGAGCCATAAAAGGCCACACACGCGTCTTCCAACTTACCTGCCTGGGAAACTGCCAACAGCAGCATCAGAAGCAGCAGAAAAAGCAAAAGCAATAGCAGAAGTAGCTTAAAGCTGCTGCAGAACGGAGTCAGCAGCTCCGCTTTCCATTTGCCAAGTCATTTGCCCAAAGTAAGAGGTGTTTAAAATGCTAATTTGGACAATAGCAAATGGCAAGCGAACAAAAAACTGAAACTCTGTTCAGCTGTTGCCCTAGCCAAGTTTTTTTTTTTTAAGAACTTTTGGTTTTTACTGTACCTGGTTGTTTTGTTTCAAAAGTTGACATTAATGTTAAAGTCATTTAACTACAAATAAGTTTTATTTAATCCCTATTACGCATTTAGTAGTGAGCAGATGTTGGCATTATGCTAGAAACTTCAAATTGTCAGCGTTAAGAACCTAACTTCAAAAGAGATAAAAAAAAGGGCAAACAAATTACAACGTGTGAATGAGCATTGTAATTAATCAATAAAGCTAGCTATAATATATACACGTACTGCAATTTTAATGTTTTTAAATTAACAACTTTAATAATACGTTTGCTTCTATAACGAATAAATTTTATGGCATCTTAGTGTCTAAGGAATGATTTTTATTCTCGCTAACGTCTTTAAGCTAACGTTTTTAAATATACATAAAATAGCATCGTTTGACATGCTCCACTTTTTGAAAAACGTTTTTAATACGCCTGACTGATGTTGAATGTATGTAAATAATAATTTTTGACTACCAGCTGCTGCCATACCATCAACGCGTTTGGTCAGCTGTCACCACAGCAGCTTCCTGGCCAGGCTCTGCCATAGGCACCAGCACTGGCACACAAATGCAAAAATGTCAAAATGTCAATTCGAAAACGTTTAGGAAAAATCGTTTCGCCCAACCGACCAACAACAACCAATTTAGCCTGACTGTCAGCCAAATGTTCGTTGTTTGCTTGAGAAATAAAAGAAAAACAAAAAATAACTGTGGTTATTGACTAGGCTAGGCGACAGGCGTGTCACAGTCCACCAGGCAGTCAGTCAGTCTGTCAGTTTGTTATTGTTGTCGTTTGTTGAGGGAGGTGGGTGGCGTGAGTTGAACAGTCAGCATAGTCCCGGTTTTGTTTGGTCAGGTGTAGGCTCGTTTGTCTGTCCCTCGTTACATTCGCTTACTTTTACTTTATGCAAATATTGCAATGATTTTTCAACTTTTACTTTTATTTTTTACTTTTACTGTTAGTGTGTATAAACAAATTGTGCAATGCGTCGAAAGTGGGGCGCAGCATTGCCAGATAGATAGGCTTTAATAACTGGCAGATCCCATATCCCAAAGATCTAAAGCCAGAGCCGGAGCCTTAGTTGAGCTGAGATGCAGCTGTCAGTAGGGAAGACCTCACCAGTAGCGTTCGCTTGACAATCGCACGACATTTCTGACAAATGCTGCTGACAAAACAAACTTCTTTTTTGTATGCGAAATTGTGTATTTCTTGGCTGACAAGACGCTCAGGCACTGTGTGTGTGTGTGTGTAGGCAAAGCATGTTGACAGGCCACGCCGACATGTTGCAATTTTATTCAATTTTGTTTGCAGCAGTAGCCGAAAAAAAAGGTAAGCGAATAAAAAAAAACAACAGCAAAAAAATAAAATAAATTATAGTCGCGCAGCTCTACGACAAATTCAATGAGATATTTGCAATTTAAATAATGTTAACTGGCATTTTGTAATGTAAATTTGGCTTAAAATCAAATATTTTCGACAGCTGCCGCAGTTGCATCACATCATCCAAATGGGGTGGGGTCTGCATAAGTACCCAAACCGATGAGGCGTATATATATATATATTTTTTTTAATACTTAGTTAAGCATAACAAGCAAACAAAAAAACAGTTAATCATAAACATAAATATTTATGTATATATTTATTGTTATCTTACACAAAAGAAGTTCAGTTGCAAAATGACTTTTACATCAGGTTCTGCGTGAAAATATTGAAAATGAAAATATAAATAAAAGAAAAGTCTGCACGTACGCCGAAACGAAAGAGAGGCAAAAAAAAAAAACTAAGGGGCGAGGTAAGCTTTAAGCCCGCATTTTCATTAACACATATACAGAGACAGACCCACAACAAATAAATTCAATTTACAATGAAAAATGGCAGCGATGATGAAGATGGCGACATGGCCCACGCACCAGGCATGAGGCAGCAGGTATCGGGCATGAAGCACCCGGGCAGCCGCCGAACAGGTGCTGAAAAAAAATACTTTATTAAAATTGTTCGCATGCTGCACGTGCAACAGCAACAACAGCAGAAGCAGCATTACTGACAACGTGGGCCGCGTATTTTGCGCTTTTTAATGAAGTTTCATAAATTTGTGAGAATCGAACGTGAATCAAAAAAGGTGCGAGAGAAATCAAAAAGCCTTGTCCCAGGCGCCATAAATGGCCGACGTCGCGAAGCGACAAACTCGTCGCAATTGGCCAGCAGAATCTGTCAATAAATCAATTAGTGTTATATAAATCAAAATCGGCAACAAAGATAAAAAAAAAAGAGACAAAGTTGTGGCCATCAGAGGGCGCTTAATATGTTGCGTTTGTGATGTTTCTATTTCTGCGGCATTAATTGATTGCAACAAATTTATGTTGGCCTGTCAAAAAACGTGGCCTACGGGCACAATTAGCCAAATGACAAAATCAACACACATCACAACGGCTCATAACTCATGCCACTGACATTGTCAGTGCCACACATCGGGTGCATCAAAGGCTGCTGTCATTTGATCAGCAGTGTACACCTTTTGCCCCATTGAGCATTATTTCAACGGTTCTTTTGTAACTGCCGTTCGCAAAACCATGTTCAATGGGGCGTATGCAAAATGCCAGCAAATGAGCCAAATCGAACGCAAAGTCAAAGTCATATTCTAGGCGTGAGTAGAAGCTAAATCCGCTCAACCAACTTGCAATTTAAATCCAATTCAAAATTTATCAACTACACTCTTCAACAACGCATGATGAAATTGTTAACAGCAAAGCAATATATATATATAATATATACAATATTAAATATTTATTTATATTTATATATATTCATACAAATGAGATTAAAATAAATATTTGGTGGTGAGTAAAAATTGAACCTGCTGTTGGCTAGTGTAATTTCTTAAGTTGAGCTTCTTTGAAAATTGTTTTCTTCACAAATAGTTTTGACATTTGACTAATGCGCTGCATTAGTTCGGCCAAAAATTTCTTTATTTAGCTTTAGCTCGCTCGTTGCTCTAACGGTACACGTTTCTGTCAAGGAATTGCAAGCAGGGTGGCAAGAAGTTAAGGGGGGTTAAGCCAGTCTGCATGCCGATTTTATGTTGCCCACAAAACCCGTGCACAAGTTTTTGAGTTTTATCTCCTCAAAATTTGTCACAGCAAATAAAAAGTTTTGCCTTTTTCATTTTCTTTCCCTCGTTGCACATGTTTTCTTTTTTTTATGGCATTTGCTTTTAATCCGCAGAGCAAGAAATATAGATAAAACTTAAGCCAAAATAAGTTTCTATAAAAGTGTGCAAAAAATCCAAGTGGCAAGGAAGTGGCAAAGGACGCAAGCAGCAAGACTAAGGGCAAAGGGCGAAGGGCGAACAAAGCCAGCAAGAACAACAAATTTTGAAGTGCAGCAAAACTGCAAAAATAATGAAATAGCAGCAATGCAATTAAAAGCTGACAGCTGCTGATTTTCTGGATTAAGGTTGTACACACACAGGTACACAATCACCACTCTAGCCAGACAGACAGACAAACACAAGGGCCAAGAGGTGCATTGTTGTAGTTAGTGTCGCGATAACCTTGGGGCTGGCAATTGCGTAAAAGCTTTAAGTGGCTAAGAACTATAAAACAACGTTGCCAAATTGCGTTAACGTTAACGTCAACGTCAACCAATTACAGAGTTACGTAATTGCTTGGCCAACGCGCATTGGGATTGCAGACATCCTTGCGGAGTTAAGTCGTCATGAAAGCTATAAAGTTTCTTAAATTAAATAAATTCCACTCTGCGCAGGTTATGCTTAATTTTTCAATATTCATCAGGAGCAGATCAATATTTGCGACGGACAGAAATGTTGGCAGCCAAAACTTTTGAACGCACTCAGACAAACACATATAAACATACACATACACACACAATCACACAGATGAAGATACATCGTTTTTGCATTCATGGAACACATGTTCGCTCCGGATTTAGCTGTCGCTTTTGAGCGAAGTTTTGCCACAGTTTCGCCCATTGCACATCACATTAAAAGCATTTACGATAGATGGGCGAGACAGGCAGTCTAAAACTGAAAATATGAGACAGCCACAGAGACAGTGGCAGAGACAAGACAAGAGAGTAAAGTAGACATATGAAATTTCCCCTTGGTCTTACCCAACTTATCTCACTGTGGAAGTTTTTGTTTTTACTCTAGCGTTAAAATTATTATATAATTTCTACTACTACTTTTGCAAATAACTCAAATTAAAGTTTTTGTGCCTGTGGGGCGAAGGCAAACACACAAACATGCACACATGCACATGAATGCAGAGACAACCGCCATCTTGTTTTTAGTTTTCGAAAATGTTGAATGCACTAGGTGAACAGGCAGACAAACATTTCACTCAGACAAAAACCAGGGTTGCTGGATCTTTGTTTGAAAAAATAACAACGAGTTACCAAAAAATATTAAAAATCAAGTTATAAAATATTAAGTAAATTTATAAATCAAAGCTAAAATTTTCGATTGATAAACATATTATTAATAAGTAATCAATTTTTTGGTAAATTTTGATTTACTTTTAATACAAAATCAACGAAAATTTATCAAATTTGTTCACAACAATTCTTAAATTTGTATAATTTTAGTTAAAATTTTAAGCATAGTGTAATTTTAAATGAATCTTAAGAGTTTTTATTAAGAGAGAAACCCATTAACGAAAATGTAAAGCATAATTATCATGATGAATGCTTTCAGGGCGCTTTTGAGCAATTGCAAAGAGGCCTGCAACGTCAGCATCAATAAACTTTGACGTCAGGCGAAATGTTGAAGGACCCACATAAACACAACACACAGCAGAACAACCAGAAATTATGGCCACACTTTCGTTTTTTGTTTTTTTGTTTTTGCTTCGTTACTGCTGTTAGCCGCAGGACAAAGCCGAGCGCGATAAGAGCACACAATTGCAACATTCTTGAAATGCAGCCAACAACAACAGAAGACTAAAAGGAAACAGGACAGGCAGAGAGAGTGGGGTAAGCATTGTGGGCCATAAACTTGCGACAACGTCTTGTAAAAGTTTTGGCCAGCAGGAGCTACATAGTACTTGGTGTTGGCTATCAGTTGGCCAGAACTTTACTGCTTACGTTCGTCATATTTACGCGTGAGTTGCATTGCACCACGACAGGGAGCAGGGAGCAGGGAGCAGTGAGAATGAGAATGAAAAGAAGCAAAGAACTTGGGTTGCTATCTTGGCCAGGGCACATGAAAACATAAGGCTATTGAGGCAACTGCATTGCATGCCAAAGGCGTTGCACGTTGCAAGACTCAGGATGAAGACAGGGATGAGGCGGAGAGCCTGGCAGCCACTTGTGACAGTTTTAAATTGTCCAACAAGCCACCATGGACAATGTCGCAACAACTGACTGATAAATGTCGCTGGCCAGGCAGCAAATACCACTGCTGAAAACATTTCCTTATTTCCTGCCTGCCTCTCAGCCTGCCAGACAACATTGCAAGGAAAACTTTTAGTCCAAAAGGAAACCTCGAGCGGCGGATGCATTCGGGGACCGTTTTTATGCAAGTCATAGAAATTTATAACCCCCGGTGACAAGAAATGTTAGTTTATTGTGTCAGAAATGGTTAGTACTGAGTTTTAGCTATCTTTTTTTAGCTAGTAATTTTATGTTGCAAATGTGAAAGGTAAAAGTAAAAAGCAGTTAAAAAGTGTTCAACATTTTTTTTTATAAATCTGAAATGGATACTTTAAAGAATCATTTATAAAAACTTTGCTTAATACTTTAACCAATGTTCTTTATATTCCTTATTCGTTAAAAATATTGCATACCATTTATAGATTTTTTTATAACATTCAAGTTTTACAGTTTACTGTCACGTTATTCTCAAAACTTTCAACCTTGTTGAGTTTTTGTAGAATTTCTTTGACGTATTTCGAATTGGTTGTTATACAACGAAAAAAAAGCTAAACGTTTTTTGCAGCAGTCGTCTTTTCAAGTTTACTTGTCAGCACTGGCAAGTTGGGGTAGATTTGGCTTGGGCAAACTTTTGTAACATTGGCATATGCAATTGGGTTTGCTGCACATCCTGTCGACAGCTTGGACTTGCACAACTTTTTCAACTACTGCTACAATGGCTGTTAAATGTTGCAGGCAGTTTTTAGGCATTTACCAGAGGCCCAATGAAGTGTGAAGGGGCAGGGGCAAAGTTTTTAATGAATTTTATAGCAGCCGCTGAACCACTGAACCAATCACAACTTAACTAAGCTCTGAAGCTAAGCTTAACTGTATACAGCTATAGCTCAATCTAAGGCTACAGATTTCGATTACGTAAGTTTAAGCATGTTTAAGCTGCACGTTGATAAGCGGGAAGGGCAGAGTGCAGCCCGCCAATCACGCTAATCACACCAGACGGCCAAACGGTTGGACAAAGAGAGGCAAACCGCTTTGACTTTGATGCGCTGTCAGCGCTGTTGTGATTATTGCTGTTGTTGGTGTTGCTGATGTTTGGTGTCGTTGCTGGTGTCGCTGTTGATGTTGGTCTTGGTCTCAGTCTGGTCATTAAATGCAGCACATTAAAGCCGCAGGAGCTAATGTCGTTGTCGTCAGCAAATGTTGTCTGACAAGCGTTGAGTCAATTACATGGTAATAAACTAATGGCCAATGTCTATCCGTCTGTCTCACAGTCTGGCCATCACTAACAACAACAACAACAAAAGCAGCAACAGCATCAGCAGCTGCCGCGTGACATGTTCGTTAATTTGCAGCAATTGTTGAACTTTTGGCCAAAAACATGCGCCCACCAGTATCAAAATAATTGGCTCAACGACATGAGTTTCAGTTATAAAATGTAAACGTACTTGTTTTGTCAAATTCCCGTAACCGACAACTTTTTTTTATATATATATGCCTCTGCTTTTGTTACCTTTGCACAAAAAAAAGTTTTTAGTGAGAGCATGGAACAAGTGAATGAAACTGGATATCAAATAACTTTTAATAAGCACAATGTGTTTAAAAATACACAACGCTTAGGCATGCACACACTTGTTAATGTTCAGCTGATAGTTGGAGCCGGGCGGGCAAGTGCCATGAACAGGGCGCTCCTGAACGCATTGATTCTTCTCGGAACTGAAGCCAGTGGGGCAGCTGGAACCCCAAGCACCACCGAACAGCGCCAACAGCAGTGCCACAAGCCAAGCCCAATTGCAGTTCATTGTTTTTCTGGTGTTATCTGTTATCTGTTGTAACAAATCGGAATAAAAAAAATAGCCAATGTGTTGGAGTTCTCACCTGTAGCGAGTGCAAAATGCAACTATTTACCGCTCTGCACTAAGTTGGGCGCTTTTATACAGACTTTTCTTTAGAAGCTTATCAACATCGACAGATGTTTACAAGCTGCAATCATTTCGGACTAACAACAAATCAGATCAGCAGGTCAGAAACTGTTCATTTGGGTTAATGTCGCGAAAATTGATAATGAAATGTTCGCAAAATAAAGCAATTCAGCGTTTCAGAAAATCAAAACAACATTTGAATGGAAATTTCAATTACATTTTATTTGACTTAGCTGTATTTTGAGTTCAGCTCTATTTTTATTGTCCATAAACACAAGCGTTCACATTAACCTTATAGGTAGAACCCTTTGGGCATTCGCCTCGAATTGTGCGCTGAGCAGTGCAAAGGCCGCCTTCACTCTTGAATGGGGCATTGCATTTGGTGGCCGAGACGACAACAGCAATCATTGCGAAGATAAAGAGACCAAACCACGAGAAGTTCATATTGTAATAAGCTGAAAGAACAAAAAACAAAAGCTTCAATGTTATGTTATGTTTCGTAATATTTGGGCCAAAATAAAAATAAAAAATTAAACATAAACCAACTTATCAATCTTTCGATTGCAACATCGATTTATAAAAGCAAATGCTGACCTAGCTACTTAGTAGATTATTAATACAAAAACAGATTGTTAAATAAATAATAATTATTATTTCAAGTGAACTGATTATGGCAGCTAATGTCTTATTTTCAATGAAGATTTTCACAGCGTAAGAACACTTAAAAGCACTTAGACCTTAAAAGACAATAGAAACAATATTAAAAAAAAAAACTTCCGCCCACTCTTTGTTCAGTCTTAATTTCCTTCTTTTCGGTCTTATTCAGAATTCACTTTCTTTGTCTTTTGTCAATCTCAATCACTGTTTTAGGGCTTTTAAGCACCTTTGTCACTTACTTTTTGTCGCTGCTTGAGAGAGATGTAGAAACTAAATTATTTGGACCGCTGCCGACCTCTTTTATAGGCAGTTGAGCAAAGAATGCTTATCACGTGGCTTCGAACCTTTGACACAATCAGGCGAGAATTCGATAAGGCTTTTGAAAAACCCAAGCCAAAAAACTCGGCTTGACACACATGTGAAATGCTGCAACAATGCGCTGCTGCACGGTGGCAACAACTGCCGCAAAAACAAAAGGCTATTTTGCATGGCCTTAACGTTGGACAGTCCTGCCTCAAAGAAGGCGTCAAAAATCGGCGAAATCTGAACCAGAAATTCCAACGAGCGGAACCAAATTGTCAAGAGTAAACGATGTCACAGGTGAAATGCTGGGACGCCACATTGTCCAGGCAAAACAATGGACAGGCCACGAGGAGTGTGGTATGGAATGAGGCAGGCGCCTCTTAAGCCCGGTGGCCTGTCAATGCCACATTGGACAATGGACATGTGCCTCCGCAAATCTCGACTCTTCGACTCTCTGCTCGCTGCTGCCCCCGATACATTGGTCATGCATATGCCATTCAAATACAATTACATTCAGAAGCAGCATTCACTCGGACTGCAAGAAGCGGCTCAAAGCCAACGAGGTATGAAATCATTTCACTGCTCTGAATACCCTGCGAAATTCCGTGAAAGGTATGCATACTTTAAATATGCTTTTAAAATAGTTGATAACAACGGATATTTATACCCTGAACTCATTGAAAAGGTTAAAAATATGACATTAGTTTAAGAAAATGTGAGTATACATTTTAGAAAACAGATGCCATAGGGTATCTCATCATTGAATCAGCGCTACACATTCGATTTTTCTTTTTTCGGCAGCTGCGCATAAATCAAATGCTAACGAGCCATAAAGTTTCATTGTCGGTTGGCATTTGAAGTGGCATGCGGGTGAGTTCAATATTTGTATGTTATAGTTTGATTTTGATGTACGACAAACAGTCCTTCGCCATCACTCTCCGTACCCCTGCTGCAACTTGAAGGTGGCCACTCGAACTGAAGCCGAGCACAGTGTGCGTCATAATTCACTCAACACTTGGCGAACGTTCAAAAGTCGGTAAATGGTTGCGTGTCCAAACATTGGACAACAATGTGGACACAGAGGCAACTTCAATAGCTTTGGAGTCTGTTTGGGGTCTGTTCGGTTCGGTGTGGTTCGGTTCGGTTCTGGTTTATTCAGGTCTGGTCATGCCTTGGCTTTGAATTATTGATGGGCGTATTAAGAAGATTAATGTGATGAGCCACGGCACAAAGTTTTGTCGACGATGGCGTTGTCGTTGGTCATGTTAATGTTTTCATTGTCGGCTTAAAGCTTTACCTTTACCGTTAGCTGCTAGCTGGCACCTATACTTTTTCCTTACTTCTCCGTAGTATGTGTGTAGCAGATTTTGGATCGCTCCAATTGAACGCCAACAGCAACGACAATAACAACAGCTAGTAGAGCCATAACGTTCATCAACGTTGCCATTTGAGGGTCAGGTCGATTGGTCATTTGGTCGCCTCGCCTCGCCTCGCCTACTCCTATTCTCTCCTGCGAAAGTGCTGCTATTTCGATTCCATTCGTTTTTTGTTCACTAGCGCGTCCATAAGCCATTTTTCTTCCCGATGCACATAAGTTTTAAGCTTTGTGTAATTTATTTTTATAGCCATGTAGTCGACGTAAAGATTGCAAATATGTAGTTGGCGTTTGCTATACTATATGTATAGTATATATGTACTATACCTTGTGTCGTTAGTTGCAAATCAAATGCTTGTCATGGAAGCCAAGCCAACCCACTTTCCGTACCTGGTATGTAGAATGCTTGTGTGAATGTTCGCAAAGGATTGCATGACTGTTAAGTGTGAATTTGCTATTCTGCCACAACCAAATGGGCACCATCTGAAGGACAATCAATGTAGCCAACTTTGAAGCAAAGCAAATGTTGATCAATGCCAAAGGAAACTCATCTATAATTTAAGAATATCAACAGTAGCAGTTGGCTGTATTTCTGTTAAAGCTTATACTAGAAATCCTAATGGTTTAATTAAATCCGATGTCTAAAAAGTCAGAAGAAAAAATGTTAGAATGTAAGCTTACAATTATATACAATTTTCGTTTTATTTTGAATACATTTTTTGTTTAACTATTTTCTTTTGATGTCAATTTGTCAACTTGCCTTTGATCTGTCAATTCTTTTCTCACTTTATCCTCTTTTGCCTATTAACGAGTTTGTCCCTTCTCGTTTTTTAAACTGTTGGTGCCTGCCTCGTTTAGTTTCTCTCCTTGTCTTCTCCATTTACTTGTAATTAAGCTTTACGTTTACCGGTTAATTCCCGTCGTAGCTTCATGATTAACTTCGCAAGTAGCTTCTCGCTTTTTTAATTACATTTTTTTATTAAACATCTCAATTAGTCTTTCACTTGCATGTTATATTGTCGCAGACTACTTCTATTACTTTCTTGTTCATCTTCTTCTTGTTTGGCTGCTCGGTTAACCTCTAACTTTGTCTCTCGCTTAGCTTTGTTTTTGGTTCTCTTTTTCGGTAAACATAATTAATATTAATCTTACATAGTTTACTAATAAATAAACTTTGTTAAGCTGCTTGTAAAGCTTATTTTATACACATGCTGCACTTGTTGTAAACAAACATCGCTGTTATTATTATTGACTATAACGTGGAGTCCTTGTTGCTCCACGCCTCCGCTGTAAGCCACAAAGCCAAACAATTTTGTGCCATTGATGCATTTTCTCATTACGTTGCTTATGCTGCCGCTGGTTGGCGGTTGATGCCAACCTCAGACATTGACTTTGGTGAAACTGTGGCAGGCCTGTGTTCGGACGGATGCGAACCTGGGAGCCATTCCATAATACCGTTAACCAAAGCCAGGGCAACCCCCAGCTGGGCGTCCTGCGGGTCTAAAAAGCCAAAGCTAAAGCTGTTGCAAAATGCTGTTTTTATTGCTGCCGCAATGTTTTAACTTTTGTGCCACCGCCAACAAACCAACGAATGAGGCACGACGAACCAACTGTCGCTGTTGCATGTTGCCGCTATTACTGCAGCATTTAACCACTCAGCCAGCAGCCAGGCGATCACCCACCACACACACACACACACACACATAGTGGGACAAATGGTGGGGCAGTGGGACATCCACACAGCCATAGCAAAACGTGCTGAGTTTTCGTAATTAGTGAGACGGAGTGCAGCTTGGCCACGTACCATGAAAGAGTAGAGGGTTGACGGGTCTTTGGACCCTTTCCTACATTGGCAAAAGAAGCAGCCAACAATGTTACCCCTCATGCAACCATCTCTCCTAGTCATTTGGCTGACTGGCAACTGCACGTTTATGTCGCTGAGCTGCTGTTGCTTCGGGACTCTTTGCAGTTTGACATGACAGGGACTGGTTAGTGTTTTTGTGTGTGTGTGTGTGTGTGTTAGTGAATTCTGAGCATCTCGTTTGTTGACTTAAGTAAGTTGTTAGTTGCGTTGCGTATGACACACAAGTTGTCGCCTTTAAGCAGCTCCTTTGAGTACTTGTTGCCAATATCAAAGCCAACCACATAACTCAAAGCTACCATTTGGATACTGCATTTGAGCATGGGTGTGAGAAAGTTACATAACCATTGTAAGAACATAACTCAGCTCACTTTTTTTGCGCTGCGTAATGCAAGTGTTGTGACAAAGAACAAAAATTACTTAAAGCTGCTACTATGTTCATAATTCAGTTGTCTAGAGTCAATTATGATTTAATAAGATAAGTATTTCGCTCTTGGATATAAAATCTACTTATCACTATGAAATAATTTATGTTTATTATCTTTTAAGAACAAAAATTTGATAGAATTTTTGTTTTCCAGTAATGAATCATCATCATGGCTTATTAGTTTTCAATATTATAAAAAAAAATGTATATAATAAAATGCAAATAAAGGTCATAGCAAATATCTGAGATACAAAAAAAATATTGTTTTAAACTAGCTGCAACTACTGTTTATGGCCGAATGCTAACGACATTGGCAACGAACAGCTTTCAGCCTTCAGCTGGCACGACCTTAATTTTACTGATTATGGCAGCAGCAGCAGCAGCAGTGGCAAACTTTTGGCCATTAAAAGGATTCGTTTTAATGAGTTTGGCAGGACAGACAGTCAGCACAGTCAGCCAGGGGATAGGCAGTCAGGCAACAAGGTTTCTCCCACTTTATCGAGGGCTGTCTTTGAAAAAAAAACTGTCGCTGTTTATTTTTTTTATTTTTTTTTTTGGCAATGCCAAAAAACTGAAAACTGGAACTACAGATAAAGCAGAAGACGGGACAAAAAACAACAACAATCTGCATTTTGGTGCAATTAACAATTCGATAGGGTCTTGGCAAGTGGATGGAATCCTCTTAGTTGACTAGTGTACTACATAAATCAACGTAAATGCAGTGCGTAAATAAAGTAATTGTCCAAATGTGCCCTCATATGAATGCAGACCTGCCTTATATGGCTGTTAATTTTTTGGCCAACACCCAGCGTCAGGTAGCTGCAGTTTTTGGCCAGCTAAGTGCACTTGATGGCAAGAAAAAGGTGGACAGTCTGTAAATGTAATGAATTGGTAGCGGGCGCTATAAAATCACTTGTACCGCTAATTGAACGGACGGCGCAATTAAAGTTAAAGCCAACTTTCTCGTAACTCTCTGATGCATAAGTTTTTTTCTTCTGTATATTATTCTGCATCTTTTTTGTTTTTTGTATAGTATATATAGCAAGAGCAACTGATTGACAGCTGTCATGGCGATAACCGCAGTGGGACTGAAACTTGCGAACTGGGAACTGGCAACTACTGTTGGGATTTACTGATGCAGTTTTTCTGCATAAAATGCAGATACAAACTGTCGCATTGCTCATTTTCTCGCCGCGATCGTCGTCGATTTCGTTTTGGTTTTGGTTTGCGTCGTCTTGTTAAGGAACTGCTTGTATAATTTTAATATTTCACAATAAATGGCAACGCCAACGCATTGCAATTGAAGAAGTTCACCTGAGGCCCTCTCTTTTGAAGCCAAAGGCACTTTCTCCCAGTGCGCCAACGCGTGCATAACGGTTTATCAATTTGCAATGCCCAGTCAAGAGGATGGACCCATTAAAAATGCATGTTGGAAAAAAAACGAAGGAAGCGAAAAAAAAAATAAAAACTCGAAAATAAAAACTTAAAATAAATAAAGCAATACAATGATGGCACTGCTGCAATACTTAATACTTACTGCTGACCGACATAGCCCTATATGGACTTGTTTACTCTTTATGTTTAGTTGGACACACTGTGCTGTCCAACTGCGCCCACAAATGAACAAAAGAAGCCAACGCCGCAAGCTTCAAGCTGCAACAACAAACACACAAAAATCAGTGATTACAGCTTCCTTGCAAAATAAAGTCATTTTATTTTTGCGTTGCCTGTAAGTGTGGCAAATTAGTTGCAATGATGAAAAATTGTTCAGTCAGAGCCAAACGGCAGATCGTATGCCAACTTTTAGCAGATGATAAACACTTGAACGAGTTGAGAACTTAATGAGAAAGTGTTTATAAAGTAATTGAGGTTATGGCTTAATTATAAATCACAACATAATTGAGACTTTGAAGTGCACTTCAGATCAATTTAAAGCTTATTGCGCAATAGAAATAACTTGTAAGAATATTTCACACGAATAAATAAGCATATCATAACGCAGATGAAGCACTTGAAATAATATTGATCGGCTTTAGTGTGTTCTAAATAAAATGATTCTAAATTTAAAGCCACGTAACATTATGCAAAAGCTCATTAAGAGTTAAATTTAATTACAAAAAATTATTATTGTTATAAATATATCATATTTAATGAAATATCTTAAGCAAAAGAATTATATTAAACTAAATTAATTAAAATTATATCTGAAATGTGCATTATCAAACTCAATAAAAAATCACTCCCCAAACATAATGCATACCTTTAAATATCATTTTTTTGGGGATTGTCAGCTAGTCAAATAGTTCCGGGTATTCACACTACTATTTTGGGCAATTTGCGGTCGCTTTGCACATTTACCTGTGAATAAGTGTTTAATTTGACATTTGACGATGACGATGGCATGTTAAATGTTTGGCAAAATTGCATTTGTGGTTTAAGAGGAGAACTAAAAGCTGAAATATTCACTTTCACATACGCCAATAGCTGATTAAATGTGTTGGGCCTGATAAGTGGCTCAGTTAAGGGGCATTGACGTGGCAGCAAATTTATGGCAAATGCCTCGCATAATCAATAATTACAATAATAATGTGAAAACACTAATTTCGAACGCTGCAAGCAATCAAATGAAGAAATTAAAAGGAGTGATGGGCTGATGGGGGAAGCTGGAGGCATCTGTTACAGTCAGTGCTTACCACGAGAATTGCTGGCAGTTAATTAATGCGTGCAATTTAATAAAAGCATAAACGATATATTTAACCGACAGTGCCGAAAGGCACTCCAGCACAAAAAAAAAACACAACCCACAAACACACAAATACTAAGTTAGCAATAAAATTAATCAAATAATTACGCCCCGAGATCGAAGGCATGAGAAAAAAATGAATGAAAAGAAATGCTCTAACTTATCAGCATCCATAAACGAGACATTAAAAATGGCCAAGAAAATGAGGCAGCCAAGCAACGAGACTAAGCACACTGGGCCCAAAGTCAGTGACTCTTCGTTTGTGTGGTTTTTGCTTTAGCTTCTTATGGGTTTTTTCTTTTTTCTTTTGTTTTCAATTGAGCGCAGCGAGGCATTTATCATTTTTAATCGAATGCGGAAACAATGGAGCGCGTCTAAGTGGAGCATTTGATGTGGGTTGCCGGATTGCTACGATTGCCCTGGTCTGGTGGGCGATTTACTTGGCAAATGGCAGCGCACAACGAAGCCAAGAAGCCAACGAACAAACGAAGCAGCAAAAGCAGCAGAAGCAGCAGTAACAGCAGTCGCTGCTTGAAACAAATCTATAATAATTTCTTTTAATTGTTTCGCTATACAAACAAAGGCATAACTGATTGAACATGCAACTGGCAACAGTGTTCGTTGGCTATGAATGTAAGGCGCTCATAAGAATGAGGGGAGGTTTATTTACGGTGACTTATATTAGCTATTGTCTTAACTTTCATGCCCAAAGCTTAGACAAAATCATTAAGTTGGGAATGTTTTCCCTTAAAAGCTGCACACGTTAATTAGAATGTATAGGAAATGGAGATTTAAAAATTAATTAAAATGTGTATGAGTTCTGGGGTTAAAAGAGTTTAAATCTTAAAAAACATATTATAAAATTTTAATTTGTTTCATATTTCATAATGCTTTAACAAAGAAAGACTTGACGTTTGACCAACTTTGTGTCTTTCATATATTTGTTATGCTTTTAAGCTTTAAAGGTTTATTTTGTTCTTGGCGTGTAGTTCTCAGCTAAAATATTTGAAGATAAATGAATTACAAGTAATCAAAACTAAAATTGACTGTAAAAGTGTTGTCAATTTAGGGACTTGATTTAAAAAATAGTAAAGTCTTAGAGCTTTTAGCTGAATTAATTTATTTTTTTTTCAATTAGCTGAAACAAATTTTAAGCCTATAAAAGTAATGAATTATTTGAAAATAGACACTGGACAAGAAATACTTTAACTATGGTTAAAGCAACTTAAACCGTTTATTAAAACATCTTTTATGACTGTGTCTCAAAAAAAAAAACTCCACAAAAGGGTTGTTTAAGCGCCAATATATCAAATTGTTTATGTATAAAAGTGTCTAATATATCAAAATTCAAAGCCCACGTTAAGAGCTCTCTTGAATCTAGAAATGAAGGCAGCGTATTTAAAAGTCGCATTCTGTCTCATTTGACTGTTTTACTAGGCCGATTTGCCATCTTGGTAAACGGAAACCTAATGTAGCAGAAAATTACTTTATATGCACATGGCAGTGCCGCCAGCCGCCAATAGATGGCGTTCCAATTGGCAAGCGCCTAGTCGCAATACACACACGCCTATCAGCAGCCAATCATTGTCGACTGCACGAAAATTTAATTTGCTTTAAATTGTTGTTAAACGCGAGCAATTGAAATTTATGCCACAACACAAATAAGCAAAACAAAAACCAAAACGATAATCTCAGCGACTTCGAGTTCGACTCTGTCTTCAACTCCCCTGTCCCTTCTCTACCCACTCGCTAGTCGTCGTCGTCGTCATCATCAATTTAGCCAACAATCGGCGACGCCGTCATTCGACGAGTTGGCGCCGTCTGGGGGCGCATGCGCAAATGTCCTTGTGTGCTATTCCCAGTTAAATTTAACATAATAATTTTTGTGAAACGCCGCAATTTGCGATTGGCCTCAGTCACTTGCTGTCTGTGTGTCTGTTTGTTTGTCCAACTGTCCGCATGTACAAGTTGTCGTTTAATACGGCATAAAATGTCAATTGGGGCTGGCTAAGACTCTCTTGTCTCTGGTCTCTGGTCTCTGTCTCAGTGGGGCAACCTGTGCGCCCAATAACTTCATATAATCAAATTCAAAACAAATTTGTGCTGCAAACAGTTCTCAGTACAAGCGAAAAAGCGTTAGGCAAACTTGCAACAAGGCTCGACGGCACAAAACTCGTTTAAAGTTATTGTCCATCTTTTGATTTCTTGGGCCTGTCGTCAACGATGTTGTCGTTTTTGTTGTTGTCTGCTTTGTGGCACTTGCTGCTGCTGCTGCTGCTGCGTCTGTTGCTGTTGCTGTTGTTGACTCTTATTGGCTTTTTGGCTCGGTGATTAGTAGGTCAGAGTTTTTCATTTCCAATTGGATATGTTGCACAAGTCAGCACAAGCTTGATGCTTGGCACACACAATCTCGGTTACAAGTGTGTGATGGCGGCCTGCCCATATTAGGAAAGGGTACAGCTCACAACTCAAAATAAACATTGACTACGAGTGTACTACTACCACTCGTCGTATATGTAACTACAAGGCAATAAGAACTGGCCAATACACAAAACAACAACTTTGATTCATTTTAAATGTTTTTCGACTTGTGGGAAAGCGCAACGCACTTTGTGGCCAAACTAGCCAAGGTAGCCAAGGTAGCCAATTGGTCGCGACACAAAAAAACCCCAAAATAAAACAGAGTCACACTAGATAAAGAACTAAGGCTTACGAGAAATCTTTATCAAAAGGGGAAAGTTTAAAAAAAAAGAATCTTAAAAGTTTAAGACGTGTTGTTGAATAAACAAGCGAGTAAAGGTAACAAAAATGTTAGCTAACAATTTATTGAAACTTACTTATAATAAAAGCAGGAAGTGTATAATAAATTTTTGTCTGTTTAAATAAAAGGTATGTCTGCTTATGCCAAAAAATTTATTTATAAAGGTGTGATTTCTGATACCTTCGGATGCTATTAAAAATTCCAAAACACGCTAACCATGCTACTCAATTATTATCATTGAGGTATTTATTTATATTTGACTCGCAATATAATTGCTTGCTGACCCAAAACTCACGAATGTTTGCTTGTTTATCTAATAAGAGGCTACTACGCCTGTGTCTTAAGTTCAGTTTGTTACCTCGCCAATGGCCATTTTTTGGGGCTAGAAAGCAAGAAAAAAATATAGAAAAACGTGCCAAAAACTGTGTGCTTTTGTGGGGGTGGCGCCTAACAAAAACACCGAGCCTCTAAAACGTTGTTGGCCTCCATTAACAAAAAAATTCGCACGAGTATTTAGCAAGCCAGCAAGCGAATGTAATAACAACACCACCAACAACAATCATTAAAAGCAAAATAACAATAAAAAAATACCAACAACAAAATAATAATAATAATAATAAGCGAATGGCAATCAATTTGAAATTGAAACGCGTTTTTATTGCCCTGGGTAGGTGTCTGTGGACCATGCGTAGGCCACTTTATTTTTGTCCGTCTTTTCTCTTTGTATCTTTCCTTGTCCGATTGTCGAATGCGAACCTCGAGCTGCCAGCCAGCTAGCGCCACAACATTTTGGCCACGCCAATTGACGCTGATTATTTGCAATTACAGGCCGAAACCCAAGGCGACATTCGTGATGTGACAAACACAAACAACGCCAACGCTCTCTTAACTCGCCGCTTGATGATCATTAAATACCTGACTTCAGTTGTGTGTTAAAAATAGATGCTGTCATAATTTAATAGCCCTCTTAACACTTAGTTCTTCATATTTCATATTAAATATTTCGTTTTTTGTGCACTTTTCTTTGTTTTGTTTGTTTTCTGTTTGACTTGATTGCATTTTAATGTGCGTAACTGCAAATGAATTGCAATTTAGACAGATCAAAGTACCAACAATTTGTCCACCATTCAAAGCATTTTAAAGCGTATCGCCTGTAATTAATCATCCGACAGTTCGGACAAACATAGTTCACTTTAAATCATTAGCAGCCACAAAAAAAATTCTATATATTGTGATATATATGTATAAATTTGAATTGAATCATACTAAAAATCAATCGGTTGGTTTTATTTAATAAATCACAAGCTCAATAAATAATAAACTTATATGACAACACTTAATTTCCTAGTAACTGCGATCTTTGATCTAATTTTAGTTCATGGATAACAATACACGAAATCAGTATGTCTAGTCCGACTGACTGATGATATATTTATTTATGTTTATTGTACTTAATAATTTATGGAGCGTGCCACAGCTAACCCAATTTGCAACGCCTTCAGCCGCAGGTGACTAACTCACCTGTGGCACTTATCTTTTCTTTTTTTTTTGTCAGCTACTTTATTTATAAAGCAGACACGCACATATCAAAAATTATACACTATATTCTATATGTCGGCCAGCATTTGGCGTTTGGCGTTGGCGTTTAACGTTGGCGTTTTGTCAACTTTTTTTTTCGGGGACACCGCTAAAACAGAATGCCCACGAAAGAGAGCGAGAGAGATAGAGGAGGAGAGAGATGCCACTTTGATGAGCATTGACAAGTTGCTGAAATTATTGCCGCCTGTCAGTTTGCATACACATTTATTCACTCATCAGTGGGTCAGTAGCCGGGGCCAGAATCGAGCAGCCAGCAGCTACAATCAGCTCATTTTCAATTTCTCATGCAACAATTATAATTGGCTGTATTGAGAGGCGCACTGATTCAATATTGATCCGCTTGTTTCGAGCCACCTAATTTTGATTTATAATATTGTTGTTGTTGCCACTGATGAGTTAATGCCGCCAGCAGACATCTGTCGGGCCAATGGATGATGCATACAATCCACATAGTGTTGTCCAAAGCATGTCCAGCATATCCGCAACATCCGGGTCCTACCTCGTTGGCCAATGTCATGTACGCTGTCCAAACTGTGTGTTTTCTGTGTCACATAGAGATTTGCTTTAGTTATTTACTAGCGGCAATTGAGGACGGCTTTGCTGTTGTTGTTGTTGCATTTAGTTGACAATTTGTAGGATAATTAATTGAAAGCAAATTAATAAAAGCAACAAAATGAACAGCAGCACCAGTCAAGCCGATGACGACAGCGCTGCTGCTGCTGCTGCTGCTGCTGCTGCTGGGGGGGATTACAACTGGCAACAATACAACTGATATAAAATGTTAAATGACTTAAATGTTGACGGCCAACCAAATAAAAAAAAAAAGAGACAAACAGCAACAACAACAACAACAACAAATGGGCAATCGCAAGTCAAAATCACGTTTCAATGAGCTGCAAACAAAATACACACAGACACACAAAAAGTCATAGCCATCGCTCACGATTAACTTGGCCAAGATCTGTTGGCGCTTTGACTTTTGCAGCATGCCACTTTTAGCGCCTTCCCATGATTTGTTATGCTTTGTCAGCCAGACAGTGAATGCGTATTAATTTTAACACACGATTAGTTTTAGATTATAATATAATGTTCTCATTTTTCGTAGTTGGTTGTTTTTGTTTTTACGACCAGCCATGTTTAAATTAGACTGGAATTAATTCTCAAGTTGTCACTCAATTTTGCTGTCATTAGTTTATCTGTGCAATTTTACAACTTATTAGTCCGACTACATTTACATCGTGTGTGTGTGTGTGTGTGTGTGTGTGTGTGTATTAAGCAATCATTGTGAGTTTTTACAAATTTTTATAATGCTGCCCAACATGATGCAAACACGCCTACAACAAATCCATTGCCTCATAAGATGAGTCGCTTTGATTTTGTGTCCACTTTTAATATGTCATTAATCAAACCAACATAAAGAAATTCTGTTTACAACTTTATTGTTGAAAGTATAAGGAATTAATTTTTTTTACATTCTTTTTATATATTCTTAAGATCGATTACTGCACTTTCTACACACAGAAGGAACCAATCTTTCGAGCTCAATCTTTTGTCAAGGTCTTCTTTTGGCTGCATTTGCCAAAATTGGCCAATTCGGACAGACATATCATATAGCTGGCATACAAATGCAAGATCTTTAACAAGATTTTACTATGACATATAAAAATTGGGTTTTTCAAGTGTATATATTATTTGGCATGACGAAGATAGCTTCCACTCTTGTTTTGATCAGTTTTAGGGTAATTAAAAAATGTCTTATGAATACGATAAATGCTTGTCTGTCATAAAAACAATGCACTCATTAACATTTTTATTCGTACAACATCAACATTTCAAAGCCCACAAGAGATTTATTGTTGGTTTTACTATGCCATTCATAAAAACTACAGTGAATTGAAATACCTTACACCCACACAGGTTTGGGACACTTTCTAGGCATTGAATTGAAAAAAAAATAACACCAAATGAAAATGCGTATAAAATGATTTGGAAACAACATCTTAATCACTCGGCATTTCCGCTCCACAAGTTTGCCAGTCAATTCCACTCAAGTGCTTATCTTAGCCAGAGATACATTGACAAAGATCACATTCTCATTTCAAGCTAGCTTCCACCTCCCAAATGTGAACCATTGAATGAATGAATGAATGAGTGGCCCAGAGTGCAGGTGGTTGTTGTTTGTTGTTTGAGTTCAGTTTCAGCAATTGGCGCGTGGGTGGCTGCTTAGCTAGCAACTCGAGTGTATTTCCGCTTGAAAGCGGCAATAACAATATTTGTAATAATAAATGTACGTGAAATATAAATAAAATCAACGTGTCTGACGCCCTCGCACAAGATTCAGTCGACCCAGCGCCAACGCAAAAGCGCAGTTAACGGCAACGCCAACAACTTGTCAAGAAGCTGGCCCAAAGCGATGCTCACAATTAGCCAACACAGCTGAGTATATCTATCGGAGACGGTGACGGAGACGGAGACGGAGACTGGGAATTTGCTTTCTCACCGCTTTCCCAAAGCAGGCCATAAATGGCCCGACTTCCTAGCCAAGAGAGCACCACGAATCGTCGCCGTTCAGTACCCTCGAACGTAGACTCATAGACTTTGACTCGCGTTTTGTGACCATATTCAGGCAAATGCGATTTTCAAGCTGGTAATTAAAAGCCAAAGCGAGTAGAAAACGCAAATGCGTGAATAGTCATCCGTCTTTAGAACATTTGCATAAACAATTCACAGTCAGAGGCGTCACTTCACCTTACCAAAAGGGTACTTTCAAAATGTACTTTGAAATTCAATCTACGTGATGATAAAAAGAGAACAAATTTGAACACAATAAATAAAAAAATTAAAAAATACTTTAAAAAATCCACATCGAGGTAAATTGTACCTTATGTAAAAATATTTTAATATTAATAAATTAATTAATAATGCATTTATTTTTTTAGGAACTAAAAGATAAACTTCTAACATTTAATCTTATTAGAATATAAGCTACAATTATTGAAAAAATAAAAATCAATTAATCAAATATTATGGTAAATTGTATAATAAGCTTTGAGAAAAGACATAAGACAGAACCCCTTCTACCTAAGCTTATGTTGTTTTGTTGTTTACATAAAGCAAATAAAATTCAAAGTTAAATAATCAAAATGTGACGTTTGTCTTTTTAATTACGGCGCGTTTGGTCATGTTCCTGTCTTTTGGTTTTGGCTATAGATTAAGTTGTTAGTATATTATGGTCAAATGCTATTGGCCAATTTGTATACTTATATAAGCATTTTACGTAGTATGTATGTATGTTGTTAGCTTATTTTATGTTTTTGTCTTTTGCCGCCCCACAGAGCAAAGTCACTCCCCAAAAGCGTCACGATTCGCACGCAAATCAAATTAATGTTGCATGCCTTAATTTTTCACTAGCTGACCTTGCGACATGAACAAATTTATGCAGCTTACTTCAAACAGCTGACAATGTGCTGTTGAAAAATTATAATCAAATTTAATTGTTATCATCATGATTTATATTTTTATTTGTTGATGTGTTTGTGTGTGTGTGTGTGTGTGGCAGAACAAAAAACCCAAAAGACCAAACAATGACGAACAGATTGACAGACAAATGAACAAACAATCTCAGCTGCTGCTGCTGCTGCTGCTGCGGTTGCTGTTTGTAGCGATCTGTCGTGCAGTCGATTAGTCGCTCTGTCGATCAGTCGCTCTGTCTTCTTGTCAGCTAGCAATTTATCATTAAGTATCTTGAGTAAGTATATATGGCACATGCATATACAATACATATACATATTCATATGAATGCCGTCATACAAGTTGTTTTGCCCGCAGGAGCAAATCCACTTTGCAATTACCGATTGTTGCCTGTGTGCCACTTATAATTATAAATATTTTTACTGCTTAAATAAATGACCATAACAAACAATTGTTGTATAAGTAAGAATCAACACCCAGACGAATTGAATGCAACATTGAAAGCAGCTTAAATAATTTAAATGCCAAGCTGATTTGTAAACGCTGCAGTAAATCGATTGATTTAGGTATAGAATTAAATTTTAGAATTTTAATTTCATTTAATACATTTTACATTTAGTGTCATTACAATGTATTGCGAAAAATAATTTACAAGAAAGTAAGAGTATAGAAAAATCACTTGACCTTTTCTTCCTAGATATGAATACAAAAGGAAAGCTTATGGTAAATATGAATATAACATTTGCAAAAACTTGTATTTTTATATCCCATCTCCATTTTAATAAATAAATTGTTAGTTGTTGGCATTTAATTTATTCTTTTTATTCGATAATCTTTTCAAAACTAAAGCTATTATTACCCATTAAACTTTAACAAATTAAAATAAAATACATTTACAATCAAAAACCCATTTTGATAAATAGGAAATAGGTTGTAAGCAAACTTGAAACACAGCCCTTTTGTTGTCGGGTATCAATTAATTAAAGCATCAGCTTCTTTTGTATATTATTTAACTCTAGTGTCAACGACTGACCAATTGTGCACTCAAAATGCTTAACACAATTAAGTTATTTCGTTAACATGCAGAAGATGAGGAAACATGCTATGGCTATGCGATCATCATTCTGAATAGTATCTAGTTATGGTTTTAAGAGATTGGTTCCGAAATCTGAGTTGAAATCTTGAAGGTAGTCAGAAATTAGCTTAATGAAATCGTATTTGTGGGCCATAACAATACTTGACTGATATATGGAATGAATGTCAAGCAGCGCAGCAGCAACAGCAGCAGCAGCAGCGACATAAATAAAAAATTAGTAATAAATTTAAATAAATAACTGCCTAACAATATTAGATCATAGTGCTGAGAACGCCTGTCCAAAACAAACAACACAACACAACAAAAATCTCAGAAAACACTCAAATCAAAAATGAGCTCAACTCGACTCGAAATGAAAACGAAAACTGAACACACTCAAGAGCAGCATTTTCGAAGTGAACCGACCGGCCTGCCAACGCAGAGACACCCACACAAGCCGAGTGAAACGAGTGGGTGAGTGGTGCGAGCGGTTTCGAGCACAACAGAATGAGTGGAGAGCACTAAGAACTGGTTTGATGTTGATAATGCTGTTGCTTTTTCGCGGGCTTCAATGACGCTACCATCGTTGGCGTTGGCGTTTTTGGGCGAGCAACGATCTCCGGCGATGGCAGTGGGTTTAGCGGTTTATTGGTCGGCTCTGGTGAGCTGTGCTGTATCCAGCTTCGTAGTCGTATCTGTAAGATACAAACGTAAAGTGCTGCTTTTTAATGCCGCATTTCATTCATTGATCGTTTCAATAGCGCGCCGCACGCTCACCGCAACAGACAAGTGCCGGTCAACCGGGTTCCCGGAGCGTCTATGTTCTGTGCATGTGTGTGGGCAACCAACTCAATATCAAAACAATAACAACAACCTCAATAAGACAACAGTCAACAACAACAGACAGCCTGACAGTCAGTCAATAAGCCTACTCTCTGCTTGCTTGCTTGCTTGCTTGGTCTAACGGAGTCAAAGCCAAGTTGCTGTTGTTGTCCCAACATAGACGCACATTGCTGAGTGGACGACATTGACGGCTGACAACGACGGCGAAGACAACGTTAAACGCTGTTCAGTGCATAGCGGACAGGCGCAGCAAGCGGACGCGCAGCACACTAAAAACAAAAACACAGAAACCGAGACGCACCTTTCTCCAACGGGGAGACGTGTATATATTTTCATGTGCGCCATCTCGGGTTATTGGATACAGATACATAGATACAGACAGCGGCGTACTCACGGATATTTTTAGCAGCCGGCCGCACACAATCTCTCGCGCACACACACACACACACACACCAACATAGTTGCAGGCACACACTGCTGACACACGCGGCTCGCACGTTTTGGTAAATAGAATGTTCTTCGAGGCTTTTCCGACATACGGTTGCAGCAGTTCGCGCGTATTTCCAGCAGATACTTTTCAAACTGTAACAAACTTGTCAAGCGAATAAAAAACAACAAACTAAAAATACACAAAATAGCAACAAAAAAAAAAACAAAAACAAGTTGTGCTGTGCAAGTTCGGGGTAAAAAGAATTTATTCGGAGAAAACGAAGAGATGAAACAAAAATCAAAACAAAAATTATTTTTATTGTGTTAATCTGCCAAAATGTGCATGAGGCAAGCGTTAATTTAAAATATAGTCGCACACAAGAATCAACTTAATAGAATACAAATTCGATGACTAATTAGCTGATGCTGTGGAATTTAAATTGATTTGGATTTGTATTCGTTTTCGTATGCCAAAAATGTCTGCGGGCTAACTTTAATGAAGCAAGCATCTAAATCAAACAAAAACCAAATCAAAGTGTTAAAAACAAAAAGAAAAGTGAAAAAAAGTTTTAAATCTCAAAACTACAAACAAGCAACTCACAAAATTTTGGATTTATGAAATCAAAAAGGTAAAAAAAAATATCTTTTTGTATGTACATATTTCATATGCTATTGTTGTATCAATAAAAATAGACAAGACAAGAAGCAAGCAGGCAGCAACTCGATTAGGGTGAGGGGCCGGGCGGAGTGGTTCGAACAAGCTGTCTGTTAGGGCAACCCAAGGCGTGTAGCAGCGACAAGCAACGCATTTATTTGCCTAAGGTGTTGAAAAGTTGTTTGGTCCGTTGGGGTTGCATTTGGTTGGGGCCAAGCAACTTGTCAACAGCTTTCATTTGCCACCCCCTTCCCCAAGAGGGCGGCAAAAGAAAGGGGGACCCTGAGGCACAGACCTCTTGTTTCGAATGCCCTTTATGAACTTTATTGAGTTAAGATGCGCGCCAAAAAACGTAAACTTCTCTTACTGATTCAATTGAATAAAATTTGGCAAGCAATTGCCTTAAGATAATAAATTTCAATTAAGGCTTCAGCATTTACTCAAACGCAAATAGATTTCTTGTCTGGTGCTATTTAAATCATTATTTACTCGACATCACCTTTAGCCAATTAAGCTGATCAATCAATATTTGTATATTGAAATTTATTTGATTTGCCAATGCGTTCATTCAATTCTAATTTTACAGTTTGTTTTTTTTTTTTGATTTTGTTTTAACTTGTAAACAAAAATAACAAAAATGTTTTGAAAGATTTATAGATAAGTTTGCTAATGCGAAAGTTTCAACATTTTTATAGCTATAATTTGTCATACTTCAACTGATAAACATTATTTTTATCAGATGATTTTATATACATTAAAAATGTTTAGATAAAGATGTTGCTTATCTAATCATTTAGTTCTTTTTTATCGCTTTAATAATCGAACTTTTAAATGTTTTGTATCGATATAATTATTGTTTTTGTTTTAAACATTTTGTCCCTGGCACCCTGACCCAAATTAATGTTGGACGTGGGAACAGCTGAATCTGTCTTCCCCCTATTAAAATACAAAAATATAAAACAAAAGGGAATTGGCTAAAGACGAACGCGCGCAAACCTGTCAAAAAATCACGCAAAAAAATATTAATGGGTAATACAAAACCACACACTGCTACCAAAATATCTACACACACACACACACAAACAAACGAACGGACTGTTAGAGGTAAAAAAAAACAGAGACTATTTCATCTATGATTGTAAACGCAAGCACATCACACATACGCAACGTGTGCCAATTTTAGTAAACAAACTCAACTTAAATGGAAAATCAAACAAGCAAAAGCAAACAAAAATTAAAAAAAATATATATACAAAACACATACATAGAAATGGCAACAAATCAACATTGAGCAGCACAACAACAACAACCAAAGCCATACAACAAAAATTTAAAGATGCAAACAAAAATGAGCAAAATAAAAAAGAATTTAAAATCAGAAGCCCGCCGCATGCGGACTAAAAATAAAATCAGCCCAACGGCAACATACACACAAGGCGCTAGTGGAGACACAGACAAAAACAAAGACGAATTGTGTAGAGGTTCGGAAGGGGTATTAATAAAAGGCGGAGACATGCAACAGGCAACAGCACGAGACAACAGCAGCAACGGAAACAAGCACAAAAATCACATCAAGCTCAAGAGGAAAGCAGCAGCAGATTTTTAATGCTTTCCGCAATATATATATATATAAAAAAAAGAAGCAAATTAAGAATCACATATCGAAAAAAAAAAATTGAAACAGAGAAAGAAAAACTTGCATACAATAAAAACTAATTTTAGAGCTGTGGCAAAAACAGAAATTCTGAGTCAGTCAGACTTTATAGAGATATGCACAAAGCGAGGGTAGTTCAATGAATTTGAATAAATATATATATATATACAAAAACAAAGAAGCTCCAGACATCAAGATACTTCTTGGCAAGTAAAGTTAAAGGCGTAAAGTATGAATATAAAGTCTGATTTATTACAATTTGTTATAATAAAATTCAGCAGCAAATGAGAATCCAAAATCTTAAAGTGTTTTCTGTTCGATATTAGTTTTTGATTTCGTTATACCTTAATATAATATTTAAAAACTAGAACATAGAGAAAATGTCTCTAAAAGTATTTCTTTGATCAGTTTCAAAACATTTGTGGCTTTCCTCGCATATTTGCTGGTTTCATTTTATTTCCAGCATACGCTTTATTTTCCATTTAACCGCACCCGACTGCCCTTCTTCTCCACCTCATACTTCCACCCGCACCCGCACCAACAGCCGCACCACCCTTTGTGGCGTGCAGACAAGCGTGCAGAAAAAGTTCTAAATTTAATGGCTACACCTAAAAATGCAGCGACTGCAACTGCGCCGGTAGCATGGTGGGCTGGGCTGAGAAGAGAAGAGCAGACGGGGAAACGGGGAGACGGGGAAACGGGGAGACGGAACTCGTCAGCAGTTTCAAGTGCACTTTAGATAGACAGCTATTCCCAGTAGCGTCCAAAAACGAAGAATAAAAAAACCAGCAATACTAAAAAACGAACCTCACCCTTCGCGTCCCCCTTTTGCTTGTTGCTTCTGTTGTTGTTGCCCCTTCACGCCTGGGCGCACGCATGGCGCGCCTTTTGTCTGCTTTGTTGCTGCATGGGAAAGAAAGAAATTAATTTACAAAAAAAAGAGAAAAGAAAAAAAACAAGAGATGCATAGTGAAGCTTGTACACAGTTGTAAGTAGTAATGTACATGTACATATGGGAGTCACTGTGCCACTGTGCTTTTGCGCAAGCGCATTCAACAAAAAGAAGCTTTGCATAATCACAAAAATTCACAGTAAAGCACAGTATTATATAAATTAGTCAGGTTTTTATATTCTTTTGTTTCGTAAACAACACAGCGGATTCGATTTAATAATTTATTTCCAAAAACATTATTTTAAAGAGCTTATATAAGAGAACTTTGTCAAAGATTAAATATTTATTAATAGTTGATTAAATGAAATATTATTTTTTATTAAGCGGTTTGTAATTTTGTTTGATCTACAGTTTTTTGAAATTAAAAGCAAACAAACGCCTTCGCACATTAAGCTTCGCGAATCATCAGACGAATATATTTAAAAATGATGACAATCATTTCCGTTTTTCGTCTTCATATTGCACTTCACATATTTTCCCTTCCCATTTCCCTTTGGTGTGCAAATAAAAAAAAACACGTTCTAAATGTAATGGATATTTCTAGAAAATGCACCAATTGCAACAGGCAGGGTAAGCTGGGTGGGGCAGGGTGCTGGATATTTCGCTAGTTGGCAGTTAGCTGCAACATTCAGCAGAGCCAAAATACTACATCGAACAAATATCCGAATAAAACCCAAAACAAACATAGAAACATTTGTAGAATGAGTGCCTTGTGCTACTCCGCTTGCCACCCCTTAAGCTTTACAGTCCAGCGCACGCACAATGCAGCGCCATTTGTCTACTTTGTGGGCGAGGTTGCGAAGAGAGAGTGTAATATCGTAAAATAGGAATTGTTATACATAGTACACATATGTGTGCGTGTGTGTGTTGTTGTTGTTGTTGTCTGGCGCACATTTCAATTTGATTCGCATTGTGCAACGCGAGCGAGCGAGTAATTGAAAACTTGAGGCAGCAACAAAACAAAAGCGAGGCGCACGCTTCAAAATTTTTTGCCAATCAAGAACAAACAAGCAGCGAGCTAAAGTGTAAAAAGTCAGTGCCGCATCCTGTGGCGCTTCCTGCACATCCTGTGGCACGCCCATGCATGCATGCCACTTTTAGGCTGGCAAATGCAACCAGCTGCTGCTGCTACTTGTGCTGTTTGTTCAACAACATTTATTAGCCGCGAATATCTTTAATCGCATGCAATTTGTTGAGCCAACAACACACTACACACACACACGGAACTTGCTAATTTTCACTTCGTTTCGGCGCCACAAAGCAACCGCTAGCAATCGGACGAGGCAGAAGCGTAAGGGCAATTGCATGGGGCATGGGGTCTGGGCGGTAAGTAGGACCATCCGTAGCGACTTTTCAGTGCTCTTAATTGCAGCTTGTTTCTTGCATGCCGCGTTGACTTTTTTGTGCACCTACTTACAATTAAGGTGGTCTAATTGCCTACTTGTGGGGTACATTAACTTTGTGAACTCTTTTGTTAGTAAAGTGAAGAATCTTTTGAATTGCAAGCAAGAAAATAACAACTGTATCTTGTAAGTAGGCAACAGTTAAGTAAACAAATAAAGTCTATTTAAAAATCGTTTATCAAAAATGTCATATCTTTTGTGTAAAGTATTTAGTCTCTAATACTTTACAGATCATATAATAGTCGTTGCTTGATGGCAGTTGCCTTTAGCTTTCATGTTTGTATTCAACTAACGTCGCGTGGCAAAAATTAATTGCCATGTAAATCACGAGAGCAACAAACAGAAATCAAAGCAGTCACGAAACAGAACAAAGTGAATTCTTTCTTGTTTTTGTTTTATTTTTTATTGTGTTTTCACGGAACGTGTTAAAAGTGGCGGCTTTTGAAAAACCGTTGCAACTTAAACACGAAGATAACATAGCATTAGCATTAGTTGCTAGTTTGCCAATTCGTTTGATGGATCAAATCATAGAAAAACAAAAGATCTTTCTCTATGTCTCGTGAACGGTAAATGATGAAAAGTGCATTGCTATTAGACGGATAGTAGTACAACAACAGTAACTTGTTATAAGCCAGAAATTGCTTGGAATGGACAGAGCTATGCAACAAATGGCAGCACAGCAACTAAAGTCCAATTGAGACTGGGCCGGGCAACAAGAATCCGTTGCCAATTTTGGCAATCTGCACTAAATTGCCCATTTAAGTGAACCTGACATATACACATGATCAATCCATCTCACTCTCCATCACACACACTCTCTTTCTCTCTCTCTCTCTCTCTCTCTCTCTCTCTCTCTCTCTCGCTCTCTCTCTTTCTCTGTCTATGCGACAACGCTGTGGCGATGATTGCAATCAATCTGCTCAGATTTACACCTCTGCACATAGAGCTTTAGATCTGGCCTGGCTATTTATGAGGCCAAGGCACAATTCAAGCAGCAGACAAGGGCGTTAGCATCGATGCAGAAACACACGACATTCTGCTTAGGCGGTGGCAACTATAGTTGCTACTGCTTTTGCTGTTGCTGTTGCTTTTGATGACGCTGTGACGGGCCTCAAGTTACATTTCATGTAACTTAATTCTTGCATTAAAATGCATTCATTAATAGTTGCAATTTAACTGGCTTGTTATTGTTGTTGTTGTTGCTTTTGAAGCCACAACCACAAAAAAAAAAGAAGAAAAATACGAATCTAAAAGAGAAAAACTTGTGGAATAAGTAATGCAAAATATTTAGTACAGTTGACCTAACCAACAGCAAAAAACAAAAAGTAAAATAAATAATAAGGGAAAAAACTTTCTCAAATGTTCGACAACATTGTTTCAAAGTTGATTGTGGGGCAAACATTGAGAGATAACTTTTCCAGTGCTCGTTTTAGCCCACAATTTCACACATGCAGTTTTGAGATTTTCAGTGAATTTTCTGAATTTAAAAATGCGTCAAGCTACAAGTACTTTAAACTGTTCAACACAAAACAAACTCAAAAGGTATAAACTTGTTAAATATGCTTTAGTACATATAACTTATATTGATTATAATACATTAGTTATAATCAATTGCAGCAACATTCAAATAAGTTTCAAACGCAGTTAAACAACAATTCACTTCTTTGAGCCATAAGTTGATAGCTTGAGTAATGTTTTCATTGGCCTTAACTTTTGTAGTCTCAATTGTTTAATCTGGGCCACGCCCCTTTGAGTGTTTTCTGTTAAAGCGATTGATTATAGCTTTCAATTTGATAGGCACTCGTCAATTGCGCAGTAGTTTTCAAGTATTCATCGATTAGCATCTTTTGTTGCCATTTTATATGCGAAATCTTTTAACGTGCGCTCGCAGCCTTGCAGCGTTGCAAGTGACGCCTTGAGGCAACCTTTTTAGGATTAGCAACGAGTCTGGGAACTGTTTATGAGTCAGGCATGGCAAACGAATGAATCGCATACAATTCGTGATTGCGCAATGCAGCGAAATAGTATAAAAAAAAAAAATAAGTCCAAATAGGAAATGTTGAACCCTGCCCAAGAATCAAAAAATTTGTTTATGACTTTTTGGTTGATGCGTTTTTCGGCTTCAGTGGGTTTTACAGCCGACATGAAGGAAGCGCCCACACTACCACTATCACCACCAAAAGCAACAGCACCACTCAAAGCCCAATTTGAGCCGCTTACGGAAGTTACGCTTCATTGAGTTGCCCCGTTCAGAAGTTGATTTTTGATAGAGCATTTTTTTTTTGTATGTGTGTGTGTTTTTTTTTTTGGGACAATTCAAACAAATTGTTAATTGCTTTTGATTGCTGGGGCGGCACAGCCCACGCCTAAGCCAAGAAAAGCCATCCGCCTATCAAATAAATTGAAATCCACAACTGACAGACTTCTTAACTTTCACTTCTTGTTTTGTTGCAGATGAAATCCAACACATACGAGCTGCACAACTACGGCGACTTGGATATGGATTTAGAGACGGAGCAGCCGAAGGATTCGCGCAAGCGTAAAGCCAATACAGCGAGTAGTCGACGTGGAGAGAAGTACTCCCTGCGCCAGAAGCGACAGAAACGTCAGCCCGGCGAGCCGGTGAGCAGTCCAATTGACACTCATACGCTGCCAGAAGAATTCGAAACCAAGGCTGCCAAGAAGTCCACAAAGAATACGTCCAAGACGAAAGCGCCGCCCCTGAGTAAATATCGTCGCAAGACAGCAAATGCCAGGGAACGAACACGAATGCGAGAGATCAATACAGCATTTGAGCAACTGCGTCATTGTGTGCCACAGACGATAACTGGCGAGGATGCAACGAATGTCAATGAGAAGCTCACAAAGATCACAACACTCCGTTTGGCCATGAAATACATTGGCATGCTGAGTGAATCGCTGCAGGATCCCAGCTATGAGAGTGAGTTCCTAGTCGAGTGTTTGCATGAGAGCGCAAATCGTGAGGCGCATGTTAGCTTGGACACGGATCCGGAGCTGGAACATGAGCTGGAGTTGGAGCCAGCGCCGCCTAAGAAGAAGAGCCAAACGAAGGCCAACAAAAAGACAAATGCCAAGCGACAAAGTAAACAATCCAAGACAATAACAAAAACAAGAGGAACAGCAATAACAGCAGCAGCAGCAGCAACAACAACAGTGACCAAAGTAACAACAGCCAGTTCACCGGAATCGTGTTATGCCTCGTCATCTGTGGGCTCACCAACATGTTGTGTGGCTGCTTGTTCGCCCAGCTCTGCATATGCATCACTCTCTTCGACCGCCTGTTCCAGTTCTAGCTCCAGCTCCTCCTCTTCATCCTCCTCCTCGAGCAACAGCAGACGAATGCTGGATGCGGACAGTTTACTCGGAGGCTTACAGGCACTTTCGGAACTGAATACGCTGCTCATGGAGTCGGACACGGAGTCGCTGCACTGTCTCAATGCCAACAATTATCAACAGGATTTGCTCAGCTCTTCGTCCAACTCTGTGCTGGCCCCGCGTGGAGATTTACCGATTTCAATGCACTCACCGCTGGATAAGCCGGATGTAGAGCTTAGTTTACGGTTGCTGGACCATTCAACGGATTCGTTTGACTTTGCCAGCGATCAGCAGCCGTCAACGTGCATTAGTCCATTGGCAACACTGGATAGTTTTCATCCTTTTGCCGATCTGCTGCATGGCGAGTTTCCTGACATTTTTCTCACGTGACCAGCTGCTTAGTTGTATAATTATAATTAGTTACTATTGTAAGTTGTTACTTGCTGCGTTTAAGTTTAACCTAGTTTTTAAACATACGTATACTTTAAAGCGCAATAAACCTAACCTCACTTTAGCAATAGCCGCAGAATTCATCGTGTCATAGCCGGCAAGCAGGCATACGTGTTATGCACTATTCTCACAGCAGACAGCTCATGTCCATGTGTGTTTTTTTTTACCAATAACCAAATAAGTCAAATAAGTAAGCATTTCTCTAAAGCATTTTTGATCACACGCACACACACGTTTTATCACAATTTTCAATATTTTAATGTAAATAAAACACAAAGAATGTTGTTCAATTTGAAATTATTAGATTGTGTTCGTTTATTATTGTAAATACTTAAACTATTTGCAGGAATTATTTGGTTTGTGCGCTTCTTAGCGGCCAGTAAGCTGAGTTCACATTGCTTGTAGCAGACAGCATTTGTTCGTATCACTATAATGTTGCTTATGACCATCGATTACCAGTGTTGTGTAACTGGCAGTTAGCCAAGTTGGCGACGGAAATACCTTCTTTTTAATGTAAAATTACTTTTATTTTAAAAAAAATGTGTTAAAACATTATATATTTCAATCTTAGATGTTCTACACAGCACCCTGCGTTAAATAGTGAAAAATTTTTGTTGAAGTAAAACTTAAATTCAAAGTATACATTAAGTCCTGCAACGACATGACCACTTACGATCCCGAGACAGACTTTCCGGAGGCATACAAGCTATGCAAGCCCTTTATTCTAACCGAAGAAAATCTAATAACAATACGGAACTCAATGACAAAGGAACTACTCGCCGGTTTGGGTCGAGAATCGCATTCGCGTTCCTCGATTCCCTGTCTACTCAGCTATGTGCAGCATTTGCCTTCGGGGCGAGAGCGTGGACGATTCGTTGCCCTCGAAATGTGGCCGACAAATTGTCGGATTATGTTGGTGAAGTTCAGCAGTGAAAAGGACATATATATGAGTTCAAAATGTGTGATTGTGCCGCATACGGTGGCCGGATCGCGTGGCACAATCCTTTTCAATTTCCTAGCCGACAACATTGCCTTGTTTTTGAAGGAGAAGAAGGTGGAAAACGAAAATCTGCCCATGGGCATGGCCTTTGCCTTTGCCTTGAACAAACTATCTGTGGATGTGGGAATTCTTATCGCCTGGACGAAGGGCTATGGCGCACAGGGTGCCATCGGCAAGGATGTGGTTCAGCTGCTGCGTAATGCCCTTGCCGAACACACCGACATATCCGTTCATTTAAAATGCATTGTCAACGTCACCCTTGGCTCCCTCGTAGGTCTGTGTTGGTCACTAGCCAACTGCCGAATGGCTATATCCGTGGGCACAGCCGTAAATGCTGCCTATGTGGAGCGTACCGATAATTGTGAACTGTATGAGGGCGACGAAGACTTGCAACTGATGTTGATCAACACAGAGTGGGGTAACTTTGGCAGCAATGGTCATCTGGACTTCATACGCAATGAGTTTGACAAGATTGCCGATGCAGCGTCAAGCCAACCAGGCACCAAGTACTATGAGAAGTGCAATAGCACCCTGTATATGGGTGAACTAGTGCGTCTGATAATTGTCAGGCTTATGAAAATGGGCGTCATCTTTAAGGAGCACAATCTGGACTATATAGGCATTCAGTGGAAAATGGAAATGAAATCTCTGATGGCCATTGACTCCGATCCACCTGGCGTCTACGTGCAGGCTCAGCAGGTGTTGGACAAGTTCCGCATGCGCAATTGCCAGGAACGAGATCTGGCAACGCTACGTTTCGTTACCCAATGTGTGACCACTCGTTCCGCTCAATTGGTGGGTGCTGGCGTCGCCTGTCTGATTAATCGTATGGGTTATCCTCAGATATCAATCGCTGTCGATGGTGGCGTTTATCGGCTGTATCCCAAATATCAGTTGGTGCTCAACAAGTACACCAGCATGCTATCGAATCCAGACCATAAGTTTGAATATGTCATTGCTCAGGATAGTCCGGGTGTTGGCGCTGCTATTGCTGCCGGGTTGGAAAGTACGAATCTTCATAGGGCTACTTTTAAAGAATAGACGGCAATAATTAATCATACACATTTTTGACTTAAGTATTATGTAATTTAGTACAAATACAAATACATGGACTATAAGTTGTTTATTATATTAGGTACTCTCGTAAATAACTCTTTATTGAATCTTATAAAAATGGACACTATCTTGCTTCAAAGAAATAAACGGCATTTCCATCGAAGTAAGCTACTTTTGATTTTGTTGACACGAAGTAATAGTAATATTAAATTTGCTTTATGAATAATTTCTTTATATTTAAAGAAATTTCTAAATTTTCGTTAGCTAACACAGCGTTTTGGATCGACTGCTGGTTTTTTGGCTATGACGCTAGACAGAGATTATCCGGAGGCCTATGCAATCTGCCAGCAGTTCGCATTAGATGAGGCGAAGATGAATGAGGTCGTGATCCGTCTGGCCAATGAGATGAGCATGGGTCTGGCGAAGGATACGCATCCGAGGTCGACTGTCAAGTGTTTCGCCACCTATGTGCAGGAACTGCCCTCAGGCAAAGAGCGGGGCAAGTATCTGGCCCTGGATCTGGGTGGCACCAATTTTCGCGTATTGCTTGTTAACATCAAAAGCGAATCGGATATCGAAATGGACTCAAAGATTTATGCCATAGAAAAAGCAGCTCTGCAGGGACCGGGAGTTAAACTATTCGATTTCATTGCCGAGTGCTTAGCGTCCTTTTGCAAGGAGCACAAAATGGAGAATGATAATGCACCGCTTGGCTTCACCTTCTCCTTTCCCTGCAAACAGTTGGGCATTGACAATGGCATTTTGGTTGCCTGGACAAAGGGTTTCAACTGCCAAGGAGTCGTTGGTAAAAATGTGGTCGAATTACTCCGAGAGGCGATCAGTCGACGTGGCGATTTGAAGGTCAAAATTGTGGCCTTACTCAATGACACGACAGGAACTCTAATGTCTTGCGCTTTCAACCATCGCAATTGTCGAATTGGAACAATTGTGGGCACCGGATGCAATTCATGTTATGTGGAAGAGACGGCGAACGTGCAAACCTTCGAAGGCTATCAGACAAGTGAGAAACCGAATATGATTATTAATTGCGAATGGGGTGCGTTTGGCGATAATGGTGTACTGGACTTTATAAGAACTTCCTATGACAAGGAAGTCGACATACAGTCATTGAATCCCCAGAAACAGATATTTGAGAAATGCATCTCTGGCATGTATTTGGGCGAGATGGCACGTCTTATTATTGTGGAGCTGATGAATAAGGGACTTCTCTTCAAAGGCAATGACTCCAAAATTATTGAAGAGAAATGGACGTTTGATACGCGATTTATAACGGAAATTGAATCCGATCCGCCGGGTCAGTATCGCAACGCCGCCTTGGTTATGGATCAGTTGGGCATCGAGTCGAAGAATGATAAGGAATTGGCGTGTGTTCGCTGCATATGCACGTCTTTATCGACGCGCTCCGCGAAGCTTGTGGCGTGTGGACTCGTCACTTTAATTAAAAAGATGAATACAAAGGAACTGTCAATAGGTATGGATGGCAGTGTTTATCGATTTCATCCTCAGTACAAACAAATTCTTACGGATAATATAAATTTGTTGCTAAAAGGGTCAGTGAAATTCGATTTAGTTCTATCTGAGGATGGTTCAGGACGCGGAGCGGCATTAATTGCTGCTGTTAGCAATAATTAAATCACATTTTGAAACGTTTGGCAATAAAATTCTAGTTGTATCATTTACAGATAGCATTGAGTTTCTGTCACGCAGCGAACCATGCGAGTATTTCGAGAGCTACCAGATATGTTATGTTCTCGAACTGTATTGCTCCTCACTTTACATACGCATTTGCTGTTAAATAACATAAGACATCGAAAGGTTGCGACTATTTTTGGTATTTTTTAAGGCAAGGTATTCAATTAATGGTTAGTTGCTGTCACATTGCTCACAAGTCTTGGGACGAAAAAATTCAGAATGTACGTAATTAAACAATTGCACGCACAGAGTGAGATAACCAATCCTATTTCCATAGGTATGCACTATCCAGTTCACTTGTGCGCTCACCAGCGCTGCGACAGGGCCTGCAAAAGGTCGCTGCCAGCCGTCAGGTGTCATTGAAAGTCGTTTCCGTTGGCTCTACCGTCAAGGATGAGACTTTCTTCGAGAAGAATGAACGCCTACGCCGCGAGATGTCACCCCATCTCACTATCTACAAGCCACAGCTAACCTCCATGCTGTCGATCATGCATCGCGGCACTGGCCTGGCTCTCGGCATGGGCGTCTGGGGCTTGGGATTGGGCGCACTCATCGCCTCTCAAGACATCAGCCACTATGTGACCATGGTGGAGGGACTGCAGCTCAGCGGCGCCACTCTGACGGCAATCAAGTTTGTCATTGCCTATCCGGTCGGCTATCACTCCGCCAACGGCATTCGCCATCTGCTGTGGGACACGGGCCGTTTCCTCAAGATTAAGGAGGTCTATTCTACCGGTTATGCAATGGTCGCAACCTCCTTTGTGCTGACTGCCATCTTGGCCCTGCTGTAAACACGAGACCTTTTATTTATTTTATTCTAGTGACGAACATGTTCTAGATTTGTTAAATGCATAATACATGTACTGTTTATTTATACAAATGTAATCACAAATTTGCTCTTTGTGTTATGCAACAACTGTCAAGCGGTTTGTGAGTTCTGTTTTTTGTAGCAATTTGGTTAAGACTGTCGTGTTGTTAGCTCAATTTGTTAGACAGACAGCGAGCGTAAGCTCGATTAGTGCGTTCTATGCAAATACTCTACCTATTGCACAGAGTACTATGATTTTAGTATGTATGTTTGTATTCAATGGTAAAGGGACTGCCATTAAACAGATAACACAAAAGTATTAAAAGCGTTAGGAAGAATATGGAAATTTTTAGTGTTCATAGAAATTATAGGGTAAAAACTACCCAAGGTAAAGCTTAGGCATTATAAGACAATTTTCTTATCGGTCTTAATAAAATATATAATATTGAATATTCCACGTACATAATGTTATTAAAACCATAAAACAGTATGATATAATATAATTTTAAAACTTTATTAAATTTTATTTTATTCCTTTTGTCCTGAAATATATTCTTGTATTGCAATACTCAGCTGTCCCATAATCCTTAATAGTTATATAGAGTTTGTCTGGGTAAATTACCCAAAATTGGGTAAAAATGCAATGGTTGGGGGTAAAAAAAAAACTTTTGGGTAATAATAATTGTTTCCATACGACAGCGGTCGGGGGACAGCTAAGGGGTAACGATTAAAAAAGTTGCCCGACGGCTGATTAAAACGAACTTAAAACTCAAAAACTAATTTTAAACCTCAAAATGCATGAAAATGACTTTTATATACCGCCCATGCCGTATGCAATGATTTTAGTCAAATCGCATCTTTGGAAAAACTGTATAAGTGCTTTTTAGCTAATGCAACAACCAGAAATGTGTTCCTGCTAAAGAGCAAGCAAATTTTGCCACCTGACTGCGACAAAAACATAATTTTTAAAAAGTTACACTCATTTATCATTTATTAGTGAAATTTCCTTAAGAAATTGTGTGTTTTTGTTTGCTGTGTGCAACATTCATATACAAGAGGCTAAAATATATATATCTAAGAACTAATATCACAATTGATTATGAAATTGCTGTATATCTAATATGTTTGTTTGCTGTTTCAGCTACAATTGCTGCTGCTTTTGTGCTGCTCTACTGTATGGTGCCATGCGATGCATTATTGATATTTGATTGGGATTCATCTAGAAGCTCAAAGTCACAGACCAGCGAAAAATGATCCGAGGGATATTGAGTGCTGGGCGTACGATTTTTCCCAATCTCCTCGCCAGCTGGAAATTCCAGGCAATTTTTGATCTGCAGTGTAAATTCATATTAAGAAACTTATTTAAAAAAAGTGCCACGCCCACTTACCTTTAGCTGATCGGGTGTGTAGAAAACATAGTCAATGGTATGACACTCTTCGCCATCTTCGCGTATTTTCCATGTTGTGTAGGGTGGTTCCCGCTTTATTGACTGCGAAACCAACTCGTTAACATCCTTAAGGTCCTCAGAGAGCTGATCGCGTTCCCTCTCCCGCTCCCGCTCCCTTTCCAGCTTCATATCCGCATAAGCGCTGCTTAATTTAAGCATATCGCAACTCAATATCGTTGCATAGATGGGCTCAATGGGTTCAGCATTGAAGTCACCGCAGAGCAGAAGAGGGCTCTTCCCAGCAAACTGTTTGACAAATCGAATCAAATCGCGTCCCTGCTCATTACGCAACTTGGCCAGCAGAGCGCCATGACGAGCCTTCAGATGCGTGGTGCAAACGCAGAACTCCTTGCCCGAATCCTTAAGCTGCAATCGTGCAGCGATGGCCACCTGATTGCTCTGGACACGCCACACCTCGAGGATACGCGTATCGTAGCCGATCAGCTGCAATTTGTCACGCTTGTAGAATATGGCACAGCCATCGGGTCCATTATTCTGCTCTATATAGAGACAGGGCGAATCGGGCTTGGGAAAGAAGATGCCAGCATAATTTTGACTGCCCAGGACAGCTTGGAGAAACTTGAAGTGATCCACCTCCTGAAAGGTTTTCAAAATGTAAATGTTAAAGCGCGACTGCTTGACATTTAATGGTGGGCATAAATAAATACTTGCAGACAAACAACATCCGGCTGGTTCTGCAGTATCTCTTGAACAATCAGATACTTGCGATGCTCCCAAGTTAAAGCCTCTTCGGGGCAGCGCACAAAGCCATCGTTGTGCTGACCGAGAGCTGCAAAAAAGAAGATAGAATGAATAGTTATATTTAGTTAGTGTTAGTTTGAAAAGTTTTATTCTTTCAAATATAACAAAACTTTTCAATTACTTTACAAAATATTTAACCAATAAAATGTAATTTAATTAAATTTAACTTACTTTGCGATAGAATATTCCATTGCAGCAATCGTATAGTCAGTGCGCCATCATTCTGATCTGGAGCACTGCAAACTGTATGAGAAATAATAAAGAATTGTATATGTCAAGGATAGATAGTCAAGTTATTATGAGACTTACCACGTGAAACTGAATTGAGTTTGAGATGGCGTAAGCCATCAGTGACATCCTCTATAATCAATGCTGGCTTAAGAAATCTGCGGGTGAGGAGCGAGGGTGGATCGATGCCTCCGCCACGCAATTGCTGCACATGCTCCAGCAATTCGACAGTGCTCAATCCCTGGGGCAAGTCCAGGCCATCGTCCTGTGAATCGACATTGTTGATTTTGGGTGCCGAGTTGAAGGAGCCCATCCTAAATGCCATTACAAATAAAGATGATTTAATGAACATGTTTCAAAATATTTTTCAAAATTTTAACAACGAACGTGCCTTATCATCGTGCCTTTGATTTTGAATTATTTATGGGAAAATACAAAATTCAATAAATCAATTTTTAAAATTACCAAAGTAATGTGTATTTACTATTTATTCGAATTTATTTATTCTATCGAATGCAATGCAATCAAAACTTTAAAAAGTGAAACACGGTCCAAAAAACAGTGCTATCAAGCAGCAATAACAATATAACATCAACGATAACAATAACCGTGACAGCAAAAAGAAAACATGAATAATAATAATAATAATAGAGCAGTGTTTTCAGTGTTTTATCAGCAATAACAATTGGAACTAAAATATTATGCATGTAAATTGTACTCACAACGCATTCGGGTTTCTAAAAAGTATTTTTCGTAGTATAATGCTGAAAATGAACAAACTATGACTATGCCTTTGGCTCTCATAGAACTTTGCCATTGAACTTTGAACTCTGTAGAAAAGACAATTCAATGAAGTTGTTTGTAAGTTAATTGTCGGAATATTGAATTTATATTTAAAACTGTTTTGTGTTGTGTTCGGGAACGTTCATAGGAGATAACAATATAAAACGTAGAGGTTATTGTGCCGCACTTAAATCGTTTATGGTTCAGGGTGAACAAGACTAACATACACATTCGAAATATTTCTTAAAACGTTCAAAATTTATAGGTTTTTGTTCTAAGATCTTCAAGGAATAAGCAAAATGGATTAAAGTTCTTAAGTTTTGTGTAACCAAAGGTTGTTTTTCTTACGAGTTTTTATTAAGGGTCTCCCAAATATTAACTGCTTGTCTTAAACATTATTCAATATGACACAAAACGGATTTTTTTCACACATTTTGTTTGTTTGTTGCTTTACACGGTTAAAAAAGAGGATCGTAAACTTATTGAACATTATAATTTGTGAGCTATAAAGAAATTCAAATGCCACGAAGTAATTTTTTTAAACTTTATGACAACTTTTTGCTACTAGCTCCAGACTATAAAAATGCACACATTGTGACGTGCCTAGGTTCAGTTTCAGTTGCTTTCACAGCAGCAACTAGTAAAGAACCCGATTTATGCCACTCAATGTCCACCCACACAATGAGTTTTGGACAGAAGAAGCACGCGGCTTTAATATACAAACAAAACCAAAAAAAATATAAATAAAATGTAGCTCGGTCAATAGCTTTACAGCTGTTTAGCTGGTTTTCGGTTTTCTTTTTTCGGTTTTGGTTGAAACCAGTTGGGGATCGCTTTGTCAACGCAATGAATCAAAAGAGCGCCCGAGTGTCTCTCTCTCTCTTTCTCTCTTGGTCTCTCTCACCTGGTCAGCATCACCCTTTGCAGGTAGGCCTTGCGATCGTTCTTGCAGGGCGGCTTGTTGGCACGATTCAATTGCATCGCTTGCTCCATATTGGCAGGATCTAATGCTTGGTGTTGTTGTGGTTCGGGTTAATTTGGTATTGGAATTGGGTGAATTTTGGTTTGATTGTGGGTTGGTGTTGCCGAAAAATGTGCGAAGTGCGCTTGTAAGCGACATTTGCGAAACTGAATGGCAACTGAAATGCGGCGTTTTATTAGAGATCAGCCAGCCAGCCAGCCCAGACAAACACAGACAGATGGACAAGGAGAGAGAAAGAGAGCGAACACGCATAAACGAGTATTTTAACACACACACACATACATACACAAAGATGTATCTGCAAGATACAGAACAAGATCAATACGTTCTACTCACGTGCGTTGCTCAGTTGGGCGCAAAAGTGAGCAGCGTAACAGCAACAGCACCAACAATAACGATTGTACAACAACAATAGCAATAAGATACATCGCATACTGACTGACAGCTTGCTAAATATTTATGCGTAGCATTCTTTATGTAGATACATTCACATGGAACTGCACGCCATTGTCTCTCGCTTTCGTTTCGTTCATTCGTTTACGTCTCGTTTCGTATTGTAATGAAAACAAAAGTATCTTTTTCCACATACTAGTAGTAGGAACGGTCGGTCGGTCTGAGTTTCTGGGTGGACACGGTATAGCTCTAACTGATTTATGCCTAAACAAATTTTGAATCGCATGCAAATTTGTTTGGAGTAGAACCAAAAATGCGCATATTCAGCATATCTGCGCCCATATGCTGCTGCAGGCCAAAGATACAGATACATATCCTATGGACAATTTATACAACAGCGCAGTTACATGCGTAATGAGCTAAGACAGCTGCACACACACACACACAGACACACACACACACAAAATTGATTACTTAAAGATACAGTATCTTTGATTTTGTTCTCTGTTCTTGTTCTTGATTGTTGTTTGGTTTTTACCTGGGTATTGGCACTGCCACACGGCGTGCAAACGTCTTGGATGTGATTATCAAACGCGATGTTTTCATTAAAAACTCCATTTTGTGTTTTGGATTTGTTTTGTCTTTGGTACTCGTTTAATAAAGTTTTAAGTAAACGCTTATATATTGTCTTGAATCGGTTTGATTTAGATTAATTTCTTGCTAGTTTTTGCTCACTAGGTTAACTTGAAATGTTTTATATTAAGTGTCAGTATGGCAATGTCAAATAGACGCGGTTCAAGCTGTATTTCCTAAAATGAACAAGAATAAAAGGGGGTAAAGTTTAAGCATTAGTTGAGTTAGTTTATGAAGCCTGATTATGTCGAACCACTTGTTAAACCACTTGCAACGCATTACAGATACCAAAATACACAAAGACAATCATTTGCCACGTGACCAGCTCTTAATTTCAATATTGTATAACACGCAGCTGTAGCTGCATTTTTATGGTATAAGATAATTCAGCTTTATGTGTTAAGTTTGTCGAAGAATGTCAGAAATTTGATTACCAAAAAACCAGTTTAAGAATTAACTGTCTCTCTTTTATAAACAAAACCCAATTGTATAACTTTTGTCTCTAGTTTGTATGAGACTCTCTTCAAAAAAATTATGGAATTGATTTGGTATTCATATTTGTAGAACTATGCAAATAGAATGAAATACCTTCAAATCTTAGTTGCTTTGAGAAGCATTATTTTTCTTTTACAATAATTTGTATATCTTTTTAGCTTATCAATGGCACAAATTTGTATTATATTCTTAATCTAATCATTTGTCATGAAATTGGTTCAAATATAATGTTTATAGCTTATTTGTCCACTTTATTTGGAGCTGATTAGATTGGATTTTGATATCAATTGAACTTAATTCGCGAAATGGTTAAAAATCAAACAGAATTTTCCATTTTGTAGATGTTGTTGGTCGGAAAAAAAATCAACGAAACCTTACATATAAACATATGTTTTCTTCGTCTTTTAACTAATATTTCTTTTTAGTTGGGTGAAAGAAGTTCTCAAACAAATGCATGCCTCAGGCTGTCACACTTAATAAATATAAATCGATATAAAAATAGATATAGCTGCAAATAAAAGCAATTATTGCTTTCATTAGCAATCACTGTTGTTTCAATTAGTCAACTTAACGATAAGACAGCAAGCAACTGTTGTAATTGTTGTTAATAATCAAAGCTTTTGTTTGGCACAAATTGTGCAAGGTTAGTTATAAATATTTTTTGACTGAAGCCAAGTGGATTGAGGCATGATTGAATGCCTTAAGAACACTTGACACTCTCTGTCAGCATTTTTGGCCATGAACTTGATTTATAAACGCCGCAAGCATTTATAAACAGCAACAGCAACAAGTTTTTTTTTTGGCAGTACTCTAAAGCACGTTCTCTCTCTCTCTCTCTCTCTGTCTGTCTGTCTGTCTGTCTGTCTGTCTCTTGCTCACCTCACAAGATATAACAGCAAATCGCGCGGCAACGGCAACGCTGTCTCATAATCAGAGATTGGCGGCAAAGTGTCTCCAGCAGCAGCAACAGTTGTAGCAAAATCAACCTCGTCGCTGGGTGTGGTCAGCTGCCAGGCTGGTGTCTCGATTTCCATTTCCAGTTTACGTGCGGCCAGACGTTGTTTCATTTGTGTTGTCGAGGTCATTGCCGAGGTCTTGGCGAGCGCTTCCGCAATTTCATATTGCTTGAGGAAATCCTGTCGCAGTTGCTCAGCATCATTCTGGGTGGCCAGACGACCGGTCAGACTCAGGCCATGGCGACACTCCTCGTTGCACAAACGCTGACACATCTCATTTACAGCCAAATGCGCAACACTTAAGTGCAACGGCGCATGTTGCGTGCAATTGAGGCACGGCAACTTTGACTCTTTGTTGCCCATTAGTTCTATGGCATTATTATCATGTGGTGATGGTGGCTGCTGCAACTCCTCTGCTATGTTAAAGTAACGCGGCGGAGGCTCATCCTCATTCTGCTGCTCCTCTTGCTCCCTGCCGCTGCGTGCCTGATTGCTCTGCGAGAGATTTAGATTGAGAAGCAGAGCTGTTACAGGCATTGCTTTGCCCAATGCTGGCTGCCGACGATGGCCCAAACGTTGTTCCTGATTATCCATACTTTGTTTGTGATTTTATAACACTTTTAAACTGCTTTAAAACACTCTTATTGTTCTTCTTCTTTCTGTTTAATTCATTGGCCACTCGTCGTATACGTTTTCTGTTTATTGGGTGATCGCGCTGCGCGTTTAGAACCATACGAACATCGAATGTATTATTATTATTAAACGCGCGTGCGTTGCTTTTCCTTATTTATATATCTTTGGGCCCGCTCTAGCCCGATCGAGGCAATCAAGTGGACGCTGCCTCGCTGTCTCGCTACTCATTAATTGAGCCCAGTTGTTGCTGTTGTTTTTGATGTTGGTGTACACTCATAAGTACATGAAATATATTTTTTTTTTTTTTTGCTCTCTGTGCGCTCCTCTAGTTAAGGCAAACAAGATTTTTTATGCGCGCACTTTCCAAAATGTCAAAACGCACACACAATTAGCAATAACAAACAGTTCAAATCATACACAATTAATAAAAATAGCTACCTATAAAGTATAGTTGTGATATAATAATATTTTATGCCTTATTTTTGTAGAATATATAATTAATATATTATTTGAGCATATATACTATGTAAGATTACAAGGCATCTCACAACTGATTGGCACTTGTTCAACTTTGTTGCACTCTGCTAACGATAAATATTTCAATTAATTAACACTTTGTTAGTTTTGTGTGTGTGTGTGTGTGTGTGTTTTAAAATGCACTTGTATGTCAAAGTGACAACAATTGGCCCACATGTTTTGGTTGCCATGCCATAGTCATAAATCATACAAATCTTACTTCGAGGTGCACTTTTCAAAGCGTTTCAGCTCACAAGTCAACTTAACAACAATAATTAGCTGAATTACATTAACATACGCCATACAAATCTTATTTAATCTATAGAGATTACATAGACAAGATTATAACACGAATTTGATTTGTTTTTGTTATAGTAAAATAGTTTCATTATTGTTTGTTGATTACGTTATTATCGTAACAGCTTTAGTACAATTATTTACGAATATAGGAAAATATATCATTTTAAAGAGACAGTCTATATAAAATTAAACATTTGTTTGTTGGCTTTTCACCTCTAAAATAAATTGAAACTAATATATTCTCAACGAATTTCGCATTTGTCCGTTACGATTAGCATTTATTCAAGTACAAATTAATTGCATTTCATTTTGTTTCATTTCTCTTAACAAATCTAATAAAAAAATATATTATGCATTTATTTCCGCTATATGCAAAATCAAAATGTCTGTAAATGCGTGGGGGCAAATTGAAAGCAAACGAAATAATTGAAATACTTATCGAAATGTAAAGCAGTGTAAAGCAAATTTAATCAAAGCATGACAAAGCTGTTAAAGCTGTTAGCACAAATTCTATACATATTAGTTTCCACTGTATATCGATCAAATCTCACAGAAATTGCGCCATTATAAATAAAATTATAAAACAAATAAAATAATCAAAGGATTCAATTGCGTTACTGCGAATTGTTTTTGGTTTCAATTAATAAATGTAATCGAATACCCTATAATTTAATAAAAGGTAAAGTCAAACTATGCTGAACTAAAAGTAAAAAAGTGTAAAACTATTGCTTTTCTATTAGTATATGAATCATAAAAGCGTCACGTGCTAAAATAGATAATCAACGTTTAGGTAAATATCAAAAGTGTCTGCTTATTAGATTTATTATTCAATTAGATCCCATATTTAAAACGAATTAAATTAATTCAAAAATCATTGAAACTGCATTGAATTGACTTTAATATACCGCCTATGCCATATGCAGTGATTTTAGTTAAAACAAATTCATGCAAAAACTGTCGTTACTCATTTTATGGCACTTTCGGCATTTTTAAGCTTTTTAAGCTTGTTTTTGTTTTCGGTATTTTTAAGGTTCTACAACTACTTTCTCCCCGCCAGAAAGATTTTATCTACTGTTCTCCCAGCAAGTTCCGATGATTTTGGCCTGCCAAAGGCTAGCATAATTTTAGGCTCTATCTTTAAAATGCTAGAAAGAACGAAATGATTTTGCCTGTCAACTTTTGCATATCATTTGGCGCTAACATAACATTCTCTCAGCTAAAGTATTAAACAAAAAACAAATTTAACGAAATTTTTTGGTGGTAAACGTCATGTGTATAAATAATACTTTCAATGAGCTTTACATACCTCAAGGTGTTTCAACATATATTAGTTAAGTTCCACAGTAGTTAGTCTTATGTACTTTTGAGTGTTGGTGACAAATAGATAAATAACACTTTGCCTGTTTTATTTTGATTCTTAGCGTGTATTTTTTGGCAATCTAGCACGGAAAGCGTTACAAAACAAACAAGAGCAGCGTATGCCGTTGAGTTTTATTTATACATACTATATCCCAAATATTTGTGTATATCTGTTTTGTATATGCAATTTTCATTGTATACAGTATAAAACATGTCTCGGCAGTCGTCAACATGTTGAGAATGTTTCATGAACTTGACAATGAGCGATCAAGTCTCACATCACATCTCACTGAAATCATTTGCATTAGCCTATTAGAGCGAATAATGAGAGAAAAAGTTGGGGGCGCACACTTGACACCTGCGAACTAGTTATCAATAGGTCGATTGATCGTCCTTAACATTATCAAACTTAAGTTCTATGGTTATGTATGTAGTAGAAAAAAGTACAATATAATGAATCCCATGTGACGCGTCGTCGTCTGGTTTTTTTTTTTTAATATTGATAACCTTATCAGCAGACGGCAAATATGAGGAAATAATTACTCGTCAAGTAGATACTCTACAAATATCTAACAAAGTAATTGTTAGGACATCAACAATGTGGCAAATGTTAAACAATAGCTGCAGTTAATTAGTTATAATGTTGAAACTTTTAGAAAACTGATGTAAATATTGAGTTAAGAACGCCCATAAATTTTAATAAAAGATAATACAATAAAAATCTGCTCTTTAGTAAAAATACACATGTTTGTAACGTACAAATATTTGTATACCAGAGACCTCTGCTAGTAGACGTACTTAATGTTCCCGTGCCCTTTATTTGACGAGTGGAACGAAACGATTACCAAGGAGAGAGAATCTAACTTCGTTATACAACATTAGCAGTGGGGCACATGGTATGGCTGGTCGGGCACACATATCGCACATACTGGAAGTAACTGGTTCTATACTGAATCTGACCGCTTAAACTTGATACTTGAGACTTTAGCCATTCTACACACTTGGTACAAACTAGCATATAAGCAGCCTTATATCTAAGAACGATTATTCGCACTGGTGTTTCGTAAACGCATTGCAAGTGGTCTAGGGGTTTAGGGGTTTGGGCAGCGGTTTTTAGTTTGGTTTTTAAGTTTTTGGACATCTTCAACTCACCATTCTTATGCCAGCTTCACGCCACAACACATTATCCAAAGAGTTAGTTATATTAATATAACTAAATATATATATTTTTATCAAGCGGCTCTATTCCGCTAACTAAACTTATTGAATTATAGACAAACGCGTTTTGAGGGTTTCTTAAAACTGGCCCTTTTCCGTTAAGAGTGGGCCCTATTGAGCGATCTGTTAGCGATTCAAACGCGCCGTCAAACCGCAAAGAACTAAAAGCATTTATTGATGCTTTGCGCCATTTATAGGGCAAGCAGTTCCACACTCTCGATCCACTCTCGCCATATTGTCCAACTGATAAGGATACTACATTCGTGTGTTTGCGAGCAGCGATGTGTATGTATGTATGTATGTACATGTATGTATGTTCGTACGTACTTAAATATATTTATATATGTATTGCACAATCCAACAGTGAGCTAAATGTATACAACATTCGCTCTGTCTCCGACTGCGACTATCTAACTAACACACTTGAATTAAGTTCAATGGCTGAGTCTCTCATTTTAAACAAATGCTGTTAGAAGCGATGTTCTCTTAAGTTCTTGGGGGTCTATTGTGTTAGAGACCTGCGACAAGAGAGGGAAACACCTCATAAGAATAGAAAAAACAACTGAGACTGAAAATTAGGTATATGTGGTTTAAGAAAAAGATTATTTAACAGTTGTACGAAAAATGCTTTGAAATTATTTTAAATTTCATATTAAAATATGTGTTAATATTTTATTTTGTCTAAGAAACTTCATAACAACTAAAATAAATACAAATAAAATATAATTTTAATAGGTTGTTGAAAATTTTATAGCTCAAACAAGTTAAATATAAACCAAGATAAAATACACATTTAATATTATTTTATATGGTATTTTATTGCAAGTCTCATTTTATTCTTTCCACAGATGTATTGTAAATGAAATCCCAATGGGTCAAGCAACAAACACGCTTAAACAAATAAAATCCTTATCTTATATTGCACCCTACACCCTGATCTATTGTTATTGGTAATGCCTACCATAACAATTATCTTATCGAATTATCTAAAATCAAACAAAAGCATTGTCTTTTGCTCCGAGACACTTAAAACTTACTCATGGAATTGGTCATCGGCCATTGTTATGGACAAATCGAACATAAAGTGGCCCAGACCAGCGGAAACAGTTAGTTGGCAAATGCGCAGTTAAGTTACCAAACTATACAAAAAATACTTATTAAGATGTGTAGTGCCAGCCGGACGGTCTGTTGGGGGGGAACTATCAAGGGCATTAGGTCTAGAGCGCTATTGTGAAGCTGATTAGAAATGCCTGCAATGGGTTTTACAATGCTAGCCACAGACAGAGATAAGATAACGACTAACTTTTTGCTAACGGCCTTGCTAAAATGGTTGCTGCGTCAACACACAAATTCATTTCAATCATTCTTACGTGGCATACACCACATAAAACACATTCATCTCGAATGTTTTGTAACACCCGAATGACTGTACGTTCCGGTATGATTTGATTTTTGTTTACTTCCAACCGCAGACAAAACGTTATCAATTTGGGCAACATAAGCGTGCCACTTGCAATATGTATGTATGTATATGCAATAACACATACATTATGTGAAGACTTTTGTTTTGTTTTTTTTTTAAATATATATATATTTTGGAATTTGAGCCTGTGTGCACTTATCACTAAAAGTGATTTCTAGTATCACCAAGTAGATTTGAGTATGAATACAATCACCAAAGCACAAATAGGCAATAACAACTTTGTTATACCGGCTATAACGGGTTCTGCATGGATGATTTAAGCGACATTTAAGTACAAGAGAATGTATTCAAAACAAAGGATAAAATGAAGATAGAAAGAAAAAACGCTAATAAAAATGTTTTTTTTTTATTTGTTATGATACTTTTTTGTACATTGGAACACTAATCAAAATAATATGTTATAGCTACTAAAAAGTACTCAATTTCGCGTATCAACTAATAACAGCCGTGACTTTATCAATCATAACAAGTTCAGTGAACTTTATCAAGCACAACATAAGGACACCATTTCGGCAACACAAAAACTGATTTAAATAATACACAAAGCAAAGGCGCGCCATTGTTAATGGACACACAAGGAGCTGTAGCTGTTATATTAGTTAAAAGCCCATGACTGCTGTCATCACTCAAGCACATAAGCACAGTAAGGGCAAGTTTGCAAAGGAGGGAATAGCAGCAGCAAATTCGCCACTGGCCTCAAACCCAAACAAACAAAAACGCCGCAAAGAACGAGAGAGCTTCAGAGCGGGCAAAAGACAGAGGCAAACAGCTGCACTCTCAGCTAACACTCTCACTCTTTATGTCTTTGAGTCACTCTGAGCAGCTCTTTCAGACGCATTGAAATTTAAGTCAAAAACAAATTTCGTATAATAAATCTAAAAATAATAGAAAATAAAAAAAAACACACGCAAAGAGAGAGGAATGAGTTAAGGCATATGTATACTCAGAAAGAAAGAAGTAAATAAAATCAAAAAGAAGGTAACCGTTGAATGGCTGAATAAATGCACAAAGAGAATGTATATTCAGTCTGGGGATACCATAAAAGCGGAAAAGTCCAATGGTATGTAAATGGTTTTTATTTTTTGCTGCCGTTTATTGTTATTGTTGTTGTTGTTGCCCATTCTGTTTGTGTCTCTTTGTGTCGTGATTTGTGATTTGGTTGTTTTATCAATAATAAGATTTTGGCAGACGGGGAAATGGGCGCGCTTAAATAAATTACATTATACAATTAACTTACATAAGCTTCCTGATGAATTTATAAAATGACACCAGAAGATACACAAGCATCGAGATTAGTCTCATCTTTGGTTTTGCTGTTGTTTCAAAGGTCAATATTTAAACTGAACTGCAAAATGAAGTCAAGCCGAAGATTTTATTTCACTTTACATAACAAAAGTTTTGAATCCAAGTTTTTGTGTATTTCAAATATTTATTATTTGATAATTTTACTTTGGATTTTTTTTTTTTTTTTCTTTTGAATAACGAATATTATGCACAGAGCCGAAAATTCACTATCAATGTCATTTCCGCGTCGAACACGTTTTTCACACTAAGCTCACATACAAAAAAGTTTGTGTGCATGTGGCCCATGGAAACAAGCGCAAGTAAGAGTATCTTTGCGAGAGAGCGAGAAAAAGTGCAATCACAAAGAGCTGGAGCTATGGAGCCGTTGAAAGGAAAAGCATTGGATAGCTTTTAGATAAAGTTGACGAACTTAAAAAAAGTCTTATGAAATTTTGTATGCCCTTTTGAGTTTTACTAGTTTAGCGAAATTACTTTTGTATATTTTTAAAAACTATCTTAAGCTAAGGCTAACAAATAAGTTAGCTTAATGCAAACACGTGGCATAGTTTTATTTTAAAATAATTATCAATTTCATATATTTTTTAACTTTTGTGTCCTCTAAAGGACAATGACTTTTAAAGAAATGATTCTTTAAAATTAAGGTAGTTAAATTTTAAAATTGTTATGTTAAATTGCTAATTTTTTTTAAGCATTCTCCATCTTATGCCGATTCCACCTGTTTGCGGCAAATCGCAAATCAATATGCCTTGCGAGTGTAGAGTATGCAGACACATTCACTTGCCGGGAGAGGGGCAATAAACTTTTGTGTGGGCGCATTTAAGAGCAACAAGCATCTGTTGACTTAAGAGCATATGTAATAAAAGTTAAGTTTGAATTACGTAAAGAGCAACGGTAGCGTGAAAAGCTCTGAACGAAGCTTTCTTAGCATTGTAAGCTCTTTAAGCGCTTTTAAGCTCAGCACAGTGTTACAAATAGCGTATTAAAAGGTAAACAAATTGGAAATAAAAGCTTTAAGAAACTTTTTTTAAACACCAATAAATTGCAGTAATAAAAACTGTTTATTTAAGATTAATGTAGATTCAATATGTTATCTAATGTGTATAGTTATACTATTTATTAAATTAATAGTTTCGAAATTTGTTAGGGCTCAGTGGCCTAATAATTCGATGGCCTATAGTCAAAGGCCGGTCCAACGCGTATTGAAATATTTACGGGCTGATTCAAATAATCCTTGATGCGTCTATAATAAAAATAAATTAGTATGAACGAAGAAAATAAAGTATTTACACACTAAAGCAAGGTTGGCTTATCTTATTATAAGTTGGCCAATAGTACACTTACTGTTTATCAGCGTCAGTCTCATAATGCTGATAGCCCTTCCGCCTAGCCGATTTATTCATACGCAATGATCGACGTAGTTCTTTTGGCAACGGCTTATTTGTTTCCCTTCTTAAAAAGTCACCCAGCTGCTGACATTTGGCACTGAATGTCTGCCAGGCCAATCTGAAAAGTCTAGATCCTTTGGCGCCAGCGCCACTCACACTTGAAGTTGCATCGCACAGCTTTGTGCTAGAGACGGCCCACGAAGTCATGTTGTTGAGCTGCCTGGGCGCAGACAAAGACTAAAAACTAGTACAAAAGAATCGAAAGAAAACACACAAAACAATACGACGGCCAAGACAGCTGGTCAGCTGATAAGATTTGCTTAACTCTCTGCATGGGCTTTACTTAATAATTGACGACTATCAATGTTTAGACGCAATTTTAAAATGCTCGTCAATAATGAGCTGACTATTTTGCAATAACAATGCCTAATTTACTATGCTCTTAAAAATCATATTACAATTAAGAGTTCAATACTATTTGAATGCTAGCAATGCAATGCTGAGAGACAAACACCAAATACTTTTTGTGTGCAGTAAATGAGCTGAAAGTGGTCCTGGTTCTAGTCCAGGTCCAAGTCCTGATATTGGGCAACCAATTGTGCCGTTATGAATTTTTAGCATAGACAATTTTCAATAATATTTCGCAGCCTGCAGACAGCAATTTCACCAAAATCCTTCCTCACACTCTCTCTTTCTCTCTCTCTCTCTCTTTCTTTCTGTCTCTCTTTTTTTTTGTACACCTCTGCCCTCTATCCCTTGCCGTCTCGCTTGTTCTCTGTGGCAATTGGTCTGTATCAGCCACAGCTGCCCCACACTCGTGCCACACATACAAACTATACAGTGCCTTCGTCCATATAGTGCTTGCAGCAGATATCTAACAAACAAAATTGCATGGTACGACGCAGTTTGCCAACACACTGGCCGGGCTCAGAATGACCAAAGAGGCGGCTAGGGGCATGGGGCATGGGTTAGGGGTTTCATTTCTTTTTTGCAGTTTTCAGTCCACACAGCTTGCATTGTTATAACGAAAATTCGTTTATTGCCATATTGTTGGGCATGGATTTCAAATTTGTCTTCGAAAATGTTTTCGTTTCGGCCATCGGGCCTCTTACTAGCTACAATTAGACGCAGCCATGAAAATTGCACCAATTGCTCTCAGAATAGCGTCAGTTGATGACATTTAAAGCCAACACACACAAATACACACAACACTAAATTGACCAAATGATTTGTTAAGCCTTATACTGCAATTCGTTTATGATGCCCTGATGAATGGTACTGTTCATAATAAGTCGTACGTTATACGACATGCTTGAAAGAGAGCAATGGATGCAACCAGTAATTTAAGTTTTTAATATCTCGTTGCATGACGGAATAGGTACTTTTGGTTTTTATAGATTCAGGTTCGTGTATGAACAACATTTTACCTGGTCTATTAAAGTTGAAAGTGCAACAAAATAATGTTACACCATAAAAATAATCGAAATTTTCCAAAAAGATTTCGTTGTTAGTGTCATTTAATGATTTTCTTATAATCGTTTAAGTTAAATGAAAAATTAAACTAAATTAAAGCACGCATCTTCTTCTAAAGTGAAAATTATTTTTCCTACTTCGCTGAGTTTTTAATTGAGCAAACGTCTAAGTGTCAGTGCATTTGGATAGAAATATGAATGCAAACTTATGTTTGTACTATTTTTCTATTGAAATTGAAAAGGTCATCTAATAGCTTTAAAGTTCAATGCAATGAAATGCAATTAAATCGCTGTAGATTAGTATGTGAATCAGTACAAATGATTACGTAACGAGTCTGACTTGGCTAAAACCAAACCAAACCAATTTGAATGTTACTTCAACAAGAAAATTGATTGTCCTTGCCGTCTGGTGAAATCTGTTGGCTTCTAGCTACGTTTATTGATAATATGCCGGTGACAGCAGGTAGGTTGCTTAGAGTGCCTTCTGCTTTTCAAGTTGCCACAAAACATAGCAAGGGGCATTTAACATTCCATTTAAATACCAAAAAGCAAAATCGAATAGAAATTCGTTTATGAACAAGGAAAGAAGAATAAGTTTGATTGGAAGACTAGATAGATACCTTTTAATCAAATGAATATATAAGAAATAACTATTAACAACGTGCATAGGTATCTTGAGTTTTAGTTACAAACACGGCAAGTAGCTTAAAACAGTTCAATTGGATAGCTTAGCCCATTTCTTCTTAACAGGATATGCAACAATGTTCAATGGATGTTGCTTTGATAGTCATTAGAGCTGTATGCCATACCTATAACTTTTTGCAATTACTACTGTAAAATTTATGTATATTGACGTGCATTGGCATTTTAAGTTTTTTTTCCCAAAGAGATTTATTTAATTTTTAATATTACTCGTGTTGGAAAAGTTAACTTTTGTTCATAAGAACTGTTGAACTATTGAAGCTTAAACGAACTACGCATTTTTGGTTTTTTGATTTATTCCATTTGTTTTATTTAATTTGCCAGCTTCTTGCTTTTAAATATTTTGAATATTTTACTCTTTTGCTGCGTGCCAGATAACAACAAATTTCAAACAAATTTATATGCATGTATATTGCAGTTTACTGTTGCACAATAAAGTGCCACAAAATGTATATATCGACTATTGCACATATCAATCAAAATTTTATTAGCTTAGCTCAGCTTTCCGTTTAATCGAAGTTTAGTTTATATTTGCAATGCCAAGCAAATATTTGTGGCAATTTCAAATGAAGTTTGAATGGTACAGAGGAGTAGGAGGAGTGGAAAGAACCTGGGTAACAGTTGGTAGGAAAATTAAATGTCCCTGTGTGTGCCCATTTTGCCGAAACTAATGTCAATATGCACAGCTTAAAGGCTGCAACAGCTGCCAAATTAGACCAACTGCTTAAAGAGAGAGGGTGTGAAAATAAAAAAAAATAAAAAAGAAGAAGTTGCAAAAAGAATATTTGTACATAAGTATGTAGTACATATGGTATGTATGTATGTTGAGAAAACTTCAAGGATTCGTTGCACGTTCGCATCTTTAACGCCATATGTTGACTTTTGCTACATTTTTGCGCACACAGCCATGCACATATCCTTTATCTTATATGCGCTATTTTATGCCTGCTAGCAACAACTACAACTTCAACAACAACAGTAACAAAGTTTGCCGCTGGCCTACTCTTTTCTTTTTCTCTTTATTGTTTCTCTGTACCATACCCTGACAGAGAGTGTTGCTTTATTTTGTTAGAAAATCTGAAATGCATTTAAGAGTAAAGAAGTATATGGTTGAAATTCTCTTTGATCAATCTATGAATATTTTTATTGTTATAGTAACTAATTGTTGAATGATAAGTCCTGTTAGGAAAAAAACACATTTTTACTTAATTTTTACTTATGCTCTTCATTAAGTCGAAATTAAGTCGGATATTATCTTTCAAAATAGCAGCGAAAATTTGTAGCTGTCTGCCAACATTTTTGAAAAACTGCTCAGCCTTTTGTGGTTTGCTCCTAAAATGATCTTTAAGATAAAAAAATTAATTTAACAAGAGCTTTTCGCAAGAGTATAGCGTATTCGTTCTTTTGCAAATATCAGCTCTTTCGTTTCGTTTTAACAGTTTTGTTATTGTTGCTGCTGTGGCTGCCGCTGTTAGTTTTTTTATTCGCCTTTTTTTTTTTTTGCCAATAGATTGTGTGGCACACTTTGGCATTTTATAACATAAACTTTCATTTATTTTCGCTCGTCTTTTGCCACATCTTGGCTCCGCTCTCGTAGTGGCTGTAGTGCCCGTAATGCGACCATGTTGTTCACATATGCTATGGCCACAAAAAACTACAAACACAAACACAAACACAGACACACACACACTGACAGAGATAGACTTGTGCATATATAAGCGTGTACACAAGAAGTCGTCTTGTGTCTTGACATCTGTCTGCCAGACCCTCCATTCTCCCCAAAAGCGTGGCTCTTGAAAATCGCCCAAAAATGTACATTTGCATGCACGTCAGTATTGGGCGTATGTACATTTATCTCGCTGACTATGTCGGCAGCGGGCCGCAGCGAAAGTAGGCCGCCAGTTGTTGCTTAATGCGGTAAGGATATCAAATCAAGCAGCCAACAGCAGCTAACCCAGCCTGCTCTTGACATAAACATGCTCAGGCCGATACGAGTACTAACAGCTAAAATTTTCTATTTAGTTGACTGGCTTTTAAAGTCCAAAGGAAAAAATTAAAGCATGTCATATTTCCCTTATAGCTTTTGACATATTTAACATCACCCACGCATTAAGTTATACTCTGCCCCAATCTCAATGGCTCCACCAAAACATTTAAATATTTGTTGGCAATATAATAGGCACTCGAAAGTGAGTTTATAGTATTTTCTCAATTTGGCAACAAATCCATTCGGCACATGTCGCTGGGGCGGCTTGTTTGCCAGAACGTAGAGAGCCTTGGGCTGTCAGGACTGCCAAGTCGATCGGGCAGCAGAAGCAGAAGCTAAGAAAGCTATGCAAGGGGATATTCTTTTTTTTTCACTTCTCACAACCCTCACAATCGACCGTCCATTTGGCTTAAATATTTTATGCAAATTTTCAATGTAATAAAAATTTCTTCATGTCCACAGAAAAACTCAGACATATCACGCACGCACGCTCGCAAAAGACAAATAAAAATTGATGCCAATGCCGTTTGTCTACATTTCGCCCCGCTTATACCCAATCCATTTGCGCCAATGATTTTCAATATGTAGCAACTCTCGGTCCTCAACTTGCGCTATCTGTTCGGGTGTTGGTATGGGTATGGGTATGGCAGGGGCATGGGGCAGGGTTATCTCTGTTTTGCCTCTATCCCTTTCCATTGTCACAACAGCAGCAGTACCCTTAAACAAATGTCGAGTTAATGCCTTCGCTGAGGATGACGATGACGTCGACGACGACGACAATGAATGCCGCATGGACACGACCTCGATTGCATTGGTTACACACACATTCACACACATTCACACACACACACACACATACGTTGGAGGCATTCAAATTGGTTTGATCGACACCAAAACCTAAAGGTTGCAATATATGTCTGTGTGTGTGTGTGTGTTTCCTTAACCTCCCTTCAATTCTCGCGCCTCGACATCACACCCTGACAATGCCAGAGTAACACATTGCCACGTCACTGTCATCCTTTAGGCTGACAAGTGGGAGTGCGGCATTACGAGATGGCGTCGCAAGTTGACGAGTGCAGCAAAAGCAGCTTTACGCCTATCACCCAACAATCCCATTGATTCTTAACTTTGTACCTATATGTGTTCAATGAGTTTATATAATATAGTTCGTGTTTATACGCCTAGGAACCCATATTAAATCTCAGTGAAGGGTATCCTAAAGTCGTGCTCCTTTCACTAAAACATTCTTACTTCATGTTTTTTTTTTGTCTTGTTGCACTATTACCTTTTCCTGCTCAACATTTCAACATTTTGTTCAACATATTGTTTTTAAAGGCTTTATATCTACTTAAGTTTTCGTTTTCTTTTTGCGGCATCAACACATTTTGGTGCATTATAACTTTCTAGTGTGATGGCTTTGATGCTTAGACTTTGCACGTCTGCCTGGCCTCCTGACTCTTTGACTGCCTGACTGTTTCAGTTCATTGTTTTGCGTTTATGATGCACTAAAATTTAATATTTAATTTTTATGTATTTTTGCCAGAAAATGCAGCAACAAAGTAATCACATATTATTTGGCACAAACAAAGCGGCAAGAGCAGCATTTTTTTAGTGTTGTTGAATATTAAAAAGCACTATAAAAATCATTTACACTTATTTAAAAGATAGTAACAAAATTTGTTTATTTAAAGATATTTATGCCAACTTTTATACGATATACTAAAGATATTTTTTTTATTTATAGACATATGTATATATATTTGAAAAATGTAAGATACTAAACTATCCCAAATCCCGATATAATAAGAATATTCAATAAAGAATCGGCTTAACTTTTAACTCTTTCAGCATTTAATTTAATTATTTCTCTCTTACATATAAAATATTACAAAATATGTAAAAATATATTTTATATGTAAATATTATTTTACCTAAACTTAAGCATGAAATATTAAATTTTAATGCATTTTATTGTTATTGAATGTTACATAGCGCAACACTTAGTCCATCTATCCAACTTTTATATAACTTTTAACATGTTATAGGTTTCCGTCACTTTTACTTGCCCCATTTTGAGCTGACGAGCATTTTGTAGCGCACTTTTGTGCGTCTGTTAAGTGGCACGTGTGCACTGTGTCTTGTTTATGGCCTCTTCTGGCAACATTGTTTACCATTTCTTTTATTTTTAATGCCTTACATAATTCCAATCAAGAGTTTGTATCAATAAAAAACATTAGCAGGCCCAGCAACAACAACCCCATCTCCAGGCAACGAAACTTGGACGCTAATGAGGACCAAACCGAACAACAACAAAGAAGCTACCTGCTGAAAGAGAAGTGCGCTTTTCCTTGTGCTCTCTTGTTTCCTTTTGCTTTTGTATACGTATAACATTCGAGTGTCTCGTAAAAATTTCAATTATCCTAAATGATTAACTTTGTTTATTACGCTGGTGAGGATGGTGAGGTTTGGCAAGTGTAGGTGTATGTGTGTGTGTGTGTGTGTGTGTGCCTCGTCCTGGCGCATCATTTATCAGTTTATGACTTGATTCTATTATTTATTGGCACTCGAAGGCGAAGGAGAAGGCTGAGAGAGTGGAGGCTGCTTCGACGCGTCGCAATTTCAATTATAATTATGTGCAAATCGTAAAAAAAGAAGGCAAAAAAAGAAAGCGAAAGGAAGAGAGAGAGAGATAGAGAGAGAGAGAGAAAGAGAGGGGCGCCACCTTGTGTTCGTTAGATAAAAATCACTTAGTGTGCGTGGCCCACACACCCCCATTTATATATACACACACATATACATGCAAAGTTTATAGCTAACAAAAATCGTTAATAAATTAAGCGGAAATATATATTCCAAGCCATTGCCGAAGGCCATTGTTGTTGTTGTTGTTGTTATTGTTGTTATTGTTGACCGCCTTCCTCCATTTGGTCCTTTTAGAAAACGTTCAGTGTGTACGTATATAATGCTTTCGGGTGGGTAATGGTTTTTTAATTTTAGTGTCGTTGAAATTATGGTCGAAACAATAATTTAATAAGTTAATGTCTTCTTCTACTGCTCCCGCACTCGCATTCTCTATCTTTTTTTTCTTTTTATTGTTCTTGCCAAAGGCAAAAGCCGCTCTAGCGTTGTTGCTAGCGTAAACAATTTTCTTTTAAGCAACCATGTCCGCACCGCCCCCGCTTTCCGGCATTCTCGTGTGAGGTAACGAACAATTTTCTCGCAGTGGCAACAATGTTATTTATGTGTATACAACTTATTGTTGTTGTTGTTACTGTTTTGCGGCCAGCAGGTGCAAACTAAGCAATAGGGAGCCTTCGGGGGTGGCGTGGAGGTGGTTTTTGTTGTAATAGTCCTTTGTACTGCCTGCTGCTGCTTAAATTGTTTTCCCCAGCGGGGCACAAAACAGCTGCTGGTGCTGCTGCTGGATTGTTGCCATAGCCAGTGGCTATTAGCTACTTCGTAGAATCACAACTTAAGTAACTGATAAACTTAATGTTTATCTATCTGTACATATAAACAAATGCTAGGATTGGCCTTGCGTTGATTGCGAATAGTTAGGCTGTTCTTTTATTCTTTTCTATCCAGCTTACAGCTTTAAACCTGACCCAAATCAGTTTAAATTTTTCTTAGTTGGTTTGGTTTTGTTTTTTCTTTTTTGTTAAAACGCCAATATCATCCCAAGCTTACAGCTTAGAATAGAGAACCCTTCAAAACTTCTTCAGATACAATTGGTCGCGCGTAATGCCAACAACTTTATTACTTGGGATTTATTTTTTTTGCTCGTTTTATTACATATCTCGTATGTAATTTGATGTTTTATGTGTTTTGGGCACATTTTGAAGGTTTACTGTAGCCGGTTCGGCTAGTCCAGGTTAGCTAGTAACTTTGCATAAATATTTTAAATTTATACTTTACGATTTTGTTCGTTGCTTTCACTCTGTGTGTGTGTGTGTGTATGTGTGTGTGTGAAAGAAACAAACCACACAGATTGAAGCTACAGCAAGACAAATAAAATAACATGAGCAAGAAGTAACGAAAATGACGACAAGCCTGACATGCCATGTGTTCTGTGTCCTGTATCCTGTCGCTCACTCTGTATCTCGTTCACTATCTCTGTCTATCTGTAGGTAACCTGACATGTTCGGTTGTTGCGTGGTAACAGCAGCAGTAAAAAAAAAACAAAAAAAAAATAAAAATAAATACAAAAATGGGGACAAACCCAAGAAACAAAAACACACAACGCAAAACATAACCAATTTGTGTCATCATAATTGTAATTCGTGTTGCTGCTGCTACTGCTGACATGGCACTTGTCTCACTCTAACACACAAGCAGCTATCTCACTCACAGCGGGCGCTGCCAACTTGTCCGTTTGTCTGTTATGTTGTACGAAAAAACAACTGCATTAACAAAATCCAGCATATATTTGGGCACAACATATGCAAATTTGTAAATGAACTATATATATATATATATATATATATATATTTTTTTTTTTTTTTTTTTATCAGAACGCATTGAAGCGAAGTATAAAGGTAAAGAGAAGTCGAACATGAGAATAAAAGAAAGTAGCAAGAGGCAAGTATTACTTTGTTAAATTAATTTGGCAAATTAAAGACAGCCAAAAGTTGAAAGAGATAAAAAGGCAAAAAAAAAGAGAGATAGGAGAACTCGCATTAATAAACAACTGGAATGTCAATCATCCCACACAGTCAGAAAATCGAAAACGAAAACAAAAAAAAAGAAAGAAAAAGAAAACATCTAGCAAATAAGTTCAAGTTGAAAAGGTAAAAAGGTAAGAACGGCTACCCTTTGGCGCAATCAGTCATGAAATCCATTATGATGATTGTTAAAAGTATTTCATTGCGCCATTCATTGCGCAAATAATCGTGGGCACCGCCAAGTATTTAAAAAGTAATAAAAACATTGCCAAAAATGTTTACAGTTCAAATGATAAAGGTGCTTTCGAATAAGAGAGAGAGAGAGAGAGAGGAGAAAAAGAACTTCTTCTTGGTCGAAAAAAAGGAAATTAATAATAACAAAGAGGACAACTATGTGGGCACAATAGCAATAGCATCAACAAAACATAGAACACAGCACCAGAACAATACGAAATCAAACACAAAAAGTATAAAAGAGCCATTTCTCAATAACGATGGCAAAAGCTGCAGCTCTCTATGTGTGTGTGTGTGTGTGAGAATGAGCAGGAATGGAACTCTCATAGCCAAGCAATCAGCGCATAAGCACGCCCTGTAATCAAGCATAGACCCAATGGCAAGGACCTCAACCCCAACCCCAAACCAATCTCAAACCCAACAACCCAAACTCTGGCGCAGCGTTGCAAAACGAAAAGTTTTATAATTAAAATTGGAAAAAAGAGAATGAGTGGCGCATGTTTTCTCACACTCACTGTGTGTGTGCACAAAACGTTCTAAAAAAAAATTCAATTCAAAAAGAATTGAACAATTAAAAGGCTGAATAAAGTACAAATCAGCTATTTAACAATTTTGAGAAAAGAGAAATGGATTTTGGGAATACTTATAATAGCTGTTTAGTTGAATTAACTTGCGAAAATCTTTTCTTTATTCAAAAGAAACCGGTTTTTGGAACGCTCATTCAAGTAGAGTTAACTCCCTGCTGACCAAAAGCACTTGATTGAAGCTTTTCAACGTCATTTGCTAATAACAAAATTATAAATTATTAAAAATAATAATGATTGCAACCCTTTCTTTTTGTACTCTTCTTTTTTGAGCAATTGACGTCGAAAATAGCTGCAGTTAACATACACAGCATAATTGCTTTTGGCACATTTCAAGTTAGTTTAACTTACTGTTAAAATATTTGCAACACATTTAACTTGAATGTGCATCAAGTCATATCAATCATATTTGTATAGAGAGAGAGAGAGAGAGAGAGAGAGAGAGAGAGAGAGAGAGAGAGATAGAGAGAGAGAGAGTGGAGAGAGAGAACAATGATAAATTCAACTGCATATTAGTTGACTATTAACATTAATTTGTGTGATAAATACGCAAAATCAATTGTTCGGCCAAGCGTCTCGTTTCTGTTATTGACAATGGGTTGGCATATTAACAGTTAAGGCATTCTATTAAATATGCATTTGTTTCAATTACCTCACAAATCTTACACATGTCTAAGTGTGCAAGTATGTATGTGTGTGGGTTTGAGTAAAAATGTTGCAAGTTATTTTCATGCTAATTACAACATCTAGAGACACTGGCAATTGTGTTGTAGCTGTACTACAGTAGTGTAGTCGCACTTGTGCGCCAGTTGAAGATGTATCACTTGGGGCATTTAAATTTTCAAGTTTTAATGCAAAAACCACACACACACACACACACATAGAAAAACAAGCATGCATACACTGGCAAGCTGACACATATGCATATATGAGAAGCAAATTAACTTATGGCAACAATGCGACTCGCAAGGCTTCGCCCACATAATCAGAAACTTCATCATTCCCATCATTATTCTCAGAGTTTTCGTCGTCTTCATTGTTGTCGTTGACGAAGACGCTGTATAATAACTAGGTATACTATGTAGCACATACACATGCATACACATATATTAACACACATGTACACATGTATACACTCGCTCTCAAGATGTACGTATGTTTGTATGAATGTAGGTATACGAGTGACACAGTTATTACCCAAATGCTTTCACGACTTTGTCAAGTTGTTGAAATTCGCAAACAATACGAAAGAATTGCAGAAATAAACGAACCTAAAAATGCTCTTTCAATTCTTTAGTTACTTTAACTAATCGAAATAATAAAAATAATAATCCCTGTACTTATTTACAAGAAGAATCAATTAATATACAAAAATCCCGATTTCATCAATGTTAAACATGGCTTTCGAATCAGTTCAACTTATAGTCTATTAGGTCTTACAAAAAGAATAATTTAACTTTAGCAAATAATAGTTTTTAGTAAATTATCATGCATATACTCAAAATGAAAACGTTAAAATAATAATCATGTTATGTATTTGAATAAATAATATTTGCTAGTTCTGAATGTAAAATATTAAGGTAGTCAAAATGCAGCAAACGGACCTGCTTCATGCACGTGCAGCACATCTGAACACACGCACACGCAGAGTATAAATTTGTTGCATGCCTACGGGCGTCTCAGGAAATTGTGGCAATTTCGCTAGACTTTTGTGCAGCGAAAGTGCGCGCTTGCAACTTACTTTTGCTTGTTTTCATTCTTAATTATTAATTAAGAAATAAGCATGACAACCGAAAGGCAGCCAGGCAGCCAGGCAGCCAGGCATCCAGGCAGCCAACCAGGCACTGGTGAAAATACTTATTGTTGTTGCTGTTGCAATTGTTGTCGTTATTATTGCTGTTGTTGTTGAGTGTGGCGTTACTTAAGGCGCTCAATTCACGTGGTTTAATTAGCCAGCCGGTTGCTTCTGCTTCTAGCTGCTACTATCTTCTGACTTGGATTAAAGCATCTACTGTGCAGCTTAATGCTAATGGCCATGGCTGGCTAATTGCCAGTTTGCCAGTCAGCTTAACTTTTGTTGTGCCAACTTATTTACTGCACAGCCATTTGCATTGGCCATTAACCAACCAATGATTGTCTACGATTTTAAATTCACTCTCTCAAAAATGCACAAACACACATACACAGAAACAATCACAAATCACGCAATTTTCAATTCAATAAAATGCAAAAATATTGGTGAAAAAAAGGGAAGTACAAAAGCTGTGTGAAGGAGCTCATAAAAATGTTAAAATTGTTCACCCAACGAAGCACTTAAAAAGCAAACCACAATGTGTGCGTGGGCAAGTGTGTGTGTGTGTGTGTGTGTGTGTTTGTGTGTGTGTGTGTGTGTGCCAGATATCCATAGCCAATAGGGCTGCGTGTGAGTGCGCGCTCAAACCAACGCACTTCCTGTTTAATTAAACGGAAACTGATTTAATTGCATATTTGATGAGCTGCGAGGCAGCGACCAAAATGGATGGCTAGGCGCAACAATCGGAGCCTTGGCGTTGTTGTAAGCCACATTCATGTTGTTGTTGCTGTCGTCAGGCGCACTTAGTTATGCAACAGTAACAAGAAACGAGCCGCAAAGCCAGAGGACTGACTATGTATATATATATATGACTTGACGCTTTGAGAGCTTAGCATAAATTGTGATGAATACTAAAAAGGCATTTTATTAAAGCCTGACTTAATTACACAACCAAAAAGCCAAAGAACTTACACACACACACAGAGAAGGAGAGAGTGTGTGTGAGAGAGAGAGAGAGAGTGTTGATCTTTGTTGCCTTGCAACTGTTAGAAAAGTGGCAATATCCTTGCCGTCTTTCTCACCTTAACGAAGTTAATAAATAAAATGTTAGCGCCACTAAAGTCGAACAACTCAAGGAAGACAACCTTGCAACTCAGTCAAGCACTTTCTCACTTCGTTTATGCGTCAGTCAAACATAGAACTGTTGCTACTGTTGTATTTAGTAATAAAATATGTATATATATACATTCTTATAAAATTGGTTATTTCAGTTATTTTAGACCTCATTTATATCAAAAAACTTATATATTCTCCAGTCGAACTTTCATGTTTGTTGAAGTTTGTTGTCAAAAATAATTTGTATAATATTCATTTCTCAATGCATCTGCAAGCATGTTTTATTTTAGAAACTTGATAATTGATATTTGTTGATTTTATCACTGCCGCATTTTACTCGCAAAAGACTTTTCACGATATAACTTTTCGCATTAACATCGCTTTTACTTATTTGTGCTGCTCTGCGCCTCGGCCATAGATAGTTAATTTTCATTATTTCCTTTTTGGCGCCTGCACACAGCCAATGAAATTGACAATGTCCAGTCTTTTTCACTCTCTCTCGTTGGGCCCCAAGTGCTGGATTTTAATTTAATGTGCGAATTTTTATGAACATGTTAATTTGATATTCAATAAAGTTGGTTTGATTTTCGGCTTTTAATGGATTCTCGCATTTAATGACATGCCGCCTGCCTCAGCTGCCCCCGCACCAAGGTCCTTCACACTTCTGCTGTGTGTTTTAATGCCGCACCTTCCCTCACACTCTCATTGAACGCTCCGTTGAAGATGATTACCAAGTTCATGCCTCCTGCCCCTATATTGAAAAACTGTAGCTGGGGTGCAAATTGCTGCACAGCTTGTTGGGTTTGTGATTTGTGTGCGAAATGCGTACGTCGTCTCCCTAGCAGAGGTGTGTAGGGGTGCAAAACTGAGATTGTAAAATTTGAAAATCTATGCACAAGACTTCGCTATTAATATTTTGCCTGGCACTTGGCTTTGCTTTTTGAATAGCTGCAGCTAATTAGCATTAAAAAAGTTTGACAAACCAAAGCAGCAAAAATCAATAAAATGCCTTAACATAAAAATATTTTGGGGAAAGCTAAACGTAGTAAAAAATATTGCTAAATAGTGAATACTAGGAAGTATGCTAAGCTAAATTTTTCTTAAAGATCTTTTTGCAACTACAAAATGTGTTTTGTCTATTCTATGCACTGTTAAAAATACTTAACCTTTCAACTGTTCTACAGACTTTGATTTAAGTTCGCTCTTAGTGTTTGACGAGTTGTTGTTAACAGCTTTTAGTGCTTAACCCATTGGCACATTAAACCCACCTAATCTTAACTTAAAAGCCTGACAGAGTGTATATAAAATCGCATTTGCCAATGCGCAATGCCTTCACTTCTACGCTTTTTACGATTCTGCAGCACATTATTGAGTAATTATGCGGCATCAGAAGGTAAGCCATCCATCCATCAGTCAGTGTCAACTTATTATTACGACTGTCTAGTTGGCCATAAGGCAGAGCATCTCCGGCTCTGTAAGTTTCAAGCAATTTTTATGAACACTTAAAATGCAAACACATAACATTAACAGACTCATTAACTGCGAACAAAGCAAATATAATTTGTAGCCCAATAAATTTTGCCATGTATACTCAGTCGACCTTCTGTTGATCCTAGCACTGTTGCTGCCTTAACAAATAAGCAGCGCCCAAGAGAGCGGAAGCCACAAAACAGGGGTGGTGAAAAACTGGAAGCTAGATAAAAAGAAATGCGAAGCGGCAAGACTTAAAATGGAATCCGAAAAAAAAAAACGTGGCAAAGACGCAAGTAAAAGAATGAAATAAATGCAAGAAAAGAGGGAATCGTTTTATTACTTTTGGCGCGGCAACAGATTTCGCTGGCACAAAAATGAGTTTAGCATAAATGAAACATTTTTACGAGCTGCCATTACGGGCCAAAGCAACATGACAACAATAAAGACAAACAGAGAACACATAATATACAAAGCGAAAACAAAGCAACAGACAGACAAACAGACTGCAAAAACAAAGAAAAAAATATCAAATATTTGGTCAGACAAGACGCAAATGATGAACAGTCTTTTCCAACAATTTATACATGCGCAACGCGTCCTACATACTTATTTATATAAATCTTTAACGTATGTGTACAGTTAAAAAAAAAAGTTACTCAATGCTTGAAATAACTTGCAGAAATGTACAAAAACGTATAGGCAGAAAACATTTTAAAAATGCAAAAAAAAAAAAAATAATTTACGCCACACAAATACAGTGAACCCTCTTAAGCGTACAAAAAATAATATATATTATAATATTATAATAGTTTGCTAATTTCTGTGCTTAACAACTGTTGACTATGAATAAACCAGCAGTTAAATTGTTATTCAGATATTTTCATCTCATCATTCAGCGTTTTTTCTTTGAGTGCATATAAAAATGCTTGTGAGTGTATCTGTTGACACAAGCTATGTATATAGTGCCATAAAAAACATCATCGAAGCCATTTGTCAAAAGCAGCAACAGCCCAAAAGAGACACAGTGTTTGAAAGAGAGAGTGAGAGAAAAACAGAACATTGTATTTCGTATTCATTGCCAAAAATCACAATAACTGCCGTTTGAGAGGCGGAGGCGGAGGGAGTGGCAAGTTCGCAGCTTTTGGCTCATTGTTACAGCGCCATAAAGTAGGCAACAAGCACACGCACACACACACACACTCAAAAACAAACCTAAAGTGTGCCAGTGTGCTAGCGATTTCCCTTTTTAGTCATGAATTGCTAGCAATACGCTAACTTGTGTCCAAACATGCGCGCCTACAAAATGCGTTGGCCACACTCAACAAAACCCCCCGCACCACAACCCATGGATCCGGATCCGGGATTCGTGCCGGGGTCTGGGGCATTTTAAAGCGTGCCTGGGACTGGCAGTCGTCGTTGTGTCTATGCTGTGAGAAGCGCATAAATAATCTGCTTGCCTCACGGCTGTTGAAATGGCGTGAAATAATAATAGCGACGTGAAAGCAATAGCTACCAGGCAAGAATCGCAATCGCAATCGCAATGGCAATGGCAATGGCAACTGCTACAGTAACATTTACAACAGCCCAAAGGCCGTTGAGTTTTCAAGCAGCTATTACCATTGTCATTGTTGTTGTTGTCGTTAGTGTTGCTTTTACTGTTAGCTTGTTGTTGCTGCTGGTATTGGTAGCGGGTCCAGCTGCAGGCAATGCGGTCGAGTCCAGTGTGGATGCTAAGCGAAATCGCGATTTTTAGTGCTGCCAGTGAGTATTTTGCATAGTGCATTAAGTGGATGCCTAGATTGCGTATACGTAGTTTGCCATTGAGAAAGTGCAACAAAGTGTACGTAAAATAGGAAGAGCAAGTTCAGCGGGCGAACTAGAAAAACACTGTTAAAGAAAACTAGGTTAAGAGTTCGACTGTTGTGGCAGGTGTTCAATTGTAACAGAAAATGATAACTAACAAAGCAAAACGAAACTCTTTTAAAAAATAATACAAAAAATCTTAAAAATCACACTGATTATAATTGAAGTTAAACTGTTTAAGAGAGCTTGACTATGCCTCAAGAATCTAAAAGCTATTTAAATTCAATGAATTTGGCACTTAAGATTTTAATGGACTTCAACTGAAACACATTAACTTCTTGCGAGAAACTTTCTCATCCAGATTATAAAACCACTGCGTTAAAAGTTCGAATGCTATATTTAATCTGCAATGAGGTTGCTGGAAACCCAACACCCGTTTATAGTTTCAATTTACTTTGTGCTGATTACGTTAAAGCCTGCTAGTAACCGAAAATTATTAAAATTTATGCATCACCACTAAAAGATAACAAAATTGACAGCGCAAAGCACTATGTAAAATTTGATAAGTTTGTGCCACAAACAGTCGCTTTCACATTGTACAACTTAAGCTACTTGTAAGTATGCAAGAATACATAACTAGCTAACAGAAACTTTCAAACTTCGTTTTCTGACTTCCCAGTTGACTTGCTTGCCTGCTTGGAAATGAGTTTGCGGCTTTGTCCATACAAGACGACGCACAAAACACAAGCTGATTGAGCTAGTCGTCAATCAAGAACTAAACGCAAGAGTTGGACTTTTAAAGTTCTCTAGACTCTATTTACCTGTCAGGAGTGTGGGCTACAAAATTGTTTACAGCTTGTATGATTTATGCCTCGGCAGGGAAGTAAACAGAGCATCCCAACATTCGGTCGAATTCATTTAAGCGGGATGATAGTGAAGGTCGGAGCGACCCAAGCCACAAAACGCCTCCACAGAGAGCAACAAGGGCCTCGACCTCGAGCCTTTTGGGATTGGAGACAAATTAAAATTGTAATATTTTATTTATGTGAGTTTCGTTGTTGTTGTTGTTGCTGTGGCACAGGACGTTTGTCCTGGCAAATTGTCATTGGGTTTGATGCTGGTCTGTTGGTATTAGGGGTTAATTTGTGTGTTTATTGCAGTTGGCGAAGTTTGCTTTTGAGTTTGTATTTGGTCACCGTGGGTGGGCGGCAGATACTTAAATGTATTTACACGCAATACAGCAACAGCAAAAGCAGCAACAGCAGCAACAATAACAACATCAACAACAACAATAACAAACAATAAGCAACAAAACAGCCAAACGGCAAATGCCGAACGGCAAACGAAAAATTGTAGACTATTTAAGAAATTTATGTGCGGATGTTTCGCCGTCGGGATATTTCCGGTTTATGATGATTATGTTTTGCGCGCTGCCACCCTCACTTGTATCTTCTTCCCTCACTGCTCTCCCCCCTTCCCACCTCTCCCACCGTCAGCAATCTGCCTATCCGCCTCCTTGTTTTGCTACGTTTTATTTTCGCTTATTTTTAACAAGCGGATTACTTCTTTGCCACGTTGTTGTTGTTGTTGCTGTTGCTGTTGCTATTGCTGCTTTTATAACTCTGTCTCTCTATGCAATCGCTTTGAGCCGGAGCTTGGGTCGCATTTTCATTTCTTTTGTTGCGGCCAGCATAATGCATAATAATCATAACAATAATTTCTTTTATTTCTATTCCCCTTTTTTATAGTTATATATATGTTGACCAGAGTTTTGCTTTATTTTTATTTGTTGTTTTTTATGTCTTTCACGCATAATTCTTGTGTGCATTTTAATTATTATTTAAAAAGCATTTTTATGCACTTGATTCCAGTTTTTTATTTTTTATTTTTTTTTGCCATATCCATGTATTTTGTATAAGCTTTCATTCCTTTTTCTTTGCTTTTTTTTTGTACTTGTATTTATAAGCCTGCTCTTACACAAGAGAAGGAAGCTTTAGGGAGTAATGTCTGGTAAATGAATACAGATTAATTTCTGCGACCAACCTAGGACTAGGGAATATACATAATAGAAGGATTAAAAAAGCTTTTAAGTGTGTTACGGCTTAGAAAAAATTCCTGCAAGCCCTCAACTTTATAAAGCATATTATATGTGTGTGTATTGTTTGTTCTTTAAATTTTCTGCTTTGATTTATCTTTTCTTAATCTGTTTTGTGCATCTCTTGTAGTAGTTTAATCTGTAACCTGAGCACAAACTATTTTACCACAATCCTCCAGTCAAGTGTACAGAGCTGGTAAATTGTTTGGCCTAACCACAGCAAATGCGGCCAACAAAGCCGACAAATCCTCCCAAATGCAAACTGAGCGCACCAGCTTCTTAAAATGGGGCACAACTCCAAATTTGTCGGCAAGCAGCAGACAGAAAATAAAAAAACAAGCCCAGAAAAAGAAGAAACATAAAGAAGTGGAAATTAATTTGCCTGCCAACATACAAACAACGAAGAAGACAAACGGAGATGAGAAGTAGAAAATATACCACACACACATACACACATTCACATAAGAGGTATTATTTTTATTTCTGTATACAAATGCGACATCGTCTGGCTTTTATTATGGGTATTCAGCTCAGTGGCAGCATTATATTATGCGCCTGCCATTGTTGTTGCTATTTGGTCAACGGCCGACCACAAAAAGTAATCTCTGAGCATAAACGTATATCCGAAGCTGCAATTATGCCGAATGCTGAGCATAATGCGACCACAATTTTCATTACCACACACACACACACACACACACACACACACACAACAAAGAAGCAGTCCTTTTTATACGGACATGTCAACCCAAATACATATCACTCGGACAACAAAAATAATGCTAAATTTTTATATTTGCCCATGTGTCTGTGTTTGTGTGTGTGCGTGTGTGTGCGGTACATCTATGGCTGGTGTTAAGCTGGAAAACGCGGCCACAACAAAGTCGCTTATAAAACCAAAAACAATAACTAGGCCTTAACCCGTCGCCTAGCTACATGCACGCCTCATAAAAGTCTAATTAATTAAAATCGTGCCCGAGCCGCCCAGAGGCACCGGCAGCGCCGGAAACGCGACAAACGCCCGCGTCAGTGTGGCTGCCACATCAGCCAACGCGTCGTATGCGTAAAGCGCGTTGGGACTTGGGCGGCAGACGCTAATTAAAAGCCTGCAGCATATAACTTTTTCAACAAACAAGATGTGAAATTTGTGTCATCGATAGCACCGACAAATCGAAATGCTCTAACTTACTGCAACTTCCAAATAATTGAAGAGAAACTTAAAATATTATATTAGGTTTATAGTTATTTAAAATAATTTTTAAATCTCTCCTCAACAATTATTATTTTTTAAAACAGTTAGTTTTTGGTTCTTACGACATTTTTTGTCATTTTAAAAGATAAAAATATTAAATCTGACAAAATACACAACTTAGTTAATAGACCCGTTATTAAAATTGAGTGACAGCAAAAATCAGCGTATACAATATAGTTACAAAGCAACTGCTGCTAACATGCTTTTCATGCGAGTTAAAAAGTTAATCAGGCCTCAAATGTTATCCCCAGTGAAAAGCTTAAGCGACAGCAGCAGCAACAGAAGCAGCTGCCTCAACAGTCGCTGCCCCATTGGAATTGGATTAAAAGTACTTTTAATAAAGTTCTTTGCTGCCATTGATGATATTTATTGCATGCGTTTTTCATGGCCCTACCCAGAATGTTAATTAGTTTTTATGATATGCATGTATGTGTGTGTGTGTGTGTGTGTGTGTGTGTGGCGCGTTCACAACCCAGAGAATCCAAAGAAGGCCTGCGGGATTATAGCTTATTAAAAGGCTTATGAAAGTCAAAAGAAAGTTTACTTAATTTCAGTTAGTTAAGCGCCAATGAAAGCCGCCCACTTGAGCATTGACCAAAAAACTTTTCGCTGGCCTGCCAAATGGCTTATAAAAATAGCTTAGCTCAATACACAGCGGGCAACTAACAGAGACTTGGCAATTTCACAAGAATTTTGGGTTTCGTTTTTTCTTTTTGGTTTTGACACTCGCGAGTTTATGGCCAAGCACATAAATCAAATCAAAATCTGCAATAAACATCAAGTTGACAACACGTTAGGCACATTTTGACCTTTCGGTTTTTTTATTAACATATAACATTTTGACTTTTATAGACAAAAAAGGAATTTGAGCAATTTGTGGGTTTTTTTTTTTTCAATTACGATTAAACTTCAAAGCTAGCAAATTACTGTGGTTACTGACCAGAAGCTAAGATTTATTTGTTGTATTTGCCACTTCTAATTTGACATTTGAATCTTAAGAATTTAATTTATTTATGGCGTCTCGCCCTTAAGCAACTCTCACTGTATTTGCTTTGACTCTTTGCGGTCTCGGCTGCAGAAAAAATTAACCACAAAACGCTTCAATAACCCGAAAAATAGTATACCTTTATCGCTACTTTGGTCTCCCAGCCACGTTTCTTGGTCTTTTACCCTGCACAACTGAGCGCAATTGTGCGCACTTTTCTCCTCTGGTTCGAACTGTGCATTTTAATGTTTTTATCAGCTCTTCTTTTTTTGTTCCTTTGGTTACAGAATAATAAAAAAAAAAATTGTTTAAGAGTTTAAAACATGCTGGGCACGTGCTGATTGATGTAAAATGCGTAATGAGCGCGGCTATGCGCGGCAAGTGGTACGAAGGGTGTTTGACTCAAAGGTGTATATAGGTAATGACCGCACGATAAGGGAAAGTTTTCTAATTAGAATATACGTGGCAGTTGCCAAGTGTACTTTGGATGGTTGACCCCTTTTTTTTTTGCCGTTGACTACCAACACTCCAATGAGCCAATTAGATGCAATAATATTCATTATGCTCGCACTTTGAAGTACTTTAAAGGTTGATCTTTCAACGAAATTACCAAAATATTCGAAAATATTTAAATTATAGTTTGTTTCGTTTACAACTAAAATAAAATGTTCCAATAGATATTTGTTAGTGCGGGTAATTTTAATTGCATTTTTTATTTACGGCTATTTTTTCATTAGTTTTCTTATCTCAAAGTGATAACTGTAAACAAATGTCAAGTATAGTACGAATTGATTGCTTGTTTGATTATATATGCATTTCTGTACAAACATACATTTGTATATTTGTATATTTATTAAAATAAGCTGATAAATAACCATAAGCTTATTTCTAGTAAAGTTCTATTGGTGTTAAAAAGCTATCTAATTTTTGGTTTCGCGCTTAAAATCTGTTTTACTTTCACTTAAGTTTGTTTGACTATGCAAATGCTTTCTCAAGCTATCTTTGATAGCTATGACCATCAGCCAGGAACAATCTGGGCTAGAACTATAGATCGGACTCTATATTTACGTTGCTGGAACGTTAATTCTTATCTTGTTGGAAATTTGATTTAACTACTTCACATATTATTGTTGAGTAGTACAGGTTTTATGAGTAATTACGCCGTATCATTGCTTATCAAAACTGTATCTAAATTGCGAACCAGTTTTAATCAAAATTCGTTCAAATATTTGGCGTCGCTGGCCAATTTATCAATTGATAACTGATCAAAACAAATGTCACGCTTGCACTCTTAGTTCGACAGCCACACATTTTCTTTTCTGTCTCACGCCCCCTTTGTTGTTGATAAGTATTTAGTTTAGCTTAGATGCGGCACAGTTAGACGTAAATGTATTGGTTTCAAAAATAAACCAATTAACTTAAGACCCACACAGAAAATAATCATTAAAGCTATTCCAATGCGACCAAACAGCACTGATATGAAGTCCAAGCTGTAGTACTGGACAAAAGAGACATCCTGTTCGGAAATGCGCATATGTGGCGCACCCTTATGCCGCAACACATATTCTGTCCACCAGACGGCTGTCTTTAGCGGACTCATTGGCTGATCCCTGAGACGATTTGACATTTTCTGCACATTAAGCTTATAAATGGGATTCTCAATCAGCTCTGTGATGGCCTTTATGGACGACTTACTTCTCATTGTGGCAATGTCTACAGTTAGCGAAACACCCGACATCTTCATGCGTTCCGCATTGCCAAACTGATCGTGGTAGAGGGGCAGGCAGAGCATTGGCACAGCATGATAGGCACTCTCAATGATACTGAGTGTGCCACAATTAGTTATGAACAACTTGACGTTTGTGTGTGCCAAAAGTTTTCGCTGCGGCAGCATGGGACTTATGTAAATGTTGTGCGATTTATTTGGCAATGTTAGATTCTCATTTTTCCAGACGACACGCTGCTTTAGCTCGGATAATGTGGAGTGCAAATCTTTTTTAAATGTTATTGGCAGCAATTTGAAATTGATTTCCATTCCCATTGAGATGACAATGACGCCATGTTCCGCCTCATCCACAAATCGCTGGAGATCAGCATCGATTTCAACGGTGGGTTGTTCCAGATGCATTCCAGCCACTTCTATCACATTAGGCACATTGGATCTGGCTCGTCCTAAGCTGAAATGCTGATTGATCAGCATCAGTGAGAAGCTATTCCTGATCTTATAAAGACTTTCAGCAGATTGGTTAAAGTAGTGTATATACAGCGGTAACTGAGTGGGCAAAAAGTGAAATCTCTCTAGAAGCCACTCCTCTGTAATATAAATCCAATTTTTCAGCTTATCCAGCAAGCCAAGTCCACTCGAGAAGCCGTCCGATGACATGGGCTCATAAATGCTAGGCGCCGAGTTCCCTGCCAGAAAGTCAATATTCCAAGAGGTGGCATATGCCGAAATACCCACAAGGGATGCATTATAGTGCGCTGCAAATCCATACAAAGCATCTGTAAGTGAAGCCTGCACAATGACCATATCAAACTGGGCATTTTCATCATGAAGCAATGCCTGAACGCCAGGAGCAGACAATACACATTTGGAGGAGTTGTAATAAAAGGTCGCCGCCATCGATGCTTCCTGCCATTTGTTCATGGGAAAATCATAGTCCATATTATGCAAATCTTCGAAATAGTATAAGAGCACATAAATATAAAACATATTTGCATCTTTACTTATAAGCTTTCAAAAATAGTGTCAGTTAGCTTACCCTCCATTAGCTGATCCAACATTTGGACACGAATGTGACGAGCACCATCGATGTCTGATAAATGTTTGCCGGCCGAAACGATGGTTAGTTGATGGCCTTCGCGGACAAGCGCTTTCATATATGGCTCCACAAAAACGAAGGGCGAGGGGAAACAGTATGAGAATATGGCTAATATGTTAGCGCCAAGTGCCAACTGAAAGCACAGGCCAAATAGCAGCAAAGCGCCAAATAGGTGCCCTACCATATTTTCATTCGTGGTCCGCACATTTCAATGCTCTATACAGTACTGGGCATTATAGAAATGATCGAGTGAGGCTTATGTTATGTATATAGCGGACAGAGAAAGAGAGAGAAAAAGCATGACATGCTTATTGGGCCAGTGACTCTTTGGCCATTCCACTCCACTTTCAGTTTGATTTCGCATGTGCTTTCTGCTGGAACTGTGAACGAGAGTCTCTTAACAATAATGCGGCTGCAGCAGCTGCCAGCTGCTGCCTCTTTTGTGTCCCATAACATGGGCTGCCCGAATATTGTTTGTCTTTCCGTTTGAGATGGATTCGCAGTGCAAATTATTAACGCCATATCTGCAGGCCTTGCACCAGCGAGGTCATAATCTAACGGTTACACGTGCCTTTGACTGCGAGATAATGGACCAGTGAACCAGGTGGCTGGGATGCATGTGCCCAATTTATTGAAGAGGCGCCGCAGGGCGTCATCCTTATGTGTCTGGGCCCAGACCTACAGAGCTGCAATTTGCCGGCGGACAAGCTGCGTATGATAGTAGATGTCTTTGAGGCTTTGCCACAGCGTATCATTTGGAAATTTGAGGGTGATAGGAGGCCCAATGTGAGCAGCAAGATCTATCTGGATGAGGTGTTGCCACAACAGGCTATCCTTGGGCATCCCAATTGCCGACTGTTCATTAATCACGGAGGCATACTGAGCATCATTGAAGCCGCCCATTATGGCAAGCCCGTGCTGGGATTGCCCTTTTTCTTTGATCAGTTTCGAAATATGGAACGCATGGAGAACGAGGGCGTTGCTCAGGTGTTGGACATCAATACACTGACCAAACTTGACTTTGACACAACAATCAGAAATCAATACAAGCGAAAGGCTTTGGCATTATCAGAGCGAGTTCGTGATCAACCCTTGCATCCACTGGACACGGCAGTATATTGGACAGAGTATGTACTGCGTCATCAGGGTGCACCCTTCATGCGTGTCTCCACCTCACACATGAAGCTAATGGACTACTATTGCTTAGACAATCTAATCATGCTCGTTGGTCGTATCGGTCTTCTAGTTGTTCTCGTCGTATATGTGATCTGTAAGTTTTTAAAGTGCATGGAAAGAGTAACTGGAATAAGCTATATACGACATTAAATTCAGGCAGTAGAGAAAGGCAAACAACTTACGTTATCTTATCTAAATGGCAATTACTTATTTAATCATTTACAGTGTTTATATGATTTTGTACTCCATACACATAGTCTATGCATATGAGATATGTACAATCGACAATACAAATAGATTTTAATCAGACTCTAAGCTTTGTTAATATTTAAAAACACAAGTAAAAAAGTTTATAAGCACACTAATTTTTAGATACTGTATACTTTATGCATATTGTAAGCTGCAAACATGTTCCTTATCTTAAGGTATTCCCAACCATATTATTCATTATGATAACGTTATCATACAAACTTTTCGAATAAATAACACCAAAAGTAAGTAAAAACGATTGAAAATGAGGTGCTTTGTGATACATCACTTTAAATTAGTTGAAAACATAATAAATAAACATATTTTAATAAACTATAATATTTTACTGAGAGCAAAACTTAAATCACATAAATAATTTTTTTTTAAGATTTTAAGATTAGTTTGCTTACAAAACTAACAGTTTTATTTATTTTTATATTTCAATGTTTATTCCAATTATTGCTTTAACAATTTTTAGAACAATTTACAAATTTAAGTAAGCTTTTTACATTTTTCAAGCAACCCCAAAAAGAGAACTTTTCTCAGTGCTATAAATTGCAAAAAAAAAGTCTTAAAGAGTCTAAAAATTTAATCAAAACACAGAAGAGTCGCATTTTCACGCTCAATTTAACGCTTGTCTCAATACATTATGTGTGTGGGTATACCCGTCTATAATATCAGCAGCGTACATCAAACTAGTAAAATAAAATAGTTCTGAAGAAGAGAAAGAGAGGCAAAAAATGTAAGCTTTACGGAGAGCAAGAGAGGAACGTTTTGTCAGTTGCATAACAACTGAAAAATAAACAATTTTGTAAACAAATTAAGTCGTTGTCAGAGACCCGCCGATGACGACGCGGCTCGTGCTTATTATTTAAGCTGTTCTATAAATAAAATCAAAACAAAACAAAAGCAGAACGAAACGCAGTAAACAGAATTAAATACATGAGTGCATAAAATAGTAACGAAAGTTACGTTACGCTTCAACGGTTTGTCGAATTTAACTCACTATCTTTTACATTAGCCACTCTAAATCGTAATCGTTATTTGCCAAACTCAATGGGTAATAAATTGCTGATATTTAAAAGCAATTTTGTGTGTTTTTTAATTTTACAGTCGTGAACGAAACACTGAACCATTTGGTTGGTTTCTATACATTAGATATGAAGGTGTTTCGTTTTGGACTTGTAATAGCGTTGCTGGCCTTGCTTGGATCTAAGGTTCAGGGTGCAAGGATTTTAGCAGTTTTTGGATTTCCTGGCAAATCGCAATATATATTTGCAGAACAATATCTTAAGGAGCTGGCTAGAAGAGATCACAATGTGACTGTGATAAACACGTTCGGCAGCACTGAAAGCGAACCCAATTTTAGGGTAATCGGTGCGACAAAAATACATGAACTATTGGCTGGTAAGTTGGTAAAGTCTTTGAATTTATTAGTAATTTCTTATACGATAAGATACATAATTTTGACTAGCCATCAGCAGTGACGTCTACTTTCAGCCGACGAGCCAGTGGACAATGCAGACCATGACAACACAATTTTCGATCATGGTGACGAGCAGTTTGTTAGAAGATGCGGCTGTGCAGCAGTTGTTGCAATCCGATGAAACCTTTGACTTAGTGCTGCTGGAAACTGTGCAGACAGAGGCGTTGTTTGGTGTGGCACAGCACTTTAAGGCATTGACAATGGCCATCTCGTCGTATGGCACAGATCAGCATATAGATAAGTTTATGGGGAATATATCACCGTTATCGTTTAATCCCATGCTATTGTCCTCGCGCACGGAACGTATGAGCTACGACCAGCGACTGTGGAACATTTGGGAAGCAAGCATTAGCTGGTTGCACAAACATTGGGTGCATTTGCCCAGTCAGGAAAAACTCTATGCTCAATACTTTCCCAAGGCCAGTAAGACATTGGAGCAGGTACTCGATAGCTTCTCGTTGGTGCTGCTGGGTCAGCACTTTACGCTCAGCTATCCGCGTCCCTATCTGCCCAATATGATTGAGGTGGGTGGACTGCATCTGCAGCAGCAGCGTGATCCCGAACCGCTGCCTGAGGACTTGAACAAGTTTGTGAGTGAAGCCAACCATGGCGTAATTTACTTCTCCATGGGCTCCAACGTGAAGAGTGCCGATTTCCCGCCGGCAACGCGTCTGGTGTTACTTCAGGTCTTTGGCAGTCTTAAACAGCGCGTGCTGTGGAAGTTCGAGGATGACCATCTGGAGGATAAGCCAGAGAATGTGCTTATAAGCAAATGGTTTCCTCAGCCCGATATCCTGGCACATCCCAATGTGAAACTCTTCATTACCCATGGTGGTCTTCTCAGCACTATTGAGAGCATCTACTTTGGCAAACCTGTGCTGGGTTTGCCCGTCTTCTATGACCAACACTTGAATGTGGAGCGTGCGAAGCAGGCGGGCTACGGCTTGGGGCTGAATATCTGGACCATGAATGCCACTGAGTTGCACGATCAGATTGTGGAGCTGCTCAGCAATATTAGTTATACGCAGGCAGCGAAACTCAAGTCGAATCTGTATCGCGATCAGAAAGATACAGCACTCGATCGCGCCATCTGGTGGACGGAGTATGTACTACGCCACAAGGGCGCATCACATCTGCGTTCGGCATCGCGTGACTTAAATTTCCTGCAACTGCACGGCTTGGATACATGGGGTTTGATCTGTGGCGTCGTTTTGTTAATTGGATTGTCGATTTTGTTTGTGCTCTTGGGTATAATGAGAATACTACGCTACATTCTATGTAGACGTTGTAAGACAAATGACAAGCTTAAAAAACAATAGCAGTAAATATAACCACAAGTTATACTATTTACGATAACTCATTGTGAGATTAATTAACTTTGTCCGTCTGAAATTAAAAGCTAAGTTCATGAAAACATAAACAAATTGTGAATTTTGAAGATGATAATGCAAAAAATATATATTTTAGTTAGAACGCAAATAAAGCCAATCAATTAAAAGTATTGTCAACATTTTATTTGAAACTGGAAATTATTCAATTGTCGAACTAAACTCTAAACAGCGTTATGGAAACTTACATAAATACCAGAGAAAAATAAATATTTTAATACTTTGCCTTAACTTGCATTTAACAGGGTACCTTGCAATCTATCACCAATATGATTGCATTAATTGTGATTACTTTGTTAAAAAATTGCATTGTTACTGATGTTCATGATGACTCGCACATTTCTCAGCTCTCACACGCAGAAGCTTATAAGCGACACTGAATCGGGTGTGGTGGGCAGCCGTGAAGCTCATACAAATTAACGTAGTCGCTGTTAGAAACGAAATGTTATCGCAAGCACATTTATCTATCAGTTGAATCAAATAAGAGCTATGCTTTCCCCCTAGATTCAGTCTGTGCTGACAATTTAGTTGAAATCTTGAATTAGACTCGGCCACACGGTTTCTCAAAAATATGTTCTTGCTACGACTGTTCTGTGTTTTACCAATAATTTTGGTGCTGCCCCAATTGCTGGAGGGTGCGCGCATTCTCGCAATATTTCCCTTTCCGGGTCCATCGCAGTACATAAATGTTCTTCCTTATCTAAAAGGACTAGCAAAACGAGGACATGAAGTTAGCTCGGTCAATGCATTTCCTCAAAAGCAACCAGTACAAAACTTCCGAGACATTTTCGTGCCCGAAGTGTTTCAATCTTACGAAGGTATGTTGAAACTATGTGCTACGTATAGTGCGCCATCTTTATATAGACTTAATCTTAATTAAAGTAGGGGAACGAAGCGCTACATATTTATACCGAAAATTGTGAAAGGCTTGTGTGTACTAGCTAAAATGATGAAATTATTTGATCTGATTTTAAAATATTTCTTATGAAATTTTCTTATTTTTTTAGAACTTATTGCTGACCTTGATATACATAAAAATTTGTGGCAGGAGAATACTTTTATAAATGAATTCTTTATCAATACAACAAGATCAACATTGCGCAATGCCGATGTGCAGCAGTTGCTTAAGCCCGGCAAGCATCACTACGATTTGATCATTGTGGAGACACTGCGCACGGATGCGCTCTATGGTTTTGCGGCACATTTCAATGCGCCCATCATCGGCCTCTCTACATTTGGGACTGATTGGAATGTTGATGAATTGGTCGGCAACACTTCGCCCGTTTCCTATATTCCACTTATTACGGCGGGCTTAAGTGATCACATGACATACTGCGAGCGAGTTCGGAACTTTATAGAGCAAGCGATAGCCTGGCTCAATTGGAAAATGGTGCATTTGCCGACACAGATTAAGCTCTATGAGGAACATTTTCCACATATCGCCCACCAGAAGCCATTGGAGGACGTGAGAAAGAACTTTTCGCTGGTGCTGCTCAATCAGCATTTCTCATTGAGTTTTGCTCGTCCATATGTGCCCAACATGATCGAGGTGGGAGGATTGCATATTTCCCATAAGCCAGCGCCCCTGCCCAAGGATATAGAGGAATTCATTCAAGGAGCTGGCTCGGCTGGTGTTATTTACTTCTCCCTGGGCTCAAACATAAAGAGCAAGGATCTGCCACACGAACTTCGGCAGTTGTTACTTAAGACATTCGCCAGTCTGCCACAGCGTGTCCTGTGGAAGTTTGAAGACGACACGTTGGCTGACAAACCGGCAAATGTATTCATAAGCAAATGGTTTCCACAGCCCGACATCCTGGCGCATCCCAATGTGAGATTGTTCATCACGCATGGCGGTCTCCTGAGTACCATTGAGAGCATTCATCATGGCAAGCCGGTGCTGGGATTGCCCTTCTTCTACGATCAATTTCTGAATGTGGGACGAGCCAGGCGAGCGGGTTTTGGTTTGGGTCTTGACCATAAAAAGATGACTGGCGATGAGTTCAAAACGGCCATTCAACGTCTAATTGGTGAGCCACGATTTGCAGAAAAAGCACACAAAATGTCGGCTCGTTATCGCGATCAACCCATGACGCCACAGGAGACGGCCATTTGGTGGACGGAGTATGTCCTGCGGCACAATGGTGCAGCCCATATGCGTGTAGCAGCGCAGGATTTAAGTTTCGTGGCTTATCATAGTATCGATGTGATTGGCATGTTATTGGCTGTGGTCATTTCAATATTAGCTGTAGTCTTGTTTGTGCTTGTGAAGTTGATCAGCTGCTTTAGGGGCAAGAGTCAAAAGGTCTCAGGCAAACAAAAATTAAAAAATAATTAAGAAAAGTTTAACAGCTAAGCATTTTGAATCTTGTAATTTTATAGTAAGCAAGGCATTCTGTTTATTAAAATTTAAAAACTCCACAATTATGTGTTGAACAATATTGGTATTATTGATATAATAAGTAGTACGTACTATGTGGCATTGGGTATTCGTGGTTACATATAAATAACGCTCATTGCTATGCAGTTCATTATGGTGTGGGTAGAGAAAAAATATGCGCAAAAACACGCATTAACCGCTGTCCAATCAGTTGGGTATGCGTAATATTAAATTGCAGCTTCATTTCCGTTGTATGTGCAACGGCCATTTTTAGCCGCATCGCCAAATGCGTAATCAAAAATTCATGAGCTATATATGGACTTTTATTTGTTGTTATTACTGTTGTTGTTTTTGGTGGTGGTCGGTCTGGATGCTGCAGTTGTTATTAGCAATGGCATTTTTGCATAAAAGGCTGCAGCTGGCGTTGTTGGCATGCAAATGTATATGATTTTATCTGATTAAAGCTGCTCAATGTGCCGCTTGATAGCGAAGGCTTTAACTGTGTGCAAGACAGAGATAGCATATCTATTGCGGACCTGCTTTGTGGTCGCTAACCTCTTAATGAGTCCTTGATTATGATCAGTTTTGAATTTGCAACACGTGATTGTGGTAGAACGCTTACATAAAATATAAAATAAACTCTATATGTCAAAAAAAAATGCAATTGAAATTCAAAATTAAGTACATTAAAACATAATTATGATCATCAAAATTTGATATGCAAAATTATTGACATTTATGAATCTCACAGAAAGGTTTTGAAAGGCAGTTCAGCATTTTGAGCACTAGATTTTGATTGGCATTGCATTGCCTGCCAAGCAAACATTTTTAACGTCCAATTTCTATTTGGCCAAAGTGTCATAAAATGTGCTCCAGGCCAAGGTATTTCCTTTGTAAGCTTAAAAAAAAAATGTGCCAGCAGCATATCAGTCGATGCAATGCATTTTCTGTCACTTAGCTCGTTATTTTCCTTGCAACAAATCTGATGCTGGAGACTCAGGCAGTGCCTGGGATTTGCATTTCCATTTTGTTCGTTTATTTTTGTTTGTTTTCTTTTTTTTTTACAACAATTTTGAAAATATTGTGCAGGTGGAAAGAGTAGTTGGTCAATTTGTTGGCATTGCAAATTGCTAGATAGTTTTGGAAAATATGCTGCCAATGCTAGAAAGTTGTCCAGCTGCTCTGTTAGCCTGTGTTGGCTGTGGTGCATTTGTCAAATTCTAGCCTCAAGGCTGAGAAATTACACAGATTGCTTATCAGAAAGAGAGAGCCACAAATTCCAAATTATGTACCATGGATGTTGGACATACACTAGATATGTCATGTAGTTGTTTAAGGTATCGTAAACATTTAAACGATTATATCTTAAGAAATTTCTTGGTACAATTTTTATTAAACCATTTTCCTATAACGTTTATTATAGTAATAGATTTTAAATCTTGTTGTTCATACACATAGTGAAGCATAGATAAATGTAATTTCTCTTTTTTTTTTGTTTGTTAGCTATATTGAAAAAGATGCTCAAGAGGTTGGATAAGGAAATAAATTATCCCAAATTTGGTAACGTTTTTCATTTATGTTACCGCATTTTGTTGTCAGATTATTATCGATTTCCAAGTATCCGCGATCTTGTGGATTATACAAAGGCCAGTGAAGATCACGCAAGTACTCATCAGTCGCATTGTGTGGATCACTAAATATAATTTACTTGATAATTTAATAACAGTATCTTTCTGTGTCATTCTTACCCCTTTTTGGCAAACTCTGTCCACATGCGCGTCATACGTTCAATTAACAAATTCTCGGGATCACTCTGCTTAAAAAGTGGAGATATGAGTGGCACTTGGAACAAATACAAGAGCTCATCGTGGTGTACAGCGCCTGAAACAGTTTGTTTATTAAAAAGAAAAAGTCTTCCCACCCATCAGCATAACAACTCACCAAAAGTTTGATTTGTATCAGGATGCTTTAAGAAGCTATAGCGGCCCTTGTAGCGGAAATAATAAGTATATATTGGCGTATGTGGAGACATGAGTCTCATAAAGCGATGATACTCAACGCCAATCAGGGCATCGCTTAAGATCCTGCCCAGACCATGCAGCGAACCAGGATTCTCAATAGGTCCTTCACCCAGATACTCTTTTCGCAATACTGCACTGGCTTCCTTCGAGTGGGGCGTATCCCGTTCGTAGAGTAGTATAATTGGCGCCAAGTGCTCCCAGTTGGCATTTAGCTTAGCACGTGTGGACTCATTGCGCAGGCTAACTGTAAAGAAAGATTAAAGATATATGGAAGAAAAAGCCTTGCAAAAACTTACAGAATGCACCCGAAAGGAACTCGAATTCGGTTATGCCAGTAATCAAGGGCACCTTGTAGAACTTGCCACTTTGTGCTGTTTTATACGGATGCTCGATAAGGAAACGCTCCTGGCCGTAGTCCTGTTCAATGACTGGACGCCAGTTGAGCACAGGATGCCAGCCTATCTCGAACATGCCAGTGTAGGAGTTTACAAAGTCAAGCATCGGTTTGCCCTGCAAGCAACTAACCAAATCCTTGACTGGCTGCTCTGGGCAGTTCAAGAGCCGAGCCTGTCGCTTGGCCAG